>CM070777.1:118229108-119620108 GCA_036346955.1 Dipus sagitta
TGACCCATTAGTTGATTTGGCTTGTCAACGTACAGCAGATCTGTGTACAGACAGACCTGGGATTTTGGGGTACACTTTTGGATCAATAGTATGCTTTGACATTCTTCCCAGGGGTCTCTTTGCCCTATGCGTCATTCATTTCTGCACACAGCGTGACCGTCCACTGTCTTGATGCCTCTAGTCCTTCAGTCCTCAGGTCCCCAGTCTGGACTCCCACCCCTCAGCTTTTCTCAAAGGCCACAGAAACCAATTTCGGTGGCCCTTTTCAGCTCTGCTGGCATGCTAGTATGTAATTTTTTTTTAAACCTTGATTTATGAAGAAAGACTCAACACTTGATCCTATCAGTGCAATTTGGAAAAGGCTACAAAGAAATCTAACTGCTTTGTCCCAAATTTCCTACCTACAATCATCTGCTTGATCCAATGCCAAACTTCAGACTTGATGCATATGTTTCCAACTTTCTAACCCAGTTACACAATGCACACACATCCACACAAACACACATCATATCTCCAAACCCTGTCTACATGTAAAGAATTCCTCCACTTGAGGATATAGCAGTTGAATATTCTGGGCTGAAAGGTAGCTCAGTTGGTACTGTGTTTGCCTCACAAGCCTGAGTGCTTGAGTTTGATCCTCAGTATGTATGTGAAAATGCCAGTCATGGTGGCACACCTCCTAGTGCTCTGAGGTGGAAACGGGAGGATCCCCGAGTCTTGCTGGCCAGTCAAAGCATCAGGGTACCTTAGTTCGTGGGCTCCAGGATAATAAGAGACGGTCTTTTTTTTTTTTTGCTTTCATTTTTATTATTTATTTATTTGAGAGCGACAGAGAGAGAAAGAGGCAGATGAGAAGATGAGAGAGAGAGAGAGAGAGAGAGAGAGAATGGGTGTGCCAGGGCCTCCTGCCACTGCAAATGAACTCCAGATGCATGTGCCACCTTGTACATCTGGCTTACATGGGTCCTGGGAAATTGAACCTTAGTTCTTAGGCTTCTCAGGCAAGTGCTTAACTGCTAAGGCATCTCTCCAGCCCAAGAGACTCTGTCTTTAAAAAGATGGATAGCATTCCTGAGAAACAACACCTGAGATTGTCCTCTGACATCTCCATAGACACATATGTCCCCTCCAACATGGACACGTACACACACACATTCATACACGTGCGCACATATTTTAAAAAAAGTCAAATATACTGAGAGGAGAATGGGCTATCTTCTCTGGATCAGCAGTAATCAGTTTAATAAACACTAATCCAGAGACATAAAGATAATGGCCACAGTTTGGGGAACCTCTTTGTTCTCACCCTTAACATTTCTCCTGATTGTTCTTCTTAACATTTCTCCTGATCTGCTCATTCCATGAAAGTTGAGGGTGTCCAACTTTGTGGTCAAAGGCTTACAATTGAACATCTGAAAGTCAAAGTGATCATACAGCAGGGATTACGGAAGCACCAAAGTGGTTGGATGGGATTTACATTAGGAGCGTGCAATGTATTGGTATTTATGTTTGGTGTAGGTGGCCTGCCTTCCTGCTCTGGAGTAAGTTTTATTATTGACAAAGCAATGTAGCATCACTTTCCCTCAAGAAGCTCCTTATTTCCCTAGGTCTTCTCAGCCGTAGCCATGCACGGTGTCTACTGCTCCCCTGGGTTTTATTGTGGTGACTGGGGTTGTGAGCTACTCCAGCGGTTCCCTGCCCCACAGCGCTCACCTGCAGTTGGGGGGATCCCCTAGAACTCTAACTGTGAGCTTGAAAACTGTGCTAGCAAGGCCACATTTCAACTCGCAGGTTTGATGACAGAGCTATACTTTGGGAAACAAACATGTTCATTTGGGAAATCAGGCCAGACTGTTGGAGGCTGGGAGCACTGCTCCTCACTCCCAAAGATGTCTTTCCCTCCCCCCAGAGGGCTTTGAGCCCTCACACAATTGAAACTCCCCTTCTTGGCCATGCTGGATACTGTGAGGATCCACACAGAAGCCAAAACTCTCCCCAGCAGCACTTGCCTTCACAAAGAGACCCTGTGGGGCCCCCAGAGAGTTTTTCTAGACTAGCCTAAAAAAAAATATTGCAACTTTGGGAAACAAAAGACATTAGCTACAGTTATGGTTGGGAGACAAGACTTTTCTTTCTTTTAAATATATTTTTTTCCCAGAATGTTCTGTTTATTACTTTTAGAAAGATAAAATGGGGGTTGTAGAGATGGCTCAGCAGTTAAAGTCACTTGCTTACAAAGCCTGCTGGCCTGTGGTCAATTCTCCAGCACCTATGTGAAGCCTGACACAAAAAGTGAAGGGAGTGTCTGATGTTCTGTTTGTAGTGGAAAGAGACCCTGGCATGACAACCCTCTGAAACAAATAAATAAATAAAAATTAAAAAAGACAAAATAGAATTCAAAGAGCCCACAGATGCTTACTGCTAAGCCTGAACAGGTTCTCACTTCCTGTCTCTCCCCTAAGAATCTGTACAATGAGCGTCACATCTTCTAAGATCCTTATTTGGGAGCTGAACTGGTGCTGGCAGTCACTCAGCCCCTTAGTAAGTGATGGCCGTAGCCTGCCTGCGGAGGACTTTGCCAGAGGACCTGGGGAGTGGATAGGAAGGGCCGAGGCTGCAGCTGGAGCATCTCGGGAGACTGGGTTCTGCTGATATCCTTGGCTCAGGCAAGCGAACTGTCATGAGAGTCACGTGGATGCTCTCCATCAGTATGTATCTAGAAGAAGGTTAGTGGATGTCATGGAGAATATGAGAAACTGTGGTGTAGAAAGAGCCTGACAACAGCCGGGTGTGTTGGCACACACCTTTAACTCCAGCACTTGGGAGGTTGAGGTAGGATTGCTGTAAGTTTGAGGCCAGCCTGGGCTGCAGAGCGAGCTCCAAGTCAGCCTGAGCTAAAATGAGACCCTGCCTCGAAAAATAAGTAATAAATTAGTAAATAATAAGAAGGAAAATAATTCATTAGGGTTGTGGGTGGGGACAGTTAGTGAGTGTTTCAGTGTTTCTTTGGATCAGTCATGGGACTCTTTTCCCCCCTTACTTTGAAATATAACTATTTCTCAAAATCAAAGCTCTATTTTTTCACTTTCTAATACATTTGCATTGAAAAGGAATCTCACCTGCATCTAGTAAGAAGGTGACTGACCAAAGAGGAAAGCCACATCATGTGGCTCTTAACCTGAGTAATTCTTGATTTAGAAGAGGAGAGTGAGAAAGGGAAATAAGGAGGCAAGGAGGGAGGAATGGAGAGAGAGAGAGAGAGAGAGCAAGAAAATATAAATTGGGTTCTGACAGGAAACCCACTTCTTGCCATTAGGGAGCCATGCAAGTCTTAGAAACAGCAGACATCTGGTTGAAGGACTTCCCAACCTTGCCTTTGCACGGGACTCATACGAACCTGCACTAGAATTTGGTGTGTAGTTTTCATTCAAGGCAGCAAGCGTGGTGGGCAGCATTGTGATTGTATATTAATAATTGACCAACGTGGCTGCGTGTAGTGGTACATGCCTTTAATCCCAACACTTGGGAGGCTGTGTTATTAAAAAAAAAATAGACCAACGTGTCAATAAATGTTTAGTATCTGTCATGTGCCAATTTCTGTGCTATGTGTTGGGGATACAAGTACTAGAATTGTCTATGACCCAAAATGATCTCTTGCTTCATGCGCACCGGAGTAAAAGTTCACAGTGTGCTTTGATGAATGTACATACCTTTATTGTGGTTTTGTCCTGTGTAGTTTACAATTTGGCAGACAATTATGATGCACATAGTATACCAGTGGTAGAGGCTGAGAATGTGTGTGAACTAGAGAGCTAGCCAATTCTTTTCTCATGATCATTTATTTATTAATATATCATCAGATCCTCTGAAGGTGATTGTGGTAAGATTAAACTATCTTGAGATTTGTGAGTGTTAGGGTGTCAGATAATTTTTTGGAATTCATACTTCTGATTTTATACAGGTAAACTGGTAGGAATACCATATGCCATAAATACCGATGGTGGGTATTGTATCTTTTTGTTAAATTTTCTTTTAACTTATTTGAGAAAGAGGTGGACAGGGGAAGAGGGAGATAGAAAGAATGGGCACACCGGGGCCTCCAGCCACTGCAAACAAACTCCAGATGCATGTACCACCTCGTGCATCTGGGATACATGGGAACTGAGGAATTGAACCTGAGTACTTAGGCTTCGCAGGCAAGTGCCTTAATGGCTAAGCCATCTCTCCAGCCTGGGTATTGTATCTTTTAATTAAGCTTACCAGTATCCTACCACTAGATCTCTACAAATGACACAGGTTGTTATAGACTAGAAGTAGTCTCACATCACTGCCAAACAAACTATGAAAAAGATCTGATTTCCAAAGAGTATTAAAAATTCACAAATATAGATAGGGATGGATAGAGCACTAGCGAAGATCTTTTACTATGGCCCAAATCATTTATGACTTTATACAGATAAAGGTTCATAAGAATTGCTGATGTGAACACACTGCACCTCCACTCTGACTGGACCCTCCGATTTACCTGCACAAATAATTTTGATTTTTCTCTACAAATACGTGTAATTGGAGAAAACCTGCACCACTACCCCTGGAAGGTCTTTGTCATCATGTCTTTTTCTTTCCCCTCAGGCTTTGAGGCTGGGATTCTGTGGGAATCACTCTGCTGGCTGTCTTCTTGTGAACTGTAACATGAGGGAGGAAACAGAATTCACCAGTGTCGCATTAAGGCTTTTGAACTGGATCCAGAAAGTGTTTTATTCACTGCACTGAAGAACAAAATGCCAACACTCTGCCTGCCCAGGGTCCCGCGGGCATCAGCATCAACAGCAGCTAGAGGGCAGGAGCAGGGGAGATGTAGGGAAGTGCTGACAAGCATCAGCACGGTGCGGACTCCTTTCCACATCTCATGCATCCCAAACTTCTTCCCAGATCACTGCTTCTGTTCAGTCTCTCTTCCTGGAGTACATTTCCTGTCACTTCTGACGAACGGGTTCCATCTCATCATCTTGGCCATCAGCTTACATGGTACTTCTGAAGGAGGCATTAAGGAATGACTAATCCACCATATTTAACGTCAACCACTGTCTGCAATGTTACTGTAGTGTATCTTCTTTAAAGTGCTCCTATGAAAGGAGTTTCTCTATTTATATTTTTCTTCATCACAGAACACAGAACTTTCTGACTGTCCATTGACTCCTTAGTCCCCTAAGAAGTGTCTGATGCAGTAAGGGACTCCCCAGAATACTTGTTGAATACATGAAGGACTCTTGGGATATCATTAGTTCCCATGTTTAATAATGCATAACCTCCTCCCATCCCAACACTGTACTTTTCCTTTTGTGACAAACGTTCCAGAAGAAAAAATATTGGAAATATGGGGAACGTGATAGAGCACAAAGCCTAGTATGATATTAAATTGGCTTCATAAACTATGATTCATAAATCATAATTCCATCTGTTTTGTGACAGAGTGAGAACAGCAAAATTTTCCACAAGATAGAAACTGAAAACAAAGACAAGACCCGAGTTGCAGCTCTTGGAGTGCCTGCTGTCATTGTCCTGGGTCATCTTCCTTCTCCCCCTTGGCAGCCCTTTTAGTCACACTAGGCCTTTCTGCAGCAAGCTCTAGAATAAACCTAAAAGCTTCTGCCTTATTGTTTTGTGCTTGGCATATAGAAACCACCCAACAAATATTTATGGGATACCAATTTTAAATACTAATATTAAAGATTGATTCCTTTGGGTTAATTGTGCTTTTAAAAAAAAGACATGGAAAATATCCTTTAGAAAACATAACCCAGGCCTGGAGAAATGGTTTAGCAGTTAAGGCACTTGCCTGCGAAGCCTAAGGACCTGGGTAGGTTCCACTTCCCAGAACCCATAAGCCAGATGCACATGGTGGTGTATACACCCAGAGTTTGTTTACACTGGGTAGAGGCCCTGGCATGTCCATTCTTTCTCTCTATTTCTCTCATAAATAAATAAAAATAAAATATTAAAAAAGGAAACATAATCTACTAATAAAAGCCCATTCATCCTCAATTTAGTGTTAACTGGCTTATCTTATTGACAGATTTGATGAAGTAAGGGATGTAGGGTAATTTCTTTTAAAAATATTTATTTTATTTTTATTTATGAGAGTGACACACCCACATGCAGAGAGAGAGAGAGAGAGAGAGGGAGAGAGAGAGAGAGAGAGAGAGAGAGAAAGAAATGGGCATGCCACGGCCTCTAGCCATTGCAAATGAACTCCAAATGCATGTGATACCATGTGCATCTGGCTTATGTGGGTTCTGGGGAATTGAACCTGGGTCCTTAGGCATTATAGGCAAGTGCCTTACCTCCTAAGCCATCTCTTCAGCCCATATAGGGTAATTTCTTAAGCATGGATTACTACTTGGGAAGGACATGTCTGGGAGAGGCACAAAGAGACAGAGGAAAGAGAATAGTTTCCAAGACAACTGATTTACATTGCAACTTTGCCTCAGGGTACCATATTATTATAAGGAGAAAATGTGTTTTTAAAATACCATTACTCATGTGTTTTTTTCAATCTTCCCTGTAGAATATTGTTCAACTTTCTTATGACATAATAGCACCCCAGATATAGACCCAGAAACAGTTCTAAAAGACAAACCCCCAGACTGCTAATATCCTGGGCCATACACTACTCAACCTCCTCTTTTTTGTGACGTAGATTTCTTACCTCTTATGTACTCCTGCCTGTTTGAGTGCTTTGAATTCAAAGCCCTTAAGAATTAGTTTGTTACCATGTAATATTCCAAGCGAGAATACTTACCTGGTGTTACAGTCAGGTTCACATTGCTGGTAGAAATCACCCAACCAAGAGCAGCTTGTGGGAAAAAGGTTTATTTTGGCTTATAGGCTGGAGGGGAAGCTCCATGATGGCAGGGGAAAACAATGGCATGAGCAGAGGGTGGACATCACCCATGGGCCCACATAAGTTGACAACAGGAACAGAAGAGTGTGCCAAACACTGGCATGGGGAAACTGGCTATAACACCCATAAGCCCGGCCCAAATAATACACTGCCTCTAGGAGGCATTAATTTCCAAACCTCCATCAGCTGGGAACCTAGCACTCAGAACACCTAAGTTTATGGGGTACAACTGAATCAAATCACCACGTTCTGCCACTGGCCCTCATAAACTGATAACCATACATGATTTAAAATGATATGCATTCATTCAACTTTAAAAGTTCCCATAGTTTTTTTTAATCAATTCCAATAACATTCATACATCTCCATAGTCCAAGATCTTTTTTATTTATTTATTTTTATTTTTATTTGAGAGTGACAGAGAGGGAAAGAGGCAGAGAGAGAGAGAGAGAGAGAGAGAGAGAGAGAGAGAGAATGGGTGCACCAGGGCCTCCAGCCACTGCAAACGAACTCCAGACACATGCGCCCCTTGTGCATCTGGCTAACGTGGGTCCTGTGGAATCGAGCCTCGAACTGGGGTCCTTAGGCTTCACAGGCAAGTGCTTAACTGCTACACCATCTCTCCAACCCCCAAGATCTTTTAACTGAGCCATAACACCAAAAAATAACCTCAAAAAACCCATAGTGGCACAGAATAAACATTCACACCGCAAAAGATAGCATTGGGCATAGTAAAGAAATACTCAAGCAATACATGATTTAAATAGGGCAAATACCAAACTCTGTAGCTCCAAGTCCACCAACTCTAGCCAGTGACAAGTTTCCAAGTCTGATAATTCTAACCAGCAACAAATCTCTGGAGCTCCAGTTCCACCCGTCAGGCTAGGCTGCTCACAGTCCTGGAAAACTTCATCTGGGGCCGGCAGCTTTCCTCAGCAACCATCTTGGGGTCCCAGCATCTCCACTGGGTCTCCACTGCAAACCATGGTTCATCCTCATGGTTCCACTGGGTCTACATGCAGGCAATCCTGCTTCACACTGCCTGTGGCCATTTCCAAAACACAAGACTGTGTTGCAAACTCAATGACCCTCTCTTTCCTTCATTTCGTATACTTCACAATACTAGGTAGGGTGCCAATTTGTTAACCCAGGGGGGAATAAAACAGAATTGGAAGAATAGGACACTCCTTAAGCACTCAGGCCCCTTCAAAAGAGTCTACATTCTTCCTGTTGCCACAGTGCAGGTCAGCTGGCCCAATCTCAAAGGTTGTAATCGCTCAATTACAGCTGAACAGTTCACCCAAAGATTTTTCTTTCTGTGCCATATCCCTCTGCTCACACCAGTTCATTTCTATGCAAAGCAACCCTGCACGGTTTCTCAGGACACGGGCATAACAGCAAGCTTCTCACACAAACTGCTAACCCAGTCAAAACAAAGCTCTTTCTCACCCTCATAAGCCAAACCTCATAGTCCATAGTTCTTACTGCATTGAAGTCTTTCAACTGTGACCAGAATAGTCCATCAAGCTGTACTTACAGCACTGCAAGGCATCTCTTAGGCCAAGATTTCAAATCCTTTCACGTTCCTCTTGAAAACCAGCTCCAAAAGGCCAAAGCCACACAGTCAAGTGTCTAGTAGCAATCCCACTCCTTGGTTCCATTTCCTATTGCAGTCAGGTTTACATTGTTGGTAGCAATCACCCAACCAAGAGCAGCTTGTGGGAACAAGAGGTTTATTTTGGCTTACAGGCTTGAGGGGAAGCTCCACAATGGCAGGGAAAAAAATGAAGGCATGATCAGAGGGTGGATCTCCTGCTCCTCTGAGATCCTTTAGGGTGTCTCTTAGTGTTAACATGCCCTGCTATCAAAGTCAATGGACGACTGCAACAACCCAATAGAGGTAGTGTGATAAATGGCCCAGATCCTTCAGGAATGAAGGTATGGGTCACCCCTCCAGGTAAAGAACCAAGACCTGCTGAGGTGCTTGCTGAAGGTGGAGGAAATACAGAATAGGTAGTAGTAGAAGAAGGTAGTTACAAATACCAGCTAAGGCCACGTGACCAGTTACAGAAATGAGGACTATAATTGCAATGTTTCTGTCCTACCTTGATATGGAGTGTTTGAACATATCTACACCAATATTAAGGTTATATCACTAGCTAACTGTTGAATTTATATTAGACCTATTATATTAGAGACTAAGCATTCCTCAAGGAACCTTTCTTTGTATTGGAGGGAAGATTTTAGTTATACCATGTTAGGTGGAATTCGAGCTTGTTACTGTTTTCATTTGGAAATTAAGTATGACATGAGGAGGTATGCTTGGGTGTCAAGTTGACAAGGGTGTTGTCAACTTGATCTATTTAGTAATCCACAGAAATCCCTTTTGGGTGGGTCTCTGAGGTTGCTTCCAGGAAGGATTAAATGAAGGAGGAAGTCCTTCCCCCAGAGCGGTCTCTCAGAGGGGAACTTCATATAAGGAAGCCATAGGTGAAAAGAGCCCTTCCATCCTTCCACTTGGCTGCCGGAGCTGCTTGCTGCCTTCCAGTGTGGATTGAAGACCAACGTGGGCTAAAGACCAGTGTCAACTGAAGACCCGCGTGGATTGAAACCCAGCGGCTCCTCAGGAAGCCTCCAGGCCTGCAGTGCCAGATTGGGACTGCTGAGGCATCTGGCCACATGGGATGAGCAGCTACTGGGTTCCTTGATCCTCATGCCTGTAACTACAACTGGACTACGTAAACTGATCCAAGAAACCCCCTTTTTAATATAATTCATTCTAGTGGTTCTGTTCCTCTAGAGAACCCTGACTAATACACCTGGGCTTCTACCTCTCTGTGCCTTTGTCATCAAATGCACCTGCACTTTGCACCTGTGGGTATGCACTAACTGCACTGCATCTAACATGTACTTCCTGCATTGAACCCCCCCAGTGTGCCCACTGCTCTCTAATTGGACTGGAAGCCTATTCCATGGGAGGGAATACATGGCTGGTGCTGAAAACCTAGTCAAAAGCCTATGGCAGGAGAGGTCATGCGCCCTAGGGGAGTAATGACTGCTGTTGTCTGGCTAAATGTATATATTATGCTCACCAAACTGCCTTGTAATAACTTTTGTTAATGTTCATACTCATATATTAATGCTACTCTCACTTTTTTGACTATTGGGATGACTCAAAAGGCACCATAGTGCTGTGAAGAAGAGACAGTGGAGTGCTCAGCACTGCAATCTCTCTGTCACACCTTCCAAGACTCAGGGTCTATTTTGGAAGAGGTAGCAAAAAGAATGTAAAAGCCAAAGGAATGGTGGGACTGCTTACAATGCAATCTTCCAGACACAAAGTGGTCTGGATAGCCATGACGTCCCAGTGTCTGGCACTATCTACACAAGACTACGCTACCCTAAGACGGCTATGGGCACACCTCACGTGTTCAGTTCATGTGAGTAGAAGATTCCCAGCCCTGTCCCTCTGCTCTCAGCTCAACTCTCTGGAGGCTCTGTGAGAGGGGTGGGCTCTTTAAACAGACCACCACATTCTCCCCCTGGCTCTGGCTTTCTGGCTGCAGGTAGGTGTCTGAGTGTCCAGTGGCTGGGCATTTTCTCTCTGAAAGGTGGTTCTGATCACTTCTGGACAGCAACAGGCATCACATGGACTATGATCCACATTGGTCCTCCAAGGATCATATAGACCCCAGTGTCCTTGGTCACATGCTATGGTTTAGAAGGATCTCCAGATGTTCCATTTGTGGAAGGCTTGTTCCCCACCGATGGTCCTATTGGGAGTGTGAGTAGCAGTTTTCTTCTCATTGCTGAGACAAAAACCCCAACGAGAAGCAGTTCATGGAAGGAAAGGGTTTATTTCAGCTTAAAGTTTTTTTTTTTCTTTTTGTTTGTTTTTGTTTTCAAGGTAGGGTTTTACTCTAGCCCAGGCTGGAATTCACTATGTAGTCTCAGGCTAGCCTCAAACTCATAGTGATCCTCCTACCTCTTCCTCCTGAGTGTTGGGGTTAAAGGCATGTACCACCATGCCTGGCCAGCTTACAGTTTTATTTTTAAATAAATAAATTATTTAATTTATTTACTTGTGAGGGGAGAGAAGGAGAGAGACAGAGATAGATAGAGAGAGAGAGAATGAGAATGGTGTACTCAGTAAGAGAAGGGCCTCTTACTGCTGCAAACTCCATATGCATGTGCCACTTTTTGCATCTGGCTTTTTATGGGTACTGGGGAATTGAACTCAGGTGTGTGGGCTTTGCAAGCAAGTGCCTTTAACTGCTGAGCCATCTCGTCAGCTCCACCTTATAGTTTTGAGGGGAAGTTTCATCATGGTGGGGAAAGCATGGCATGAACAGACAGCAGGGTGTCACATCTTATCACATCAGCTGGGATGAAATAACAAGAGTGAGCTAGCCAACACTGGTGGGGAGTAGGGCAACAGGATTATAAAAGTCCAAGATTCAACCCCCAACCCCGTGACATACCTCTTCCAGCAAAGAAGGCTCCACCCCCCAAATGTTCCATTGGCTAGGAACCAGTTATAAGGCTTAATCACAAATGCATGGGGCTATGGGATACATTTCCCATTCAAACAATCAAAAAGTGGGACCTAGTAGAAAAAAGTTAGGCCAGTGGAGTAATGCCCTTGAAGGGGGTATTGGAACCGCAGGTCCTTTTCAGTCTCTCCTTTGCTTTCCAGGCACTCTGAGGTGAAGAGGCTTGTTTTAGTCCATCCTATGCTCCCTACCATGATGTGCTGCCTTGTCACTGACTCAAACCTAGTGGAGCTGTTATGGGGTGTTTGCATAGGTAGTTCAGGAAAGTCCTTGAACTCCAAACCTTGAGTTCATGTTTGTATCCAACCAAAGAATTGGACAAACCAAACTGAGAAAGATAATATGTTTATTCAGGGAAGTATAAAACCAAGGAAAGGGAAATGGATAAACCACTGGTCTGATGAACACACCATGTGATGTGCCTTCAAGAAACATAAAAAGAGACTTAGAGAGGAAAGAAAAGAAAGTTCAGAGAGCTCCTGCCATGTGAAGGGCAGAAGGGGGTGGAGAGGGGTCAGGAGTGTTCTCCCCTCATGTCAGCCCAGCCAGACCAAGATGAGGGGAGACTTACCAGCACCTGGAGGTTCAAGGGTGATGAATGGGCAACCAGAAGACCTTGTCCCCTTGCACATATCTATATATAACCTCTTTGTGGTGGGTTTTACCTTCAGGCTCAAGTGAGTCAGAGAGATAGCTAATTGGTTTGGGCTAGATGTTGGCTCAGGAAGAGGCTAGCCATGATGCTAAGTTCTGAGGGCTGAACTTAACTGACCACAATGCCAAAATCAGATCTGAATTCTAGGAAAGAGGAACTCCTTCTCAGGAGGGGCTCAGGTTATTTGTGGAATAAGAGGCCTAGGGAACTCCTTTAGGCAAGACATAAAAAGTCAGCTTCTCTGATCTCTAACAAAGTGTTGACTGTAAAAGCAGACTCATGGACATTCCTGCCTTTACTTTTGGGGGGTGGGCAGAGTCACCCTAAGTGCCTCAGAGCTAACTGATCATGGACTGTAACTCTAAAACTGTGAGCCAAAAATAAATCTTTCTCCTACAAGTTGATTTATCTTAGTTTTTTTTTTTTTATGTGAGAGAGTGAGAGCAAGAATGAGAGAGAGAGAGAGAGAGAATTGGTGTGCCAGGGACTCTAACCACTGCAATAGGACTTCAGAAGTGTGTGCCACCTTGTGTGTCTGGTTTATGTGGGACATGAAGAGTTGAACATGGGTCCTGACTTCACAGGCAAGTGCCTTAACTGCTAGGCTATCTCTCTAGCACCCCAACCCCCTTTTTGTCCTTGTAACTGGAAGTTGACTAATACATCATGGTGTCATGGAAGAATCAGATGAATCTTCTTAAACTTTTTGAAGACATTAGGCTTTTATGGGAATTTGGCATCCAGAAAAACACACACCTGCTTCCCTGAGTGATAAGGCCTACATCTTCAGTTTATGGCTGAGTCTTGATGGGCCAGGGACCTGGCAAGAAATATTTACTTGTGTGTGAATGTGTAAAACCAGAGAAATACTACAATCCTCAAAAGTGTCAAGAACTTTTGCTTGAGGGTAGACTTGATACATGACTTTCGAACAGGACCCTGACCGAGGACCAAGTTAGGGAGGCAGAGCCCTGCTTTCCCATCTCAGAAGAGGCCCAATTCTCAGAAATTCTCAGGTCACAAATCAGAGGAACAGGACATTTGGGGAGCCAAGATTGATTTCCATCTTTTTTTTTTGTAGACAAGGCCTAAATTTGAAACTTAGGCAGTTTATAATTTTATAAGTTTTAGGGAGTTAAGAAATTAATAATTACTGAATAACCATTTTCCTTGATAGATTAATTACAATATTGTGGTCCAGAAAGTTTAATGTACCCAAGACCACACAGCTTGTAAGAGAATGGTAACTTAATTAGTTTTAGGAAATTAGAGCAGGATTTTTTGCCTCCAAGCAAATCTCCCCAAAAGGCAGTTTTAGCCTGATGCCTACAAGTTCCCACTTAGGTTTTAATCTGTCCCTGTAAATCTCTTGGGTCAATTTGCTTCATCTTTGGACATATAATAATATAATACCTACCACAGAGCCCAGCACATCATATATTCAATAAACATTTGTTATAAACAAAAGTAAAACCTTAGTCATCAACACTTCATATAAATTAGAATGAGTCTATTGATTACTTTTTTTTTTATATACAGGGATGGAAGATTCATCAATTATAACACTTAAGCATGGGTTTCCCACTGCAATTAACTACAGCTGAATTCTTTCAGTTCTCTCTCCTAGCTCCCTGGAGTCATCTTTGTCCGTTCTCTTTTCTAGATCTTATATACCCAATATGTCACCAAATGCTGTTGATTCTCCCTGAAAGAGATCCATGACCTGAATTCCCCCACCTCTCCTGCCTCTGCCCTGCTGCACATCCTAATCAGCTCGTACTCCGACAACAGCGCCAGCTTCCTGACTGGCTCCAGAGCTCTTTCCCTTGAATCCTACAAAACCAATCAGATCTTAGGAGTCCTACCCAGCCTGCACCTTGCTCCCTGCCCTAATCCTGGGGCCCTCTGATCATCTCTCCCACTACTCTCTCCTCTTTTGGGTCAATGCTATCACTTTGAGTTTGCCTAGATTCTATGGAATTCATTTATTAAGGTTATCCTCACTGTGAGCATTTAATTTGGTAGTTTTCAATCTGACTACACATAGGAAGTCCCTGGGAGTTTTTAAAGAGACACTCTGTCTAGGCCTCATCTCCAAAATTTTGGCCTATTTGGTACTGGATAATAGGGGGATGGTTTGTATTGTTTTTTTCTTTTCTTAAAACCTTTTAAATATTGAATATAACTAATATGCAGAAATACTTAATACTTACAATTTGATGAGTTGGGACATAGACACATACCCATGAAACCACGGAGGTAGTTCCGGGGTGACAGGACCCTGAAAGTAAATGTGAGGAATGTCCTTGAGCCTGCAGTGGAGAATCTGGGTCATCGTTAACTCCTTCCCCTAAAGGACTCCTTGTATCTCCACTTTGCTAGAGGCCAGGAACATAAGAGGAGAAGATAGTTTTCGCTTCTTTCTTTCCTAAAAGAGAAAAATTAGGAGATGAAAATTCTGTGGCATCTAGACACCCAGAGTCAGTGTTGGATTAACTGGTTCAGCTCCATCCTGCAAACACTCATAAAAGACCCCAGTCTTGGGCTAGAGAGATGGCTTAGCAGTTAAGGTACTTGCCTGTGTAGGCTAAAGACCTGGGTTTGATTCCCTAGCACCCAGGTAAAGCCAGATGCACAAAGTGGCACGTGAGTCTGGAGTTCGTTTACAGTGGCTGGAGGCCCCGGCGCTTGCTCTCTCTCTCTGTCTCAAATGATTAAATAAATAAAATATTTTTTAAAAGACCCCAATATGGCTTTCTGGGTGGACTTTCCCATTTTCTGGGAACCTCCTCTTGTTTCCTCTTGAGCAGGAGTCTGTATTCTTTCCTTAAACTCTATAAGGTTTGTCTCTATAAATCCTATAATAACCTCTCTAAACTTTATCCCCTGGTTTGTGGGTTTCATTCATTGAAGTTTATAAGACCAGAATTCAGGGCTGGGAAGATGGCTCAGAGGTTAAAGGCACTTTCTCACAAAGTCTCCTGGCCCAGGGTCTGATTCCCCAGTGCCCTCGTAAAGTCAGATGCACCAAGTGATACATGTGTCTGGAGTTCATTTGCAGTGTCAAGAGGCCCTGTTTTGCCCATTCTTTCTTTCCCTCTATTAAATAAGTAAATAGTATTTTTAAAAAAAGAATTTAGAGGCCACTAATTCAGTGGAAGCGTTGTGTGATCTTCTGATCTGGCACTCTAACTTCTGAACTAATGCCCACCCAAGAACCGAGAAAAGCTCCATTGCTCTCAATTTCCATATCACCACAATCAAAGTAATAAAGCTTATCTATTACCTCCAAAAGTTTCTTTATGCCTCTTTATTTACTTATTTATTTTGGTAAGAACACCTGACAAGAAATATACCCTCGTATTTTTTTTAAAAAAATTGCTCTCTTAAAGTATATATAAACAATTTTGCTATTTAAGATGAAAACAACTTGGGCGTCAGGATATTTTTTTTTGGGGAAGGTCCTCCGGGGATTTGGATGTGCACTTGGAATTGATAATCACTTATTTAATCTTCTGAAATATACATTGGTAACCCCATTTTGGGCTCTGAAATGGCAGAGACTTCACTTATTCTTTTCCTGGTCATAGATTTAGTACCCAGAAATGTTGCTCAAGATTATTGCTCAATAAATACTTGGTCCATGAATGAGGAGACTGAGGCATTATATACGAGACCGAGGCTCATACAGCTTGCCAAAGGTCACATAGCTAGTAAGTGACAAGGACTCTAACCCACATCTGTCTCTAAGGCCAATGCTCATAGTGGTTACTACACTGTCTGGCTCACCCCTTGTCCTGAGAAAGGGCCAGAACAAGATGAGGTGGTAGGTACCACTGAAGACAGATTTTTTTTCTTATTTCACAATTTTGGGGTTTTTGACAAAAATAATGTTGCTTTGTTAAAATGAGTTAGAATTGATATTGAAGATATTCCAAGAATACTTGGTGAGACCATATCTTTCAGGAAACAGGAATAAATTAAGTTGAGGGAGAGGGTTAGTAATTATGTTTCCTTTGGACTGAAACTGACCAATACTATATTTTACGGAAAAAAACAAAAACTTTCTGTCAAAATCTTGCTTTATAGTAATTGAACCACAGTTATTTCTAAAACAGTGTAAATCTATGTTTCTTGAGATGAAAGTTTATGCCACAAACCACAAGTTAACATTTCACATATTATATTGTGGTTAGCTTATGCTTTCAAAGTTTTACCCTAATGTTAGATATTTTCTCTAATGTTAGATATTTTTCTGTAATGTTAGATATTTTCTGTCTGGGTAGTGGGTATGGAAATCTGTGTGAAAGAGGGAAAAAAAGCACAGAAAAATGTAGAAAAGAAATGATATTAAGGACCACACAATGTAATACTTGATCATCTTTTGTTTTAGACTGAATATTTTTGTCTTCTCTTCACATTTTTCATGCTATAGCCCTCATCTTGAGTGTGGCTCAATTTGGAGATGGGGAATTATTTTACATAACTTTTTTTATTGACAGTTGTCATACATGTGCTGTAGTAGACAGCCTCAGGTTGATGGGATGAACTTCCAAAGCAGTCACAGTTATGGGAGGAAGGATTTAAAATGTCTTTTGTTTATTTTTATTTATTTATTTGAGAGCAACAGACAGAGAAAGAGGCAGAGAGAGAGAGAGAGAGAGAGAGAGAGAATGGGCGCGCCAGGGCCTCCAGCCACTGCAAACGAACTCCAGACACGTGCGCCCCCTTGTGTATCTGGCTAACGTGGGTCCTGGGGAATCGAGCCTCGAACTGGGGTTCTTAGGCTTCACAGGCAAGCGCTTAACAGCTACGCCATCTCTGGGAGGAAGGGATTTATTGAAGCTTACAGATGGAGGGCAAGTTTCACAATGGTGGAAGGAGCTGCCCCACCTCACAGGCCCACACTCTGGAGATAAAAAGCAGCCACCACCAGCACAGGCAAGCCAACTTCAGGAACTCGGGCACTTTGAATGTCCTTTTTTCAAAAAAAATATTTATTTATTTGAGAGAGGGGGCCAGATAGAGAGCGAATGGACATGCCAGGGCCTCCAGCCACTGCAAATAAACTCAAGGCACATGTACCACCTTGTGAATCTGGCTTACAAGGGTACTGGGGAATTGAACCTGGGTCCTTAGACTTTACAAGTGAGTATCTTAAGTGCTAATCCATCTCTCCAGCCCCATTTTGAACATCTTTAGCTGGAAATCTGAATCTACCCCCACACGTTAGGGTTGAACCCTAGGATTCACCCATAGTGACACCTCCTCTGGCTAGGCAGCTGGAGATCCAAGTTACAAGCTTTAATAAACTCCTGAATACATTAGGGGACATCCATTCAAACTACTACATGTACATAATGTATTTTGATTATAACCCCCTTCCATTACTTTATTTTGTCCCCTCCTCCCACATAACCTTTCACTGAACCCCTTCATCCTCCCAGCTACTTCCTCTTCTATTATGATTTTTTCCCCTTATTCCACCACCCGTGACATGTTGATCGGCCCAATATTGTGCAGGTGATGACAGCTTCCATAAGGTCACGAGTGCAACAGCCATTCAATGACTAGAAGACAGTGTTCTAATGCATTCTTCTCCATCCTCTGGCTCTTACATTTTTTTCAAGTACATTTTCTGCAATATTTTCTGAGCTGTGGTGGGTTGATAGACATGTCTCATGGTGCTGAGCACTTAACTATATCATTTCTCAGCATTTTGATGAGTCTTGAGTCTCCCCAGATATTACCATCAGCAGATCGAGAGTTTTAGGAATGACTATGGTTAACCAAAATCTTCTTAAGCCTCAGGTAATAGGATGTGGCTAGATTCCAAAGGATTGGTAATTTTTATAAACATCTTATTTATTCATTTGAGAGAGAGAGAGAGAGAGAGAGAGAGAGAGAGAGAGAGAGATTGAGAGAATGAGAAGGCATGCCAGAGCCTCTAGTCATTGCAACAAATCCACCACCTTGTTCATCTGACTGTAAGTGGATGCTAGGGAATGGAACCTGAGTCCCTTGGCTTTGTCAGTAAGCACCTTAACTGCTAAGGATCAGTATTTTCTTTTTAATTAAAGACGTGCACCACCACACCCGGCTGCCTTTTTTAAAATTAAAATTAAAATTTATTTATTAGAGACAGAGAGAGAGAATGGGCACATGAGGGTCTCCACCCACTGCAAACAAACTCCAGACGCATGTACCACAATGTGCATCTGGCTTTCATGGGACCTGGAGAATCGAACCTGTGTTCTTAGGCTTTGCAGGCATGTGCCTTAACCACTAAGCCATCTCTCCATCCCAGGATCAGTATTTTTATAAGGACTGGTCACATGCACCTGGTTCTCTTTCTCCATATTTGCACACTGAGACAGACATGTGAGGAGAAAGTGAGTGTCTATAGACCAAGAAGAGAACCCTCACCAGAAACCAAACCAAACTTTGATCTTGGACTTCTAGTCTTCAGAACCACAAGGAGATAAATTTACATTGTTTTAGTCACCCACTCTGTAGTATGTACAATGCCAGTACCAGTGGACTAATACACCCTTGGAAGAGGCTAGGTGACTATAAAGACATGAACATGTGATGCTTATGTCAAAATTGCCAGTTTCTGATACTATGCTAGTGGCTTTTATTGAATCCAGAATCTTAACTGGAGAAAAAAAGTTCAGAAACCTGTTTGAAATTTATATGCAACTTCTTTTCCCCTAGATTAAAAACAAAAGCAGATTAGTGCCATCTACAAGTTAATCTATTTGGATGGGGTTAATTAGACTACTTCAGAAAGATACTAGCTCAGCAGGCCCATGGAAAACTGTGGGTGGGCTTGCTCCCATGGAAAGATGCATATTTGGGAGGCCAAGAGAACTTTTTGAATAATTAGTTTAAAATAATTAATATAATGCTTTTTTGTTCATGCTTAAAGTAATATCATTTATCAAAACTCCTTAATTTGCTTTACCATTATAATTTACTAGCCTCACAACCTTCTTTGGTGACTGTATTGTATTCTTTTACTGTCCTGCCCAAATAGGCGTTTCCAATGCCTTATTTTTTTCATGGTTGGGAATCAGTTTAAAATAATGGTTAAGAACTCAGGCTTTGTGGGGGTTCCTGGTTTTGGGGGAAATAGAAAAGTACATAAAAGGCCTTCTCTCCCAAAGAAAAAGCAAGAAATTGTTTTAAAATGTGTTTTCTGTGGGGCTAAGGAAGGCAGTTATTTATACAAGGAACCCTTGATTAGAAGAAATCTAGAGAACAATCTTTTCATAAATGAGCAGAGGCAGGGCAGCTGGGGTACCTGGGACAGCTTCTTGGTCCAGCTAAGAGTAGGACTGACAAAGAAATTTCCAGGGTGAAGGGAAAATGAGCAGGGCCTTTGCCATGTGGGTCTGTCAGGACAGACGACAGCTGAAAAAGCTCCAGAGGGCAGGGCACCTGAATGGGCCCAGGAACCCTTGCGTCCTCTCCAAACACAAGTTTAGAAAAAGACGTAACCTGGAGGAAAGGCTGGTGAGCAGAGAAACTGCTCAGTCCTAAATCATTTCCTTAGAGTTTGGATTCCAGAACCCTTCCTGGAGATGAACCCAGAGATGAGCCAAAACACTGAAAGATATTAGAGCTAAACTTTTCCAAGTTCAGCTACTGACAACATATAAGAAGGCTCTGCCTTGGATGGTTGGGAACTGGGATAATTACATGTGACTGCAGTCTCACTAAAGCTCCAACACAGGAATGATCAGCCCCTCACTGTAATCGCCACAAAGAGCAAAGGGCTGCATTCTTTGTGAGTGGGGGGGATTAAATTAAATATAATAATTCAGCCACACTGCTCTTTTATACCCAATGCCTATTATACATGAAGAGTTATGAAGCATGGTAAGAATGGGGAAATGGGGTCTATAATAAAAGAAAAGGTAGAAACAAATCCAGAAGTCATGTAACTATTGGAATTAGTAGATAAGACTTTAACTATGCATATATGCTATTGAATTTTCTGGGAAAAAGGAATAGAAATGGAAAAACTCAAGTATTTTAGAAGAGAAATGAAAAATACCTAAGCAAAAACAAAATAGAAATTTTAGGAATGAAAAATAATAAAGTGTCCGATTCTTTTTGGATACATGGTCTTAGCAGAAGTAAGGACCAGTGAGCTTGAAGACAGATGACTGATGTATCTATAATTAATATCACAGAAAGTGGATTTGGACCAAGAACTTACTGAGCAAGAAGTATTACCAAGGACAACAAGGACATTTCACAATGAAAAATGGGGAAAAAAATAAAATGGCAAGAACTCTGTGTATTTTACTTCAAAAATATATGAAGCTTTTCGCTTCATTAGGACAGGAATAGAAATGTACAATCCGCAAGTATAGCTAGAGGCCATAACACATCCCTCTATCAGTAACTGAGAGGCAATTTTTTTTTAAAGCATAGAGAATCTGAACTACTCTATCAGTAACTTCAGTGAACATTACAGAATACTATACAGAATATTATACCAAACAATGACATGACACTTAATCCCTGTTTTGAATGATTATTGTTGTTAAGTGCATTTAGACTATTTACTATGTTAGAACACATCCCGAGTCATGACAAAAACAGAGTTCAAAGGACAGAATTTGTACAGAGTATGTTCTTGGGACATGATAGAGAACAATAAAAAAAAAGACATCTGGAAAAATTGCCAAGTATTTGGAAAGTAAACAATACACTTCAAAGAAGGAATCACAAGGAAAAGGAGAAAATATCTTTAGTGAATTATAATGAGTCAATGTTCATGTTCCACTTCCAGAAGCTACGAACGTAAAGGCAAATTAAACATAAACTAACTAGAGGGAAGCAAGTAATGAAGAGCAGAAGGTAATGAGAAAAAAATGAAGAGTTAAAGCCAAAACTGGACTCACTGAAAAAATAACAAAATTCTATCACAAACTAAAAATAAATTTATTTTAAAATGCGATAAAAGAAAAGAAAGCACAAATTACCAATATCAAGAGTAAAAGTGAGGCAGTGTCAGTGATCTCACAGTTTAAAGCAATCACACGTGGGTATGACTGTTAATGTTGGGAGAGTAACTGCAACAACTTAGATAAAATGAGCATATTGCATGAAAACTTCAAATCCACAAATTTGAAAAAAAAAATAGATAGAATGTTTGAATCTGCTACAAAATTATATTTAACATTTAAAAGCCTCCCACCAAAACAAAATTTCAGGCCCAGGTAGCTTAGCTGGCAGATTCTCCCAAAAGGTTAAGGAATAAATTAAATTATACCAACTCCAGCCAAATTTCTAAATAATGGAAATAGTTACTATTACCAACATGGCTTTCCTAAGTCTTTTTCTTTTTCTTTTGTTTTTTTTCAAGGTAGGGTCTCACTCTAGCTCAGGCTGAATTTACTATGTAGTCTCAGTGTGGCCTTGAACTCATGATGATCCTCCTAACTCTTCCTTCTAAGTGCTGGGATTAAAGGCATATGCTACAATGTCTGGCTATTTTTGTTTTCATTTTTCAAAATATTTTATTTATTTGAGAGAAATGGGGTTAGGGAAGAATGGGCACACCAGGGCCTCTAGCTACTGCAAATGAACTACAGATGCATGAGCCACCTTGGGCATCTGGCTGACATGGGTACTGGGGAATCAAACCTGGGTCATTAGGCTTCTACTCAGACAAGCACCTTAACTGCTAAGCCTTCTCTCTTAAGTCTTGTATCTTGGTTGTCAGCCTCCATCTCAAAGCAAACAGAACAGAATGTTCACAGCTTTCTAGAAAAAGACTGAAAGTCATGGAAGATTACTTTGCAAACCCTCCCATCTGTGTTCCTTTGAATTAGAACGATATGTGGTCTTTGCAAACTACTCCACACCACTGTAGCATCTGAACTTAATCTTTTCTTACCTTTTTACACAAATGCAGCTGTCCTTTGGGACTTGAGTAGACCTGCCAGTGTCAATATATGACGGACACGTTTTAGTGGTCTCATCATGCCTGACACTGTTTTTAGTTATAACCAAAACTTTATTGTATAAGCTCTTTCTAAAGATGACAAAAAAATTAAATGATGTGTTTCCATCCTTAGTTTGGTTTCATACAATAAGCTCACAATAAAATCCTTACAGTAAATGGGAAACTTCTGAGCAATCATGATACTGGCTGGAGGAAGTGGCTGTTTGTTCTGTCCTTCCTCACAAACACTAAGGTGCTCTGAGACTACGTCTCTCAGACGCACTCTTGATCACTGCTGTTTGCTGTCACTCCATCTGGAACATTTAGTTCCATTCAAAGCTCTTTGCACTGAAATGACTGAGTGCATTTTCATAGGGCCTAGGTAGTACTAGTGATTGGCTAGAGGACAGTCACAGTACAATGATTTGAGTCACTAAAGAGGGACCTGACACTTTGGATACTTTTTCCTCTATTTTCCCCAAGCAGCATAAAGGTGAATTCGTTAGAGCTCAAGATTGTCTGGTCTTACTCAAAAACAGGCTCCTGATGGGCTAGGATGTGACACTATCTAGTGTGTACAATATGCTGCTATAACTGAGTGGCCTTAAAAAGCAGTACCTTTAAAATGGCAGTTTATTTTTCTTTCATTTTATTGTGGCAGTCTCTTGTTTAGCATTGAAAGCTTTTCTATGGGCTGGAGAGATTGCTTAGCAGTTAAGACACTTGCCTGTGAAGCCTAAGGACTTATGTTTGAATCTCTAGGTCCCACATAAGTCAGGCACAGTGACACAAGCACACAGTGTCGCACATGTGCACAAAAGGACACACACATCTGGAATTCGATTGCAGTGGCTAGAGGCCCTGGCACACCAATTCTCTCTCTTTGTCTCTCTAGCATTAAAAAAAGTCAGTCTATTGGGCTTACCTCAAAAAAAAAAAAAAAAAAAGCTTTCTAAGTTCTGCTGATTTTGTTGTGTGTGTATGTGTACATGTATGAAGTGTGTGTGTGTGTGTGTGTGTATGTGTGTGTGTGTAGGCCAGAGAGTGATGTTAGGTGTATTCTTCTATCACTCTATACCTTATTTAAAAAATTATTATTTTTTAAATCATTTGCGATACAGAGAGAGGGAGAGAGAAAATTGGCATGCCAGGACTTTCTGCCATTTCTTTTTGTTGTTGTTTGTTTGTTTTTTGGGTTTTCAAGGTAGGGTCTCACTCTAGCCCAGGCTGGCCTGGAATTCACTACAGAGTCTCAGGGTGGCCTCGAACTCATGGCAATCTTCCTACCTCTGCCTCCCTAGTGCTGGGATTAAAGGCGTGCACCACCACGCCCGGCTCTTTCTGCCATTTCTAACAAACTCCAGATGCATGTGCCACTTTGTGCACCTGGCTTTATGTGGGTATTGCGGAATTTAACCCAGGCTGGCAGGCTTGGAAAGCAAGTGTCTTTTACTTCTGGACCATCTCCCCAGCCTCCAGCCCTATATACCTTATTTTTAGTTTTTGAGACAGGCTCTCTCACTGAACCTAGAGCTCACTGATTAGGCTAAACTAGCTAGCCAGCAAACCCTATGGGTCCTCTTGTCTCTTGGCTTCCCAACACTAAGATTACAGGCTTGTATCATCACTGTGCTCAGCTTTTACATGGGTGCTGGGGCTCTGAATTCAGGTCCTCAAACTTGAGCAACGAGCACTTTACTGACTGAGCCATCTCCCCAGTCCCTCTGATGATTTATGTTTGTTTTTCTCCTTTTTGGTTTTCTTTGTTGTATTTTTGAGTGGACATACATTGATTGTCTGCTCTCTTCCAAGCAAGGTGCTGGATACTGGGTACACCAAAATGAATGAGACAGGTTCTTAGGTACAGGGATGGAGCTTAACAGTAGACTACTTGCTTGGCCTGTGTAAGGCCCTGGGCTCTATCTCCAGCACTGAACAAAGAACAAGACAATAAAAGATAGATTCTTGGCCTCAGGGAGATCAGAATTACATTCAAATGTGGGTGTTCATACATGCATGTGTGTTGTGAAGAATGAATGTCAAGGAAGAAATTATGGAAAATTAATTTTCAGAGTTGAATTTTTTTTTCGAGGTAGGGTCTCGCTCTAGCTTAAGGTGCCCTCTAACTCATGACGGTCCTCCTACCTCTGCCTCCCGAGTGCTGGGATTAAAGGTGTGCGCCACCACACTCACCTTAATTGTTGTAATTTTTATTGCATATGTAACCAATAAATGATTTATTCTCTGTTTTGGTAAAAAATATTATTTATTTGTGTGTGGGGGGGTATGGGCACTCTGGGGCCTCTTGTCACTGCAAATGAATGGACTTCAGATGCATGATTTTTGCATCGGACTTTATGTGGGAGCTATAAGGAATCCAATCTGGACCTGTAGGCTTTGTAAGAAAGTGCCTTGAGGCATCTCCCCGGCCCTGTTCTCTGTTTTTACCCTCTTTTTGTGTTACTAGTTCTTTGCAATCACCTAAATAATTTTCTACTATGAAACCAGTGACCAACTCTCTTCATCTTAGTGAACATTTTATAAGCAGTGAGTAAGCAACATTACAATTCAATGTGGTCGCATTCTTCCATTCCAAAAAGCCCCTCTAGGCCTTCTATTTCTCAATCTCTCCAACCCCGAAGTGAGGTGGGGCGTCTTTCTGCTCTTCCTGCAGACACCCTCCAGATTTTCTGCTCTAGTTTCCCTAATGCTGGGATCTGTGACACCCTTTGCCTGCCCCACCCACCTTCATTAGCTTTGTACACAGCGATTTACTGTTACCTAGCTGTTCAAAACCTTGTTAGCCTATATGCAAAGTTCCTTAGGGGTGTGTGTGTGTGTGTGTGGTGTGCCATAGTCCTTGTGTGGAGGTCAGAGGATAATTTCAAGTGTCAGTCCTTGCTTTCCACCTTGTTTGGGGCAGAGTCGCTAAATTGTTCACCAGGACAGCCGGCCTCTGAGCTTCTGGAGATGTCTGCTAGCTCCTCCTTCTCGTTGCTGTAGGGGCGCTTGGATTCCAGCTTGCTACAGTGCCTGGATTTATGTGAGTGCTGCAGCTCTGAACTCAGCCACTCATCGTGCATCGTGTTTATACACTGAACCATCTCCCCAGACCTGAAGGAGTGTGTTGTAACTGAGAAAAAAAGTGTCCATCCTAACACATTGTGTTGAGATAATTCACTTTAAAAGAATTTTGTTGCCTCATCCAGAATTGCTTAGAATATCACTTGTTGTAGTTAAGCGCACAAAGCAAGACAAAGGAACAGGCACATGAGAGAAACGTGGTGCTGGCTCATTCGATGAACTGTGTTCCTTCTCAGGGGCTCAGCGTGATGACAGGATCTAAAATTGTTTCTTCTCCACTCCTCAGTTAGATATAACCTTGAGGTTCATCCTTTTCATTTTCTTGGTGAAACTTAATGTGGAAGTAAAGGAAGGGAATGAATAACTTGGGAAAATAGCGGAAGTGATTCTGGGACACTGAGGTGATGGAGATGGATCTGCTTGATCCATACTAGACTTCTAGTTACATGACATTGCTATAACGAAATGCTCTACAGGTAGGATGAACGAGCCGAGCCTTTCTAGCCATCTCTTGAGAGGTAAGTCTCCTGGAACACATCTGACCTGTGGTGCACCTCAGGGATCTCATTCTGTTTGGGCAACATGCTGAGGTGGGTGGACCCTAGGTGGAGGTAAGCTTTGAGCAGGAGCTATTGGTTCACAGTGGAACAGTATTGGCATGTATGAGCTTATGAGTTTTTCTTTTAGTGGAAAACTGAGCTGTAGTCAGCAGAGCAGGAAGAATGGAGATATTAAATATTTCCAGGTGTGGGAAGCAGGACAGGAAAATAGAGATTGAGTGTTCCATTTATAGACTCCATCACTTAATTCATCATATGTTATACTAGGAAAACAACTCAAGACTTCTTAAACAGTAGTGCTTTTATTAGTAACTAGTTAAGAAAATAGACATTGGAGTAAGGGTGATTGGTTTAAATTCTTATGATCATGAGTAAGTTACTTAATCTTGATGTCTCAGTTTCTTCATTTCAATTAAATAAAGAAATTTAAATTAAATTAGACTAATTTCATTAATCAATATAAAACAAAAAGAAAAAGTACCTGGATTCTGGTAAGTTCTCAATAAATTTTAACTGTTATTTGCTATTATTATTTAAAGAAAACCAACCTCCCAAACCTATGAAGTAATTTACAGAAGCCCCCCAGGCAAAGGGAAACAATGATTCTTTGCTTTGCTATAGTTTGATACACTTGGCATTTAAAGACACTATATATACAGTGTTAAGTATGCCATTCTCAGGAGAAAATTAAGTGTGTGCATGTGAATCACAGGACTCGGAGCTGAAACTATGAATCATCTGTGTGTAGACTCATTTAATCACATACCAAGCCTACAAAAATATTGAAGTGTAGTTGGGTGTGGTGCTGCATGCCTTTAATCCCAGCATTCAGGAGGCAGAGGTAGGAGGATCGCCAAGAGTTTGAGGCCAACCTTAGACTACATAGTGAATTCCAGGTCAGCTTGGGCTACAGCAAGACCCTGCTTAAAAAAACTAAAAAAAAAAAAAAAAAAAAAAAAAAAAAAAAAAAAAAAGTGTAAATTATGATGATGACTAAGCACAGAAAACTTGCACCATAGCCAGGCATGGTGGTCATGGTGGCGCATGCCTTTAATCCCAGCACTGGGGAGGCAGAGGTAGGAGGATCACCATGAGTTCCAGGCCACCCTGAGACTACATAGTGAATTCCAGGTCAGCCTGGGCTAGAGTGAGATCCTGTCTCAGAATTAAAAAAAAAAAAAAAAAAAAAAAAAAAAAACAAAAAACAAAACACACACAAAAAAACCTTGCACCAGTTTGTTCAGGACGAACAATGGACAGTGGTGCAGAGAGTGCTCACGAGAACTCCTGCTCTGTTTAGATGCTCTCCAAGCTGGAATGCCCTGATGCAGTTGGGGCACAGCTTTCCCAAGTAACTACAGTTTGTCAAAAAAAAATTGTCAATACCAGGTGGAGGTGGGCACTATGAGACTGTCTCAGACTGCCAGTTAACATATTGTGGTTTAAGTCCTTTAAAAAAATTTTAAACATTTTGATTTATATATTTGTAAGCAGAGAGAGGAAAAGAGAGAAAGTGGGGAAGGAGAATGTGAACAACCGTGGCCTCTTGCCATTGCAAGTGAACTCCAGATGCAGGAGTCACTTTATGCATCTGGCTTCCATGGGTACTGGGGAATTGAACCAGGATCAGCAGGCTTTGCAAGCAAGTTCATTTAACCACTGAGCCACTGCTCCAGCCTGGTTTTAGTTCTTTAAGCCAGTAGAGGAGAAGAAAAAGGGGAAGAAAAAGCCCAGATGGAAACCAGAAGATAAAAGAGAGAAAGAACAAGAAAATTGATGGAAGAAAAAATAATATTCATGAAATGCTTTCTTTAAGCCAGATACTATCATTTTTTAAATTTATTTTTTATTGTTATTTTCATCTGTGTGTGATATGGTGTGTGTGTGTGTGTGTGTGTTTGTGTGTCATGTGTTGTGCTTGTCACAGCATACATGTGGAGGCAAGAGGGCAACCTTAGCTGTGGGTCCCTGCCTTTCACTGTGTTTGTGACAGAGTCTCTTATTCTCTGCTATGTATGTCAAGCTAGCTGGTCCACAATCATCTAGGGATTCTCTTGTCTGCACCTCCCATCTCACCATAGGAGTGTTGGGACTACAGATGTGGGGGGACACTGTATCCAACCTTATGTAGGTTCTGGGGATCTGAACTCCAGTTCCTGAAACTTGTGGCAAATACTTTACCCACTGAACAATCTCCCCAGCCCTGAGTCAGAAACTCTGTAGGAATTTTGAGTAATTGTCTCTGCATAAACTCTGCAGATAACATTTCACCATTCCTGTTGCTCAGTGTCCATATCACAGCCATTTCTTGATTGATTTTTCTCTTTCTAGTAGATCTTTATTATTTTTGTTTTTCTTTTTAAGTGTTTAGTTCTTAAATGTGTCTCAGGGCTGTAAAGATGGTTTAGCAGTTAATGTACTTGCCTGTGAAGTCTAAGGACCCATGTTCAGCTCTCTAGATCCCACATAAGCCAGACACACTAGGTGACACAAGCATGCAGAGTTACACATGTGTACAAGGTGGTGCACACATCTGGAGTTTGATTGCAGTGGCTGGCGACCTTGGTGTGCCAATTCTCTCCCTGTTTGTCTGTCTCTCTCATTAAAAAAAAAAAAATCTTAAAAATATGTGTCTTCACGTCCTTACATGTCCTCATCCCTCTGCTCAGGGGAAAGCTTGACAGGTCATCATCTTACAATTATTTTTGACAGGGATTGTCTGGACATGAACAAGGGAAAATCATGTTACCGACTGCTAAGTCTTTGGGGGTAGATGTTCTATTATAATAGAAAAGGCATCCTTACTGACACTGTTTTATAGATTGGGAAAACTGAGATACTGAAAGGTTAAGCAGCCCCAGAGATTTCCTTGTCTCTGTTCCCCTTTGTGAGAGTGGGGTTCCAAGTGCACGTGCCCAGCTGTTTGCATAGGATCTGGGGATTTGAACTTAGGTTTCAGGCCCCCTCAGGCCTTCATGTTTGTCCAGGAAGACACTTAACCTCTGAACTATCTCTCCAATACTTCATCTTTCTTTTACCTTTTGCATCTTTCTTATGTTCACACTGAATTCTAGATTGTTTCTTCAGGTCTAGTTCTCAATCATTTACTTATTTTTCCTGTGGTTGGATTTGTGTTGTATCCATTTGTTGGATTTATTTCAATTGCCAAAATTTCCATCTTTACAAGTTCTGTTTTGTTTCTTTTAAAATCTATTTGCTGGTTAATCATTTTTTCCAGACTGTTCCGTTTACTGAAACATGTTGAATGTGCTTATTTGATATTTTGATTCTTGTGATTCTGGTATCTGGAGCCTCTGAGGTCTGTGGTTTCTTTTGGCCTTTTGTTCACAGTTCCTTATTTTGTATTTTTTTAAAATTTATCTGTTTTTGTTTTGTTTTTACTGGAAACTGCCCATTTTTATAGGATAAGTTCTTCCAATGTGCATTTGCACTTGTTTCTGCCACATGACTGAAGGCACAAGGAGTCTGGTCCATTGTAAACTAAATTCTTACTTTGAGGGTCTTAGAACATCCATTTGGGGTGAATCTGCTCAATTTTACAAGACTAGCTTATATGAGTGATTTCCCATGGAATTTTTTTCTATCTTTCCCCTCTTTTTAGTACTAATGTTTGGAGGTAATTTTTCTTCTCAGCATGATTTAATTTTTATATGAATGCTACATTCATGAATGTGTTTAAGATATCTCTTTCTCATAGTTTTATTTAAGTGGAAACAGTGAAAATCAGGGGCAGCTTCCCATTGGCAATACGATTTGGTTGAACTTACAGCACCTGGATTAGTTAGGTCGTCCTCCTCAACCTGAATTTAATGTCGTTTATCCTGGACATGGCCTACCTTTAAGATATGTATGTCTTTAAGAAAAACCTATGATATATAAGATATAAGAACATAATAATAGATTATAATCGTTGTTTGATTGGATAGCCTCATTAAAAAGTACTCTTCAGGGATAGAGAGATTAGTGGTTAAGGTGCTTGCTGGCAAGGCCAAAGGACCCAGGTTTGATTCCCCAGTACCTATGTAAGCCAGATGCACAAGGTGGCAGATGTGTCTGGAGTTTGTTTCCAGTGGCTGGAGGCTCTGGTGCACCCCTTCTCTCTTCCTCTGTGCCTCTTTCTCTCTTAAATACTGAGGTAAAACTGACACAAGAGGGCTAGAGAAATGGCTCAGCAGTTAAAGGTGCCTGCTAAACCAGGTTTGATTTCTAGTACTCGTGTGAAGCCACACACAAAAAGTGGGAAATGCATTTGGAGTTCACCTGCAGGGACAAGAAGCCCTGACATACATACATATACACATACATATATACATACATATAAATAAATAAATAACTTTTTAAAAAACTGACAAATAAATCATATAAATTTAGTTTAGTAAGTCCTAACACCTGCGAGTCCATCTCCATAGTCAAACAATGAGCATGAGCATTTTTACCAACCAAAGGCTTCCATGTTCCTCTGTAAAAGTCTCTCACTCTTCCCTCCTCTTCTGCACTCAAAACTAGGCTCTGCTTTTTCTCACTATAGTTTGTATTTTAGTTCCATTTACTGTATAAGTGGAATGGACCTTTTTGGGGGGAGGTCTAGCTTCTTTCAGTACATTTAAGCATAAATCTTTTGACATTCATTCCAAACAATTTTATTTATCTAAGAGAGATTTATGCACACCTTTAATCCCAGCACTCAGGAGGCAGAGGTAGGAGGATCACCATGAGTTCGAGGCCACCCTGAGACTATATAGTGAATTCCAGGTCAGCTTGAGCTACAGTGAGACTCTGCCTTGAAAAACAAAACAAAAAAAAGGAGAGAGAGAGAGAGAGAGAGAGAGAGAGAGAGAGAGAAGGGCTTCTTGCTATTGCAAACAAATTCCAGATGTATACGCTACTTTGTACGTCTGGCTTTACATGGGTGCTGGGGAACTGAACCATGGCCATCAGGCTTTGTAAGCAAGCACCTTTAACTGCTGAGCCATTTCTCTAGCCCGAGAGATGTATGTCTTTTTGGTTCAAACATTTGCTCATCCCAAGGTCTGAACTGAAGCCGTTGATCTTTGAATAGAGCGGACTGGACCATCTTATTGGTGCTGCACACATAGTGACAGGCTTTTAAAGCACACAAGCCAATTTAGGAACTACAGGGTGGCCTAGTCTTTTCCTGGAGATGAGTGACAGGATATCACTGTGGAAGTAGGACAAGATTTTAACTAAGTGGGAAGAACTGGAGAGAAAAGACTCCACCCTTACCCCATCAGTCTGCAAGAGGACACCTGGGAAGAAATGGGTTGTATTTAGAGAAAAGGAGTGGTGACTAGTTTTTTAGTGCTCAGGGTTTTTGCTCAGATTTGGCTTTTAGTCTGGAGAACAAGAGCTATGATTATTTTGCACCTTGTTTAGTGAATTTAATTAACTTATTATATATCTAAACCAAAAAATTAAACATAATTATCAAACTTAACAAGCACCTCAAATCTAATATATTATATCAACAGCATGGATTCAATTAGCAATTTTTGTTGTCATCCTGTTATTTATTCCATGTTAGGAGCAGTGCTATACTTGTTTTGGTATCTTCTTCAGGCTCTAGTAATAGTACTATTTATTTATTTATTTTGGGTATTTGAAGTAATGTTTCACTTTAGCCCAGGCTGACCTGGAATTCACTATGTAGTCCCAGGGTGGCCTTGAACTCCCAGTGATCCTCTTACCTCTGCCTCCCAAGTGCTAGAGTTAAAGGTATGTGCCACCATGCCTGGCATTTATTTTGGTTTTTATTTTTTGGCTTTTCAAGACAGGGTCTTGCTCTAGCCAAGGTAGGCCTGGAATTCACTATGTAGTCTCAGATTGGCCTCAAACTCACAGTGATCCTCCTAGCCCAGTCTTCTGAGTGCTGGGATTAAAGGTATGCACTACCTTGCCAGGCTCTAGTAATATTATTTTGATACCTATCTGGAGTTCAAGAATTTTACAAGAGCTAGAATGTTGGACACAGGTAAGGGTCTCAGGCCACTGAGGGTTAAAAGGGGCCTGAGCTGCCAGGCACAGCTAAGGGTCCCTGGGCTACAGGAGGCCACTCCCTCCCCAGCCCAGGACACCTGGACTTAGGCTTTGTTCATAGCCCTGTGACCTTTGGCCAGTTGCCTAGAAACTCCTTATATGGTATCAGCCAGCAGCCTTCACACAGCCCATCCCCCTGTGACCTGTACCGCATACCTTTTCCTGCCACTACATAGATCACCTGACTCTGATTACATGCTGAAATGACCGTCCCTAGGCATAGGCAAGCAACCTTTGAACCCATCAATCCCCTTAGGACCCTCTTCCAGCTCTCTCTCTTATATAATAACTCAGTTCCCTGAGAAATAAACAAGCTGTTCTCTGAAGCTGTCTCCCGGGTGTTTCTTCCTGTGGCACTCATGGTGCTCAAGACCCTGTTCCGCAGTTGCCTGGATGCCTCTGGGGGGCAGATGCACAACGGCCTCCTGAGGACCAGGGACCCCCACACTAGAAGAAAAGAATTCTTTTGCAGAACAGCTGAGGTTAAAGTGATTGTGGCTTGAATTAGTTCATACTTTTTTTTTTGTTTGTTTTGTTTTTTTGAAGTAGGGTCTCACTCTAGTCCTGGCTGACCTGGAATTTACTCTGTAGTCTCAGGGTTACCTTGAACTCATGGTGATCCTCCTACCTCTGCCTCCGGAGTGCTGGGATTAAAGGCATGCACCACCACATCTGGCCTAGTTCATACATTTTTATCCATTGGTTATTAGGTTGAGCTTTAAAAAAATTTTCAGTCATATAGGGCTGGAGAGATTGCTTGGTGGTTAAGCACTTGCCTGCGCAGACTAAGGACCCCCATTCAAGGCTCAATTCCCCAGGACCCACGTTAGCCAGATGCACAAGGGGGCACACGCATCTGGAGTTTGTTTGCAGTGGCTGGAGGTCCTAGTGTGCCCATTTTCTCTCTCTCTCTCTCTCTCTCTCTCCCTCTCTCTCTCTCTCTCTCTCTCTCTCTCTGCCTCTTTCTCTCTCTCTCTCTCTCACAAATAAAGAAATAAAAATAAACCAAAAAATTAAAAAATTTTTCATATGTATCCCAAGGTCTCAACTGAAGCCATTGATCTTTGAATAGAGTGGACTGGATTTCCTTCATCTTTTGTGATACTCACTTGATACCACTACACTCAGGCAATACCAATGTAAAGCAGGTCTAATTTACCTTCAGTACCCCACATCCAATCACCTACTCAGGAACATTTGGCACGCTGACTCTCCCATCCTCGGATTTTGGTCTTTATCAAATAGGCTTTTCTTGCTGTGTCTCTACCAAAGCAAGGTGCTCCGAGTTCACCTCTGCTCACCTAAGAACTGCCAAAGTGACTCTAAACTTATGATGCCTACCATGGCACCAGAGTGTCTTTAGATTTTGTGTTTATGTTACATACAGCTTAATTAGATATGGTATATAAAAATGATAATATTTTAGACAAATTGGCCTTGAGCCTGAGCATTTAAGTAGATAATATCCTATGTCTGCTTCAGAAGGGTTCATGAACTTGGGTGGGAAAACACTGATTCTTACTAACTTCTAAGTTAGCACAGGATCTAACTGAAATGAAGGATTTGTTTAAGTTACAAATATATAGTACATCAGATAGCTACTGCTACATTAAAAAAAAAATCACAAAAAAATTTAGCAGTATACACTTCTTTCTCTAGGTCAGCTGGAATAGCTTGTCTACTCTCTTGGAAGGTTCGTTGTGCATTAGTGAGTTGTCTAACAGAGTGAGCCCAGCTGGCTGATTCTGCCTTTTGTGATGGCTTTGTAGATTGGCTAGACCATTCTCTGCCAAACGTCTTTAATTCCACATCAAACAGAGGGCCAGTCTGGGCATGTTTTCTCCAAGGTAAAGGGAGAGAGCAGCGAAAGTCTCCAAAGCCTCATAAGGCCTGGACTCAGAACTGGACATGATCACAGATGCCCATCGTCTTTTGACCAGGACAAGTCACATGGCCAAGTAGAGAGCCTGGGGTGGGACAGTACACTTATAGGGTCTTGCATGGTCATTTACATACCCTCAAAATCTTCTGTTCTAGTTATGCCCATTCATTCTTCTGCTACCCACCTGCAGCCCCTGACAACCACTGAGCCTTCTATAGTCTCCATATTGTTGCCATTACATTCAGACTTCTGACTTCCTGCCTTTGTAGTCTCCCCTCTCCCCACAAAATGCAGAATGTAGTCTTACCAGGGAGGGGTGAGTGAACAGGGCACTAGTATCCTCCCTTTTTGGAGGCAAGTTAGGAAAAGCCTGGGGAGATCATGGCAAATGGGTTTTATAGAATGGTTCAAACCAATAGGATGTACACTACCAAGAGAGAACCTTAAGGCAAATGATGGGTTTTGGGCAATAATGATGAACCAATGTAGGCTCATCAGTTGTGACAAATAAACCACCCTGGTAGGAGGTGTTGATAATAGGGAGGTTGTCTGTGTTGGGAGGTCAGGGAATATGGTATCTTCTCAACTTTCCATTGAACCTGAAACTGCTCTAAAAGAATGAAATCATACAAAAAACAAACCCACTGAAAAGTGTGGACTCAGAAGGGGTGAAATTTGGGTTTACTAACTCAGTTGACCACAGAAATAGACCGTAGGAAAATATACAGCATAAATGGCTCTCTCATCCATAGAAATCACAGGTATTTTGATACCAAATTATAGTTGTTTCAGATATCTCAGGATGCTATTTTTGATCATTATGACCTTGAAATTGCATCATTACCAAACTTGCTGGTAGACTACACAGGATCAAAGTTCTGGCTCTACATAGTCAGTGACATACATGGCCAACAACTGGACAGCTTTCTGCCTTGTGATTATCCAGACAATAAATGTTGAGGTTGACCCAAACATGTACATTGATTTCTTTATCAATATGTAGACATTTGTTTACCTACACATAGAAGCAGGTAAGGTGAAGGCCACCCCAAAATTATTCATTCTTTATGATTTTTTTTTCATTTTTGAGAGAAAGACAGAGAGAGAGAGAGAGAGAGAGAGAGAGAGAGGAAGAGAATGGGCATGTCAGGACCTTTCAGCCATTGTGAGCCAACTCCAGATGTGTGTGGCCCCTTCTGTGCATGTGCAACATTGCATGCTTGCATCACTGTGTGACTGGCTACATGGGACCTGGAGATTCAAACATGCCTTCTTGGGCTTCGCAGGCAAGTGCCTTAACCACTAAGCCATCTCTCAAGCCCACCACTGATAGTCTTTATGCTGCTTTCTTTGAAACAATTCACTTTAGGACTGGAGAGATGGCCTAGTGGTTAAGGCACTTGACTACAAAGCCTAAGGACCCAAGTTCAATTCCAGAACCAACGTAAATCAGATACATAAGGTGATGCATGCTCACAAGTGGAGCATGTGCACAAGGTGATACACGTCTGAAGTTTGTTTTCAGTAGATAAGGCCCTGGTATGCCAATTCTTCCTCTCTCTCTCTCATTTTTTCTTTCTTTCATAAATAAAATCAATTCACGTTAACTTGTCTATACTTTGAATGTAGTGTCTTGTTATTTAATGTATTAATCAAGAAACATATTTCTAGGGCTGGGGAGATGCTCAGTCAATAAAGTGCTTGCCTGGCAAGCTTGAGGACCTAGATTTGGGCCCAAGAATTCATGTTAAAAAGCTGGGAAGAAAGAGCTGGGTGTGGTGGCGCACACCTTTAATCCCAGCACTTGGGCAGCAGAAGTAGAAGGATCACCATGAGTTTGAGGCTACCCTGAGACTACATAGTTAATTCCAGGTCAGCCTGGACCAGAGTGAGACCCTACCTCAGAAAAAGAAAAAAAAAGCTGGGAAGATGGAGGCAGGCAGATCCCTGGGTTGTTCTGGCCGGTCAGTCTAGACTGTTTGCTGAATTCCAGGACAATGAGAAACCCTGTCTCAAAAAGAGGTGGGCAGCATTCCTGAGAAATGACACCCAAAGTTGTACTCTGGCCTCCACATGCATGCACATGCGTGTGCACCAACACACACATTCTAAAAAAAATAAATCTATCTATTACTAGATCACACTTGTTTTATTTTGATATGTAACTGGTGTCTTTCATTTTAATCGTGGACCTTTTAATCCTTTATTTTGCACATTCCTGATCACGGCTCACAGGGCCTCCACAAGGTGCAAAGGTTGAAGATGTCAGCCTCTTTACGTACTTGTTTCCATCTAGTTCATCTCCCAGGTCCTCTGAAACAAACCAGCTTCTAAGTTGCCGCCTGTTGAGGGAAAGGCCCTGGCCGACGGGAGAGCCGATCTGTGCAGCAGAGGAGCATGACAGCGACTCCATCTACGCTGCTGTCGACACTCTTAAGGGGAAAGTGAATCCAGAAGAAGAAGAAGGGATGGCAGAGGCCACCGGGTTTTCTTCCCCACCTGCAGACAGATGTTCTCTTGCAGAGATCATTATACAAAAGATTCGGGTTTTTATCAAGGGAGGCAACCATTTTCTATAGCACAGTGGGTCAGTTTTCCCTGTAGGATTTTTATCCACAAAGGTGACAGCCATTGCTAGGCGACAGTTCTCTTTCATACAGAGCTTGGGTTCTGACACCTTCTCAAAGCCCAGCTCCAGACAGCAGCCAACAGCAATTGCACAGAGTTGGCGTGTCAGCTATTTGCCACCCTCTCCCCAGGCTTTTCCTAACTAACTTCCCTCCAGAAGGGAGGATGTGAGAACCCTCTCACCCTCTGATGGGTGGTCCTATTAGTGAATTGCTGTGTTTTACTTCTGGGTGTTTCTATTCAAAACGCAGAGACTATTTTTACATGGAGAGGTGACCCAATGCTACAAGTTTTCCTAGGTAAAGAGAACAGGTACACAGCACAACAAGAGACGGAGCACAGCTTTGGCATGACAGGCCGCTTCATTCCTGGTGTTGACTGTTGCCAGGTTACCAAGCACTGCATTAAGTATCCAAGAAACTTCACCATGTGGACCTTTTCTTTATGAAGGCGTTATTTATACTGACAGGATGACATGTGGAAACTTTTGATTTTTCTGCAAACATTATTATGTTGAAGGCATCTGTCTGGCCAATATAATTGATTTAAAATTTAGAAAGCAAAGAATAGGACAGCCAGTCCTGGCTGTGTCATCCATGCAATCTCAGAGCAGCAGCTGAGGTTTTTCACCAAACTCCTCCGAGTATTGGAAGGCAGACTAAATACTTGCAACACAAAGATGGAAAACACATCGTTTGATTAATTAAAAGCAAAAGGTTGGAACTACTTACCTTTCCATTCTTTAATTAGCAAAGCCCACAGGCCACACGAGGAAGTAATAACACTCATTATGTTGTGATGAAGGACTGTGATGACGAGTTAAGTCAGATGGGACTCCAGGCACGACTCCCTTCAAGGCTTCCCCGAGACGTACCAAGTGTAGACAGATCCTTACTTGCTAGAGAACTCTGGCTCACCAGCCAGAACACATGCTTCTTCAGAGAGTGCATTTCTTTCTGCAAGGGGGAAGAACAGCCCTTGAAACAAAGGATTATATTTTAATTAAGCCTCGGCATCCGTTCTGGAATTTCCTTTATTGAAAGAACACCTCCTTTGATTTCTATCTGTTGGTGTTAGTCTTTGGAACAGCAACAAAAGATGGATGCCCTGCAGGCAGAACTGTCTTGTTCGACTGATCAAAAGCCATGTCAGCTGACTTACAAACCAACAAATTATTTTCTTATTGTCCATTCAACCTGTCCGGAAGTACATTTTGACAGTGGTCTCCAGTCCTCCAGCTTAGCCCGCCATCCTTCATGCCTGTGGGTGGTCTAGAGGAATTTAAAGAAAGGACAAATGCCCATTCTACCTGCAGTCAGAAGCCCCCTCCACACCCTGGATCCCAGACCTCCTCCCGGGCTCTGGGCCGTAGTGGCTGAAGTCTGATGAGTTCCCTGGCTGTCTCACCAAGGCACCACTGAAAACCATCAGATGGAGAATGTGAGCTTTAAAGTGTGTTTGCTGCTCGCTGAACTGCAGGGCCATCAGTTAAAATGCTGCCTCCATGGGAATGTGAAGGGATGAATACAATTGCAGACTCACTGTTTTTTTTTCTTTTTCCTTTGTGTGTGCGTGTGTTTGTGTGTGCGTGCAGATGTCCATGTATGTAGAGGTTAGGACAAAAAAAGTGGTGGATGGCACACCTGAGGAATGACACCCAACATTGTCCTTCTGACCTCGGAGGATTGGGAATTAGTCTCAGGCTGGCCTCTAGCTCACGGCAATCCTCCTGCCTCTGCCTCGGGAAGGCTGGAATTAAAGACATGTGCCACCACGCCCAGCCTCATCCAACACTCTCTCCTCGCCCTGCAGTGTGCCAGTTAGGCTAGACTAGTTGCCAGTGAGCTCCTGGGATTCATTTTTCCGTAGGCACATGCCACCACAACTGGCATTTTATGTAGGTATTGAAGATAAAACTGGTACTCATTCTTGTGAGGCAAGCACTTTACCAACAGTGCTCTCTCTCCAGCCCCTCACGTTCAATTCTTAAATGCACACTTAAAGGAATAAGAAATAAATCAGCAGCACTGTGGATGTCAAGATTTTTGCTCTTGTTTCACTTTAAAAATACATTCAGTTTAGTGTTTCTATTCTCTTTAAAAATCAGAAATAGTAGACATTTTTTCCCCTCAGAAAGAAAAGTAAAAGTACTTTCCTGGGAAACCCTGAGTTAAGCAACAGTTCTTTATTTTGAGAAGTCAAATATATATATATATATATATCCCACTGATGAAATGCCTAGAGAAAATCATTGCTTCCTCACATGAAGATTTTCAGTCACCAAGTTAAATGAACGCTGAACAAGCATTAGCTTACAATTCCATTTTTGCTTTTTAAGAATAGGACAATTGAGTCTTTGCAGGAAGTTTAGAAAATGTTTGTGGCTAACTTTGCATGCCACGTTTCAGCATGTTAAGTTTTATAGCCCTGAAATACAATGTTAGCAGTAGACACACTGACCCTTCTATGATTATAGTGGTACAAATAACAATGCAATAATTTCTGTCATTGAAAACTCTCCTGTTGCTCAAGCCTTAAATGCGATCTGAATTGTACAATGTTTTCAAATGAGTTGGAGGAGACCATCTCAAATCCATGGTGCCACAGCCTGTTCTCACCAAGTTGATTTAGCTCTAGTGAGAAGCCCTCCAAATATACTTTCTGAACTTTGAGATCATGAAATACTGTGGTTGGTTAGTAGGAGCCCTGTCTCAAGCAACAGGTAGGTGGGATCAAAACTGAAAGGAGACATAAAGGAAATAGAGAGGGAGGGGATACTTAATGGGATGGAATTATATATATGTAAGTAGAAGAACAGATTAATGCAGGTGGAAAGGCCTAAGTGAGGTCAGGGGAAGAGATTGAGTAAAGGAAAGATGGAGGAAGGGCTAATCAAAATCTAAGAGGGTATGAATAAATCATATGGAAACCTACTTTTGTTGGACAATGGAACACCCAGAAGCCATAGATTGTTATCAGAAAATTTTCAGTGCCAGGGATCAGATACCTTCTAAAGAGTTGTTGGCCTGGGAGGTCCCTGATGCCCCCCAAACACAAGCTATTTCCAAGGCTCTTGGTTTCCCACCAGGAATAGATGGTAAGACCCTATTGCTGAAGAATCCACATACTTGGGCTGCAAGGTCACTGAGAAATCCTGCTGGAGCTAAGCTGAAAATTTCCTCTGTGTAGACCAGCTGACAGAAAGCTTGAAAAAGCTAAGTTGCATGCAGTTCAATGGGAGAAAGAGAAACCACCAGTGGAGATACTAAACAGTGGACACTGCAAGCCTTATATTTGGCCAGCCAGGCCAAATAAGCCAACAGGTGCAATAGTGGCACATCTGTTATTGGGAGAACCAGTTGCTCTCTAATTGTAATAGAGGCCTGCTCCATGGGAGGGAATTCATGCTTGATGCTGAAAACCTACAACAGGGGTAGTCATGAGCCCTAGGGATGTAACATCTGCTGCTGTCTGGCTAAATGTATATAGTATGTTCACCAAACTGCCTAGTAAGGACTTCTCTTAACACTCTTATCCACATATTAATGCTACTCTCATTTTTGGTAAGAAAACCTTCTTTTTTCAGTTGGCAGTGACCTTGGGATGACTTAGAAGGCACTGTGGTGCTGAGAAGAAGTGACAGAAGAGTGCTCAGCACTGAAATATCTAAATCACACCTTCCAAGGCTCAGGGTCCATTACAGAAGAGGTGGCAGAAAGAATGCAAGAGCCAAAGGAAGGGTAGGACTCCTTACAACATGCTCCTCCAGACACAAAATGGCCTGGATATCCATGACCTCACAGTACCTGACACTACCTACACAAGACCATGGAAAAGATCATGACATCAAAATAAAAGAGAGACTGATTGAGAGGGGGAAAATGTATGGTGGACAGTGGAGTTGCAAAGGGAAAAGTGGGAAGAGGGGAGGGAATTACCATGGGTTATTGTCTATAATTATGGAAGTTGTCAATAAAATAAAATTAAATTTAAGAAAAACTTGAAATCCCTCATAAAATCTGCTACCCATTGAACTTTATGCAGCCCAGTCTGCTGGTACACCCTGAATGCTTTATATCACAAACCTTGATCTGGTTTATAGGCATGGCTTCCTGTCTGGTCCTTCCAGATTCACACTTCTCTAGTCCCTTCTTACTCACACAGAGTGCTTTTCCAAATGACAATGTGATTGTGTGTACTAGTTGTGATAGTTTATGTCCTTGAAGAATATACTATGGCAGGTTTAGACAGGAACAGGTTTTATTTATTTATTTATTTTTTTTGCTGAAGAATTTTAACCTTTTTCCATTTTAAAATTAATCGTAAAAATACGTTATTTATTTATTTATTTATTTATTTGCAATACGTTATTTATCTATCTATCTATCTATCTATTTATTTATTTATTTATTTATTTATTTGCAAGTACAGCAAGATGGAGAAGAGAGAGAGAGAGAGAGAGAGAGAGAGAGAGAGAATGGGCATGCCAGGGGGTCTAGCAGGGAATTCCAGATGCATGCTCCACTTTGTGCATCTGGCTTTATCTGGGTACTGGAGAATCAAACCTGGATCATTAGGCTTTGCAGGCAAGTGTCAATATGCCTTATGGTATTATTCATCTCCATCCCCATTGATCTTTCCCTTCTATCCTACCCTTCTCTTACTGGTCTCCCTCCTCCCCCCAAGTAGTCACCCTTCTTTCCTGTTACATGGATTCTATTACCCTCTCATCTGCCCCTTGTGTCCTCTTAAGATATCTTCTTCCTTTCTCATGGTCCTCTTGCTAGTATAAGAAATTACTAGAGGCAAACATCATAAAACACTTCAAGATATAGGCATAGGGCTGGAGAGATGGCTTAATGGTTAAGGCACTTGTCTGCAAAGCCTAAGGACTCATGTTAGAATCTCCAGATCCCATGCAAGCCAGATGCACAAAGGTGAGGCAAGCACAAGGTCACACATGACCACTAGGTGGCACAAGTGTCTGGAGTTCAATTTCAGTGACTGAGGCCCTGGTGTGCCAATTCTCTCTCTAAAAAAAAAAAAAGATATAGGCATAGTTGAGAGCTTTCTGGAGAGCACTTCAGGACTGGGAGGATGGCTCATTCAGTAAAGTACTTGCCATGAATGCATGAGGACCTGAGTTTGGATCCCCAGTACTCACATAAAAGCTGGGCATGGTGGCATGGCACCTATAATCCCAGCACTGGGGAGACAGAGAAAGGACTTTTTGCCTAAGTAATCTGAGTTAGTGAGCTCTGGGTTCTTAAAAGATAAGGTGGAGAGTGACTACAATGCTGAACTCTGGCCTACCACACACACATGCACACATTTGCACATGCATCTGTGCGCACACATATGAACATACATACACATGCATACTACACACATACACACGCAAAAGCAATGACTTTAATAGCAGAGGAATCATCAAGCTTTGACAAATGGGATTACATAGAACTAAAATATTCTTCGCAGTGTAGGGAATCATGACCAGAGTGCAAAGCACCCACAGAATGGAAAAACATCTTCATCAACTCCACCCCAGATAGGGTTTATATCTAGACTAGATAAGGAAATACAAAAAATTAAATAGCCCAAATCTTTATAAAGTGCAGTTAATAATTGGCCCATTGAGTCAGACAGTTCTCAAAAGAGTAAATACAAGTGGTCAATGAACACTTTTAAAAAGTGCTCAACGTCCTTAGCCATGGGAATGCAAACTGACCATGCTTTGAGGTTCCATGTCATCTGGTGAGGATGGCGTGGAAGCTGTTGAGGGGGAAGGAGAGGCAGCTGAAGATCATGAGGAGACCCTTCAGACAGAGATGCTGGTCTCGGTCTTGTGAAGGACAGAGGGAAGGAAGGAAGGTTGGGTAGGAGGAATTTCAAACTGCAGTACCATTCTCAGAAAGATCCTCATTCCTTCTAATTTTCACCTCTTGTCTTTCTTTTGCATTCTGAGCTCTGGGATGCTTTAGTTCTCAGAACTCTCAAGGTGTTTCCCACCACAGGAGTTTTCCACGTGCTCTTTTCTCTTGACTGAACTTTCCTCTCGGCGCTCCAGAGATGAAAATGACCAGTCCTTTCCTTTCTTCTCATATCCTTTCGAAATGCATCATTGGTTCTCAACCTTGACTGCCTATGAGAATCACATGGGGAAGCTTTGAAATTCCTGATGTGCCGGCCACACCCCAAATAAATTAAATTAGGTCCTGGAAGGGGCAGTTGTTCAGATTGTAGTTTTAAAGTTCAATATGAGTGCTTCTAAGGAAAGTATGATTAGAATCCAAATTAATCATCTGTATATCATGTTGCTACAAGAATCTAGAGAACTGAGAGCTTGACTGATACAGGTTGTGATTTGATAGCTTTTGCTGAGCACCTGAAATGTGAATGGAGATGGAAGGATTGGTAGGTTTGGAATCATCTAGTAGTGTAAGGTGTATGTGGAAAGTATAAAGCATCCTACAGTGTGCTAGGTAAACTAGAGAAAGGAGAAGGTCAGAGTTTCAGGATTCTTATGAGAAATGGCCTGGTTTATATATTCAGGACACAAGAATGGAGATTGTAAGTCATTATTGTGCGATTTGAATTCCAGGTGTGGCATTGTGACTCTTGTAAGACATGACAGGCCTGAGCTATTTTTGAGGTGATGAGTTTATTAACTCCTATGTGTTTTATTATTGTTATTGTTGTTATTTATTTATTTGGGTTTTTTTTTGAGGTAGGGTCTCACTCTAGCCCAGGTTGACCTGGAATTCACTCTGTATTCTCATGTCTCAGGGTGGCCTTGAACTCACAGAGATCCTCCTACCTCTGCCTCCCAAGTGCTGGGATTAAAGGCGTGCGCCACCACACCCGGCAGTTACTGTTATTATTAAATAGAAAGCCATTCTTGTTAGCTTAGAAGGGAAGGAGGAGACTGAAAGGATGTACTTCCACTGCTAAAATATTCCAATGTTAAAATATGTTAAAATAAAAAATTGTTAAAAAATACTTGAGGCTGGATACTATCTAAAGAAGAGGCTTATTCGGCTCATAGTTTTAAAGAACAAAAGTTAATGATCAGATGGCCCCATCTGTTTGGCTTTGGAGAGGGTTCCTGGCAGATAACAACATGACGGAATAAGGTGTGTGGAAGAGATTACAGAGTGAGACAAGAAGTCAGAGAGATTCAGGGTTCAGGCTGGTTCTTTTTGTAACAGCCTTTCTTGAGAACTAACTGGCACCTGGCAAGAAGTACACTGATGTCTTCCAAGGGCCAGGGCAATGCATTCAGTAACCCAATTCCCCTGCTCTAACCCCCTCTGAAAGGCCCCATGACCTCCCACAGTCACACTAGGGACCAACGTTCCAGCACATAAACTTTTGGGGAACACAATATCCAACCATAGCAGGGTAGCTTGAATAATCTGTAGGGAAACAGAAGAGCAGTATCTCAAATGGCTAAAAGGAGACCAGAGATCTACAGGATAGAAATCGATGGTAGGGTCTTATCATAGCATCACCAAAGATAAACCCAATGTTCAGGTATTTCAATAGAACAGATACTCAAAATGTATCTGAAGGTATAACTGAAAACAGTAATTGAAGATATGACCTACTAGTTGTATGTACTTGGTGACATTACTTAGACCCTGTATTTCTCATCCTCATCTACAAAATGAGAATCATGGCACCTACCTTCCAGGAATGCTCTGAAATTTAAATGATGTAAGATATGTAAAAATATAGCCAGGCATGGTGATGCATGTCTTTAGTCTCAGCACTTGGGAGGCAGAGATAGGAGGATTGCTGTGAGTTCAAGGCCAGCTTGAGACTTCATAGTGATTTCCAGGTCAGCCTGGACGAAAGTGAGATCCTACCTCAAAAAACAAAAACAAAAACAACCAACCAACAACAAAACCCAAAAAAGAAACTTGAGGGCTGGAGAGATTGCTCAGTGGTTAAGGTGCTTGTCTGCAAAGCCTAACGACTGGGATTGGATGCCCATTCTCTCTCTCCTTGCAAAAATAAATAAAATATTTCAAAATTTTAGAATACTCTCCGGAAAATAATATAAATATTAACTATTATTATTATTATTTTAAAATATTATTTGTTTGCAAGGAGAGAGAGATAGAGAGAAGAGAGACACTAAGAGAATGGGTGTGCCAGGGCCTCCAGCCACTGCAAATGAACTCCAGATGCTTACACCACTTTGTGCATCTGGCTTTATGTGGGTACTGGAAAATCAAACCTGGAATTCAGCTTTGCTAACAAGTGCCTTAACTGCTAATTAGTTCTTTATATATTAAGCTTTTATTAACATATAACAGTCCAATAGGAAGCAACTGAACACTTAAAAAGTGGCTCATGCTACAGGCCGTAATAGCACACACTTTTAATCCCAGCACTTGGGAGGCAGAGGTAGGAGGATTGCCATGAGTTTGAGGCCACCCTGAGACTACATAGTGAATTCCAGGTCACCCTGGGCCAGAGTGAGACCCTACCTCAAAAAAAAAGGGGGGTGGTTAGTGTCATTAAGGAAATAAATATAAATTTAACATAAATTTAATTTATTTATATTTCAATAGTCAAACATGGCCACCAAAGATCTGGGTAGAACATTTTCAGGTTACTGTTTTTTTTTTTTTTCATTACTACTGATATATGACATTTGAAATTAGTAAATTTTTTGCAGATACCATGTGCTTCTTGTTTATTGATATTTTCTTGGTGTTTAGAGCAGAGCTGGGGCTCAGTATTTGCTTAATAAGTGAGTGAATACTTTAATCTTATGCTGACTCTCAATTTGAGATCTCTAGCCTCCTTCTTTTATGCCAACCTGCTTCACTCCAAAGAAAGATACAAGTACTGTCTTTCTGAGAACCCAGCCTTCCAGTGCACCACAATGACAGCTCCTTATAGTTAGGACTTGGTCTATCTTGCTCATAATGCATTCCTTGAACAGAGCCTGTTTTATAAAAGGTGCCCAATAAATTTATATTGAGCAAGTGAATGGTCAGCCCATTGCCACAGATGGAAAAAGCCCCGTCTCTTGATTCCATAATAAATAGTTTATTAACCACGATGCTCAGTAGCAGTAGCTAGAGCAAGCTTGCTCTGAATACTCTTGGCCAGTATTATCTCATTTAATCTTTCATCAACCCTGTAAGGTAAAGCAACTGAAACAGAAAATAGTTCAGGTACTTGCCCAGTTCATCACAGCCAGTAAGAAGTAGAGCCAAGATGTGAATGTCTACACTGTGTGGCAGGTATTCTATGTTCCCTCCCCTTCTTTTTTGTATTTCATCTCCTTTTTCCATCTTTCCTCATCTTTATCTTCCTAGTCCTCCCTCCTCCCAACACACTCCAAGGGCCCTGCTCCATACTTCAGGTTGGAATAGCATGTCCCAGGGATACAACCCCACTTCTGGTAGTGCAGTTGAAAATTTGTGTAAAGTTGGAGTCTCTTCTTCTTCTTCTCCCTGGCTGTATCATTAGCATATCATAAAGAGGCTGTGTTAGCCTAACGAAAGATCATTTGCTTCCCCTATCCTAAGCTGAAATGAAGCTTATTAGTTTCTCAATGATTCATGGATTGATTTTCTTCCATTTTAAAGCCTGTTCCAAGAATGTTTAGAGAAACATTTTAGACAGCCATCATCCTCTTCACTTTGGCAGATAAAAATTTGGGAAGAATCATGAAAGTTTAGTGGTGGAGACAGAGTAGAAAGAGTTTAAATAGCTCACAAAATTTTGGACAAGGAACTTTATAAATCTTAAACATATTAGGTAAATCAGAAGAAAGGAAACATTGTCTCAGCACATATTGGACTGATGGGTGAGGAGGAGGAAAAGCCAAACCTAGTGTTAAAGCATTTAATAAAACTTTTCTCTTCACTGAAGTCACTTTAAAGAGTGTGCAGTTTCTTCTTCCTCCAGGTAGCGCAGCTCTGCCAGCAAGCGGCCACTGTGTTCAAAGTCCTGAGCCTGATCAACTTCCTGCCAGTTACCAACCACTAGATTTCACATTCAGTTGGAATAGAATCTAGAAAGGAGAGACCATAAAATTCTGTATTCTTAAAGTATAACAGAATTATTTTGAGTCCACAGCAGTGAAATCATTGCCTTGGGTTATCTGTTAATTCCTTTGGCTAAACATTAAGCCTGGAAAGTCATCAATGATAAAAGAAAAGGGGCTGGAGTAAGACATAAAAATAAATAGTACAGGGGAAGTTGGACAGCATTGAGGCAAAGCTGTCCAAGGCCCAAGATGCTGCTTCTATGTAGTAGCCAACTCCGGCCTGTAAAACCTAGTAATCAATTGTAAGGGACGTGGAGGAAATGCCAGACCAAGGATTCATCAATGCCATGTGCACATTGCCACGCAGCAGGCAACAGCCTAGGAACTGCATGAGGTTTCTTTCTTGTTTGTGAACAAAACCCCTGCTTTTGTTCAAGTTGGAATAAAGACCACCTCTTGATAGTTTCCTTGTGATGATGACTCAGGAGGCTCTGAGGTCGGTGGATTTGGTCCATGGGGTTTTATGTTTCATGATTTCCCAGTAGCTACCACTCAAGATAAAGTATGCCACAATGGGAAATCACAATGGAATCAGGGAGATGAAAATGCTTTCTGGCAGGATCAACCTTCAGGTTTTTCCGAAGTTGCCAAGAATCATGAGAGGAGGGCAACATGAGAGAGTATTGGAATCATCCAAGAATGATCAAGTTCAGCATGAAAGAAAATAAACATTAGGGAGGACAATTAGCTTAAGGGGAAATGAGCTCCAGAGTTTGTGTGCTACTCTTCCAGTCAGCACTGGCTTGCTCTCTGGAATCTGTTGAATACAGAGATGGGTGATCTAGGAAGCTAGACCATATTGCAGTTCTAGATCTACTGGTGGTACACACATTATCACGAAAAGTTGGAGTTCAGAGTCTCTACGGTCCAGTGATTGTCTCAGCAGTTGGCAGATAAAGCTGTTCGAGGAGCAGTGATGTAAGTATACATCCTGTTTGGTTCAGGGCAACCATGGAGCATGTGCACTGGAAGGGATTTTTAGATTCTGGTTTTTTGATTATTCCAAAGAGAATAAGTAACTTTCCTGAAGTCACAGAGTTTAAGAAAAATGCAACTGGATTTCTAAATTTTTCCTTAGGGTACAGAAGCTGGAAAGGGAATTACTCTTTTCCTCACAATGACAAGAAAATCAGTCTCTACGTTCAGAACAACTTCTGTTCAGACCATTGAGGTCCCAGGACAACCAACTCACCTGGTTTAAGTAAAATCAGGTGCTGCCTCCCAGGAGAAATACACTCCAGCACTTGGTCACAAGGGCATTCCACTGGTTCTGAGAATTGAACTAACATTTTTTTGTACATGTATGTAATGTATTTTGATCATATTTCCCTCTCATTACCTTCTCTGGTCCCCATCTCCCTTCCACGGAACCTCTTCTTCTCAAGCAGTGGCTCTTCTGGTTTGATGTCTTTTATTTTCATGCATGTGTATGGAGGGGTGACCACTGAGTTTAATCAGGGCTGCCTGCATTAGCATGGAAGGGGGATTATTTATCAGGGCATGTACAGTATCACATCAGAGCAGTGGCTACGCCACTGAAGAAAATGTCCCCCACTACCCCATCAACCTCTAACTGCTAATTACTCCCCATGGAGGGAGGAGCCTCTTATACTCCTCCATCTTCCATGACGAGGTGTTTGATGAGTCCAGTACTGTGCAGGTAATGACAGGTATTGTGAGGTCATGAAGGCAGTGGTCATTTCATATCCAGAAGGCAGCATTCTGTAACATCCTTCCCCCTCCACTGACTATTGCATGCTTTGTGTATCCTCTTCTGCAGTGTTTCCTGAGCCATAGAGGGAATTATATAGATGCTTGAGCTAAAAATTTAACTCCAGGTTGAATGCTGTATAGCTAGTGGATAATGGGAGGAGAGTAAAAGTAACAACATAAGAGGGTAGTGAAACTACCTGAGAAAGACGAACTTCAGCATAAAAGAAAATAAAATATTAGAGATGACAACTAAAGGAAAAATGAATTCCTCTTGATTATTTTCATATTGGAAAGCTACTATTTTTAAAATTTTGTTTATTAGAGAGAGAGAGAGAGAATGGGCACGCCAGGGCCCCTAGCCTTTGCAAATGAACTCCAGACACATGCTTCACCTTGTGCATCTGGCTTACGTGGGACCTGGAGAATCGAATCTAGATCCTATGGCTTCGTAGGCAAGTGACTTAACCACTAAGCCATCTCTCCAGCCCCCCAAACTACTAATTTTTATATGTTGTTTTTGTATCTTGCTACTTTGCTGAATGTGTTTATTGGATCTGAGAGTTTTCTTTTGGAGTCTTTAATGTTCTTTGAGCATGGGTCATGTCTGCAATGGGGATACTTTAACTCTTCCCTTCTGGTTTTTACCACTGTCATCTCTTTATTGTGCTTTATTGCTCTAGCTAAGACTTGAGCACTATACTGAATAACAGTGGAGACAGCAGTGCTCTTGTCTCATTCCTGACTTTAAAGAAATGCTTTGAGGTCTTCCCCATTAGTTTAAGCTTGGCTATAATCTTGTCATATATAATATTTTAATGTGAAAGAGCAAGAGCAAGAGTGAGAGTGAGAGAAAGAGTAAGGGAGAGAGAGAGAATTGGCCCACCAGGGCCTCCAGCTACCGCAATTGAACTCCAACTCCCGAAACATGCGCCACCTAGTGGGCAATGCATGACCTTGCACACTTGGGTCATTTTGTGTGTCTGGCTTATGTGGGACATGGAGAGTTGAACATAGGTACTTAGGCTTTTCAGGCAAGCACCCTAACCACTAAGCTATGTCTCCAGCCCCATATACAACATTTTAATTTTTATATTTGTTATTTCCATTCCTAGGGTTTTTTTGTGCTTTTATTATGAAGTGATGTTGAACTCTGTCAAAGACTTTTTCTGCTTGTATTGGGAGGTGACTTCTTCCTGAGTCTATTTTCGTGTTGTGTTATAATTATTGATTTGTATATGTTGAAATATCCTTGCATCTCTGGAACAAAACTACTTGACTATAGTGTGTGACCATTCTAATGTGCTGCTGACTTTGGCTTTGCAAGTATTTTGTTAAGAATTTTTATGTCTGTCCTTCAGAGAAATTGGTTAATGTCAGGGTAATACTGGCTTCATAGAATGGTGTTAGTTCTTCCCTTTCTATTTTATGGAATAGTGAGGAGCATTAGTGTTAATTCTTCTTTAAAGATGAGGTAGAGTTTGGCAGACAATCTATTGGGTTGGTCTTGAGCTTGTCTTCCTTGGAAAACTCCTGGTTACTGCTTCAATCTTCATTGCTCATTATGGATTGGCTTGAGTTATTTTTATTCTTTTGATTTAATTTTGTAGGTCATATATATCTAGGAATTTGTCCATTTCTTCTAGATTTTCCCTTTTTTCTGGGAACATAGATTTTAAAATTATTTCTCCATGATCCTCTGCATTTCTTTGATATCTGTTGTAAAGGCTACCTCTTCATCTTTAGTTGTATTAATTTGAGTCTTCTCTTTCTTTGGGGTAGGTAGCTTGGCCAAGAGTTCGTCAATCATGTTTATTTTTTCAAAGAACCAACTCCTTGTTTTTATTAATTTCCGGTAAAGTTGATTTAGTCTCTAATTAGTTTCTGCTCTGATCCTTATTATTTCTTTTTTATTATTTCTATCTGTTGACTTTGAGTTTGATTTTCTTCTCAGACTAAGAGCTTCATCATTAGATTATTTATTTGAGATCTCTTTCTTATTTCTCACAGTAAGCACTCATAAATCTCCTGCTTAGAATTTTCTTTGCTGCATCCCAAAGGCTTTGCTAATTTGTTCCTTAATTTTCATTTGATTATAGGAATTAAAAATATTATTAATCTTTATGAGTGTGTGCATGCATGTATATGGGTTTACCAGGGTCTATTGATGATGGATGATAGAGAATTGAACCTGTGCTGAAAGATTTTGCAAGCAAGTGCCTTTAACCAGGGAGCCATCTCCCCAGCTCTGATTCCTGGAATGTTTAAATTTCTTCCCTGAGTCTTTCAGTGACTCGATTACCATTCAAGACTGCTTTTGTCCAGGGCTGGGGAGATGTTGCAATGGGTAAGAGCACTTGCTGCACAAACACAAAGGCCTGAGAAGGACTGATTTGTCCTGAGCTTGATTCCCTAGCAGCCACACTAACAACTGATCATGAACACACACACACATGTAACCCCAGTTCTATGGGGAGTATAGACAAGAGAATTAGTAGAGCTCACTGGTCAGCCAGTGTGACCAAAAACAGCACTTCCAGATGCAGTGAAGGACTTCATCCCAAGGAAATAAAGCAGAAAGAGTGATAAATGAGGGTACCCAACAGTATTCTCTGGCATCTGCATGTGTGTTCATGGGGTGAGCACATCAGTACACATACATGGTCATACACCATGCAAACACAGTACCACACTACCCAAGCTACACACATGCTGAAGAGTATGTATTGTTCGATTTTGATTTCCATGCATTTGTATAATTTCTGTTGCAATTGATTTCTACTCTTACTCCACTTTGTTTGGATAAAATACAAGAGATTATTTCTGGTTTTTTTTTTTTTTTGTATTTTTAAGCTTGCTTTGCAGCCTAATATGTGATCTACTTTAGGGAAAGTTCTTAGGGATGCTGGGAATAATGCATATTTTGTAGCTGTGGGAGGACATTTCTGTACATGCCTGTGAAGTCCATTTGATCTCTAGTGCAGTTTAACTTGAAGTTTATTGTTGAGCTCTGTCTGGATGATCTATTGATGAGAATAAAGGTTTGAAGTCACCCACTATTATTCTATCTGTACCTATCTGTTCAGTAATGCTTGTTTCATAAAATTGAGTGCATCAACATTTGGTACACATATATTTATAATTAAGAATTAAGACTATTAACATTTATGGTTATTTTGAGAGGGGTTTATTGATTTATGTAATTTTGTTGGCTGTTTTCCTGGTCGGTGTCCTGTTGTTTATTTGTTTATTCCTCCCCTGCTTGTATTAGGGGCTTCCTGGTTTACTGAGTGAGGCATGATCGATTCTTTCATAGTTCACTTGTACCGCATATGACATTTGTTCCTTCTCATGCTCTTGTGATTAAGACTGCCTTCCTCCTCTGAGTATGGGATAACTTTCAGTATCATCTGAAATGATGGCTTGGTGATCATGAATTTGCTTTTGTTTGGGCTTGTCTTGGGATGTCATTATTTCTCCATCAATTTTAAAAGATAACTTCACCTGTTACAGTAACCTTGGTTGGCATTTATTTACTTTCAGGACTTTCCTGGCTTTATTGAGTTCTGGTGATAGATCTGAAGTTGTTCTAACAACTTACATGTTACCGATGTAAGTGAGTTGGTATTTTTTCTTGTAGCTTTTAGTAGTGTTTCTTTGTTCTGTAGTCTTAGCATTTGGGCTACAATGTGTTGTGAAGAAATTCTTTTCTTGTCGTGTGTATTTGGAGTTCTAAGCTGCAGTATTTCAATTATCTGATATCTTTGGATTTGATAATTGAAGAATGATGATCTTTTGTTGCATTTTTCATGGTTTTTTCTTTTATCATTTCTGTGCTGTAATTTCTGCTTCTGTTGGTTTGTATGTCTGTTCTGGTTTTATTTGGGGATCTTAGTGAGCCACTCATTCTTGGGGGCTCACTCCCTTGTACTACTCAGAGGAAACAAACCCCTTTAAGAGGAACAACACCAAGCTGAGTAAGATATAGAAAGTCTTCTGAAATTGAAAGTCAGCTAATACACCACCAATGACCATAGGATGGAAAGTGCAAAAATAATGTAGAGTATGGTGTAAAGCTAAACATTTAAGGTAATTGTAGACATAGTAAATGAAGGAAATAAAGGAACAGGAAAAGGAAAAGGGAAAAGGCAGGAAAAGGGAAAAGTAAATAAAGAAACAAAAAAAGAGGACAAGAAATGAAGGGATGGAGAAGAATGTTATAAATAGGAAAAGAGCAAGGGGGAAAATCTGACTGCAATGAAGAATAAATGTGTAAACAAAATTAGATAATGTAAGAAAAAGAATAAAAATTTAAAAAAATCATGGTGTTAATTAAAAGCATTATTAAAAGTATAGTGAGGGGCTAGAGGTATGGCTTAGCAGTTAAGGCATTTGCCTGCAAAACTGAATGACCCAGGTTCGATTCCCCAGGACCCACATTAGCCAGATGCACAATGGGGTGCAAATGTCTGGAGTTCGTTTGCAGTGGCTGGAAGCCCTGGAAACCCATCTCCCCCCCTCCCTATTTCTCTGTCAAATAAATAAATATAAAATATTTTTTTAAAGTATAGTGAGTAGGAAGAAAACTCAGTAGCATAGGCCAGTAAGCCAGAAAGGAGATATAAAGGGAATAGGAAGGGATGGGGGGAGGACTAAATAGGATGGTATTGTATATATGTAAGTAGAAGAACATACTAATGGGGGTGAAAAGCCTAAGTGAGGTCAGGGGAAGAGACTGAGTAAAGGAAAAGTAAAGGGAGGGCTGATCAAAATCTAAGAGGATATAAATAAGTCATATGGAAACCTATTTTTTTGGACAATGGAATATACAGGAGCCATAGATTGTCACTAGAAAATTTTCAGTGCCAGGGATGGGATACCTTCCAGTGAGTTGTTGGCCAGGGAGGTCCCTGATGCCTCTAAAGCATTACAGGCCATTGCTAAGTCCCTTGGTTTCCCACCAGAAATAGATGGTAAGACCCTATTGCTGAAGAGTCCACACAGTTGGGCTGCAAGTTCACTGAGAAACCCTGCTGGAGCTGAGCTGAAAACCTCCTCTATGTAAACCGGCTGACAGAACTGGAAAAAGCCACACTGCATGCAGTTTAATGGGAGAGAGAGAAATCACCAGTGAAGATACCCAACAATGGGCACTGTAAGCCTTATATTTTGCCAGCCAGGCCAAATGAGCCAATGGGTGCAATAGTGGCACATCTGTTATGGGGAAACCAACCACCCTCTAATTTGACTGGAGGCCTGCTCCATGGGAGGGAATACATCCCTGATACTGAAAACCTACAACAGGGGTAGTCATGAGCCCTGGGGATGTAATGTCTGCTGCTGTCTGGTTAAATGTATATACTGTGTTTATCAAACTGCCCAGGAAGCACTTCTCTTAATGTTCATACCCTTATATTAATGCTACTCTCACTTTTGGTTAGAGAACCTTCTCTTTTCAGATGGCAGTGACCTTGGGATGACTCAGAGGCACCATGGTGCTGAGAAGAAGTGACAGAGGAGTGCTCAGCACTGAAATATCTCAATCATACCTTCCATGGCTCAGGGTCCATTGTGGAAGAGGTGGCGGAAAGAATGTAAGAGCCAAAGGAAGGGTAGGACTCCTTACAACATGCAACTCCAGACACAAAATGGCTTCATATCCATGACCTTGCAGTGCTTGACACTACCTACACAAGACCATCGTAATAGGAGGAAAAGATCATGACATCAAAATAAAAGAGAGACTGATGGGGGGGGGGGGGATGTGATGGAGAATGGAGTTTCAAAGGGGAAAGTGGGGGAGGGAGGGAATTACTATGGGATATTGTTTAAAATTATGGAAGTTGTCAATAAAAAAAGAAAAAAGACAAAAAGAAGAAAAAATTTAAAAAAAAAGTATAGTGCAGAGGGAAAATACTAGGGGCAGAAGAAAAAGATGAAGAACCAGAGCAGCTTTGTTCTGAGTGCTCTAAAACTTGAGTTGGCCAGGTGGAGGGATGGATCAGCTGAAGTTAGAAATTGTTTTTCTTACCATTTAGGGAAGTGGAATCTGGCCCAATCTAGTGTCAGGGGTCTGCTAGAGCTGTCTTTACTTTAGGAACTTTCCTGTTTGTGCATGAGGGGCCTCTTTGACCACCCTTAGCTTTGCAACCGGGCGGTCAGGCAGGTGCTCCCACACCCCGGAGTCCAAAGTTCAGACAGCCTGAAGTAGTTAATGTTCTAGCCAGGGGTCATCTCCCATGTGCACTGGGGATTGGGAGAGCAAACAGAGCCCTGAGATCTGTACAGGAGGACCAGCCTCTATGCTTTCAAAACCCATTCAGCATTAAACCCCCTGCTGGAGCGATGAGACCGCCAAGACAAGTTCAAGTCCTCGGCGGGAGCTGGGGAGTTCTCACTTCACGGCAGATAGAGCTCCCGCAGCTGGGTGACCTAGTGACTTCAGCTCAAAGCTATCAAACTCCTTTTTCTCCCCGTGGCGAGCTCATGTCTTAGCTGTGGAGGTTGGAGCAACTGACTGCAGTACCCTTTCCCGCTGGAGCTGAGCCTCCCCCGCCTAAACTTTTCATTGTTTCTGCGTCTCTCCTTCCCCACGCCTGCCTCCCGGGGCTGCGTCTCACCCTGGGAATGCGCAGTTCCCTGACTTGTGATTGTGCCTTCTTATCAGGCTTCCAGGGCAGCTCAGTCTAAAACTGAGGCTCCCTCTCAAGATAGGCCCCAGCCCCAGCCCTCTGTGACCGAATGGACCTCCTCTTGAGTGCAACTCATCACGCCAGACAAATAACTGTTTTGACAAAACCCACAACAGGATTTGAGGCTTATCCTATGGGTCGAGCTTCAAGCGTCTTCACCACGGCTATCCATCTTGCCTTTTGAATAAGATTTCTGGGGCCCCTCTCGCCTGCTGCGGGACCGGGGTTGCTGGAGCTGTGTGCTATGTGCTTCTTTTTGCTGCATCACCCTTCCTTTTCTCTATAATTTTCAGCAATCTTGTCACCCGCTGTGTGATTTCTGATGTTTTTCCAGTTTATTTATTTATTTATGAGAGAGAGGGAGGCAGAAAGGGAGACAGTGAGAGAGAGTGAAAGAGTATAGGAGCGCCTGGGCATCTCTTGCCACTACAAAATAACTCCAGATGCATGTGTCATTTTTGTATGTTTCGGTTTTGTAGGTACTGGGGAATCAAACCTGGGCTGCAGGCTTTGCAAGCAAGTGTCTTTAACTGCTGAGCCATCAGCCCCAGCCTGCAGTTTTTCGCTTTTTGGAATAGGGTCTGTTCTTTTTCCCGAATCTTCTTTGTGTCACACAGAGGCAGCTTGTAGTCCCCCCATCTTATCCTTGAAGCCTCAAATGTGACTCCCAGTGACACAGACTCTGGAAACTCTATTTAAAACATAAATCTCCTTCCATTACATTCTCTGGAACTTAAAAACCACACTTTTTCTTTTCTGCTACCTTCTAACTTATTACATGTCATTTACTTATTTTTATATTTCTTGTGGTGCGTACATGTTCTTTTGTTCCTTCAGATCCACTCTTCCCCTTTCATCTACCTTGCTGTGTGTCTGCGATGGAAATCCAGGGACAGGAGAAGAGAGACTTCACCTCTGCAGGATGAGCAGATGGACGTGCTTGTGGATTGTGGGGGTAAGATGTTAGAGACTGAATTTCCAAATTATTTTTCTTGGCTAAGTATTTCATACCCTATTTTTTTTCTCAATTTTTATTAACATTTTCCATGATTATAAAAAAATATCCCATGGTAATACCCTCCCTCCCCCCACTTTCCCCTTTGAAATTCCATTCTCCATCATATCCCCTCCCCATCTCAATCAGTCTCTCTTTTATTTTGATGTCATGATCTTTTCCTCCTCTTATGATGGTCATGGATATCCAGGCCATTTTATGTCTGGAGGGAGCACGTTGTAAGGAGTCCTACCCTTCCTTTGGCTCTTACATTCTTTCTGCCACCTCTTCTGCATTAGACCCTGAGCCTTGGAAATTGTGATCTAGATGTTACTCAGTACTCTAGTCACTTCTTTCCAGCACTATGATACCTTCTGAGTCGTCCCAAGGTCACTGCCATCTGAAAAGAGAAGATTCTCTTCCCAAAGTGAGAGTAGCATTAATATAAGGGTATGAATATTAAGAGAAGGGCTTACTGGGCAGTTTGATAAGCATAGTATATACATTTATCCAGACATCAGCAGATGTTACGCCCCTAGGGCTCATGACTACCCCTGTTTTAAGTTTTCAGTATCAGGGATGTATTCCCTCTCATGGAGTGGGCCTCCAGTCCAATTAGAGGACAGTTGGTTTCCACCATAATAGAAATGCCACTAGTGCACGTGTTGGCTCATTTGGCCTGGCTGGCCAATTATAAGGCTTGCAGTGGCCACTGTTGAGTATCTTCACTGGTGGTATCCTTTCTCCCATTGAACTGCATGCAGAATGGTTGCTTCCAGCTTTCTGTCAGCTGGTCTACATGGAGGAGGTTATCAGCTCAGTTCCAGCAGGATTCCTCAGTGGCCTTGCAGCCCAAGTATGTGGAGTCTTCAGCAATAGGGTCTTACCATCTATTGCTGCATACCCAATTTTTTAAGAGAAGGAAAGTGGGAGTTGAAGAGCAACTTGCTAATAGGAATGAGCAAGAGAGCTGACCAAGGTCAAATAAAGGACTTGTCCATTTCTGGCATTGGACTGTGAGCTTCCAGGGGCCATGGCTGTATAGCTCCTCTGTATCATCAGCATCAAGCATGATGTTGCACATGCTGGAAGGCCTGAATGTTTCTTGCCCAATCTTTGACTGCCAGTCATTGTTATTTGTAATCTGTACTTTTGGCTTTGAATAATGAGGATTTTCCCCTTTCTTTTAAAATGTCAGCTTGCTCTAGACTTACTCTTACTTGTTATCCATAAAAGTTGTTACTCAAAGAAACAAAATCCATTTCTTGCTCGGAATATTACATTTGAACATGTCCAGGAGTGAATGCACAGATGTAATAAATGCTTTCATTAGTTGTCTTTCTCCTTCTGGGTCTCAATATGTTTCATCAGGGTGGCAACCTTCCAGAAAGGAAAAAAAAAATTTTTTTTGACTGAAAGCTTTCATCATAAGGCCTTATCGCAAGCAGGTAGCATTGTAATGCCTTGGCAGAGTGGATTACAGTGAACATTCTGAAAGGATATGCAAATTTTTAAGGATGTCACAAGTCTCATGTGACAGTTAAGCTCTGGAGGAACTAATAATATGACCCCATTTGGAATAAAATGCATACATTTTTTCAAATTAAAAAACCCCACCCAAATGATGTCTGCCTATTGCAATGAGCAAATCAATGAAAAACACATGATAAATCAGTTTGAAATTTCCAGCTTCTCTATCCCCTTCCAGCACAGATAATATAGATAGCTTGGTGCACATTCTTTTTATGTTTTTCTCTATGTTTATACAAAGAGATGATGCCCTGTAGAAGAACCATTGTTTTCATTTTAATAAAGCTACATACCTTAGTCTGAAGCTTGCATATATAACTGCATAACGTATCACGGGTATTTTCCACCGAATGAGTATAGACCTAGATGTAGATTCCAATGTATGAAACTATTCCCATGTTTATGAATACTCAGTTTTACTAGCTTTTTCCTGCTGCTTAAGAAAAAAACCCAATAAATGTCTTTTAGTCTACCTTTTCACATTTTCTTTTCCACAGTATCTCTTGAAATGCTGTTCCAGAGGCTCTATTGAGGGAGCCTATTCTAGATATTAAGAGAAAAGTCTTTCCAACAAAAGAGTGCTTGTGGAACAGTGTACCCAAAAAGAAACAGAGTGTTAAGATCTGAAGTGGATTCAAAATATTGTATTTGCTACATATCTGGAACACCTCTGTGATTTCATTCCTTTCCTGGAAATGGAATTATTTATATTTTGCCTGTCATCAAGCTAACTTCTCGTCATTTTCTGCCACACATCCTTCATGCATAAGATGTTATTATCTCTGCATGCATAAATAGATATAACACATGGGCTGTTGGCTAAATAGGTCCCAGTCCTAGTTCCCTGCAAGGGGCTGCTTTTTGAAATTCTGAAAGGTATACTTTCTCTATGACCCAAAGTCATTTGGAGGAGAAGCTGTGTGCTGCCTGGTGATTATGGGGTGTTCACATTATTGTCAAGATCCTGGTTGCAAATAGTACATGCTTGTAATGTTCTTGGTCTCCAAGATGTCTCAGGACCCAACCCTCAGTACCCCACCTACCAGGGAGGCTCCCAAGTAACTGCTTGTGTTCATTGTCATACAAGACTTTCTTGAACTGCCCTGTTACTTTTTGTCTTTCTCTCTTTCCACATAAAAACCATGAAAATTCAACACAGGAGGTGGGATGGGAAGCAGATACTAAACAGCTCTTTCTATCATCTAGTCCTTATTTTCATAGCTGTGGTCTTTCAAGTGGTCTTCAGAGCACCCCTGACCCATTCTTGGTCTAAGATGTGGGTGGAACAATGGTCCATATGTATATTAAAGAAATAAAATTGTTTAGTAATTTATTTTTTAAATACTTTGTTTAATTATTTGAGAGAGAGAGAGTGGCACAGATAGAGAGAAAGAGAATGGGCATGCCAGGGCCTCCAGCCAGTCTAAATGAACTCCAGACACATGTGTCACCTAGTGCATCTGACTTATGAGTCCTGGGCAATTGAACCTAGGTCCTTTGGCTTTGTGGGCAAGCACCTTAACCACTAAGCTGTCTCTCCAGCCCAATTTATTTGGTTTTACATGTATGTAATGTATGCACTTTGGTATGTGTATGGGTGCACATGCATGTGTCTGGAGGCCAAGGAACAACTTTCGATGTCATTCCTCAGATAAGCCATCCACCTTCGAAACTGGATCTATTTGTATAAGGGCCAGCCCATCCCACATGCTCTATGACATATATATCTATACTGTGTAGCTGTTGAATCATCTAAACCTAGTATTCTGGAAATTAAATGTGAGGGCCTTACGGATGAAGGATAACAAATCATGGAAAGGAAAAAAAGAGTTTATTTTGACTGCACTCACCGTGCTGGTGCTGCACTCTGGGCTGAGGGGAAACAGTTCCGGTTTGCATTCTCTGTCTTCTCTGCTGGTGGGGTGTCAGGACAGTTGGCTCAGAGCAGGTGATATGCGTACTGGTTCAATAAGATACTAGGATATTACATTCCAGGAGAGAAAAGCTATTCTGGGTTGACCACAGAACTCAGCTCAGAGGTCTGGGGTCTATGAAGACACATGTTTTTGTCTAAACAAATGGCATTCTTATTTAACTTTGAGGTTAAGAAGGCCATTGTCAATCAACGGCCACCTGGAAACTCATTGCAGGCCTTGTCTGGCCTACTCCATGGAGTTACATAACTCAGTGACAGGTACTTTATAACTTTTTTTGTTGTTTTTCTTTTCTTTTATTTATTTATTAGAGAAAGAGGGAGGGGAATGAGAGAGAAAGAGAGAGAATGGGCACACCAGTGCCTCCAGCCACTGCAAACAAACTCCAGACATGTGCGCCCCCTTGTGCATCTGGCTAACATGGGTCCTGCGGAATTGAACCTGGGTCCTTTGGCTTTGCAGGAAAATGCCTTAACTGCTAAACCATCCCTCCAGCTATTTTTTGTGTTTTTTTTGAGGGAGAGTCTCTCTCTAGCTCAGGCTGACCTGGAATTCACTATGCAGTCACAGGCTGGCCTTGAACTCACAGCAATCCATCTACCTCTCCTCCTGAGTGCTAGAATTAAAGGCGTGCATCACCATGCCCAGCAGAGAGAGGAGAGGATGGGCCCACAAGGGCCTCTAGCAACTGCAGATGAACTCCAGATGCATGTACCATTTGTGCGTTTGGCTTTATATGGGTACCAGGGAACTGAACTCAGGTTGTTAGACTTTGCAGGCAAGTATCTTCACCAGTGAGCCATCTCTCCAGCCACTGATACTTCATATCTTTGAAGTCAATTGTTCCCCAGCAAATCTGACAAAAAAAGGGACCAGTCTTATCCAGTTAGTCCATATAATCTTTGTTCCCAAACCCTATCTCTTGTAAACTTTATTCATACCAAGCTTGTTCTCTGAAGGGAATTTGGATGTCCAGAAGCAAAGCAACTAAGAAGTCATTTTTCTGTACTTGAGCAACTAAAGAAATGGGAAGAATACACTGGAAAAAAGAGACTGGTCTTCAGTGTTTATTAAAAAGGAGCTTTTTGTCTTTGTCCTGTCCATTCGAATAATCCATGAAGTATCACATTCCTAGAAGGTGAATTAATGAAATACTGCAACCATCTAAACATTGTATACCTCTTGGGCCATCTCACATATGTTAAAATTGTTATAGACATTTCCCCATCTCCACAATTACACATAAAGGAAAAGAATTTATGAACTTAGCTATGCCTTTCTTGACATGTGGCAGATCCATCAAGTAAATGATAAATCATCGTCAGAGTTGCAGTCCACAGAAGCTGGGAGAGGGTTTGTTCTCTCCCAGCCTGTCCTGGACTCCAATATGGCTTTAACTCAGTGCAGGACTGTGCCTCACATCAGAACAGAGTTCCAAAGGCCCCCAGTGGGCAGTTTGCTTCTTGCTGAGTACTGTTGGGTTGTATTTGATTCTCTGCCTTTCCCCTCCTTTGAATGCTTACTAGAGCAGAATTGTTTTCATGTGTCCTCCTTTTTCTTTTCATGTCCATTTCTGGCTGATTCTTTGGTAGTATGGCCATTGGCATGAACTAGAAGGCTCTGGTAACTGGGCAAGCCATTAGGAGAGCCAGACAAATCTTCCTGCTTGCAGCGTGGATTTCCTGGCTCCTCTAAGCACTCTTGGCTAAAAATGAAGAGCTTTAAAGAAAACAAACAGCAAGCCACTTCTTTCTTTAAAAGAAACACACTCAAACTATTACTTGAGCAGTCGCCACTTTGTTGCTGAGTACAAGTTGCTTTTAGGCACCAATGCCATGAGGTTTATGTTGGAGGGGATGGCCAGACGCCATCCTTGCCCAGTAAGTCCTCTGCTTACCTCTGTGGGCCTCTCTACTTGTGCCGCAGCATGCCACTTGGTGAGCAAACAGGCGGGCTTCAGATCAATGCCTGGCTATGGGCAGAAGCTCTCAGAAGTCTCTGCTGATATTCTATAAGACTGGCTTGGAAGTTACAAACCCATTTCCACACCTCTTCAAACGTCCTGGAAACAAATGACAGATTACTGCTGTTTTGCTAGAGCCCAGGGTGAGATTCCTTCCATCTTGGAAACTAACCAAAGCTAGAGGAAAGTAAATAAATGTATACATGTTTTATCAATGCAAAGGGGACAATTGAATTAGTGGACTAGGCAAGGACTCAACAGTAAATCTGAGCATGAATTCTGCAGGCAAAGGATTAGATGAAATATATTTTTTGAGCCTTTCAAACCTTTGGATTTGGTAGCTCTTGAAATGCACTTGAAGAAATAGAAAAGGCATGGCTAGAAGCTTTTTTAAAGCTAGAGGAGTAGAAATTCCTGGGTCTAACAAGCTGAATTCATCTCAGAGATGGAAATGAGGAGAAAAAGGAGTCGTGTTCCCACATTACTCTGTGGAGGTCACCGAACTGTGGCTTCACCCTTCATCTTTGGAAACTCCGTGTGGGATCTGTCATGGTTATGATGATAAGCCTTTGGCGAGGGTGACATGTCCCTTTAAGAACTTTCAGATTTGACATGGGACTAGGGTGGGGTGGGAGAGGGTCAAAGATATCAAACAAACCACAAAAAGACACAGATTGAATTTTTTCAGAGAAGTTTCAACACTTCCAAAAACAAGTAAGTTAGGGAAACCTCACTCAATGTGTCTCCCTTAATTTGAGGCAGTAAAGAAGGGATTTCCTTTGTGTTGTGCTTTCAAAAGTATAGAATAAGTTCTGATGGATGTTCTTGCAAATAATACTGTACTTCTTAATTTCTCTTCTTGCTGGAGCTTGCCACTTAAGCAGGACACAGAGGATGAAATTGGTGTGTTTGCGTTTCTGATTTATATGAGCAATCATGAGGGAAAGAGCACTGTATTGGAAGATTCAAGACGTGGGTTCCTGACACTGATGACTGATGTGAATTCTGACAATCAAATTAAGTCTTTGGACATGCTTTCTAATCCGTATATGATCCCCAGAGCGGGACATAAGGACAGAATGGGGATGACACATGAAAGTCGTTCTGCTCTAGTAAATGCTTCATGGCATTCAAGGAGGGGAGGCAGGCATGCCAAATATAACCTTACATGTGCTCAGTACTGAGGAGGAGGTTGTCAGGAATCTCTGAGTTCTAGAGACTCAAATTTAACATACCAGCTTCATATTTATCTTATTCCCTCATTTTAATATGACTCTTTTTTTTTTTTTTTTTTTTTGGTTTTTGGAGATAGGGTCTCACTCTAGCTCAGGCTGACCTAGAATTCACTAAGTAGTTTCAGGGTGGCCTCGAACTCACAGTGATCCTCCTGCCTCTGCCTCCCAAGTGCTGGGATTAAAGGTGTGTGCCACCGTGCCCGGATTTAATGGGACTCTTTATTTGTTTATTTGAAGGGGAATGGGTGCACCAGGGTCTCCTGCCATTGTAAATGAATTCCAGATGCATGTGCCACTTTGTGCATCTGGCTTTACGTTGGTACTGGGGGATTAAACATGGATCATCAGGCTTGGCAAGCAAGTGCCTTTCACTGCTAAGCCATCTCCCTAACTCACCATGACTTTTATTTAGTCATTTCTTCTGGAAACTTCTGGAAAAACTTTCTTCTGGAAACACAAATTCTCTTTAAAAGCAAAACTTCATGTAAAATGTTTCCTGTATATTTTGTGTTTTTATGGGTTGGAAGTCTATGACAGGTCATGTCTGTTTGAGTACTCTCTCTGCCCCTGTCTTTCTTCGGGGCTCATGTCAGCTCCCTTTTCTTCTGTTCTTCATTTGATCACTGGTGAGATACAAGTAAAACCCTTAAAAACATAAGTAGAGCAAGAAGAAAAAGAAGGAATGCAAAACAAGCAATGGGAACATGAAGGCGCTATGAGGAGGAACTGATGAGGGAAGAAATTAAAACCCTCAGGGACAGGAGAATTTTGCCCACTGGGCAGCCTTCAAGGGGGCTGGGGAGATGGCTTAGTGGATAAAGTTCAGGGATTCATGGTGAACAACCAGGGGCCCTGCCTCAAAGAAAGTGGAAGGTGAGGACTGTCACCTGAAGTCCTCTGACCTCCACATGTGCACAGTGGGCCTGCACTCACATACATGAGCATGCACACACACACACACACGCGCGCGCATGCGCGTCCACAATTATGTGTTTAGCGGATCCCCAGTGGCTCAAATCTCTAAAAGGAAGGAAGGATTATTTAGCTAGTCTAGCTGAAAATACATTCCTGCAGCTTCTTAAATCTGGTGGAGATTTATTTATATAAATACAAGGGTCCTTTCATCTGACAGCCTTATAGCATAAGTGGGATCTACTGACTTAAGTCAGCAACTCAAGGGACCAGCAGCACCATGGGAAATTCCAGAGGTCTCCTCGAAGACTTGGGAACTAGGTTCCTGTGGGGACTCGTACGAAACATGTAAAACCCAGGAATTGTCACTGGGTACATGGCTAAGGCTCACTATGCCACAACTCCACTCAGTTTTCTATTTCAAACAGCCTTCACATTCAGGGCTGTCACAATGCCTCAGTGGGAGAGGGACACACACAGAATCATATTGTGCAGCATCTGGTCTGTCAGAAGGGGTGGGTTGGAGTCAGCAGGCCCCCCTGCTGGCAACAGTGTTCAGCAGCCCTGCTCAGTCTCCATATGGAGTCATATCCAAATCCACATCAGGCAGAGCTCACCATTGTGGCATTAACTGCATTAACCTGTGGCTCAGCACCATTTGGAAGCAGAACCAGATAACTGCAAAGGGAGGTCATGTGGGTGCTGTGTGATCCTGGTCTCCAGGAGCAGCCATAGCCTTCTGCAAGAACAGTACTTAGTTGCGTTCCTTTAAAGCTCCATTAAAGGGTTGACCACTTTGAGGTTGGGAATGTAGCTTGGGGGCAGAGTGTTTGTCTAGCATGTAAAATGCACAAAGTGTGGTCCCCAACACTCCAACACTGTAAAAGAGAGGGAGGAGAGAGCTGGAAGAGAGGACAGAGGTTGGGGAGAGAAGATAGAGACAGAATCCTTTGCTAAAATTAAGCTTTGGTAAAGTCAGGACAATGGAGCCTTGGCTCAGGGATGGGAGGTCCTAGGAGGTTTCTGGATGCTGGTGACACTCTCATGATTTTAGTGTTGGTTATACAGGTGTGTTTGGTTTATGAAAATTCACTAAGCAATGTGATTGTGACTTTTGTTTCTGCATGTGTTCAATTTTAAAACCGGTTTTAAAATTTATATTTATTTATTTTCAATTTATTGGGGAGGGGCGAAGGAGAGAATGGGCACGCCAGGGCTTCTAGCCACTGCAAATGAACTTCAGATACATGTGCCACCATGTGCATCTGGCTTATATAGGTACTAGGGAATCAAGCTATCTCTCCAATCACCTGGGTTGTTTTTTTTTTTTTTTTTTTTTTTTTTTTTTTTTTTTTTTTTTTTTTTTTGTAAAACTTGTTTGAGGAGAGAGTTTTATTATTTTTATTTTTCTTTTTTTGGTTTTTCAAGGTAGGGTTTCACTCTAGCTTAGGCTGGCCTGGAATTCACTATGTAGTCTCAGGGTGGCCTCAAACACACGGCAATTCTCCTACCTCTGCCTCTCAAGTGCTGGAATTAAACGTATGCGCCACCATGCCTGGCTGAGAGTTGTATTTTTATTCACTGCTCTATTTCTTGGCACAATGTCTGTCATATGATGACTGCCTTAGATGAAGGCAGATTCTATACCTGTGAGGGCTGACTTCTTACTTTAGAGCCATCTTTTGGTTGTATTTTCACATGGAATAAAGGGGTATCAGGACTTTCTGGGGTCTCTTTTGATAAGGATATTCACTCTATTCATGAGGGCTCCACTTTCATGACAAATCACCTTTCAAAGGCTTCAACTTTGAGCACCATCATGTTGGAGGTTTAAATTTCAATGCATGAATGTTGGGGAGACGCTATCAGCCAATCCATCACAATAGGTACTTAACAAATATGTGTTGAATGGTGGGGGAAGGAGAGAAAGAGAGAGAGAGAAACTGCTTTTCTCTGGGATCCTAGCTCCAACCATCTATCACTGTCGTTTATAGATACTGGCTTCTGAACAAGATGCCACTGAACACACACATAGTTTACTGATGTCAGTTGGTGACCACATTGCAGTGCATTATCTTGGCAAGGAACTCAATGGACAGGTGCTTGGCCCTCTGTCTTAAGTTCTCTTAAGAATGGGGTAAAATTTCAAGCCTAGAGAAACCGTTGCTAATAGCAAATGTTTATCATCTGGGCCAGCGCCCCGTGACAAGGGGAAAGCCCAGCTGCTTTTAAAAGAGCCCAAGAGCTGCTCAGGTAGTGCCTTCTCTGTAGAGAGAGCAGCCAGGCATCCTGATGTTTCCAGGAGGGCCTGCTCCCACATATTTTGTTGTCATATGCAACATATTAGCCCGTGTTTTAAAAATCTGGTTAAAATGTTCGTGTTCTTCAAACAATCACAAACTTATAGAAAAATGGGGCATAAGAATGTCTTTGAGCCCAGTAGGAGTAAGTTAGCCACCTGATGCACCCTATTTCTGAATACATTGTCCACAGTGGGATCATTCACTGACATGTGTCACACGACAGCCATCAGGTTCAGGAAGTTAACAGGGACACATTACTACTGTAGGCACTTCAGGCTCCCTGTGGATTATCAGCTGTTCCAATCAGTCCCTTTACTGCAGAAATGTTCTGTGGAGAAGCCCGCATCCCATTACTGAAACTCTTTGGCCTCCTTCAGTCTATAGCAGCTCTTGAGTCTTTCTTTGACTTTCATTCTTCCACACTTTAAAAGATTGCAGGCAGACCAGTTACATAGTAAAATGTTGCTCTATTTGAGCCTCTCTGCTGTCGTCATGGTTTGTCCCCTATTAATGATTCTCATTATTACTGTGTGACCATAAGTATGTGGAAGGAGGACGACTTGAAACTATGCAAATATTCTGTTCAGCATCAAACTTTCAATTCATTAATTTTGGGTTATAATGCATTGCCATCACTCTTTGTTTGGATATGCTGTAACCATTAATCTTGGTTGTCAACATGACTGGACTGAGAGAGGGCTGGGAACTTTGGAGAGCACACTTCTGTGCACGTTTGAGAAGATTTTCCCGGAGACTGGTATACGGATCAGCAAATTGAAGGGGGAGAAGACCTGCGCTGAATGTGGGTGGCACCATCCCATAGACGGGAGGTCTAGACGGAACAAAATACGGAAGAAAAGGAGAAACTCACGCGCAAGTGGTTCTCCTGGAGCAAAATAGTGTCTGTTGCTATTGCCATCAGATAGCTCACTGCAGGTTCTTGTGTCTTTGAACCTGGCCTGCAGAAAAGGTTCTTCAGGGGCTTTTTGGCCTTCAACCTCAGACTGGAGTTGCAGCATTGGTCCTACCTGTTCTGAGGCTTCCAGCTTCTTGGACTGAACAGCCACCGGTTTCCCCATCCCTGCAGGCTACAGATGGCCATTATGGGATTAGTCAGCCTCTAGTGGTGTAAGCCAACCTAAAACATCTCCTTTTAGAATCATACATATTTTCTATCATTACTAGACGATGATTGTTGCCAAATTTGGCGAATAGATTTCTTCCAGTTTGAAGTCTGTGTCCTCTTAATAAATTCTCATTACTCTTTGAATGCATCAGTATTTTTTGATATAAGGTATTCCAGTTTTTGGTTGCTTTCTTTTCCATGGGAATTAACCGCTTCTCCAAGGAGTCACAGATCCCCACCTACCCACACTCCTATGTTTATTTCAGTATTTGTTTTGTATATAGAAAACCTCAAGTTTACATCCATACTTCTGATGCTCATCAGACACCAACCAACATCACAGGATTCATATTTGTAACTTTGTCCTCTGACACAGAAACTTGGCTTCCATTATCTCAAATGTATTTGATCTGTCTGTCTCAATGCATGGATCTCCACTATGCTGATGTCTTCTTCCCTCCAATGTACTTGCCCTCCTTTCTCTGCTCTGAATCTGACCACTTGTACCAAGTCACCCTTCACATGGCTCCAGAACAGATTCTGAATTGCCCCCACATGACAACACCCTGCTCTTTCCACTGTGATATCGTGAGCTGAGCTGCTTCCTTATCTGAACACACCATGTCCCACCTGGGCTCTGCATTCCCACTCCAGGCTACTCTCATCTGGACAACCTCCTCACCATGCTAGGTCTCTAACCTCCCTCCCCGCCCCCCTCCTGCAGCTGCCTCCCTGTATGGACTCCTTTTTATCACACTTGGACCCTGACCCCCTATCATCCTTCCCCTCCCACTGCTGATGTGGAGGCCTAGCTGGGACTTCCCCATCTAATGGCTTGAGGACTGGATTCTTCAGCAAGCAAAGGGAAGGGATGAGAATGGAAAGGAGTATAGGGTGGAGGAGAGCTTATTATGTTCTGATTAGATAATGTATTCACATTTTTTGAGACAGAGTCTTACACCATAGCCCAAGCTGGCCTGGGGCTCACTATACAGCCCAGGCTGGTCTTTAACTTGTGGCAATTCTCCTGCCTTAGCCTCCTGACTGCTGGGATTACATGCATGAGCCACCATGCCTATACAGAAATTACCTTTCTTTTTGGTGCTGGCCAATGAACCCAGGATCATGTCTTTTAATTTATAACTGAGGAAAAGATAACCTTTCAAACCAATAGGGAGAGAGATCTGATTCCTTTTTATCATGGTTTCTAGAAGAATGTTTCCCATGTAAGCTTTATTTTTTATTTCAAGCATCCCTGGCTGGTCCACCGGGGTTAAGGACAAAAGATAATGTGAGGAACAATTCCAGTGACAGCAGCAGAAGGCCCTGCCTTTGGTTTGTTCTTACCAGTCCAAGAGGATCTCTAAGAACCCAAGTTGTCAGCCTTCCTTCTACCCCGAGGAATCCTTGTCATACTCAAGACCCCATTCACGTTGCCACTGTGGTGATGGGTGGAGAGTGTGGAAGGGAGTAGAATTCTATGATCATTAATATTCAGGGAAGGGTTGGAGAGTAGTTCAGAAGCATTCTTCTCCATCACGCTTCAAGTTATCGCTCTCTGCCTTTCCTAGCGTCCTGGAGCCTTTTCTATGTCAGAAAGACGTTATCCACGTGAAAGACACTATCCACCTGAAAAACCCTACCACCTGTTCCTCAGAAGTTGGGGCAAGACTCAGGTTTTACAACCACCCTTTTGAGAGAACTACTAAGAAGTCCTACAAGAACTATCTTACTGGGGCACACCTCCTCCAGTGATTTAAGGATCGCCAAAGATTCTACCACCTTCCAACAAAACCTGGCTGGAGACCTAACCTTTAACACATGGGCCACATTCAAACCATAGCATATACCATTTCTAAACTATGATTTTGAAAAAAACTGAAGTCTAGAGATAGAGCCAAAAGATGGAAAATGCCTGGCTCTCTGAATGTTCATGTGGAGGAAGACTTCCATTCATCAGGAACATCTTCTTTGGCTGCAATAGAAGTGAGAAAGTAAATTATGTTTCTTAATGTGTAGGTTTGTTCATTACAGCTATGAGTGCTACCTTAATATATCTCTTTTGATCAAATAGCTGAACAGACAAGCTGCCTTGTGATTCATTCATTCTCTCTCTCTCCTTTCCCTTGATTTCTTTCTTTTAGAAATCACACTTGAGCAATGTTTTTGTATTGGGAGGACAGAGAAAAAAAACAAATCCCGCTTAAGATTTCAAGTCAAACTATCCCTATTCTGGACCATTAGGGAATTGCATAAGATAGGATTTTGGCTCCAACTTGTCTATTATTTCTTATGGGGTTGTCTTCCTCAGAAACTAATGAGGAAGGTGGTGGTCAGAATGGACTTGGAATTCCTAGATCTCTGTTCACAATATAATCATAATAGCATCAGAACCATATCTTTAATAAGAAGGGATTCTTATTGCCTTTTATTTATTCAAAACAGGAAAGTTCACATAAAAGTTTGTTTCTGTCTTCTTTAATGAGCTACAACCATAATAATCTTGCTTGTTTGAAAAAAAAAGTGAAATGATTGTACCTTTGGCTAAAAACCCAGATTAAGACCTTAGGAATGACATGCAAGAATTTCATGGGTAATATGCATTACAGTTATTAGGGTACACAGCTGTTTTCACAAAAGAAAATATACAACAGTAACAATAAACACCAGTGGTACTAAACTTATTTTTTAGGGACACCGCCATAGTTACTCCTGTTGCCTTTTATCCACCCAACTTTTTAGAAGATAAATGTGTGTGCAAAGGATGCCTGCACCACTTTACATGGGTGCTGAGGAATTGAACATGGACAACTCAGGCCGGCGGGCTTTGCAAGCAAACAGATTTCACCATTTTATGGATTCATTTAGGTCTTTCCTGCAAAAGGCATTAACCACCTGTCCTGCCTCAGTCAGGTGCCTTTTCCTTGTGCTTCACAGCGCCCTCTTCAGGCATGTATCCCACAGGACGTGGATAAATTACCTGCTTTTCCTCCTTAATTGTTTGCTGCTTAATGCAGGGACTTACTCATCTTCAAATTTTGCACATCATAGAAATTCAATTACTATTTTTTTGAGGATTAAATAAGTGGGCAGCAGTCTCGGCTTAAGTCAGACACTTTGGATTGTGTAAGATCACCCCTCAGCTCCTCTGGAAAGAGAGAGTTCCTTTGGGTGGAGAGGGAAGGAAAACAAGTTTCTGGGAGATTTTTAAATATGCTTTGTGGGAATATTACTTTTTTTTTTTTTGGTTCATCACTCCATATGTCTCATGGACTAAATTACCCCATTTCTTTTCCTGGTGGTTCATCATGTTCTTGGCTATGGAAGGCGGAAATCCTGCTACAAATTGAGCCTTGTAGGAACTTAAAAGGAGTTGTTTCTCATGGGAAACCTGTCCTCTGGCATGCCCTAAGTGAGCCTCAGGCATTTGAGGACAACAGACCTAGACACCAAAATGAAATTAACAAGAAGCATTGCCAGGAGGAAGGTTGGCCTTCTTATGCACAGGCCATTGGGTCCAATGAGGGTGCTAATGAGCTGTTTTACACGGCTCTGGCAAACTTAGTCTACACTCCTAATTTTCTCTCAAGGTATCATTAAAATCAAATGATTCTCTTATTTGGAGTATCCATTTACACTGTAATTATCTCAGTCTTTTGTAGTAACTTTCGTGGTTAAATTAGGCAATTCTTCTCCAGCCTGTGTAGATAATGTAATGACTTTTTAATCATTTGTTTTCTACCAGCCAAATTGTTTCCATGACCCCATTAGGAATTCTTTTGTAGTGATTCCAGTGAGTTTATTGAACGACTGGTGACAGCCACACAGATAGGCTGCAGGCTGCTTGCTGCAGATTCAGACAATGAATAGTAAAGACTTCCCACTTGTCCTTGATCATAGAAAGAAATGAATAATTTTGATGGATGGGCTCATTTCCTTATATTTGTCATAGGTTTTATGAAGAATATGATGTGGTAATGGTAATTTTTAAAAAGTACATTTATTATTTGTTATGATTTGGAAGTAATACATTATTATTGCAAACATTTAAAAATACACAAAATACACGATGGCCTATGATTTTAACCAGTTACTTAAAACTATTTTTTAGACTTTTTGACAATTTTTTATTATGTGTAAATATTGTAATTTGATCATAATCCCCTCCCAACACACTTTTTGTCCCCCTACCATTCTTCTTCCAATTAGTATTTCTTCTATATTAATGACTTTTTTTTTTTTGCCCTCTTCCATCATCCACATAGAAATGCTGAGGAGCTCAGTACTGTGGTGGTAATGACAGCCCTGTGATGTCATGGAGTAACAGCCAAATACTTAGTCTCCAAAAGATAGTATCGCGAAGTGCTCCCCCATCCTCTGGATCTTCTATTCTTTTTGCCCCCTCTTCATCAATGTTCCTTGAGGCTTGGAGGGTGTGATAAAGATGTCTTATTTAGGGCTGGAGAGATGGCTTAGTGGTTAATTGCTTGCCTGTGAAGCCTAAGGACCCTGGTTCGAGCCTCGATTCCCCAGGACCCACATTAGCCAGATGCACAAGGGGGCACACGCATCTGGAGTTCGTTTGCAGTGGCTGGAGGCCCTGGCGCCCCCATTCTCTCTCTTTCTATCTGCCTCTTTCTCTCTCTGTCTGTCACTCTCAAATAAATAAATAAAAATAAACCAAAAATAAAAATAAAAAAAGATATCTTATTTAGCACTGATCTCCAACTGTCACTTATTCTCAGCACTTTGATGAGTTTTGAGTGTCCCCTAGTAGTCTGCAAAAAGAAATTTCTCTGACCAAAGGTGACAGTAACACTGATCTATAGGCATAAATACACTATAAATATTTAGAGGGCAATCTGATGGGCACAACATATGCATCTAGTCAAACAAGAGTAGTGGCTGCACCCCTAAAGTCTATGACTTTCCCAGTAATGGGCTTTTGATAGGTTTTCAGTACCAGGCATGAATTAGTTCCAATCAGTTTGTTATCCCATATTAGTTATGTCACTGTTGCACCAGTGGGCTCATTTGACCAACTGGCTGGTCACTTGTGCAGGTTGCAAGATCCACTGCTGGTTAAGAGTGTCGGTGACTTTTCCCCTCCAGTAGATCGCACAGCACTTTCCAGCATTATATGAGAGCTAGCCAGGAGAGAGAAGGCTTCTAGCTCCATTCCAGTTTGATTTTTCATTGTCCTTCTGTGACTGACATATGCAAAACCATTTGTTGATATTTCTTTATATTCCTTTCTTTATTTTTTTTCTCTTCTTTTGTTCTTCTTTTCTGCCACCTGTATCTATTTATCTATCATCTATTGATTACCTATCTATCACCTTTACTTATTTAATTTTCTATTTGTCCAAAATTAGCACTACTGATTACATTTAATTTTTGTCAGTTTTTCACTTACCATGTATTGTGCACACTAAATATTCTTTGAAGTTATAATTTACTGGTGCCACAATATAGTCCCTTGTTTTCACTTATCTTTAAATATTTTCAGAATGACTAGTATGGAGAAACACAAGCCTTACTGTAATTTGTTTAGCCACTTCCCTATTATTTGAGCTTCTATATCCTTTAAACATGTCACATCTCTTCTCCCTGTTTCAAGCCCTGCACCTATTCCCCATTCTGCAGAGTAAAGGCTTAACTTCTTATGATGGCTTTTCCAGCTTGGTCTCAACCTCCATGTGGGATTTTATTTCCTACTTCTGGCTCCCACTTCTCAAGCCATTCCTGCCCCACAGGAGCCTCCTTGGCATCTCTATTTGTCACTCAGGTTTGTGCCACTGGGCATTTGCATCAGTCGTTCCTTCCCCCAAAGACCCACTTCACAAATATTTTATCTCCTTCAACCCTGCTTGTGTAGCCTTTATGAGGCAATTTCCCTTTCCTCATCTCCTCTTTCCCACTTCTGCTTGCTTGCTTGCTTTTTTCCTTTCTTCATTTTGCCTCACATAATTATAATTTATTTGTGGCGAAAGCACTTAAATGTTATTGTTAGCAATTTTCAAGTATATAATACAGTGCTAGTATCTATAGTCACAATATTGTACAATAGACCTTTTGAAATTTTTCTTATTTATTTTCTAAGTTACACATAAATATATATTGTATGTTGAGGATATTCCCCCATGTCCCCTATATTTCCTTTCCTCTCCTAGCCCCACTCTCATTTCTTCCTTGCCCACCTAGATGGTCTTACTTCATCTTTTGTGTCTAAATGACTAAACAAATTATGGCAAAGCTTGTGTTTCTCCATAGTACTCATTCTGAAAATATTTAAATATACATGAACTTATTCTTTCAACTTGAACTTTATTGCTCTGGTTTTGCTTTTGTTCTGTGTGCATTTGTCATGTCCTGCTTACTTATTAACTGTTAGAAAGAGAGAGAGAGAGAGAGAGAGAGAGAGAGAGAAAGAGAGAGAATATGGGTGTGTCAGGGCCTCCAGCCACTGCAAATAAACTCCAGACACAGTGCCACTTTGTGCACTTTGTGCATCTGGCTTTACGTGGGTACAGGGGAATAGAACCCGGGTCACTAGGCTTTACAGGTAAGTTTCATAAGTAGTGAGCAATCTCTCCAGCCCAAGATACATTCTTAGAAATGTAATTATTGAAATGAAGTTTAAGTTGTCATGCAATGTATCAGCAAAGTTGTTCTGATATATTTTTTTAATGATAAAGTATATCTGATCATAGCACAACTATAATGTCACTATATTAACACATGCATTAAGTGGGCAAAAGTGCTACTCCTCATTTAAAATTTACAGTAGAAATTCTTTCACAATCATTTGGTTACTAATACATTTGAAAACTTTATAATAATTATATAAAAATGAGACATCACTGATTCAGTTAAAAATCCTCCTGTGTGCCTCCCAACCTGTTTTTCAATGTCTTCTTGTTGCTTTTTTTTTTTTCCTGAGGTCTGAGGTAGGGTCTCACTCTAGCAGGCTGACCTGGAATTCACTATGTAGTCTCAGGGTGGCCTTGAACTCATGGCGCTCCTCCTACCTCTGCCTCCCGGGTGCTGGGATTAAAGGCATGCGCCACCACGCCCAGCCATGTTGCTTTTTATGTGTCTACAAAAAGAGTAGTGTTTAATTTAGCATCTTTTGAAAGTGGAGACAAACTTTTTGGAGTCTTCTGCCTTATAATGCTCTGTTTCTGAGATTCACCAATGTTTTCCATAGCTCTAGTTCATTGGTTTTTACTATGATATACTACTCTCTTGTGTGTATATACCTCCACTCCTGAAGGTATCATATTTTGGGAACCCAGAAAGATTAGTAATAGAGTATATGTTTCAAACTAGTTTCCTCTACGTGATGCCATGCACATCTTTATAACATGTCATCTAACATCTAAGACTAACCTGTAATCCTGTTAGACTGCAATTTGACAGTAGTAATCTAATGCCTGTCTTAAATCCTTTCAGAGACTAAAAAGAAAAATCACTAATAGTTACATGAAAGAAAAATTTCCAGAGTGTGTCTCTGGAGCCATTCCTTTGTTACCTTAGCAGAAAGACACGGACACTGCATTTCTGTTAGTTTAAAGTGAAACAAGAAAGCATATATGAAAGAATTGTCTGGAGAAGATACTACTTTCCTTTCAGAAAAGCAGCTTCTGGAGAAACCCAACAATATATGTTCAATGAATCTTTTCTGTTTCATTTTATTTTTTAATGAACTGACTAGTGAAATCATGAACACAGGACTTTTGTAAGAGGACATGAAGTCATTGATTCTTTTGAATGAATAAATGCAGCAGCCTTTTGTTTGATGTGCATCAGACAAGAGTCAAACATAGAATTGTGAGACAGTAGAGGGATCTCATATGTGTTCCCAGTGTCTGCTCTGTGGTGTGAAGCCTTTAAACTCTCAAAGATGAAAAGTCCAATCTTTTTTTTTTTTTTTTTTTTTGATGAGAGAGAAAGAGAGAGGGAAAGAGAGAGGGAAAGAGAGAGAGAATTTGGCACACCAGGGCCTCTACCCACTGCAATCTAACTCCAGACTCATGTGCCACCTTATGCACATGCATGACCTTGTGCATCTGGCTTACATGGATTCTGGAGAGTCAAACCTGGATCCTTAGGCTTGCAGGTAAGTGCCTTAACCACTAAGCTATCTCTCCAGCCCCCCCCTTTTTTTTACTTGTTAAAACTAAATTTTCTTGATGAAAAATTAGACTGATTCACAAGAAATAGACAAGCCTTTCCATCATCAACCTTTAGATAGGTTCCCTCTGTGAGAACTCTAGCTGTCATGCTCTGGGATCCTACTGAGCTTGAAGAAGTTGGAGTGGTGATCACCCCAATTCCCTAACAACAGTTAGAGTAACCTCTTGGGAGAGGGAATGATTGAGGTTGGGAGCAAGATAACCTTTTGCAGATTGTCAGTTAGAGATGCAGGCCTAGAACAGAGCCTTCGATGCTGCTCTGCCCTGGCAAGACTAGAGGAGAACGCTGCCTCTCTGAGATGGTGACAAAGAAGATCTTCCTGGTTCTTCCTCCTTAACTTGTCCTGTGCTTGTCCCCACCTTTGGTCTTAGCTCTCCTCCCAGTCCCACCAATCAATGTCCTTCATTTGAACTTGACAGTGAGGCTTATCTCAAGTGGGTACCTAATTTAACAAAAAGAGCTGATTCAAGTTGCCACAGAGATTTCCTGGATTTTCCCTTATGGGACCCCAAACTAGCTTGGGAGCTTCTCTGCTTTGCTGCTACTCTCTCTCTTAAGATCAATCTTCCATGAATTAAAAAAAAAACCCTAAATATTCTGTCATTTTGTGTTTCATGGTGTGTGGGTGGCTATGGTGAGATTAAGTCAGAGAATCTGGGTAATTCCAAAATACATAATTAAGAAATGTTTCCAGGGATTAAGGAGATGGATCCATGGGTAAGAGGAATTGTTGTGCAAGCATAAGGGCTTGATTCCCCCTGGCTTTGATTTACCGTCACCCACATAAACAGCTTGGTGTGGCCACACATGTCTGTAACCCCAATCCTATGGTTGGCAGAGACCAATGAATCATTGGGGCTCACTGTTCAGCCGGTCTGATCAGAAGCAGCTCCAGGTTCAGTGACTTTGACTCAAGGAGATATTTGGATAAAAGATATTGGAAGACGGGCTGGAGGGATGGCTTAGCAATTAAGGTGTTTGTCTGCAAAGCCAAAGGACCTAGGTTGGATTCCCCAGGACCCACGTTAGCCAGATGCACAAGGGGGCACATGCATCTGGAGTTCCTTTGCAGAGGCTGGAGTGCTGGCGGGCCCATTCTCAATCTCTCTCTCTCTCTCTCCTTCTCTCTCTCCCTCTTTCCCTCTGTTAAGTAAATAAATAAATAAATAAAATATTTTTAAAAAAGATATTGGAAGACATGCAATGTTCTCCCGTGGCCTCCTCACTCACACACACAGGGCACGTGTATGTGCATGTGCACATGTACCCACCACACACACACCACAGAGCACACACAAAGAAATATTATCAACAATGCTGAGGCATAGCAAAGGTAAACAGACATACCAAGACATTCTGCTGACCTTCCTCAGATAATACTCATGGGAAATTCTGTATTGTGGGACTCACCCCATAATAAGGTGGGAAGGCATTAATTATATAAGCCGAAGCTGGGCCACTGCAGGCTAACAGATGGCATTTCCCAGAGCCTCCCTCATTGATGGTCCCATGGCAATTTGAAAACCCTCTGAAAGCTATGTAGGTGGAAAGGAGATGGGTGGCGTGTCCTGTTGTCCCTCATCTTTAGGCATAGTTAGAATCAGAGAGTCCACTGGGCCACAGAACACTTGGGCCTCTAGGATTTAGGTCAAAGTTTGGCAAGCAGCACATCAATGGAGGGGTGGACTGCATGCCAAAAGTAAACTTGCCTAGTCCCTTCCAGGGGAGAAAGGACCTCTCTCCATCTGTACTTGTTTGCCAGCTAAAGGTCACTCTGTGTGATGATTTTCTTTTTAAAAAAACCTTTACTTATGCATTTATTTATTTATTTGAGTGGGTGAGTGAAAGAGAGAGAGAGAGAGAGAGAGAGAGAGAGAGAGAGAGAGGCGCAGATAGAAAATAGGTATGCCAGGGCCTCCAGCCACTGCAAACACATTCCAGATGCATGCGTCATCTCGTGCATCTGGCTTACATGAGTACTGGGGAATTAAACCTGGGCCTTTAGCCTTCCCCTGCAGGTACCTTAATCACTAAGCTGTCTCTCCAGCCTGATGATTTTCTTTTTGTAATGGAATCCAAAATGTAATAAAATTGTACATCTGACCAACACATACATACACACACACACACACACACACACACACACACACACAAAACCCCTTTTCTTATACCTTTGCATTACTCTCTTTATCCTTATATGGGCTTTGGTTATGACTCTCTTAAAAATAACTTCATTGAGGTATATTTTGTGCATTATGAAAGTCACCCATTTTAAGCATACAATTCAATGATTCTTAGTGAGTTAACTTAATATTGCCACCATCACCAAAATTTAATTTAGAAACAGTAGATCCTTCATGGCCCACTCACAGCCAATCAATAGCCAGATAACCATTAATCTGCTTTGTGTTTCATAGATTTGTCTTTTCTTGACATTTATATTAATTGAATCATGGAAAGCATTTGTGTATGTAGTTGTATGTATGTATCTGGCTTCTTTTACTTAGCATGAAACTCATACATGCTATAGCATGTATCAGAATTTCATTGCCTTTTATCTCTAAGTAGTGTTCCATTGTTTTATTATGCCTCATGGTGTCTGACAATTCACCAGTTTTTGCTCATTTGCTGGCTATTATGAAAAATACCAGTGTACTCTCACATGTAAGACTTTAAGGGAACATGTGCTTCAATTTTCTAAGAGTGAAATGACTGGGTCAAATGGTACATCTATATGTACTTTTTTGGGAAACTGCCAAGATAATTTCCAAAGTGGATGCATCATTTTATTTTTCTGGTGATTGAATTATTGGTATGAGTTTTATCCCCATCTTTAAGCTGTAGAATTCTTGATGTCAGAAATCCTGCCAGAGGCCAACTCTTTTCACAGAATATGTGTGTACTCAATGAATATGAGGACTATAGCAGGCTTAGTGATGGCTACAAAGATTTACCCATGTCATAATTTTTGGAACCTAACAATATTAACTTATATGCTGAAAGCTGTGATTAAAGGTCATGAGGGGAAGAATTCATCATGGAATTTATGGTGGCTCACATGTCATCACATGTGTCATTATATAAAGAGGAGCAGGTGGAAGGTAAACACAGACATACAGGAGAAAAGACCATGTGAACACAGAGCAGAGAAAGACAGGTTCATGAGTCAAAGACTACTGAGAGCTACTGAAAACTTGAAGGAACAAGAAGGGCACATCTTCTACAGGGAGTATGAATTTGGAAACACCTAATTTCTGCTCAGTGAACTTGATTATTCCTACTACCCCCCAGACATATAAAGATGAATGTCCTCCAGGGATATGAGGATGGATGTTCTTCAGGAATGTGAGGATGAATGTCCTGCAGGGATATGAGTATGAATGACCTCCAGGGTTGTGACTATGGATGTCCTCCAGAGATGTGAGGATGGATGTCTTCCAGGGAAGTGAGGATGAATGACCTCCAGAGATGTCAGGATGAATGTCCTCCAGGGATGTGAGGATGGAAGCCCTCTGGGGATGTGAGGATGGATGTCCTCCAGGGATGTGAGGAAGGATGTTTCCAGGGATGTCAGGATGAATGTGCTCCAGGGATGTGAGGATGAATGTCCTGCAGGGATGTGAGGATGAATGACCTTCAGGGATGTGAGGATGGGTGTCCTCCAGGGATGTGAGGATGGATGTCCTCCAGGGATGTGAAGATGAATTTCTTCCAGGGATGTGAACATGGATGTCCTCCAGGGATGTGAGGATGAATGACTTCCAGGGATGTCAGGATAAATGTCCTCCAGGGATGTGATGATGGATGTTGTCCAGTGATGTGAGGTTGGATGTCCTCCAGTGATGTGAGAATGGATGTCCTACAGTGATGTGAGGATGGATGTCCTCCAAGGATGTGAGGATGAATGTCCTCCAGGAATGTGAAGATGGATGTCCTCCAAGAATGTGAAGATGGATGTCCTCCAGGGATGTGTGGAAGGATGTCCTCCAGGGATGTGAAGATGGATGTCCTCCAGGGATGTGTGGAAGGATGTCCTCCAGGGATGTGAGGATGGATGACCTCCAGGGATGTGAGAATGAATGTCCTCCTGGGATGTGTGGAAGGATGTCCTCCAGGGATGTGTGGAAGGATGTCCTCCAGGGATGTGAAGATGGATGTCCTCCAGGGATGAGAGGATGGATGTCCTCCAGGGATGTGAAGATGAATGTCCTCCAGGGATGTGAAGATGGATGTCCTCCAGGGATGTGAGGATGAATGCCCTCAGAGATGTGAATATGGATGTCTGCTAGTGATGTGGGGATGTATGACCTCCAGGATGTGAGGATGGAGCTCCAGGGATGTGAGGATGAATTTCTTTCTGGGATGTGAAGATGGACATCTTCCAGGGATGTGAGGATGTATGACCTTCAGGGATGTAAGGATTAATGTCCTCCAGGGATGTGAGGATGAATGTCCTGCAGGAATGTCAGGATGGATGTCCTCCAGGGATATGAGGATGGATGTCCTCCAGGGATGTGAGGATGAATGTCCTGCAGTGATGTGAGGATGAATGTCCTACAGGGATGTGAGGATGGATGTCCTCCAGGGATGTGAGGATGGAAGTTCTCCAGGGATGTGAGGATGAATGACCTCCAGGGATGTGAGGCTGGATGTCCTCCAGTTTTGTGGGAATGGACATCCTCCAATGACATGGGGATGGATGTCTTCCAGTAATGTGAGGATGAATATCCTCCAGGGATGTGAGGATGGATGTCCTCCAGGGATGTGAGGATGGATGTCCTCCAGGGATTTGACAATGGATGTCCTCCAGGGATGTGATGATGGATATCCTCCAGGGATGTGACGATGGATCTCCTCTAGGGATGTGAAGATAAATGTCCTGTAGAGATTTTAGAATAAAAGTCTATAGCTTTAAGTGTCTTCAAGTTGTGGCAGTTTATTATAAGCAGTCCCAAGAAATCAGTGCAGTTATTTGAAATAGCAGCTGGTTGGATCCAGAGTAAAACCTGAAGCAGCAAACCTCTGGAGGTGATAAGCATGCTTCTTAATACTAGATATAGAGCATTCCTGGCTTTGGGCAAGTCCTCCTTATAATTAAAATTCATTAATTTACTCATTTGGCCATCCACTCTGAACCACTTGTAGCTCTATTTACCTGCCATTACTTGATTTTGTACATGTATTTATTTCCATATGGTAGGAAATTAGATATCTGCTATCTGCTTGATTTATCCTATTTTTCTGTTGGGTTTAAACCTGTGTTCCTATCAATACTCATCAAGAGTGAAACATTCTGGAACCAAACTGACAGTGCTCACATACCAGTTTGTCAGCAACTAGCTATGTGACTTTGGATATGATACTGAACCAAAGTGGACATCATGAGATCCTGCAAGTGTGTGATAGGAATAATAATTATACATGTTCCATAAGGCTTTTTTTTAATGAGTCAGAGCTTCATGTACCTATGCCGGCCTTTAACTTGTAATGTTGACCTCGAACTTCTGATTCTCCTGTCTCTACCTCCCAAGTGCTAGGATTACAGGTGTGCATCACCACACTTGGTTTATAAGGCAAAGGGAACCAAATCATGCATGCTGGGCAAGTACTCTATCAACTCAACTGAGCCACATCAAACTCTTTCATAAGGTTTTTTTATGAGAATTAAATATTAAACATTTAACAACTAGCTCTCTAGGGGAAAAGTAGCTTTGATTTTTTTCCCCCCATTTGTCAATTTCTGGGTGAAAATCCTCCCTCTATAGGCAGAGCAGTACAACTACAGCAGGATGTTTCCTCTGCTAGATATAATGGATGCGAATAACCACAATCATAATGGAGTAACGGACTATTGACAGGTAATTGGATCTTGAAGGCATTAACCTCATTAATGGATTAAGGAACTATTAAGAAAGGGTCCTAATCTTGTAAGAATTAGGTAGGGCACTGGGTGGCATGCCTTGAAGGATAAATTTTGTCCTGAATCTGCCTCTCTTTTCCTCCCAAGGGAAGGAGCAAGAGTCAAAGCTGAAAGCACACAGAACATCTTTTCCTCCCCCTCTCTCTCGTGGCTGCATGGGTGAAGAGCTGTCTCCTGTGGGCCCTTTCCCCACGACTCTGCAGACTCACCCCACAGCCATGGAGTTAGCCAGCCTATGAACAGGAACCTCTAAACCCAGAGCCAAGATGAATCTTTCTTCCTTCTAAGTTTCTCACTTTGGTGGTTTTCACTGTGGTGAATAATGTGACCAAGACAATACCCTGAACAAATGCATTCAGTCTAATAAATTACTTACCTTTTTGCTGATGAAGTAAATGCCATAAGTTGTAACATTTTATCTAAAGTTGAAAACTGCTTACAATAATGTTAGTGCTTCCTAATGCTCCTCTATCTGCATAAAGGTAGAATAAAGTAGAGCAATTTCTTTTGGAATACATAGGGGAAAAATAAGCAAATTGCCTAAAACCAAGTGATTTCCAATTCAAACCAGAAGTCTTTTGTGTGGTAAGTTACAAGGTTCAGTTCTCTTTGAATTAGCTTCAAACAGACAGTATGAGATGAAAAACTCGGGAGGGAAAAATATACTAATGACTCAACTTCAGGGATTTCAAACTACTTAACTAGGGGTGTGCAGCCCAAAGTGTGGCATATGGAATTTTAGTCTTGGGAAATGTCTTAGGAGGAATAAAAAAAAAAAAAAAAAAAAAAGGTGTCTTTGATCAAATAAGTCGGAGGAGCACAATTTCTAGTTCATAGGTGCACAGTCACGTGGTAAAGGCTCCAGGAAGAGTTATAACACAGGCAGCCCTGAATTTATTGTGAACCCTCATCTTCTAGACATATTTGACCACAGAACCCTATTTCCATCTAATTTCTATGATCATCCTGAGAAAGGAGATGATCTTGCAGTCTCTACCCTCAGCAGTATTGCTTGTACAGTGTTTGCTACCTTTAGCAAACCCTGCTTCTCCCAGAGAGTACTTAGTTCCCCTCCTAGGGCTGCTATGAATCAAAATTTCCATAGAAATTTCTCTTAGAAGTGTGAGATGCTATTTTTGTGCTAGACTGATGCTTGTGAGCAGAAAACCACCCTATTAATTCTTAACTTCCTCCGTTTGGCCAGGAATCCCAGTCATGCACAGCAGTAGAACGCCAACCTTGGGTTGACATCCATGCGAAAGCATTAATAGACACTTGGCAAAGCTAAGGAAGCTTCGACTTGTTTCAATTTCAACCTGATGGTCCGTTTCAAAGGTTTTTTTTTTTTTTTTAAAGGCTCAACTGCCACAATAATTTCCTGTGGTACATTTTTAAGTCACTTACACAGAGACAGGTTGTCATGGAATAACCTGTGTCCCCATCATGATTTCAAGGGTGGCTTACATGTGGAGCCAGGATGGCTGCAGCCTAAGGCTCACCTCAGCATGTTCCTGTGAAGCTGTCTCTGCAGTCTGGTTTTGGTTTAGGAACAAGGCAGTATGTAATTCAAATAAACAAGCCAGGGCAGAATATCTAAAGGATCGAAAGCAATGCAGTTTTGAAATTCCAGTAGAATACTGGGAGTTTAGCTCATTGTGTTAGGAGGCAAGGCCACAGTGTTCGAAAGGGTGACCAGTGAGCAAGGTACTCACAGATGACATTGCTTCTGGATAGACACTGTTTGACCCTTCCCAAATTCAAACTCTTAGCAAGTAATCATCTTTACAGAGTAGAAAAGGAAAAACAGAAACTTTTTTTTTTTAATTTTGGGTGTTTCCTTAAAGTGAGGCAAGACTAATTGGGACTTTGGGGACATTTGTTTTTGGTGTTTCTGGAGAGTGTCATATGGCTGTTCATTGAATTAAGCTCCCATGGGTGGAGTCGAACTTCTTTTCTGTCATGAGGCAAGAGGTTCCAGCTTAGCCAGGTTTCTGTGTTTCTGTCATCTAATAAAGAACAGCAGCCATAAGTTGGAATAATACAAAATGATCTTTATTGTTATAATGGATTGTCCACAGAACTATGAAAAGTATCTTTCCCTTGTGAGATATAAACTTCAAGCTACAAGTTCTTTCTTAAGTGGGAATCAAGGTTCAAAGAATTTCACTGGAATGAAATATAAAGCAAATAAACTTTGTCCCCTTAATTTGCCCTCTGTGTTCCTACCTAATTTTGTGTTTGCAATATTAATTTGGAAGAAATTTGGCAAACACTGATGTCACTGGCTCTGTGGGTAATGATCCTTCCCTTCTGGAGGCCTGGTTCCTAACAGTCAACAGGAAGCTAAGGGGTACTTAGCCAAAACAATGGACCAGAAACATCCAGAATTTAGGGGGATTTAAATTTTTTTGAATATACATGTGATATCATTGGGTTAGAATGCATCTAAACATGAAATTCATGTTTCATATACCTAATGTGCATGTAGACTGAAGGTTTTTGTTTGCCTGTTGTTCTTATGAACAGACTCCCACTAAGTAGCTCAGGCTAGTCCTGAGCTCACAGTGCTTCTGCCTCTGCCTCCTGAGTGCAGGAATTACAGACCTGTGTCATCACACCTGGCCATTGGGTGTGTACAAATACAATATTTGTAGTGTGCTTTCACGTTGAGTATGATGCGTCCCGTGAGGTCTGGTGTCAAATTGTTCCACTTGTGCCATCATGTTGCTATTCCAACAGTTTCAGATTTTGGAAATTTTTTTGATGTTTAAATGAGGGATCTCCCATTCTGTACATGGACCTAAGAGGCAGGCACTGAACAGGGCCAGCTTCAGGAGTGTGTGAACTGGATACTTGCATAGGCACTGTGGTAGGCAGACCTCCACACTAACTGCTATGCATTGTGGTGTCCATCTGGATTTATTTATTTATTTATTTATTATTTATTTATTTTGGTTTTTTGAGGTAGGGTCTCACTCTAGCTCAGGCTGACCTGGAATTCACTATGTAGTCTCAGGGTGGCCTCGCACTCATGGTGATCCTCCTACCTCTGCCTCCTGAGTGCTGGGATTAAAGGCATGTGCCACCACACCTGGCTTGAATTTTTTGTTCTTTTAAAGAGATATTTATTTATTATGAGACAGAGAGAGAGTGTGAAAGTGGCAGAGAGAGAGAGAGAGAGAGAGAGAAAGAATGGGCATGCCAGGGCCTCTAGCCACTGCAAGTGAACTCTAGACACATGTGCCACCTTGTACATATGGCTTTATGAGGATACTGGGGAACCAAACCTGAGTCCTTTGGCTTTGCATGCAAGCGCCTTAACTGCTAAGCCATTTCTCCAGCCCAATATTGAACTTTTTTGTACTCTTTGAACAAGGTGACCCACATTTTAGTCTTGGTCTAGACCCCTCAAGTGACACAGCTTGACGTTCTCTTGGGTGGTAGATGGCTAGGGCTCTACTTTCTTCTTGTAGCTTCCTCTCTGACAGAATCAGACCTAGCCTCAGCTGCGTGCTCAAGGACAGACTGCTTGCTATCATGTCCTTTGGAACAGGAAGCCGAGTGTTCACTGCGCCGATCCCATTGTCAACTACCCATGGGCCTCTCACCGCTTTAGACTGACGAGAAGTGTTAGGTAATTTCAATAGCAGAACATGGTTAGACCAACAAATTTGTTGCTCATGGAAAACCCTGCAGTGCCAAGGCTTAATAAACTTATTTTTTGCTTGTAATTTTTGTAATTTTATCAATAATAAACTAGCAAATGGGTGCAAAATCAACTGAAAGTTGGAAGTTTATATCAGTATATTCTTTAAAATCAAGAAACAAGATGCTTATGGAACACCTGAATACTTTATGATGTCAGTTTCCTGTATATGGTCTCTATTTTTTAATGTTGGACCATATGGAGGACATTTATTCGACATGCTTATTAAATTTTTATATTTGTACCAGCTCCATGAACTGCCTAAGAATTATTACAACCAAATTCTGAAGATGGAAGTCTTTGGATAGTCATTTCTTTTCTTTCTTTTTTATTGCCTTCAAAAATTCTTTTGAAATGGCAATATTTCTTTATTACCCAATTTAAAGATTGCTCACCTCAGTATACCTCCCTCCCGTCTGCTACTATGGTAGGTATAAAATGCTTTTATTAAATTGTACTTTATTGTGAAGATTTGTGACTTCTGGAAGAATATGAAAAGAAACAGTCTGTTATTGCTTTGTCCATATTATTGAGAGAATTTTGCAGTACATGACACTCTGACCTCAGTGGTAGAACATTTGTCCAACATGTGCCAGGCCCTGGGTTCAATAACCAGAGGCATGAGAACTCAGAGGAGACATTTCTCTCTTCTTCTGTTTACAGCTGATAATGTCTAGATCTATGCTCAGTATATCAAGCTTAAGTTCTGTCATAAGGATCACTAGGCATGGATTGGGATGGGGAAAATGGCTAAGTTGCAGTACTGCTTTTGGGAAGAGAACTGATACAGTTGAAAGAGATACTTTGAGAAGCCACTCAGGGTGGTGGCCAGATTCTCAAGGAATAGTTCAAGAGACAAGATAATGACAAACTTCCCTCTGAGTAGGTTGATGGGACCTAACCAGTGAGCTTCTGTCTTGAGTGAACCATAGGATCTTAGGGATACTAATAAATGGCTTAGGATAATGAGTTGAACATTGACCTTTCTTTCTCTCCTCTGCTTCATATAGTTCTACAAGAGAAGTGTAGAAGAGATAACTTAGAATACTATGTTAAAAGGATAACCAAAAGGTAGCTTTCCTACAGACCTACATTTATTCAGTCTTGCCCTAATGGAAGAATCTTCTGTGGTTTAACTTCTGAACAATGAATTTGTACTTATGGTTTTAGGAACTCAGATCCTCACCAACCTTGGTGTTCTCTTTGAGATCGCTGGAACAGAGCTTAGAGGTCGATGGACAGCTCACTTCTCTGAAGTGTTCAGAGGTTCCCACCACAGTGTTTGTGCTAACCTCGCTCCTTAGCTCAGTTTGTTGTCTAGAATTCACGTCTTTTTGTCTGATTTTCCTACACATTTCATCTTGCAAAATAGCACATATCTTTTCAGACTAAGTTCCTCCTTACTACTTTAACTGTTAATTTGTTTTAGAGATAGTTTATGCAAATGCCACCGCCTCCTTTTTCCTCCCCCTTGTCTTCTTCCCTGCCCTCCAACTACCCTTATATGGTGATTTCATAAGGGGAACAAACATGACTTCATATCCCATAAAGTAACAATTAACAGCCTTTGTTTTAAGAGCTGGTTTCCATTGTTGTGGTTCTACATAAATTGACAAAGTAACCAAAGGGTATATTTTGCATGATGATTTATGATACATCTGGTGGCCAGGGGTGCTCATTCTCAACCAATTTGCCAAATAATGAAGTCCATACTATTATAAAAACATAACCTAGGTAAGTACCGAAGGATGTCAACTGTATATAGAATCTAAAAACACAACAAAATGCGATTAGGCATTTCCACACCCTCACTAACTAAATCTCTTATGTATATTTTTATTCAAAGTGATTAAATAGATGAATATTACTCTTTTATAATGTTATTCCCAGTGCCTAACATGCATTTCAAAAAAATGTATGTTTTTAACTCAGTATCTTCAGACTGAACTCCAGCATCTCTGGAAACCCTTGCTTCTTCTTCCTGTGTTCCCTATCTGTTAGCAGCCTCACTGCTCAGAGGCCTCCCCATTGGGAAGCCTACATTTAGCTATTCATCCAGTCCCCTGCTTAGATCGGAGATTTCAAGAGTACACACTCTTCTCTCTGACCCTAACATCATCTTAGATCCTATTTCTTCTCCACATGAGGTGTCCTGTAGTTTGTCTGTGTACTTCAGTTATTACATAAAACCATTTTGGGGGTGCGGTAAGTGGGAAAAAATATTCGAGTATCTACTCATACTTTTCTCTGCCATTTAACATTTATGGCTCTCATGAGGCATACACTAGTGCAGTTATACACGCAAACAAATAGAGATTATATACGGGACTGTGTCAGCGTGGATTATTGCAGTTACTCAGATTGCAATCTCATTTCCCATCATCTTACTATTTGTGCGTTCATTAAGCAAGTAAAGCACGTAGAGCAAAGTAAGCACGCCATTTATGCTAAGTGTCAGTTTTTACTTAAAATGCTTGAGTAAATATATTGGTTCTCATATTGGGATATCAAGGTTGGTTCCCTGGATCCTGGCCTGGTTTAATCAAGGGACCTCAGGCTGACACTATGGGTTTCAGTGAGAAGGGGAAGGTGACTGTTGTCCAACCCTGCCACATATGATACACTCACTGCTTCCTTGGTCAGAAAGTAAAACCCCTGTGGATGTTAGATTATTTTTAAATCAAGTCTCCATTCTTTTGAGAGAATGTGGGAGGACAGCGTGTGTTAGAAAGCTGCACTCCAGAGTTTGTGGAGTTTCGAGCTTCTTCCTTCTGCCCACTGAGGGTATGTGGAAGGAGGGAAGCAGTGCAGTGTCAGCACTTTGCAGTCAGGTGACTGGATAAACTGCCCCATCATGTGTCATCTGGACTCAATTTCTTACTATCTCCAAGTCTGGATTTTCTACCTATGAAAGGGCACAACAACATTTGGCTCATAGGATTATACAATAACACTACAATGTATTTGGGAACAGTAAGTTAAATAAAAAATACTGGTACTTTACACTTGTCAAATTCTAACACCTTTAGAAAGTCTTAGACAGTTGTCCGTCCCCTGATGTTGGGTATTGCTACGGTTTGAATGTGGTCCCAGAGTTCAGATTTTGGAAGCAATCCCCAGTGTACCAGCGGCAGAAGGTGGAACAAAGCAGTGATTGGGTCAGGAGTTCTATGAATCAAAGGGCGTTGTTGCTAGGGTGTGTCCAGCACTGCCAGGCACAGGCTGGAGCCTTCAGGAGACAGGCCTGAGGGGCCAGGCATAGCTAAGGACCCCGGGGCTACAGGAGGCCACGCCCTCTCCAAGCCCAGCACACCTGAACTTAGGCTTTGCTCATAGCCCTGTGACCTTTGGACAGTTGCCTAGGAAATTCCTCATATGGTGTCAGCCAGCAGCCTTCACACAGCCCATCCCCCTGAGACCCTCTTCCCGCCACTACATAGATCACCTGACTCTCTTCCTGCGTGCTGTAATGAATGTCCCTAGGCATTGGCAAGCAACCTTTGAACCCACCAATCTCCTAAGGACCCTCTTCCCGCTCTCAACTGCTTATAAACCCATTTCCCTATTGAATAAAGAACTACTCCCTGAAGTCGTCTCCCGGATGTACATCCGGTTGCGCCGCTGACAGCCGCTCAAGACTCTGCTCTGCACAGTTGTCTGGACGCCTTAGGGGAGCCATGGCCTCAAGGATCCAGGGACACACAAGGGTGGGTTAGTTATCATGACACTGGGCTGTCATCAAAGCAAAGTCGGCTCCCTCTTCCTCTCCTGCCTGTGTGCTTTCTTGCCCTTCTGCCTTCTGCCGTGATGTGATGTGACAGGAAGGCCTTGTGCAATGCTGGAGCCTCCCTCTTGAGTGTTCGATCTCCTAGACTGTGATCAAATATTCTTCTTCCTAAATGACTCAGTCTTGCCTATTCTAACAGCAGAGCGTGCATGAAGAGAAATAGTTAACACATTCTAATTAGAGCAAGCATCTGAAATGGTGGGGTGCAATGTGGTCCCCCTGGGAGTTCTGCTGGCAATGACAAGAGGCTGTAGTGTGGTGTGGCTGGAACAGAGTGAGAAGCTGGGAGGGAAGAGCAGGCTGGAGAGCTACGGCAAGGCTGCAGAATGGAGCATCGTATTTTTTTTATGGTTCTACAAAGAACTAACTACTACTAAGCTATAACCAACTTTATTTCCTTTTTTAAAAAAATATTTTGGAGCCGGGCGTGGTAGCGCACGCCTTTAATCCCAGCACTCGGGAGGCAGAGGTAGGAGGATCGCCGTGAGTTTGAGGCCACCCTGAGACTCCATAGTGAGTTCCAGGTCAGCCTGGGCCAAAGTGAGACCCTACCTTGAAAAACCAAAAAAAAAAAAAGTTTATTTATAAAGGGAGAGAGAGAGGGAGAGGGAAGGGGGGATGGGAACACCAGGGCCTCTTGCCATGGCAAACAAGTGCCAGATGCATTTGTGGGTACTGCGGAATCGAACCCGGGCTGTCAGGCTTTGCAAGCAAGCCTGTAGTAGCTGAGCTATCTCTTCAGCCCCAACTTTATTTCTATAAAAGCAGTTATACAAAGACCATACCACACTCAGAAAACTAAAACAGCACCTTTATTTTATACATACAAACAGTATAAAATGTTTATTATGTAAGAGCTGAGTTTTGTTTACAATATATTATATTGCTTCAATCCAATGCAAAAACTTCATACATTATATTCCTTAGTTCATTGTGTTTACAATATATTATATTGTTTAAATGCCATTAACACAGTATAATTATTTGTTTTTTTTCTCACTATTGAACTGTCTGGAATAATGGTAAGGGTAAAATATCTTGTATGCAGTTCAAGATAAGGGAGGGCAATTGAAACATCAATTCAGACAAATTTCCAAATATTTAACAATAAAATTAGAATTATTTTAACTTTAACACTATTAACTGCTTCATCCAAACCCTTGTGAATTATGCATTTTTGTTCAGTTTAACCTCTTCAATGTTCCCTAGTCCCTCAACACCATGAATGCATTGTAATTTTGCAAGTAATTTGCCAAACACACACCGAAAGGACAAATTTTTAAGGTGATCAACTGACATAGGATAAAATCTGTCCTGAAGGACTGAAAAGAGAAAATCTATTCCATCATGCTAGACATACTCAGAAAACTTAAAAGGAAGAGTAAATATCAGCCCAGTGATTTATAATGAAGCTAATAAAATTCAGGCCAGTATTCTAAAGTGTAATGAACATTATTTGAACATTCAACACATGAAAGGTTAACGAAGGCTATGAACTTGGTGTAACTTAAAACGTTTCAGATGTCGGAGTTCACCAGATGTAATTGGATTCAGGTGGGTCCCGCAGCTCCCCGGCTTTTTTAAGTGAAGGCGTGTGCAGCCCGAGCCCGGCGCCTGCTGGCCTCAGGGCATGCATGAGGCTGGCTCCGTACCCTGCAAAATTATTCACAGCTTAAAAGAAAAGAAACTACAAAAACAGGCTCTAAAGATTCTTCATTAACCATTCAAATGAAATCCATTTTCCCTTTCCAACCTGGAGTGAAAAGCCACAGCAGCCACAAAATGCTACCTGAATGAAAAACGTGACAAATTCAAGACCCCTGCTAAACAAAAAGCCGTCCCTCCTCACTCCATCAAATCTGTTCTCCATTGGACCTGTCAGTCACTATGTATTTCGACTGTGTAGGACCCCTTAATGCAGCCTGTATGACGGTGACTGGATGGAAGGATAGTTTCTACCCAAGGGCTGGTGAAGATCCCGCTAAGGTCTTGGAGGTTTCTGCTGATGATCTCGGCATCGGTCTTTCTCACTGCGCTACCAAACCGTTACCCTCGCTTATGTTAATACAGCAACTTCCACTCTCATATTGAGCACAGGATCAGATTTAGCTACTGCGTTCATACAAAACAGGAATTCTACAGGAATTAAAGTCCACTGTACATGTTAGAGAGGAATTATGATTTGAATTGACTCCTTATCAATGGAATGTGTGAGTTCTGCTCAAGGTGGCAACCTGTTCATCTCTAACTTGCTTGCGCATGGGATAAAACATTGATTTATAATGATAAAAATTAGAAGCAAGGTAGCTTTAACACTGATAGGGACTGGGAATGGCCCACAGAAACGTGGATGTCATTTGGCTTGCCCTTGACAGGACTCAGGTCAGATTCAGTTCCATTTAAAACAGCTAAAGGCAACAAAACCTCAGCAACAGCAAGAACTTCCGGCTTCTTCCTTCGTTTTCTCGGGCTTAGGACCCCCTCGCCACCTCTGTGGGTAAGCCCTTCCTGAATCAGGGTTTCTCCTGGGCCTGCCAACCCATCAGGCTTGTCCCTACCCACCTAAGCATGGTAACGAGGCTCATTTTAATCGGATGTCTGGTTCATATAAATGGACCTGAAACACGTGTGTACGCCCTGCCTCCCTTCTTCCCTGGGCAGCTGCTGATTTCTGGGGAGTGACCTTTCCCTATGCGAAGGAGATTTTCTCTGTCTCCCCTAACCCTCTTCTAGCCAGGCTAAGAAGGGGGAGAATTTATTTTGGTTTGGGCTCTTTCCTGCTTTGCTTTTTCCCTAAAATAAATCTCATAATTTACCCTTCTCTGAATTCAATTCTTTGCTAAGGGGGTGGGGAGAGCTGAGACTTGGGGAGTTCTAATCCCACAGAGTTTGCTCCTGCATCAGTGCACCCTGACACCTCCTTTGTCCTCCACTTGAGAACTGCTTGAGGTACTGACTCCATTCTGATTTCCCAAAACTCATCCAAGACAGCAATTACATCTAACAAATCTGTCTCTATCTTGCTGTGCATCAGAGTCAATCAAGTTCAGCGTTTCATGTATTTCTTGTGGTTTTTAAATGCAAGCATGCTGCTAAATATCTACTGAGAACAGAGTACTGCCCTTGAATGTGTTTCTTTGAATTGTCAGTATGTAGGCTAGTAGCTCACGGAGCCAACAGTGCACTGCAGTAAATCCCTACCATGTTGCTTGAAGTGCCACCCATGAAGCCCAACCTCCCTGCTGGTGAGAGAGAGCCCAGGCTGGGACGTCTGTCTGTCTACAGAGCTCTCATCCTCCTGCTATGATGCCTGGGTGCCTAGGACCTCCCAATGTGTCACTCCACTGAGAGCCTGTTCTCACCAGAACTCTGTGACTCAGAGCTTCCCTGTCACCTCCTCTAGTCAAAATAAACCCCATTCTTGCAGCCTGGTTCTCAGTTAATGTACAAAACAACTGGGTGGCCTCTCCTAGAGAATACATTTGCGTTTGAATCAATCACCAGGGCTCCTTCCTGGCATTCAGTGCCTTGCTTTGAAGGAGGTACACTGGTGGCACATGAACCAGTGTGGTCTACACTGGGATGCTATTTGGAGGCTTGGCAGGATCGTTCCTTTATGCTACTCTATTCCAGGAAGATTCCTAACTTGCCTTCATTTTGGAAGAGTGACTGGGTTTATTAGTGGACACAATACTCTTTCTTGTGCCCAATTCTCATCTTTTTTGATGGTCACCAACCCCCTGAGGGGAGACCTAAGGACCTTAATCATTGCGTCTTGGGATATGTGGTCTAAACTTCAGGCCATCTCTTGACCTGGGGACTTCTGGAAGGTTACTTAGATTCTGACAGAAACCTTGAGTTTGTATATAGTTGAGGGTGGCACAGAATGTTTGACTATAGAAATGGTTAGTCTTCCATAAGTCTCTGGGTTTAGATTTCCCCAAAAGTATGTCCTAGTAGGGGTATCATTCAACTCTTGCCACAGTGTGAGGAGCAGTTTCCTAGTGGAGCTGCACTTCTCCTACTCTGCCTACCTGAAGCCCATTCGATCGGTCACCCAGGCAATTTAGTGGGAGCCAGAGTATCGAATCAGTGGCAGCCTGGACCAGATACCAACCTATTTTAAAATATATAGACATGGGCTGGAGAGATGGTTCAACAGTTCAGGCACTTGTGTGCAAAGCCTAATGACTTGGGTTCAATTCCCCAGTACTCATGTAAAGTCAGATACACAAAGTGGCACATGCATCTGGAGTTCATTTGCAGTGGCAAGAGGCCCTGGTGCATCCATTTTCTCTCTCTCTTTCTCTGCTTACAAATGAAAAACTAAAAAATACATAGACATATATACCTATATATAAGTTTAGCCATACTTATTAGAGTAATATCTGAGCATTGTGAAGTGTGTACAAAAGTTAAAAGGTAGAAAGATTGCAATAAATATTCTTACATGTTATTTGGATTATAAAGTTGATACATACAAAATAGTTAAAGGCTGATATTTCTATTAATATCTGAACTAATAATTTCCATACTCACTGAGCTATGTGCATGAATTGGAGACCAATGATATGTAAGTGATTTGTTCAAATTTTGTATCCACTATCATTATTTTAATATTTTTATTTACTTGCAAGCAGAGAGAGAGAAAGAGAGAGAGAGAGAGAGAATGGGCCTCTTGCCACTGCAACTGGGGCCTGTATGAATTCCAGATGCATGTGACACTTTGTGTATCTGACTTTATGTGGGTACTGGGGAATAGAACCTGGGCAGGCAGACTTTGCAAACAAGCACCTTTAACCATGGAGCAATCTTTCCACTTCTGTATCCATTATTTTGGAGATACAATATTATTTGCCACAATCTGCACCTTTGTCATTGAAGTGTTGTATGGCTAAGGTCTTCCTTTCCTCAAAGTGAACCTGACACTGGACCCATGCTTAGGAGACTAAGGTCTAGGGGCCAGGTTACTAAAACTATGTTATTTTTCTACTGGAAAATTAAACTCCCATCACACACACACACACACACACACACACACACACACACACACATACACACACACACACACTGGAATGTGTACTCTGTGAGGCAAGCTCCCTTCTATTCACTCATGTGATCCCAATGCTTGGGTTCCTGCTTGAAACAAAGAGACACCAATCAATGCTGAGTGGTTGGATTTTTCAAGCTTCATTTAACATGTAAAATAGTCCTGTGGTTTTTCTATATAGCTAGTTCACTTTAAGTATCAACAAGTCTGAAAAAAATACCCACAATTACATTATAAAATCTTTCCCACAGGCCTTTCTTTTCTTTCAAAAGTACTCATTTAGAACATTATATACAGTACCATTTAAAGATTCTAAAAAGAAAAACTTGCCATGTTTTATATGTCAGTTAATCAATTTTGATCTCTGAAACCAGAGGTAAATAGATACTGATTCCACATTCCATTTCAAATCTTTAGGGTTCGGGTGTAACTTAGTTACAGAGCTTTTGCCTGGAAGTGTTCAAGGTTCCGTGTTAGACACCCAGCACCACCATTTAAAAAACCAGTCTTCAACGACATGCTGATGACATAAAACATCGAGAGATCTGGCTGGAATATGGACGGAAGCCAGTCCCCAGATAGTTAGCCTATATAGTACGGGAAAGCTCTGCATGAGCTGCTGGGGGAAAATGGTCAACAACGTTGACAGCAAGCAGGGGTTACTGCTATATGAAAGCAGCCAGACTGACAAGACATACACAGCTGTTCAATGGGGGTACCCAGTCTAGGTGGGTAACGTGATTGGCTAGGAGATCAGCTCGGCGGAAAGGAACCCACAGCTGGAACTGGGAACCAAGTCAGAAGCTGATGGCCATGAGGATCGTGGACTCCAACAAGAAGCTCCCTCTAGTCTTTGGCCAGAAGAGAGGCTACACCCATCACAATCTCTCTAACTTAATTATTTTTATTCCCTTTAACCTATGCTGATCTCACTCTCTGCTGGAGAATCAGTTTGTCTTTTACAGAAGGCAGCATGAACTGAGAACAATCAAAATCTAGCAACAGGACAAGAAAAGACAGCTGACCACTTATCAAGAGATGAGCCGTCCCTTATATATGAGCCAGGGCCAAGATGAGACCACAGAGGAATTAGTGAGATGAACAACGGTGCTACTTCCATGGTGAACCTGACAACCTGTGCCAGGGTGGTGGTGATAGACACAGAGGATACTCAAAACGCACCAAAGAAGAAATCCAGAAGCTGCTGAGAACTCTACACTACAATAGACTTAAAATCCACCCATCAAGGCTCAAGGAATTTTGCAGAAAAGGGGGCAGAAAGACTGTAAGAGCCACAGGGTGGGAGGGAATATCCAGAGACATTACCTCCTGTCCTCCACATTGATGACTGTTGCCCTCACAACTCATTACCTACAACCCCATGGTGAATACCAGCAATCCTACTGAGGAGGGCCCTCAGTGGAATGGGGGCACAGAGGAGGAAAATGATGGTGCCAACTAAGTTTCTACTTAATTAAAAAAATATAAACAGGCTGGACATGGTGATGCATGTCTTTAATCCCAGCACTTTGTGAAGCAGAGATAGGATGTTTGCTGTGAGTTCAAGGCCAGCCTGAGACTACATACTGAATTCCAGGTCAGGTTGGGATAGAGTGAGACCCTTCCTCAAAAAAGAGAAACCCTCAAAAAACAAAACAAACAAAAACAGACTTCAGGGGCTGGACGTGGTGGTATACGTCTTTAATCTTAGCACTCAGGAGGCAGAGGTAGGAGGATCACCATGAGTTTGAGGCCATCCTTGAACAACAGAGTTAGTTCCAGGTCAGCCTGTGCTAAAGTGAGACCCTACCTTGAAACCCCCATCCAGAAAAAAAGAAAACCAAACAACAAAAGAACATTCTTCAGAGAATCACTCCTTTCATAGTTAACATACTTTATTAGTGAATCAACCTGTATTACTAGAACATTATATATACATGGTGTGTGTGTGTGTGTGGTTGTTTTCAAGGTAGGGTCTCGCTTTAGTCCAGGCTGACCTGGAATTTACTATGTTGTCTCAGGGTGGCCTTGAACTCACAGTGATCCTTCTACCTCAGCCTCCTGAGTGCTGGGACTAAAGGTGTATGCCACCATGCCCGGTTTTAACCTAGAAAATATTTATGGTGATATTTTAGAGATCTGGTTACATTTTACAGCGATGCCATACTACTTATACTCCGAAGCAGAGAGACAGGGAGGGGAGCATGGGGAATGAGAACCTGTTGCTAAGGTCTGGACAAGCTGGGCTGAGTGATGGGTCATCTAAATTAACAGCAGCCTCCCCACATGGTCTCCCACTCACTTTTATTGCAGTGCCTCCCATGCCAGCCTTCTCGACATTGGCATTTGTTGGGTTCGTGGCAAGTACCATGTGCACCACAGCCAGGCTCGCAGACAGCTAAAACCAGAGGAGAGAAAAGCAGTTTGTTGAGTTTTCCTTTAAAAAAAAAAACACAAAAACAAAAACAAACAGAACTACATAGCTATGCTTCCTGTAATTCCTTAGAATGAGTTACTTTTGGCTTCATCATTTAATTTTTTCTAAGTCAATCTCCAGTTAAAAAGTTAGTTTTGATATTTTTTAAAATAGTCCTTGGGGATGGAGAGATGGCTCAGCCATTAAAGGCACTTGATTGTAAAGCCTGCTGGCCCTGGTTCGATTGCCCAGTACCTACGTAAAGCCAGATGCACAAAGTGGTGCGTACATCTGGAGTTCATTTGTAGTAGCAAGAGGCCATGGTACATCCATTCTCATTCTCTCTCTCTCTCTCTCTCTCCTTATAAGAAAATAAAAATATTTTTTAAAAAGTCCTTAAGCATAATCTCAAATTAAGCATCTTGTTTCCTATTCACAAAAAGATCAGTAGGATTTTCAAACTACTATGTAGAAGTTTATTTTCCTTAAAAATAATGGTAATAGATAAAACAAAAATTGACAGATTCATCTAAGTGTGTGTGTGTCCGTAAATATTTGATGTGCACTGATCCCCAACCATCCCTGTAGTCTACATAAAGCAAGCAAAAACACCGGTGCAGAAAGGTCAACAATGATGCCCAAGTCAACGTGCATCATGGAAATTATGTCATGAGCGAGAACTGCTCGTTCCGCTACCCAGTGTGTGTGGTACTTACGCTTAGAACACAGGTCTCCTTGGTAACCTTTGGGGCACTTACATTTGCTTTTACCAATGCATTTACCTCCATTTCGGCAGGGCTGTGGGCATTTGCCTGCAACAGAGAACACACCTCAGTAAGAAGGAGATCATAGCTTCCTTCAGCAGTAATTACACCTTTCAAAGGAATGACAACGTTCCGAGAGGACAGATGCATTTACATGGCAGTCATTTCCATTTATTTCAGCTTTACTCTGGGTTTTATAGTGTTTTTGTTTAGGTTGGGGATGGACTTGTGGTTTCGGATCTATTGTTTATAGCTATCACAGTAGAGAGTGACCCACAAGTACACTTTTGGGTTGCTTTTCCCTCCTTCCCTAGCTTACTCTTCCCATGTCTCCATTCTTGTTGCCTCAGCTCACTTCCCCCAAATAAACTGTCTGCATACAAGCCTGCTTTTTGTAGGCTGCTGCTGTCATCAAGTGTGGGCAATAGGGTTGCTTCCAGAAATAGTGATTTTTCAAAAACAAGAAATCAGAAAAATTCTCATTTAGTGAGTCATTCATTCATATATTAAGTTTTAGCAAGTTAAATCTTAAACTGTATTTATGAATGAGTGAAAATTATATTTATTTAAAAGACAATAATGTGGGGTTGGGGAGGTGGCTCAGCGGGTAAAGCACTTGTCATGCAAGGATAAGGATCAGAGTTTGGATCCCCAGCATCCATATGAAGGCGGCCCATAATCCCAGAGCGTGTGTGTGGGAGGGGCAGAAAAAGAGGCTCCCCAGGGGAAGCTGGTTGGCTAGACTGGCCAAATCCTTGAGCCCTGGGTTCTAGTGAGAGATGGTGCCTTAGTAAATAAGGTGGACAGTGATCAAGGAAGACACCCGACATCTTCCTCTGGCTTCCACACACATGCACACTTGTGCATACATACACCCCCACACAGACAAGCATGCATACAAGCACATACAAAAATAAACAAACCAATAGTAATATAAATGCAGCCACTGGGACTTGGTAGTGGACGAGTTTAGGATTTTGTTCTTTCACCCTCTTTTATTTTCACATTAGCAGAACACTCAGTACAAAGGCTTCCGGGTACATAAGGAGTACTAATAAAATTTTTATCATTAACCAACTCATCTTTCATTCTTTAATTCTATCTTTGGCTATATGCCAAAGAAAGCTGTAAAAGGGAGCAAGCTATCATACGTTTTACCAAAATAAGCACTGTTCTTGACAAGAGGAAATGAATTTCATAAGAAAATTTTTTTTCTAAAATACTTTATTTTTATTTGTCTAAAAAGGCCTTATTTGTATTCTAGAGACAGGTACTAAAACAACCTTCATGATAAAAATACTAGCTTTTCATTGACCACTAAAAGTTCTGAAAGGTCACTGTACTAAACAGTGTTTTGGTTTTTTTTTTTTTTTTTTTTTCAAGCAAACAAGTTGTGGGATGATAATTACCAGGCAGGAGAGATGGCATATCTATATGTGAAATAGTGCTATGGGAAGCTCTATGCTCCTTAGTGGTGAACCAGGTGACTGAGGATGATGCCGAGAAGGAGAGGCTCTGTTCATTGAGTCCATGGGTCTTTTGTGTACTGAGTCAGAGGAAATTGAGCGCTCAGGTTTATCTCAGCCAGGAGGGAGGATAGGAGGTTTCCTCCCAGTTATTACATGAGGAGTGTGACTGGAGGAGACTATTAGGAGGACATTGTTTGTTCAAAGGGAACCTCATGAACAGATGGTTTTAAAATTTAGAATCCTCCAAAGTGTCTTTAGTATTGACTTCCTTTGTCTGAAAAATAGTTTGAAACCAAATTATAGCCATTGGATAATGGAAAACTGAGTCAGCCTAGGAGATTACACATTTTTATTTACAAACTAACCCCAAAACAAACAGACTTCACTAAGTTGAAACAGCGTTCTTGGCATGACTAGTGGAGGAGTCCTTGTGAGAACAATGTCAAATCAAGGCACTAACAAGATGAAGATGTTGAACTTCTCCCACTCTTGTGATTGTGGGTAAGTTTATGTTGTGACTCTATTTCATGGACAAACAGATCAAAAGATTTACAAGGGTCTATAGTCATCATGTCTGGGTCTTAAGATGAGTGGTTTTTAAAAATTATTTTCACCAATATTCATTTTTACACAGATTATTTTATACTGAAAAGCTTTATAATAAGAACTCATTAAGTTATTTTAAATGTTATTCATAATACAATATAAATAATGAGTGTAATCATTGTTTACTGAAGGTCCATTAAAGGCTCTTATAAACCTGTGAGCCTTTAATAGTGAGATGAAAGCACAGCTAACCTTCCAGACAACTCTAACCATGGCTTGGCTGGCCTAGTGAGCACATCTTACAATCTAGTCAGAAGGAAGTTGGAGAAGGTATCATTCCTGATAGAGATCAGGAGAAATAAAATCAAAGTGACACCAGAACACATGTTTCCTTAAAAAAAGAGCAAGCCAGGGCTAAAGAGATGGCTTAGTGGTTAAGGTGCTTGCTTGCAAAGCCAAAGGACCCAGGTTCAATTTCCCAGGACCTACATAAGCCAGATGCACAAGGTGGTGCATGCGTCTGGAATTTGTCTGCCGTGGCTGGAGTGCCCATTCTCTCTCTCTCTCCTCTCTGTATCCCTCTGCTTGCAAATAAATAACTAAATAAATATTAAAAGAAAAAGAACAATCTGTGTTGCTGGGGATGTGAGAAACTGGAGCTCTTGTTATAGCTTGAGATGTAAAATGATGCCACCATTTTGGCAAACAGTCTGGTAACACCTCAAAAAAGTTGTTCCCAATTGCAGAACAGGGGGAATAAAGACTGTCAAAGCCAGAAGATGGGGAGAAGGACCTTAGAATGCTATCTTCTGGATAGGAAGTGGCTGTTGTTACTTGCAGAAGACCTTTACAATATTGGGCCCATCAACCTTCTGTCATGGATGGTGGAGGAGGGGGAAAATGAGAAAAGACATCAAAGTAGAAAAGGGACTAATTGGAAAGAAGAGGTTCAGTGGAAGGGGGACAAAAGAAGGTAGCATGAGGGGATTATGATCAAAATACACTATGCATTTACATAAAAATTGTCAGTAAGAAGTTTTCAAAATAATATGCAGCAATTCTACTCTTAGGTATATAGCTAAAAGAGATACGAACTATGTCTGCACAAAAACTTGCACACAAATATTCATAGTTCAGATACCCATCATGGGTGAACAGCCCACATGTTCATCAACTGATGAGTGTATAAATGAACTGCAAGACATTTGTACAACTGAGTACTATTCAGTAATAAAAAGAATGATGTGCTGATGTATTCAATACCATGCGTGATCTTTGAAAACATTAGAATGAACCTAGTAAAAAAAAGCTACACAGAAAATGCCATATATTATATGATTCCATTTATATAAATTGTTTGGAATCGGCTAGGCCAAAAAGACAGAAAGTAAATTGGTGGTTTCCAGGGGGTGAGAGCTGAGGGGCTGGAGACACACCTAGCATAGGTATAGGCTTTCTTTGGAGGGCAAGAAATTGTTCTGAAATCTGACAGCTGTGATAGCTATACAGTTTTATGGATGTGCTGTAAGACACACTTTAAAATGTACATGAATTATATCTTAACAAAAACTAAGACTATGTAATTCAAGTATACTTTTGTCTGTATACTCTTAAGGGGAACTCAACTTCAAACCCATTTCCTTCTTTTTCCTGGTCATATGATTCTTGTAATAGAACAGGAAATTACCTAAAAGGATTTGAATAAAAATTGTGGTTGGATCAATCCCAGAGCTTTCAAAACCTCACATTTTTGGTCCACTTAGAAAAAAACAAACAAAGCAACAAGAAAGAAAGAAAGAAAGAAAGAAAGAAAGAAAGAAAGAAAGAGAGAGAGAGAGAGAGAGAGAGAGAGGGAGGGAGGGAGGGAGGGAGGAAGGAAGGAAGAAAGAAAGAGAGAGAGAGAGAAAGAAGTAAAAAATAAAAAAAGCCCCACCAATGGAAAGTTCATAAACTCAAGGGCAAGAAAAAGGCATCCTTACATGAAATAAGCCCATGAACAAAGACTCATAAATGTAAACCAAATACGCCACGTCTGGGCTAAGCACAGGGGGAAAACTGAGGGGAGTTACTTCAGAGATGTCTCTATCAGGAAAGGGTAATTAATAAGAATAGAAGCCACATCCTGACAATTAATTACATGTTCTATGGAAACTTCAGAGGTATTTCATCTGAACTCTTTAAAAATGGTTACTTCATCTACTACTCATTAAAGTACAAAAACCCACAAATAAATTAGAGGTTGAGAATTAAAATAGGAGCTTGGTATTATTCAATTTTTAACCCACTGCAACTTGAGAAATAATGTGTATACCAGATGCAGTGGTCCCTTACATCTACTACACAGCTGCAAAGGAGACTGCCTGCAAGTCTTCCCCCATGCACAACCAAAGGGTTGAGACAGGCACCCTCACTGGCACACTTGATGCCTTTTCCTCTTTCCTGGGTATGTGTCTTGGTGCTCTGTCTTCTGGGCTGTAAAGTAGTCCAGGTTGAGCTGGCTCATTTCTGGTTGAATAGAGAGGTCTGAGTGGCTTGCTGGGGCTAGAAGGCTAGTATCTGCCAGAGTTAGGACAAGTAGTTTGGTTCAATGATTCCTAAAACAATGTTGACTGATCACATCCTACTCTTAAGTTGTATTGTTTTTTTGTTTTTGTTTTTTTTTGTATTAAAGCATAACCCGCTGGGCATGGTGGTACACACCTTTAATCCCAGCACTTGGGAGGCAGAGTGTGAGTTTGAGGCCAGCCTGGAACTAGAGTACAGAGTGAGTTCCAGGTCAGCCTGGGCTAGAGTGAGACCCTACCTGGAACAAACAAACAAACAAACAACAACAACAACAACAAAGCATAGCCAACATACAATGAAGGTGGAAATTTAAGCTTACAGCTCAACTACGTTTCCTACACAAATACTCACCCACCACTTCAGTAACCAAATCATACATTTTCAGCACTCTGTAAGTTTCTTTCTCTCCCCAACTGTGATTCTAGTGTCCACTGTCATTCATTAGTTTTTGCCTATTTTCTATTCTTGAACTTCAAAAATATAGAATCATATATTAGGCATTTTTTTTTTTTGCACCTGGCTCTTTTCATCTAACATTTCTCTGGGATTCACTCACATCGCTGTTGCTATTAGCTCTTTCTTTTAGTTGGCATGCACCTTTTTGTCACCCTTTTTTGGTTCTAGCATACCCTCTTAGATGGTTAGAGCTCCATCTATCCTGAAACATTCGACAGACAGTGGCAGGGAGAAACCCCTCTATGCTTGTGGGTAGGAGGACAGATATCAGTTCTTTGAAAGCTCTGGTCCTCATTCTGTCAGTGAAGTTATGGGCTTAGTATATCAAAAAGAAGACATGGCTAACAAGAAACAATGGGACATACCAAATAATTGAAAACTAGACATAACAGAATCAGAGAGCTTTTGTGTTAGGTCTCTGGGGTAAGCTCTTTCACTCTTTGCTCCATGGTTAACCAAAATAAGTGACAGATGAATTTAGTAAAAAGAAACCATTGGTCTACGACCTCAAACAAGTCATCCATCCTTTTGAGGATTTGGGTTCCTCCCTGCTAAAAGGAAAGCATGAGATGAAGTTTCTAAGGTCCTTCCAAAACAAAGAAAAAACCGAAGAGAACGCAGAAAGTCTTACTCACTCATTTCACACTGCTCTCCCTCTAGTCCTGGAGGGCAAATACATTTTCCAGGGTAGAAGCAGGTACCTCCATTAAAGCAGGTGGTTGAGCAGTTTGCTGTTACAAATGATGAAAATGTGTTGCATTAGATGGTAGGTTACGCTTAACAAAAATTCCACTTGAAGTGAGTGATATTTCTTAGGCATTCATACTTGCTCATTGACATAATAAATCACTTTGTAAATACAAAACTTACAACCAAAATATTTTGTTATTTGAAGTAGCTGGTTCAAATTATAATTACAATCAAATCATAATTATTAGCCAGGCATGGTGGCATACGCCTTTAATCCCAGTACTCGGGAGGCAGAGATAGGAGGATTGCCATGAGTTCAAGATGAGCCTGAGACTACCTAGTGAATTCCAGGTCAGCCTGGGCTAGAGGGAGACCCTACCTTGTAAACCAAAATAATAATAATAATTATTATTATTATTTAAGTTCAGAATAGGATATCATACACATTATATTCCTTTCACTCAGAGGAGTTTACATCCTAAGTGAAAAGTTATGGTATGTAAAAACAAAATGGTCTCTATAATATATTTAAAATAAAATCTATGATCTTAAAAGAAGAATCCTATAACTCTGAGAATTTTTTAAACATTGGATTGGAAGATCAGGAAGAATAAAAAGGAGAAAACTTATTTTGGAATAGATGGAAGAGAAGCCATAATGTCTACCAGGGAGAAAGCAACTTTCTTCCACAATAAGATAGGCAGAGATTCATTTTTAACTAATAGGATTTTTTTTTAAGAGACCGTTAAGTCAAATGAGAAAGAGATGACTGTAGACTCCTATGAGACCCCACAGGTAAGGAGGATGTGCTTGCCAACCGCTGAGCAGAGAGATGAAGTGGAACACGGTTTAGTGGGAATCTGCTCACACTGTCCAGGTAATAATCACACTCTGAATAATCCCAACTTCTCTCTCTTGGATGAGTCTCTAGAATGTCACCGTTCTCTGGCATCCAAAATAGACAGAGGGCAGAGAAATGGGATTAGGAAAGAGTAAATACATAAAGGACAAGTTGGCTCATCCAGTTAAAAAATTTTTTTAAAGATTTAAATTGGAGCTTGGGTTGAGTGTGGAGGTATATACTCATACCCCTACAATCAGGGAGGTGGGGGCTAGAGAGTTAGGAGTTCAAGGCCAGTCTTGGCTCCATTGAGAGTCTGAGGTAAGCTTTGGCTATCTGACTAATGAGACCTTGTCTCAACAAACAAAAATTTGGATTTTAAGAAATTTTGGTTATATGTCCTGAAGGTTCTTGTCCCAGTTATAACTTGGCTGATGATGAACAAAGGCTAAAGTAAGCTTTCATTACAAAACCCAGAAAGGATACCCAGAATGTCTAAGTGTGTCCTTTCTTTGTAGAAGACAAGTTCAACTAAGATTCTCCATGACTATCTGGCTTCTTAGAGGGTAAGCATCCCGCAGCTTACAGGGATGCTACACACTTGGCGTCTTGACGTGGAGAAGAGGGAAGGCGTGGGATTTAGGAGACCTGGCTCTCTGGGCCTTTCCTGTGCCGATCAGAGCTGATGTTTCCACGCTGGGAAACTTTTTTAATGATTATGTCCTGTCTCCCCACTTGTGTGTCTCTTGAGAAGAAGAGGACATTGGTATGGAAACTGCAACAAGCTTGGTAGCTTAACTGAAATAGGATCAATAGGATTTGTTAAGCCTGGCTATAGAAGTCTGGCTCCTCTCCTCTTTGTCCTGTTTTTCTTTTCTTTTTTTAGTCAGGGTGTATAGGGACTAGTATGTAGACCAGGGTGGACTTAAACTCATGATCTGAGGCTGGAGAGATGGCTTAGTGGTTAAAGACACTTGCTTGCAAACCCTGACAGTCTAAGTTCACAACCCCAGTATCTATATAAAGCCAGATACACAAAGTGTTACATGCATCTGGAGTTTATAGTGGCAACAGGCTCTGGTGTGCCCATTCTCTCCCTCCCTCTTTACCTCTCTCTTTCTCTCTCCCTCTTTACCTCTTTCTCTCTCTCTCTCTCTCTAAGTAAAAAATGAAATATTTAAACACACAATCCTCCTGCCTCAGCTACCACAGTCAGTCAATTTAGCCACACTCTTGATGCTTTGCATATTTTACCATCCTGACCAAGGTTCTGAACTCAAACCTTTATGTACTAGTACTAGTACTTTATGTACTAGAATCTTGGTCACCTGACTGGTGGTGTGGAGAAATAATGGAACCTTCAAGAAGTGGGATCTAATGGAATATGATTAGGTCAATGGGGCCAACATCCTCAGAAAGGATTATTGTGCTTTTCATGGGATCTTGGTCAGTTCCTGACAGAACAAGCTGTTGTAGAAAGAGCAAGCCTGGCCCTTGACTACCTCTGGATTCCTGTCATGCTACATGAGCTCTCTTTCTTGCAAGGACTCCCAGCATGGAGCCATCTGCCATGTGATGATGTAAATGACTGTGCCATGCTCTTGAGGCTCCAGAACTATGAACTGTATTAGCCTCTTTATAAAGCACCCAGTCTTAGGTATTTTTTCATAATAGCACCTTCAGCTACTGCAAACAATCTCCAGATGTATGCACCACTTTGTGCATCTGGCTTATGTGGTCCTGGGAAGTTGAACCTGGGTCCTTTGGCTTTGCAGCAAGTGCCTTAACTGCTAGGCCATCTCTCCAGTCCCTTTTTATAAAAGTACACTTTTATTTATTTATTTATTTAGAGAGAGAAAGAGAGTGTGCCAGGGTCTCTAGACACTGCAAACTCCAGACATATGTGCCCCCTTGTGCATCTGGCTTATGTGGATACTGGGGAATCGAACCTGGGTTCTTTGGCTTTGCAGGCAAGCATCTTAACCACTCAGCTATCTCTGCAACCCAAGACATATTTTTTATTATTTTTTTTTGAGAGAGAGAGACAGAGAAAGAGGGAGGGAGAGAGAGAGAGAATGGGTGCACCAGGACCTTTCAGTCACTGTGAATGAACTCCAGATGTGTGTGTGCCCTTGTGGTGCATGTGCAACATTGTGTGCTTGTGTCACTGTGCATCTGGCTACGTGGGACCTGGAGATTTGAATATGTGTTCTTAGGCTTCACAGGCAAGTGCCTTAACCGCTAAGCCATCTCTCATGCCCTCAAGACATATTTTATGAACAAAAACCAATTGCTGTATTGCAATTAGCATTATGGATAAAAGAATAAGTTCATGAAGTTATATAGTGTAAGATATTTTAAATCTTTTCCATCTAAAAGGGGACTGGCAAAATAGGCAGGAATATCATAAAGATATGAATCACTCAGTGATGTATTAAGGCCAAATTTTATTCTACCGTCTGTGAGTAAAACCTGTCCATGTAACAACCATGGGAAGCACCCAAACCTTGAGGAATGGGGTTTGTGAACACAGTACAGAATTGGGAGACAGTAAATTTGCAAGTCAGGTAATTTGGAGCAGGTTGGTCAACCTGAGCCCCCAAAAACTCACCCACAAGACCAATTTGGGGTATACCAAAATTCAATATCACAGAGATAGCTAGTTGTTTACAAAATCACCCCACCCAGGCTGTCTACCCATAACCAGAGAAGACAGCTTTCCTCTGGGATGGCATTCCTTCCTCCTCATCCATGTAGGATCATGAGCCTAATCCCCATCCTGAAAATAGGTATGGAAGTTTTGTGAGCCACTGTAGGAACTGGGACTGTTTTGTCTTTGTTAAAAGGGGTGCCTACTTCAATCTCCTTTTCTCTTCCTGTAGGCTGGACCTAGAACACTCCAAGCTCCCAGAAAGACCATCGAGAGATATTGCCTGGATCACTGAAAAGAGGAGCTACACTGCCCAATGACCCACACTCCTGCACTGGAGCATTCTGGAAGTGCAAACATGCTTCTGTTGGGTTAAGCTACACTCATATTGACTTCCGGTTATCACAGCAGTCATCTTTATTCTGATGCATCCTGTTTACAAAGTGACAATATGTTAAGCTTATTTATTTTAATCCGAATTTTAAAAGAACTCTGTTCTGCAAATAAAAATAAAAATTACCTTTATCACAATTGACTCCGTAGAATCCAGGTGGGCAGATGCAAAAACCAGGAGTCACACAAAGGCCCCCATTCATACATCGCGGCATGCAAAGGGCTGAGGGGAGAGAAGGGAGGAAGAAAAACTCTAATTTAGGCCAAATGGAAATATTTCTTGTAGCAGGTTCAACATTGCCACATTTTAAAACTTTGTGATTGGCTCTCAAACGTTCACTCTTCAGGATATAACTTTGCTGTATTAAAAATTGTTTTTTGTGGTATTAATCAGGCTATTTTCAACTTCTTAGCCAATTTCTTAAGGAAGAATTTTGAATCTGTTCCATTCTGAATGCCTGATTAAATTTTTTTTCCAGCATAATCTTGACTATGATGTGGTCTTTTAAAGCGAGGCTGTAAATATTTTTCCTCTGCCCCATTTCCTTGCTCTTCAAATTCTGGGATAAACACAAATCAGAAAACATCCCTATTTCTTGAAAATGAAAAATGTGTTTACTTACTCTGTTCAGATAACCCCAAGTACCTTAGAACCAATACTCATTTTCTTGCTTATCACTTTTCGTGTAATCTTCTTAAAAATAATTTCTCTTAAGTAAATATACTTATTACACAAATGATTTTCAACTATTCTTTTCTGACTCTATAACAGGTGCAGATTTAATTGTGTATTATTAAGATTTGTGTATGTAAGAATTTATAAATAAAATTGTGTATATAAGAATTTCAAATCAATGGTGATACTGGCTCCTTTTAAGGAAGAAAGAAATAAAGAAAAAACGCCTTAAAACTTTCATAAGATTATCCCAAAATACAGTGCACGTACCAGTGCAGCGGGCGGAGTGACCACAGAGAGTAGGCGTCGTGCCAAAGTTCTCTGGTCCTGCTACCACACACCGGCTTTAACAGAAAACCACTCCTTGGAGAAATGCTTTCCAATAGCTCTTTCTGTGGTTTTTTTTTAAAGCTTCACCAATGCTTATAATGTTCCCGGAAAAATAATTTCAAGGGATGTGTTAAAAAAAAAAAACCCACGTGGGTCTTCTATGTGACACCCACATTCATTAGAAAGCAAGCCAGGGCAGCCAGTTCCCCCGCCCAGTACCTTTCTCACAGTGAGGGCCATAGAATCCATCAGGACACTCGCAGACGCGCCTTTCGTTACACAAGCCTCCGTTTCGACACCCTCCCGGGCACTCAGCTGCATCAAAGAGAAACAAGGTTTAGAGCATACCCTTGAGGACAGTTTGGGTGAATTACAGCCTGGGTGAGACATTAGCGGTCATTTCTAATCCACTGTGCCCAACGGTTGTAATGACTGAGTATCCTCCAGCTACTTCAAACCTCCTCTTCACACCACTTGAAATTCACTAAACCTTCTTAGGTAAGATGTTTCCTCTGGCAATCCCAACTTCCAACAGTAGAAAGCTTATGGAGGAGAGCAAAGTGAATTTTATTCTGCCTTCGTTCTACCCACCTATCCAGGTACAGCACGTCCTTCAACTCATGCTGTAGGACAAATGACTTTACCTCTCAAGTTCACCTTCGGGGAGAGGGATGACTTTCCCCACACATCTTTAGAGCATTAACAAGCTCTAGAGTTTACATTCTGTGCTGGAAAAGCCTGAATGGGGATAAGAGAGGAGACATGCCCAGTTGTACTTAACAGGGCCCTGGGGCATGGCTGTGAGTTGCTGAGTGAGGCCCTGACTGGCAGGGTCACATTTAATAATGTCGTCCTGTCTTTTGTGGGTGTGACTTGTGCCAAGCCTTGGGCAGGAGTGTGGGTAGTGTCACCTTTGATAGGTGGAAAGTGGTTCTAATTACTGGCACTTGCAATGAGGAACCAGAATAAGGAAAGAGGAAATTTGTGCCCACAATGAAACACCCCAGGGACTGCCAAGTACTGTGTTGGAAACTGGGGAAGAAAAAAATGGTACTTTGACAGGTATTGGAGTCCTTAACACTGTACGTGGTGTCAAAGCCAAAGGATGTCTGAGGACTATTAGGAGAGCTTATGTTTAACCTCCTCTACCACTCAATGGGAGTGCTTATAATTATTTTTTTAAATAACATATTTTTTTGCCTAAGCCATACCTGGAAGCCTTATGAGGCATGTCTTGAGTCATTATCAGTGCTCACCTTGTTGACATGTTTTAAAGAAGATAGCATTTTGAGGGGTCTGCAGGATGGTATTGCCTTCAGAATTCATTACAATCACATTCACTTCAAATGCTGCCACCCCATCTTGTTTTCCAAGACATGGGAAGCCAACTTGAACAACTAAAAGAAAAAGAGACAGGGTAAAACAGTTGATCCAATTGTTTTCAGTTCTATAGAAATCTTCAGAAGAGAGACCAAGACAAAGTGAAGATGTTCACTTTCCTATATACCTCCCTGGAGTCAGGATGGCACACTGACCATGTGGGCACTCTCCATAGACCTTGGGTACCATGCTGGGTGGAGGAAGAATGCATGGCCCTCATTCATCTGTTCTCCACTAGTGTAGAATTGGGGCTATTTTGCTAATAGTCTGGGTTCTCGTGTTTAGAAAAATACATTTTTTTGGAAATTACAAATGCACAAAAGTAAGTATAAATCTCTTAATTTAAGGAAGAAATTTTGTGGGCACCTTCACCAGCCCCAAAGAACTATAAATCAATATTTAGTAAAGCTCATTAAATAAATCCTATGAGCAACACCCACTGGTTGATTTTTATTTTGTTTGAAAGTGACAAAACATATTCTTGGAAAATATTCTGCAACTCCAACTCGGCTGCACACATTGGCTGGAGTCCATGAGGTCATACTATCCTGCATTATTTGCTCATGTCAAGAGTTTGGTGTGATCAAATAATCTCACAGGTAGGTTGTATCTAGTGATCTAAGTTTCTAGTGTGGAGCCATGGTCTATGAGTCTGTTGATCACTTGACATGTGTTGGTGTTGACTGCGGGGCTATGGAACAGGAAGTGGGAACTAATACTGTTTCTGTACAAAGTGGTCGCGGGGGCATTCATTTTGGAACACTAGATGAAATGGGGCAAATCAGACCTGACTATTGAATAAGAGGCTGATTACTCAAATTTCCAGCATTCACTGGAGTGTCATGCCATTCACTGGGAAGACTGACCTAGCTGGTGGACGAGACTCCAATTTTTTCTTGTGAATAAGAAATGATATGGCCAGTAGCTATACATGGGAAGTTTTATTTCATTTTGTTTCTGTATAGCAGGTGAGGTTACTGCCAATCATGGGCCAATCATATCAAGCCAGGAGAAATCTTTTTCCATTAGGGTGTGAAGAAACCTTCCTCTATAAGAAGAAATAAGCTGGAAATTGTTATGTTCTTTTTCATTAGCACACAGCTGGTCACTCAATCTTTCTAACATACTTGGCAAATAAAAATTTCTCAGAAGACTTTTGTCAATTTCAGTGCTCACTACTGTACTCTTCCCCCAAATAACACCAATTTCCAGTTCCATGGATCCTTGAGATTTGAGTATTGCAAACAGTTGATTACACAAAGAGAAAGAAACTAAAATGGTGGCTAAAGTTTCAAAGTAAAACTGTCTCTGTTGAAAAATCTTGATTTAATGAAATTTTATGTATGAACACATCAATTACCAAAAAAAAAAAAAATCTTCATAGGGATTTCTATTTTAGAAGGAAATCAAAGAGTCAAAGAATAACATTTTATTTGCTTTTGCACTGTAGTTACGCTTTGTTCTGCTGTGAAGCTTGGCTCTCTTCTGAACCTTCTACATGGGAGGCTACGCCAGTAAGTTCCCTGAGACATAATAAAATGGAATAGGGATGGAGGGATGGCTTCGTGGTTAAGGTGTTTGCCTGCAAAGCCAAAGGACCCTGGTTTGATTCCCCAGGACCCACGCTAGCCAGATGTATAAGGTGGTGCATGCATCTGGAGTTCCTTTGCAGTGGCTGGAGGCCCTGGAGAGTTCCCACACACACTCTCTCTCCCTCCTTCTGTCAAATAAATAAATAAAGAAAGAAAGAAAGAATTGAATAACCTGAAATGATCCTTAAAGGTAGGGTTTGTAGAATCTTCCTTACCAAATGCCATTGTCCAACCTTGGCTTCCAGGTATATTAATTCTGGGACCTTATTTAGCCTCCACTTGGTAGGCCAGCCAATTTTTTCACAGTGGTCCTCTTTCCAGTGTATTACCACTCAGCTTTCAGGACCAAAAGCACATAGCCTTTGTTTCCTATACCCTTTCTGAACACCTCCTACCTAAATCATTCCAGTTATATATTTCACAAACAATTTTATTTATGATTTCATTAAAGAATAATGATTTTATTACAGTCTGCATCTTTGTTCGAAGGTTGATATTTTATTTTTATAACTTCAGCACATAGTGTGCTGTTTGTCACAAACTAGGCATGAACAGACACAATATATGGTATGGGAGACATAATCCTATACCTTTATGTATTCAGGCATAGAGTTGTGTACATATACATGCTTATAATTGTACACAGTCACAAAAAATGAAGTTCCGTAAGTCAATGATACAGGAGATGAAATATTGGCAGCAGGAATCTGTCTTTATTCAGAAGCACAAAGAAAGAAAAACAACAAGGCAGGAAAAGCGCAGACACTTTACTTTCAATGAATAATAGAAACGGAACAATGAACAGGTGAGAGCCACTTTTACCAAAAGATAAATGAAATTAGGCCAGATGTGGCAAATTCTAGTTCACTGTAGGTTGTGTAATCTAAGCTGAGATGAATTAAAGCAATACAGGAAAACTGAGACAGATTAACACACATGACATTCAAGTATACACCAATATGCGGCTGATTCCACACGAGCTAACTCTTCTGTAGAAGTGCACACCAACTTACTGTGACTGAATATCCATTCCTCACTAAGATGGACATGGTCCTGACAGTTCCTCACCCTCCTGCCATTTGAGCCACTTCCTTTACATAAAATGAAGGGGTGAGAGAGGTAGCAGAGCTCCACCTCGCCGCCACAGGGTTACCATCTGCTTCATCGTTGGAACTCATCCAGCATACACGCCCCTCATTCCCTCAGCCAACACCGACCACTGACTGTGGCCTTCACCTTCTGCTAAGATCTGGGGCCACCAAGAAGATGGTCTTATCTGAAAATTTCTAGACATTGAAATTCCTGAAAGTTTTGGCTGAGAAACACCACTTCTCTGTGGGTTTCATGCAGTGACAGGGCATTCAAAAGTTCAAAGAGGCAAAGCCTTGCATTTATGGAAACTTTTTGTTGTTGTTGTTGTTATACAACTCAGTAATTTTACTGAACCACCCTGCAGTTTGCATTTCCTGTTTTTGTTCTCTCAGATGCCAGAAGGCAGGCACTTCATCATTGTTAAAGATCAAGAGTTTCTTTCTTCATGCAGTGTTCAGGCCCATAGAAGTCTGTGGGATGAAAGAACAGCTCAGCAGCTTGAGGGTATAAAATAGCCTGGTGGAATAATGAATGCTACCTGGATGCTTATGAGCAAAGACACACTGATTTGGTTACTCTTTAATAATTCAAGGGACCTTTACTTCTCCTACTGTGGCAACTGAGCTAATGAGGCTTAGGGATAACTGCCTTGCAATGCTTGAAGTTCCCATAAACTTTGTGCACCTGCAGTTTTGCAAACAAACCCTACATCTGCTTCAAGGGGGGTGGTGGTACATGTGTTCGATGGCGAGAGGGCTGCACATGCAAAGTTGTGTGCATTTGCTGTGATGGGACATCATCCTATCCCAGAAGAAAGCCTATTCTTTGTAAAAATTCTACTTTGCCCAAGCCATCCATTTCTCCTCAAGTTTTTTTTAAAAATTTTTTTTGGTTTATTTATTTATTTGAGAGAGACAAAGAGAAGGAGGCAGAGAGAGAGAGAGAGTGAAAGAGAGAGAGAGTATGGGCGCGCCAGAGCTTCCAGCCTCTGTAAACGAACTCCAGATGCATGCGCCCCCTTGTGCATCTGGCAAACGTGGGTCCTGGGGAATTGAGCCTCGAACCAGGGTCCTTAGGCTTCATAGGCAAGCGCTTAACCACTAAGCCATCTCCCCAGCCCTCTCCTCAAGTTTTAAAAAGGCTTTTAGTTTATAAATTTGTTTAATTAATTAATGTTAATTTTTTTTTGAGGTAGTGCCTCACTGTAGGATAGGCTGATCTGGAACTAACTCTCTAGTCCCAGGCTGGCCTCGAACTCATGGTGATCCTTCTACCTCTACCTTCTGAGCTCTAGGATTAAAGGCATGTGCTTTAATCTGCTTTATGCTTAATTTAAATATAATCTGTTAAGATATTTTCACAACACATGTTCAATACCTAATATCTTAAGAAGTAGAATCTTAGCCTGGGGAGATTGCTTAGTGGTTAAAGGTGCTTGCTTAAAGAGCCTTCTAGCCCGGGGTTCAATTCCCTAGAACCCATATAAAGGTGACACATGTATCTGGAGTTCATCTGCAGTGGCAGAAGGCCCTGGTTGTCCATACTCTCTCCTTCTATGCTCATAAATAAATAAAAATACTTTTAAATGTAGAATTGTAATGGGGAAATTGGGGTTCTGGGATGCTTCCTGGAACCCCAAGCCCTGAGTTCATATCTTCAAACTAACCAAAGAATTGGCAATTCCAGATTCAAGAGAATGATTTTTAAAATACCATATTTTAGGGCTGGAGAGATGGCTTAGTGGTTAAGAGCTTGCCTGTGAAGCCTAAAGACCCCCGTTCAAGGCTCGATTCCCCAGGACCCACTTTAGCCAGATGCACAAGGAGGCCCACGCCTCTGGAGTTCGTTTGCAGTGGCTGGAGGCCCTGGAGTGCCCATTCTCTCTCTCTCTCTCTCTCTCTCTGTCACTCTCAAATAAATAAATAAAAATAAACAAAAAAGTCTTTTTTTAAAAAAAAAAATACCGTATTTTATTCAGATTTTACAAAGGATTGGGGAAAGGGGAAGGCTGGGAAGTAAGGGAAGATAAAGTGGGGAGAAGTACACCATGTGGAGCCCCAAAGCCCAAGTGGGCTACGTGTAGCTCAGAAGTCCATGTGAACATAATAGATCTTGGAAAAATGTGAGAGGGAATTTTAAAAATAATGTGTGCTTTCAAGAAGTTCCAAAAATGAAGATAGTAATAAAAGAAAAAAAGTGTCTCTTCCCACCTTGGCAGACATGCTGGGGTGGGAAAGAGCTCTTCCCCTTCCAAAGATCAGAAAAAATGTTTAAATGGGCCTCTTGCTTCATGGATCTAAGGGGATATAGGATTTGTGACATCCCACCTGAGCAGGTGGCCCAGCCAATCGGCCTGGCCTTAGAGGAGAAATCCACCCATACCTGCACAGGATGCGCACCTGAGAGAGATCTAACTGGGTGGGATGGATCAACACTAAATCTCAGGATGGGGAAGGTGGGGCAAGCTGGGATAGGCGTGGCCTCCTAAGGCCCCTGCCTTTAAGGGCTGTCCTGATCCTGCCTAATTAATCTAACTGCCTATTCTGGCACCTGCCCCCACAATTTGTACCCATGTAAACGGTTAGGTGTGGCTATGCATGCATGAAACTCCTGTCCTATGGGGAGCAAAGACCCAGAGAATCACTAGGGCTCGCTGGTCAGCCATTCCAACCGAAAGCAGCAGCTCTGGGTTCAGTCAGAGGCTGGACCTCAAGGAAACAAACAGAAGACTGATAGAGGAGGACACCTGGCATTCCCCTCTGGTGTATGTGTGTGTGTGTGTGTGTGTACTGGGTTATGCACATCTCCAAGGTAAATACATATACCGACCACCCACACAAAAGAAAAAACTATCAGAAAAAGACAAAGAGAAATTAAAATTTTAAATTTTAAATTGAGAAACATACTATGTACTTATTCTTGGTTGTTTCTTTTTAAAAAAATATGATCAAGAAAAATTTTGTATAAGATTGTCTTTGACACAAATGAAGCATCATGTTATGTGGCATGACATAGTAATGTAATAGCCATACTGCAATAAACTTCAGGGTAAGAGTGTCTTTTGTGCCTCCTTGAGGTAGTAAAGTCCCTCCCCCCGCCAAACACACCATCATTGCCATCTGAATGGAATTTCTATATCCATGTCTCTGGCATAGGATCCATGGCCTTAAGATACAAATCTCAGGCAAATAACTTCCCAGATACCCCAGTCCTCATTCCTTCATCCATGGGCAGCAAATACCCTGTAAGGGTTGCTGGTCAATTCAATGCTGGGAAGATTGCCAAGAAAATCCCTCTGCTTGTACCCACAGTGGCTCATCAGGTGCAGAGATACACTGTTTATTTTATCCCTAAGTCTCACAACACCAGCATGTAGCACCGCAGGTTTGCCATTGGAAGAGGTGAATCACCACAGCCTCTGTGAAGGTGCCAGATTTCTTGATCACTTTCCAGATTCAAATTTGCTCTTAAAAGGATTTTCATTTGCCACCTGACAAATTATTTAATGTGCCTCTATAAGTACAAGATTAAAAAATAGGGTTTTGTAGGCTGGGGACATGGTTCACTGATAAAGTGCTTGCCTTATGTCATGGTCTGAATGTAAGATGTTCCCATAGACTCATGTGTTTGTGATGAAGCCTTATACTTAATCCCCAGCTGTGGGGCTCTGAGGGGTGGAGCCTTGCTGGAGGATGTGTGTCACTGGGGGCGGGCCTTTAAGTTTATTAGCCCGGCCCACTAGGTGTTGATGACCAGCTCACTCTTGCTACTTCCTTCCAGCTGATGGGACAAGATGTGATGACCTGCTCTCTGTTCTCATGCTCTCCTCACCAGGATGGAACTTCCCCTAGAAACTGCAAGTTGAAATTAAACTCTTTTTGGAGTTCCAGTGGCACAGTCGCTTAGTGTGCGGTACTTATATGGAATTAAACCCTTTCCTTCCATAAGCTGTTTCTAGTCGGGTGCTTTGTTCCCACAAAGAAGAGGTAACTGCTACACTGTGCAAACACAAGGACCTGAGTTTGGATCCACAGCATTGCATGGTGGTGCATGCCAGGAATCCCTGCATTGGGGAGGCAGGGACAGAGGATCCCAGAGGTTTGCAGACTAACTTGTCTAGATTAATTGGTGATCTCTGGGTTCAGACAGATCCTGTCTCAAACAATAAGGTGGAGAGTGATTGCGGAAAACAACACATGTTGACCTTTGGCTCCCACATACATGAATACACACATACACATACATAACATATGCATACACACATACATATACATGCATACACACACATAATGAATTCACACATACATATACAAACATGCATGCAGATACATGCATGCACACGTGCACATATACACATACATGCATATACATATGCATGCATGAAAACATACATACATCTATGCATGCACATATACACACAAAAAAATAAGGTGTTGCTATCAATTATTTAAAAGTACTATGAGGGTACAGCTATCACACTATGAGAATAATCAGTAACAAACTATGCACAGAAAAACAATGTGAGTTAAGGGGGATAGCCTAAGTCAATGCAATGTCTTATATTAGAAAAGCAAATGACAGGCTGGAGAGAGGGCTTAGTGGTTAAGGTGCTTGCCTGCAAAGCCAAAGGACCCAGGTTCAATTCCCCAGGACTGGTATAAGCCAGATGCACATGGTTGCCTATGAGTCTGGAGTTCATTTGCAGTGGCTAAAGGCCCTGGGCACCCATTCTCTCTCTCTTTATCTGCCTCTTTTCTTCCCTTTTGCAAATAGATTAAAAAAAATTAAAAAAAGAAAGGAAGAAAAGCTAATGACCGCCCCTCCACCCAAAAATAATAATTTGAATTAGAACCCTCTTTATACTATTGCCAAAACTAATTTTTATAAAATACTAGAGGTTGGATGGCTGCTGTCAGTTCAAGGCCAGCCTGGGCTACAGAATGAGTTCCAGGTTAGCATGGGCTAGAGATCCTGCTTCAAAACAATATGAGAAAGACTTTCAAATTATTACTTAACTGCTTTAAGGAATAGAAATTAATTTTGAAACATAAAAGGAACGGGGAAAACTTGCAAAGGAAAAGCTAAATTTGACACTATAGAACTTTATCTCCTCTCCAAAAAATAAAACAAATAAATACATGACAAATTGAAAAATGTCGGCTGGAGAGATGGCTCAGTGGTTAAAAGTGCTTGCTTAGAAAGTCTGATGGTCTGGGTTCAATTATCCAGCACCTACGTAAAGCCAAATGTACAAAGTGGTGCATGTATCTAGAGTTTGTTTGCAGTGGCCGGAGGCCCCGGCGCACCTATTTTCTGCCTCTCTTTCTCCTTGCAAATAAATAAATAAATAAATAAAGCTTTTTGAAAATTACAAAAAGGTAATAAAATCCAGCACTCAGGAGTCTGAGGTAGGAGAATTGCTGTGAGTTTGAGGCCAGCCTGGAGCTACAGAGTGAGTTCCAAGTTAGTCAGGACTAGAGTAAAACCCTGCTTCAAAACAACAACAACAACAACAACAAAACCAAAAATGTAACTTTATACACGGTAAGCTTTTCAAAGCAATAAGAAAACTATTACCTCAATATAAAATAATTGTGCTACGTAGATATTTTACATATAGTAATAGATTCCAGGAAGTATGTTGTAACTCAATAGGAACTTTTAAAAACCTTCAAAGAAAACTATGAAAAAAATCACTTTTTTACTTTTTAATACAGCAGAGTAGTTAACATGATTAATAGCTTTTGTTGATGAAATTACTAGCCAGGCACGCTCCCACACTGCCAGCTAGAGCACAAATGGGTATAATCTTTATGAAAAATAATAATGGCATCTGAGCAGTTTAAGAACTTTTTGAAAAGTTCATACCATAGTCTTTGACACAATAATTCCATATCTAACAATGATTTAGCAAAACAATAAGATAAAACAATAAGATAAAAAATAAGATAAAAATGAAGATTTGAATATACCCATTAATGTGACTTTTTTTTTTTTTTTTTTTTTGAGTAGATACCATTTGCTGGGCCGTGAGTAGGGAGCCTTCGTAAATAAGACAGATAGGGCTCCTTCCCTTTTGGAAGTGCCCACCTACTAGTTTCTTTATTGTAATGTTTGTAGTGTCCAAACTCTGAAACAATTATTGACAAATGATAAGGGAATTCACTTTTCAAATTATTCCAAATTATCAAACAAATTAAGTATATCCATAAAATATTATAATTATTATATTATAATATTATAATAGGTAATGTACTGCCTTGGAAGGGAAAAAGTACTGTTGGAAAAAATCTGTAAATGACATGGACAAGTGCATACAGTAAAGTACAAGGAAAAAACATGGTACAAAATCATATTTACACTGTTACCACATGTAAAAATAAACTTCATGTAATATTCATATAATAAAACTAGAAGGGAATGCATTAGCATGTTGACATAAGTGATCTTTGGATTTTTCTAAAAATGAGACAACCTGAACCTAGTCTTAATTTCACTGTTTATTATTAATGTTTGACTTTGGGCAAGTCAGTTATACCTCATACATCCTTTTCAAATTTATAAAATGGAGCTGTGATTTTGGCCATCAAGTGCTCGCATTAGATAACGCTTGAGCAGGCGCCACACTCTGGGACAGAGAGCTGGGGACAAACGTCACCAGCTTTACCTTCTTAGCTAAGATGGAAGAGCAGATCTAAATGGTTTTTGTTACTTCTGTGTCTTTTTTTAAATCTCCCAAATCCTAACACAATGTGAATTTTGGGAAACTTTTTCTTGACTTCTTTCATTTCCTCTGAACCACTTACTTTGAATCTTTGCCATGTTTACATGCACTGTATTAATCCACACATACTGGCTGGCTATATCCTATAACCTCTGTTTTTTTTTTCTTTTTCTTTATTAAAAAAAAACTAGACCCACTTATGAGCTGAATGTGGTTGGGGGCGATGTTGTGTTTTGAGGAAATTAGAAGTTTCATTTCTTCACTGTCATCCTAATTCCATGCCCAAAGGACAACAGTTGAGCTACCCTAAATTCAGCAGATCAGTTCAGGAAAACATTCCATAATTCCTTTAATGGGTGACTTTAATGTTCGGACCTCAAATATTATTCCCCTAACCATTAAATCATATGTGCACCCTTTCTCCAAGGCAAACACCACTTACCTGATGCCTTGTGAGGCACTGTTCCCAGCAGAGGGACATTGACAGTTGGATCTGCCATGATGCCTTTATCCAGGGAGCGCAAAGACAGGAATTCATAGAAGTATTCTGCCTACAACAAGAGGCATTGATAATTAGTACCATGGAAGCCACTGAGAGTGAAATGACACTTCTCGATGTATCATCCCTCTGATGGGAGAGTGATAATTTTCCCTGTAGGAATGCTGGAATCCCAACATCTAAGACAGCAAGCAGACATACCTCTGTGGTTTACACCTATAAAATTGGACCATTTGTTTAGAGAAAAGTGAGTCCTCTAGAACGCTGAAAACACTTATTAAAGTATGCTTAAAAGGTGGTCTTTTAGCTTAAACCATATTACTGATTGTTATATGTTGAAAGGATTGAGGGGGAAAATGTTCATAGGGAAATAAGTATTGTGAAAACAATTATTGAGTATCCCTGAGAAAGTCCATCTCAGCTTCTTGGGCCATTAAACATTTTTTTTTTTCAAATTTGAAAAGAGTTTTTCTTTTTTCTAATAACTTTTTTTAGGAGGTTTTCTTTTGGTCATAATTTGTAGAGCTATAATAAGGAATATGAAAACGGAAATCTATTAGCAAAAGAAGACACTTGAAGGCCAAACTTTAATGATCTTGCTGTTTAAATCTGAAAGGTTTACAGTTAAGGTCTCAATTTGGTTGACAAAAAAGCCTAAAAATGCAGAAAAAGAAATTATCACAGCATGACAGCAGCCCATAAAACTTTACAGGATATTTTCAGTGAGTATTAAAAAGGTTGAGAAAAAGGTTCTTGCTCTTTGAGAGGTCATGAGTACTGAAAGTATTGATGAATAGTCTCACCATGGAGCTCTGATGCTCAGCCCTTTCATTAACGGGGTGTTGCTGTGAACAGTGTGTTCTTGCTTAGGAATAATGAGCAATCAATAAGAGCACAGGGGCTGGGAAGATGGCTCAGTAGAGTTTGCCATGTAAGCTTTAAGCCCTGAGTTCGGATAAAAGCCAGGTGTGATGGATGGCAGGATCCCAATGCTAGAGAGATGGAAACAGAAAGATCCCTGGGGCTTGTTGGCCAGCGGGTCCAGCCAAACTGGTGAGCTCTGAGTTTGCTGAGAGGTCTTGCCTCAAAAAATAAAGTGAAGAGCAACTGAAGAAGACACCTGATTTTGACCTCTGGCCTCCACATGCACGTGTACATACATGCATGTGCACCTCCTCCACAGGTGTGCCCACACACATTGGAACACACATGTGCACATGCATGCAGGTGCACATGCGCACAGACACATGCAAATAAAAAGCAAATAAAGAGCACAAGTGTTAACATGAAAGGCAAGTTGACTGGTTCTTCATTTATTCATAGAGAGAGCCAGAACTTGTATGGGTCAATTACAGAAATAAATAACATAAATGTGGGCTGAATGGTATTGTACGAAGAATGGCAATTTTCTTATATGCAGTGTAAATTTTATTTTCCGACATGAGGATATTAAGAAATACATGGAAGACATTCACAACTTTCTACTTTCAATCCCACTATCTAATTGTATTAAGCAATAAGGACTTCATAGGAAAATAATGGTATAATCTCATTTGCTATAAGCATGTTGTCTACTTTGCAATGAGTTGAAATACACTCCCTGGTTTCCCTGACACAAAAGCAGTTCCTCCCTTCATTAACTAAATCCCCACTGCATCCCCTTCTCATAGTTGGGGCAGCAGATCCAGAGATTCCAGAAGTTCTCTGTGAGATATTCCCTAGGTGAGTGACAGAGTTGGGTGAACTGGCTTATTAAATTCTCCACTGAAGGGAGAGGGTCAGGCCACAAGACAGATGATTGCCACCCCTCCGAAGGGAAGTAGAGATCTGAAAGCAGCTAGATGAAAGGGATGTTGTCAGGAAAGGTAATTCAATTTGGGATGAATTCCTTTGAAAAAGAGAATGAATAGTATTTCTGCCTCTGCAGGAAAGCCAATGAAAACGGGGCCAGTTTTCACGAATCCAGGTGTTTTAAATGACTTCTGTCAGCTGCATTTCCCTCTGTGCTTTACTAGATAATATTGATTTTACATTTTGTTTTAAATCATATTTAGTTGGCACCATGAAAGGGCTTAGAGCTGGATGCCATTATAATGAAGTGCATTCTGATCTATGACCAAGTACAGTAATAACAAGTAACAATAACACAACAAGTTCTGGTGTAGTGAACACAGTGTCCCCAAACTTATTCTGAATATCTTGTTAATGGCACAGGTAATAAGTGATAGAGAAGAATAGGAATACTTAGAAATAAAAACATCAAAGATCATACAAGTTACCATTTTCTGCCCCTTAAACATGTCTCCTCATAGATGATATGTTAAAAAAAATTGTATTTGTAAAAACTTTAATCATTTTAATAATAAAAGTTTTTAGTTTAGTTTTAAAATATTTTGATTAAGAAGAGAAAAAGTGAAACACCAAGATTAAAACAACACTGAACTAAATTGGTAGAATCTGTTTTTTCCCTTTTCTCTCCACCCCCTACATTTTCTGTAAGTGGTTTTATACCATTTAATGAAATTTAATGAGTTTATTTTAAAAAAAGCATTAGTCATGTACCTGGCTTTCAGTTCTAGCGTGGCTAATGTTAATTGTTGAATATGTGTATAATTCTCTGACCATACATGAAATATTCTTCTCAAAGTTCTACTTAGAGAGCCGTGCTCATGCAGCACTTTTATTTAAATCTCATGTCCATGAAAGTGAGAGAGACAGCAAGCAGAATTAAAGTAGCTTCTAAAGTTGTCTTGGAGCCAAGCCAGCGCTGTCGGGCTTCCAGGGACTCCATTTTCAGAGACGTCAAGCAGGACTTTTCCCCACACACTTATTCCTGTGGGCCCTGTGTCACTCCTGTCATGCCCAGACCAAGGACAACTGTTTTCTGTTCTGGTGGATACTGTTGTAATTCAAGTGATCGCATTAATGAAAATAAATAAATAAATAAAACTCTCAGCTGCACAAAAAAGTAGTTTCTAAATATTTCTTCCAAAAATTTTGATAATCTTCAAGAACTGTGGACCTGAAAGAATTTTAGCCCAAGCCTAGAAGTGTAACTTCAAGGAGCCGTCAAGTCGTCAACTGCATCATCACATAAAGTACGTGAAGAAGGCACGGCTCAGAGAGCCGACAGCCTGGACTGGCATGAAAACCAGACACGACGTAGCTGGGGTTCGCAGATTCCTCTTGATGGCCACAACTCTGATCTTTCAATAACACATTTCACACTGCAGAGTCCAGCGTGTCCCTCTGTTCTTTGATAATTGGTACATATCATGGTTTTCATACTGCAGTTCTAATTCTGTCTCTACGTTGAATCCAAGCCCAAACTGGTTGAAACATCCTTCACTTGGTTTTTATCAGCTAAAGTTAACCTTTTTGTTTGTTCATTCTTATTGAAGATGATAGTGGTGCTAAAAATCTCTGAAATATGTCATTTACTTCAGACTTAGTATTTTTTTTTAAAGTTTTTGTCCAGGTATTATTTTCATTGCTTCTTAAAAATTCCTTTTTTGGGGGGGGGCGGTTTCAAGGTATGGTTTCACTCTAGCTCAGGGTGACCTGGAACTCACTACATAGTTTCAGGGTGGCCTCAAACTCAAGGTGATCCTCCTACCTCTGCCTCCCAAGTGCTAGGATTAAAGGCGTTTGCCACCACGCCTGTTTTTAAAAATTCTTTTTTTAAAAAAAACAAAACATTTATTTATAAGCAGAGACAGAGGGAAGGGATGAGAGAGACAGAGAGAACTGTAGTGTGTGTGGGCATGCCAAGGGGCCTCTTGCCACTGCAAATGAACTCCAGACACATGTGCTACTTTGTGCATCTGGCTTTTTTTTCATGGTTACTGGAGAATTGTATCTGAGCCGTCAGGATTTGTAACTGCTTTTAACCACTGAGCCATCTTCCCTGTCTGCTTATCAATTCTAATTTAAAAATCACCTAGAAATTGACCAACCTTGGGTTGAAGAGATGGCTCTAGGCATTTGTTTGCAAAGTTTAATGACCCAGGTTCAATTCCCTAGTACCCACATAAAGCCAGATGCAAATAGTGACGCAGGCATCTGGAGTTCATTTGCAACAGCTGGATGCCCTGGTTCTCTCTCTCTCTCTATCTATCTATCTCTCTGCTTGCAAATAAACAAATAAAAATAAAAATAAATTGACCAACCTACTTTTTGTCTTAACAGTGAATTTTTTGAAAATTTCATTTGCCATTATAAATAGATCTACCAAAACCATCAATGCCATAACCTTTTTTTTTTAACTTAAGAACTCAAGTTTAAAGGTCATAAAATGTCTGATGAAATGCATTGTAGATTGATGTCATATCCCAACTTGTAGACTAGACAGAAATTTCCATTTTTACTTTATTTATAATACAATAAATATTCCTAGACCCCAGTCTCTCCATTGGAAAAAAAAAAGTTATTTGGAGGCAAATAAAACCTAAATTCTATGCCAAAAAGAACAGAGAACTAGCTTTAAAGTTTGGGAACAAGTTTCACAAATTGCAGATTTATTACTTAGATAAAAGGAAGTCAGAGCATGAACTGTAATAGAGAAGTTATATTGGGAACCACTATTAGGAAAAAGCACATTTTGTTTTATTAAATGACATTAGTGGAAATTCAGGTAGAGGCAAGTCCAGTGATTATTTGGGAAATGCATGGAAAGAGTGCGTTGTATTCAAACAAAGAATGGGTCTATTCAGGAGAATAATTCACTTTTAAATTAGGTTGCTGAAAAAAGTTGCTGGCCCCGTTTGCTATGCAGTAAATTTTCTTTTCACGGAGAAGTAGAAGCGGTACCCAAATATTATCAAGGGAGGAGCCCAAGAGGCCATTCATCTTGCTTCCCATGGACTTGGCCGAAATTGGAGTTGTTCCTTCCAGATAGATGAAGACATCATTTCAACAACAAAATCAGATACCTCATAAAGCCTTTGGTCTGGTGTTCCTTCTTGTACAGACACAGAAAGGAAGCCGAGAATTGCATGAACCATAGAAAGAAATGGAGAAAATCCAGTATTTCTTTTTTGCCTTTGAATTTCAGGACTGACGGTGTGTACTTGATCTCATTAGGTAGCACAATTGCGGGAACCTATGACTTGAGAATCATTTTTTCTCAAAATTGTGGTCCTCAAACCTCTCTAAACTTCACCTATCATGGTGCTGACCCAGGTGTTCATGGGACAAAAGTAAAATTGGAATGGTATCATCATTGTTCCAGAGAAAATTTCAGGCACTTATAGAGATATCAAACATATGGAAGCCAGAAGGTTTGAATTAAAATTTTTTGGTTCATTTTTATTTATTTATTTGAGAGCAACAGACAGAGAGAGAAAGAGGTAGATAGAGAGAGAGAGAATGGGCACACCAGGGCCTCCAGCCACTGCAAACAAACTCCAGATGCGTGCACCCCCTCGTGCATCTGGCTAACATGGGTCCTGGGGAATCAAGCCTCGAACCAGGGTCCTCAGGCTTCATGGGCAAGCACTTAACCACTAATCCATCTCTCCAGCCCAAGGTTTGAATTTTAAAATAGCATTTGTTAAGTGTTGACTGTACTCCAGTTACTATTCTCATAACAATCTATTATTGTTATAATAGCCTACAATTATTATAGCATTCAAGTAAACCCTTATTAGTGGGGCACTGAGTATAGGTACTAAAGGGATACAAAATAGCTCCAGTGCTGTATGTACAGGACAAGAAGATATCTAATAAAATAAATAAGAAAAAATAGTACAATATTAAAGCCCCAACAAAATGAATAAATGTGCCCCATGCTTAAAATAATTTGATGCCTGAATGTCTAGACCAAACATTGACATCCTTCCCCAGAATTATTCTTATTACCTCTCTGCAAAAGTTCATCCTTCAGACTCAACTTCTTAACCCTGGTGTAGAGGTTTAATTCAGGTGTCCCCTGTAAACTTAGGTGTTCTGAAAACTAGGTTCCCAGCTGATGGCAATTTGGGAATTAAAGCCTCTTAGAGGCAGTGTATTGTTGGGGTAGGCTTATGGGTATTATACCCAGCTTCCTCTTTCTATGTTTGACACACTATCCTGTTGCTGTTGTCCACCTGATATTGGCCAGGAGGTGATGTCCACCCTCTTCTCATGCCATTGTTTTCCCCTGCCATCATGGAACTTCCCCTTGAGTCTATAAGCAAAAATAAACCCCTTTCTCCTACAAGCTGCTCTTGGCTGGGTATTTTCTGCCAATAATGCAAAGCTGACTGTAACACCTAGGTTGTGTGACTCTTGAATCTCCACTTCTTGGTTTTCCTGCATTTCTTAATTATCTCTCCTCTTGCCTCATGTTCATAGATAATCACTAAAATGTGGCCATTGCTAAGGTATAGCCACACCTATATTTCCAAAGATTTTACCTCTACTGAGGAGAAATTATATTTAATACTTATTCATTCTGTCTTTGTTTTTTTGCCAGTAATTTCATACTGTCTTTTGGTTTGAACAAATGTCTCCCAAAGGACCTTGTATTAAAGAGTTGGCTCTCAAGGTGGTGCTATTGTGAGGTGAATAAACCTGACAGAGATGTAGCCTGTGAGGGGTCATTAGGTCACTGCTCTCCTTCTATCTTGCTTTATCTGTTTCCTGGCTTGACATGTGAACAGTTAACCTGCTATGCTCCTGCCAAAATATTCTGTCCTCTCCAATGGCCCAGTCCTGGATTTGAATTTTCATATTATAGGGCTTAAGTAACTCTTAAAAAGAAACAAACATTTATTTATTGAGTGAGTGAGAGAGAGAGAGAGAGAGAGGATGGGTTTGCCTGGGCTTCCAATTGCTGCAAATGAACTCCAGACACATGTGCCACCTTGTGCATCTGGCTTATGTGGGTTCTGGGGAATTGAACCTGGGTCCTTTGGCTTTGCAGGCAAGTGCCTTAACTACTAAGCAATCTCTCCAGGGGCCCCTTTTTCCTTACAAATCAGTTGCATCAAACATTCTATTATGGTAATGTTAATGTGCTGACTAATACTATGCTCAACATGGACAATTCACATCCTTCTCCCACAATGTTCTCCTTACCTTCTGTCAAGTCTATGCTCATAATCATGTTCATTACCTTCTAAGCCCAGCTGATTTCTTTACATCTGTAAATGGTAATTATCACTTTACTAACAACCAAGGAACTGGATCTTAGACATCATTTCTTTCCTCTTTCTTATTCCTTCATAGCCAGGCACCAAAATCTCACCCTTCTTCCTTTTATACGATGTTGAAGATGTCCTTTTCTTTCAACCCCACTGCTTCCATCCTGGCCCAATCTTTTCATGACTATATCATTCTTTCAAATATCCTTTTTACTTTGTCTTTAAAAGTCTCTCTCTCTCTCTCTCTCTCTCTCTCTCTCTCTCTCTCTCTCTCTTTGAGGTAGGATCTCACTCTAGCCCAGGCTGACCTAGAATTCACTATATAGTCTCAGGCTGGCCTCAAACTCACAGCAATCCTCCTACCTCTTACTCCAAGTACTGGGATTAAAGGCATGTGCCACCATGTCTGGCTAAAAATATCTTTTATGATACAAACCAGCAACTCTCATTCAAATATTTTTTCCATGTCACAATCCTTCCCTGACTCCTTGTATATCAAGCACAAGGCCTTCAGCCTGGTATGTCCATGATCTGGATCCAAGTTTCCTTCATGTCTTACTACTCCCTAATGGCAATCGTCATCTATATCTAACTGTCTAGCACTAATACCATGACCATCTCCTACTGACTTCACCTCTGCTGATTGACTTTACTGTACTTAAACCAGCTGGCACTTAGACATACACTATTATGTATTGTCATTCAGCTCATAAGCATATATCATGCATTCTTGAGACAGAATCTAGGACTCTTCACATGTTACGTGCATACTCTACCAAGGAGCTACATATCCAATCCCTATAAGTTTTGCATTCCTAATGGTTAAGAATGGGATTGAGTTTTTCCCCCAGCCTTTGGAGACTTGTACACCAGCAAGATATTTGAAAATTATTTGCTGAATGAATGACTGAATGACTGCCTGAGGTTGACGCATTCAGAAACATACACCCAGTACATTCCAGAGCACATTGTTATGGTGTGATAACATGAGCCTGTGATTCTACTGACAGGCAGCAGCTTTCTGATTTGGCAAACACTCACTTATTTTTACGGGTCACAAGAGTCTGTCTGACTGCTGTGTGGCTGGTCTGCACAGCTCACATAGAAAGTACAGCACACTTAAAAACAAACAAATGAAATAAGCAATCAAACAAATACTGACATTTGATGTCCAGCCAATCTGTGTGTCACTCGTAACTGTTTTGTGCTTTTTGAGCAAAACCTTGGCAATGGGGCTCACAGAGAGACTGTAAGCAGATGTAAGCAAGGTCTAGTTTTGAAAAATAACTTTGCCTCATGATCCTTCATTAGATCTCCAGTCGTTATTTTCTACAAATTATAATATATGATTGCCATTATCCCTGGGAAACTGTGACCTGTCAACAGTGGCTTTTTTCTCCTTAATCTTCTTTTGTAACTAGCTTTAAGTGGATTTTAAAAGAAGATCAAAATGAAAAAGCACCTTCTCCTGCAGAAAAGCTATTTAATTATAATCTCACTAGGTTTTGGCCTGACTTGGCACGGGAAGGACCATTGCTTCAGGAGAGGATAGCAATCAGTAAGGTCTTCTGCCCAAGTGGTCATTTTATACACATCAAGTCAGACCAGAGCCAGTGGGCTGGATTGAGGGAGTGAAATTATTGAAATATAATTGTGACATTAAAACTTAAAGTTCAAGTAAACACATCTGGGACCATGTGAGTTTTGTAAACTAAAACTGGCAATAGATCACACAGTTTAACTTCACATAAATCTGAAATGTCCAAGACATTTTCCATTTTTTCCTCCTAGGGGTTTGGAATCACCACTGTTCATGCAAACCAGAAGCAGATCTGGCTATCTGACAAATCACTGGTTCATCATTTTCTTTCAAAAGTCCTCAAGATAGGGAAGCAACGGAGAACTAGGTTGCTCTTTTGTAGTAAATAAAGACCAAAGTCAAGATTTTTTTTTTTTTTTTTTTGAGATAGGGGTTATCAGGGAAGTAGAAAAGTTCTCACTGGGAGACAGGAAAAGATTTTTTCCAGTTTTCTTAAGATTGAAGAAAAAAGCCAAGGAATAAATACATAGTAAATACAATATACAGAACAAATACAAGCAGCCCTTAGGTTTCAGAAAGCTTCTGCTTCCCTCTATTCCTTGAGGGCTTAGAACAAGAATGTGTCCTGAGAGCCTGTCTGCTCCGCTGTGAGCAGCTGCACTCAGGGCCAATGCCGCTCCTAAAAACTGGACCTTGGGGAGAAGAACAACACTGGACTATTAGAACTGGGTGTGATAAGGGACCAAGGAAAGAAAAACATTGCAAGTGGCTGAGCAGGCATTATGCAGACCCGTACAGTCCGAACAGAAGATATGGACAAATAAGCAATGGAATGTGTGGGCACACGGCTGCTAAAACTTTCTTTGGGACACACAGATTGCAATTATTGATGAATATAGGATATCTAATCTAGCAGCTATGAGAAGCAGGTGCTTAGGGATGAGAAAGGGAGACTTGAGCAATGAAAATAGAAAAAGGGAACCCTACCTTCTTATTCTTATCCCAAGACATATTTGAGTATTGATTTTTCTTAAAAGTTCAGAAATACTTTATTGAGTTTTTGCTTTGAGGGAAAAAGAAAAATGTTAAGAACAATTTCTCTAACAATTGCTAAAAAGAAAAAACGGAATCATTACTCTTACACCTCCTGAAGTACACTTGTTCACCACTGGTATCTCATTCCTTGTCTGTTCCTTCATGAATGTCACAGGGGGATATATTTCAGCACCTCACACTTTTTAGGAGGGAACATTTATGAAACACACATTCTAACCTAAGTAATATATGTAAATAGCTCAAAACAGGAAAAAAATAACGCTCCATTTCTTTCACAGGTCTGTAAATTTTGTTTCACACTTCAGAAAAAAGTGATTGCCTAGATAGAAAATATAAAAATTGCTCTCTTAATTTTCTGAGCTCCTCTACTCATTTGGTATTTAGTCAATACATGCACCATTTGACCTGTTTGAGAAAAGGAGAAGCTGAAGTTGAATTGAAGCAATTTCTTGAATAACACTGATGATTAAAAAAAGCAAACTACACATGCCTTTAATCCCAGCACTCGGGAGGCAGAAGTAGGAGGATCACTGTGAGTTCAAGGCCGCCCTGAGACTACGTAGTAAATTCCAGGTCAGCCTGGGCTAGAGTGAAACCCTACCTCGAAAAACAAAAACAAAAACAAAAACAAAAAAACGAAACAAAACGAAAAAAAACTACAGAGCTAAAGAGATTGCTCAGTGGTTATGGTGCTTACCTGCAAAGCCAAATAACTCAGGTCTGATTCCCCAGTACCACACAAAGTCAGATGTACAAAATGGCACATAGGTCTGGAGTATGTTTGCTGTAGCTATAGGCCCTGGTGCACTGATTCTCTCTCTCTCTCTCTCCCCTCCCTTCCTCCTTGCATATAAGTAAATAAAAAATATTTAAAAATAAAAAAAAACTACAATGCTGAGATCTAGCTGGGTCTATAAGGTTAATTTCAATTGCTCCCTCACCTCTGATCCTACAGTAATTCTCATAAACATTCCTAGCTTTTCCCTTCTCCTACACACAACTTCAGTTTCCCCAAGTCCACTGCTTGATTCATTCTGTCTTTTCTCAACTGATGGCAGTACCCTATTCACTAAAACATGAATTCGTGAGATGAATTCTCTCAGTTTCCCCATCTCCACCTACAAACAGCCCTTTTGCACTCAGTTTTCCTTCCTTCCTACATCCCTTGAGATTGGCCTTCATCAATTATGCCATTGTCTCTTCAGACATTTCCCATCTGTGCCTTTGAAGTTGTCCCATCACCTATCTCCTTAGTAACTTGTGTTCTCCAACTTTATCCCCTCCAAACTACCCTGTCATCCAGTCTTTCTTCCTAAATGCAAAATTGGCCATATTATTCTCCTATTTAAAGCTCTAATGGTGTTACTTACTAAGGAAGGCTTTGGCTCTAGCTTTGCATCTGACCTCTGCATCTACACTTTGCTTTACAAGCCTTTGATCTACTGTTGCAAGCTTGGAGTCCAATGGAACTGCCATATGATGTCATGACTCCCACTTCCTCTGGAACACCCACTGCCTAAGCAAGCTTTGAGTTAACCCACAAAGCTTGAATAAAATATCACTTCTGTAGTAAAACTTTCCCTATTTCAGATGCTTCTTTCTTGCCCATATTTTGACTTATAATATATTCCATTTTACTGTCTCCCCCATTAATCTCTCCCCATACGTAGAGGAATTTATTCTTGTTGGAATTACCAGGGACTACCATATTCTCCATGGCTCAAAAACCATTTGTGAATAACGAATGCAAACTATGACTTAAATTAGGCATATCTTTAAAATATAGCAATTCACATTTTTCCCTGTATATTCCAAGTCACAAAGTTTCTGACTGTAAACTGAACTAGAAACTCAAGTATACTTGTAAAGCCTTGGCTGAGGGAGGCAGATATGAAATCCCAATCGCATGTCAGCAGGAAGTATGGAAGAATGAGGCCACACAAAGAGTAGAGCCCATAGCTCATTCTTCAAGACAGTGAGCTGATTATCTAAATAACAATGTCCACAAGGCTACAGAGAATTGGGGTTACAGGTAAGTAGTCAGACTAACTTGGCTTGAATTCTAATTCTACTACTTACTAGAAGGCCCAGGGCAGTGTCAGCCTCGCATTCATTGAACATACACATAATGTGTTGTCAGGCACTGGGTATTGTGTGGGCCTAATATGTGAATATGAGTAGAAACTGACTCAGTTTTTGACTGCATGGAGCTTGCAGGCTGAAAGGGAGTTGGTCATAATCCAATAATTTTTAAAAATTAAGACTGTGGTAAAGATCCTCACAGATATACATGGTGCTCTAAGACTATGCACTTTGATTTGGGGAAGCGGGGCTCTGAGGAACACAGCAGGACTGAGATCTGTCTAGCAATCAGAGGTTAGAGGGGTAAAGGAGCGGCGGCTTCTGCAACAGAGTAGAGTAGACCCATGGGCTTTGGCAAGATTGAATCCAAGGAAAGTCATTGTTTACCTCACAATGGTGCTGTGGAGATTAGAATAAACTGCATATAGAATAGCAGCCATTGCTGTCATGTTGTAAACACTCAACAAATGCTAGTCATTATTAACACTGTATTTGCATGTTGGGAGAGAGGGAGATGTTACAGCAGGAACTCCTAGAAGGGAGAAGTACCCAGTTGGCATACGTAAGTAAAATTGAAATTATCATATTCCTTTAGCTTTACAACAAGTTAGTTATATCTAATCAAACTATGAATTTTAAAAAAATTGTTTCTTTTTATTTATTTATTTGAGAGTGACAGACAGACAGAGAGAGAAAGAGGCAGAGAGAGAGAATGGGCACACCAGGGCCTCCAGATGCATGCACCACCTTGTACATCTGGCTCACGTGGGTACTGGGGAATCGAGCCTTGAACTGGGGTCCCTGGGCTTCACAGGCAAGCGCTTAACCACAAAGCCATCTCTCCAGCCACAAACTATGAATTTATAGGAACTTTAGAAGATAGATTGAACCATACCACAAAGATGTAATCAGCAAAATCTAGGCCATAAGAAAAATCTACCAAGACTAGGTTTCTTTAGTTAAAAAAAAACAACACTTGAATAAATAGTAAAAAAGTAAAAAGCTGGAGGAATAAGTAAAAGAGACCTAAAAGGACTTATCTACCAGCCACAGTATGTGGACCTTATGTGCCATTTACAAGAGATAGCTGGAACTTAAATGCCAGTGGCATAGTTCATCATATTAAGGAATTATTTTTTATTTAGTTTTAGTTGGTATAGAGTGGTTTATGTATCATTCATTCTGACATTCTCAAATTCAATATGCTTTGGTGCTGGAGAGATTGCTTAGTGGTTAAGGCATTTGCCTGCAAAGTCAAAGGATCCCTGTTCAGCTCTCTAGGACCCACATAAAGCCAGATGCACAAGGGGCGCATGGATCTGGAGTTTGTTTGCAGTGGCTGGAGGCCCTGGAGTGCCCATATTCTCTCTCTCTCTCAATCTCTCTCTCTCTCTCTCAAATAAATAAATAAATACTTTTTAAAATTAAGTTTGTTTTTGTTGATTCCCATCCTCCCTTCAATGCCCCTCCACCCTCTTCCAATAATTATTTTTATTGGCTTTTGAGATCTTTTTAAAGTTCTTAACCTCTAGAGAAATGCACCAAGATATTTGTGGATGAAAGGATGCTGCATTGAGATTGTTTCAAAATATTATAGGAAGAAGTGAGTGGGTAGTATAAATGAAACAAGATGAGCCATGAGTCAAAAATTCTTGAATCTTGGGTTGGAGACATGGCTTCGTGGTTAAAGCTGATAGCCTGATGGTCTGATGGCCTGGGTTCTATTACCTAGTACCCATGTAAAGCCAGCTGCATAAAGTGGTATGTGTATCTGGAATTTGTTTACAGTGGCAGGATGCTCTGGCATACCCATTCTCTTCCCCCCTCCCACCTAAATAAATAAATATTTTTTTTTAATTCTTGAATCTGGGTGATAAAATAAATGAGGCTAACTTATTCATAGTATGTTTATAATTGTGTTCTTGAGAAAGCTTTCCTATTAGCCTCTGTGCTCAATGGACAATCTCTAATTCATACAGAACAACATATCCCAAGTTATATGATACTTGTTCAACTTTTTGTGTTTCCTAACACTCATATTCATCTACTTGCATTGATGCCAAAACTTTTCTAATGAAAATGACAAAAAAAAAAAAGAAAATGACAATAAAGTGTATGCTAAAAAAAAAAAATCAAAAAGGAGCCAAATGTGGTGGTAGTACCTGTGATCCCAGTTACTTGAGAAGCCAAAGCAAGAGGATCCCAAGTTTGGGACCATCCTGGGCAACTTAACAAAATTCTATCCCAAAATAAAATGTAAAAAGAACTGGCAATATAACTCAGAGGTAGTGCTTTTCTAGTTTATGTGAGACTCTGGGTTCTCCACATAGAACTGAAAAACACAAGTAGTGTTGAGTTGGCTACTATTACTGCCTAAAGTGTCCAGTATTGCATTAGGCAAGAGCTTCAGAATAGGTGGTAATCCTTAACTATGACAAATTCAGATAATATAATTTGTTTGAATTTAATAAAAGTATCTTCTGTTTTGGGACTGAAGTGATGGCTCAGTTGCTAAAGGCACCTGGTTGCAAAGCCTGACTGTCCAGGTTCAATGCCCCCAGTACCCACGTAAAGCCAAATGCATAGGGTAGCACGTGCATCTGGAGTTCATTTGCAGAGGCTGGAGGTTCTGGCATGCCCATACTTTATCTATTACCCATCTATCTATTTCTTAAATAAATAAATATCTTCTGTGTAAAGCACATTCATTATTTTATTATCCTACACAACCAACTTTCTGTATTATAATTTGAATTTGAATAGAAAGAAATCATATGTAGATCACACCTTTTATTTATTTATTTATTTATTTTGGTTTTTCAAGGTAGGGTCTCACTCTAGCCCAGGCTGACCTAGAATTCACTATGTAGTCTCAGGATGGCCTTTAACTCACAATGATCCTTCTACCTCTGCCTCTGGAGTGCTGGGATTAAAGGTATGTACTACCGCACCCAGCACCTAGATCAAACATTTTTGTCATTAACTTGTACTGTGCTTAGATTTCCAAAAGCATGACTGTTTTTCATAGACCTTACCTTATGGCCTAGGAATCCATTTTAGCCAACAACTGATCATGGCAAAGATTTAATGTAAATTAATTCTAGTTGATAACAATAATGCTTCCAAATTGAGACATAAATGGAAGAAAACCATTCTACTTAACTGATGATCTTCCTTTGTTCATTCCTTCTTCCAGTCATCCAGTGAATACTGACCAAGTCCTTTCAATACGCGCCAGATACTGCCTCAGCTGCTAGGATGCGGTAGCCAATGAAAGAGATGAAGTCCTGGCCTTCACAGTGCTACTTTCCATACGATGAAGAGGACAAGTGATTGCTTTTCAGTGCTCTAGTGGACATACATCAAATGATGCTACATGCTGTGTGGGAAGGCTGAGCAGACAACAATGATAAAGAGTGGGTGTCTAGGGCTGGAGAGATGGCTTAGCAGTTAAGTGCTTGCCTGTGAAGCCTAAGGACCCCAGTTCAAGGCTTGAGTCCCCAGGACCCACGTTAGCCAGATATACAAGGGGGCGCACGTGTCTGGAGTTCGTTTTCAGTGGCTGGAGGCCCTGGCGTGCCCATTCTCTCTCCCTCTCTCTATGTGCCTCTTTCTCTGTCACTCTCAAATAAATAAATAAAAATTAAAAAAAAAAGAGTGGGTGTCTGAATGTCAGAGAGATGCTATTTCAGACAGGTTGGACAAGCAAGGCTCTTGAGTGAGAAGCCATTTTACTAGAAGCTGGACCGGCGGGGGGGGGGGGGGGAGCAGGTCGGTATCTGAGGAAAGGCACGACTGCAGAGGGAGTAGTCAAGTCCCTTGGGTAGGAACAGACCTGGATGTTGACAACCCCACATGGAGTGAGCAGACATCCTGGTTACAAACATCCAGCTGCAAGGGAAGCAGGACCTCACCACAGGCGAAGCAGTCAACGTTCCCAGGGGATGGCCCCAGAAATGCACCACCATAACAACATCAGTCCTTCATACACTTTTGTGGTTGGGGGGACCATGGCCATCACCAGCACCGTCCTCTTGCCTCTCTTTTCTATTTTCCCATGGGCACCCAGACTTCAGCTCTTGGACAAAACAGAAGTGCCCTTCTGAGAAGTTACCCGTGTTGAAGGCAGGAATCTTCACTTTGAATGAAGACCCAAATTTTAACTCCTACTCACAGATGAACCTTTTTAAAAAATATTTAATTTAATTTATTTATTTATTTGACAGAGAGAGAGAATAAGCACACCAGAGCCTTCAGACACTGCAAATGAACTCCAGACACGTGTGTTCCCTTGTGCATCTGGCTAATGTGGGTCCTGGGGAATCGAACCTGGGTTCTTTGGCTTTGCAGGCAAACGCCTTAACCACTAAGCCATCCCTCCAGCCCAGGTGAACCTTTAAATTACTGAAATGAGCATCACTGCACATTTCCTATCTTGCTGACTAAATTCCAGGATGTGCCAGGGATTCATCCAAAGACACAGGGGAAATGCTGCCTACATGGAGACTCACAAAGCTGCTTGGAGAAAAAGGAAAAGGTGCCCTGCGTGATGGTACGTGATGGAATTTCGCATATTTGGTATACAGTTTTAAGCCCTAAGATCCTTATATAAGGATTTTAAGAGCCAGAGAGGAAGCAGCAGATTTTCCATTTGTAATGTTATCCAACTTCACAGTCTTGCTTTGTTGTTCACTTCAAGCATGAGCTGCAAGCCTTCCTTACTACTTTGTACTTGTTATATTAAGTTGCACATTAGCCTTCTCATTCCTAAGAATTACTTTCTGTAAATTCCTTAGTACTTGCAATTCCTCTTCCTAGGTGTGTCCCTAGTTAATGATCACCACTGTCTCCTGGCAGCACCACCGATGACAGTACTTCACAGTCAAAATAAACGGTTCTGAGGCAAATGTGAGCGGACACCGTAGTTAGTCAAGCTGATTCATTAAGCCAAAAAAAAAAAAAAAAAAAAAAAAGACACATTAAAGCTGAATCAACTGTCATCTTTTAGTGATGACTGTTGATCTGATGTGATGAGAGAAAGTTCACATCCATGGATAGGTTGATCCAGCTCCTGGATGGTCTGCAATGTCGTTAACTCATACAGACTGATTCTGGCCTCAGTTCAAACTTCTAAGCCTTTGTTCTCAAGGCTCAGAGGATGGCTTTGAAGTTCAGGATAAAGCTCTTCTAACACACCATTACCAAAGAATAACCTTTTGATTATGATCTCATGAAAGTATAATCCATAACTTACATAAGTTAAAGCCGTGGCAAACAGTGACGGCCCTGTAATTGGACCTTTATGAATTCCATATGTTACAATCTCTGCATTAGCCAGCAGTCCTGTATGAGACACATATCTCTTCCCCAACAGCTGCCGAACTTTCATAAAAGGCTATGAAACTTTTCACAGCTACTGTCAGCCTTGAACTCTTCAGACCCTTCAGCCTGAGTATGGGTCTGAAAAGAGCAGGATTTTTGGAAAGCCTAAAAGGATAAATAAATATTTTCCTCACATCCAATAGACACACACTTGTGTAAAATAGTTCAATCAAAGCCACTAACTTTTCACTTAATTGCATGGCTTGTGTGCTTTTAAAAATATAACAGAGAATAAAAAAAAATTTCCAAAAGAATCACTGTCAGAAATGTAAATGAAGCCGGGCGTGGTGGCATACACCTTTAATGCCAGCACTCGAGAGGCAGAGGTAAGAGGATCACCTTGAGTTCTAGGCCATCCTGAGACTACATAGTGAAGTCAGCCTGGGCTACAGCAAAATCCTACCTCGAAAAACCAGAAGAAAAAAGAAATGTAAATAAAGATATATTCACTTAGCAAAGGCATACTCACATGTGAAGTTCTCAGATGACTGAGGACTAAGTAGGAAGCCATTATGTAACAATTTACATTATCTAAGATTTATACTCTCTGTGTGTCTGTCTCTGTCATTAAAATAAATTACCTTGTATTAGCAAAGTGGAAATGTGAGTTTGGCATCGCTTAATTGCTTTCATTTTGGGAGGAAGGACAGTAAGAATAAAAGAAAAGATTTGGGAGGAAAATTAACTAACTCGGGTCCACAACAGGAAACAAACAACAAACAAAAAAATGGTAAAAAAAATCAGATTTCAAACTACTGAGACAAAGCAACCTGAATTAAAGGAACAATTAATGACAGAATAAAGCTATCTAAGGAAAGATTCATCTCCTCATCTTGGAAGGCACCTGTGCTCACCACTATACCATCAATGGCCCACATCTCCTCATTTGGAATTAAACCTCAGATCTTTAAACACAGATAAATACATAAATCCAGTAGAAATAAATAAATAGATAAAAAGAAAAGAGGGCCTATCAAAGGAATGAAACCAATGTTTATCTCCTTCCTTTATAGTAACTGTAACTGTAACCTCCCACCCCACCTGAAGTGTCACCTTGATCAGTCTGGTTTCCTATTATCATAGTTTTAAAAGTGATAAAACTAATTTTCACCAAATGTATACACTGCCATATTCCTTAGTTCAAAATAGTAATGCTGATGCGATCATGGGCTCTCTTTCCGTCTTACAGAACCTCACCTCTTGTAAATATGTTCGTAGGCTTCCCATGAAGATTAGAGTTATTGACTCCCAATGCCTTCATATATACTCATATGCACCAAAAAAATCTGATATCTGGACTCATTTCTTCAATTTGAGAATAATTCCTAATGGCAGAGGTTATAACTATTCATCATTCTACTTTCTGTGGTCCAGTTAACTTTAAAACAGAAATGTCTCACATACATACAAAAGGATGATCAAAGAAGTCTGGGAACTCCAAAGGGAACAAGGATAAAGCTTTTAACTATTCTCAGTCTGGATGTTTTCACAGAAAATATTTGTCAGCTTGTTAGAATCGCCAGTTGTGAGAGAGGATGAGAAGAAAAGAAACAGATCAATGGAGAGACTCACACTCCCAAGTCAGCATGGCTGGTGTGACCTGAATTATGATTTAATGGACACAGAAAAATTTAAGGGCTCTGATAAAAAGGATGTCTGGAAATTATACAGTGGTCAGCTTCAATGTCTGTTTTCATGGCTTTTTTAGAAAAATACTTAGAACAATAAATATGTCAATATAAGGTCATAAGAAGAAAAAAGTGCCAGACCAAATTGATGTCTTTCCTCAAGAGAAAAGATAGGAAGACAAAGGATATAGAATCTACCTTTATCTCATGTATCAGTCTTGACTGCTTTCCTTAGGCAGTCTAGCCATTCCCATACTAAGAAATGGCTCAATCATCGATCTAAGAAGCATACTTAAAGCATAAACCTATGTCAGCATGGCATACATACTGTGTGATCCTTTATGTAGTCTTAGCAATTGACCTGTTAGGTATTTTTATTAGTGACTGGAACATAAAATATGAAGATATCCACAAAGCTGTGGCATTTATTTTTTACTATTTTATTTTTATTTACTTATTTAACAGAGAAAAAGAGAAAGAGAGAGAGAGAGAGAATGGGCACACCAGGGCCTCCAGCCACTGCAAACGAACTCCAGACACATGAGCCACCTTGTGCAACTGGCTAGCATGGGTCCTGGGGAATCGAATTTGGGTCCTTTGGCTTTGCAGGCAAACGCCTTAACTGCTGAGCCATCCCTCCAGCCTGGCATTTCTTAAATGAAGTAGGTTTTGATAGTATGGAAGATAAAAATATCCAAGTGCTCTTGACTAATTGAAAATAGCACCATCAAGACTAGACTAAAAGTTAAAGGGCTTAGAGGATGCATCACAGAGAAAATGCTTACTACCAAGAGGAAGGAAGGAAAGCAGGAGAGGCCTGTGAAACTCTAGGACTAGTTGGATCTTGGAGAGAGAACTCATCTCTAAGCTCAAATTCTAAAGCAAATTAAAATAAACCAACTGAGCACAAAGGCTAGTACACATGTGCTAACACAATGTTTTTCTTCCTCCATGGGCAGTGTGGATAAAAGGCAGAATACTCTAGAAACACAGGCTTTGAGAAACAGGTTTACACATGACTTCCCAAAGTCATGTGTAGACAATGCTATATTTAAGATGTATATTATTTATTAAGTAATCATGTTTGAAAGCAAATCCATATTTTGATGCTGTTATAATTTCCATCCTAGGGGATCTCAGAGAATAAAAGACTCTTGAATAAATCATTGTTAGAAATATAAATGAAGATATATTCATTTATAGATGGGTCATTCCTCAAAAAATGGTTGATCATTGCATTTCAAAGATAGAAAACAATTAAGTGATCATATGGTCGTGTTACATTACATACCCAAAGCGTACCCAGTTCCAACTGGCTCACCACCTCTTCTACGTGCTTCCTCAATTTCTTACCAGTCATTCCCAGGTCCTATTGTTAAACACTTCTGGGCAAGATGTATTATGGCCAGAATAGAATAGTGAGCATAATCTGTCCACCTAGTTAGTTCTTCAAAAGTGAATATTATAGCTGGGCGTGGTGGCTCATGCCTTTAATCTCAGAACTCGGGAGGCAGAGGTAGGAGGATTGCAGTGAGTTGGAGGCCACTCTGAGACTACATAGTGAATTCCAGGTCAGCCTGGGCTACAGTGAGACCCTACCTCAAAAAAAAAAGAAAAAAAAAGAATATTTAAGTTTGTGCATGCATGTGTGGTTGTGGGTTGGATCAATGGACATCTCCAGTCTCCATGGAACAGAGAGAAACTATAGGCAACATCTTCACTCCATATTTCACTCAACTGTTGAAATGGACGTGGTGATAATACACCCTCTTATAGCCTGAAGTTTAAGGAAACAAAGTGGAACCCTCAGCTCCGGCTGCCAGAAAACAGGCTATTTTACCAACTCTGTTGCTAGCTCTAAGAGTATAAGAAGTTCATCATTATGTCCAATGTTTGCTTTTTTCACCTGAAAAATATGGCAGTTGAACTGGTTCAAGACCTTCTGATAATTTGTGATTGTAAGGCAGCCCTTGTCAGTTTCCTCTCGGGTTTAACATAAAGTCCCAACATTGCAGGAGAATATAGCTCTTTCTGCGTACATATCTATGCAGAAATTAGGCTCAATCATTCTTGAAGCCCCAGAATATCAGTTTTGTGCTCCTAGTGATCTGAGATCTGCTGAATAATCTCAGACATACATGCAAACCTGGGAATCTAGAGGCAAATATTCGCGAAGGAACTCACTGCCTTATCGGTTCCTCCTATTTTCAAAACACACAGATCTGTTTCAATAGCCAGTTGATGAGATCACTTAAGTGACCCAGCGGGATGGTGGACGATGATCTCTCTTTGTCAGGCATGGCCCTTCCCTTCTGCTCGCCACGTGTTTGCTCCAGGTGGTTTTGCTCATGCAGCCACGTGAGGCTCCTGTCTTTGAAGCAGCTACAGCAGACGCCCCGCAGCACAGAGGCCAGTCGTTTGGTTTGTAAACAGTAATCCCATCTACCTGCCCGGCTTCTTCCCCTTTCCTGAGCCACTTCATTCCACAGGGAGTAAGTTAACATAACTTAACAAACACCCCAGAGGTTCACATGCCTTTACTCAGATCTCAAGAGTTCCAGTGACACCAGCTCTCTGGCTGTTTAAATGCTTTCTCCAAAGACTCACTGTTATCTGTACCTTCCGGATACACAGCTCGGAGAGCTCTGATTGGCAACTGAATTTGTCTTTTCTTTGTAGTGGGATAGAAAAAGGATGGCAGGAAATTGAACCTAGAGCCTTATACCCACATATGATATGTATCACTAATCTAACCGCCCAGCCTGTCTTTTCTATTATGAACACCAATAGAAAAGTATATTTACTATTTAAAAAAATATTTTTAGTTAGTACACAGAATAGTGGGGTTCACTGTGACATTTTCATGCATATACTTCATTGTACTTTGCTCTGCTTGCCACCAATACCTTCCCTTGGCCCCATTTCTTCTTCCTACTGGTGCCCTTTCTCCCTCCAAATGACAGAATGCAGCAGCCATTGTTTTCCTTATTCCACTGTTACTCTCTCTTGTTCTCCTCTTCCACCTGAGTATATTTATCTTCCTAGAGTTTTTTCAGTTTGATAAAAATTGTAGCAAATATATCATTCTTCCTCTTTTTCTTTTTATGTCAGTCTCACTCTGTAGCCCAGGCTAGGCATGAACTCATGGCCATTCTCCTACCTCAGCCTCCAGAGTACTAGAATTAAAAGTATGAGCTACCATGCCTGGCCCATTGTTCTTTATTAAAATGGCTATATTTCAACTGTTGATGACAATGATTCTGAACTTTGAAGATGACCTATTTGCTAATTCCATACTGTCTTATTCCTATGAGTATTCAGGAAATACCATCCTTGTGTGTTAGCAAAATATATAACTCAATATAGAAAAAAATATTTGAAGAATACATGTACAATAAATATCGAAATCATGGTTATTTCTAAGTATTTATGGATAAATGTGCCCATATATGTATATAAAACATGCAAAGAAATTAATAAAGGTTTAATAGTTCATTTAAAATTGGTAAAAAAAAAAAAGAGCTTTCTTGTTAAGTTCAAAAGGAATGCCCTATTTTATATTTTAGAAATCACTCCTTACTTTTCTACTTGTAACTAGAAGCATATTGTATAGTGTGGTATATACCAGATGAGTGCTATGCTCATGGTTAGTAACACACCCTCTGAAAAACCTCTTAGTTTGAGGTAAATTCACAGCCTTGTACAGAAAGAGAAAATCCCCTACCATATACTGATCGCCCACTGCCCCCTACAGTATGAAATTTCTTCTGAATTAAACTTGCTGGAACTGAACAAAAATACATACATAAATCAAAAACCATAGGTACCTGTTGAAAAACCTCATTTGGAAGGCTTCTTGAAGGCCACAAAAGGATACTAAAAAGGGCATTCTTGCACAACCCTTCTGGAAATAAGGAGTAGTCATTATAAGCTATTCAGTAGTGATATATGTACCAAAAGCCTGGACATTGATCTGGGGTTTTTGACTCCGAAATTTCAGTTTTGGAACTCACTCTTAAGGAAAGAATTCTAATATGGAAAAAGTGTTATATACCAAGTTTCTCTTCACGGTATTATTTATAATAGTAAAAATTGGACATAATCTAAATAGGAGAATGTTTAAATATACCCCCAGAATATTGTGCAACCATTTAAACATCAGGTTTACAAAATATGAAATAACATGGGACACTGATGTGCTATCAAGCAAACAGAGAAGAAAACAGGACTTATTCAACAGAAAAATACTAACTGGGAATACACCAACCTATTAACCTTTTCTTAGGTAACTTAATTATATATGATTTCCCTTCACCATTCTTTATCCTTTTCTGTGTTTTTCAAAAATTATTTAGAGTGTACACTAGTTCATGATGGAAAAAAGTAGTGAAAAAATAAAACTCTGTCAGTATTCATAAAAATAAATAGCTATACCCAGGAAATTAAGCATGACACAGTCTAATGAAGTCCAGTTTAAATTCTTGAGTGAGTAATGCATTTCACAAGTTATAATTACTACAAAGACAGCTAGCAGTGCAAAATCCTGTAGTCGTAACAAAGAGGCAATTTTCATATTTCTTAGTCCTTTGCAAAGTAGGCCAGGAATAAACATGACTATCAAGAAAGGAAATACTATTTGGGGAAGGTTTTAAATGATAGATATTAGTAAAATAGCTCTCCTGTCTACATGCCTCAAAGTTCAACTCCTAAAATCAGTTTATTAGCCAAGTTGAATGGAGTGGAACCAAGCTAATAGGGAAAACAGATAAAAGTTGTCCCAAATAGAGTTTAGTAGATTTTTATTAACATTACTCTGGCAAACAGCATTTTGAAAACTAATTCTGCCCAGTTTGTTTTATTATTTCTACAAGTAATTGCATTGTCTGAGCTGTTTGTCTTGATGTGATTTGAATTCAAACATAAAACCAAGAACAATGTAGAAATGATAATGTCTAGTAATGACTCACAGGCACCTAAAAGCTGAAAGAAACCCCCTCATGTTACAGATGAGAACTAAAGTGAAATGCTTGTCTTAGGTCCCAGATAGTGGGTGTGGGAGCTGGGCTGGAAGCCAGATCTCCGGAGGCCAGCTCAGTGTGACACTCAGAGTTCAGAGAGTGGGGCGCCATTCACTTATAGTGGAATTTGGGCTTCCTGCCAGCAAACTCCCAGCTTGGGATCTGGCAGCCTATCTTTCTGTGGCCTCATGACTCCCACCTAGCACTAACAGCTCATTAATACAAAGAGAAGAAAAGACCCCACTTTTCAGAATCCACTGTGTGTCAAGTACTTTGTCTATACCCTGCAACTGCACCTTGTGTCCTGGCAGAAAGCCTTGCCTTCCCTCTGGCCCTACATCCTACCCAGATAGGTAGATTCCATCACTTCTCTTAACTTGAAGTGTTTTCCACTGGGAGGCCAACTTTCCCCAGTCAAACAAATATCATTTAGAAAAGTCTTGGGTACACAGAGTTTTTCAGGGAATTGGTAACAAAAAGTAACTAAAATATTGAGCATGGGAATAGATGGAGGGTAACTGTGTTTAAGCTGTATAGAGTGGAAGGGAGATTCACTTGTATTTTCAGCTGAAAAGGTTTCTGGGTAATTCAAATCGTATTCATTGAATAGGACTGTGTTTATTTTTAGTAGAAGGCAAAAGCATTTCTATAAAAGTACAATCATGAATCTTTTCTGCATTACAGAAAATGCACAACTATTAAATGTTAGATTTGAATTATTTTTCTTTTGGCTAAAGGCTGCTCACTGTGAATTCTAGTTGTTCCTCATATTATTTCTAAAACAGCATGGCAAAAAAAAAAAACAGATATTGAGAGGACTGAGTGAAGTTAATGAGATAAAAGATATGAAAATAAAGGGTTTTTTTGCATGTGTGTGATGGTTTTGGTATATACGTGTGAGTGTGTGTGTGTGTGTGTGTGTGTGTGTATGCATGTGCCCTGTGTACACACATGCAGAGGCTAGAATAGAATGTCAAGTGTCCTCTATTGTTCATCTGCATGTTTCCTTGAGATGGAGTTTTTCATTGATCCACGAGCTGAAATTTTTGTCAGACTCACTGATCAGTGTGCCCAGCGACTCTCTTATCTCTGCTCCCCATAGAACTGGGGTTACAGGCATCATACCATCTTTTTGTGTGGGTACTTGGAATTGAGCTCAGGGTGGATCAGGCCCTCTTGGGCTTTCATGCTTGCATGGCCAGTGATCTTACCTGCTGAGTCACCTCCCCAGCCTGAAAGTAAAGTTTAAATTATTACACATAATAAAAATGAAATCTGTCTGCCACGATTAACAGAAGGACAATATAATCTCTTACTTCAGTTTGGAAGAGGTATATGAATTTCTACTCCCTCCCTCAGTTCATGAGTGAATACTCCTGCAGCAACAAGGAACACACAGTAATAGCTCTCTAAACCCAGAACTGCATATATACAAGAAGCAACATAAGTTTATTGCTCAAACTTTGGGAAATATAGCCTTTCATCCAATCTAGAGCTGAGTGGATCTTGTATTCTGGCTTCTGAACTAAATGTTGCTCAAATAATTTGGTATCTCCACAAGAGAAATTGACTTAAAAATTTATATAGAGCTGGGTGTGGTGGCACACACCTTTAATCCCAGCAGTTGGGAAGCTGGGAGGATCACCATGAGTTCAATGCCAGCCTGAAACTACATAGTGAATTCTAGGTCAGTCTGGGCTAGAGTAAGACCCTACCTTGCAAAACAAACAAAAAATGATGTAGGGATGTAAAGATGGCTTAGTGGTTAAGAAGCTTGCTGGCAAAGCCAAAGGACCCAGGTTCAATTCCCCAGTACCCAAGTAAAGCTAGATGTACAAAGTGGTGCATGTATCTGGAGTTCATTTGCAGTGGCTAGAGGTCCTGGCATGCCCAGTCTCTCTTTCTCTCTATATATACACCCTCTTAAATAAATAAAGTATTAAAAGATAAAATTTTTATAAATATATATAGAGAGAGAGCTCAAATAATACATATACATGGCACTAGCATTTAACTGACAGTATTCAAACCCAAGCTCTGTAGGTGATGGATGTCTGACCTTGGGCAGATTCATCTCTCTGGACCTCATTCTTCTCCTATGTTAACTGGAGATAGACATAGAATCTACAACCCATACAGCAGATTCAAGTAGTAAATGATTTCAAGTCCATGGACATTGTTTAGCAGAGCTGCTGGCTCATGACTGGTGCCCAGTGAATGTTAGTTTTTAATGTTACTATGTTAAGTCACACAAATTTCAATAATGTTGACACCCTAAAAGTGATCATTTCAAGCCAGGATATTTGACTGTCTTCTAAATATATAAAATATTCTGGTCAGGGCCTTTACTTAAAATCATGCTTAAAGCACACAGCAGGAAGCCCATTAGATGCATTAAAAAAAAAGTACAAGTTTCCATTTCATCATGGACTCTTAGTCAGACTATCTTCCAGCTGTGTGATTGCAGGATGTTATTTAATTTTTGGGCAACTCAGATACCATATTTTGTAAGATGAGAATATTAGTATTCATCCCATAGGATTATAAGCATCCTATTAGATAGCAATGAAAACTGATTAGCACAGTAACTGTGACTAAGAAAACACTCATGTGCAGTCAATTCTCCTGACTTTCATCTTCTCTTTTGTTCTTCACTTGGCCCATCCCTGCCTTATCACACAAGAATTACAAACCAAAAGGAGCTTTCAAAAGTCTATAAGTTAATCTCCAGCTCCAGCAGTAAACTCTTTGCTCATCAGAGTATAATGAGTAAAGAACGAGTGAATTCTGAGAGTTTCTTACTTTGGTTAAAAATTTACAAGTCAAGGCTGAAGAAATACAAAGCTGGCTATGGAAGTGGCCTCAGAAGCAGAGCATGCTTGGCGCAGAGGGAAGACAGTCTGAAGGAATGGGATCCAGCCGAAAATGTCTACGCTCAAGTTTCAAATGTCCATGGTTAGCACGTACTCTCACAGGCGCCCCAGAACAGAAGTGACTGGGCATCCCAGCAGGCTCTCAGTTAGGACCTGAGGGTTAGCTGTGTCTTTGTCTGTGGCATCCTCTGAGAAGCACTGGATGGGAAACGTTGTCTGGAGAGAATGGAACAAAGGTGAGCATCTGTACTGAAAGTGTGTGTGTGTGTGCGTGCGCGCGCGTGCGTGCTTGCGCGCATACATACATGCCGTCATAGGGCAGCCTTGGGTGCTGGTCCTCGTCCTGCACCTTGTTTGAGGCAGAGTCCCTTGTTTTTCACTGCTGCACTTTCGGCGCTAGGTGACCTGTAAGCTTTTGGGTGACTCTTCTGCCTCAGCCTCCCTTCTCTCCCCTGGGTGTACTGCTAGTGGCCCAGTGTCCAGTTTGAACATGACTTCTGGGAATTCTACTTCAGGTACTCATGCCTATGTGGCAAGTGCTTTATCCACTGAGCACACGAAATGCTCTGAAAACCACTGAGCCATCTCTCCAGCCCTCATTCCTGTTTTTATTGACAATCAATTCTCAAACATATCATAAATTTTAATGCTATCCGTGGAACTAACTTTAGAAAGATTATCTTCCACCCTCTAAACATGCCAATGAGCTGCTGAAGGACACAGTGCCCACATGGGTCTATTACACAGATGGCACCAAAGCCTTAAAAAGAATACTGAGGTGGAAAATTCCCCAAAGAAGTAACTTTTCTATTACCATCTGGTGGCTACTGCTTTAAGTGACAGCACTATAAACACAATCTTAAATCATAATTAACTTCTAACTGGAAACAGAAATACTAATTGAACTTTTAAGTGGTAGAAATCAAGTGGCCTCACTAAGTACTCTAATGCCAAAACCCAAAGCATTCTACGAGTCTGTAGGGGACCGTCTGGATATCCCAGCATAAAGTATGCACTCTCTCACATGGATGTGAATCCTCCCAGTGGCACATCCGTAGCTCACACTGCAACGTCCTTGGAAACAAGACATCTTACCAAACCCTTCATCTTTGGCTCCCACCAACTAGATTCCTCACGAGTAGTTTTAAGTGGTTTACCTGGGAGAGGTGATTTGCTCTGCCATCTCATGTTATTTTTGTCATATCTATCTCCAAACCTTGATGGTAAGTAGAAGGTGGAAATCACCAGACTCAAGAACATAAAGGCCATAAGATAGAGCAAAACTGCTACATTGGTGATATGAGACTTTTTTGGATCTCAGTTGTAACCCTGAAGAATACCCGGGATGCTATGGAGATAATTCACCCCTCCTCCAACATAGCAATGCTCCTTCCTGGGCACTTGCATAGCACCTTGCTCACAGTGCAATTCAGAAAGTGTCCAAAGGCTGCAGAGATGGCTCAGTGGTTAAGGCACTTGCCTATAAAGCCTAACAACCTGGGTTTGATTCCCCAGCCCCACGTACAGTAAGATGAACAAAGTGTGGCCAGAATCTGGAGTTCATGTGTAGCAGCTGGGGGTCTTGGTGCACCCATTCTGTCTGTCTGTGTGTCTCTTTCTGTATGTAAATAAATTTTTAAAATTCTTTTTTTAAAAAGGAAGTGTTCAGTTGTGTACTGTTCTTATTTGGGGTCATATATATTTCTATTGGACTGTGATCTCCATGAGAGTAGTTTTCATATCCAATGTACTCATCTTTTTGGTGTTTGGCATTAGATAGGTCCTTAATGCATATTAAATTGAGGTCCAAAGAAAGGAGAGGGGACCAGAAGACTTATTCAGACTTCAAAGCAATTATTACAGGAACTGGGAATGTAGCTCAGTTGGTACAGTGACTGTCTAGCACACGTGAAGCCCTGGCATTGATCCCCAGCACCACATACAATGCTCATGGTGACCCACGCCTGTAATTTCAGTACTCAAGAGGTTAAAGCAGGAGAATCAGGAATTCAAGGTCATCCTCAGTTAGTGAGCTTGTGGCCAGCTTGGGCTACATGAATCCCTGCTAAAAAAAAAAAAAAATTTTAAATGTGCAGGAGAGATCACTTAGTGGTTAAAGCACTTGTTTGCAAAGCCAAAGAACCCACGTTTGATTTCCCAGGATCCATGTAAGCCAGATGTACAAGGTGGCACCTGTGTTTAGACTTTGTTTGCAGTGGCTGGAGTCCCTATGCACCCATTTTCTCTCTCTCTCTCTCTCTCTCTCTCTCTCTCTCTCTCTCAAATAAATAAAAAAAATTGTTTTAACTTAAAAACTTAAAATTTAAAAATGCAGTATTTATATTCTTCACTTCATATCATAGTTCAAGACTCAAATTTTTTTAGTGGCCTATCAGACTTTGTCATCTGGTAGAAAATGTGTCTAGCAATTTCTCAAAGGCTCCCCAGTATCTTTTTACCTCAAGCATTCTGCTCTTGCTTTTACAATTACTTCCTTGGCTAATGTACCACTATTTACTAAGCTATTTGGAAGTCTTCCTCTATGGCCTCATTTCCAGTAACACCTATGTTCAACATGTCCTGTCATTTATAATGAGAGGGACTGGAGTCTGTGTCCCCCTCTCTTTCCACTGCTAACCTTAATCCAGGCTCTGTTTACCTTCTGTGGTATTTCATATAACTTGCTAGGTGACTCCAAGTCCTCCTTCAATCACAACACCATCTAGCTCTCTCTGTCATCGCTGTTTGCCCTCATACTGATATATCATCAATGTGCTTTTAAATTTTCAGTGGTTCTCCATTTGTTTCTATAAGATAAAGTTAGCTGTGGCAGAAAAATATTATCATAATCTTTTCTAAACTTTCATTTTTGAACCACATTCTACAGTTCCTATCTTATAAACTCTCAATATTCCTAATAATTGGCATTCTGCAAAGACACTTGTGATTGTCATCTGTGCACCTTCCTATAGGTTGTTCAATGTAGCTAGAATCCTCACCTTAACACCCTCTGGTTTGGCCACTCTCTGACCCAGCTCACATGTTACCTGCTCAGTGACGTCTTCCATGGCATGTAAGTAATTCCAGATTTACCTGAACATTAGCAACACCCTCTGTATTCGTGTTCTTGTGGCACTTATGGGAGCCACAGCTAGTCGATATGAAGTCTTTTTGTGAATTAGACAAAAGTGACATGGTCTACTCCATTCCAGGGTATAAAACTTGAGAAATGAGGGCTGGAGAGATTGCTTAGTAGTTAAGGTGCTTGCCTACACAGTCAAAGGACCCAGATTCGATTCCCCAGGACCCACATAAGTCAGATGCACAAGGTGGCGCAAGCATCGGGAGTTTGTTTGCAGTGCCTAGAGGCCCTGGGGTGCCCATGCTCTTTCTCTCTATCTGTCTTTCTCTTTCTCTCTCTTTCTCCCTCTTTCTCTCTATCTGCCTTTCTCTCTCTCTCTCTCTCTCTTTCAAGTAAAATAAAATATAAAAACAAAATATTTAAAAAGACAAAACTTGAGAAATGAAATACAGGCTTGATTTTGGCTCCCACTTACCCTTTAATTAGGTTCTCATGTGAAATGAAATGCCTTATCAGTGTTGACCCTAAGAGTTTATCACATTATTAAAATTGCTTTATCAATGTCCAGGGCTTTCCCCCAGTTGATGAATTCTTGAAGGTAGTTATAGCAATTAAAATTTGTCTTTTCTAACCTAGGGCATGTAGCAAATATTGAAAAGTGTTCTTTGAATTGTTTTTCTGGAATGAGAGGATATTGCAAAAGTTATCAAATCAGATGTATGGAAGGTCTCTGAGGTCTAAAAACAAACTAATTTTATACTTTTTATTTACACAAGTATTCTCAGGTATTCCTCAACTGTAAACTAGGGATAGTAGTAGTGTGTACCTGTTATGGTTTGAATGTGATATTTTTCTCGTGAGGTCATATGTTTGGACCCTTGGTCCCCATTATTTTGGGAGGTTATGAAGTATTTGGAACTGTAGTCTAGCTAGCTGAAGTGGTCGCTAGGGCAGGTCCTGAAGGTAATACTCACTTCTTATTCCAGCCATAGTTCTCTGCTTCCTAATCCACCAAGATGTGAGGAGATTCTGACATCATGAACTCCACCAGGCATCCCCTCCTATTATGGACTGAAACTGTAACCCAAAATAAATCCTTCCTCCCTTAAGTTCCTTCTGCCAATGAGATACAATCACAGTCTGGAATGTGGAAGGAGTTTAGATGTGCTCCAAAGCACACTCTCTATAGATGAAGCTCTCAGCACACATGGGTCATGTGGCCTTTCCACTAGCTCCAGTGTTTCTCTATCTGGCCTTGACCAAATGTCCTGTCTCATGTCCTCATCCCCACCACCCCTCCTAACTTCAGTATTCTCTCTTTCACATATCTATCCCCAGCCTCAGGTACTATTAAGCTCTCCCAGAATGCACTTTCGTAACTCCTCTGCCTCCTTGTGTGACAGCCTTTCCTCCTGAGTCTTACTCCTGTCCCAGATGATTAAATTGCTTCCTGAATACCTTTCCAGTACCATGTCACAGGTTTCCCCTAAGAAACCTTGTCCTAGTCTCCAGCAATATAAATTGCTTCCTCCGGTATGTTATTAGAGCTTTGTTGCATACTTACATGGTGGTATAAATTATAAATGCTTTAGTAAAGACCGTGGATCCTAATTGCCTAGGTTGAATCCCAGCTCTGTCATTTATTAAGTGATGTGGTCTTTGCTCTTCTGTGCTTCTGTTGCCTTAACTGTCAAACCAATATAACAATGGAATCTATACCATTTATTCATTCATTCAACATAGAATTATTAACTGTGTATTGGATGCCAGGAGCTGTTTCAGCATCAAGAGATATACATAGACAGAAGTCTTTGCTTGCATGGGCTTCCATGGAACAGAAGAGCCACACAATTGAAACGAAATATATTCAGGTATTATCATTATTCTAAGTTAAGCAGAAAAAAATACTCAGAGTAGTTAAAGGTGTGATGGCTGTTTTAGAGAGGTGTGTCCAGGAAAGTCTCTTCAAGGAGGTGACATTTGATCAGAGGCATAAGGGAAGTGAGTGAGAGGGCCATGAAATATTCTGAAGGAAGTGTATTCTATGCAGAGACCGTCATGTGAAAAGGCCCTGCGACAGAGAAAGCCTTGTGTGGGAGGGGGCGGGCGGGAGGAACAGAACGGCTAAAGGGCCATGAAGTGAGTGAGGCAGAGCAGAGGACGCAAGTTACCTCTTATTTCTAGTGCAAGACTTTCAGATGTTCATCTCCTAGATGTTTCTCCAAACTATTTTTCCCTCCTCTTCATCCATGACCTCCTCTCCCTTTGTCTCAGACCTCCTGGCAATGCTCAGTGGGCTCTCCTCCATGTGCTGCCATCTGAGGGCGTGCTCTGCTTCAGGCTTCTTCAGTGAGGGGCCCCCCATTGCCTACAGCAGGTGCTGCTACCAGATGCTGCTGTGAGATGGACAGAGTCCCCTGTGACCTAGAAGTCCCTGCCTTCCTTTGCACTTCTTACCTTGTGCCACACACTCCAGCCACCCAAGTATCAGTTACCCAGACAACCATGTTTCTGGTCTGTGTACCTGGTACCAAGCTGTTTTCTTGCCCTAAAAACCATCCCTTCTGCCCATTTTTGCTCAGGTAACTCAATAGTCACTGCTAGCTCTGGAGTTCTTCTCTGCTCTCGTCATTGTTGGAAATACCCCAGGACTTCTACAACACACTCCCCATTCCCTATATCATTGATATAGCCTGTTTACAGCAGTCTTTCTAATATGCTGCTAATTTTCTTAAGAATAGGGATTGAAGCTGGGCATGGTGGCACACGCCTTTAATCCCAGCACTTTGGAGGCAGAGGTAGGAGTGCCGTGAGTTCAAGACCATCCTGAGACTACAAGGTGAATTCCAAGTCAGCCTGGACTAGAGCCAGACCCTACCTTGGAAAAACAAAATAAAAAATAATAATAAAATAATAGGGATTGGTTCATCATTACTCTTTACTCTCAGAGCATGACCAAAGTACTGGCTAGTGTCAGCTACACAAAGGTGATGGTCATCTCCTTCCTCACATTGCTGGCTTAAGCACTCATGCACTAAACTGTCACGTTGTCTTGAGCCACTACACACAGCTTCCCTATGAGATTTTATTTGGGTTCATGGATTTCAAAATTGCCCAACAACTTTCCAGACTCTTTCATCATATCCATCCATAAAACCCAAAAGGAAGATGAAATGTGTAGCTCAGAGGGATAAACATCCACGTGTCTATCTGAGTAAAACAGGGAAGAACTGTGATTTTACTGTGTCTGAAGCAACAATAATTCTTTCACTCTAGCCCAGGCTGACCAGAGAACTTATTCTATAGCCCAAGCTGCCCTCTAATTTGTGGCAATTTTCTCAGTCTTCTGAGTGCTGGGATTAAAGGTATACTGTGTCCATCTTACACTAGTGAGTTTTAGAAGAAAATCAAACACTTGAAGAAGCAAGCATATTTTATATTAATCCACACCCAGTGTTCAATTTGTCATTTCTTTAAGTGGAAAGACCACCTGCATGCTTGATTTTTATCCTGTATTTATTTTTCTTTAGTCTTAAAAGGTAGCTGTAGGAGTTGAAAAGAGAGGCTAAGTCAAGTCTTTTTTTTTTCCAAATTAATACGTTGTTTTCCTTATTTAGCTTTCCTTTTACAGTTTGTTCAAAGTTGTTCTAGACTCCATTAGAAATTAAGTTCGTTTTTTAAAGTTCTATTCACTTACAAAAAAAAAAATTACAACTCTTTTATAGTTCTATGCCCAAATCACCAAAAGCAAGAGAGGGAAGAGGAGGAAGAAGACAGAAAAGAAAAGAAAAACATCACAACTTCTTCCAAAAGCTTAGAAGGAACAAGAGCTGAATGAGGGGGTAGAGAAAATGCTAAGCACCCAACACTTAACCAAAATCAGCTGACTACATCCTGGGGATAAACGTGAACCTATTTTCTATCCTATCTCTACGGCAGGCAAGAGACAAACCTCCCACGGTGATTTCTACCTTGTCTTCCGCCGTGGACCCATTCTCCATCATCTAACCTTGCCTTCCCCTCCATTAGGTGTGCATTACCCCTCAGATGAGAGTTAGGCCACAGAGTCACCCAAAGTATACCTTCCCCTTAAGGACCTTCAAGCATTTGAACACCCTGAGCTCACCAATTGGAAAGTCTTGCTGATCCCACTCGTCTGCTCAGAGACCTCCATAGCTCCCTCAGGCAGAAAAGGAGGACTTCCTTCTCACTCTCAGCCAATCCTGTGCTTCATAACCTCACTTGGGTGAGCGTGATATTTGCTTCCTAGGCTCTGAGTTTCCTCTTCCTTGGGGGCTTTGCGCCTGGCCCTGTGTTTGCTGAGTTGGAGAGAAAGGCACCACGGAAGAACAGCACACACCCCTCCAGGCCCACGGGCCTGGAACCACACTACTATCCCGTTACTTGAGCAAGCTGGCTAAAATGACTGCAGCCAAGGAGGCCCTGCTTTGATGAGGGTTCCTCTGGAGCTCAGGCAACAGAAGAAAGGCCATTGTCACTAAACTCTGCTTCCTCAAAGGTGTTCCCTCAAAACATTCCTCTTAGTCATCAGGGACAGGTAGGTTAAATGAGTTCCAGTCGAAACAAAATGCTTGATTGCATATCATCCCTTTCTGCTTCATCACAATAGTTTAAAATAACCTTTATTCATGCACACAAGTTAAAGCCAGGACTGCACGGGGAAGAGACCTGGAAGTGTTTGTTTACATGCTTTCACACTACCGTGGAAGGAAGACATAGCAGAGTTTACAGTTATGCCATGTAAGCTGCTACAGAACCCCACGTAGCTTATAAGGTACCTTGTAACATAACTCCTCTAAACCAGAAAGGCCCCACCTCCTTTTTTTTTCTGGCAAAAGTATGAGAAACTAACTGCTGTTTTCTATCAGCAGATACAACAGATGGCTGGCACATGCCTGCTTAGCTAAATGACATGGGCCCTCTGCAGAATTACTCTTTGATCCCTAGTGGCATGTCCACAACACAATGTACCAAATACCACAGTGGAGCAGAATCTAAACATTAAAGGTTTAGAGCTGTCCTTTTGATATGAGTACCTCCTTAAAAAAAAAAAAAAATCATACCCAGGGGATGTAAACATACTCACATTCCCACTTTGAAATCATGGAACAGGGGTCAGAAAATGAGGCATTTCCTTCATTGGGTGATGTAGATCCACCCTGAGGCTTCATGGTAAGTTCCAGGAGGGCAAAGGTATGAAACCACTTCAGTCAGAGCTTCCCAAACAATCACAACTCCACTGGGGGAAAAATGTGGACAGTACACATTTGGGGATTGAAATAATAAGTATAACTACAACTTCAGGGTTTGAAAGAGGTATTTAAAGGTGTTTGGCAATTCCTTTGAAGACAGAAATGATGTACTTGAATTAAAATTTATTCTCTGTTGTTATTCTTTGAATTTTGCCAGGGTTAAAAAAAAACAAAACACTTCAATACATGTCTTCTGAACTCAGCCACTCCAATGGCAAACTTGAAACTACAAACTGCTGTCAAAATTCTAATGGGGGGCTGGAGAGATGGCTTAGCAGTTAAGTGCTTGACTGTGAAGCCTAAGGACCCCGGTTCGAGGCTCGATTCCCCAGGACCCACGTTAGCCAGATGCACAAGGGGGTGCACGCGTCTGGAGTTCGTTTGCAGTGGCTGGAAGCCCTGGCGCGCCCATTCTCTCTCTCTCTGCCTCTTTCTCTCCCTCTCTCTCTGTCACTCTCAAATAAATAATATAAAATATAAAACAAAATTCTAATGGGATCAGTGTGACATCCTATCAAACACCACCTTGAAAACGTGAGTTCACTAAGGCTTCAGGAACATTTTAATGATGGAGTTAAATAATCCAACTGATATTTTAATAGGTAGAATCATTCCTTTTTTTTAACTAGCTAGCACATTAGTCCATTCATGTTTGAATGCTTCATTTTTTTGTAATTTATTTTTCTTCTGATAGTATTTTCTTCATTTTAAAGCTGAATTTGGGTGGGGCTAACAGGAATAAAAGTTCTGTTGTCCTGAGAAAATTCTCAAGCATTCTTTATGCTTGATTCTTTATTGTTAGTAGCATTACTCAGTTTTCAATAATCTTTTTAGTTGCTATGGATGTAGTAAGAATCATAAATTCATTAATAATTCACCTTCCATGTTATAAAATGTTTCACTTGACATACTATAGCTTCAGCATGTTTAATATTTTCTATTCTTTTTATCTTATTTAAAAATTTTTTAAAAATTTATTTGCAACCAGAGAGATATAGAAGAGAGGCAGACAGAGAGAATGGGCACACCAGGGCCTCCAGTCACTGCAAATGGACTCCAGATGCATGGTCCACTTTGTGCATCTGGCTTTACATGGGTACTGGGGAATAGAACTTGGGTTGTTAGGCTTTGCAGGCAAGTGCCTTAACCACTGAACTATCTCTCCAGCCCATATTTTCTATTCTTGGTGTCAAACATAAAAACAAAGGAGCACACTTCTGTAGTTGAACCCAATAAAGCCAATTCTAAAATGCGTCCATCCCAGGACAGTAGACATGATTCATTCCTGTACCCACAAGCAATGCTTTTAAGTTTTATTATTATTATTATTTATTTATTTTAGAGAAGGAGATGCAGAGGGAGAGACAGAGAATTGGCATGCCAGGGCCTTAGCCACTGCAATTGAATGCCGGATGCTTGCACCACCTAGTGGGCATATGTGACCTCACGCTTGCCTCCCCTTTGTGCATCTGGCTTATGTGGGATCTGGAAAGTCTAACATGAGTCCTTAGGCTTCACAGGCAAGTGCCTTAACCACTAAGCAATCTCTCAGCTCTTAAGTTTTATTTTTAGACACCATGAAACTGAAAAAAAATGAGACTGTATTCATAGTGGCTGTAAGAAGTGTACATTCTGCACAGGGCACTCACATACACAGAGACATGTGAGTGTGTGCCATGCGTATATGCATCCACACACACACACACATATACACACACACATTTTAAAACTGTAAGTTGTTAAAAGCTTTATTTAAAAATCTAGACATGGTGGAACTGATGACTGGAGATTGCTCAGCAACTCAAGAGATTTGAGGCTCACATCATTTGGTTATCTTCACCTAGAGAATTTCTTGTCCACAGGTAACTATGACCCTTGCCATCTGGCTTAGAAACTCAGACCTTTTGCTCATAAGAAGTTTGGAAAACTTAATACCAGTGGTTTTGCTTAAATCCATCCCCACTACTGAAAAAGGCAACATCAAAAGTTTTGCCTCAAAAAGTAAAAGAAGAAAAATATGAGTTACCTCATTAACTAAGTCACTTGTTCATAGTGTCTTAGCATGTTTCTGCAGGTGATGGAACCTATTATCCCTGAAAGATCAAGTCCATATGATCCTTATAAATGAAGATCTAATTATAAGAGTTATAGCAATATAACACGTTGGCCTTACACCAAGCTGGTTCATATGGAAATCAGCAGTGATGTCTTAAAGTTAGAATTCAGATTTGTCTAACAAGACTTCCCATTAAATTTTTACTTGAAAGCCATTGGACTTAGGAAGTGTTATTTTCCAAATAAAATGTTTAATTAGTGCCTAGTTTAGAACACAGAAATGGATGCCCATGGTCTCTGTCTGTCTTAAATTTAGGGAAAAAGAATAAGGCATGACTCAATGAAAAATATCAACTATTAAAAAGTTGTACACAACAATAAAGGGCCTTTCCCTTTAATGATTAAAATCTTTAAGCCTCAGCCCTTTTAGTGGAAACTCTTCTCTCAGCTTTTAGAAAGCCTTTAGAAGAAGCATGCCAAAAAAGAGGACTGTATATGAGGACATGACAGCAAAGTTGCCCACAGAAAAATGAGAATTTCTGGGAGAAAGAGAATTCAAGTAGAGTGATTTGGGCAGCAAAGCCTTGTAAATATTTTTGAGGACTTCATAAGAAACTGGTGGGACTCAGATAAGCATTAGTAACGTCTTTGGTCTCTGTAAATATGACCACCCATGAAAAGCACTCGTTTTGCCATTTTCTTGAGTGATGTGTATTGTGAAAATGGTACCAGATACTAGATATGGATAAAGTATTTATAAAACAGAAAATCAGACAATTTTAAACTCGTACAACTTTTACACACATCAAAAATGAAATGGTGGGCTGGAGAGATGGCTTAGCGGTTAAGGCGCTTGCCTGTGATGCCTAAGAACTCCTGCTCCAGTCCCCCAGATCACACGTATAGCCAGAAGCACAGTGACGCAAGCATGCAATGCTACAAATGCCCACAAGGGGGAACAATGGGTCTGGAGTTCGTTTACACTGGCTGACAGGTCCTGGTGTGCCCATTCTCTTCTCTCTCTCTCTCTCTCTCTCTCTCTCTCTCTCTCTCTCTGTGTGTGTGTGTGTGTGTGTGTGTGTGTGTGTGTGTGTGTGTGTGTCTCCCCCCCCCCCTCTTCTTTCTCTCTCTCTCAAAAAAAATAACCGAGCGTGGTGGCACATACCTTTATTCCCAGCACTTGGGAGGCAGAGGTAGGAGCATTGCCGTGAGTTCGTGGCCTCCCTGAGAGTACATAGTGAATTCCAGGTCAGCCTAAGCTACAGCGAGACCCTACCTCGAAAAACCAAAATAAATAAGTAAATAAATTAAAAAAATTAAAAAATTAAATGTTTTCTTAAATGACAAATCAACATACACTCATTGCTAAAAAAAAATGTAATAAATGCAGATGTCAGATGTTGGTCAAATTAATTTTCCTTCATCCATTAAACTTTTTCATACTGGAATCCAACAGAATGGGCATGGTGAGATAACTCAGTTGGTAAAGTGCTTGACCTGAGTTCAATCTCCAGTACCCAAGTAAATGCCAGGTGAAGTGGTGTACATATATAATCTCAGCACTTGGGAAGCAGAGACAGGTGGATTTCTGGGGCTCGCTGACCAGACCATGGTTATACATGGTCTCTGCCTGTCTCAGACTTAAGGAAAAGTAATAAGACATAATTCTTTCAAAACTATCAACTACTTTAAAGCATAACTAGTAAGCTCCAGCTTAATGAGAGGCTGATGCCCAGGTTGTACCTCCACCCCACACACGTACACACCCATACACATGTACACACCCACACGTACATACAGACCCACACACACGTACATAGCCACACACACATGAAGACACACGCATACGGACACACATTAAAAATGATATACTATGTCACATACTACTTAATTTGTCATGAACATTTTTCCATGGCCTCTAATGGATGTCTAGAATATCTATATTATTGCTTCATCACTCTCTTCTGCTACTCTTACTCCATTTCTAGGTTTACTCATTCGTATTCAGGATTAATTCCTTAGGACTAGTTGCTGTAAGTCAAACTTCCCACTCAAAAAAATTGAATCCACACTTTGCTATCCAAGTCAAATTATCCTGAAAAAAAAAAAAAAAGCTAACACACACACACACAGCAACATGTGAGTTTGCACAATTCTCCAGTTACTGAAAACACCTGCAAAAGATTCCACCAATTTGAAGTGGGAAAATGAATGTCCCTATAACTTTCATTTGTACTTGTCTGACGTCAACCAGACCATTTGCTTTAAATGGTTCTCAAAATACTAAATAATTTTCTTAAAGTAGATAATATCTTACTCCATCCATTACGTCTTCAATCCTTATTTTACTTTGTCCACATATCACTAAAACGGTCAAAATTTACAATTTCGCCAGCCAGGCAGGTTTTGTTTAGGCACTGTTTGAACACCTAACTGTTCAGTGTCACCGGGCTAACATAATTACCGACTTTTCACTTCCATGTAACTGCTTTGATGTGGCTTGGCTTTAGCTATCGATGCCTTTCAAAATACTTAATTGGTATTGAAGTCTATATTTCCTTGCATTTCAAAACTTAGAGTGCTGGAGTCACATAATTTTAGTGAGTAAAATTAGCCACTAAGATTTCAAAACATGTTTCTTTGTGGCAATCTGTTGTTTCTCCCCCTTGTCACCCTCTCCTATAGGAGAAAACAAACATCCAGTTCCATGTTTTTACTGGAGTGAGCTGTCCAGAGCAGAGAACAAGTGCCTAACCTGAGCTGGGAACACTGTTCTGCCTAAAGAGATTATCTGTATGGGCCTAAGCAGGAGGAGATAAAATACCAGCGACTTCTTTATGGTGGCCCTTCCATTTCCCCTGTTCCCTCAAGAGAATATTTCTGATATTGCTTGATATACCCAAACATTTTGTACTCACCAAAAGCCAATGTATGCGAACATGTACTACGTTACAAAGTACTAGAGGAGACAGCATGGAGCTGAAGCTTCCATTCAGAATCTCCCCAGAAGACAAATTCACATGGGAAAAAACAAAAAAGGAAAAGGAAAACGAAAAGGAGAACAGAGTGGGGAAAAAAAAGATATTGGCATTTTCTACCTCTCCTGTAGTTACCAAATCCTCTAAATTGATGGAATGGAGTGTGAGACTTCTCATGCTTATTAGGACTCATTAGTGTATAAGTAAAAAAAAAAAAAATCCTAAAAATGTAGCATATTGATAGCAATGACAAGTGGTCAGCCACATGTATAAAAGGAAAAAGAGATCACAAAAGACTAATTCGTTATTGGTGATTTTACAATGTTCCAGACTTAACTGTTCATAAAGCATTCATGAAGAGGGAATTGCAGGCAGGAAAAGAACCAGGGAAGCCTCAGTGAACTTATCTGTATAATGATAATGAGATCTATGACCAGTCATGAACTTCTGTGAGTTCAAACACCATTTTTTAGCTCTCTGGAGATGGAAACATTGCAGGGTTAGATTTTTTTTTTTTTTAACATAGAACAAACTCGAGGGAAAAGACAGCTAAAATGGCCATGTCTGCACTCTAACAGGCAGTTAGAGGGAACCAAAGGGGTTTCTCAATTTAAAATAGTTGCTGTTTATAAAGTTTTTTCATGATCATATCTTTCATGGAAATAGCTATATAGTAATTTCATAATAGAAACGATCTGAAAATGTGGTATTAATTATAATTACAATGATTTTCATAGCAGACACATTTTACCAACTAATGAAATGAGGAATTTATTACTTACCATTTGTCCTGGAGTATATTCTGATTGCACCACAGAAATTAAATTCATATAAACCTTGTACTTTCCCCTTTACATTGTAATAAAGATAGAGAAAAGGTGACATTCAACAGGGGTTTCAATGCTAAGGAATAGAACAGATTAAAAATAGACTGCCCTTTTCTTCTAAGAAAACTTTTTGGATAATAACCTAAAAATTCAATAGGCTGTAAGTTTTATGATATTCTGATATAACATCTTTAGTCTAGGACCTTCTACCAGAAATGTACAGCATCCACATTCCTGCGAAAAACATTCAACACTGTCAGCTTTTTAAAAATATGTGTCACAAATACTTACAGACAACATTTTTGTTGTGAAGTATAAATAAAAGTTAAAAGTGATTACTGTATACCATGGAGAAAATTTTTAAGTGTTCTGTTAAATTTTGATGTCATTCATCATAGAAGCACGGTGATGTTTCTACTTGGGGTCATTACATTCCCAACAACCTCCAGACACCAAGTCTTAGGAAAATAGTGTTCTGAGGCATATTGCTTATCGCCCCCTCCCCCATTGAGAAAATCTTTCATTTATGTACGATTGGTCCTTTATTTGCTTTGGCAGCCAGATGAGAAATTACTCTGGAAAACTAAAATGTACCACAGTACACACTATCCGGTGTCATTGCTGTCTACCACCAGGTGGTAGAACTGTGGTGACTTTCTAGAACTTACCTGCCCTGCAGCTTGCCAGGTAAAGTTCATGGAATGGATATTGACAGGAATAGCTGGCATTCTCTGCTGCGCCTTTCTGAAATCGTGTGTGAAGGGGGCCATTTTCCCCTCTGAAACAATCAGGATATCTTCTTCAAATCCTGTTTTTTAAAATAATAAGCAAACCTATCAAACTAGATGCACTTCAAAGAATCCAAAACAGAAGCAGGAAAAAATAAAAAGCAGAGTTCCTATAGGCCACTTCTTTTCATAAAGCACCTGCCTTTGGTACCAACGACACTACCACACTACCCGGATTACTTTTCTTCAGGATGTGGTCAATAAAATACCTGCCTTTGGTACCAACGACACTACCACATTCCCCAGATTACTTTTCTTCAGTACGTGGAAAGAACGTTCGTTGTTAACACGCAGGTTTTCCGGGAAAGGGAATGGACGTGGTGGAGTTACGTGGTGCAAGCGAATGCTGGGCTCACCTAACAAGGCGGGACAGTAAAGATTGGCAGCATCAGGATCAGAGCCCCCGCCGCTTTGGTTTCTTGGGAAAGGTTTGCAAGCTTCCAGATGGGAAGTAACGAATTAAAAGGAGGGAGTCATCGCCCTTGGGAGTTAAGTTTAGAAACACATTAAACGCCCGCACCCGCGTTTTCATGGAGAGGACCAGGGGCAGACAGGAAAGGCGCTGGTCCCCGGGTCTTACCTATGAGCACTCTGGCCTGGTGAGCATCAATCCACAGGTACAGGCTCTCCTCCCGCGGCTGCCCGGCCTCCGCCCGGAGCACCAGCAGACAAGGGAGGATGCTCCAGAGCCGGAGCGCCGCCGCCGGCCAGGCGCTTCTCCGGACCATGCTGCTCGGCACCTCCTCGCGGGCGCAGAAACTCCTTCTGCCGCACCTCAGCCGAGACGTGTGCGCCTGTTAAGTTGTGGGTTCGGTTCCAGCTCGCCCGGCTGGGCGTGCAGCCTCGCGTCTCGGGCTGCGAGTGTGTGGCGCTGGCGGGGCCGGAGAGAGGAGGGAGTGAGGAGGAGGAGGAGGAGGAGGGACGGAGGGAGGGAGGGAGGAGGATGAGCGCGCGAAAGGAAGGGGCGCGGGGGGCGGGGGAGCGGGCGGCTGAGAGCCGAGGCTGGCCAAGCCTGCGATTGCCGGCGCGCCCCGCAGCGCCCGCCGTCCCAGGGTCGCAGGCGGCCGCCGGGGACCCGGCAGGGGGAGCGCGTGGCCGCTGGGGGGCGCTGGCGGCGCGGCGCGGGGCGGGGCTGCGGAGCGGGGACCTCGGCCCCTGGCCCGCGCCAGGTGGAGCGCGCGGTGGGGACGCACCCCAAGGGCCCTCCGCGGCATCCCGGGGTCCACGCTCGCTCCCTCCTCCGGCCAGAAGGAGTATTGGCAGTGGAGCCGGGCAGTGAGGGGCCCGACGATGACCGTGGTGGTAACTCCTGTCTCCACCCCGGCACTAACTGAAGGCACACATTCCACCTTTTGTCCCTTTTTGCTTAAATAATTCCTCCCTGTTTCCAAAAACTCTGATCTTCTCCGTCCCGCGCGACGTTGACAGTTTGCGCGCTCCCATCGAGTCTCACTGGCCAGCGGGGCTGCTGGCCTGGCTCTGGACATTTATTCTGCGCTTGATGTACACCCCAACAGGCGGCCGTGGTTTGTCTTCCTGATAACCCGGCAGCGCCTTAAAATTTTCTTGGGCTGCTAAGATGACAAGTGTGCCTCACCTCCTGAAGGTAGAGCATCCCTAAAATCCAAAATATCTTCACATTGGTGGAGTGTTTTTTTTTTTCTTTTTAATTGGCGATGGAGTTACTGAAATCATAGGAGAGTGAGGACAAAATCAATGCAACGTCCTGTAAGAAGGTGCTTGGCTGCCAATAACCTCCAGCGTCGCCTACCCAACCCAGGAAAAGCTGTGTTTACTTCCCTTTGTTCTTCAGGAGTGTCTGGGACTGAACGGCCCCGTCACTCACTCCTTTGTATAGCAGTGGGCATCTCAATAGAGCAAAGCAAACAGAAACCACAGAAAAGCTCGACACGTGCATGCAGCAAGTTCAATAAATGCTAGGTTTCAAGAAGTTACTAGAAAGAATAGAACACACGTTCCCAGTTATGAAATCTGTCTAGCTATCCAACCGATAGAAAGAGGGAGAAATCACACAGGAAGTTGTTTGATGATTGATCTCAGCTCACGGTGTCTAAACTCTTAAGTTCTTTTTAGTGCTTGCTTATCCTCAGTTTTTGAGACAGGTACAGTTCATTTTACTGATGGAGAAATGAAGTCTTCAGAATCGAGTAAGTTGACAGCAGACACTCAGCTGGTGACTACAGTTAGAGTTCAAATCAAAGGTTTTCTAGTTTCAAAGCCATGCTCTGAGCTGCTTGAATCCCTCATTATTTCAGGTAAATCATGATTAAGACAATTAAATTAAATCACAATTAAGTAAGTGCTGTGCCTCCAAAGTTTGACAGCCATTCTTCCTTTAAAAGCTGGGAGATTGCTCAGTGGTTAAAAGCACTGTAAACCTGAAGACTAGAGTTCAGATCCCCAGAACCTACATAACGCTGTATACAAGTAACAGATGTGTCTATAATCCAGACGTGGCCACAGCAATGGGAAGCAGAGTCAGCCACCTGAAGCTCTTGGGCCAACTGGTCTGGTGTTTCTAGTAAACAGGGAGGGAAGGAGGGAGAGAGAGACTCAAACAAGGTGAAAAGTTAGGATTGATACTCCAAGGTTGTCCTCTGCCCTCCACATACCCTGTGGCATGTGCATGCCCATACTGCACGCGGCGCGCGCACACACACACACACACACACCACCACCACCACCACCACCACCATTATTTTTTTTTAGCTAGCTGAGGTGGTACAAGCTTGTAACCTTAGCTCTTGAGAGGTGGAGGCAGGAAGATCAGGAGTTCAAGGTCATCCTTTACATGACAGATTTTTTTTTGTGTTTGTCATCCTTTGCATGACAGATTCCTCCAAATTAAAGGACTCCCTCCAAAAGGGAGGAAGGAGGAGGGAGGTCAACAAGGCTGGGACAGCTGAAGCTTAAAAGGTCACGTGTCGACTCCCCAAGATTATAGGAATAGTAAACAGCTGTTTAAGGGTGTTGAAGGGTGAACTCTGATGGTGTTGTGCAGCAATTTTCTCTGAATTAAAACATTCCGGCAAATCCCAGGAAAAGGTTGCAAGACCCTTTCCCCAAGGTTATGCAAAGGGCAAACAACTGCTTGGGAGAGACTAACTGCTGACCTGAGCTGCCTGCAGGCTGGGCAGTGGGCTCCCGAGTCATCACCTAGGCTGCAGTGGGCTTTTCGGGACACAGCTGTTTCTGAGTCACCCACGCAGGTCCTGTAAAGTAAGCCCAATAAACTCATTGGTTCACCAAAACTGATTTTAGTGCAATCGTGCTTTGGTCTGTGCCCTATCTAGGGTGGCGAGACTGTGTTCACATTTTCCACAAGACTCTGATACATAATGAATTCAAAGCCAGCCTGGGTTACATGAGACCCTTTCTTTAAAAAAAAAAAAATCCCAAACCTCCATAAGACCCCCAAATTACCACTTTTCTAATGTTATATTTTGTTTGAATGAGTTCATTTATGTAATGTTTTAGTGCCTTAGGCAAACCTTAAAACCATTTAATATTGTAATGCTGGTGTCACTTAGTTAAAAAAAAAAGACAATAATTTCACAACACAACCGGCATTTTCTTTGACTTTCATCTTGAGGTTTTCATTGAAGATTTTTCTCCTTTAGTGTTGCTCAAACCTATATGGCTCTTGGTGCAAGGACGCCCTCTACAGGTTGTTCTAATCAAATACTAATTGAGAACTATCCATATAATTTACTTTCCAGTGAGAGGAAAAAGGGTTGCTAAATGCTAAATTCTCTCCTAATTCAGAATGAGGCTTCTTTTTGCCCCGGGGGGGGGGTTGAATTTAGTGTTGGAAACAGCAATATATCCTGCTGTAAGGACATTTTATTATCTTTTAAAATGGTTGCTTTGCCAGGCACGTTGATTCACACCTGTACTCTCAGCATGTGGAGGCTAAGGCAGAAGGATTGGTATAAATTTAAGGCCAGCATAGGCTACATCATAAGTTCCAAGCCAGCTTGGACTGTCGAGAAACCCTGCTTCAAACTAACGGGAAAAAGGTTGCATTTAGTTCACTTCTTTCTAGCAGGAGACACTTAAAAACATATTTTAGTATAGGTAGAGGAAAATGCTATTTTTTTAAAAAAAATCATGGATTTAAACCAGGTGCAGCAGCACACGACTCCCTGTGATGCCAACACTGTGAAGCTCATGGGACAGGAAGGAGTAGCTTTAGTCTGAGGTTAGCCTGGGACACACAGTAAAACCCTGTCTCAAAGACAAAAAACTAAATATATGGTTTAAGATGTCTTGGGTATTAAAAAGTAGGAAGAAACATATTTTGGGTTAGACATTAACACAAAATTGTAGTGGAAGGTATCTTTATGTGAGAAAGTCCATCCCAAAGCTGAATTCTGCTCCTTTCTGTTATTGAGGAGAAGTCAAGTATTTTATTCATTTAGCAGGGTTATGGTTTTTAAATTTCTCTACTCAAATAAAAGTTTGGGACTACAGAGATGGTTAAGTGGTTAAGGTACTTGCCTGCAAAGCCTAATGACCCAGGTTCGATTCCCCAGCATCCACATAAAGCCAAATACACAAAGTGGTGCGTATGTCTGGAGTTTGCTAGCAGCTGCAGGTCCTGGCATGCCCATTCTCTCTCTCTCCTTTCTCTCTTTCACTTTGTTCACAAATAATAAATAAAAATATTTTTAAGGTGTGATAAGTTACTTGCGATGATAAAATATTGAACATAATGCACCAAAAATTATAACATTTATTTTGAAAATTCTGCCATTGATCTCGTGCTTTCCTTTCTTGTGTGGTTCAGCCTTATCAATGATGTTTGCAGCCTCGCTTCTTTGTTCCTCAATTCGCTCGTTCATTCAGCAATATTTATTAAATACCCATTATATGCAGGACATTGACCTAGAAGCTACAGAAAAAACAAAATGTGACCCTACCTTCAGAGCACTGGAGTTACTAAAATGGCAAGCACCAGACAACCGTAATAGAAGACAGAATGTGATGACTTTTGACAGGACCGGAAGACTAGAAATTCACAAAAGAAATCTGGTACCTACAATGCTGAACAATTTTTATCTATCATTCATCCAAAACATTTACTAAGTGTTTATCAATACATTCTGCAGACATTAGGGGATAGAAAAGCAAGTGAAGGGAGTTGGGGAAATGGCTCAGGGAGAAAAGTGTTGTCCTATTTGCCACAGCCATGTAAAAACCAGGTGTGGCACTGCGCACCTGTAATCCCAGCTCTGAGGGTCAGAAACAGGAAGATCCCTAGGGCTTGCTGACTACCTTAATCGGTGAGGGCTAAATTCAGGGCAAGGTCCTATCTCAACAAATATGATGAAAAGTAACTGAGGAAGACACCCAACATCAACTTCTCCCCACCACATACATGCAAACACATGCACATGCATACACACATGCAAGAGAGAGAGAAAGAGATCGATCATATGTCATGCTGGTGTCATGCTCAGGGTATTTGGGGACTGACAGGAAATTTCCATAATGTAAATGATGGCATTCTGGGAAAACTTCATAAAGTAGACCATCATATAGTAGACAACACTTGCATAATCTTGATGGCCAAAGGGAAATTCAGAGTGACAAATTACATCCACACATATAGAGTGGCAATAATAAAGCAAAAAGACTAGAGAAAGAATGACATTTTGTAGGACTTGCACCATGAAACTGTAGTAGGAGAAGATAGGGTAGAAGAAGTGAAGAAGATGGGGTTGAAGCTTAAAAGATAGGCAGGAGTTGTTTATGGGAGGCTGTGCTGAAAAGAACTCCAAATACAGTACTCTTCCCTTATCAACAGGGACTATATTTCTAGACCTGCATTGGATGTCTGAACCTGCAGATAGTACTGAGCCTTAAGCTTTCTCCTGTATAGGCACACCTATAGTAAAGTCGAATTTATAGAGCACACACAGTAAGTGATGAACATTAGTGATGAACTAATCATGAAACAGAAAACCATAATAACATACTATAAAATATGTGAATGTGGTCTGTAAAATATATTGTACATTCGCCCCTTTTTTGGTGAATGATGGAAAATGATACACCTATGTGATTAGATCATGGTGACATGGTATTAGCTCCCATATGATGGTTACTTGCACACAAGCATTGTGATACCAAGAGAATCAATCTGTAAATTGAGACAGCTACTAAATAAGTGATGGCAGGTAGCCCATACACAGGGCAAAAACGATGGACAGAGGAATGGATCATGCCCTGAGCTACATGAAATAGAAAGACATGAGATTTCATCATGCTATTCAAAATGGCATGCAATTTTAAATTTATGAATTGGGCTTTTCTGGGATTTTTTCATTTAATGTTTTTAGACTTTTGTTAGCTACAGGTCATTGAAACTTCAGAAGTCCAAGCTGTAGATAAAAGGCAGAGGCTCATGGAAGTTATTTAGTGATGCACTTGTCAAGTGTGTGTTGTATAGAGTGACTTCCTTTCACAGAGAACAGTATGGGAAAGGGGAAAAGTAACTTTACAGTGGAGAAGGAGACAATATCTCCCCCAGGCAACCAAGGTCAATATCAACAGTGAGAAGTCTAATTGTCAGTCTGTCCCTTTGACACAATGTGAAGAGAATGGCAGTTTACCTCTGTGGTCTTTTTCCTAAAACTCCATAGCTGCAGTCCCATTGTGGGGAAAATATCTGAACTGTCCACTGAGGGACACTTTATGGAACATTTGACTAGTGCTACTCCATACGTTCAGGATATCAAACAACAACACAAAGGACACTCGTGAAACTTTAGTGGAGAGGGACTACTAGAGGAATAACAACTACCTGTTTCATGGCACTGTAACATGAGACACTGGGTAAACTAAACAAGTTTAAATAAACTACTAATAAGAATAGAACAATACTGGCTCATTAATTATGACAAACATTATGATAAAATAGGAAAATTTACGTGTGGGGTGTTTAAGAGCTCTCTACACTAGCCTTGCCATTTTTTTCAGTAGATGTAAAATTATTCTAAAACATAATTTACTTTAAAATGAAATGAGAAATAAGGAACAAAATATACTTAAATTTTGGCCATCAACATTTGAATAATGAAATGATTTTCTCACTTAAAAATTGGATTTGTGGCTTCTCTTAAAAGTTGAGTGATCTGGCAATAGTTTCTTCTGACAAAGGAGTGCTCCAGATAAGCCCAGCACTGTCCAGTTCCAACTGGTCTTCAACTCAGCCTCACTCTCCTTGACCTGCTGAGCTTCAGTAGCCACTTGAGTTTGCTCTTGACAACCTGGAGGAGAGGCAATAGGCCAGAGAAGAAGAAAATGTCTAAGGGAGCTGAAGTCAGTCCTCAGTCTGGAGGTGCAGGTATGGGGCAATGGGCAGCGCAAGTGGCCTTTCTGCTAGCCACTTTGCCTTGTGGTCTCAGCCAGAACTAGCTTAGTAGTTAGAGGTGTTGGGCCAGAAGCTGAGCATACCAGCCACACCTGAGTTGTACTCGGAGAAGGAAAGGAACAGACTCCTCTGTAGCACGCTGCTGTGGAAAGGAAATCTCAAGAAAGAGCTAGATGCCAAGTGTGCTTAATACAGTTTTGTATTATGGAAGCAATATATAATAAGTATGTGTATATAAAGATGCACAAACTACAATTAGGTATCAACCTACATTTTCTATATAATATCTGAAGGATTATATGCTAAGGTATTTCCAGCATCTGTCTATGGAGTATAGGAATGAGAATAAAGAATGCTTTTCATTTTAGTCATAATATCACTTTTATTTTTTGGGGGGGGTAGGGTCTCACTCTAGCCCAGGCTGACCTGTAATTCACAATGTAGTCTCATGCTGGCCTAAGATAGAAAGGGTTGAAGAGATGGATCAGAAGTTACAGGCACTTGCTGGCAAAGCCTAACAACCAGGTTTGGTTCCCCAGTACCCACATAAAAGAGATGTACAAAGTGGCACATGCATCTGGAGTTTGTTTACAGTGGTAGGAAGTCCAGAAGTTTCCATTCTCTCTCTCTCAAATAAATATTTTTTAAAAGATAATAAAATATTCTTTCAATTAAAATATTTTTCCATTTCTCTTTGCTTTTATTTCTTCACATGAAACAAGGAGAATGTTTATTAAATACCATTCACAGTAGTTAGAGCACATAGTCCTATAAATTATTGTAATAATTTGAATATTTTACTCATATCATGTACTCTAATGTTCCTTAAGTACATTCATTTACTTACTCATTCAATAAGTATTTAATACTTAAATATTTAAGCATTTGTTTTTCTAATAGCTCAGGTTTTATTAGTGAATTAAACAGAAGATAATATTTGTCTTAAGGAATCTATGCTTAAAATGCATGCTAGGAGTATAATCACATGTCCATATATTTTGCCCAATTTATTTCCTCTAAAATTTTCATTGTATATATCCAGTACACATGGTACTTTGTTACATAAGGACATTTTCATACAAGTATTATTAGAAGATGGAATTACTCTCTGAATACCTCTCTCACCTACCTCTTTCATCTCCCCTTTCCCACTAGTCTTTTTGTTTAATTTGACTTTTTATTTTATTTCATATAAATCATAACAGGTTATACTCTTTTATCCCCTCACCCTGCTCCTATTACCCTGGGGGTCCCTTCTCAGTTCGGTTATGGTATTCACTGTGGGGCATGAAGGCCTAAGACCCTGTGGGGTAGCAGGGGGACTGTGTATTCCTACACACTCTGTGGATCTTACAATCTTTCCACCCCCTCTTCCACAGTGTTCCCTGAGCCACGACAGGCCTGTTGTCAGTCTGATTTAGTGTTGCGCTCTCTGTAGCCTTTGGGTTTTTGCTTTGATAGGTTTTGATTGGTCACTGTACCTGTCACCATCACCCTGGAACTGGTTGTCAGATTAACAGTGAGAGCAGTATACATGTCACCACTTCCTCTACAATTTCTCCTGGGCCCTGGCAGATGTGGTAGAGGTGGTACATCTCATGGTAAGCAATCAGCTATCTTCTTGCCTTAATGATGGATCTTGGTTCTCGTACATTTTTTCTGTCATCTGTAAAATAAAGCAGATTCTTCAAACAAGAGTGAGAGTAGTTGGGTTAAAGGGGATATGCAAATTTATCTGAGAGTTTTCTTTGGTGGGCAAGCTGACTCTTCTCTAGAGAGCAGTATGTGCTTCTGTCCAAAGTCTGAGGTTCCTGACCATGGGATTCTAACTTGGTTTCCAGTACCAGCTATGAGTTCTCTCCCACTGAGTGGGCCTTAGGTCCAATCAGAGAACAGTTGGTTACACACAGAGGCTAAGTCCCACTATTGCACAAGTGTGTATTTCTTGTCTAGCTGGTTGATTTCATAGTCTGCAGGGTCCCCTGCTTATTCATGCTTTTGGGGACCATTGTACTCTAGTCGCTACCATAGGGCTTTCCAGCACTATGAAGGCTAGCTGGGGGAAGCTAGTTTCCCATTCAGTTCCAGCATGGTATTCTGATGTCCTGTGACCACAGCCTGTGGTATCTTTAGCAACAGTGTCTTGCCTTTTAGCTCTTGCAGGTAATCAAGTGTTTTGACAATGGCCTACGTTATTTTGGTGACCTGATGGGTCTCCCTGACAAATAGCTTGTTATGGAGGGCAACCCAATCCTGGGCCTGGGATTTACCAGCCAGAATCCATGGTTTTAAGAAGGTTCAGCTTTTTCTACCTACTGTCCAGACTGTCCTCTATCCCCATTTAGAATCATGTTGTCTGAACTTTTGTACAATCCCCTACCGACCCTCCCTACCCTGTGAAGACCCCTGCTCACAATATGCTGTCCATCCTCTAACCTGTCAGGTAACTCCTCCTTTTCTCTTCAAATAGAAAAAAAAAAAATTGTTTACTTTGTGCTTCAGTTTCTCCCTAAGTAGGCAGCCATCACCTCCCCAGGCTGGTCCCCCTTACAAGGCTGCTGACATACTTGATCACTTAGGAACTCTCCACCACCTCACCTGATGGCTCAGTTCTGAAGAGCACCCCAGCCTGAGCTCTCCTCACCATCAGCATGCCCTGTTCTTGTGTTTCTTTCCTTGCTCACTGGCATTGCCGGGCAACCCTGCGCAATCACTTTCCACACATCAGACCCATTATTTCCTACTTATCCATGCTGCTTCATTTCTAAACGTTTAATAAGCTATTTTTATGATGGGTGGGGGGAAGAAAGCAAATTCACTGCCTAAGGCGGTAAAACAAATGCCTTCATAGGATAAAAAAATTTTTTTTAACTTGAGGACTCTGTTTAATTGGTTACTTCAGCTTAAATTAAGATTAAGGAATGCTTTTTAAAATTTTTTTAATTATTTATTTATTTGAGAGTGACAGAAAGAGGAGAGAGAGAGAGGGAGAGAGAATGGGCGCGCCAGGGCTTCCAGCCACAGCAAACGAACTCCAGACACGTGCGCCCCCTTGTGCATCTGGCTAACGTGGGTCCTGGGGAATCGAGTCTCGAGCCAGGGTCCTTAGGCTTCACAGGCAAGCGCTTAACCGCTAAGCCATCTCTCCAGCCCAAGGAATGCTTTTAAGTGATGGAAATATAACAGGTATCTTGTTAATGTTTGTTAAATTATATTGAGTTAGTGTAATGTTGAGATACAAATGGTTATAGCTGGTATTATAGGTATCGGTGTGTGTGTGTGTGTGTGTGTGTGTGTGTGCACGCGCACACATTCATGTGTGTTCATGTGCACAGAGGTGTGTGGAGGTGTATAGTGCAATGGCATGCCTTTGGAGGATAGAGGAGAACTTTTAGTTGTCAGTGTTTGCCTTCTACCTTGTTTGGCATAGGATGTCTCATGGTTAATAGCTCCATGCTGCAGGCTAGCTGGATTAGAGAGGGCAGCATGATGGCATTAGGAAGAGAAACAATATTATGTGTTTAAATATTGATTGTGTTAGTGCTGATGTGACTGCACCCATGTGCCAAACCATGCACACTTGGACACCAATAAAACAGTGAATGTTACTGTGTGTAAACTTAAGAACAAATTTAAATAATAAAATAAACTGGAGAATAAACACAAATAAAACTCAGAAAGCGAAATAGCAACCCAAATGGTGTCAATGAGTCTTAGTGTTAAGAGCCATTGAACAAAGCCATGACCCCCCCTGATGACGTTCCTGGCCCAGAATATAGTTCACACATTCAGAAACGGAACTACTCACTCCCCTCAGGTACGACTTCACTCTCCTGTGAACAGTGTCAGACATTTGGAGAAGAATTAGTCTTTCATCAAATGGATGACAATGAATGAACTATATTTCAACCAAAGCCAGCAAGTTATTGGCAGTTAGGGTTAGCACCTAAGTCATTTAATTCCAGTGATCTGTGTAGTACATCATATGGCTCCACAAGTCTTGTGCTAACGTGGAAGAATACTGTGCAGGCTCAAGTGTTTCAATTCAATGCCGGCATTAAACTTCTAAAGTAAAATAAAATAAAATGCCAGTACTCAAATTATAGTACCACCTTGGTTTATTAAGAAAGCAAATGAAAAAGAGCCCTGGTTTTCTAAATAACATCACTGTTCACATTCCTCAAAGGAAAAAATGTGCTGCTGACTAAGAATACAAGTCCCTTGTGCTCTTATAATTTGTTTATAGCAGGTCAGTGTTTTCGTTAGGCTATTAAAGGCTTTTTGCCATTTAAAGTATATTCTGTTGCCTTCTGAAACGGCTTTGGGAAATTTTAACATGTAGAAATGTTTAGTTTACTTTTTGTTGGCAATTAAAATAGTTAAGGGAGGAGTCCTTACTAATAAATTGCCTTATTTTGGGTAATATTTGAATAATAGGTGTCAAGTTGAGGATTTTTACTTTAAGTTTTACATTTACTTTAAATTTTACTTTTTTTGTTTGTTTGTTTTCTGAGGTAGGGTCTCGCTCTAGCCCAGGCTGACCTGGAATTCACTATGCAGTCTCAGGGTGACCTTGAACTCATGGAAATCCTCCTACCTCTGCTTCTAGAGTGCTGGGATTAAAGGCGTGCGCCACCACACCCAGCTTGGCCCTTTAAATGTTAGTGTCAAATAGACATACAATCAATTAAACTACATCAGTAAGGAGCAATAATCTAACATACAAATAATTATATCTGCTGTTAAGAACAAGTTGTTTAAATCCAGCATGCTTGGCTTTCTACATGAAGAACCAAATAAATAAATGTCAGGTAACTAATTGAACTAAGCTAAACCTAACATGGTTCAAGTTGGTTACACAAAGGCAGGACAAAATCAAGGGAGAATTGCTTTCAAAGAAAAATCATGTCCTACAAGATGCCCACAGTATGTCCCACAACTCAAGCCGTACACAATCTGTTAGACCAGAATACCTTCATTATGAATCCTTCTCCTTGGCATCACTGAGGAAAAACCTAAATAAGCATTCTAAATTTACTTGTTCTTAGTAAACCTAAAATCACTTATTTTAGAGATACACAGCTGGACATACATTACTAGCTTCCACTAGCTGTGCTGTAAAATAACCTCTCAATTTCTGGGTTATTGTAATCTCTGTTTGGGTTGCTTCACAGAAACTTGAAGCCCATTGTTAAAATCTACTGACTTTTCACTTAGACCTGCAGATATCTGATAGATGACTAAAATGGGATAAGAGCCTTGACCTTGACCTATCTGTCTTCATATTGTATCCATCCCCTTTCTTCTCTTCTACTCTGCACTTGAACATGTTGACCACTTTTTAAAAACCTTTCTTCCCAGGCTATAATGCAGAGTGAACTTAGCCTCCGGGCAGCTTTTCCTTCTACTCTGTGCTTAGGTTTTCTCAGCAGCTGAAGCGCCTGACCTCCTTCAGCCTTATCATAAATAGGCCAAGACCAAACCACTAGGCCAGGTAATTTATTCAACATGATAGTGTAAACTGGAAGAACGGGTAAGTCAACTACCCATCAGTCTGTAATTTTTTTTTTTTTTTTTTTTTTAGAGAGAATGAGATAGAGAAAGAGGAGGGAGAGAGAGACCATTGGTTCACCAGGGCTTCAGCCACTGAAATCGAACTCCACATGCTTGTGCCACCTAATGGGCATATGCAACCTTGTGCTTGCCTCACCTTTATGTGTCTGGTTTACATGGGATCTGGAGAGTCAAACATAGGTCCTTAGGCTTCTAGGGCAAGTGCCTTAAATGCTAAGCCATCTCTCCAACGCCAGCCTATAAATTTTGAAAACAAAATTCTCTTGGGGAGAAAATTAATACATCTTTTTAAACCCTGCCTGTGACCAGTGTGAAATTACCAAACTCTGACCTGCTTCAGAAAGTCAATGAAACCCTGATGCTCCCTTTGTGGAGAAGTAAAAAGCCTGTCTTTTTTTTTTTTTAGGGGGAGAATGGCATGATGGCTTAGTGGTTAAGGTGCTTGTCTGCAAAGCCTAAGGACTCATGTTCAACTCTCCAGGTCCCACATAAGCCAGACTCACAGTGATGCAAGCATGTATTGTTGCACATGCGCACAAGGGGCACACATATCTGGAGTTCGATTGCAGTGGCTGGAGGCCTTGGTGCATCAATTCTATCTGCCCCCCCCCCCACCCACACACCACTGCATAAAACAAAGGCAAGTCTGTTGGGCTTACCTCAAAAAAAGTCAGTGTGAGGGGCTGGAGAGATGGCTTAGTGGTTAAGCACTTGCCTGTGAAGCCTAAGGACTCCCGTTCAAGGCTCAATTCCCCAGGACCCACGTTAGCCAGATGCACAAGGGGGTGCACGTGTCTGGAGTTCGTTTGCAGTGACTGGAGGCCCTGGCGCGCCCATTCTCTCTCTCTCTCTCTCCCTCTTTCTCTCTCTGTCTGTTGCTCTCAACTAAATAAAAATAAACAAAAAAATTTTTTTTTAAAGTCAGTGTGAGCTTCCTTCTGCTGGCAATCTGAAATCCCAATAAAAAGCCTCATTTGTCTTGTTTATAATCTACAGCTTCATCTCATTTTCACTGTTACCGTGCCATAAGATCTTACTGTCTGGTGTCACTGGGAAGTAGATACTTAATTTTGTTTTCTCAGCCAAGCTTTTCAAAGATCACCCTTCTCTACTATAGAAAAATACTTTCTGAACCTCTATGCACATTGCTGCTCATTGCCACCTGCAATTTTACATTGACTGTCACTATCACATGATACTGTTAGCTCTACAAAAGCTTTGTGAGCTTCCCTCAGGAAGAAGGGGAGGGGGGGGAGTGACCACACTCTCTACTGCTGTCTCTTCACTTATCCCCTTCCATTTAAGAATAGATATAGCCGGGACCCGAGGCGGCACCCGCAGCTCCGGCACCAACGGCCCCGGGCTCCAGCGGCGCCTGCCGGGCCCCCTCCACGATGTCCAAGGCCGAGGAGGCCAAGAAGCTAGCGGGTCGCGCGGCGGTGGAGAACCACGTGAAGGACAACCAAGTGCTGGGAATTGGAAGTGGTTCTACAATTGTCCATGCTGTGCAGCGAATAGCTGAGAGAGTGAAACAAGAGAATCTGAACCTCGTCTGCATCCCCACTTCCTTCCAGGCGAGGCAGCTCATCCTGCAGTGTGGCTTAACCCTCAGTGATCTGGATCGACACCCAGAGGTTGAGCTTGCCATCGACGGTGCTGATGAAGTGGATGCTGAACTCAATCTCATCAAGGGCGGTGGGGGCTGCCTGACCCAGGAGAAGATTGTGGCTGGCTATGCCAGTCGCTTCATTGTGATCGCTGATTTCAGGAAAGATTCCAAGAATCTTGGGGATCAGTGGCACAAGGGAATCCCTACTGAGGTCATCCCAATGGCCTATGTCCCAGTCAGCCGAGCTGTGATCCGAAAGTTTGGAGGCGAGGTTGAACTTCGAATGGCTGTCAGCGAGGCTGGTCCTGTGGTGACAGATAATGGGAATTTTATCCTGGACTGGAAGTTTGACCGGATACACAAATGGAGTGAAGTAAATACAGCTATCAAAATGATCCCAGGGGTGGTGGGCACGGGCCTGTTTATCAACATGGCGGAGAGAGTCTACTTTGGGATGCAGGATGGCTCTGTGAACGTGAGGGAGAAAGAAGCCTTTCTGTTGACCCTGTGAGGAGCTGGGTGCTCATGGAGTCCCCCTGCCACAGCCACGGTGGACACACCTCTCCTGGAGCCTTTGCCTTAATGTACCTTGCCAGGGTGGACAGCTGGCCGTGCGAGTGGGGGTGGTTGAACCTCATCCTCCAAAGTTATGTGTCTTTTTAACAAGAGAGATTTAAACATATATATTTTTACTATGAAAATACTCAGTTTTTTTTTATAAAGTAGAACTTGATTTCATATTTTATATGAAACATCAAAAAAATAAGTAAACAGAGGGTCAGGACTGTCTTTGAAACCTTTGGCTGTGAGTCTGTTGGTCAAACCTCTGAAATACTGGATTTGCTAAGAAATAAAAATTACAACCTTTCTTTCAGCTGGTGCAGTGAAGGGCCAGCCAGCGTCATCTTCTGATGCCTTAAAGGAAACTTGGTTTACTTTTCTGTCACACTGTTTTGTTTTTAGGTAATTTTCATTATTATTACGCACAATACCTAGTTACTTTTCACGATCATGTTTACAAAAGTCTGTGAGTGAGCAGTGTGGTTTGGGTGTAAACTATCAGGTGAAACTATCAGGGTAACTGTTTGATGCTGTTGTTGGAAGCAACTAGCCAGAAATACTTGCTGGTCCTGCCAAAGCACTGACATGAACTGTGAAGCACTCATTTTTTTTTTTAAATGAACTTCTTTCTGTTAATATATTTTTATGTTGCTTTAATATTACTTGCATGACTTGACATCAGAAGTTGTCGTGTCTCTGTTGTTTGAAGGATGAAATAAAATACTGTTGTGCCATTTTGAAAAAAAAAAAAAGAATAGATATATCAAGGTTAGGCATGGTGGCACACACCTTTTATTCCAGTACTCAGGAGGCCAAGGTAAGAGAATTACTGTGCGTTCAAGGCCACCCTAAGACTACATTGTGAATTCCAGGTCAGCCTGGACTACTTCAAATAACCAAACCAAAAGATATATATATATATTTGGCCACTTGAGAGTGGGTGAGTTTTTCCAGGTGCAGCTGGGAGGGCCCCCTAGCCCTTTATTTCCACATGGGCTCCTGCACCCCCTCTAGCTCTCCACATGGCAGCAGCTCCTTGAACTTTCTTTTCTTTTCATGGCTTTCCTAGGCCCTTCATGTGGGATCTCTAGCCACATGGGTGCTTTTCCTAGGCTCTGTACTTCCCTTAATCAATATAATAATTTAGTAATTATCCTTCTCAGTCTTTTTCATTAATTTCTTTGATTAAAATTAGAAATGAGTGACTTCCAGGTAAGATGGTGGCATAGGAGTCATACCAAATCACAGCCAAGGGAGTGATTTAAGCAAAACCACAGCAAAATACACTCTTCTTCCAAAAAGTGAAGATGTGTATGTTTTTATCGGCCACAGTGGAAAAGCAGGAGAGACGAAGATCTACCATGAAGGAGGAAACTGGCTAGAATTCCACTGAGGAGGTTGTGGCTCTGATCTGCATGGATCCTCGTGCCGGGTCCCGTGCTGAGCTTCAGGAGCACAGACCAAATAAGGGGACTTCCAAGCTCGTCAGCCTCCTTGCAAAGTCAAGAAACCTAAATAGGAGACAACAGAGACTAGCTGAAGGGGATATAGGGGGGACCACCTGAGCAATAACAGTACAACTCCAGGTTTCCTGCATTCTCTCATCCCCCAAACATCAGAACCACAAACCTCAGGAGAATGCATTCAGGCCCCCTGCAGCAGGGCACCCAGCACAGCTGATCAGAACACCAGATCCACAGCACAACACAGAGGGATCGAGGTGGGCACTCAGCATTGGTGAGATTGGAAGCCAGCCCAAAAGGTAATGAGTCTGACTGACAAAAAACCAGGTACATAGGCCTGCACTGGAAATGCTAATTTGTCTTTCCATGTCAGGGCAGGTTATGGGTTACATAGTCCTGGTTGGCTTTACCATGCTCAATTAAGCTATATTTGGGGGTTGACTATTGTTGCCTTTGATGCTTTCAGATTCATAGGGGTTTTGTCTTTTTCTTCTGTCATTATTAGCAAATCTGACCAGAAGAAAGAGAGAAGACACAAAACTTAATCATATTACAGATGAAAAAGACACAATTACAACAGGTACCAAAGAAATTCAGAAAATCATAAAGACATACTTTAAGAATATATATATGTCTCTAAGTTTGGAGATCAGAAAGAAATGGATAACTTCCTTGATTCATATGACCTACCAAAATTAAATCAAGATGAGATAAACCATTTATATAGACCTATCACAAGTATGGAGATCCAAGCAGTTATAGAAAGTCTCCCAAGTAAGAAAAGTCCAGGCCCAGATGGATTCACTGGTGAATTTTACCAGACCTTCTGTGGAAGAACTAACACCAGAGCTTCTCAAACTTTTCCATAAAATGGAAAAAGAAGGAATTCTACTGAACTCCTTCTATGAAGCCAGCATCACCCTGATACCAAAAACAGACAAAGACAGAATGAAACAAGGAAAATTACAGACCAATCTCCCTCATGAACATAGATGCAAAAGTTCTGAACAAAATATTGGCAAACATAGTTCAAGAATATATCACAAAGATTATTCACCCTGACCAAGTAGACTTTATCCCAGAGATTCAGGGATGGTTCAACATATGCAAATTGATAAATGTAATACACTATATAAATGGACTGAAGGACAAAAATCACATGGTCATCTCAATAGACAAAGAAAAACATTCAACAAAATCCAACATCCCTTCATGGTAAAAGTCTGAAAGATGTCGAGCTTGGGAGCTGGCCTTGTAGGATGAGCATGGATAGCCTATCTTGGACCTTCCTTACTCTAGGAGGAACATAGACCACACTATGTGTCCTCTTTTGATTGGGGATAAAACAGAAAAATTTGGGTTAGAATTCCTGTAGAAAGAAGATTTAAAAACCCTAATTTCAGTTGGGTGTGTTGATGCATGCCTTTGATCTCAACACTCAGGAGGCTGAAAAGGGAAAATCACCATGAGTTTGAGGCCACCCTGAGACTACATAGTGAATTCCAGGTTAGCCTGTGCTAAAGCAAGACCCTACCTCAGGAAAAAAAAACAAAACAAAGCAAAAAAATAAAAAAAACTAATTTCTTCTCCCAAATTTGACTACAGGGATGTCCCCCTCCAACAAGAAGAAGTGAAACAGTATGTGAAATAACCTGACTCTAGATTCTTCTTTTACTTTTCCCCCACTTTGTTTCAAATGGGAAAATTGGCTTCCAAGATAACCCAAAAGTCTCTGCTTGCCTGCCTCCTTCAAAACTACATTTATTTAGATGACACAGGGAGAACAGGAATTGCCCATTACTTTTCTCCAGAGACTGAAGGAGACAATTAGAAAATGTGCTAATGTCACTCCAGATACCATGGAGGAGGAAATTCTTCTTAAAGGTAAATTTTGAATTCAGCCAACACCTGGTAATCATTGGAAATTACAAAAATTGGTAGCTAAACCAGATAAGAGCTTAAAACAGTTGTTCCAGGTGGCAACTTGTGCTTATTATAATTGGGAAGCTAAGAAACAAAAAAGGACCAGAAAGGTAGATAATGAAAAATTAAAGATAGACATCACCATGAAATCATAATGGTAATGAAAATTGCTCAGGGAAGGGCCTCTCCATTGCAACATTTAATTGGATAAAATCTAAAAGATGTTTACTCGATGCCAAGGTTTAAACCAGTGGAGAAACTAAGCCTAGCAGTTCATGACATCAATTTGTTCATGGTTTAAGGGATGTAAAAACTGGCTTTAAAACTCTCAGTAAAGAAAATTAGGTTCCTCTGTCAACATTTTAAATATTGGGAAAACTGAGTCTTAAGATAAAAGTTCATGTATAAGTGTTTAATTTCCAAAGATGAGGTATTCATACTTAAAGACACTGTGAATTTAAAGATAGCTCCTCTTTTATTTATGCTAATTCTACCAAATGGCCATCAATAGGGTTAATAACTTAGGTTTAAATGATTTAACTTCAGCCACTATAACTTTTCTCCTCCTGTTAGGTAAAATATGCTGGAATAGCTTGCTTAAGCTTTATCAAGTTTAAGTCATGGGTAAGACATAAAATGTTTTATGTTAATAAAAATTTCTATTATACATAAGATCAATTGCTAGCAAGATGAAGCTAAAAACATTGATTGACAAATAGTGTTCTCTCTTTCAAGAGAGATTTGTCAAGGGTTGTATTAGAGCTTATCTGTTTTGGCTCAACAATGACCAGATTCTGCTCTATTAGATGTAAGTAAGTGTCTCATTTCTGGTATCTCAAGCCCACTGCTTATAAGGAAATTAATTCTTTTTTTTTCTTTATTAGTTAGTTTTGTATTCAGCAAATACAGTCAGTTTGGTACCATTATTAGGCTCATCCATGACATACCCCTCCCCTTAGCCCCTCCTTGTTGAGGTATACGGGTCATGCATTGTGGAGTTAGCCCACAGTTATGGGTAAGCTAAATGTCTCTGCATATCATGACCCAACATGTGGCTCTGACATTCTTTCCGCCCCCCTCTTCCGCAAAATTTCCCTGAGCCATGTTGGGTTCATTTTTGGTCTGCTTCAGTGATGAGGTGTTGGGGGCCTCTGAGGCTCTGGCTCTCTTTGATTTGGTTACTTGTCTTTTTGATGACAATTTCTAGGTTAAATTAATTGGGTTAAATTTCTACTGTTTTCAAGACTGGTAACAGGTTATCCCTGTATTTATAGCTATTAGATATTCAAAGGATAAGATGTGCCTACTTCCTATGCTTCAAGTATGGTCTATGCCATCACAGGATAACAAAACTTAGAAGTTAGACAAAATAACTTAAAACATTTGTGTCATTCATTAACTGGACATGTTTTACTAATCAAATGTGCTACATATGTACACCCTTCTAGGTTGGTGTAACTTCCTTTCTAAGTATTCTAATAACCTATGTAGAGGCCAAAACCAGTAAGTTTCACCAGAGCTAAAATGGCCAATAATTTGGTCCTTGCTCCCAGGTAATGAGGCCACTGGAGATGATCGGACCCTTCTACACTGGCCCCCTGGGAAGTCACCTGTCTTCCTGATCAGGGAGGATGCACAGACCCAGAAACAACAACAAACAACAAAAATGGTGTACAGTCTCAAACAGGAGAGTCACAGCTGAGGAGAAATCAGTCTTCCTGGCTTTCCAAAGAAGGTAAAACTACTTGGCCAGCATGGCCTGACTCATCCTAACAGACAACACCAGTATTGGGAAAGCTAGAGAGTACTCCCAGATCCCTAAAATCTCCTTTGGGGAGCCAGTAGTTACCTCCAAAATTAATCCTTGATTAAATTTTGGCTACCTGCTTGGTCTTAAACACTCATAGAGAAGACTATTTATATAATATTTGAGGTATCCCTCAAATAGTCTATTAAGTAACACAAGGAGAACTTTCCAAAAGGGGAAGAAAACAAGACCTTAAGGCACATTAGCCCCCCCCCCCATACTTCTAATTCTACAATAAGAAAAAACAGCCATAGATGTCAGAATGGTTATTTTCAAATCTTAAATTATAGATGGATGAGTCTGACCAAGGATAGCTTAGTTTAAAAAATTGACTTCCTTATACTGAGAATAATGGCAAGTCCCTTCTAAATTGTGCCAGGACATCATTAAATAAGTCTCGAGGCCAAAACTGTATAGCACAGCCCCTACTGGCACCCAGTGGCTCTATTGTACTAATCTTCGGCCCTGGCTACCCTCTGGACAAATTTAAAAAGGCATACTCTGGAAGCCTATTACACAAAATATGGTATATTTGCTGGGCGTGGTGGCACACGCCTTTAATCCCAGCACTCAGGAGGCAGAGGTAGGAGGATTGCTGTGAGTTTGAGGCCACCCTGAGACTCCATAATGAATTCCAGGTCAGCCTGGGCTAGAGTGAGACCCTACCTCAAAAAAACAAACAAACTATATATATATATATATATATATATCTATATATATATATGGTAGATTCACCATTATCAAGGTTAAATGCTCCTGATAACTCTGCTAATATCTCTTCTGTATTACAAGCCAAACAGAAACAGATTCAGACCATGTCAGACACTACTGTGCCATTTGATGAACAGTTCCACCTCAGCCAGCTCATGCTTATATGGTCCTGAGACAATCCAACTCCATCTACCTGGGTTCCCTCACATGCTCCCCAAGGCCTAGAAGTCCACAAGAAGAAAAACCCCAGAGGCAACCAGTTTGCTGTGTGCTCACTTCTCATTAACTCCTTACTTTTATTCTTTTCCCCCAACATTTTCTTCCAAGACTATCTTCCTGAACTCCATCAATCCACTTTTGGGGTCCTTTAAATAGCTCTCCTCTCTTGGAGAAACTCTCTAACTGCCATATTTCTATACCCCCCATTCAGCCAGAAGTAGTTCAAGACCTGACATCATTGTTCCCTGTCTTCTAACAGCAATAGGATGGTCTTCTCATGAGAGGGGGCAATGAAAGGGAGTATAGTTAGGGTAACTGAACCCCTGAAGCTAGAAAAGGCAGGAAATTCTTCACTTGCTAGAATCAAAGATGCTCTGACTTTTAATTTCTTGCCTAGACATGTTTTTTTTCCAAAAACAACCAGGACCCCTCCTGGGAGGGAGGTCTTTCATAGGATTTAAACATTGTGGTTGGTCAAGTTCAGCCTGTGGAACTTGGTGTCAGGACTAACCTCTTCCTGAGACAGCCCCTAGCCCTAACCAACTAGCTGTCCATCTGGCTCACCTGAGCCAGAAGATAGCCCACTGCTATAAGGTTATAAATACCTTTATAAGGGTACGGCAGGCTCTCTGACCACTTGGGAACTTTCAGCTGTGGGTAAGTTTTCCCTCAATTGGGCCTGGGAGAGCCCCCTAGCCCTTACTCTCCACATGGGCTCCTTTTCCCCACCCATCTCCCCATATGGCAGGAGCTCCTTGAACTTTCTTTTCTCTTTTCTTTTCACAGCTTTCCCAGGGCTTCCACATGGGATCTCTAGCCATATGTGTGTCTTTCCTTGGCTCTGTACTTCCCTAAATAAATATAATTTAAAAAAGAATAGATATATCAGTAGTTACTCTTGGAATTTATGTGAAAGAAATGTAGGTAAAGGTTTGAACATTAGACATTCTTTTTCCTAAGTGGTTTTTAATTTTATTTTTATGTATTTATTTGGGAAAGAGGGAGAGAGAGAAAGAGGCAGGTAGAGAAAGAGAATGGGCATTCCAGGGCCTCCAGCCACTGCAAACAAACTCCAGACACATGTGCCACCGGCTTACATGAGTCCTGGGGAATTAAACCCGAGTTCTTTGGCTTTGCAGGCAAGCATGTTAACTGCTAAGCCATCTCTCCAGCCACCCTTTTTGTTGTTGTTTTATGAGGTAGGCTCTCACTCTAGCCCAAGCTGATCTGGAATTCACTATGAGGTCTCAAGCTGACCTTGAACTCACAGAGATACTCCTACCTCTGTCTCCTCAGTGCTGGGATTAAAGATGTGGGTCATGGTCTGGAGAGATGGCTTAGAAGTTTAAGCGCTTGCCTGTGAAGCCTAAGGACCCCAGTTTGAGGCTCGATTCCCCAGGACCCACGTTAGTCAGATGCACAAGGGGGTGCAAGCATCTGGAGTTTGTTTGCAGTGGCTGGAGGCCCTGGCATACCCATTCTCTCTCTCCCCCCCGCCCTTTCTCTCTCTGTCTGTTGCTCTCAAATAAATAAATTTAAATTTAAAAAAATTTAAAAAATAAAAAAGATGCGTGTCGCCACACCTGGCTCCTAAAAGTTTTTCATTGACTTCCCCTAATTTCCCACTGGCTCTTTTTGTTTGTTTGTTTGTGTGTTTGTTTGTTTGTTTGTTTTTCAAGGTAGGGTTTCATTCTAGTCCAGGCTGACCTGGAATTCACTATGCAGTCTCAGGGTGGCCTCAAACTCACAGTGATCCTCCTACCTCTGCCTCCTGAGTGCTGGGATTAAAGGCGTGTGCCACCACCCGGCTCCCACTGGCTCTTTTAACCCCACAGGCTCTGGATTCCTGACATGTTCACTTATCCCTTGTTTTCTCTTTTCTCTCTTGCATGGTCACCCTCATTTTTATTTTCTGCTTATTTTCTCATTAGGTATATTTTAGCCATCTTGTTAGCTATGCCATCATTATATTGATACCTGTTTGGAGTTCTATTTGCACTTCCAAATCTTTGGTAATTTTTTTACTGTATAAGAATGTCATTCTACTTTCTCTTAGATAATAATTAAGAACTATAGGAAAACTATAGAAATAATATCTCTCCTATTGAAAAATATTTATAAAGCAGAGAAAGAAAGAGGTTAAGTGGTTTGCTCAAGATTAAAATTCTGGTCATCATAATTCAAACCTAGGCCATCTGGGATATCTGTATTTCCTAAACTGTGGATGATAAGGAAGTCCTGGATTAGGTAGGAATTAATGACATCATCTTACACAGGAAGGTACCAGCTCACCTTGTTCAGCTGTGCTCATAAGTGTGGGTTAACCTAGGACACAAGTGTTTTCATTATATCAAATGGAAGCTGAAATAACTTATGCTGAAAACCTATGTTATTAATATAACCATATTAACTTTAATATTCTTTTTGGAGAAACTATGAGTTTAAGCATACATACATATATATAAATTTATCAGGAAACAGGTACTCTTGTAAGCATGCTAACTACATTGAGCACAGGTGGGAGCCTATGGGGAGCCTGCGTGTGGGGAGGCTTTTTCTTCCTTGCTCCCAGTGTGGTGGACTACACACTTGTCAGATTTGGGAACAGAGGGGCACTGATGCTAACTCATCAGGAACTGTGCTGCTACTTGCTTAAGGAGGGTGGACTGCACACATCTACTCAGTGGATTCTAAACTATCTTGACTCTGGCAATTTACATCACACTTAAAGCAGAAAAACTCATTATTAGAGGAGTCTATCATATCCCAAAATTTATGTCCAGAACACGAAGAGCCACTGGCTTGACACAGGCTCCTGCCCCTGACTCAAGTACACCACCTAGATTTAGTGGTCCAGACCCAGGCTTAGTGAATTTGCAATCCAGATAGGTGTCTGTTACTGGAACAGTCCCAGGCCTAGCCAACCCAGCGTTTCCCAGTGGAGCCACTGTTGCTACATTCCCTGCTAGACAAAGAGATTGTCTCCAGATGGGCAAACCCTAGTGCAAAACGTGTAACACAAGAAACCAAGGCAAGGTACCCCAAGAATGCCTAGTCCCACAGTTGAAACCTCTAAGGAGAACTACATAGAGGAAAGTCCAGATGAAGAATTCTAAAACACAATGATGATAAACATAAACAATGAACTTAACAAGGTTAAAGAGACTTGCTTGAAAAGCCTGCTGGCCTGGGTTTCATTCCCTAGCACCATGTAAAACCAGATGCACAAAGTAGTGCATGCATCTAGAGTTGATTTGCAGTAGGAAGGTGCCCTGGGGTACCCATTCCCTCTCTTCCTCTCTCCCAAATAAAATAAATAAATATCTTAAAAAGAGAGAGAACATGAACAAACAGCTAAATGAAATGCAAGAGAATCAAAGGAACTCAATAGACACGTGAATGAATTCAAAGTGGACACGAACAAATGTCTGAATGAACTGCAAGAGCACATGATCAACTAAGTGAAATAAGAAAGTCAAGTCAAGAAAGGAAAAATGGAACACAATAAAGAGACAGACATGATGAAGAAATGCTTAATGAAAATAAAAAATGAAGTCAACACAATTAAAAAGCTTCAAGTAAAGCCATACCAATAGAATAGATTATGTGGAGGACAGAATATCAGGACTTGAGCACAAGACAGAGAAAAGAGATTGAGAGGCCAAAATCAATGACAAGTTCAAAAAAACATATGAACAGCATGTGAGGGAAATGTGGAACATCTTAAAAAGACCAAACATTAGACCTATGGGCATACAAGAAAGGGGAGCAACTACAGGCCAAGGGCATAGAAAATATTTTCAATAAAGTTATAAAAGAAAAGTTTCCAAATCTTATGAAGTGGAAGCCCATACAGATACAAGAAATATACAGAATACCAAGTAGACATGACCAGAAAAGAAATTCCCAATATCACATTACAGTTTACTAAACACAGAAAATAAAGGAAGAGTAATAAAAGCAACAAGAGAGAAACAGCTCATTACTTATAAAGGAAAACCCATTAGAATAGCATCCAACTTTCAATGGAAATTCTAAAATCCAGAAGAGCTTAGCATGAAGCATTTCAAATATTGAAAGACCACAGCTGCCAACCCTAACTACTGTACTCAACAAAATTATTCCTCGTAATAGAAGGAGAAAGAAAAGCTTACTATGATAAAAGTCAATTGCATGAGTATATGAGCACAAGGCAAGCCCTACAGAGAATACAAGATGGAATACTTCACACTGAAGAGAAGAACAAACATACTTAAGAGGCTACAAGAGGAGAAAAAAATAAGCAAAACTAAAATAGACATGAAAGCAATATTGAAGATTAAGAAAACACCAAATTAAAAAAAATCCACAAAGTCTTTGACATGGACTAATTCACACCTCTTAAAATTATAATTGATTTTCAATGGACTCAATTCCCCCAATAAATCAGAAAACTGGATCAATCCATTTGCTTTCTTCAAGAAACCCACCTTGACTGTAAACTGGTATAGCTATTGTGGAAATCTGTGTGGAGACTGCTGAGACAGCTAAAAATAGATTTGCCATTTGACCCAGCTATACCACTCCTTAGCATATACCCTATGAGCTTTACTCATTTCTACAGAGATATTTGCTTATCCATGTTTATTGCTGCTCTATTCACAATAACTAGGAAATGTAACCAGCCTAGATGTCCTTCAACTGAAGAATGGATAATGAAGAAGTGGTACCTTTACACAATGGAGCTTTATTCAGCTATAACGACAAATGAAATCATGAAATTTGCAGAGTAGTGGATGGATCTGGAAGAGATTATACCAAATTAGGTAACCCAGGCTTGGAAAGTCAAATACCACATGTTGTCTCTCATATGAGGATTCTAAATTCAGATGTTTAGATTTGTATGTGAGTTGGAATAAAAGTCAGTAGTAGAGGCCAGGAAGCTAAAAGGTGCTCTGAGGGATGGAAGAGAGGGTAGGGCTTAAAGGAAGAGTGTAGTAGATATATAAGTAGAATGGCATAATACTGACGGGGGTGGGAAATGGTCTAATGTGAGGGGATGAAGCACAGCATGGGAGGAGGGGTAATCAAAATACAGTATTTATGAGTAAGTCATATGGAAACCTACTTCTTTGCTAGCTAATTATATATAGATTAGATATAGATATAGAGATGAGTTTGGGCAGAAGTGTCTAGTGGAAGTTGATAATGTTGTATCCATAGATTGTTATTAGAAAAAATTCAGTGCCAGGAGTGGGATACCTTCCAGAAAGTTGTTGGCCAGGGAGGCTCCTAATGTCTCTAAAACATTATAGGCTATTTCCAAGGCTCTTCACTGCCCACCATAACTAGGTGTTAAGGCTGGATTGCTGGAGACTTCACATGCTGGGGCTGCAGGTCACTGAGAAATCAAGCTGGAGCTGAGCTGAAAGCCTCCTCCCTGTTAACTAGCTGTCAGGATTGCTTAAAGGCCTATGCAGCTTATTGGTGGTGAAAGTCATCAAGGGTCTGAAACAGCAGTGGATCCTGCAAGCTTTAAAGCTGGCCAGCCAAGCCAAATGTACCAACTGGTGCAATGGTGGCATGTTATAGAGGAAACTAACTGTTCTCTGATTGAACTTGAGGCCCCCTACAAGGGAGGAATTCCTGCCCAGCACTGAAAACCTAATGAAAAGCCTATGGCTTGGGAGGCTATAAGCTCTAAGGGGAAACTACTACTGTTGTCTTGATAAATGGATATATTGTCTATGGTCATACCTTTCTGAACATGACTGATCTTGTCTAAATGGATACAATATGACCATGAACCTGCCCTCTAAATAATTTTATATATGCCTATACATCAATGCTACTATCACTTTTGTTTAGAGAAGTTTTTTTTTTGTTTTGTTTTGTTTTTTTTTTTGCCCCCAGAGAGCATTGGCCACTGTGGCAACTCAAAACTCACCAAAATGCTGGGATAAGGGACAGTGGAATGTTTAGCACTAAATGAAACATCTCTACCACACCCTCCAAGACCATTGCAGAAGAGGTGGTGGGAAGAATGTGAGAGCCAAAGGAAGGGGAGAATGCTTACAATAATGTCTTCTAGACACAAAGTAGCCTAGATATCCATGACCTCACAGTGGCTGATGCTACCTACAAAAGACCTGTAAAATAGGAGGGAAAAAGAAACTGATGTCATCAACATAGGAGACTAGTTGGAAAGAAGGGATCCAGTGGAGGGGAATTTGGCAGGGGGAATGCAATGCAAGAGTGGTGTGAGGGGGTTAGAAGCATGGCATATTGTTATATTTATGGAAGTTTTTTTTTTTAAAAAAAAAAAGGTTTAAAAGGCCAGGCATGGTAGCAAATGCTTTTAATCCCAACACTCAGGAGGCTGAAGTAAGACGATCATGAGTTGGAGGCCAGCCCAAGACTACATAGTGACTTTCAGGTCTGCCTAGACTAGAGCAAAACCCTACCTTGAAAAACAAAAAACAAGGTTAAAGAAAAGAAAAAGAAATCCACCTCACTATTAAAGACAGATATCACCTTAGATTGAAAAGATGAAAAAAGATATGACAAACAAAAGGAAATAGAAAACAAGCAGGTGTGGCTATACTAATATTTCACAAAATGGATTTTAAACCAAAAGTAATCAAGGAGATAAAAATGCCAATTTATACTCATCAAGGTAACAAGTCAACAAGGGGATATTATAAGATATGCACCAAACATAGGTGCACCAAATTATAAAATTTGCTAGACATAAAGTGAAAAATAGGGGCTGACTCAGAAGATGACTCAGCAGTTAAAGTCGCTTGCTTACAAAGCTTGACAACCTGGGTTTGATTCTCTAGCACCCACATAAAGCCAAATACACAAAGTAGCACATGTGTCTGGAGATTGGTTGCAGTGGCAGGAGGCCCTGGCATGCCTATACTTGCTCTTTCTGTGTCTACCTCTTTCCTTCTCTCTCCTCTCTCATAAATAAATAAATAAATAAATAAATAAATAAATAAATAAGAGCCAAGAGTGGTGGTGCACACCTTTAATCCCACTATGCAGAAGGGAGAGGTAGGAGGACTGCTGTGAGTTCAAGAACACCCTGAGACTATAGAGAATTCCAGGTGAGCCTGGGCTAGAGTGAGACACTACCTCAAAAAACGAATAGATTGATGGATATATGGATAGATCACATCTAAGTAATTAAAAGCCTCCCAAACAAAAAAAGGTCCAGGTCCATATGGATTCACTGCTGAATGAAGCTTTTATCGAGAGCTGTTTCTCAAGTTATTTTACAAAATTTAAAAGGGGGAAAGTGTCCTGCTATGAAGGCAACAATTAGACTAATACCAAAACCAGACAGAAATACAACAAAATTATAGACTAATATCCCAGATGAACATAGGCCCAAAAATTCTCAATAAAATTTTTGAAAATCAAATCTAAGAACACATCAAAAGTATCAATCCACCTTGTTCAAGAAGATTTCATCCCTGGGGTGGAGGGGCTTAATATAAGGAAATTGATCAATGCAATGCATCATATAAATAGACTTAAGGACAGAAATCACATAATCAACAATAGATGCAGAAAAGGCCTTCAGCAAAATACAACATCCCTTTATGTTTAAAGCACTGGAGAGACTAGGAATGGAGGGATCATATCTCAACATAATAAAGGCTATGTACAACAGATCTAAAGTCCCTGTCATACTAAATGGGAAAAAATTTGAAACATTCCCACTCAAGTCTGGAATGAGACAGAGTTGTCTACTCTCTCCATTGCTATTTAGCATAATACTTAAAGTCTTAGATCAAGTGATAAGAAAAGACAAAGAATAAAAGGGATATAAATCGAAAAGGAAGAAATCAAACTAGCCTTATTTGCACATGATATGATTTTATATTAAGAGACCTGAAAGACTCCGTCAGAAAACCTCTAGATCTCATAAACTCTTTCAGCAAAGTGGCAAGATATAAAATTACATAAAAATCAGTAGCCATCTTATATACCAACAACAAACACACTGACAAAGAAATCAGGAAAATAGTCCCATTTACAATGGCTATAGAAAATTAAATATCTTGGAATATCTCTAACCAAGGAAGTGAATAAGCTCTACAATAAAAACATTAAAACACTGAAGAAAGAAATTGAGGAAGACATGGGAAGATGGAAAGAGCTCCCATGCTCATGGATTAAAAGAATTAAAACCACAAAAACTGACATCCTACCAAAAGCAAAAAACAAACTCAATGCAATTTCCATCAAAATTCCACACTATTCTTCATAGAAATAGAGAAAATAATTTTAAAATTTATATGGCATTAAAAAAACATGGGGGCTGGAGAGATGGCTTAGTGGTTAAGGTGTTTGCCTGCAAAGCCAAAGGATCCCTGTTCAATTCTCCAGGACCCTCATAAGCCAGATGCACAAGGGGGTGCATGCATTTGGAGTTTGTTTGCAGTGGCTGGAGGCCCTGGTGTGCCTATTCTCTCCCCCTCTCTCTCTGCCTCTTTCTCTCTCTCAAATAAATAAATATATTTTTTAAAGTGCATATCTAAAATGTCCTCAGCAAAATGAGTATACTGCTGGTGATTTCACCATGCCTGATTTCAAGTATACTACAGAAACATAGTAATAAAATTATCATAATACCGGCAAAAAACCGACACATGGATCAGTGGAATAGAATGGGAGATGAAAGTACAAGCCACCTGATCTTTGACAAAAAGGACCAAAACACTCATTGAAGAAGAAAGCACTATCAACAAATCATGCTGGAGAAACTGGGTAAGTACATGTAGAAGAATGAAACTAGATCATCACCTCTCACCCACACAGAAATCAACACTAGCCCTGTGTGGTGGCGCACACCTTTAATCTCAGCACTGGGGAGGCAGAGGTAGAAGGATTGCCATGAGTTCAAGGCCAGCCTGGGACTACAAGTAAGTTCCAGGTCATACTGGGTTAGAATGAGACCCTACCTGAAGGAAAAAATTAAAAACAAACTCTAAATGGATCAAGTATAAGACCTGAAACTGTAAAATGACTAGATGAAAAAGTAGGTAGAACAATCCAAGATATAGCCATAGGGGAAGACTTTTTGTTGTTGTTGTTGTGTGTTTGAGCTAGGATCTTTCTTTGTACCTTAAGCTGGTCTGGAACTCACAATCCTATCTCCTGTCTCTTGGCCTCCTGCTTCAGGCTCCGGAGTGTTGGGATTTAGTGTGTGTCATCATGCCTAACTAATATCTCATTTTACATTAACAAAAAAATGTAAATGTGAAAATGAATGAAATACCATTTTTAACTTACAAACTGGGACAGACTTTTTGTTTTTAAAGCATGCTCAAAAATTGCACAAGCATTGCACCAGACTGGTAGCTACTGCTGGTAAAAGCATCCTGAATTTCAGTTGCTCACAGACCCTTGCAGAACCTGCTGTTTGTTTGCATTCTAACTCAAAAAGTGTAACTTCTCCTTTTTTAACCTGCTCCTTCTCTTTTTGGGGTGCCTGCTGAAATCCTAAGCAGGCTTGCCCTGACATATTGGGGCTTTTCTACTTTATTCTAAATCTCCTTTGCCTTACCCCACCCCCAAATAAAAGGTAGCAAGTTTTTCATGAAAATAACCTATTAACAAGGGTTTTAACAACACTTAGATTGTTTGTTTCATAAATTCTCCATCTAAAGATTGAGCTGATCATACATTTTTTTCTTCCACTTTTCTGCTTCACCTCTTGTGTTTCTCTGTGTCTTCTGATAGGTTAGATTCATGGGATCCCTTGCACTGTAGCTTCTCAATGAGTTTATTCAACGAAGAAATAGAGCTCAGAGGGGAAGGATGGAGATTTGTACTGTTCTGGCTCAATGTACTTACCCCATTGTTCTTCCTCCCTCGAGGCATGATTTTAGGAGTAGCTTTGTTCCTCTAAACTAGTGCCTCTAAAACTTATGAACACAATCACGTTGGGAACTCTCTCTCTCTCTCTCTCTCTCTTTTCCTGATTCAGGTGGATGGAGCAGAACCCAAGAGTTGCCATTCTAACAGGTTCCAGGTACTGCTGGCCTGGGGCTACACGTGGGGAATCATGGCGTTCAGGTGACTTCTCTATGGTGTAGCAACCACCTCTTTCTCAGTCCAACCTCTCTCTGCCTCCTAGTGGCAGTGTATTCTTCCTCTTCTCCTTTTGGTCCAGGGTTGGCAAGGCTTCTTTGAAAATCCTTAGGTGTCTCACCATTCCTTATTGATTCCCTTAACCCTGCCCATATCTTATGATCAGTATCTTCACTAAAGTTTCTTGAGTTAAACACTCAGTTAAACTATCAGTTTTCGGCATAAAGGCTGGTAGGTTTGGGGACTTACCCTAGGGAGATTGTCAAAGATAAAAAAAAAAAAAAAAAAAAAAAAGAAACAGACCTAATGGGCAGGGATGTTCTTTGCAATAGCAAAAGCATTGGAAATAAGACATGTGTTCAACAGCAGGGCACAGATGAAATGCTATACAATAATGCATTATTAACTGGTCAACTGGCAAATGCTCATAATATATAAATTCGTATTTAGTGTAAAGGTCCTTAACTTTGTAAATATATGTGGATGCTGTGTATAATTCAAACTGTGTTAAAATTGGAGGAATAGTTTAAATGAGAAGAACTACATACCACTTGTTGGAGTAAGATTTGATTTGCAGATATATTTTTTTATTTTATTTTTCTGGTTGACAATTTTGAACCACAGATGTTAATCTAATTTAGATTGTCTTCTCCTTTATTTATAGTGAGTTTTAGTATTAATTCCTATTTAATAAATAAAATATGCTTAAATATAGGAAAGTCATAATTATATTCTAACCATGGGATCAGTTCTGTATGTCACAACTCCATTGTATTTTTTTACAACTCCTTTTAAATGAATAGATCTTATACATATTCACTGAGTGTCCACCTCAAAGAATTTACAATCTACCAAGGCATATAAGATGCAGTGCAGAACAGGGAAAAGAACAAAACTGAATTACAACACCATGTGTATCTGGGCTGTGCCATAACCACAATTAGGTGGTCTATGAAATCTTTTTCAGGGGATGTAGGAGGACATAAATTATAAAGCTCAATTATGTAATCAGGAAACCATGTGAGCTTTTTCATTAGAGTCTGAATGCTCTGTGGTATCCATAATAGCAAGCATATTTTTAGCAAGTTCAAGTTAATATCAGTTTGTCCTTTTAGTCCTTTGTCAACTCAGAAGAGACATATACATTGTTCTCACTGCATCTGCATAATTCAAAAGTTTTATCATACTGGCTACATGCAGATGAATATTCAAAAGGCAGAGCTGATGGTTAAAACAGAGGTAGAACTATTCTTAAGGAGGAACATGGGTGTCCCATGCATAACTCCTGTACCTGGCTCTTTTTTTTTTTTGGTTTTTCGAGGTAGAGTCTCACTCTAGCCCAGGCTGACCTGGAATTCACTATGGAGTCTCAGGGTGGCCTCGAACTCATGGCAATCCTCCTACCTCTGCCTCCCGAGTGCTGGGATTAAAGGCGTGCGCCACCACGCCCGGCTGTACCTGGCTCTTAATTAGGGTGGTTTCACTATAGAAGACTGGAAAGGATGCTTAGGAATCTCATTAATGGAAAGTGCAATATAGCTTGGGTGTGAGTCAAAGATAAAATGGTGAAGAAAAATTACACAGTAGAAATACAGCACAATAATGGACTAATGGCATCAACTTGATATCAACTGAGGGACTGCAATAAAATTCAAATGTAAAAAGAAATGAAATGTCAGATGCAACAAGATTTTCTTTCCTCCTTCCTTCCCACCTGTTTTTCCTTCCCTTCATTCCTTCCTTCCTTTCTTCCTTCCTTTCCTCCCTCTCTCCCTCCTTATTTCTTCCTGATTGTGTACTATGCTGAGGATTAAACCTAGGGCATGCTGTGCATTAGCTCTACCATTAATTATAATCCCAGCCCAGTATTTCCAATTCTGACATTTGTGCTTTTGATTGCATCATATTCTAATTATCACATTATTTAACTCCCACTGGACCCACTATTTATCCAAATAACTTTAATTTCTTTCACTCATTAAGTGGTAATGAAAGCTTTACATAATGAGTAACCCCAGTGGAAGTTCAAAAAATGGGAATGCTGTTAGGAGTATGAATAATAGAGACTGTGCTCATGAGGTATTGAATGGGAATAAGGACTCTATCAGAAGTTGAACTCAAGGCTATTCATGTTACATTTTGGCAAACTTATATCTTTTGCCTGTGTCATAGAAATTTGAGTGGAGTTGGATACAAAAGTAACTGGTTAATTAATTTGGTGGAGAAAATTTCAAGACAGAGTACCATTCAGGCTGTAGCATGACGATTGCTTGTGACTTTTAGCCAGATACACAGTGGGAAAGGGGACCAAAATATAGAGCAGAAAGATGTGAAAAACATGCAATTTGGCAAAGAAAGGAGTGTGGCTGTGCTTAAAGTTTCAGACAAAACATGTATATGCAAAGTGGTAATAGCTATTAAAGATAAAGCACCACTAAAAAGAAACCTCCTGGAGCTGGAGTGATGACTTACTTGGTAAAGCACTAACCACTTGCAGCACAATCACAACAAGCATGAGACCTGGAGTTCTGACTCCCGAACACCCATGTAAGTGCTGGGTGGGTATGCTGACCTGCCTGTAATTTCAGCTTTTAGAGAAGCAGAGACAGGCGATCTCTAGGCCAAGCTGGTTAGCTAGATTAGCCAAATAGGCAAGCCTTGGGTTCAAGTAAGAGACTCTTCAGAAAACAAGATGGAAAGTGATCAAGAAAAATATTCAACATCAACTTATGGCCTCCACAGGAACACCCACACACATGCACGCACACCTCCACACATATGTACCCACATACATAGGAATGCACATACACACATGCATGTACACTACATACATAAATGCATACCAGAAAAGAAAGGAAGAAGGAGGAGAAAGGAAGGAAGGAAAGTGTGTACAGAATAAATATTCTTGTTCCACAAAGAAGGAGTGGTAGAATAGTAAGGAGAGACTGGACTAATGTAAAATTAAAATCTAGCAAGACAGAAATTAAATCCTATAGCCCGAAGCTAAGGATGTATCTCAGATGTATGCCCTGTGCATCAGGGGAATAGTCAAGATGACCTGATGTCACAATTTCTCCCATCAAAGGCTCCAGGATGGAAAAAAGAAAATCCATTGGAAAGATTTGCATTTAAGAAGAGAAAGTTGAGCCAGGCATGGTGGCACACGCCTTTAATCCCAGCACTCGGGAGGCAGAGGTAGGAGGATCGCCGTGAGTTTGAGGCCACCCTGAGACTACATAGTGAATTCCAGGTCAGCCTGAGCTAAAGTGAGATCCCTACCTCAAAAAACCAAGAAAAAAAGAGAGAGAGAGAAAGTTGAAGGACTGATTACAGGTATCCAAGGCTGCTACAAGGGGCCCCTCACAATGTTAGAGATTCCATGAACATGGGACATCTTCTAAGAAAAGCTGCAGGCATGTAGTGGAGCCTGCTTTGGGAAGGCCTATGTGTGATGCAGATAGAAGAGTTGTAGAGAAGGATCTGCCAGAGACTTAGGGTACAGATGGTGCTATCATGTGGCCACGTGCCAGACATGGAGCTATAGAACTTTTTCTTTTGGTACTTGTACTGGTTTAAATGTGAGGCCCCTTACGCTCAGGCTTGAATCTTGAGTCTCCAGTAGGTGGAGCCCGACTGGGGAAGAGGTATGCCACTGTGGGTGGATCCCGGAGTCCAGACCTACGGAGCTCTGGTGGTTGTGTGGTGCTGGCTGTTTGATGGTGTCTGTCTTCTTGGATCTATGACAGTGAGCCAGTTTCTTCTGCCACTGACCATGTTCACCTGGCATTTGTAAGCCTGAAATAAACCCCTTCCTCCTATCAGCTGTTTTTCAGTCAGGTGTTTGTACAGCACACAAACCTAACTGCAACAGTACTGGGGATTGAACTTGGGCCTTCCACACAGTAGGCAAGTGTTCTGTCACTGAGCTGTATCTTCAACCTGGGGCTATAGGCTCTAATGTTTGCCTAGCTACATTTCCGCCTTGCATTGGTCCAATCTTTCCTTACTATTCACCCATTCCTTCCTTTTGGAATGAGAATATTTGCTCTGTGCCATGGGTATGCTGGAACTATATAACTTTCTTTCTGATTTTACAGAAGCTTGTGGCTAAGAGATTGCCTTAAGTCTGAGAAGATACATTGAACTTTTCATAGGTGTTGAGACTTTTAAGATTATGCATGTCTTAGACACCTTTTAATTGACATGAGCTTTTGGGGATCAGAGGCAGAATACTGTGAGTTAAATATGAAACAACTCCCATGGCTTATGTTTCCAGTGCTTGGTCCTCAGCTTGCAACAGTACTTTGAGGCCTTAAGGAGGTGGGGCCCAGATGGCAGAAGTAGGTCACTAAAGGCAGATCATTTAAAAGTATACCTGCTCGTGGTTCTAGACTGTGCCTTGTGCTTTCTGGTCCGTGCTATGTAAACAAGTGCTGCCTCATGGTCCCCTGGTCACAGATGCTGCTGCTCCCGCTGTCATGCCACTCTGATATGGTGAGCTGAAGTCTCTCTGAAACCATGAGCTAAAATAAACTTTCCTTTTGTCAGGTATTTGTTACAGTGATGCAAAAGTAACCAATAGTTTTCTTTAAGAATTTTATAGTTTTACTTCTTGTTTTAAGGTTTTGAATTAATTTTGAGTTGGTCCTATATTTTTGTGTGTGTGTGATAGGAATTCAACTCATTCTCCTGCATGTTGCATGTGGATGTCCAGCTCAGATCCATTTGTTAAAAAATTTATTCTGTTCCTATTAATTGGTACTAACACCTGATTTTACACACACACACACACATTACACACATTATACTTTTTTGGTTTTTCAAGGTCAAGTCTTTCTCTTGCCCCAGATGACCTGGAATTCATTATGTAGTCTCAGGGTGGCCTTGAATTCATGGGATCCTCCTACCTCTGCCTCCTGAGTGCTGGGATTAAAGGTGGGTGCCACCATGCCTGGCTGACACCCTGATTTTAAAAAATTGGCCATAGATGTTTGGATTTATTCCATTGCTTTGCTCATGTCTATGCTCAATGCCACCACCACACAGTCTTGGTTACTATAGCTTTATAATGAATTTTGAAATTGGGAAATGTATTTTCCTTACTTGTTTTGCTTTTTCAATAGTTCTTTCCTATTTTGGGCCCCTTGAATTTCCATATTAATTTTAGGTTTAGCTTGTCATTTTTCTTGATGAAAAAAAGTTACTGAAATTTTATAGGGATTTCATTGAATTTATAAACCATATAAGGAGTATTTTCTGTAATTATAGTTTAACTTTCCTCTTTAATCAAGTTATTAAAATGGCTTATCCTTTTCTTATCTTCTTTATTTTATTATAATATGGTTAGAATGTATGATTTCATGACTTCTGTTGAAATTACCTTTGTTTTCTGATCCAAAATATATTATTAAAAATGTCCTAAATGAACTGGAGAGATGGCTTAGTGGTTAAAGTGCTTTCCTGTAAAGCCAAAGGATTCAGGTTTGATTGCCCAGGACCTGCATAAAGCCAGATGCACAATGGCACATGCATCTGGAATTTGTTTGCCCTGGCTGGAGACCCTGGAGCACCCATTCTCACTTTCTCTCTCTCTCTCTCTCTCTCTCTCTCTCTCTCTCCCTCTTTCTGCTTCCAAATAAATAAATAAAATTTAAAAACAATGTCCTAAAACTTTTGAAAATACTACTCAATAATTACTTAGGTGTCTGTATGTATATGATTACACTTTCAAATGAAGTAACTTAAATGCTTGTATCTTGGGATATAATTTTATAAAAGTAGTTGTTTATAGTCTTCTATGCTATTCAAGTGATGAGTTTTTGAAAGTCTGTATTTCTAACAAGTTACAAGTATTCTTAGAGTTATGTTTTAGATTGTAAAAATTAATTATTGTATCTTTGAAGTTATTTGAGTTTTCCCATTATATTTTTTCAGTCCAGTGATTTGAGGACATAACACATCATTTAAAATTATTTTATTTTATTTTATATATGAGAGATAGAGAGAGAGAATGAGCAGGCCATGGCCTCTAGCCATTGCAAACCTACTCCAAATGCATGTGCCACCTTGTGCATCTGGCTTTACATGGGTACTGGGGAATTGAACCCAAGTCTTTAGGCTTTGCAAGTAAGTGCCTTGACCCCTGAGCTATCTCTCCAGCCCCCATTTAAAACTTTCTAATAGACATGAGTTTCTGTTTTAATGATTATCAGTTGAAGTGACTCACCCTTCCCTGAAGAAGACATCAAATTTAGGGTTCTATTTTCCTTTTATAGTCCCTACTTCATTACTTCTAACCTTGAAATCATCTAGGATTTTATTTGTAGGAAATTAACTTTTATATTATCTATCAATAATTAATTAGTCATAATTATAACTTCCACACATTCCTTTATTGTGATAATTAATGCATGCAAAGGGCTTGGCAGGATGCCTGGCACATACTAATTACTCAACAGTATTTGTAGTGCTGACCGTGAGGGTTATCTTGTCATTCTGGTCAGATCCCTTATCATTAGCAGTGACATCTTTATTACCTGGATAATTTCCAGACATGGCTCCTAGACTCCCTTGTTTTATTTTAAAATTCTCCTACAGATCACTGTCTACATCAGGGATTATCAGCCTTTGACATTGCAGTATCATGTCACTTACAAATATTCTGGGCTATATCTTATATCTATCTATCTATCTATCTATCTATCTATCTATCTATCTATCTATCTAGTAATGCATGAGGACCATGGGCCACAGGTTGGATGCACCTGGTAAATGCTCCACCAAAATATCAAGCTTACCAGTGAAACTGCATGCCCGCTTTCCAATCTCTGTAAATATAAAAGCGTCCTCTGGACTGGAGAGATGACTTGGGGGTTAAGATGCTTGCCTGTGAGGCCTAGGAACCCAGTACCCATGTAGGCCAGATGCACATGGTGGCACATGTGTCTGGTGTTCTTGTTTTCAGTGGCTAGAGGCCCTGGAGTGCCCATTCTTGTTCTCTCTCTCTCTCTCTCTCTCAAATTAATACATAAAAATTAATATAAATATTAATAAAAAGAAAAGGAAAGCATCCTCTGCCTCTGACCTGGGAGCCTTCATTATAACTTTGCTTCTCCTTTCATCTTGCACCTGTCAGCATGACAGCTGAGTCTAGGGCTCTGCTACTATAGGCCTTCAACTTAGTGTTTGCCTTCTGTCCTTTCTTTTACCTGCAACACAGTAATAAGCCCTTAACACCTGAAAATGCTGCTTCCATTGACTTCTTTTTTTGTTTGCTTGGTTACTTAGCATTTAGTTACTAGACTCCCAGTTCCTCCTCTCTATTCTCCTTGCTGGGTAATCTTCTTCAAGCATAGTGCCGAGTTTGTAATCTTAACAGAATTCTTGTTTTAAACACATGCCTCACCCCTTTATCTGGCTTCTCCAGACTTCTACTGGGTTGAGTCTACATCACCAATCACCCCTCTTTAAGGTTGCTATTCTTCAGTTAAATTAACACATCAATTCCTTCATGAAATCCTAAAATAACCTTCTGAACTCTTTGACATTTCTCTGAGCAAGAAACCTCTTTTGAACCATTTCTGCCTATCAAAATTCTACCTATCCTCCCAGAACTTCTAGGAGAAGCTGGCTATAACACCCATCAACCTGTCCCTAACAACACACTCACCTAGGAGGTTCTGAAGATAAGTTCTAAATGTCTAATGCAATGTAAAGCCATGTAAACTTAGCTAACAATGCTATATTGTTACTTAAAGTTTGCTAATGGCATAGACTGTAGATGTTTTCAACAAAGAAAGAATGAAAAAGAAGGAAAAAGGGAAGAAAACAGAAAAAAAGAAGGAATGAAGGGGAAAAAAGAAAGTGGTGGATATGTGAATTGGCTGGATTGCAGCAATCATTTCATACATGTTAAAACATTGGTTGCACATCTTAAATATATACAATTTTCACTTGTTAATGATATCTCAGTAAAGCTGAAAAAGGTTGATTCTGAAAATACCACCAAGGTTTCCTGAAGCAGACTATGTAAAATAAAAACATGTCTAAAAATGCTATTTTCTATACATGTACCTTTGCTTAGAAAAATTGACTAGTTAAATATGTCTAAGAATAACACAAGAGAAGGCATAGACCATTTTTATGGTGGTAGACCTGAAGGAAACATATACTTTGAAGGAAACCAGACCATAGAAACAGCTGTGGCATATGAATTAATATTTAATGAAATGTGAGGAATGGCCCAGCATAAAGTTCTTTGAGTATTTGGGTCTTTGTGCTGCTGTCATAAATACAGATATGACAGTTTTCAAGTACAAACCAGTAAAGTCTGCATAGATAGAAAAAACTAGTAGAATCTACATCTAGAAATACTAAATGCAGCCTGATTTGGTAGTTCCTTTTATACTGGCATTGAGGTTTTATTTAGTAAACAGTGCAATGAAAATTTTCAATGTTATTTCTTGTTAGTGTTTCATCCTCAAAAGTACCAATAGAGAAATCTATTTCAAGAAAAACAAACAACAGTATGATAAATTGGGAAGTGATTCTAGTGGTAAAGACCTATCTGGTCTACTTATAATAACCTAGAAAGAGATCAAATGAATGAAAGTGGCTGAACTAGTGGAGAGGAAGGAAATGACGCTGATGCAATCACTTTACATAAAGACTTAGTAATTGACTTGTAAATGATTATGAGGACTAAGTGATGGCATCACCTATGTCAGCCACTCATGCTTTGTTTGCACCTTCAAAAGTTAGCATACCAGACAATTCACTGGTATCTGGGCAATGCAATACAAATAGATATTTCTTTTTGTGTGTAGCAAATCAGAAAAACAATTTTAGGTGTTGGAGAGATGGTTTAGCGGTTAAAGCATTTGCCTGTGAAGCCTAAGGACCCAGGTTTGATTCCCCAGTACCCACATAAGCCAGATGCACAAGGTGATACATGTGTCTGGAGTTGGTTTGCAGTGGCTAGAGGGCCTGGCATGCCCATTCTACCTGCCTCTCTTCCTCTCTCTATTTCTATCTCTCTCTCTCTCAATAAATAAACATAAAAAAAACAATTTTGAAGGATTTCTCATCTCCAATGCTTTTATCAGTGTATATAAAAAGGTGATATGGCTCTATGGTTTTAGGGGAATATCAACTGGGAATTAGGCCAGATGTGCTGGCAAATGCCTGTACTCTCAGGACTTCAGAGGTTGAAGTAGGCAGATGGTGAGATAAGGGTCTTTCTAGTCTATATAACAAGACCCTGTCTCAAAAAATATAAATAAGGAGCCGGGCGTGGTGGCACATGCCTTTAATCCCAGCACTCGGGAGGCAGAGGTAGGAGGATTGCCCTGAGTTCGAGGCCATCCTGAGACTCCATAGTGAATTCCAGGTCAGCCTGGGCTAGAGTGAGACCCTACCTCGAAAAACCAAAAAAGAATATATATATATATATACGTATATATATATATAGACTGTAGGGATGGCTTAGCTGTTAAGGTACTTGCCAACAAAGCCAAAGGACCCAGGTTCAACTCCCCAGGACCCATGTGAGCTAGTGCACAAGGTCACGCATGCAACTGCAATTCTTTTGAGGCAGTTGAAGGCCCTGGCACACCCATTCTCTCCCTCCCTCCCTCCTCTCTCTTTCTTTCTCTCTCAAATAAATAAAATTAAATTAAAAATAGAAATAATTAAATAGTAAGAGTTTTATGATTGATCAGATACATACATGCTGCACAGTTTGTTTTTATGGTTTAAATTAGCCTTATTAAGATAAAAATGTCCTATAATAAATTATACCTATTGAAATGTTTTATTGGATGTATTTCTTTTTATTTTTATTTTTTATTAGATATGGACATATTTATTATGTAAACAACATATGTTGGTACCATCCTTCTCCTTGCTCTTTTTCTGATGAGCCTTCCTTGTTTGGCATGCAGGTCAACCCCACAGGGATTGTGGGTCATGCATTATGTTGGGGGGAGAGGCAATGTCTCTGTGCAAAATGTCCCAACTTGTGGCTATAACAATCTTTCCACCCCCCTTCCTTAAAATTCCCTGAGGCATGCTGGGAGCACTATAAGTCTACTTTAGTGATGGGCACTTAGGAGCATCTGGACTCTGGTTTGGTAGGTGTGGTATTGAATGTCCTCAGTGTTTATCTCCTTCACCTTGGTGCTGATGTCAGATTCACTAAGAAAGCAGAACTCCTGCTCATTTCCCCAGTTCCTCTATTTTTTTTTTTTTTTTAGCTGGGTCCAGGGTGGAGTGCACTGGGTTGTTTATCTCCTCAGGTTCAGCTCTCATCTGAAAAAGAGAAGCAGATTCTTCAATGGAGAATAAAGTCAGCACTGGTTAAATGGCATAAACATTATTAATTTAGAGAGAATTAAAAGGATGTAGACCCTCTTATAGACTAAGGTTAGTGGGAGCTTGACAATGAAAAGCAGAGTCATTATCTGGATATTATTCCAACTTGTTTCCCAGTTCCTGATATGGTTTCCTTTCCATTGAAAGGATCTGTTAGCCAATCCAAGAGCAGTTGGTTACCCACCATGGCTGTGTGCCACTATTGCATTTGTGTGAGCATCATATCAAGATGTTTGCTGCTGAGTTGCTTAGACTTTGAGTTGCATGAACAGATGTTGGCCTCTTTCCCCCGGTAGCTCATGTAGTGCCTTTCAGCACTAGATGGGCTAATTGTCTAGGGACTGGCTCTCCTCAAGATTCCAGCCATTCTCTCCTTGGTCTGTGCAGGCAATGTATGGTGTCTTCAGTAGTAGGGTCTTACCATTAACCTCTGGTGGGTAATCAAGTGCTCTGACATAAGTCTGCCTTATTCTTTTGGGAGATTTAGTAGGTCTCTCTGATCAACAGCTCATTGTGGATATAGACCACATCCTGATGCAGGGAATTATAGGTCAGTGCCAAGGGAAAAGAAAAAGAAAAAGATAAGAAAGAGAAACAGGAGAAATTTGAGGTTAGGTTTTATCTCACCCTCTCCAGAGCCCTTTGATTCAGGTGCTCCCCCTAAAGTCCTCTTCAGAGTTCCACCTTTTAGGCTAACTTCCAGAATATAGGATTCTATGGTACCAGCTCAATTTGGGTTCATGTTTGTATCCCCCTCTTCCCCTTCACCCAAGCCCTACCCTCCGTATTGTCCAAGCCTCAAGATGCTATTCAGATATGTCAGCAACTCAAGCTGATACCGATTAGGAACTGCAGATGAGTCAGATCATGCGACAGTTGTCTTTCTCTGATCGTGTAAGTTCACTTAGAATGATCTGTTCCAAGTTTGACCATTTTTCTATGAATCTCAATGTGTCATTTTTTCTTACAGCTAAGTAGAATTCTATCATGTAGATATACCACATCTTGGTTACCTATTCATCCAATGATGGGCACCTGGGTTGAGTGCAGTTTTTAGCTATTTTGAATTGAGCAGCTATAAACATGGTTGAGCAAATATCTGTGAACTGAGACTGTGGAGTTTTTAGGGTAAATGCCCAGTAAGGGAATAACAGGGTCTACTGGTAACTCTATATTCATCTTTTTCAGGAGTCTTGATATTGATTTCCATAGTGGTTGTACCAGCTTACATTCCTACCAACAGTGAACTAGTGATCTCTATTTTCTACATCCTCGCCAACATTTGTTTTCATTTGATTTTTTTTAATGTTTGCTATCCTTACTGGGGTAAGGTGGAATCTCATAGTTGTTTTAATTTGCATTTCCCTAATGGTTAGGGATGTTGAACATTTTCTTAAGTGTGTAAGCCATTTGTAATGCTTCCTCTAAGAACTTCCAATTTAGTTCTCTGTGCCACTTTTGGAGTGGGTTTGATTATTTATTGTTTAGTTTTTTGAGTTCTTTGTAGATTCTAGATATTAGGTTTCTGACAGTAATATAGCTGAAAAATATTTTCTCCATTCAGTTGGTTATCTATTCTCTCTGCTTATGGTATGTTTGTATTGTATGTATTTCTTGGCTTGTGTGCGTGTTCACATGTGAATGTAGGTGCATGCATGCCACGGCACACATGTGGAGGTCAGAGGTGCCAGTCCTTACCTTCACCTTGTGTCTCATTCTCATTGTTGTTCACTGCTGAGAATGCCAGGCCTGAGAGCTTCAGGGAAATTCTCCTGTGTCAGCCTCTCTCCTCATCATGTGCTGGGACTAAAGATGTCTGCCACAGCTTTCCATGGATTCTGGAGATCTAAACTCAGATACTCATGCTTGTACAATAATCAGTTCATCCACTGATCCATCCTTTCAGCCTTATTGGGTGTATTTTGACAAAAATTCAAGTGTGTACCATGTATCCACTATCCCAATCAGGATAAAGAAATTTTTCATTATCCCCAGAATGTGGACTTTTGCTGTCATTCCCTTTCTGCTCCCCACCAAATGCAAGGATAATTCTGCTTTCTATACCTTTTGAATAAATTTACCTACTAAAAATTTCAGATAGAATCATATAATGAATATTTATTTGTGTTGAGTTTCTTCAACTTAAAAAATGCTTTTGAGGGCTAGAAAGATGGCTCAGTAGTTAAGGCACTTGCCTGCAAAACCTAAGTGCCCAGGTTTGGTTCCCCAGAATCCAGATGCACATGGTTTGCAGTGGCTAGAGACCCTGGTGAGCCCATTCTCTCCCCCCCTCATGAATAATTAATTAATTGATTTTTTAAAGTATTTTTTAAATTTATTTGACAGAGAAAGAGGAAGGGTGAGAGAATGGGCATGCCAGGCCCTCCAGCTACTGCAAATTAACTCCAGACACGTGCGCCCCCTTGTGCATCTGGCTAATGTGGATCCTGGAGAATCGAACCTGGGTACCTTGGCTTTGCAGGCAAATGCCTTAACTGCTAAACCATCCCTCCAGCCCAAATTAATTGACTTTAAAAATAGTTTTGAAATATATCTAGATTGCATGTATCAGTAGGTAAGTCTTTATGATTGCTGAGTAATTCAAAGTTAAAATCTTAGTAGTTCTACTAAAATATATTTACATGTTAATCTGTGGATAGACACACACTGCTTCTATTTTCATCTATCATGAATAAAGCTGTTGTGAACATTCATAGTTAAGTTCTTGTGCAGATATGTTTTTGTTTCTTGTGGACAAATTCCCACTATCAGAACTGCTAGCTTATACAGACACTTCCAATATACCATTTTACAATCCCACTGATAGCATATGAAAGTGCTAATTATTCCTTATCCTTGCCTACATTTGGTATGGTCAACTTAAAAAATTTTAGTCATTTTAGTTGGTGTATTTCATTGTGCTTAACTTTGCATTGTTCTCATAATTACTAATATTGTTCCTACTGTTATATGCTTAATGACTATTTGTATGTCATTTTGTGAGGAGTATTCAAATAATTTAGTAATTTTAATTGGATTGTCTGCCTTTTAATTATTAAATTATGAGTTCAAGGTACCAGCCCTTTGTGAGACACACATACTGTGAATATTTTCTCCAGACTGTGGTTTGTATTTTAATTACATTAAAGGTGGCTTCAAAAGATTTCAAGCTTTAGCTGGGTGTGGTGGCTCACAGTTTTAATCCCAGCACTTGGGAATCATCATAAATTTGAGGCCAGCCTGGGCTACAGAATGAGTGAGTTCCAGGGATAGAGTGAGGCCCTATGTCCAATAAGTAAACAGATAAAAGAAAAAAAGTGTTAGTAGCATTCAATTTATTACTTTATGGAAATGACCAGAGAAAAGGGGAGATGGATTAGTGGATAAAGTGCTTGCTGCTGAAGTCAGAGTGCCCCAATTTGGATCCCCAGAACCCATGTGAAGGTTGGAGTTTATGGAGGATGTAGAAGCGTCTCTGATCCCAACTCCCCTAAAATGAGAAAGGAATGAAGACAAGAGTGTTTCCTGGAAGTTCAGGAATCTGCTTGCCTGGTCAAGGAAGTAATGAACAACAATGAGACGGAGGACAAGAAACCCTGCCTTGAGATGAGATGGCAGGACCCACTGCCACAGGCTGCCCTTTGATGGCACACACACACACATACACACACACACACACACACACACACACACAGTTAAAAATGACCAGAGTTTCAGGGACTCCAGCTTTAAGGAAACAAGTCTCACTTTCGGCTTGTAGCCTGTTGCTCACTTTAGATGCCTGACAATTATAAAACATGGCTACAGTTTAAATCTTACCAAAGGGTGCTAAATATTTTGTATATAATAATTCATTCAAGCTGTACAAAACGCCTTGCTGAAGACAAAATGGGCTTTTCAAAGTAGGGTCTCACGCTAGCCCAGGCTGACCTGGAATTCATTATGTAGTTTCAGGGTGGCCTTGAACTTACAGTGATCCTCCTACCTTTGCCTCCCTCCAGAGCACTGGGATTAAAAGGTGTGTACCACCACACCCAGCCTCTTGTAAGTTCTTGATCACATATCATACACAGAATCTTATTTCTTCTTTATTTTTAAAATTAATTGTATGCATGTGTGTGGAGGCCAAAGGACAACCTTGGGTAACACCCTCAGGAATGCTGTCTCCTACTTTGAGACTTGGAGACAGAGTATCTATGCCATTGGCCTGGAGCTCACCAATTTGTTTAGGTTGGCTAGCCAGCAAGCCCAGGAGTCCTCCTTTCTCTGCTTCCCCAGCACTGGGATTACAAGCACATGCCACCTGCCTGGCTTTTTCACATAGTACTAAGCAAAGCTCAGGTCCTCATACTTATGAGGCAAGCAAGATGACTGAGTCAAATCCCCAGCCCTCTTTATCATTTATTTTTGATTTTTTTTTTGAGGTTGGGGTCTTACTCTAATCCAGGCTGACCTGGAACTCACTCTGTAGTCCCAGACTGGCCTCAATTTCACAGTGATCCTCCTACTTCTGTATCCCAGGGACTGGGATTAAAGGCGTGTGCCACCATATGTGGCCCCAGCCTTCTTTTAATATATATATTTTTTTAGTTGGCATACATATATTTAGGTAGCATTCATTGTGGCATAATCAAGTACATTTTTTTAATTCCCATCTCCATCCTATCCTTCCTCTGCATTTTCCCCCATCCCCCTCTCCACTCGATCACATGGGTCCTGTTGGCCCTTTCTTCTCCGCTCTTCTATCTCATCTCTGTGCACTTTTGGTCACTTTATAGGTTTAATTCACATTTTCTACTCAATACATGCTTAAAGACATTATACCCTAATAAGACTCACATATCAGAGAGAAGATAAGTTAGCACACAAAGTAATGGGTCGAATTCACTGTGGTATTTCCATACCTATATGTCATTATATTTTGTTCTCATTCGTCCTCTATTTCTTCCTTTATAACGCATATCTCTATTATGTGTTTTTTATGCTTTAATGTACTAGTTGGAGCTTCATGTACAACATGAGCATGATGTGTTGGATACGACACTCAGCATTTATTTTCATTTTTTTAGTGTGACTTTCTGTAGCATAGTAGGTGGTCAATTCAATACCAAAATTCCCAGGCTCCCTTGCCACCAAAATTCAACATTTGAATGGACACTACTAATTTGATGCACCTACACATATTTGGTTAAGTGGTGCTCAACTGGATGCCCGCTAACTGCTCCTTTTAGTGATCTACTGGTGCCAAATGTAGGAATGTTGTGGTTTCAGCAGCATGGAGTCTAGGTGAGTGGCTACCCAGAGGGAGGGGCACTGGAGGTAGTAGCCTCTTCCTTTGGATTCCAGCCACAACACTTTCTTGGTTTTGTTTTTAACTTCAATAGCTCGAATGGAAGATTCCTGGCTCCCTACCTTCCTGACTGAAGCAGAGCGAGCAGCTCCTCTAAGAGATCAGTTTTGAGGTGTTTTGGGCTTCAGCTCTGGATCTCAGCTTGTCATTCAATCTTTCAGTCCTCCTGGTGAGTTTGGAATGATCTGTTTACTAGTATTGAATCCATTTAAAATATTCAGACAATTTCTGTTTCCAACATTGAACACACAGTTAGGATAAGTTGGACATACAGCAAAGGTGTAAATAGGCAATAATCAGCAGAGAAAGAGACATGAAGAGTCACTTTAGGTGCAAGAATTTGTCCTTGGGAGTAAAGGTGCGCCACAGTCCCCACATGAGAGGACAAGGCACAGCCCCACTCTCGGGGTGCCAAGGCCTCAGCTTCTCAAAAGGCTTCGCAACAGCTCATCCTGGGACTTCTAGGGCATCTCTTGCTTCCCACATCTGGGAAAAAACATGGCTCCAGAGCACAGGGGCTATGTCTGGGACCAAGTTTGTCCCAGCAATGAAAATTAAATGGAAGCCGAGAATGGTAAATAAGCAGGACAATTTATTGGTTAATAAAATCATTTGAAGATAAAAGAAAGACAAAGCTGCTTTATAAAATGTATGGCACATATTAATATACTTCTAAATACCCCAGTGTGAAATAACTATATAGCCTTCGTTGTATTTTTTCTTACACCATGAAGAACCATACTGTGGTGGTTTGATTAAGGTGTTCTTCATAGACTTAGGTATTCTGAGTGCTAGGTTCCCAGCTGATGGAGATTTGGGAATAATGCCTCCTAGATGTGGTGTGTTATTGGGGTCAGGCTTATGGGTGTTAGAGCCAGCTTCTCCTTCCCAATGTTTGCCACACTCTCCTGTTGCTGTTGTCCATCTGTAGCAGACAGCTTCAGGTTCGCTGAGATGAACTTCCAGACCAGACACAGTTATGGAGGAAGGGATTTATTGAAGCTTACAGACCCAGGGGAAGTTCCATAAATGGCAGAAGAAGCTGGCCTGCTTTCACAGGACCAAGCAGAGAGAGAGAGAAGCACAAGCCTAAAGCCAAAAGCCACACAGCACAGCATACTTCAGGAACTCCAGCTAGGTACACTTTGCATATCTTTAGATTGAAATCTGAAACCCACCACCACACCTTAAGATCCACACAATGGCACTGACTCCAGCCAGGTGGCTGGAGATGCAAACTATAAAGAAACAACTGAATATATTGGGGGCCATTTATTCTATTCAAACCACCACACCATCTGATGTTGGCCAGGAGGTGATGTCCATACTCTGCTCATGCCATTATTTTCCCTGCCATTATGAAGCTTCTCCTTGAGTCTGTAAACCAAAACAAACATTTATTTTTCCCTCAAGCTACTCTTGATCAGGTGATTTCTGCCAGTAATGGGAACCTGACTACAACATTAAAGTTGGTACCAATAATGGGTCATTGCTGCTTAAAACCTGACTTTGTGGCTTCAACCTTTTGGAGCTGATTTTCAAGAGGAATGTGGATGAATTTGAAATCTTGGGCTAAGAGACACCTTGCAGTGCTGTAAGTACTGCTTGATGGACTATTCTGGTCAGAGTTGAAAGACCTGAATGCAGTAAGAACTAAGGACTGTGAGATTTGGCTTATGAGGGATATGGTACAGAAACGAAATCTTTGGGTTGAAACTTCTGCCTGTTCAGCTGCAGTTATATGAGAGATTACAACCTTTGAGATTGAGGCAACAGGAAGAATTTAGACTCTTTTCAAGAGGCCTGAATACTCAAGGAGTGTCCTTTTCTTCAAAGTCTACTTTATTCCCCCTGGATTAACAAATTGGCACCCTACCTGGTATTGTGGGGTATAAGAAACGCAGGAAAGAGAGGATCATTGAATTTGCAACAGTCTTGTATTTTGGAAATGGCTATGGGCAGTGTGAAGCAGGTCTGCTAAGGATTGCCTGCATGAAAACAGGATGGAGCCTTGAAGATGAACCGTGAGTTGCAATGGAGACCCAATGGAGATGACAGGACCACAAGACAGCTGCTAAGGAGAGCTGCCAGCCCTGGATGAAGTTTTCTAGGACTGTGAATAGCCTAGCTGGAGGGGTGGAATTGGAACTCCAGAGACTTGTTGCTGGTTAGAATTATTGGACTTGGAGACTTGTTACTGACTAGAGTTGTTGGACCTGGAGCTACAGTTTGATGTTTGCCCTGTTTAAATCTTGTATTGGTTGAAAATTTCTTTGCTATGCCCAATGCCATCTTTTGCAGTATGAGTATTTATCCTGTACCATTATGGGTTTTGGGAGGATTTTTTGGTATTATGGCTCAGATAAAAGACCTTGGATTGTTATGCCCAGTTCTTGGCACCCCCAGTGACCACCAAGGAGAACCATACATGTATCCAAGGGCAAGGAGCTTTATTTCGGGCTTAAGCTCGGACTCTTGACTTCACCAACGCAGCTGGATCCATACAAGAGCCCTGAGTGGCGGGAGGGTAGGGTTTATATAAGGATTTGAACAAAGAAGTAGGGGATGGGTACATGATTGGTTGATTTAAACAGTAACTGCACTTGTAGTCTTCTGATTGGCTTGGGATTTTTGCGGGCAAAGTTGGGGGCAGGAGCTAGGGGAACTCCAGGCAGATGAGGTAATCTCCATTGCAATTGGCTAAGCAAGTAGCGGTAACATTTGTATGCTTTCGATTGGCTGGGGCAGAAAGGCAGAAGGGACAGGCCTCAGGCATGTCCTGGGCCTGTCTTGGGGTGACTCAGGCCCTTGGGTGGATATCTTTCCTGACTATATGTCAGGGTGATTGCCTTCTGCTTAAGCAGGAACCTGAAATTTAGGCCTAGCCAGGGCAGCACCCTACTGAATCCCTTCATGGCATCAGTTTAGTTTCTGGGTCTTTCAGGATCACAGGGATGTTTGAATATCATTAGGACTGATAAAAAAAATATGGGACTTTTAAAGTTGGATTGAATGCATTGCATTTTATATCATGGATGGTTATCAGTTTATGGGGGCCAGGGCAGAATGCTGTGGTTTGATTCAGGTGTCCCTCATAAACTTAGGTATTCTGAATGCTAGGTTCCCAGCTGATGGTGATTTGGAAATAATGTCTCCTGGAGGCAGTGTATTGTTGGGGGTGAGCTTATGGGTATTATAGCCAGATTCCCCTTGCCAGTGTGTGGCATACTCTCCTGTTGCTGTTGTCCATCTGACTTTGGCCAGGAGGTGATGTCCACCCTCTGCTCATGCCTTCGTTTTCCTCTGCCATCATGAAGCTTGCACTCGAGTCTGTAAGCCAAAATTAAGCCTTTCTTCCTTCAAACTACTCTTGGTCAGGTGATTTCTGCCAGCATTGTGAACCTGACTGCAACACATACATAGAGAAATAAATCTTCTAATACATTTGTTATCTATTTAGACATCTCTCCAGTATTTTTTACTAACAATCACACAGCTACTGCTTCAAGTGTTGTGACTTTCTTGTTTATTCTATTCCTGTCACTATCAAAAAATATTTTTGTGTTGAATACTGTTGCAGTCAGGTTCACATTGCTGGTAGAAATCACCCAGCTAAGAGCAGCTTGTGGGAAAAAGGGGGTTTATTTTGGCTTACAGACTCAAGGGGAAGCTCCATGATGGCAGGGGGAAACAATGGCATGAGCAGAGGGTGGACATCACCCCCTGGCCTACATAAGCTGGACAACAAGAACAGGAGAATGTGCCAAATGTTGGCAGGGGGAACTGGCTATAGCACCCATAAGCTTGCTCCCAACAATACACTGCTTCCAGGAGGTGTTAATTCCCAAATCTCCATCAGCTGGGAACCTAGCATTCAGGACACCTGAGTTTATGGGGACACCTGACTCAAACCACCACAAAATACCAAATGATTTCTCTATAATTTTTTTTTTCTGAAAGTAAGCATCTCATCTTTTGATACTTATACCATTTCAAAGAGTCGCTGACATCTATTCCTTCTCACAAAATACCCTATTATTCTACTTAGAAAATTACATCACCTCCATCATATGTATTTTTAGTAGAAGATCGGTAAGGGTTCCCTCCCACCCCAACCCCACATTGGGAACCAGAGAGAAACTTTACTTGCCATGCTCTCATGAAACCAGGTATGGAGAGTAGATTTGGCCAGTTATATACTGTATTACTTTTGTTGTTGTTATGACCTGACAACTTAAGGGAGGAGAGGTTTATTCTGGCTTGCAGTTTGAGAGAGTACAGTCCGTCATAGCAGAAGGCTAAGGCGTGGCAGACTTCATTGGACCTTGAGTGGGATTCTGTGGCTGAGATAATTTACAACTCAGTAAACCAGGAAACAGAAAGGGGGAGTTACTTTGCCCAATTTGTTTTCTTCTCTGTGTGTGTGTAGTATATACATGGTTGTGTGTAGATGCATGTGTACAGAGGCCAGAGTGGCTCATCCACATATTTCCTTAAGACAATCTCATCACTGAACCTGGAACTGTGATGTTCATAAGCCCCAGCAGTTTTCTGGTGTTTGCTCCTTACAGGCCTGGTGTTACATGCATGCACGCCCATCCCCAGCTATTTACATGGGTGCTGTGGAATAAAACTCAGGAGGTCTCAGGTCTCCTTAGGCTCTCACACATCTATATCAAGGTACTCTTACCTGTTTAGCCACTTTAGTAGCCCCTACTTTTTCCTATTTTATTCACTTAGGACCCCAGTCTATGGGGGTATTGCCCATGTTTAGGGCTGTCCTTTCCTCTTAATTAATCCTCTTTGGGAACAAACTCACAGAAACTACCAAGGATATGCTTCACCAATGTCTTAGGCACTAGTATCTTGAGTTCTCCTTTGTTGATTTTTTTTTGAGACAGGGTTTTACTATGCAACAAAAGCTGACCTTGAACTCCTGATCCTCCTTCCTCAACCTCCTGAGAGCTGGGACTACATGCCTAGCTACCATGCCCAGCTGCCTTGCTGTTATGCAATCTTTGCTTCAGGCCACATTCCCATTCTTCTTTCCCAAATGGCATATGCCCATATGGCCCAACTAATTAATGTTTGATTGAATTACTCTGAGATAAAAGCACTTATCTATATTCAACTTTGATGATCATTTTTCTATTATTTCTATCATGTTTATAGCTGTAGAAAGAAAAAAAATGAGGATGTGAGGAGATGTTGTCTATTAAATGACTTGGAAATGGTTCTTTGAGCTAGAGGTAGGTTGTAGTCATTCTTGTTTCCTTTGTTTATTTTATAAGACAAATCTTGTTTTTATAGTATTGCAGAACAGATATGATACAGGTTTTATGTTTTGTGATTTATATTGTTAATTTTGTGAGCATTTTGACATCATGTTTTTGATAGCTATGAGCCTTTTCCTCTCCCATATCCCTCAATCATAATGTTGATATTAGAATAAGAGAAATATGTTGCAGTGATGACCAGTGACAAGCGCAGGATGTTGTTTTATTTTTCTCTTCTCCTTAGGAGTGTAAGATTACCAACTGTGGCCAACCCCCTTTTCCCACAGTCATCCTCCTTTCCACCTTCTCTGGAGGTCTTAGTGATGTTCTTTGGACACACTTGTTTAGGGTGTTATATATTTTGATGTCATGATCTTTTCCTCCTATTATGACGGTCTTGTGTAGGTAGTGTCAGGCACTGTGAGGTCATGGATATCCAGGTTATTTTGTGTCTGGAGGAGCATGTTGTAAGGAGTCCTACCCTTCCTTTGGCACTTACATTCTTTCTGCCACCTCTTCTGCAATAGACCCTGAGACTTGGAAGGTATGATAGAGATATTTAAGTGCTGATCACTCCTCTGGCACTTCTTCTCAGCACCATTGTGCCTTCTGAGTTATCCCAAGGTCACTGCCATCTGAAAAGAGAAGCTTCTCTAACCAAAAGTGGAGTAGCATTAATATATGGATATGAGCATTAACAGAAGTGCTTACTGGGCAGTTTGGTGAGCCTAGCATATACATTTAGCCAGACACCAGCAGACGTTATACACCCCTTGGGCTCATGATTGCCCCTGATTTAGGTTTTCAGTATCAGGGATGTATTCCATCCCATGGAGTCCAGTCCAATTAGAGGGCAGTTGGTTTCCACCATGACAGATGTGCCACTATTGCATCCATTGGCTCATTTGGCCTGGCTGGCAAAATATAAGGCTTGCAGTGTCCACTGTTGAATATCTTCACTGGTGATTTCTCTCTCTCCCATTGAGCTGAATGCAGAATGACTTCTTCCAGCTCTCTGTCATCTGGTCTACATTGAGGAGGGTTTTAGGTCAGCTTCAGGAGGATTTCTCAGTGACCTTGCAGCCTAAGTATGTGGAGTCTTCAGCAATAGAGTATTAACATCTATTTCTGGTGGGAAACCAAGAGCCTCTGCAATGGCCTGTAATGTTTTAGGGATATCAGTGACCTTCCTGGCCAACAACTCACTGGAAGGTATCCAATCCCTGGCACTGAAAATTTTCTAGTAACAATCTATGGCTTCTGAGTGTTCCAGTGTCCAAAAAAGTAGGTTTTCATATGACTTATTTATATCCTCTTAGATTTTGATTAGCCCTCCCTCCACCTTTCCTTTACTCAATCTTTTCAAACCCTGACCTCACTTAGGCCTTTCCACCCCCATTAATCTGTTCTTATACTTACATATATACATATATATAATACCATCCTATTAAGTCCCCCCTTCCTCCCTTTTTATTCCCTTTATATCCCCTTTTTAGCTTACTGGCCTCTGCTACTGAATTTTATTCCTACTCACATAGAAGTCCAATCATTTGTAGCTAGGATGCACATATGAGAGAGAACATGTAACATTTGGTTTTAGGGGACTGGGTTACCTTGATAAGTATAATCCTTTCAAGATCCATCCATTTTCCTGCAAATTTCATAATTTCATTTTTTTTTTTTACCTCTGAGTAAAACTCCATTGTGTAAATGTGCCACATCTTCATTATCCACTCATCAGTTGAGGGATATCTAGGCTGTTTCCATTTCCTAGCTATTGTGAATAGAGCATCAATAAACATGACTGAGGAAATATCTCTAAGGTAGCGAGACAAGTCCTTAGGATATATGCCTAGGAGTGGTATAGCTGGGTCGTATGTTGAATCTATTTTTAGCTGTCTCAAGAACCTCCACACTGACTTCCACAATGGCTGGACCGGATTGCATTCCCACCAACAGTATAGAAGGTTTCCTCTTTTTCCACATCCTCACCAGAATTTGTGGCCATTTTTTTCATGATGGTAGCCAATATGACAGGAGTAAGATGATATCTCAATGCAGTATTAATCTGCATTTCCCTGTTGGCTAGGGACATAGAACTTTTTTTTTAATGTTTATATGCGATCAGTATTTCTTCTTTTGAGAACTCTCTATTTAGCTTCATGGCCCATTTTTTAATTGGGTTATTTCATTTTTTACTATGTAGTTTTTTGAGTTCTTTGTATATCCTCGATATTAATCCTCTGTCAGGTATATAACTGGCAAAGATTTTCTCCTATTCTGTAGTTTACCTCTTTGCTCTAACACAGTGTTCTTTGCTGTGCAAAAGCTTTGTAATTTTGTGAAGTCCCAGCAGTTGATCTGTGGTTTTATTTCCTGAGCAATTGGGATTATATTCAGAAAGTCTTTGCCAAGACCAATATGTTGAAGGTTTTCCCCCACATTTTCCTGTAGCAGTTTCAGAGTTTCAGGTCTGATATTAAAGTCTTTTATCCATTTGGATTTAATTCTTGTGCAAGGAGAGAAATAAGGATATATTTTCATCCTTCTACAGATACATATCTAGTTTTTCCAGCACCATTTTCTGAAGAGGCTGTCTTTTCTCCAGTGAGTATTTTTGGCATTTTTATTGAATATCAGGTGGCAATAGCTACCTGGACTCACATCTGGGTCTTCTATTCTGTTCCATTGAACTACATGTCTGGTTTTGTGACAGTACCATGCTGTTTTTGTCACTATGGCTCTATAATATGGGTTAAAATCAGGTGTGCTGATATCACCAGTCTTATTTTTGTTTCTCAAAATTGTTTTAGATATTAGAAGGGTTTTGTGCTTCCAAATGAAGTTTTGGATTGTTTTTTCTATTTCTGTGAAGAATGCCATTGGGATTTTGATGGGGATTGCATTAAATGCGTAGATTGCTTTTGGCAAGATTGCCATTTTCTTTTCTTTTCTTTTCTTTTTGTTTATTTATTTATTTGACAGTGACAGAGAGAAGGAGGAGGGAGGGAGAGAGAGAGAGAGAGAGAGAGAGAGAGAGAGAGAGAGAGAGAGAATGGGCATGCCAGAGCCTTCCAGCCTCTGTAAACAAACTCCAGATGCGTGCGCCCCCTTGTGCACCTGGCTAACATGGGTCCTGGGGAATTGAGCCTTGAACCAGAGTCCTTAGGCTTCACAGGCAAGCGCTTAACCGCTAAGCCAACTCTCCAGCCCAAGATTGCCATTTTCACAATATTGATTCTTCCAATCCAAGAACAAGGGATGCCTTTCCATGTCCTAGTGTCTTCTATAATTTCTCACTAGAGTGTTTTAAATTTTTCATTGTAGAAATCCTTCACTTCCTTGGTTAGTTTTATTCCAAGGTACTTTATTATTTTTTATGCAATTGTGAATGCAAGTGATTCTCTGATTTCATCCTCTGTGTGTTTGTTGTTAGCATATAGGAAGGCTACTGATTTCTGTATGTTTATTTTGTATCCTGCTACATGGCTATAGGTGTTTATCAGCTCTAACATTTTGCTGGTAGTCTTTAGGGTCCATTATGTATAGAACCATATCACCTGCAAATAATAACTTGATCTCTTCCTTTCCAATCTGTGTCCCTTTTATGTTTGTCTCTTGCCTTATTGCTATGGCTAAGACTTCCAGTACTATATTAAGTAAGAGTGGGGACAGTGGACACCTTGTTTTGTTCCTGATTTTAGTGGAAAAGCTTCGAGTTTTTCTCCATTTAGTATTATGTTGGCTATAGGATTGTCATAAATAGCCTTTATTATGTTGAGATATGTTCCTTCTATTTCCAGTCTCTGTAGGACTTTTATTATGACGGGATGTTGGGTTTTTGTCAAATGCTCTTTCTGCATCTAATGAGATGATCATGTGATTTTTGTCCTTCAGTCCATTCATATAATGTATTACATGTATTCATTTGTGTATGTTGAACCATCCCTGCATCACTGTGATAAAGCCTACTTGGTCAGGGTGAATAATTATTCTGATATATTCTTGTGTTCTGTTTGCCAATATTTTGTTGAGAATTTTTACATCTATGTTCATGAGGGAGATTGGTCTGTAATTTTCTTTTTTTGTTCTATCTTTGCCTGGTTTTGGTATCAGGATGGTGCTGGCTTCATAGAAGGAGTTTGGTAGGATTCCTTCATTGTCTAATTTACAGAAAAGTTTGAGAAGCATTGGTGTTAGTTCTTCCATGAAGGTCTGGTAAAATTTACCAGTGAATCTATCTTGGCAGGGACATTTTCAGTTGGGAGATTTTTTTTAAAATAACTGCTTGGATCTCCATACTTGTTATAGATCTATTTAAGTGGTTTATCTCATCTTGGTTTAATATAGGTAGGCCGTACAAATCAAGGAAATCATTTCTTTCATATTTTCAAAATTAGTGGAGTATATGTTCTTACTGTATGACCCTATGATTTTTTGAATTTCTCTGGTATTTGTTGTGATGGTGCCTCTTTCGTCTCTAATTTTATTAACTTGTGTCTCTTCTTTCTTTCTTCTAGTCAGATTTGCTAGGGGTATACCAATCCTGTTGATCCTTCCAAAGAACCAACTCTTTGTTTCATTGATTCTTTGGATTGTTTTTTGGGTTTCTATTTCATTAATTTCTGCCCTAATCTTTATTATTTCTTCCTCTCTATGGATTTTCAGTTTGCCTTGTTCTTTATTTTCTGAGACCTTAGGGTGAAGCATTAAGTTGTTTACTTGCAACCTTTCTAATTTCTTAATATAGGCACTTAAAGCTATAAATTTCCCGCTTAGGATTACCTTCATTGTGTCCCAAAGGTTTTGGTATGTGGTGTTCTCATTATCATTTGATTCTATGAATTTTTAAATTTCCTTCTTGATTTCTTCATTGACCCATTCATCATTTAGTAGTGTATTGTTTAGTTTCCATGATTTTGTGTAGGCTCTATAGCTTTTCTTGTTATTGATTTGTTGTTTGATCCCATTGTGATCAGATAGAGTGCAAGGAATGATTTCAATTTTCTTGTATTTGTTAAAATTCGCTTTGTATCCTAATATATGGTCTATTTTAGAGAATGTTCCCTGTGCTGCTGAAAAGAATGTGTATTCTGCAGCATTTTGGATGAAATGTCCTGTGTATATTGTTGGACCTGTTTATTCTATGATCTCATTTAATCCAGATGCCTCTCTGTTTATTTTTTGCTGGGATGACCTGTCAATAGATGAGAGTGGGGTATTAAAGTCGCCCACTACAACTGTTTGGTGTTATCTGTGACCTTAGTTCTAATAACATTTGTTTGATGAATTTTGGAGCCCCCATGTTAGGTGCATATATGTTTAGGATTGTAATGTCCTCCTGTTGGAGTGTGCCTTTAATCAATATAAAGTGACCTTCCTTATCTTTCCTAACTAATGTTGGATTGAAGTCTACCTTGTCAGATATTAGAATAGCAACCCCTGGTTGGTTTCTAGGCCCATTTACTTGAAACACCATTTTCCAACCTTTCACCCTAAGATAGTGTCCATCCTTTGTAGAAAGGTGAGTTTCTTGGAGGCAACAAATTGAAGGATCCTGCTTTTTTACCCAGTCTGCAAACCTATGTCTTTTGGTTGGGGCATTGAGGCCATTGATATTAAGTGTTATTATTGAAAGGTGTGTATTTATTTTTGCCATTTTTCTTGTTTTGTAGTTCTTCCAGTTTTACCTTTGCTCTCCTGTATTAACTAGTATTTGAGTATGGTTTGTTTCATCCAGGTTCCTTATATGTGTGCCTTTCTTTCTCTTCAGCAAGGAGGATCTTTTCAAGTATTTTCTGTAGAGTTGGTTTTGTCTTCAAATATTCTGTTAGCCTACTTTTGTTGTGGATAGTTCTTATTTCTCCGTCTATCTGAATGGATAGCTTTGCAGGATAAAGTAACCTTGGTGGACAGTTAATCTTTCAGAACTTGGACTACATCTTTCCAAGCCCTTCTGGCTTTGAAAGTTTGTGTTGAGTAATCTGCTATTATCTTGGTGTGCTTGCCTTTGTATGTGACTTTATTTTTCTCTCTGACTGCTTTCTATATATTTTCTTTGGTTTGTATGTTTGGTAGTTTAATTATAATATGGAGAGGAGAGGTTCTTTCTGGGTTTTGTCTGTTTGGTGTTCTAAAGGATTTCTGTATCTGCATTGGCATCTCTTTCCCAATTTGGGAGAAGTTTTCTTCTATGATTTTGTTGAAAATACCTGTAATGTCTTTGGAGTGAGATTCTTCTCCTTTTACTATACTCTCAATTCTTATGTTTGATCTTTTCATAGTGTCTCAAATATCTTGAAATTCCCATTCATAATTTCTTATTAGTTTTCTTTCTCTTTGTTGGACTGTATTAGATCTACCACCTGGTCTAGTTTAGATATTCTGTTTTCTCCTTCATCCATTCTACTGGTGAGATTTTCTACAGAGTTTTTTATTTGACTGACTGTGCTTCTCATTGCTAGTATTTCTGACTCATTTTGCTTTATTATTTGTATTTCCCTATTCATGTCTAGTATTGACCTCTTTATTTCATTAAATTGGTTTCCTATGTCTTCTTTGATTTCCTCAAGCATACTTATAATCATTCTTTTGAAACCTTTCTCAGGCATTTTCTCTAAATCAGTCTCACTGGAGGTCATTTCTGTTGAATTAATACTTTTTGGTGGGCTTATATTGTCTTGATTTTTGTGTTTCTTGTATTATAGTGTAGAGATTTTTTCATCTTGGATTAATTTAATGCTTGGGTTTTCTAATTATCTGCATTATTATTACATGTATTAATCAATTTGATGTTATATATCTTCAGGGTAGGAGCTTAAGGTACTAGATGTGGCTCTTAAGATTGTCAGAGTACTCACAAAAGTGACCTTAGTGGTTGGGTTTGCTTGCTATGAAAGTATTCTAGTAGGCTGGGTGGAACAAAACACAGGAAAATTCTAAAATTTAACTAAACAATATACACACTCAATGAATAACAACACAGAGTATTTATGCACGAGTAGGTATGATGACAACCAGATCCTCTAACAAACTCACAGTCCCTTAGGATGTGTGTTGCCCCACACCCTTAATCCTGTCAACTGGAAGGCTAAGATTTCTGGTCTGTAGAGGGTTCCAAGGTCAGCTTGTGACCAAGTGCAATCCCCACTGAATGACAGAAGAGACAAAGGCACTATAAATCAGGAAGCAACAACTGACAAGCCCAAAATGTAGCTTATTTAAGAATGACAAATCTGACCATCCATCATATATAGATTTAACATATAATTTACCCTGACATGAAGGTGCAATTAGCACTTTAGATGTAAGTCTATATATCAGGCTTATTTGGCGGGTACTGACATAGTGTAATCCCAGTTACCTTTTGGGATGGCTTTGGTCTCAATTATGCTGCATGCCCTCTTAGGTTCCTCTTTGCTGTGCTGTGGGCTCAGCTTGCTCTGATTGCCTGTGCCAGGTGCTGTGTAGGTGAGCTCCCTTCCCCCGGTCTCTAGTGCTTGCTGCTGCTTGTGTTGGTGGTGGCGGAGGGGAGGCTGTGGATAGTGGCTGAAGTTCTCCCACTGGTCCTTGTGATCCTCTTCCTCATGATCTGCTCTGTTGGTTCCTGCCATCCTCCCTTCCATGTTTCTTGAGTTGTAAGGAGGCTAGTATGAGTGAAAAATCCCCTCACCTACCTTTTCCTGTGGCTCAGGCCAAGTCTGGTGGCCATGGCCACACAGACCTGGTGCTGCCACTGCTGCAGCCACTTCTGCCTGCTTCTGTGGTCTCTTGATGCTCTGGAACTCTTCTACTTCTCTGCTGTGGTTGATAATTGCTTATACACCTTCACTTTTTAATAGAAGAATGTATTTTGCTGTTTTTATTTTCTTTTTCTTCCCTAGGCTGGTTTGGCATGGTTCCTACTCTGCCATCTTAACCAGAAGTCTGGGTCCTGGTGGGGGCAGTGGCAGGGCTGCTGGCTTTGGCACGGTGTGCTGGGGCCTGGCGGGAGTGCAGGTGGCAGCAGAGCCATCAGGAGGCCGTGCCAGCAGGTAGGTGCATGCTGCAGGGAGCACATCATTGTCTGTGCAGATGGATGGCACCACCTTGGCAGCCAGCTCGCAGGCCGTGGGGCACTGAGTGGGAATGGAAGGGGTGATATTCTTTTTTTTTTTTTATTAAGAATGTGCATTGTATGGACATATCATGTACTGGTATCACCATTTCCCTCCTCCCTGCCCCCAATCTGCTAAGGGTCCACCTCAGTGGGGTTTCTGATGTTACCCATGGGTTCTGAGTTATGTGTTGTGAAAGCAGAAGTCAGTCATTGGGGCAGGGATGCCTCTGGGTTTGCCCTCCAGACCTGTGGCTCTTATAATCTTTCTGCCCCCTCTTCCACAAAATTCCCTGATAGGTGGTGGGTGTATTTTAAGTCTACTTTAGTGAAACGCTCTCAGGAACTTCTGGATTTCTGTTTTGGTATGTGTTGAGTATCCTCAGCATCTGTCTCTGTCATCCTGGTGCACATTGTCAGGCTCAACATGGAAGTAGCATTCTTGTTCATCTCACAAAATCCTCTGTGGTTTTGCCTGGGCCTTGGCTGAAGTGTGAGGGGTGGCTTATCTCCTTGGGTCTCACTACCTTCTGAAAATGAAGAACAGATTTTCCAACAGAGAGTGCAGTCAGCATACTCAAATGGGATAAGCATTGTTAATTTAGAAAGGTTTTGATGGATGTAGCCCTTCTTTTGTCCAAAGACTAGTGGGGACTTGTCATTGGAGTCCATAATCTTGGTCTCCATGGGATTCTGACCTGGTTCCCAGTTCCAGCAATGGGTTCCTTTCCCCTAAGATCTCTTAACCAATCAGAAAGCCATCGGTTACCCACCAAGGCTGCATGCCACCATTGTACAGGTGGATAAATCTTGTCAGGATGGTTGCTTTTGGTAGCTGTGACCCCTGCTTGCTCACAAAGTTGCCAGCCACTTTCCCCCAATAGTTCATGTAGCACTTTCCCTCATTAAAGGGTTTCCTCTTTGGAACTTATTCTCTTCTGGATTCCAGAAGGTCTCTCAGTGTTCTGTGTGTGCAGCATGTAGTGTCTTATGCAATAGGGTCTTATCTTTTACCTCAGGCAGGTAATAAAGAGCTTTGACAGAAGCTGTCTTGTTTTGAAGACCTTGTAGGTCTCTCTGATCTACAGCTCAATGACGGTAGTAACCAATTTCTGGTATGGGGGGTTAAGCTTCATCCCAGCCTCTCCAGGGCTTTTCCTACCAGATGATTCTTCCATACTCCAGTTGGGGGTTATATATTTTACTCTTCTATCAAGGAGAATGGTTTCTGTGGTACCAGTTCATTTTGGGTTTAGTTTTGTGTTTCTTTCCCCCCAGCCTCCCACTCCCCTCTCCCCAACCATTCCATTCCATCCAGACAATAGTCTGGCCCTTGAGTTGCCTGTCAGGTATGGCAGCAACTCAAGCTGTTCCAAGTTAGGAACCACTGATACCCACTTTATTATTATTATTATTAATTATTATTATTATTATTTATTAACAACTTCCATGATTATAAACAATATCCCATGGTAATGCCCTCCCTCCCCCCATTTTCCCCTTTAAAACTCCATCATATCCCCTCCTCCTCTCAATCAGTCTCTCTTTTATTTTGACGTCATGATCTTTTCCTCCTATTATGATGGTCTTGTGTAGGTAGTGTCAGACACTGTGAGGTCATGGATATCCAGGCCATTTTGTGTCTGGAGGAGTATGTTGTAAGGACTCCTACCCTTCCTTTGGCTCTTTCATTCTTTCCACCACCCCTTCTGCAATGGACCCTGAACCTTGGAAGATGTGATAGAGATATTGCAGTGCTGAGCACTCCTGTCACTTCTTCCCAGCACCAGGATGCCTTCTGAGTCATCTGAAGGACACTGCTATCTGAAAAGAGAAGGTTCTCTACCAAAAGTGAGTGTAGCATTAATATATAGGTATGAACATTAAGAGCAGTGCTTACTGGGTAGTTTGATGAGCATAGTATATACATTTCGCTAGACAGCAGCAGACATTACACCCCTAGGGCTCATGACTACCCCAATTTAGGTTTTCAGTATCAGGGATGTATTCCCTCCTATGGAGTGGGCCTCCAGTCCAATTAGAGGGCAGTTGGTTTCCACCATGACAGATGTGCCACTATTGAACCTGTTGGCTCATTTGGCCTGGCTGGCAAAATATAAGGCTTGCAGTGTCCACTGTTGAGTATCTCCACTGGTGATTTCTCTCTCCCATTGAACTGCATGCAGAATAGCTTCTTCCAGCTTTCTGTCAGCTGGTCAACATGGAGGAGATTATCATCTCAGTTCCAGCAGGATTTTTCAGTGGCCTTGCAGCCCAAGTATGTGGTGTCTTCAGGAATAGGGCCTTACCATCTATTCCTGGTGGGAAACCAAGGGCCTTGGCAATGGCCTGTAATGTTTTGGGGGCATCAGGGACCTCCCTGGCCAACAACTCACTGGAAGGTATACCATCCCTGGCACTGAAAAATTTCTATTAACAATCTATGGCTCCTGAGTGTTCCATTGTCCAAAAAAGTAGGTTTCCATATGATTTATTTATATCCTCTTAGATTTTGATTAGCCCTCCCTCCATCTTTCCTTTATTCAATCTCTTCCCCTGACCTCACTTGGGCTTTTTCACTCCCATTAATCTATTCTTCTACTTACATATATACAATACCATCCTATTAAGTACCCCCTCCCTTCCTTTCTCTTCACTTAATATCTCTTTTCTAGCTTACTGCCCTTTGCTACTGAGTTTTCTTCCTACTTACACAGAAGTCCAATCTTCTGTAGCTAGGATCCACATATGAGAGAGAACATACAACACTTGGCTTTCTGGGCCTGGGTTACCTCACTTAGTATAATCCTTTCAAGATCCATCAATTTTCCTGCAAATTTCATAACTTCATTTTTCTTTACCGCAGAGTAGAACTCCATTGTATAAATGTGCCATATTTTCATTATCCACACATTAGTTGAGGGACATCTAGGCTGGTTCCATTTCCCAGCTATTGTGAATTGAGTGGCAATAAACATGGTTGAGCAATTATGTCTAAGGTAATGAGATGAGTCCTTAGGATATATGCCTAGGAGTGCTATAGCTGGGTCATATGGTAGATCTATTTTTAGCTGTCTTAGGAACCTTCACACTGATTTCCACAATGGCTGGACCAGATTGCATTCCCACTAACATTGTAGAAGGGCTCCTCTTTTTCCACATTCTCACCTGCACTTATGGTCATTGTTTTCATGACCCTTTGAATTCAAGCCTATATACCAGGTTTATTTGGTGGGTACTGACCTGGTGTAATCTCAGTTACCGTTTGGGATGATTTTGGTCTCAGTTATGCTGCACTCCAGCTTGGGTCCCTTTTTGGTATGCTTTGGGTTCAAGTAGGCTGGCTGGGTCACTGGATCGCTGCTCTGGTCACCAGTGCTGGGTGCTGTGATCTCCCTTCCCCTGATCTCTGGTGCTTGCTAGTGCTTGCTGGCGCTTGCGCTGGCAGTGGGAGAGGCCAGGCTGTAGATGGTGGCTCTAGTTCTCCCAGTGGTCCACGTGATCCCCTACCTCCTGATTTGCTCCTTCCATTGGTCCCTGTGGTCCTCCCTTCATGTTTCTTGAGTTTGCGAAGAGCCCCGGTATGAGTAGAACATCCCCTTTTCTGCGGCTCAAGCTGAGCCTTGCTCTGTAGCCCCGGGGACCTGGTACCACCGCTGCTGGAGCTGCTTCTGCCTGCCTCTGTGGGCTCTCGATCTCTCCTACTTTTCTGCTGCCATTGTTAATTTCTTATACCCCTCACTTTTTAGTAAAAGAGTGTATTTTGCTGGTTTTACTTTACTTTATTTTATTTGGCTTTTTCTCCCCTGGCTGCTTTGGTGTGCTGCCATCTTAACTGGAAATCCCACTTTATTTTTCAATTGTTAACAGAAAAGTTTTTATTGTTTTTTAGACTCTGTGTGTGTGTGTGTGTGTGTGTGTGTATCATACCAGAGGTCAGAGGACAACCTCAAGGTGTCTGTCCTCTCCTTCCATTTGCTTTGAGACAGGGTCTCTCTGGTGATTTTTGGTCCCATGTGCATCTGACTAGCTAGCCAAGAGCTTCCGTATTTTCTTGAGCTCCACCTTCCACTGCTATAGGCATGTTGGGATCCCATTTGGGAGCAGCATTTTACATCTGGCTTTATGTGACACATCAAACTCGGGCCTGCAGGCTTGCAAGCAAGCATCTTTAAATGCTGATACATCTCCTCACCCCTTTGTTGTATATTTTAGTAGAGGTTATTTTGATATATCATTTTAATATTTTTTCCTAAAATGACTAATTAAAATAGAATAGTTAATCAATCTTCAGAAACCTAAGGCACTAACCTACCTACCAGTTTTGTGAGGTTGAAGAAGTAAATTAAACTCTCCCTTAATTTCATTACCTGTGTAAAATTAGAATGATGGTAACTTGAATTTCAATAGTATTATTTTAAAGTTCAATGAGATCATGGAAGTGCTAAAGTTATATTGATATAAAATTAAGAAAAATGACCAGAGACCCAGAATTGAGTTGCAATCTGACTAGGTTTTCTTACTTTACTTGTATTCTTAAAAGTATGTCTTCATAGGATGGAGTGCTGGTCTCAAAACTAACGTACCTGGGGTTTAACCCTAATTATGAATAGCAAGTTGAGTGGGTTTGGACAAACAATATAACCTGATAACCTTTATTTCCTTAACCTAAAAATGTTAGGATTTACCAATACACTAAGATGTTTTCAGCTCTTGAATTTTTTTTTTTTTTTTTTTTTGGTGTTGTTTTTTTGTTTTTCAAGGTAGGGTCTCACTCTAGCCCAGGCTTACCTAGAATTCACTACGTAGTCTCAGGGTGGCCTCAAACTCTCGGCAATCCTCCTACCTCTGCCTCCTGAGTGCTGGGATTAAAGGTGTGTGCCACCACACCAAGCTTTAGCTCTTGAAATTTTAAAAATTTTCCATGGTTTACCCAAGAAAAACATGCACTTTATACACCTGTCTTCATCATATCTGCTGGATTATCAAATCCATTGATAATCATTAAGATATTTAGGTTGCATCTGAAATAGAAACAGAGGTGCACCCCTGTAAAGGTTATAAAGGAATCCCCAAATTAATAATTGAAACCAAGAAAATTTATTTCCAATAATCCAAGCCACTTATATTAAGCTAGAAAAAAATGTTCTGTTTATTGAGTATAAGTTTTGTTGCACAGATCCCCACCCAGAACCTGTGGTATTAAAGACTTTACTAAAAATCATGCATCTTAAATAAAAAGTTATTCTTTAGCTTATTTTATTTATTTATCTGGGAGAGAGAAGGAGGCAGAAAGAAAGAGAGTGGGGCCTCCAGTCACTGTAAATGAACTCCAGACACATGTACCACCTTGTGCATCTGGCTTTATATGGGTACTGGGGAGTTAGACCTGGGGCTTTTGGCTTTGCAGGCAAGTGCTCTTACCACTAAACCATCTGTTCAGCCCAAAAGTTATTGTTTTCACATAAATTAAAAAAATTAATTTATTTATTTGCAAACAGAGAGACAGATAGAGGAGAGACAGGCAGAGAGAATGGGCACACCAGGGCCTCCAGACACTGCAAATGGATTCCAGATGCATGCCCCTCTTTATGCATCTGGCTTTACATGAGTACTGGGGAATAAATCCCATGTTGTCAGCCTTTACAGTCAAGAGCCTGAACCACTGAGCCATCTCTCCAGCCCTCATAAGGACTTTTTTTTTTTAAATAGAAGCCATTAGTTATTCCTCCTTTCCTTTAGAAAATGTGAACCATGTGAATTTTTTTTAAAAAAAATTATTTTTTTATTTGAGAGAGAGGGGGAAGAGAGAGAGAACATGGGTGTGCCAGGGCCTTCAGCCATTGCAAATAAACTTCAGATGCATGTGCCACCATGTGTATCTCACTTATGTGGGTACATGGGAATTGAATCTGGGCACTTAGACTTCACAGGTAAGTGCCTTAACTGCTAAGCTATCTCTCTAGCCCTCATATGAATTTTTTTAAATAAACAGTAGTAATCAGCTATTTCTTCTTTCCTTTAGAAAACTTGAACCATGTGAACTTTTATGCAAAAAATATTAAAATGCTAAGAAGAGAACCCAACTGAGGATTGATAGAAAAGAATGATAAATTGGGACATTTTTGTGAAGCTTATTTTTATTGAAAACATGGTGAAGTATCCAAAATAATTAAATATTTTCCTTATAATCTTACTACTACAATGTTATGATTAATTTTTTTATCATTTCTTACTCAATAGAGATATATTAGAATTCTTTAATATTTTTAAGAGTCACCACCCTTGTGCCTTCATGGAGAGTGTCCAGTATATACAGGAAAGTACATGATTTTGGAGAGCTTGCCAACACTTGACCTAACAGCTTTCAACACATCACACTCTTACCACCAGCTAGTTTTCAGTCTCCTCTTGATCTCTAAATGCTGGCATAGAACATGAGTCAGCTCTCAGATATTTCTTTTGCATGATTTCCATGACTTCAATTTCCATCTATCTGCTACTGACATTCACACTTACAAGATTAATCCAGAGTTCCCCCTGATCTCCACACTCACATAAACAGTGATTCCTAGACTCGTTTACTTCGAAGCCACAAACAACACATATCCTCATGCATCTCTTGACTCCTCAAAGGTTTACTGTATCCCTAGGCTACCACATCTCAGGAAATAGCAGCTTTGTTTTTTTCTGGATGCTTAGCCTATAACTATACAGTCATTATCAATTTCCTTCTATGATATCCCTTCCTCATATCCATAATCCAATTATTAAGCAAGTCTTGCTTAGCTCTGTCTAAAAACTGTGGGTGATTGGATAGCAAAAGGAATATCAATGAGTGTTAAGTTACAATTAGATGCAATGAGTTCTGTGTGCTACTGCATAGCAGTGAGGACTGTAGATAACAATAGTGTACTGTACATTTTAAGAAGCTAGAGGAATGGATTTTGAATATTTTCACTATAAAGAAATGATGTTTGGGATATAGTTAATCTGACTTCAACATTACACAATGTATACACATAATGAAACATCATATGCTACCCCATGAATATGTACGATGTTTATGTATTAATTAAAAATAATTAAAGCTGGGCTGGAGAGATGGCTTAGCAGTTAAGCGCTTGCCTGTGAAGCCTAAGGACCCTGGCTTGAGGCTCGATTCCTCAGGACCCACGTTAGCCAGATGCACAAGGGGGCGCACACATCTGGAGTTCGTTTGCAGTGGCTGGAGGCCCTGGTGCACCCACTCTCTCTCTCTCTCTATCTGCCTCTTTCTCTCTCTGTCTGTCACTCTCAAATAAATAAATGAATAATGAACAAAATTTTTAAAAAAAAAATAATTAAAACTGGGCATGGTGACACAGGCCTTTAATCCCAGCACTTGAGAGGCAGAGGTAGGAGGATCACCGAGAGTTTGAGGCCACCCTGAGACTACATAGTGAATTCCAGGTCAGCCTGAACTAGAGTAAGACCCTATCTCGAAAAACCAAAATAATAAAAAATAAAAACCTGAAACAAAAACCTAGGCATGGTGGGGCATATCTAATCCTATAATTTACAAGGCTGTAAATAAGATTTAGTAGGATTGTAAGTTTGAAGCCAGCCTGGACTATATGGCTAGATTGGTGCTCAGAACTATTTTTTTTAAAGTAATAGTAAAATAAGATCAAACATATTAAGAATTCCAATGCCTCCTACTTCCTCCCATTACCACTATGTTCTATATCAGTTTTTTTTTCACCTGAATTATTGCATTTCCTAACTTGTTTCTTTTCTCTCTGCTCTACACACATCAGAATTAAATGACATTGCTGTATTCCCTGAAACATTATAATGGCTTCCTATCCTATTCAGAATGAAATTCACAGTCCTTTCCATGACCTCAAAGGCTCAACAAGACATATACTCTACTTTTTCTACCATTGATTTGATCTCATCTTCTAGAGTTTGTCCCAGTCCCTGCCTTATGCCATTTATACTGAGTTCTTCCGTTCCAAGCATGATTTCCTTTCATTCTCCTACTCTGGGTTTTAGCACTTGCCTCTTTCCTTAGACACCTGCCTATTTCCCCCCACCCCCATTATTCTGTTTAGAAGCCTGTTCAAAAGTAACTTTATCTGAAAGGGTTCAGTCTTGAGTAATGGAAGAAGCTTTGTATTCCATTAATAATAACTAACAATACCCGCCTTCCTATGCATGCTTAAGCTTCAGAGGAAAACAGCTAAGAAACATCAAAGGAGACATATGGAGAATTTAAATATTATACACCCTACACCTGGTGATATTTAATTAATTAATTAATTAATTAATTTATATATGAGATAGAGTGAGAAAGAGGCAGAAAGAGAGAGAGAGGGAGAGAGAGAGACAGAGACACAGAGAGAGAATGGGTATGCCAGGGCCTCCAGTCACTGCAAACAAATTCCAGATGCATGTGTCACCTTATGCATCTGGCTTATGTGGGTCCTGGGGAATTGAACCTTGGTGCATAGGCTTCACAGGCAAGTGCCTTAACCACTAAGCCATCTCTTCAGGCCTCTGGTGATCTTTTTAAAATGGTTGTTTCATATGAAGTTCTTGAACCACAGATAAAATGGGGTTTAAAGAAAGGATTTCATTGAAAAAACCTGTAGTCATAACTGGAAGTGTTCAGTTCTGTTTGTTTACAGTACTACCCACATGATGTGGGATAGGAAAACATTGTTATTAAAACACTTTTTTTGCTGCTTAATGAAACTAAACTTTTGGAGTATGTAAACTAAACTTCCTGAGCCATGATTCTCTTACAAGTATATACATTAGACTTCACACTCAATTCAAAGACATATTTCCCTATTTCTAGACAATCCCATAGCAGGCCCATCTTTGATGCATTTATTTTTTTTCATGGGACATTTGAGAATCTTCCTAATGCCATTCTGTTAAGGTAGTGTCTCTGTATGAATTTTGTATTAATCAACACATTTGCATTATGATCTACTATGCAGACAATAAATTAGGAGATGGGAAGGATGGAAGTTTCAAAAGGCACCTAAAGTTTAGGGATAGAAATAAAGAAAGTATATAAAGAGCCATAATAATAAGTATAATAACAAATGTTATAAGAAAGTGTTTTCACAGTATTTTAGATTTGGAAGATATCTTAATGGTCAAATTGCTTTACTTCCACCTTTTATTGATGAATAACCAAAAGACAAAGGGTTCAATGGCCCAACCTATTCCCATGAGATAATATTGTGGGCTAAAATGAACAGTATAGAAGTAATTTTGGATCTCAGCTCTTGTTAGCTCCCACAAAGGACAAATGACAGAAAATTTATGGGCTCAAATGTTCTCATTTATAGACATAGGATGCACCTTCCCCCTAGAGTAGGTATAAAGATCAAATGAGATTATTAAAGGTTTTGTAAACTGTGAGGCAACATACAATATTGCTGCAATTGAAGAAATGGGAATAGAATACATATTTCCTACCTTTGGGACCCTCATCTATCAGATGTTAATACAAAATGATGTTTCTGAATTTTTTCATTTGTTTTAGGTAATTTGCTTGGCTGTATAATTACAGTAGGATATAGTTATCAAGTGTGGCATATGTATGTTGTTTACTTGAATCCTATGACTGCTTCTCACCTGTTGAGTTATATATGGAAAAAGAAAACAGATGCTCTCACTATAAAACATTCTTGGCTAATTCTCACAGTAATATAGGATGCGAATTTTGTCCAACATTTCTCAATACCATGTTGTATTTTCAGGCTTTTTATTCTGGCTTCTTCCTTAGAAGAGGTGTTAGTTTTGAATAGAAGTTAAGCAATTAAAAAGAAAAATAAATACCAGGAACTTTGTAGATTAAAAATCTGTGAACACATCCTTGAGGCACATTTAAGAGAATTTCAATGATAACATCAATACAATATTGTGTCACTTTTTTGTTCTGCTAGAAAATAAGTGATATAATCAGTTTTATATTTTTGAGTTTTCTTTCCAGTTCCTACATGTAGCAACAAGAGCAAGAAACAGGTTAAGAACAAAAGCTTCTGTCCTTTTCCTTACTACAGACGCCTTCCTCTTTCGGGTGGGCAAGGAAAGTGGGCACACAGTTTAGTGCTATACATGTTACCAAAGGATACATGAAAGGTACTCAGGAGTTAGTATGGAACAATGGAAAGAACATGGAGTTCATACTCAGATGTCCTTGGACTTCAGTTTTCCCCTTGATTTTTATGGGACTTGAGTCAAGTAACTTTTTCTAACTTTCAGTTTCTTCGTCTATAAGAGATAAATCTAATGAAAACCTACCCACTCAGTTGTCAGGGGAATTATATCACATTTCTCAAATAATTTAGGATAGTTGAAAAGATGTCATTGTAGTCAGCTTCACATTGCTGGCAGAAAGCACCAAACCAAAGCAGCTTGCAGGAGGAAAAGGTTTATTTTGGCTTACAGACTTGAGGGGAAGCTCCATGATGGAGGGGGAAAATGATGGCATGAGCAGAGGGTGGACATCACCTCCTGGCCAACATCAGGTGAACAACAGTAGCAGAAGAGTGTGCCAAACACATTGGCAAAGGAAAGCTGCCTATAACACCCATAAGCCTGCTCCCCAAAATACACTCCCTCAGGAGGCTCCAATTCCCAAATTGCCAACAGCTAGGGACCTAGCATTCAGAACATGTAAGTTTATGGGGGACACTCACAGATGTGTATGATATTAGGAAGATAAAATCAGTTTTTAAAATGAGGCACTTAAACACAAAAAATCTAGATGTAGTTCTATAAACTTGCTATGTCTGGATCATAAATTTTATTCTGAGCTTTTTGGCCATAATCTCAAAAGAGAGAAACAGGTAAATAACCAAACCAACAGGGTCTTCCTGTGAAATGAAAATTTTAGACATAATAAATTTAGTAGGATTTCAGCAGGGCAGCAATTCATGATCTGAGATGCACCAGAACCAAAATGAAGCCATGGGCTTAAGCAGCAAGAGCAGGGAGCTTTTATAGCTGAATGTTGAAGTAGAGTATGTAAAGAATCTGGTTGGTTACAGCTAAGCATTGGCCTTAGTTGGGTATGGTCTAACGGGAAGTCTTAAGGTTTTGCTTTAGTTGGCTATGATTTGAGTGGAAGCTCCTAGTTATGTAGCCAGTTGTGTGGCTGGTTGGTTTTGATTGGCTGAGTTTGATCATTTTCTTTTTGTCATGTCAGCATTGTGGTCTATTTTCTGTTGCTATAACAGAGCAGTTGAGCCTATGCAATTCACAAAGAAAAGAGATTTACATTACTCAGAAGTTAAAAGTCTAAAACAAGGTGACCACATCTGTTTGGTTTCTGGTGTCTCATGCTGCACCATGCATACTGGAGAAAGAGAAGGGCTAGTAAGCATACACAGAGAAATAAGAGTGGTCACCTTCCTTTAAGTAATGTGCTTTCCAGGTATATAACTCAGTTTTATCAAAAGCAAGAACTCTGGCTGGAGAGATGGCTTAGCGGTTAAGGTGCATGTCTGCGAAGCCTAAGGACCCCAGTTTGATTCTCCAGGACCCACGTAAGCCAGATGCACATGGTGGCACATGCATCTGGAGTTCATTTGCAGTGGCTAGAGGCCCTGATGTGCCCATTCTCACTCTCTCTCTCTCCTTCTCACTGTCTCTAATAAATAAATTTTAAAAATCTTTTTAAAAAAGCAAGAACTAGCCAGGCATGGTGGCACACACCTTTAATCCCAGAACTTGAGAGGCAGAGGTAAGAGGATCACTGTGAGTTGGAGGCTACCCTGAGACTACATAGTGAATTCCAGGTCAGCCTGAGCTAGTGAGACCCTACCTTGAAAAACGAAGAAAAAAAAAAAAAGCAATAACTCATTCCCAGGAGAAGGCATGAATGAAGACTCTGAACCTATGATCCAGACACCTCCCACTAGCATCACCCCACTCCCATCATACTAGCACATTAAGGAATTAAATCTCAATATGAGTTTTGGTGGAGACAAACCAAGGTAAAACGTTATGAGAAATGTCTCCATGTTAAACTTCTGTTTGCTACATAAAAGTCTGTATGTAGGGAAAACTGCAGACTAATAGCTTCCCCCTTTTTTAAAATGACATTCGTAACATTTTGTAATCTCTCAAAAAATCCAACATAGAATTGCCTATAATCTGTTATTTAACTTTGGAGAACATGCTCAAAAGATTTGAAAATGGATACTTGTACATAATTGTTCATAATAGTATTATTTGTAGTAACCAAATGTAGAAACAACCAGAATGCCCATATGGATGAATGGATAAATAAAATGTGACACACTCATTCAACAATATATTAATCAGGGCTGGAGAGATTGCTTAGTGGTTAAGCACTTGCCTGTAAAGCCTAAGGACCCCTGTTCAAAGTTGGATTTCCCAGTACCCACATAAGCCAGATGCACAAGGTGGCACATGCATCTGGAGTTTGTTTGCAGTGGCTGAAGGCCCTGGTGCACCCATTCTCTCTCTCTCTCTCTCTCTCTCTGCCTCTTCTCTGTCTCTCTGAAATAAATAAAATAAATCTTTCTTCATTATAAAAACGCAATATTTTAATCAGTCATAAAAGGAACTGAGGTGGACTGCATAGATGGCTTAGTGGTTAAGGCACTTGTCTGCAAAGCCAAAGGACCCAGGTCGATTCCCCAGGAACCCTGTAAGCCAGATGCATATGGTGGCACCTGCGTCTGGAGTTTGCAGTGGCTGGAGGCCCTGGCATGCTCATTTTTTTTCTCTCTCTCTCCCTGCCTCTCTTTCCCTTTCTCTCAAATAAATAAATAAAAATAAAATATTGTAAAAAAAAGAATTGAGGTACAGATACAGGTCACAATATGCATAAATCTTGAAAACATTTATGCTAAGTTGGAGTCAGATATAAGAGGTCACATAATGTTTGCTTCAATTTCCATGTGAAATATTCAGAAAAGTTATCACCATAGGAACAAGAACTTGATAAATGGTTGCCGGGTAGGGGGAGAGGGAAATATGGAGTGGTTTCTTAAAGAGTGCAGGGCCTTCTTTGGGAATGATGAAAATATTTTGGGACTAGACAGAGGTGATGGTTATACAACATTGTAAATGTACTAAATGTTATGTGTATACTTTAAAATAGGTAATTTTGTTACATGAATTTTATCTCAATAAAAAATAATACAGAGCAAAATCCAAGCCAAAATATTGCTCTGGGAAAACAGAAATTTCTAGTATTATTCTAGTACTAAGAGTAGAAAGAGTATTCTTTAAGGAAATAAACTGACATTAGCAACATATTGGTTGTCATTTTCACATAGCAAATGCATTCATTTTTCCTCAACAGATATTTCTTGAATAGTGTTTGCCAAGTAGGGAAGACAATATTGCCAACTTATGAAAGTATAAATTGAGATTCTGAGAGCCTAAGTTTTGCCCTAAGGCATATAGCCTAGAGACTGGAGACCTACTTCATTCCAAACCTTGCTGCCCCCAAGGATCAAAATGACTAACAACCATGGTTATTAAAGCCCTTGATCATCACTAACTCATGCATGTGTTTATTGATTCTATTTGTGTCTGTACAGCAACTGCATTTCGATTGTGGTTACGTGGGAGTTCTCAGGAACCATGTAACTGAAATTGATACACAAAATGCCGGGTTTATATTATTAATATATACTGAATATACACTATGTTAGTCATGGAACCAAGTATTATATGAATGTCATGCCATTTAATGCCTAAGGTAGTGTCCTGAGGAGGGTTTTGTGTATATAGAAATGAAGATTCAGAAAGATCAAGTAATTCACTCAAAGTCATAGACAGAAATATAAATTGTCCAGCAATCCTTGCAGTAGGATATTTAAAGGTTCATGAAAATCAGAGGTGGAACTAATAGATCACTATGATCCCTACGTAAAAAAGTCAATAGAGAAGAGAACAAATGACAAGCTAAGAATAAAGGTAAAACAAAGGGCAGGGTCCAAAGCCAGGCGTGGTGGCACACTCCTTTAATCCCAGCACTCAGGAGGTAGAGGTAGGAGGATCGCTGTGAGTTCCAGGCCACCCTGAGACTCCATAGTGAATTCCAGGTCAGCCTGGGCTAGAGTGAAACCCTACCTTGAAACAACAACAACAAACAAACAAACAAACAAACAACAAAAAAAAAACAGAACAGGGTCCATATCCAGTTTTATTTAACTCCAAAGTTCTCAGCTTAACTGCTTTGCTATACTAAACTCATGTCTAGTAAAGTTGTAATAATTTGATTTCCTACCCAGATACTTATGGTAATAAATTTTGGGGCCAAAACTCTTAAAAGTACAACAGTCAATTGACTCATGAACATTTGTAAAATTTAGTCTCAATGATAAGGAACAAGGAAGTGGTCCTTCATGTAAAAGCTATTTTCCCCCTGTAGCCCAAGGTGACCTAGCTAGAACTAACTCTGTAGCCCAGACTCACCTGAAACTCATGGCAAGCCTCCTCCTAAAAACTTTTTTTTTTTTTTTGAGACTAAGGCAAAAATTGCCAGAAGTCAAAAATTGAAGCTACTAAGAATTTTTCTTATGTTGAATTCAGGAAGTTTAAAAGCTACTATCTACACTTTCGATTAACATATCGTTCTGCGCAGATGTGTATAATGCGTATAATGTGTATAATGGTAAAGTAGTGACAAATTAGGTTAATGTTTCAGTGATAGTGCTAGGTGCTGTCTTGTAGTTTCTACAAACTAGTCACTAAGTATTAGCTCTGTCGGGGTTTACGGAAAAAGGATGCAATCTTTATCAAATCTGCAAATTTCTCCCTCTGGGATACATTTCCTAGTGTATGAATGACAGGGTAGGATTTTTCAGGTACTTTTATTTCTTCGTGTAAGTTTTTCCATCTCACCACTGATTTTTCCCTTGTCAGTTATACTCATCTCATTCTATGACAGTTTTGCAGGTCATTAACTCATTCAACGAAAGTTTGAGCTTTTAGTGTGGCAAACGATCGAAGCAAAGTAATAATATTTTAAATAAACACAAGCACTAACCTATCAGTAATTGAGTATTGGTTAGAAAGGTGCTATGGTAAGAAGGAACTGAGCGGAATGGAAAGTGTGTGTGTCTTTCTTCAGTCCTAAAACAAACCAGGTGATAGGCTCCTTCATTTCCCAAAACCTTGTGAGAGCATCACCTTTTTAAAAAGGGGAAAGAACTTTTTAAACATACAACCCAGTGGTTACACTTTTGAAAACTACACCGTGGCTGGCCTGTTCGGTTTCTTTCAGGAAGAAGAGGAGAGTGAGGCTTGGGAAAGGCAGCAAGAGGCAGTCACTTTTAAAAAATCAAACAGAAAGACTAAGTGGAGGAAAAAAAAAAAAAAAAGGAGAGAGAGAGAGAACCCAAGGTCAGACAGCAAAACTGCCAGCACGAAGGCGCCTCTCTGGGGATTTCTTTTCTCTGGACTCCCTCAGCTGCAGGATCCTGAATGAAAAGAAAATTAATCCCATGAACTTCATGGCCGAGTCCTTTCACTGATGGCTGCTTGGGAGGAAGAGGTCAAGGTGTGGTCTAGACAGACACAGCCCTGTGGATGGCCCTTGGAAGGACCAGGCGGAGACAGGTGGGCAGGAAGGGGACACGGCGGCGCTGGCACCCGCAGTGTCCCCCGCCAGGGCCGGGGCCGGGCCGCCGCGGGCCGCCGCTCAGGTGGCCTTTCCCGCTCAGGTGAGCTCCTCCCGCTCCTCCCATTGGCCGAGGCGTCCGTGGCGCTAGAAGGGCGACGCAGCCCGGGTCTAGTTCAGGGTCTAGGGCGGCGCGTCACTTCCGGTAGCGCGGAGCTTGTAAAACACCCTGGAGAGAAAATGGCGGCGGCGGCTGCGGCTTCGGCGCCTCAGCAGCTCTCGGATGAAGAGCTTTTCTCTCAGCTCCGTCGTTACGGCCTGTCTCCGGGCCCAGTGACGGAGAGCACCCGGCCGGTGTACCTCAAGAAGCTGAAGAAGCTTCGAGAGGAAGAGCAGCAGCAGCAGCAGCAGCAGCACCGGTCGGGGGGCCGCGGCAACAAGACGCGGAACAGTAATAACAATAACACGGCAGCCGCCACGGTCGGAGCCGCGGGACCGGGGTCGGCGGCGGCCGTGGGCATGGGGATCCGGCCGGTGTCGGGCGACCTCTCGTACTTACGGACCCCGGCGGGTGTGGGCCGACTGTCGGCCTCGCTGCCCGACCACCCCGTAGGAGGGCCCGAGGGCGCGTCGGCCACCCCCGCGGCGGGCAGCAAGGTGCTGCTGGGCTTCAGCTCGGACGAGTCGGACGTGGAGGCCAGTCCCCGGGCGCAGGCCGGCGGCGGCGGCGGCGGGAGCGGGAGGCGAGACCGGGCTGCGCTCCAGTTCCGCGGGCTCCGAGCCCCGCCGGCCGCCAGCGAGGTGACGAACCACCACCCGGCCGAGCGCAGGAAGCCGCCTCACTCGTGGTGGGGGAGCCGCAGGCCGGCCGGCCCCGAACTGCACACGCCGGCGGGGAGGAGAGACGGCGGTGAGGACGGCGACGAGGACGACGACGACGACGAGGGACAGGACGGGGAGGACCGGGAGCCCGAGCTCGACGAGCCGTTGTGGACGAGCCGCGCCGTGAATGGCAGCCGGCTGCTTCCCTACAGCTGCCGGGAGAACTATTCGGACTCGGAGGAAGACGGCGACGGCGACGGCGACGATGAAGAAGACGTGGCCGCTGGCAGACAGGTATTATTAAAGGATGACTCCGCTTCCCGGCACCGACCCCGACGGAGCCACAGTAAGCCTTTCTCCCCGCTCACGGCGAAATCGGCCGCGGGCAGCCGGCTGGAGGGAGGGGGAGGACTGGCGATGAATGACAGGGCGGCGGCCGCCGGGAGTCTAGACGAGGCGGCGGCGGCGGCCGAGCCGGGAGGAGGGTGCGACCGAGCCGACTCCAGCCCCAACCCCAGATACCGCGTTGGCGCTAAGAAGCTGTCCCCGCTGCTGTCCCCGTCACTTCCCGACATGGACTCCACCTTGGAGGCGTCCCCAGGCTCCCTACTCAAGATCAATAATCATATCGGCGGCGGGGCCTTCGCTGTGGACTCGCCCAGGATTTATGCCAACAGCCTCTCTCCCAGCGCGGCTGCGGCCGCCCCGACTGCACTCAGGATCAACCACGCCAACCACACGGGCTCCAATCACACCTACCTGAAAAACACGTACGGCAAACCCAAGCTTTCCGAACCCGAGGAGGAACTTCTCCAGCAGTTCAAACGCGAGGAGGTGTCTCCCACGGGGAGTTTCAGTGCTCACTACTTGTCCATGTTTCTCCTAACTGCTGCCTGCCTATTTTTCCTAATATTGGGACTGACTTACCTAGGAATGAGAGGGACGGGAGTACCCGAGGATGGAAGACTCAGTAAGTATTAAACCCTTGTGGGTCAGGTAACAAAGGGAACGTTGCTTGGGGGCTGTTTCAGGGGTGACCTCTACCTGCAAGAACGTGATCGAACGCCGAAATGCAACTGCGTGCACGTGTCATGATTGAGAAAGAACAGTGTTACCACTATCAGAATATCTCATCATAGCTGGGTTTTTCGGTTTTTTGGCATGGCGCATTGTTAAATTCAAAACAATTTAGGAGGAAAAAACAGAAAAGCCTATTTTCAAGCTGGTTAGGAAATGGCATGTGTATGTCCTAATTTTCTTTTAGCCTTAAATAAGTATTTGTGAGGATGCTAATTACTCATGAGTTTTCAGGTAGTACCATTGTTAAGCTCTATAATAAAGGCATTTGTCTTTGCTTTTTAAATTTAAAAGGCGATGCATTGTCTTGAAGTTCAAGTGCAGTTCTGTATAATCTAGTTAGTTTTGTGATTTGTTTAGAAAAATGAATATTAAGGCAGCAAGGATACCTTTTATTTGATTTCCCAGCCCAAAGAACCTCTCCTCCCGCCTGAGGAAAAAGTCATGGGAGGCTAGTGCAGGCACTTGCTGTTGATTTACTTGAATTGGTTATAGTGCCCTGCTATTTACTGCTAAATAACCATAGGCAGGTGTGTTCATTCATTCAGTAAGGCAACCAGGACACAATAGTACTAAATCAAGTTATTCAAAGAAGTTAAATACTACTATGTGCTGTGAAGAAAACGGGTGGAGTAATTTGTTTGCACTACTTTATATTGTATGGTCACAGGAGGTATTGTTTGAGGTGAGTCTTGAGCTGAAGAAAAGTTTTGTAGAGAAACAGTTTTTTGGGGGCAGCGATCACAAGAAGGGGAAAAGGCTATGAGTGGAGCAAGAAGAGTCTTTACAGGTAGTGAGGTTGGAGCTTCCCTTTCCTAATCTGTAAAATCATGCGAATAATGTCTAGGAATATGCTTTTCAAGACTGAAAATAAATTATTGTATAATGAACTGCTGAGTATATGTCCCCTGAAGATTTTTCAAATGGAATTCACAGTATTATGATTTGTATTTAAAAAGTTGGTTTATTATCATACGTTTTATTTCAAAACAGTGTGAAAGGTGCAGTTAACATACTCAAAATAGTGTAAGCTTTGGTTTAGGTAGCCAATTCCATGATGGTAAAAAAATAGATTATTACAATATTTCATATTTACAGGGGTTATTAGAAAAGCGTTTTAACTGGTTCTCTGGGATCCAGAGTGCGTCCTGCCCCCTAAATATTGGGGAGGGAAAGAATCAGAGCATTTTAGAATCAAACAGACTACCATAAGCTGAATGATATTGCTATCAGCAGTACTTATCTCAATCTGTTTCTCTAACGACAATTATGTGATAGGGTCATTATCTGATATCTAAGCCTTGTTCATTTTATGGACAAGGATAATGAGACTCAAGTAAGTTAAGACCTGTACCCACAGCTGGGCACTTAGTTAATCAAGTAACCAAACAAAGATTCTTTTCTAACTACAAAGCCCATTTTCTTCACACTTTTGTGTACCGTTTGTAGAGTGTTATAGATAAGAAGATACCTTTATTACGATTAAGAAAATTATAGTCCGGCCTGGTGTTCGCCTTAAATCCCAGAATTTGGGAGGCAGAGGTAGGAGGATCACCGTGAATTCCAGGCCACCCTGAGACTACATAAGGGAATTCCAGGTGAGCCTGGGTAGAGTGAGACCCTACCTTGAAAAACCAAGAAAAAAGAAAATTTATAAAAATTATAGAATATTTGGTAGAACTTTCTGTGGAATTGTTAATGAGTATTTTTTTTCATCACTTTAAGGCAGTTATTGAAATTTTAGTAGATGACATTAATTAGGAATGCTAGGATTTTCATGGTCTCACTTTCATCCGTGTGGAAGGAAAGGAATCTTAAAGGGGCTCCACTTTGGTAAATGAATGGATGGTTTGGGTTGATGTAGGAAACAAGGGCTAAGTGGTTGAGAGGGTGGGGAACTCATCTGAATGAATTCGAGCTACTTAACTCTTTGAGTCCCATTCTTATATACTAAATGGTAATAACTATCTGCTGATCATGAGGTTATTGTGAAGATTAAATGAGATAATTTGTTAAAAATCATAAGTGACATATTTTAAGAAGTTCAAATGAAGTTTGGTGTATTTCTGGTAAACTGCAGTATATATTCAATGAAATAATTGTTTCTGTAAATGATGTTATTTTTAGCTACTTAACATTTAATTTTCATTAATTCCATTAGATACACATAGAAATGTATATGTTCGACATAGATGTAGAAGTTTAAATTCAAGTATTATGAAGCCTTAAATGTACTTGGATATGTTGTGAACCACGGTGAGAAATCTGCTAGTTTAATCTGGTCACCTAACGGTATTAGGTTTTTAAGAGTGAATCGTTTTATTATAAATCCTTTGTTATATAAGTTAACCATAGGGTTCATTGGTCAAATAGTATGTTTAAGTTTTACTTTTAGTAGTAATTTCACCAGAAGATTGTAGGTTATGTATGACAAAAAGCTTTTATTAGTTACTATTTAAATTATGCATAATGTATAACAGTCTTTTAAGTAGTTCTTTTTTAAAATAAGTAGTTTTTAATCACTTTGATCTTTGGAAGTTTTTCATCATTTTTATTAATTAAGTTACTTTTCATTAAATTACTGAGTCTGCATTCATATTTTTGCAGTTAGGTTGGACTAGATTATCTATAGCCTCTTGGGCAACTCTGAGCTTTAACATTGTAACTTTGAATTACCTATCAAGACAACTCAAAGAGTAGCTTAAAATCAGATTGTTCCTTAGGTGATTAAATCATGACAGCTCACAAAAAGAAAAGAAAAAAGCAGAATGGACTGGTTATTGTAGACTCGTCATTACTTAAAAAATTATCCTTCAAGGTTCAGGGAATTTTGCAGAAGAGTGAGTAGAAAGAATGTCCGAGCCACAGAGTGGGAGGGAAGATCTGGAGACATTGCCTCCCCACCCCATGACTGATTGCTGCTTTACAACTCATAACCCATAACTCCATGGTGAATACCAGCAATCCCGCTAAGGGTGACCCTCAGTGCTGTGGTGGTGGGAGGAGGGAAATGATGGTACCAACATATGTGCCCATACAAAGTTTCTACTTAATAATTTAAAAAGCCCTTCAGATGTAGATGATAGGGTTTTTGTAGATAACTTGAGGGGGATGAAGCAAAAAAAAAAAAAAAAAAAAATTCCCCCCTTCCTGGTTTCACACTCACTCCTGGTATAATACTAAATCTTTTCGGAACTTTCATAGTATTTTTCATATAAATATGTGTATGTTGGTATTCATTCAGTTGTACAGGGCCTGTTCTGCCAAGTACTATTTGAAGCAGCAGTGATATGTGGTGAATAATATGTGGATATGTGGAAAGTGATCTCTCTTTCAGAGCTTACATTCTAGGCCGAAAAATCGACAAATAAATACAAATTGTAGGTAGTAGTACTAACTTCTAAGTACAAGGAAATGCTGGTAAACTTTGAAGGACAAGGTGGAGAGGTATGGAACAGTATATGCAAGTGCTAGGCAGGCCTTTGAGAAGGTGGCATTTGAATTTACGTTGGATGACTTGAAGGATCTAGCCATTGACAAGAAGAGCATTCTGGCAGACATAACAGATGTGTAATACCAAAGCAAAAACAACTGTTTATTGGAGGATCATAAAGAATTATCAACTCAGTGGGGCAGCATGAAATAGAGGGAGAATGATATATGGTCAGATTTGGCATGGGCCAGTCATAATGGACTTTTGAAGGGCTTTCAGGGCCATTGAAAGGAATCTTGAATTTTAAGTGACATTGTACTATATCCATTATGCAACTCTCCAAGCTTCTATGTCACCATTGTCTCTTAGTTATGCTCCCATCTGCCAGTCTTTTCCACATTTTTAGTCTTTGGAACCTTTGTCTTTGTTGAAATCCTTTTGTATGCATTTCTCTAGGCAGTTTCATTTACTCTCTTGGGTAATACCTCTCAACTTTGTTCTCTCATGGAGTTCTGTTCTGAATTCTAGGCTTAGTATTTGTTTACTGAACATATTTTAGATGTACCAGTAGAATTTGACATTTTTCTTTGCTTCACTTCGTTTTTGCCCGTCCTCAATCCCTGTTTTGTCAATGGTACTTCCATATATCCAGAGCTCAAGAGAGAAACTTGAAACCTAAATTCTTCCTTTCCTTTCCTTTCCTTTCCTTTCCCTTCTTAACTATCTTTCACCCTGATTACCACATCCTATGTTGCTGTTGTCTATAGCTTTTGTAATTTTTTTTTTTTTTTTTGGTTAATCACTGTTGTAGGTTAGTCTTTTGCCCCACTTTTGATAGTCTAAAAGGTGTTTCTGCTTCCAGATTGTAGGTCTTCTAGTCCATTTTCAGTGTCAGAGCAATATGTCTAAGGCATACATGACAGTCATTCTGTCTTAAAATTACTCAGTGGCTTCTTGTTGTTTTTTTTTTTTTTACTGGCCAAATCTAAGCTTAAACTGTTCCTGATGACTATGCATGCCTGTGTGATCTTCTTTTCCTCCAAGTCTTTCTCACTTGCTTTCTGGAAAAATGAATTACTTGGTGGTATTCACCTAAATAATGGAATTTTGGGCCTTTATGCCTTTGCCCATGTCATTTCCTTCTTTGGGAATATTGTCTTTTCCTCCCAACTCCAGCTACTTGAAATTCATTCTTAAAAATTTTCCCTCTGGATTTCCTGATTCCCCAGTCTCTTTACTCTTTCAAATTTGTATCATCATTTTGTGCTCAATTAAGATCCTTTATGTCTTATGTAGTTTGTTACAGTGTGTAATTATATAACTTTAAAAAATATTTTTATGTATTTGAGAGAGAGAGAAGGAGAGAGAAAAAAGAGAGAATGAGAGAATGGGTGCATCAGGGACTCCAACTGCTGCAAACGAACTCCAAATGCATGCGCCACTTTGTGCATCTGGCTTTATGTGGGTACTGAGGAGTCAAACCATGGTCCTTTGGCTTTCCAGGCCAGCACCTTGACCACTAAGCCATCTCTCCAGCCCTAATTATATAACTTTTAACATGCCAGACAGATTATACTTCTTGAATTAAACTTGTAAAGGAATGCAGTGATAAAGGTACAGTCTTTTTTATTAAGTTTTGGGTTTAAATCTCAGGTGCCTTTTTGTCTGTTCTGTCACTTCACTAGAAACACAATTGCTGTATGTTAAAAATGGGGATGCTGGGCTGGAGCAATGGCTCAGAGCAACATTTGATATGTAAGCCTAATGACTGAAGTTCGGATCTTCAGAACCCACATAAAGCTGGACATAAGTGGTACATGTATCTTTGATCTCAATGTGCCTACTACAGTGGCAGACAGAATCCTGTAGGCCAGCTAGTCAGACCTTCCTAGCAGTAAGCAACTATAAGAGAGACCCTGTCTTAAGGTGGAAGGAAAGGACCAACACCCCAGAGTTCTCTGACCTTCACTGTGTGCTTGCTTGCATGCCCATACATGAAAACATACCCTAAAAAAGTGAAGATGCTCACACCTGCCTGAGAATGGCTTTAAGCATTCACTGAGATACTGTATGTGAAGTATTTAGTGTCATTGCCTGGCACATGGTAGTCTTAGAAAACGGAAATCATTTTAGGATCCTTGGCACAAATTTATTAGTCAGTACATGTTGAATAAATGATCACCTATCAAGCACTCAACATAGGCCTTCTGTATCTGTAGGCTCCATATCTATGGATTCAACTAGTAGCCAATCAAAAAATTTGAAAAACATTTTTGTCTGAACATGTATAGACCTTTTTGTCATGAGCATTATTATCTAAACAATATAACAACTATTAAATTAGAATTTGCATAGTGTTCTGCATTATAAATGATATAGAGGTTGTTTAAAGTAGATGGGAGCATGAAGTGAGTATATATGTAAATACTTGGAGATATCAGCATCTTCGAATTTAGGTGTCTTCTTGTTGAAGGTCTGGAACCTATTCTTCATGCATACTGAGGAACCACTATACATATATACTGATCAGCTTATTGCATAACATAGTTACCTACTCTAACTGATAAGGATATACAAAAATATTTCACCCCTACAGAAGAATACATTCCACTAAGATCTGTCACAGAAAGTAGTTAAGAAACCTACAGGATATTATATGATGAGTGGCATGCTTTTTTTTTTTAAAGTAAAAGGGGAGAATTCATTGAGCTGAATCAATCAGGTTATCAAAAACTCTAGGTTCTAAGATTGGACAGTTCTGTAGGTGGAGCAGTAGGGATTTAGAGTAGAGAACCATCATTCTCAGATTGGTCTTTTCTGAAGAATAAACAAACAGTCTAGGTAATGGAGTGGCAGGAGTACAGAGAAAGTGACTTGTTAAGTGTGGTGTTAAACCTGTAGGAGGTTGGTAGGGCTTACAATTCCTCTGAAGAAAAATATGCTTGGTTTACTATGTTCATGCTCAAAAGGTTTTTCAGTGCTCATGAAATTGGAGTGACTGAGAATGTAGATACTATTGAGAGGAAATAGATATGTTGAAGAAGGATCTTATTTGGAGAAAGGTAGTAAACAATGAGTTTTTTGGAGGGGTATTGTTCAAATTGCAAAGTGGAAATATTCTATGAGCTACTGTAGGAACATACTTGGAATAAAGACAAGATACTGGTGCAGAATGCAAATTCTCTATCTCTCTTTCTCTGTCTCTCTCTCTCTCTTTTCAAGGTAGGGTCTCACTGTAGCCCAGGCTGACTGGAATTCGCTATGTAGTCTCAGGGTTTTAACTAATTTAACTACCATTTCACATTTCTTTTTTTAATGTGTATTTTAAAAGATGTAAGTCCTAAGTGTTACAATTATGTGTCTAATACGACATTTTGTGGGGTTTGGTATTTTTAAAATATTTTCACTGCTTAAAGTAGCCAAAGTCTAGAGCTTGCTATCTAATATTAACACGGAGCTTAGAATTTTAGAAATTAGTTGCTTTCATTCTGGAAGAATGAAAGTTAAGTGTTGCGGCGAGCCCCCTGACCCGCAGGGAAGAACGACCACAAGACGAGGATCCTTCTTGATCACACTTTTATTGGAGAGCTCTTGGTTAACAGGAAGGTTGATGGCGAGGGGCAAGGAGGCAGAATGTGCAGCTACTTTTATAGAGGGAAGTGCAATGAGGCGCCCACTGATTGGTTGCTACCAGCTTGCCACCACCAGGCGCCACGGGATAGGCTCGGGACAGGTTGAGTCAAGGCACTGCCTAATATGGAGTTGTTTACGACAGAGGAAGCACTCACCATCGGGGAGGTGGAAGGCGGAAGCTTTAGCCATATATGGAGTTGTTTACCTCAACACAGACAGGAAGCCAGCGCCATCTTGTAATGGCGACTGCTTGCAGCTCCCTGCAGTTCCCCCTTCTTGTTTAAACGCAACAGGCAAGGGTAGAGGTCTGATCTCTGATGCTCGAAAGGACATTGTGATGACCCCAGGTCTAGTGGCCAGCCAGGCTGGTGTCACAGCCGTCCGGTACCTTTTCTCAGAGATGGGATTACGGTACCAACCCATATGCAATCAGACATGCCCTCCATGAGGCTGCTAAGAGCTCGCCCCACGTGCAATACTTTGTCTCACATCCTGAGCGTGATGAGTGCCGTGCTCCCAACACCAACCCTCTGCCCATCCTTGTGCAATGGGCACTTCAGGCCCTAAGGGTGCAAGGGCCAGGGGAAACTAGGTGCTCTTTAGGGCCGACAGCCAAATCTGGGGGGAAGACCCACACTCCAAAGCGGCAAGTGCCTGAGAAATGACCACCTTGTCCCGCCTGGTCTGGGCTCGCAGGCGGCAAACCAACCAGAGGCAAAGCACACATCCTCCCAAAAGTATATATGACTTTCTCAATACCCCCAGAAGTATTAAGACGCGTCTAGGACGGTCCGTATAATTTGTAAAAGATATTGAGAAGTACTATTTTCTGCACCAAATCTGGAATTACGTCTCTCTTGGGAAATTTTTCCCCATATCCTATCATCCTTAAACCAACCAAAGGCCTGTTTTCTCAGCCCTATACAAAAATTACGGGGTGAATCAATTGTGAAGCAAAGGGCTCCGACCTCCCCAAAATTCCGATCTTCCCCTAAGCTGACATACATGGTATCCCCAATCACAGTGGGGAGACCCAGCTCCTTCTGAGTTGTGAAGAAGCGAGGGAAGACCGCTGCAGCATGATGTACCGGCAGGGGCTTAGGAAAGGCTGACAAGATGCCCCAGCGTTGTTCTCCTCTACTGAGCGCCAGGCACTGGAAGGCCAACATCCATAGATTCCTCCACATCTGCTTCTTCAGGATCATTCTGGATCTCCGGGTTGTCCTCTGAGGAGAGTCGGACTGTTTTTACCAACCGACTGGGAACCCAGTGAGGTGATTCTTGGTCCTGTGGGAAAACACAAACAGCTCCCCTGGATCTTATTAAAATAGGATCCGGGCCTCTCCATTGACCAGTCAAAAGTTACATAGCTACAAAGTATCCTGTCCAGCATGTTTGCATTGTGGCCTTCACATTAGGGATCTGCAGGGCAGGAGAGAAAGGCAGGAGGGACGCTCCCGGGAGAACCAGGAAGCTTTCATAGGATTAACTCCATCTGAAGGAGTTAAACTCTCTGGGCCTGGGCAGCAGGACGCAGCCAGCCCTTATTCCAATAGCCCAGTTCCGTGCGGTTCTTATCTCCTATCTTTTTTTGTTTTTGATTTTGCGGTAGCGGCTGTTCATCAAGATAGTATCTCTCCTCCCCATAGTGAGCCGCTTTTTTATCTAATTTTTCCTCCTCTTCAGAGTCTGAGCTAGTCTTATCATCTGCTTCCAGCACATTTAAATGCGCCAGGTCCTCAATGACAGGGTACAGTCTAGAGGAAGCTTTTCTGTCCCTATTGGTGGGTGAGCAATCATAAACTTCACCCATTTCTCTAAGCTCATCTTGTAAGCTTTTATCCTTTTTTTCCCTTTGTATTTTCTTTTTTGTTTCTTTCCTTTTCCTAGGCCTAGCTGGGGTTTCCCCATTTGTATCTGACTCAGAAAGACTATCCTGATGCCTTGTCAACGCTCTCTGTCCCTGTCTAATAATGTCTGTGTGGCTACCTTGACTTAGACAAGAATGAATAACAAAGGCAATAAAAAACAAAACCCAGAAGGGAAGGAAAACGGCAAGGATCAGATTAAAGTCCAGGTCAGAAAACTGCATGACTGGGGATGACTTACCGACGTCTTCCTCTCCGTGTGTCAAGTTCTGAATCCTCTTCGACCCCTCGCCTGGTGACCACAAGGCTCCCGGCGTCCCGGGTTTCGGCACCAGTTTGCGGCGAGCCCCCTGACCCGCAGGGAAGAACGACCACAAGACGAGGATCCTTCTTGATCACACTTTTATTGGAGAGCTCTTGGTTAACAGGAAGGTTGATGGCGACGGGCAAGGAGGCAGAATGTGCAGCTACTTTTATAGAGGGAAGTGCAATGAGGCGCCCACTGATTGGTTGCTACCAGCTTGCCACCACCAGGCGCCATGGGATAGGCTCGGGACAGGTTGAGTCAAGGCACTGCCTAATATGGAGTTGTTTACGACAGAGGAAGCACTCACCATCGGGGAGGTGGAAGGCGGAAGCTTTAGCCATATATGGAGTTGTTTACCTCAACACAGACAGGAAGCCAGCGCCATCTTGTAATGGCGACTGCTTGCAGCTCCCTGCAAAGTGTTATGTTTAAAAAATTTCAAAGTTGATCACTTCGTAAGAAGAAAGTTTTCCAGGCCTCTAAGAATATTCCTGTAAATTTTATAAGTTTGATGATTAAAAAAGTCTACTCTATGATATGCCAATTTGATAATTTAAGTCTATGAAGATGTCTTTCACTTGAAAGACATTATTTCTAGAATAACTTGAAATTTGAAATCATTAGAGTGATTGCTAGTTTGAGGAAATATTGGCATAGAGAACCTGGGTGTAAATATTGGCCTGTCTTCTTGTTAGCTTTTTAAACTAAAGACAAATTGTTAGGCACTAAAAAGCTCAGTATCTTCATCTGTGAAATGGGGATAAATGATGCCATGTATGTGAAGCAAAATTTATTATGTGGCCCATAGTAATGAAAACAGCAGCTAACCCTTATGTAATACTACATGCCAGGCATTGAGCTGAATAATTATCCATCCTCATGAGGTAAGAACATATTCATTTTAGAAATGAAGAGATAGGGGGAAAGTTAAGGAATTTGCTCAGGTTATGAAAGTAGCGCTAAGGCAGTATTTGAACTTACATAGTGGCTTTTAACTACTGTGCATGTTACAGTTATCTTCTTGTTCCTGGAACAAAGCACCCGACCAAAAGCAGCTGCTTATTTTACAGTCTGAAGGGTAAGCTTCATGATGACTGGGGAAAGCGTGACATGAGCAGAGGCTGGACATCACCTTGGCCACAGCAGTTAGACAATAGCAGCAGGAGAGTGGGTCCAGTTCTGTTTAAACTGGTCCCCAACAGCACACCTCCTCCAGCAAGGCTCTGCCTCCCAAATTGCTACTAGGTGGGGACAAACGTTCAGAACACATGACTCTATGGGGGCATCTGACATCTGACTCAAACTATCACAGTGGTAGACTGCCTTTTAATATATGAACATCCATAAGGATTTAGTGTATATTCTCTGTGATTGTAATCCAGAACATCATGAAGTGTAGAGCAGATAAGTGCTGAAATCCTACAACTGCTAGGAAGAATCCATGAAAAGAAAGCATGAATTTATACTAGCTCAAAAATTAGGAATTATTTTGAACTATTTATTCTCACTTAGGCTTTAGATTCTTAGATATATGTGGAAAGGAGCATCTGCTGTTACAAACTAAAGTATACAATATATTAAACTATAGAGCAATATACTGTTTCTAAGTTTCACAAGATTTTGTACAGCTTTAAAACTGGTGGGAAAAGTAGTCTTCTGCTGTGCATTACCAGTGTGAAGCTTATTTTTTTCCAGGGTTTATTTTTCAGTGGTAAACACCTTCAGGTATATAGCACACTGGTTCATCCTTTTAAATAAACTGTATTGCCTATTTATTCTCATGCTTGATTTAATGGGCATGAACCATTCTACAGTTTCAAGGATGGATATTGTAAAATTAGGTGTTTTCATGATTCCTCAAAATTGTGAAGGTACCTTCTCCATGCGAGTTATTTTATACTGACTTTGAAATCTCCAGCATATTTTATAAATAAAAGATAGAACTTCAGGCAAAAATTTAGTTCATGAGTAGTTTTAAAGAGAAGTACACTTTAAATGATTAGAAATCTCTTTCCAAAAAAAAAAAAATTTTTTTCCAAAATCTTTGGTAAGTAGTAAAAACTTTATGAAATTGGTATTACAGTTGATATATATCCTAACCCCACATTTACTTAATATACATTAGAATGTTACATTTAGGGGCTGGAGAGATGAATTAGTGGTTAAGGCGCTTGCCTGTGAAGCCTAAGAATTCATGTTCAAATCTCCAGGTCCCACATAAGCCAGATGCACAGTGGTGCAAGCATGAAATGTTGCACATGTGCATAAGGGGATACAGGTATCTGGAGTTCCTTCCCAGGGGCTGAAGGCCCTGGTGGGCACATGTCTCCCCCGCGCCTGTGTCTCTCAAAATAAAAAAATTAAACAGTGTTACATTTTACTTTTTTAAAACAAATTTTAAAAAAATATTTAATTAATTAATTTATTTGACAGAGGAAAAGGGACAGCAAAAGAGAGAATGGCACACCAGGGCACCACTGCAAACAAACTCCAGATGTGTGTGCCTCCTTGTGCATCTGGCTAACATGGGTCCTGAGGAATCGAACCTGGGTCCTTTGGCTTTGCAGGCAAGCGCCTTAACTACTAAGCCATCCCTCCAGCCCGCATTTAACTTTTGATCTTCATTACTCCTTTTTTAGCTTATAACTTGGCTTTGACTTTTATATTTAGAAGATTTTAATAAGGTTTGAAGGGAACTAGTAGTAGTATGTATGATTAGTAGTCTAAGCATTTTGTTGATTTACTAATCTGTGTGTTAACTTGAATCACATGACTGGCATCAAAGCAACAACAGACCATGTTTATTAATCTTACTAATCTTTATTGAGTGTTTTCAAAAGTCATTTTTAAATAGCTAGCTAGGGAGAAAGTACTTAAGGTTTAATATTTATTTATATAACATTCCACAGTAAAATTTTATACTTTAAAAATATATTTCTGAGGAAATTAGCAAAAGCTATAAAAATTAAACCCAGTGATTACAAGTGTCTGAAAATAAAATAATACATCTGTCATGTGGAAGCCCTCTTGGATTACCTTTCAGTTCCTTTTGTCTTTATTTTCAGAGGTAGAGAGTTTAAAATTATACCTTTTTTTTTTTTTGTCTCAGTAACAGATTTATTGCTTTGTGCTTTCCCATAGCTTTTTGCTTAAAATATTTTTTGCAAGATGACTTTTGAATTCTTCACACATGTGTTGACAGCAAGTGGCAAGCTAAAGTCAAAGCTATGCAAGAGTTTAGCTCAGCTGTCCTGAACTAACTGGGTGGTGAGTGCACCAACAATTGCTCTTGCCATAAATGTGACCAAAACAGGGGGAAAAAAAATCCTTTCAGGACAAATGGGCATTATCACCCATAGCATAAAATCAATTTTTCAGTTAGAAAGCCCATATGCAAGTGGGAGTTTTCTGATTATGGCTAATTCCTGAAAGCACTTTATACTTCTGAAGGAATCTTTTACTTTGTAGGAATTTACCCAGGTAAAATCTCAGAGGTTACTTATGGAAATTACCACTGAGGTTAATTAGAAGGGGGCATTGTGTTCTGGAGTACTTTGGGGTATGTTTGGAACCTTAGTTGTGGTCAGCCTTATTAGTGACTTCTAGGTTTCGAATATTTCCCATGAAGTCACAGATGTTTCCTTCTTGATTTAGTTCATCTGCAGAAACTTTTTTTATTTCTTCTTTTTATTCATTAATATAACTCATTTAAATTACTAAGTACCTTCTTTGTGCCAAACATTACTATAAAATGAGCATATACTTTTAAAAACATTTTGTTTGGGGCTGGAGAGATGCCTTAGTGGTTAGGGTGCTTGCCTGCACAGCAAAAGGACTCAGTTGTGATTCCCCAGAACCCATGTAAGCCAGATGCACAAGGTGGAGCGTACATCTGGAGTTCATTTGCTCTCTCTCTTTCTCTGCCTGTTTCTCTCAAATAAATAAATAAAAATATAAAAAAAAAACATTTTGTTTGTAAGTAGGGGGAGACAGAAAAGAGACAGGCAAATAGAGAGAGGAGAGAAGGGAGAGAGAGAGACAGAGAAACTGGGCATTCTAGGGTCTCTAGCTGCTACAAATGAACTCCAGACTCATGCACAATATTGTGCATTTGGCTTTATGTGTGTACTGAGGAATCTAACCAGGGTTGTTAGGTTTTGCAGGCAATCACCCTAACTGCTGAGCCATCTCTCCAGCCCCACGTGCATATACTTTTAAGAATTGTAGGAATGACACTATGCTCAGATTACCCTAGTCCTACCCCTCCACATGTGGCTGGCATTCTTTTTACGAAATATTTATGTGGTGGCTAGCCTTCAAGATTTAGGATTTGGTTACTGTGCAGCAGTGTTTCAGATTTGTAGATTGATTGTGACTTTTAAAACATTATGTCCTCTGCTGAAGTTTGCCACAGCATATACTATACTTAAAGAAGTGGATAATTTCAGTGCTAAATTTAGCATGGGTTGATCATTCTTTCTACCTTTTATTTTTGTATTACAATTTTCTCACAGCTTTAGGCATTATTTCTTGTCAGTTTTAAAAAGTATTGTTTTTCAAAATGGGAAGAGACATGAATGAACTTGCCAAACATGAAAAAATCTGGACATTTATGACTGTGGTTCAAGATGTTCTAGAAGTATTCTTATTTATCCTTAAAATGAAATGTCTCATCATCTCCAAATGTTCCTTCTTTCAGAATCTAAAACCTTAATTGATAAAAGGAAACATTTATCAAGAACTTTCTGGGCTGGGGAGATGGCTCAGCAGTTAAAATCCCTTGCTTGCAAATCCTGCAAACCTAGGTCCAGTTCCCCAGCACCTACCTAAAACCTGATACACAAAATGGTGCATAGATCTGAGTTGGTTTGCAGCATCAAAAGTCTCTGGAGCACCCAAATTCTCCCTGCCCCATGTGCTATCTTGCAGATTAAAAAATTTAAAAAGAATCTTTTTTGTGTGGCTACTTAAACTTTTATGAGCATAACTACTAATATCCCTGTGAGAAACTAAAAGTTTGAAGAAATAAGGTAGTAAGTGGCTTGTCCAAGACATTGCAGGTAAGTGTTAGGGTCAACATTTGAACAGTCTGTTCTGATAGCATAAATTATTTATGCTTTATCCTTTTGAGCAAACAAGTTGCTTATAACTCTATGGCCTTGATTCTGTCAAATAAGAGCATAGCAAAATGAACCTTACCTGCAGCCAGTCATTTTTTATCAGGAACTAGTATGTGTATATAAAATGCTTTGAAAAAAACCTAAAGTGTTATTTTACTTTTAATACTGCGAGGGTTTTCTAGCTATAGTAGTGTAATTTAGGCGCACTGTACTTTTCTTTTTATTTATTATCATTTTTTTATTAACGATGGTAATGCTCTCCCTTCCCCCACTTTTCCCTTTGAAACCCCATTCTCCATCATATCCCCTCACCCTCTCAATTAGTCTCTCTTTTATTTTGATGTCATGATCTTTTCCTACTGTTATGATGGTCTTGTGTAGGTAGTGTAAGGCACTGTGAGGTCATGGATATCTAGGCCATTTTGTGTCTGGAGGAGCACATTGTAAGGAGTCCTACCCTTCCTTTGGCTCTTACATTCTTTCTGCCACCTCTTCTGCAATGGACCCTGAGCCTTGGAAGGTATGATAGAGATATTGCAGTGCTGAGCTCTCCTCTGTCACTTCTCAGCATCATGATGCCTTCTGAGTCATCCCAAGGTCACTGCCATTTGAAAAGAAAAGGTTCTCTCCCAAAAGTGAGCATAGCATTAATATATGGTTATGAACATTAAGGGAAGTGCATTACTGGGCAGTTTGATGAGCATAGTATATACATTTAGCCAGCCAACAGCAGACGTTACACCCCTAGGGCTCATGACTACCCCTGTTTTAGGTTTTCAGTATCAGGGATGTATTCCCTCCCATGGAGTAGGTCTCCAGCCTATTTAGGGGGCATTTGGTTTTCACCATGACAGATGTGCCACTATTGCACCCGTTGGCTCATTTGGCCTGGCTGGCAAAATATAAGGTTTGCAGTGTCCACTGTTGGGTGTCTTCACTGGCGATTTCTCTCTCTCCCATTGAACTGCAGAATAGCTTCTTCCAGCTTTCTGTTGTCTGGTCTACATGGAGGAGGTTATCAGCTCAGTTCCAGCAGGATTTCTCAGTGGGCACACTGTACATTTGATACTGTGAGGGTTCTCTATCTATAATAGTGTAATTTAGGAACACTGTACTTTTACTGTTATAAATGAGGATTCTTTAGTTCTACTAGTATATTTTAGGAGTGCTGTGTATTTGATATTGTAAATAAGGATTCTGTAGCTATAATGGTGTAATTTAGGAACACTGTACTTTTAATACTGTGAGTGAAGGTTCTCTAGCTATAATAGTATAATTTAGGTATGCTGTACTATGGTTCCTGGCTGCCCTGGGGCTGTTGAGCATTGGTTTCCCAGGGGCGTCCAAGCAGCTGTGGAGCAGGGTCTTGAGTGGCCATGAGTGATATTGGAAGAAACACCCGGGAGACTTTGTCAGAGGATAGCTCGTTTATTTATTAGGGGAATGGGCTAATAAATGTTCATGCAGTGGCGGGAAAAGGTATGGGGTGTGCCTCACAGGGGGGTTGGCTTTGTGAAGGCTGCTGGCTGATACCTTATTAACATATAGGGTTAGGGAGGGGGTACTGGTCACACGACCACAGGGAAACAGAAACCTAAGTCATAGCAGGATGTCCAGGTGCCCCAGGTGTGTGTTTGGGGGGGGGGGGTTGAGGGAGTGGCCTCACTCCTGCTGGTCTCCTGGTGCCTGATAGCTTAACCTCCTGAGGCCCAGAGCCCTCAACTGTGCCTGACACTGTACTTTTTTTTTCCTCTTTTTCTTTTTTACCCTGTACTTTTTTTTATTTATTTTTATTTGAGAGCGACAGACAAAGAGGCAGATAGATAGAGAATGGCACGCCAGGGCCTCCAGCCACTGCAAAGGACCTCCAGATGCGTGCGCCCCTTGTGCATCTGGCTAACGTGGGTCCTGGGGAATCGAGCCTCGAACCGGGGTCCTTAGGCTTCACAGGCAAGCACTTAAGCGCTAAGCCATCTCTCCAGCCCTACCCTGTACTTTTGATACTGAGGTGAGGATTTCTAGCTATGATAGTACAATTTAGGAATGCTGAATTTTTGATACTGTGAGGGTTCTTTATCTATCATAGTATTATTTAGGAACACTGTACTTTCGATACTGTGAGTGAAGGTTCTCTAGCTATAATAGTGTAATTTAGGCATGTTGTACTTTTGATAATGTAAATGAGGGTTTTCTAGCTATAATAGTGTAATTTAGGCACATCGTACTTTTGATACTGTGAGGGTTCCCTAGCTATAATTGTGTAATTTAGGCACATTGTACTTTTGATACTGTAAATGAGGGTACTCTAGCTATAATAGTATAATTTGGGAACACTGTGCTTTTGATACTGTGAGGATTCTTTAGCTATAACAGTGTAATTTAGGTGTGTTGTACTTTTGATACTGTAAATGAGGGTATTCTAGCTATATGAGTAATTTAGGCATGTTGTACTTTCGATACTGTAAGTGAGGGTTCTCTAGCTGTAACAGTAATTTAGGCATGTTGTACTTTTGATACTGTAAATGAGGGTTCTCTAGCTATAATAGTATAATTTAGGCATGCTGTACTTTTGATACTGTAAATGAGGGTACTCTAGCTGTAATAGTGTAATTTAGGCACACTGTACTTTTGATACAGTGAGGGTTCTGTAGCTATGATAGTGTAATTTGGGCACACTGTACTTTTGATACTGTGAGGGTTCTCTAGCTATAACAGTGTAATTTAGGCATGCTGTACTTTTGATACTGTAAATTAGGGTTCTTTAACTATAATGTCATTTGGGAATGCTGTACTTTTGATAACTATAAGTGAGGGTTCTGTACTATAACAATATAATTTAAGCAGAGAATGCATGTTCAGCACTGTGGCATGTTTCATTAGGAATGTTAATAAGTATCAGAAGAGCTGGTTACATTTATAGTCATTGTCAATACTTTTAAGCTGTCTGAGCAGATAAAAGGGAGGTTTTTAAAATATTACCCAATTAGTGCCTTTTTATTTATTTATTTTTTTTGTTCTTTCGAGGTAGGGTTTCACTCTAGCCCAGGCTGACCTGGAATTCACTATGTAGTCTCAGGGTGGCCTCAAGCTCAAGGCAATCCTCCTATCTCTGCCTCCTAGTGCTGGGATTAAAGGCGTGCCAGCTAATGCCTTTCTTATTTAAAAAATTTGTGGCTGTATAAATATGATAGCTATTTAAATTTGCTGACCACCAGAAGGTAGATTTGCTGGTAGGAAAGATGTGATATATTGCTTCAATGTAAAATGTAAGACTGAATTTGGGGCAGAAAATAACATAGTTTTATTCTTTGCTATATATACAAACATACACTTATACACACCCATACACACGAATGAGTGACCAGGACCTCTTGCTGCTGCAAATGAACTCCAGGTGTATGCACTATTTTGTGCAACTGGCTTTATGTAGATGGATGGGGACTCCCCATGCCTGCAGGCTTTAGAAGCAAGTGCCTTTAACTGCTGAGCCATTTCCCCAGCCCCAAGAAAATATTATACTTAAGAAAGTAGGGTAGTCTTAGATTAAGTTTCTGTTAACAGCTGAGGAATAGTATGTGTAGTTGGTAGAGAAGAATGACTTGCCTCTTGCTATTCGGGTAATTTGTATAATAAAATGAATATTCTTATTATCAAAGTAGAAAAATGAATTGTGTTCCTAAGAATAGGCAGTGGATTAAATGGGGGTAATGAAGAGACTAGGAGTATGTGATAAATAGGATATTAAAATCACTTTAAATGAGGAGGAATTTAAAGTGCATTACAGTCGTCAATTTCCTAGATAATTCATGTGACGCACATAATGGAATTTTTATCCCATTTTGTATTTGAACTTTTATCAGTGTTGTGATTCATTAGACTGGAGCTGTTTAGTGGAAATATACTACAAAATGTGTGTGTCTGTATTCAATTTAATTTACTTTTTCTAATATAAAACGAACCAGGTAAAATGAATGTTCATAATAGATTTTATTTAGTCTAGTATAGTTAGACTATAATCTTGACATAAACAGTGTGAAAACTATTGATGAAATGTCTGATATTCTAGTCACATTTCAAATGACTCAGTAGTCATATGTGGGTACTGACTTCCCTATTGGGACAGCTCAAATCTAGACTGCTCTGAGTTATAGAGTTATATTACTGGTTTAAGTAGATCGAATGACTACTAATTTTGGAATGGTTACAATGTATCATGTGTTGTGCTCTGTATAACTTAACAATCTTTCTAGTAAACCCTGATGTAGGGTTTTTAAAATTTATTTATTTGAGAGTGACAGAGCGAGAAAGACAGATAGAGAGAGAGAATGGGTGCCCCAGGGCCTCTAGCCACTGCAAATGAACTCCAGACGCGTGTGCCCCCTTGTGAATCTAGCTAATGTGGATCCTGGGGAATCGAGCTTCAAACCAGGGTCCTTAGGCTTCACAGGCAAGCGCTTAACCGTTAAGCCATCTCTCCAGCCCCTGATGTAGGTTTTATTATCATTTTATAATCATAAGACATTGGTTGGAAGGGCTGCTCTGGAATCTACTGTTTCTGCGAACTGTTCGTTCTTCCCAGTACCAGTTCTGTGGCAGAGACAGGTGAGCAGTATATTGTGTTATTTTGTGAATTGCATGTTGTCTATTCTTTTTTTCCCATTCTCTTCTCTCCCATAGCCCCAGGTGTCTTATTTTTATTACATTCTAGGATTGGGAAAAATAAGAAAAAGGACTTATTGGTACCCTTTTCCCCACATAAGCTATATGTAATATGAAACATCCCCGTTATTCCCAGTGAGTGTGACTTGTCTAAGATCATAAAGTATGAATATTGAGAATAGTATTCCTTGCTCCAGTTTTTTTCTTTTTATCTTATTCCATTTTAGTGTGAAGAGATAACTTTTCATTCATCTAAGTCATAACTTGAACAAGTATTATTTACAAGAAATTATACTAGACTGAAATGAATACAAAGCAGTTATAAGTATCATATATATCCTAGAGAAAATGGTGAAAATATTACCTAGTTAGTTTGAAGATATTTAGTATCTTTAAAAGTTCTGTAATGATTGGATAGAAAATGATAGAAGCCAAAGTGATTTAATAAATGGATACATGGACTTTACCTTCTGAATTTTGATTTGAATAGGATGTCAGTCTAAGTCTAATACTGGACTTTGTAATGGAACTCAGTAGTAGAATGCTTGCCTAGTATGCATGAGGCCCTGGGTTCAAGTTGCCAGCACCACAGAAAAGGAGTGTGTGTAGGAGTAACAGTTTTTTTTTATGATGATATAGCTCACTGCTTTTTGTTGTTTTTTAAGCAAACATCTATCTTGTTCAGTGTTCTTTTTTGTTAATACTTTCTGTGGAGATGAATATAATAGACACCAAATATCATCAATAATTGGTTACTTGTACAAGTCCTGGAGGAAAATAAGCAAAATACATGAGCATGCTAAATGAGTTTGAATGTTTAAAAAAAGATTAAATGGTGTGTAGTAGGGCAAACAATTTGAGCAAAAAGTAACAAACCACTTAAAGTGGAAGAAATCTAGCAAGTCTGCTAGCTAGAGAAGATATTTCATGAATATGAATAGGTAACTTATTTTGTACTTTAATTTACAAAGCCTTTCCCATATGTTGTTATAGTTAGTTCTGCCAATGTATTACAAGTCGCCTGTACTTTTCTTTTTGTTCCTTTTGCTAATAAATACTAGTTGTGGAGGAAGAGTTACACTGGATGAATAAAATGGCTTATTCTTCATATCACTTTTGTGGAGCTGAGAAGATAAATTGCTTGTCACACAAACATGAAGAACCTAAGTTCAGTCCCTAATATTCACATAAAAACGAAGGGCATGCTGGCAGCCAGTACTGGGGAGGCAGAGACTGAGAGAACCTGCCTTAATAAAGGTGGATAGTATTTCTGAGGATGACACTCGAGGTTGTCCTCTGACCTGATGCTCAGGCACACACATGCACAGCACACGTCTGTACCCTTACACATGCATCCATGCACACCTAAAAAACATCATTTTTGCCACATAAAATCACGTAAAGGAGTTTTAGAAGGTGTAAGCTGTTTTAGACAGTGCTGGCATTTGGGAGAATATGTTTTAGCATTGTTTCTTTGGTCATAAGGACAGTTTTAATAAACGGAGGGTTTACTGTGAGACTTTAAAACCTTCAGAAACAAATTCAAGGTATTCCAGCACTATGGCTATATGAGTGCCTCTTTCTCTGAGTACTGTTTCAGATTTTGCTTGCGTTAATTAATTCTTAATGCCCTACTAGCCAGATAATACTGTCTTTCTCATTCTTTAGGGAGGTTAAGAAACTAGGCAACCACTTGTATGAGACAGAACTAAGATTTCAATACAGATAATCCTACCAGGATGTCTTTATCCTTAAACTATACTGCTTACATGGATTGATACCTCCTCATGTATTTGCTTTTTAAAATTTTGTTTCCTTTGCCATTATCCCATTTGACTCCTCTTAAAAATGTACAGTATTCTCTAGATGAAGGGTTTGTAAACAGTGGTCCAGTAAAGAGTCCACAATTTCACTGAATTCGCAAAGCTTTCTGACCACTTAGTTAGAATCACTGTATACCAGCTGCTCTAGGGAAGGTTTCAAAATTTCAGTTTTGTGTTTTGAGTTTTGCACTACTCGATAAATAGCAAGCAGAATTTAACAAATAGAGGTGTGCTAGTTAGCTTTCCTTTACAGTCAACCTAGACAAGATTAATTTGGAGGTTTCAGTCCATCACTGTTGGCTTTGTTGCTTTTAGACCTGTAGTGAGGCAATAAGGAGTGTGGTGAGGGAGAACTATTGACCTAATGTCTAGGATACAAAGGGGAGAATGACAAAGGAACCAGGATTCCAGTGTCCTCTCAAGGGCATAAATCCAGACTGCCTCCCACTGGACCCCACCTCTAATAGGTCCTAGCACTTCCCAATAGCACCACAGGCTGAGGAGCAAGCCTGTAACAAAGGGGCCTTTGGGGGACACATCCAAACCCTAGTACATGGTATAAAGGGACGTAAACTTGAAACTACTTCTAATGATGCTTTGATTGTTTTCTTTAGAGAAGTATTAAGGACTCCTTGTTGACTTGTTTCAGAGTACTGTTTTGTTTCAAGTTCTGGTGTGTAGTAGTTGCACAGAGTTTGGTTTTAGAAGTTAGAGAATAAAGTTGAAATTGAACGTGTCAAAAATGCAAATGAAAAACCCTTACATATGGAGGCTCCCTTATGTTCTGTCAAAGAGGCCATGTTTTCCTTTAGTGTTAAGAATAAAGCATTAGGGTAGTTAAACTTCCTTAAACATTAAATTCATACTCTTAAGTATACTGTGAAACCTCTGTGGGAACTAAAAACAGCTGATGGAATAGCTTAATGTTAAAGAATAAAGCTTTTTACAAAAGTAAGTTTTTTAGTTAACTCATGAATTGGGCAGCATGAAGAGCCAGAAGAGACTCAGAGCATTGCACTCTACAGTTGCATGGACAATGAACATTTATAGGCCCAAAGAGGAAGTAAGACAAACAGGAGTTGGTAAGTGTGGAAACTCCCTAGCTAGAAATTATTTGGCAGTTTCTGATTAAATTTAAATTCTATTTCACTGATTACCCTGAATTGTGTTTTGGTTTGCGCACAGTGATAACTTGAGCCTGATGATCTCATTTGCTTTAATAATCTCAAAGTAACTCTAGGTTATTAACTGTAACAGCAAGTAGGATGGTATTGGGTGCATGTGTCAATTTTTATTTTTATTTTTATACTCATTCACACATACTTATTCTATTGTGCTACAAGTAGAAATTGTAGAAGTTAGTAGAAGTAGATGTTAGGCCATGCCAATCTGGGCAACTTAGTGAGATCCTGTCTTAGAAAGTAAAAAGAAGGCTAGGGGCATTTAAGTAACATGAATGCACCTTGGGTTCAGTCCCCCATACTGGAGGTGAGGTTCTTGGAGGTGAGAATCTGATAGGATTCATATTGAATGCTGTACATTCTATCCATTGTCTTCATATGGAAACATGGTTTTTACTCTCAAGATTCCATATATTAAGCAATCACAAAAAAGTGTTAATACATGTTATAGCTATGTAAATAGTTGTGTTTAATGGTCTTGGGTTTGATCTATTCATGACATGGTTTAATGCCTCTACTTCCTAAGGGACTTTATAGCTGGGTATGTTTTCTTTGAGAGCTAAAGTCAGGACAGATGTAATTTGAATTTCTCATAAAATTAATGATGTTCATGTTTGTTATAGTCACATTTCAGTCTTTGCTTTCTCTACATATGCTTTTTTCTTTTTAACATAGCAGTGCTCCTTGTTTGTATTTGATGAATGGAATAAAAACCACCATTTAGGCTTTTTTCTCCCCAGTCTTGCCTCTTTATTCCTTTGCAGATTTTCTCTCTCCAGTTTTCTCACTTGCTTATTTTCATTGTGCTACACAAAATTAAATGGTGCTAGTCATTGAAAATGTTAAAGATACACAATGTAATTTAGAATGTTAAAGCCTTAGTTTGTTTTGTATGGCTCTTACAGAATATTTGACTAATTTATAAAGAACAGAGATACATTTCTTACCGTTGTGAAGGCTGGGAAATCCAAAATCTAGGACCCACATCTGGAAGGCCTTCTTGCTACACCATTCTATGCCTGAAAGTAGATCAAAGAGCAAAAGGAAGGTTGACTTATCTTAGAACAAATCCACTCTTGTGAGAACAGATCTACTCTCAAGATAATGACATTAGTTTATTCATGAAGACATAGACCTTGTTACTTAATCACCCTCAAAAGGTCCTACCTTTCAAAACTGTATGTTGGGGATTAAGTTTTCACCATGAATTTGTAGGGGGTGGCAGCACATTCAAACCAGAAGTTATTAAGTAGACCAGTTTTATGTATTGTTTTATAGCCAGCAGGACCACTGTATCCCAGATTCCTTTTGGGTGCCCAAATTCTCATTTTACAGTGCTCTTTCAGATCATACCTTGTTTTAATGCTTGCAGTCTTATAATGTAAACCTTGAGGAAATGCTACAGTCAGTCTAGTGTGTCAGTTAATGTTGAAAATTTCTTTGAACAGTAAGCTGTTATCATGTTTAATAAATTATAGTATTAGCTTAAATTTCTCTGGGTGACAAATTAATGTCTGCACAGATGCTTGGTATTATTTATAGGTTTGCATCTAACTTTTGTTAGGTGTTTCACCTTTATTTTTCTGTTTACTTGTCACCATGCAGTAACAATTTTTTTAAGTGGTGTATGTACAAAAATCATTTTTTAAAAAAGATCTGTTGAAAGTACTGAAAAGCAGGATCACTCAAACTTCTGAGCTTTGAGCAGTATAATGTGACAAAGCTCCATTATTTAAGTCGACAACATCTTTGTCTTGTGAATATATTCCTTTTACTACCTATCTACTCAGCATCAGGGTAAACCATAAGGGTGCCTTTAGCTGGTAAAATTAGATGGTGGTAACAGTGGGTTTCCCCTGGAGTTTTGGAGACACTGGGTTTTGTCTTTGAGGAGGAAAGAGCAGGAAATTCATTATTAATTTATATTTTCCTTTAGTGTAAATTGTTAAGATTTTCTTAAAGTTTCAAAGTCTTAAATAATTTTTGAGTGGCAACTTCAATTTTAGTTACTTTTTGAGTTGTGGATATTTTGTTAAGAAAGTTTATGTGTAATATTTTGGAATTCTCTCGATTCTACTTTAGCAATACTTTATTTCAACAAACCAAGTATCTTATGAAATCTTGGTAGGTGGATCACCTATAGCTTAGTATATTAGTAAGTATGTCATAAACTACTTTATGGGAAGCTAATGAGATAGCTCAGTTAAGGTAAAGTGCTTGTTAGGTTCCCAGTGTCCATGTTAAAAAAAAAAAAATGTCAGGTATACCAGCACATGTCTGTAATTCTAGCACTGGGGAGGCAGATATAGGAGGATTCCTGGGCTGGCTGGCCAGCCAACCTAGTTTAATCAGTGAGCTCCAGGCCAGTGAGAGACCATGTCTCAAAAAAAGGTGGATGGTGGTCCTTGAATCTCCACACATGGGCATATATGCACACTTGCACACACATATATGCACTTGCACATACAAGCACACACAGATTATTAAAACATGAATATTTACTTTAAAATTATTAGATAAAAAATATATATATTTTGGCTATTTTCCAGTGTGCTAAGTTTATGTTACTTTAACCATAAAAAACTAAAATCTGAATAAATTAAAATCTGATTTGATAATGTAAATTATGACTTAAGACTATGTTCGCTTTATTTTTTTTTTCTTATTTTGAATTTAAGATGCATTCACCACCTTGTGCATCTGGCTTTACGGAGGTCCTGGGGAACTGAACCTGGATCCTCTGGCTTTGCAGGCAACTGCCTTAACAACTAAGCTATCTCTGTAGCCCTATAATAAATTTTGAAGTAAGGCAGTGTCAGACTTCCACCTTTGTTTTTGAATATTGTGTAGTCTTTTGGGTGTATTATTGCCTTTACATATGAACAGTAGAATCCTATCTACAGAATAACTTAGGATTTTGAGGCTTTACAATGAACCCGTAGATGAAATTGTGAAAAATAAGCATCATGGCACTGTTAAGTCTGTCAACAGACATGAAATATCTTTCCATTTTTTTTTTTTCTGGTTTCTCTTACTAGAATTCTTTTAAATTGTTAGATAAGACAAAATTTTTTGCATGTTTATGAGGTACTTGTCATGTTTCAACATCTACATTCATTGTGTAATGTTTAAATTAGGATAACAACCATTTAGCTTTATATTAAAAACATTTAAAATCTTTTCTTCCAGACTTGTGAAATACACAGCACACTGTCATCTGTAGTCACTCTACCCTATCTAATTGTAACTTAATACCCATTGAGTAGCCTTTCCTCATTCCTCCCAGTTTCTTTCCCTGCTTCTCCTAGCCACCATTCTTTCTCTCATCTTCTGTGAGATGAGATTTCTCTATTTCATTTTTTAGATCTTTTGCCTGACCTTTTTTTTTCCAAATTTTTTTATTAACAACTTCCATGATTATAAACAATATGCCATGGTAATATCCTCCCTACCCCCACTTTGCCCTTTGAAATTCCATTCTCCATCATATCCCCTCCCCCTCTCAGTCAGTCTCTCTCTTATTTTGATGTTAGGATCTTTTTCTCTTATTATGATGGCTTGTGTAGGTAGTGTCAGGCACTGTGAGGTCATGGATATCCAGGCCATTTTGTGTCTGGGGGGAGCATGTTGTAAGGACTCCTATCCTTCCTTTGGCTCTTACATTCTTTCTACCACCTCATCCACAATAGACCCTGAGTCTTGGAAGGTGTGATAGAGATATTTAAGTGCTGAGCACTCCTGTCACTTCTTTCCAGCACCATGATGCCTTCTGAGTCATTCCAAGGTCACTGCCATCTGAAAAGAGAAGGTTCTCTCCCAAAAGTGAGCGTAGCATGGGTATGAACATTAAGAGCAGTGCTTACTGGGCAGTTTGATGAGCATAGTATGTAAATTTAGCCAGACAGCAGCAGACATTATACCCCTTGGGCTCATGACTGCCCCTGATTTAGTTTTTCAGTATCAGGGATGTATTCCCTCCCATGGAGTGGGCCTCCAGTCCAATTAGAGGGCAGTTGGTTTCCACCATGACAGACTTGTCACTATTGCACCCATTGGCTTATTTGGCCTGGCTGGCAAAATAAAAGGCTTGCAGTGTCCACTGTTGAGTATCTTCACTGGTGACTTCTCTCTCTCCCATTGAGCTGAATGCAGAATGACTTCTTCCAGCTTTCTGTCATCAGGTCTACATGGAGGAGGTTATAAGCTCAGTTCCAGCAGGATTTTTCAGTGGCCTTGCAGTCCAAGTATGTGGAGTCTTCAGCAATAGGGTCTTATCATCTATTCCTGGTGGGAAACCAGGGCCTCGGCAATGGCCTATAATGTTTTGGGGCATCAGGGACCTCCCTGGCCAACAACTCACTGGAAGGTATCCCATCACTTTGCCTGACCTTTTTTATGTAACATAAGGGATCTCTAATTCATCTGTGTTGTCACAAACGATAGAATTCATCTTTTTCTATGGTTCAGCAGTATTCTGATGAATACTTAAGTTGTTTCTATCTTTTGACTATTATGAAAATGTTGCAATAAACATAAATGTACAAATGTCCTTGAGGGGCTAAGAATTTAACTTGGTGGTAATGTGCTTGCTTAGCATACAAGAAGCCCTATGTCAATCCCCAGTACCTCATAAACCTGGTATAGTAGTACATATTGGAGGTGAAAGTAGGAGGATCAGAAGTTTAAGGTCATCCTGTGCTACGCATACCCAATTAGAGAACAGCCTGGAATACATGAAACCCTGTTTTATCAAACAACAGAGGATGGAGACATGGCTTAGTAGCTAAGATGCTTGTCTGCAAAGCCTAAAAACCCAGGTTCGATTTCCCCAGTACCCACATAAGTCAGATGCACAAGGTGGCACATGTGCCTGGAGTTAATTTACAGTGGCTGGGGGCCCTGGCACACCCATTCTCATTCTCTCAAATAAATAAATAAATAAATTTAAGAAAATATATATTTAAAACATCATGCTTTTCACATACTGATTTTATTTCCCCTGGTTATATGCTCATACTTGCATTAATCTTTTCGTATTGAAATGGCTGTATGTAAACCGGGCATGGTGGCGCACGCCTTTAATCCCAGCACTCGGGAGGCAGAGGTAGGAGGATCGCCGTGAGTTCGAGGCCACCCTGAGACTCCATTGTGAATTCCAGGTCAGCCTGGGCTAGAGTGAGACCCTACCTCGAAAAACCAAAAAAAAAAAAAAAAAAAAGAAATGGCTGTATGTAAGTGCCAGGACTCTTTGATTTGTTTAGATTTCCTATATAAATTACTGTGTTATTTACAAAGTTGTATTTCTTTAAATCTCTACCTTTTTGTTCCTTTCCTTTTTTTTTTTTTATGTTTGTTTGGACTTCTAGTGTGGTAATTGTGGAACAGTGTAGAACAAGGATATCCTTGCCTCTTTCCTGATCTTAGTGGGAATGCTTTGAATTTCTCATAGTTACAGGCAGTGTTAACTGCAGGGCTTTTGTTTGTTTGCTTGCAAGTATTATTTATGAATTTGTGGAAGTTCCCCCTGTTTCTTACTTACTGAGAAATTTTAAAATCATCAGATGATGTTTCTTTGGTCTATTGCTTTGACGGATTAGTTGACCATTTTCATGATGACCCAACCCTGTACATGTGAGATAAATACCATTTGGTCTAGTGTGTTATCCTTCCTACCCTTCCCTCTCTGCCTCCCTCCTTCCCTCCCTGCCTCCCTCCCTCCCTTTTTGTGTGGGTGAATGTATGCATGTGTGTACATGGAGATGCGTGCACCCCATGGGGGCATATGCTTAGGCCAGAAGAGAATGCTGAGTTTTCCTCTAGTACTTGTCTGCCAGCTTGTTTCTTTGAGTTTTTCCCTGAACCTGGAGCTGCTGGTTTACTGGTCAGACTGACTCACCAGTGAGCTCAAACAATTCTCTGATTTCTCCATAGGACTGGGATTTATAGGTGTGTGTGTGACGTGCTCAGCTATTTATGTGGGTGCTAGGGTATCTACTCAGAGCAAGTCAGGCCCTCTAAGGCCTTCAGTCTTGCATGGCAAGTGTTATGTATACCCTCTGAGTCCTCTCCCCAGCCCCGATTTTTAGTTTTCTGAGGCATTTCCATACTGATTTCCATAGTGGCTGTAGTAACTTACATTTTTGTTCCCAGCTGTGTGTAAGGGTTCTCTCCCTTTCTTCATCCTCATTGACATGTGTGTTACTTGTTTTCTTAATAACGATTCTGACTGGAATGATGAAAAGTTAGTATAGCTTAAAAATTAGAGTGGAACACAAAGCAGGCTTCATTATATCATTTTCATACTTACATGTTATACTTTGTTCTCATTTGTTCCTTTTTCCCACTGTCCCTTTGTGTCCCCTCTGTTCATCCATCTGGCTCTCTTTCCAGTTAGACACCTCTTTGCTTTCTTATCATATGTATCTCCTTATTCTTCTTCCTGGCTCATGATCTTTTTTCTAGTTTTGTGACCCCTCCACATATATAATTTTAAGTATAGATTTCACATGTAAGAGAAAATGTGTGGTATTTGACTTTCTGAATGTGGCTTATTTTACTTAATATCATGGTTTTCACTTATATCTATTTTCCTGCAAATATGATATTATTTTTCTTTATAGAATTCCGTTGAGTATATATGTACCATATTTTCTTCATTCATCTGTTGATGGGTATCTAGGCTGCCTCCATTTCCTGGCTATTGTGAATGATGTGACAGTAAACATGAGTGTTCAAGTATCTCTGGTGTTTTGACTTAATGTAGTTTTAATTTTTCATTTCCCTGATGGCTAAGGACGTTGACCATTTTTTCATGTTTATTGGCCATTTGTACTTAATAATTTGGAAATTGTCTTCGTTTCTGTAGTTCATGTATAGATTTTGGGGGGGGGTGTTTTTGGAGTTGTTTATGTATTCTATATACTATTCTGTCAGTTGTGTGGCTAGCAAAACATTTCTCCCATTCTACAGGCTGTCTCATAACTTGTTTCCTTTGTTGTGTGGAAGCTTTACAGTTTCATGGAATCCCGTTTGTCAATGCTTGGTCTTACTTGCTACTGGAGTCCAGAAAGTTCTTGCCTATGCCTGTTATCTTCTAATAGTTTCAGAGTACAAGTCTTTCCTTCATTCAGATTGATTTTCTTCTTGAGTGAGTTAAGGAATCTAGGTTCATTCTACCTATGACTCCCCTGTCTTCTCATCCCATTTGTGGAGGTTGTCTTTTCTTCAATGTATGTTTTTAGCATTTTTTGGCAAAAGATCAGGTAGCTATGGCTGTGTACTTTAATTCTGGGACATGTCTGTTTTTGTGCCAGTATCATGTTGTTTTTATTTGTTGTTACCAGTTTGGAAAGCAGTGGAGCCTCTCAAGCCAGTGACTCTGTGTCTGTGCTCTTAGACTTTGAAAGGATTGACAAGTACAGACATGGTAGGAGGGGTGGCTTAAACAAAGGTTTACTAGAAAAGAAAGTGAAAGTAAGGCAGAAAAGCTTGGAAATATAAGTTACTTATTGAGTTGAGAGGAGCTTTACAGCTTAAGTTTATTTAAATGTATGTGGAGGATCTTGATTTGTTGGTCAGAGAGAACAGAGAGAGAGACTCGTGAGTCCTATGCTGGGGGCATAGGCAAGCTATTGAAAAAGTCTTAGGAGGAGTAAGAACCAGGGAGTAAAATATTCAGCCCTGATTGTCATCTTGATGAATCAGATTGAGGTTCAGAGTAGACTTTTAGTCTTCCCAGGGTAGGTTCTTTTGTTTTATGGTCTTTTGGTCATGTGTCCATAACAACTATCTACAAAAAAAGACTCCCCACTCCTAATCTCTGTCACTGTGGCTTTGTCGGATAAGTTTTTTTTTTTTAAAAGTATAATTTGCATACAGTGAAATGTTTGGGTCCTTAATATATGTGATCAGATAGGTTTTGATAAGAGCCTACAACTGTTTGTCTGAATCTTTAATATACCATCATATGGTTTTGACAAGGATATACAGCTGCACAAGTTAAATCCCTGCAGATGTAGAATGTTGTCTTCCCGATAAAGCTTTCTTTATGCTCACACAGTATTATTTATTGTTCTGTTGTTTTTAGTATAGATTAAGTTTGGTGTTATTAATCATTTTACATGTCATACTTATTATTTCCACTACTCTCACAGCAACATGTATTCAGAGCATGGTTTATACACTGTGCTTTATAAACATTTGCTAAATAGCTATGACTACACATCTTTCATGTAGTTTTTGTTTTCAGCAGATTCCAAACTTGGATATAATTATAATGTGAATTTAATGTTTGATAGCAATAAGTAATTCCAGTTACAGTCTGATAGCAGTTTTATCTCTCGAGGAATTCCCCCCCCTCCCCGTTGAAACAGGATTTTACTCCCAAGATGGCCAAACTCATCTTCCCACCTCTGTTTACTGAATGCTGAGATTACAGGTCTGTCCCACACACCCAGGAATCTCTTATTTTTGTGGTGAACAAATGTGTGATTTCAAATGATTATGAGGTTAAAAGGGACCATAATATTCTTCATCACATATAAAGAATAAGAACTGAATAAATATGTCTGTGTTGTAGAACAAATATATTTAATAAGGCCATGGAATAGTTGCAGTACTTTGAAAAACAAATGGGTAGAGTGCTATGTTGCAAAAGAATGTCCTGCCTTGCTCACCCTGTACATTTTTAGATCAGTCTGGCTGATGGTGAAATACAGAAGTGCTTGCTACACAGGTGCAGTGTTGTACAGCTGTTGCCAACATTCCCACTTACTCCTCCCACTCTCCTTACCTTCACATATATGTGTGTGTGTGTGTGTGTGTGTGTGTATTTGAGAGAGAGAGAGAGAATGGGCACACCAGGGCCTCCAGCCACTCCAGGCAAACGAACTCCAGACACATGTGCCCTCTTGTGCATTTGGCTAATGTGGGTCCTGGGGAATCGAACCAAGGTCCTCTGGCTTTGCAGGCAAATGCCTTAAGCGCTAAGCCATCCCTCCAGCCCTCTCCTTGCCTTCTTTACATAAAAATTATTCTCTGCTTTAAGTCATTAATGCTAGGGATGGAATTTGTAAAATTGAGTGCTGTGTACAAAATATATCACCCAGAGAGAAAATGGTCATTTTCAGGCAGCTGAATGTAAGTGCCTAGATGATTTCAAATTTCCTAACTAATGTCTGGCTTTAAAGTTTGAGACTTGGAATTATAAGAGGCTGCCTTTAGAAGTCCCTGTTTAGAGGTGTTGCCCTCCAGTTGGAACCTCTTGAAGATAGGACAAGCTTTACTCATTTCTTAGCTTTTGCAACTAGTAGGTAGTTGTTACTTGTTTGCGCTCATCTGTTGCAAGGTGAAGCCAAATGAAAATGTTGTTCGAATGTAGTATGGTACCAAATTAGAGATTATGGCCAATTAAAACTGATGTCAAAGTAATCCTATGAACAGTGTTTTTGGAGCAAAGAGAATGGCTGGAATTAATTCTGCCCAAAGTAGTCAAGGGGCACTACTGATAAATCTTCATAGATTCCAGTTAGAGAACTTGTTTCAAGAGTTTTTCCTCATCTAAAAGCCAACACAGGGCTGGAGGTCTGGCTTAACGGTTAAGACGTTTGCTTGCAAAGCCAAAGGACCCAGGTTCGATTACCTAGGACCCATGTTAGCCAGATGCACAAGGAGGCACATACATCCGGAATTTGCTTGCAATGGCTGGAGGCCCTGGCACACCCATTTCTCTCTCTTTCTCCCCTTCTTTCTCTGTCAGATGAATAAATAAATAAAATATTAAAAAACACTTTCCTTAAAAGCCACCATATATTCTTGAACACTGTCCCCTCCCACATCCACATTTTTGTTTTTGATGTATTATAAGGAGATTGCAATCAATGATTAAAAATTTGAAAGTTCCAGAGAAAAATACTTTCCTTAAACCATGTAGAAAAACAATGCCTAGTTATTTCTATATTAAGTAGAATATAGACCTAAGAATCAGATAGAGATAGCTTTGAATCATGTCAGCTTGGATACCAGCTTATTAAAACATGTTTGCCTCATGGAAACACCCTTAACCATATCATGTACCAGTATCTCACACACAAATGGAATAATATCTTCTCTGAAATGGTGGTACTGGAGTATGGAGGGAGGTACTTGAGGCAGCAGCTTGGCAGAAGAGCTCAATACATGTAGTATATTCTTTTTGTTCCAAGGAGAGCATTTGTTACACAGTGATCAGGACTGTAATGCTATTCTGACATTATGAAGCTTTTACTCTAGAAGACTTCAGCATTCATGCTTCAATTTGTTTGGCATGTTCTTAGCCCCCAGTATATTCAAGGAATTGGGATAGGAAGAGATTTTGGAGTCTTGTTTGGAAAAGAAACACCAAATAGTAAAATTATAATATATAGTAGTGCAGTGATACTGAGAATAAATTCACAAGGTGTATGCAAAGAGGAAGGTCACAGTAAGTTACAATTATTAATCATTCTTCATGGCTTTAGCCTGGCTGCAAATTGGACCCTCAAGAAAAGGAAGAAGGAGGACATTCACGTATGAAGAGGACCAGAAAGCAGTATTTCCAGATATACAGAACAAAAACGTGCACATTGAAGCTGCTTTTGTTGATCCAGAGAAAGCTGGAGAAGAGCACCATAAATAAACTGTTTGCCTATTTTCCTGGACCTGTAGAAAGATCATTTGTTTCCTAATCTCAGGACTCTTGAGGCAGTAGGAACTGCCTCTTGCTACATGCACCTTTCTTTCAAAACACATGCTCCCTGTTTTGTAAGTTTTCTTTTTTTGAGTAAAATGCAGAAAATATTTAAGGGCCTACACTATCTGCAACCTTAAAATTTTTAACAATATGGGCTGGAGAGATAGCTTAGTGGTTAAGGCACTTGCCTAAGAAGCCTAAGGACCCAGGTGTGATTCCCCAGGACCTACGTAAGCCAGAAGCACAAGGTGGCACATGCATCTGGAGTTCATTTGCAGTGGCTGAGGCCCTGGCGTGCCAATTCTCTCTTCTCTCTTTCTCTCTCTTGAAAAAATTTAAAAAGAAATCAGTATAATATAATTTCTTCTGCTTGCTCTGTTTTCGATCCAGCCACCAGAAATGTTACCAATTTTCCAGTCTTACTATATTTGGCTGGTGTTTAGTGTATCAACTTCAAATTTCAGATGTCTTTGTGGTATGTTCCCTCTGCTTCTTCAGGTTACCATTCAAATGTAGTTAATATTGCTTTCTTTTACCTTTTTTTTTTTTTTTTTTTCCGAGGTAGGGTTTCACTCTAATCCATTCACTATGTAGTCTCAGGATGGCTTCGAACTCATGGTGATCCTCTGCCTCCCAAGTGCTGGGATTAAAGTGTTTGCTACCACTGGAGGATTTTGAAGCTATAATCGAATACTGTTTTAGGAATTTGATATTTAGTCATCAGTGTAGCTTAAAGGAAAGATAAGTCAAAATATTAAGGATGGGGTCTAGAGAGATGGCTTAGTGGCTAAGGTACTTACTTGCCTGTGAAGCCTAAGCCATGTTCAACTCTCCAGGTACCACCTAAGCCAGATGCACAAGGTAATGCCAGTGTGCAAGGTTGCACATGCATACAAGGTAACACATGCATCTGGAGTTCCATTGCAGTGGCTGGAGGCCCTAGCATGCCAATTTTCTGTCTCTTATAAAAAAAATTAAAAAAAAGAGATTCAGGATGTATATAAGCAAAGTTTTGGTGTGTTTGCAGTTTGAAATAACCTAAACAAGGAAATTGATGAAGAAATAGTCAAACAAGGAAAATTTATGAAGAAGCAATAATGCAAAAATTGTTGGAACTATAGAGTAGAAGACAGTAGACTTCAAAGCTGTGCTTTCAGGGATGGAAGAATAAATTATAAGTGCCGTCTCGGCATTTTCACTGTCATAAGATGAAGGTGGGACCTGTAATTCATTCTCAGGTCTGCCTAGAAATAAGGCTGAATAATAAATGAAGTGACAAAGTCTTGCAGTCAGCTGCTCTTGAAGTGAGCTTTCTTTTCCACTATTGCCAAATTGGAAAGGGATGTTTTATACTGTTCCTAGTGGTAATATGTCTTTTTTGTTTGTTTGTTTTGTTTTTCAAGGTAGGGTCTCACCCTAGTCCAGGCTGACCTGGAATTTGCTATGTAGTCTCAGGGTGGCCTCAAAATCATGGCAGTCCTCCTACCTCTGCCTCCGGAGTGCTGGGATTAAAGGTAATATGTCATTTTCATTACAGACTAGATAACTTGAATGAGGACTATTAGTGTTTTATACTAAAATGATTCAGAAGAAAGATGTATAAAGATACTTTTGTCATAAATTTGAGGACTTGGAATTTGTTAGCACTATGTATTGAAGAAGCTTCCTTTTAAAACTGAACCTCATGACTACATTTTATTTCTGCTGTTGTTGGGTTTGTCTGTTATTGTAGTAGGTGACAGTGGTTGTTAGCATTTGGGTTGGATATATATTTATTTAACCAGGAGGTGGATAGGGCATTCTTTTTGGCTTCTATAGATAGGCTGTGCTTTCAATTATCTCAGCCAACTTAATTGGCAGAACTCAAAAGATAAGAAAAAAAGAACAATGTTTCTCAACAGAACTGTTTCTCTCTTAACTTTCTCTCTATTATCTCATCCTTCTACCTTCCCAGTGGTTTGGGACATACCTTCTTCCAGCTTTTTGCAAAATTTTAACACTTTTCCGTCAAGTATTAACACACAAGGTAGAAAAATTAGGAGTGAATTTAGCTTAGATAGCACAGTTAACATCTTCAAGCACCAGTTGTATGTCTAGTACCATACTTGGCTACATTCACACAAGTGTGAGTACTCCTGGTCCCTGTTGTGAGGCTCATAGTAGACCACAGTGCATCTGTAACTTACAGCTATGCTTTTATTCAGACACTTGAAGAGCTGGGTTCCATTTGATATTGCTGACAAAAATAATTTTATATAAAATTGAAAATAATTCTATTATGCATTCTCTTCATAGACTTTAGAAGTTGCTCGTTTAGAACTGCATTCTTTTATATTTATATGAATATAGAAGCAAGTAAAATATTTAATTTTTAATATCATTTGGCCAACTTATTATAAGATTGACAAGACATTTTTGGTAGTATATTGTGCTAAATATAGCTTTATTTCAGTGTACAAATATCACATGAAAATTAATGTTATTAAGCTATTAATTTTTCAATCCATGTGCTATGATTTTTAACATGTACTTAACATTAATGCTATTTCTACTTCCTTCTGAGAACTTGATTTTTCTTTCTTTCAGAAAAAATTTCCTTCCCTTTTGTTGTGTAGAGAAATGTCTAAATATCTTTTGATGATAACAGGATACATTTTTTTCATTGCTTTTTTATTGTACTTATTTAAACTAGTCTCTCTCATGAACTTTCTTAGAATCAGGCAGTTCCTGGTTCCTATGGGACTTCCTGTTTTCTCAAATAAAAATAGAAAAGCATCACAGAAAGGAAACCTGGTCATTGTGAACTACTTTGTGAGATAGTTTAGTTGTGACCTGGGTTATGTGATGTAGAATCTGTATATCTGAGTATTTTGAATATTGGAGCATTTTTACATATAATAAAGCATGATATGGAGGAAGTTCTGAATAATTGTTAGGGACATGATATAGTTAGTCTTGCTTGTATTTGGGGAAGAGTTAGAAGAGGAAGGTTGTATGGAAAAATACTATAAATCCTTTCCTTATAATAGTTTTTTTTTTTTTAAATCAGTTGTCAAATACTGGGCTCCAATTCTTAGCTAATATGTGTATTTTTTTTCTGCCATTTTTCTTGGTGGTAGCAAAGATTCAGAGGGTTCTTTTTTCATCATTAGAATCTGGAATTCTAAAGGAATAACTCATAGAACAACTGAGAAGAGAATGCAAGCTAAGATAGAAACCTGATATATAGTTATTAATAGTAACAATAAATACATAAACATTATTATTGACAACATAGTGATACAGACAATATGCCAAGCATTTATATAGATCATTTCATTTAATCCTGACAGCAGCTGTATACATACGGTAGGTATCATCATTATCCCTCCTTTATGGGGGAAATTGCCACCTAAAGTGACTTAAGTAATAATAGGAGATATTGTTGAATACTAGAGTTGGGACTTGAATTCAGTGTCTGACACCAGAGCTCTTGCTCTCAATGGTTATGGAGAAAATCACAAATTCAGTGAGAATGCTTAATATAGTAACTCTGAAAAATTACTTTCCCAGTTCTGATTACCTTCAGTTTGTTTACCCTTTGTATGCATATTTGCATCCAGTTTTAGGGGAGTATGTGCTGGCATTTCAGAGTGCATGTTTAGGGGGACGTAAATTCTTAAGTGATGCTAATAGTTCTCTTTGTTTTTTGTTTTTCTTTTCCTTGATAGTAAAAAACCCCTTTGATGAAACATTTGGAAATATACAAGTAAGTAAAAGATCATAATGCTTACATTTTATGTCATGTTATAAATGATGAACGTATTAAGATGATAGAAGGAAAGTAACATTCAGATCCTGGTAGTTTGAGGCAGTGCATTTCCTTATGCTGAATATTCCCAGCTGTAATATAACTTTAAAAGATGCATTGTTAATCACTTCAATGCAAAGCCAGCTACCAAGCTAAATGCAAGTGGCACATCCTCCCTTGATCTTGGTCGTGTACTTGAATGGGTGCTGTCCTAAGGTGTCTGGTGCTTTAGTGGGGTTCCTCCCCTTTGTCCTCATCTCCACTCTTTAGATATTTTTGCATGGTGACCTTTTTAACCATCAGGAAGATTTGGAAAGAAAATATCAAGATGTTTTGAAGATTCTTTCTGTTTTCAGAGGATGTTATAATAACATTAGCCTAAATTTTACTTACATCAAAATGTTTGTTGCTTTTTTTTTTAATGGGAACTGGCTGTTAGACCTGTATGGAAAACTGTTTGTTTTATTAAGGGCTGTGTAATAAAGTGCAGTAAGATCCAGAGATTTGTTTGTTTGTTTATCCATTTATTGATTGATTGATATGTATATGTATGTATGTATGGGTACATGTGCCACAGTGCATGTGTGGAGGTCAGAGGACAACTTTGAGATTTCTGTGTTTCCCCTTCTTTGAAACAAGATCTCCTTTTACTGCTGCAAATGAACTGTCAGACTGCAAAGAAACATCATTAGCTGGCCTATGAGCTTCAGATTCTCCTGGCTCTACCTCCCATTGGCTTTGCCTTCCATTGTTCATAGGCCCTTTAGGAATCATAGAAGCACGTACCACTTTGCATCCAGCTTTACATGGGTGCTGGGGAATTGAACTCCGATTGACAAGCTATGTGAGCAACCAGCTTTTAGATGCTGAAACATTTGCCCAATTCAGAATATCATTTTAAATTGTTGAGTGGAACTTCGAAATAATTATGTTCAGTAATAAACTCTAGTTATGACATTTGTTTAAGATAATGGTGACATTTAGAGTTCTACTACTGCAGCATCATACTTAAGTTTAGTGCATTATGTTAATTGAGCTTTCAAAGAACAAGTCTTATTTTTCTTCTGTTACTTTTTTCCCCATGGAGGAAGTTCTGAACCTCTGAGTCCTTATAATGAAGATAATGGACATTCACTTACATTAAGAACTTTATCTGTTCCAGACACCATACTAAGTGTTGAAAATCCATTGTCATTTAATCAAAGACATGGCACGATTAAAAATGTATTTGAAGAGAACATTGAGGACAAAAGTAGGAAATATTTAAATGTAACACTATATGAGAATATTTGATGGAGTCACTTTTTAATTTTTAAAATTTATTTGTGTGTTTGTGTATTTGGGGTGTGTATGTATACGTGTTCATATATATGTGGGTCCATGCATCTGTGCAGTTGTGTGTAGAGGCCAGAGATTTACATTTGGTGTTTTCCTCTGTTGTGTCCTCACCTTATTTTTTGAGACAGAGGCTGTAACTGAACATGGAGCTCACTGATGCAGCTAAACTAGCTAGCCTGCAAGTCCAGTCATTTCATAAATCTGACTCCTCAACCCTGCGATTATAGATGCATGCTGCTGTGCCTGCTTTTATGTTGGTGCTGGGATCCCAACCCAGGTTCTCAGCTTTATGTGATATGCACTTTACTATTTAATCTCAAGAATAAAATACTTGCTTTAGAGGATGATATGTATAGATAAACTTGATTGTACTATAACAAGAAATTGGAAGAAGATAGCTAATTTGAATTACAAACTTTCTCTCTTTTTTTTTTTTTTTTTTTCTCCGAGATATGGTCTCACTCTGGCCCAGGCTGACCTGGAATTCACTTTGTTGTCTCAGGGTGCCCTTGAACTCACAACGATCGATCCTCCTACCTCTCCTGAGTGCTGGGATTAAAGGCATATACTACCAAGCCCGGCTTTATAAAACTATTTTTGATTGATAAACACTTAATTGATTGATTACTTGTATATTTATTTATAGATCTTTAATTAGCAAGGCAGTTAGGGAAGCCAGTTGTCAGATGGATTTCAAGCTGAAATGTTAGGAGACATTCTGAGAAATAGGGTGAATGGTTTATAAACCAATATGAAAGTTACTTTAAAAACTGATTTGAGGGGCTGGAAAGAATGCTTGCTCTCCAGGCACAAGAACCTGAGTTTGATCCTGTAGCAGACAGCTTCAGGTTCACTGAGATGAACTTCCAGACCAGGCACAGTTATGGAGGAAGGGATATTTTATTGAAGCTTACAGATCCAGGGGAAGTTCCATAATGGCAGAAGAAGCTGGCCTGCCTTCACAGACCCAAGGAGAGAGAGAGAGAGAGAGAGAGAGAGAGAGAGAGAGAGAGAGAGAGAGAGAGAAGCACAAGCCAAAAGCCATATATAGCACAGCACACTTCAGGAACTCCAGCTAGGCACACTTTGCATATCTTTAGATTGTAATCTGAAACCCACCACCACACCTTAAGATCCACCCAGTGACACTGCCTCCAGCCAGGTGGCTGCAGATGCAAACTACAAACAAATCTATTCTATTCAAACCACCACATTCTGCCCCTGCCCCCCCCAATAGATTTATAACCATCACACATTGTAAATTGTACTCAGTTCAATTTCAAAGGTCCCCACAGTCTTGACCAATTTAAGATACTAAGACCTGTAAAATCAAACAAGTTAAACATTTCTAACATAAAGGCACAGAGTAAATATTTTCAACTGGTATAAGGCATAGCAAGGAGAGACTAAAACGATGCAAACTCAACCACTATCAAACAAGCATCAAACTTCGGCAGTTCAAGTTCAATGTAACCAGAGACTGACAGTCTCCAGATTTTCCAATTCCGCCCCTCCAGCTGGGCAGAGTAGCCAGGGAACACTTCCATCTCAGGCCAACAGTGTGCTCTATGGTAGTGCTTGCATAGTCCTGGTATATACAAAACGTCTTCAGGTCTTCATGCAAACCACGGTCCATCTTCCAAAGGCTCTTTCAGCCTATCAGGGCATCAGGCCCTGCCTCATGCTGCATCTCAACAGCAGCTTCTGGAACCGTGTGCAATTCATGACCACTCCTCACATCTTCCATGCTTCTGAATCCAATACCAGTTGTGCAGGACACAGCCATATTCTTAATTCAAGGACAAAATAAATCCTAACCTTGAAAAGCAGGTTCCTTCTCCAGTCAACTCTTTCCAAAAGAGTTTGCATTTCTATGATAGTCTTTCCTCAGGCATTCTTTCCATACTAAAGCAATTGGACCATCTTCCTTTAAGATTGCTAATGTGTTTGACAATAGCAGATTCAGTAACCTAAAACCAGTCTCAGTGCCTGTAATTTTAACTTGCTTGAGGTTTTCCAGCTTAAAATTTTAAATCTCTCAGTCCAGTGTCTCTAGCCAAGCACATCAGTCCATTACAAATTTAACCTTGATCAAACTCTCTGGGCCTGGGCAGCAGGATGCAGCCAGCCCTTATGCCAGTAGCCCAGTTCCATCAACATCCTCTGTTGTCTTTCCTTCCCCTTAGAAAGCTCATAAGCCAAGCCTTGAAGTTCAATATTGTCTACACTTAGAATTCTCAAACTCTCATCATAATAGTCCATAAAACTTGGCTTACCACTCCAGAAGGCATCTTCATTTGCAAGCACCAAATCCATGCCCACTTCACCAAAACAAAGGTTCCAAAAGATCAACATCCACATAGTCAGGTTCATCTCAGCCCACTCCTCAGTACCAAAATCTGTAGCAGACAGCTTCAGGTTCACTGAGATGAACTTCCGGACCAGGCACAGTTATGGAGGAAAGGATATTTTATTGAAGCTTACAGATCCAGGGGAAGTTCCATAATGGCAGAAGAAGCTGGCCTGCCTTCACAGGCCCAAGCAGAGAGAAGCATAAGCCAAAAGCCATATAGCACAGCACACTTCAGGAACTCCAGCTAGGCACACTTTGCATATCTTTAGATTGTAATTTGAAGCCCACCACCACACCTTAAGATCCACCCAGTGACACTGCCTCCAGCCAGGTGGCTGCAGATGCAAACTACAAACAAACAACTGAATATATTGGGGGCCATCTATTCTATTCAAACCACCACAGATCCCTAGCACACATGTTCATAAACCAAAAAACTAAGCATGACCACATAGTGCCTGTAACTCCAGCACTGAGTGGGGTGGAGACAGGAGACCACTGGGGTTCAATGAAAAACTGTGAGCTTCCGGTTCAACAGAAGCTCTGTCTCAAGATAAAAGTGCAATAGAGGAAGACAGTGTCCTCCTATAACCTTTGATATATGTGCATGGGGCGTATGCATCTGCACACACACAAAAAATTAAACACTTTCAGATTTACTAATTTAGTGTAGCTTGTACTGAAGATAACCGAACCAAAGCCTTTCTAATTCTTTCTTAAGCTTGATTTGTGTACTTACACATTATGAAAACCTTAGGGAAAAAATTACGGTTTAGCTTTTTGAGTGCTTAAGTTCCTTACATGAGAACCTAACCACTTTATATGTGATCTAGTAGATATCAATTCTGTCAGGTTAGATTTTGTTACTCTTTTTACCTTGGGAAACATTTACTCCTTCATTTCTGATGTTGATGGAAGTTATAATCACAGAGGACAGATGCTAAATATTCAAATTTTGTTTTGATTTTGGAAGAGGTGTGAGCATGGGCATGATCAGGACATCTAAACCAAAAAGGAAACCACCTGCCTTTTTTTTCCAGACCAGAATCACACGTCATAACTTTCAGATACTTTATTTCTTTAGCTTGAGCAGATTCACCTTGATTATATCTATCAAGTCCATATACTGCATTGTCTTAGGAACTCTTGCTCATTTTATTATGATAAACATTTTTATTGACATTTGTTCATAGTTCATAATATAACAAGTGCATAGCTTTCAGACTCTTGAGTTTTTGGTTTTACTTTTACTTTTCGATGTAAGACGTGGTCTTGCTGTGTAGCCCAAGCTGGCATAGAACTTGCTGTCTTTCTGCCCTAGCCTCCCAACTGCTTAGCTTATCAGCATGCATGAACAACCATGCCACGCTCTGTAGTGTCAAGTTTTATTTTATGTGAAAATAAGGATTGACTTGATTCAGAATTGACAGAAATGGGGCCAATAAAAGGATTATAATAGTGACAGAATGCTTGGAAGGCAAGTAGTAATAAATATCCCTGTCGACCATAAGACATAAAACCAGGGACTTGGTAGTAGTAGACTCTTGTAGTGTTTGTTTGAGTATCCTTCCCAGAGTCACTGATTAAAAGTGCATTGCCAAAGCATGTTACCCATAGTGTGCAAACTGGTTCTCTTCATGAGCATAGAACATGAAAACATATGGAAAGATGAGGGTGCATGTCGTTAGACCTTTAAGTGTCATTCTGAGCCTTTCAATCTTGCCTGAATTTCCTGCATGGGTATTGATCTAGAAATTAAGACTCAGCCTCCTGAAAGTCATGAATTTATCTCAGATAGTATGAAAAGTTATTACTCCTTCTCCTAAACTTCCCTTCCCATTCTCTTGATTTAAAATTGGTTTATCTTTATTACAAGTGCTCTTAAATTGAGGGTGTAATTGTTTTAGACTGCTTGGCATGTTACATAAACTATACCATTGCCATAGCCGCCTGTCTGGGCTCCTTTCAACCGTTACTTCTGTTTTTACACCATCCTGTACATTCTGGGCAGAGGATTATTCCTGAGATGCATATGTCAGGTTTACTTTTATACTCCTCATTTTCCAGATTAAAGTCAAACTCTTCATGCCTAGGGCGCTCTGGTGGTTAATTCTGAACTACTTTCCTGGTAGCTTGCTGGTTAGACCCAGCTACTGGTTATATAAGAAATGTAACTAATGCTTCTGGGCTTGTCTGCATCTGCTATTCTTTCTGCCTGGTATGCTGGCCAATTATATTCTTTCTTTGGAACCCAACTCTGGTGTTGTGTCTTCTCTATTTGCATTGAGTATGGCATCTAATGTTTTTTTCTTTTGCCCTTGTTCACTTTGCTTTGAGAAAATAATTCTAACTCCATGTTCTGCTTTGAATGCTTGTTTCAGTGTAATGTTTCATAGTTTTTTTGTTTTGTTTTGTTTTGTTTTTGATAATCTTACTTGAGAGAGAGAATAAAGAGGCAGATAGAGAGGGAACGCCAGGGCCTTCAGCCACTGTAAATGAACTCCAGGCACATGCATCACCTTGTGCATCTGGCTTAAGTGGGTCCTGGGGAGTCAAACCTGGGTCCTTTGGGTTGGCAGGCAAGTGCCTTAACTGCTAAGCCATCTCTCCAGCCTATGTTTCATAGTTTTCTACAGAATCATCTTGAAAGTCTAGGGAAGGATGCATGTTGACATGCCTGCTCATTCCTTTAACTATATGTGGTTGAGTCAGATTAAAACAAAATACAAGGGAATCTTGATGGAAAAAGAACTCAAAAGAACAGTGTAGATGATCATGCATTGTATAATGCAGGATTGGAAGTGTTACTTAGGTGGCTAGGGGATTTTAATGTAAAATGATTATTAAAGTCCCTTAAGTTATGGTGACTTGTTTAAATATGAATTTATCTTCTCAGAGTATATAGCTTTAATTATTTTTAAAATTTATTTCCTCTGATTTTTAAATATTTACATTTTTCTTAGAATTGGTATTTCATAATAACCTTTTAATTTTAGGAAAGTGAAAAAAATCTTATGATGAGCACATTATACAAGCTTCATGATCGACTGGCACAGCTTGCAGGTAATTAATATGGCATGTGTAGTCTCTAAGATGTTTCTAACAGTTAATTGGCATGCATTCTATGTTGTATTGATAGAAGTAATGTTTTCAAAGTGCAGTGTTACATTTGTGGAAGATTTTTCTTTAGAAGTTTTGTTACCTACACAGAGGTTTTTATATTTATGTGTATATACATATATACATGTGCACGTGCGCAACACACACACTGAGGCCTTTTCCTGCCTGCAGTGTATCTAGATATATTAGCTATATAATACATGTACATTATGCCATACTTTAAGGTCAATCTAATTTATATTATTTATTTAACAGAGAGAGAGAGAGAGAGAGAGAGAGAGAAAGAGGCAGATATAGAGAGAGAATGGGTGCGCCAGGGCCCCTAGCCACTCCTAGTGAACTCTATATGCATGGACCACTTTATGCATCTAGTTTTACCTAGGTACTGACTGGGGAATCAAACCCATGTCCTTAGCTTGGCAGACAAACTCCTTAACCACTGACCCATCTCTCTATCCCCAATCTAATTTTTATTGCACTAATAGTAATAAATTCTGAATACTTAAATATCATTGGGATTGGGCAAGTAATTAATTAAAATCTGAAATGAAATACAGAACTATATATTATCTTTTGGTGGTTATATGTGTGTCATTCCTTTGGCTAAAGTTAATGTATTAATCTGTTCTAAAAGTATTTTTCTTGTATTTTTTAATTGTATTTGTGAGTTCTCAGGTACCAACACATATACAATAGAATAATTTATTATAAATGAATTCATATCAAATAAAAATACCTGTTTTTTATCCTTTTAACATTTTAAAGTTACTCACTTTTTACATATAATCTGAAAACAGACGCTTTGGATTTCCCCCTTAAAAGAAGCTATAAGAACATAAAAACTGTGGTTTTTCAAACCTTGAGTGATTGTTTTGTGAAAGCAAAATCATGGGTAGAAGCCTAGTATACAAATATGTAATTTCTTTGAATGGGAATATTTAGGGTCCTGATAGTTTCTCCATCTTTTACTTATCTTTTTTTTTTTATTTTGGGTCAGTAATTCAGTTTAGTTTTTTTAAGGCTTATAATTCTAAGTATGTCATAAAAAGCGTTCTTTGGAGACTGCAGAGGTACCTTAGCTAATAAAGTGCTTGCCCTACAAGCATGAGGGCCTGAGTTTGATCCTCAGTACCCAAGTAAAATGCTGGGCATGGTAGTGCACATGGTAGTGAGTGTAATCTCAGCCTTGGTGAGGCAGAGGCAAGAGAATCCCTGGGGCTTACTAGCCAGCTAATCTGGCCTGACTGGTGAACTCCAGGCTATTGAGAAGCCCCTATATCAAAGGAAATGGGTGGTGTCCCTGAGAATGACACTCAAAGTTGTTTTCTGACCTTCACATGCACACCCACACACATGAATGCACGTGCATACACGCACAGACACACACTAAAAATTAAAAATAAAAGCCTTCTTTGCATTGACTAACTTGCTGCCATATTCATATACTACATGCTAATGAGATTTATTTGGTGTGCTTTAGCACCCAGAAATAGGTTAAACATGTGCTGTGTTGCTAATGTAAACAAATATAGCTCTGTGTAGTAGTTTGATGAAGTATAGTCTGTGGTTCACTAGATCAGCATAATCTGAATTGCTTTTAAGAATATAGATTATTTTTCCTCTAATGTAGGTTGTTGGAAAGTTTTTTCTTTTTCTATGAAGTGTCAGGTAGTAGTATACATTTTAGTCTTGGAGGGCTAGAATGCCTCTGATGCTGCTACTTAGTTTTGCCATTATAGCATGAAAGTAACCACAAATACTGTGTATCAATGAAATAAATACCAGCAGTAAGCCAAACTTGACCCTCAGTTTTATTTTGGTGACCTTTGCTCTAAATTTATGGAGACTGAATCTTTGTCAGGTGCATAATACAGTTTGAAGGCTTGTTTACCTAATAAACTCTTCTTACGTAATTGCCATCATTAAAATCTAGCTTCTTGAACGAAGCTGATGGGGGGGCATTTTTATTGTGGAAAGAGTTCCAAAGGATTTTACTTTAATTATTAAATTTTTATGTTAAAATGTTTTTAAACTACTTGAAAGAAACGGTAGGAAAAACTTGTAACTGAAGTTCATTCAGTATGAAGAAAATTTATCTCTAATAACCCTATGTAGCCTAAAGAAAAGTCTTTAATTTTTTAGAATCAGTTATGTTTACAAAAATGGTAGTTTTTCCAAACTTTTGTAAGAGATCCATTTATAGAAAATCTATCATAGGTTGAAACTTCTGCCTAATCTTCCCGTTGATCTGTTAAAATAGCTTTTAGGGATGTATATTCACTGGTAAAGATGAACTTACTTAAACCCTGTAAGTGCACATGTTCAACTGCAATAATAAGTTCAACTTATTAGAATTGTTGGATTGTTAGCTTTAAGAACAGTTCTGTGGGCCCTGGTGATACAGCTCAGTGGTAGGGCAGCTGACTAACATGTGAGGGGTAAAGTGTAAGTTAGCACAGAGAAATGGGTGGGCTTTCTCCTTTAGGAATAATACATCTTTAGAGGACCTTTGTTTGCACAAATCCACGTATAGATATCACAGTGACATGATACAATACTTGCTTACAATTTAGTTTAGAACATGCGGAAGATATTCCTATATAATCTGAAGTACATGTTAGATGGTGGTTTATGTACAGGTAGTTGTTTATTTATATTAAGTACTGGGGCTGTTTATAGAAGATATAAATAATGTTCATCTATCTTTACTGAATATGATAAAATATAATTGTATGATTTTTAAAAATTTTTGATTTTTTTTGATGTACTGGTTGAAAATTAATAATATGCTAATCTTTTTCAGGAGATCACGAATGTGGCAATTCAAATCAGAGAACACTTTCTGTCCAAGAAGCAGCTTCATATTTAAAAGTAAGCAGTGAAATTAGAATTTAATGTTTATATTCTTAAAGTTTATATAAATCATTACTTATACTTAAAGCATTATACATAATTGTACTTTTGAAAACTCAGGGTTAGTGGAGTAATTTAAAAAGATAAAGTAAGCCAGGCATGGTGGTGCATGCCTTTAATCCCAGCACTTGGGTGGCAGAGGTAGGTGGATTGCCATGAGTTGGAGGCCACCCTGAGATTACATAGTGAATTCCAGGTTAGCCTGGGCTAGAATGAGACCCTATCTCGAAAAACCACACATACAAACTAAAGATGAAGTAGAATTTCTTAGCTTTGTTTTAGTTTTTATATCATTCTATAGAAAGATGCATATTAATTTGAGAAAGGGTATAAAAAACATTGATAAGAACTGGGCATTGTGACACCTGCATATTATTCCAGCCTCTTGGGAGGTTGAGGCCAGCTTGGGGTATTTACTGAGACCTTTTCTCAAAAGAACAAAAGAAAGCGGGACATGGTGGTACACAACTTTAGTCCCAGGGAGGCAGAGGTAGGAGGATTGCCAGGAGGATCACCATGTGTTCAAGGCCACCCTGAGACTACCTAGTGAATTCCAGGTCAGCCTGGGATAGAGCAAGACCCTACCTTGAAAATAAACAAAGAAACAAACAAAATCCAACTAATTTATAAGATTAAGTCATATGGAAAATAAGGTAGATGTGTAGCATGTAAGAAAGCAAATGAAGCTAGGCATGGTGGTGCAGGCCTTTAATCCCAGCACTCAGGAGGCAGAAGTAGGAGGATCACCATGAATTCAAGGCCACCCTGAGACTACAGAGTGAATTCCTCTCTGTCAGCCTGGGCTAGAGTGAGGGAGGTCCTACCTCGAAGGAAAAAAAAAAAAAAAGAAAGCAAATGAGCATCTAGCCATTCATTTCAGATCCTCTGCCCTAGATCACTTTCATTTTAGGGTACAAAGAGGACTTGTAGATGAATTTTCTAAACTATTATAAGTATACTCTGTGAAATTATAGATGAAAAGAAAGGTGATAGAAGGTTAAAGATAGACAAGTGTCATTTTGATTTCTGAAAGAGGAAGAGGAAACTGGAAAGCAATACTGGAAACCCTTATGTTGATCCAGCATCTAGAGGCTACATGGGTTAAGTGTGACAAATCACTTGTCATTTTCTGCTTTTCTTATCTCTTTAAATATTATGGTTAAGGAAAAGTAACACAAAACCTACCTTGTTAAGATTTTAAATGTACAATACAATATTGGTAACAGTATACACATCAGATCTTTAAAACATTTTCATTTCGTAGGACTGAAACCCTATACCCATTGCACAGTAACCCTCTATTTTCCTCTCCCCTATTTTTTATTTTATTTATTTATTTAGTTTTGGTTTTTCGAGGTAGAGTCTCACTGTAGCCCAGGCTGACCTGGAATTCACTGTGTAGTCTCATGGTGTCCTCAAACTCACAGTGATCCACCTCCCTCTGCCTCCCGAGTGCTGGGATTAAAGGCATGCACCATCACACCCGGCCCTCTCCCCTGTATTCTTGATAACCATCATTCTACCTTCTGTTTCTACCAGTTTTACTTTCTACCAAAAGTAAAATATACTTTTAAAGGATTATTCCTATTGTAGCATATAACAGAATTCTTTTTCAAGGCAGAGTAATATTCATTTGAGCTTTCTAGATTGCTCTGTCCTCTTGTCTTTTATAAATAATACAGTGCTGTGAACATTAGAACACGAATATCTTTTAAGTTCTTGTATTCAGTTCTTTTGTACAATTACATAGTGGTAGGACTGACCTAGAATTCACTGTGTAGTCTCAAGGTGGCCTTGAACTCATGGCAATCCTCCTATCTGTGCTTCCCAAGTCCTGGGGTTAAAGGTGTGTGCCACCACACTTGACAAGTTTTCATTTTTTGAGGAACTTACATACTGTTTTTTTGTAATGGTTTTATGAGTTTGCATTCCGACTTGCAGTGTAGAAGGGTTCCACTTTTCTGAACATGGTATTTTTTTATGTCTATATATAGTAACTGTCCTGATAGGTTATAAATGATACTTCATTATGCTTTTCATTTGGTTTCTTTGATGATTAGTCTGAACATCTTTTCATATAGCATTTCTGAATGTCATATACATCAGTATAAGCATAGTCTTGACATTTGTATGTCATCTTTGAAAAAAAACACTTTTTAAATCCTTTGCTATTTTTGAAATTGGATTATTTACTGTAATATTTTTTTTCTCATTTCAGCCCCTGTATATGTCCTTGAATCTAAAGTATGTTTCTTATACACAGAATATAGTAGGATCTTAAAAAAAAATCATTCAGCCATTCATTGTATTGAGTTAGGAAATGTGAAGTAATTATTGATGGGAGAAAAATTAGCACTGCTGTTTCTCAATTATTTTCTTTTTTTATGGTAGCCTTTTTCCTGTCATACTTTCTGTTTTGCACTTCACTGTTATTTGTTGTTTTTTTCCCTTTTGCTTTGATTCTTTTTCATTTTTGTGTGTCTTCCTTAGTCATTTTCTTTGTGGGTAATGTTGGAAATTATGTAAAACATTGTATTTTTACCTAGTGACACCTTAACTTTAATCACAAGTCTGTTTTTGTATCTTTCCTTAACTTTTCATTATTAGTGCCACAGATTGTGTCTTTTATAGTGTGTCTTGATAACACTTTATAGTTTCAAAAAAAAGTTAAATGCCACAGTTCAGAGTGACTTTGTGTCACATTATGGGGTTACAGCTTTTTCTATTTGTTCTTTTATTCACCTTTGTCAGGGAGTTCCGTTTTTGAAGGATAGCTTTTCTGGATAGAATATTATTGGTTGACAATTACTTCCTCTTAGCACTTTGAATATATTATCTTAGTCTCAAAGTTTCTGCTTAAAACTCTGCTGATAATCTTATTTCCTCTTTGTACACAATGAATAGCGTTTGTCTGGCTGCTTTCACAATTCTCTCTTTGCCTCTGTATTTTGACAATGCAATAATAATGTCTGTTGAAGGATCATACTCAGATTTATCTTTCCTTGGGGCTTGTTGGTTTTTTTTTAAAATATGAATACCCATTTCCTTATCCAACTTTGAGGAGTTTCTGACTATTGTAATTTTAGATTGTTTTTGTCCATTTCTCACTTACTATGCTTGTTTACCTCATGTATTTAATAAAATACAGTGTTTGCTGATTCTTGAACTTATATGAGTTTTTTAGTTTTGTTGCATCATTTTCCTCATCTTTTTTATTTCTTGGGCATTTTACATACCTCTTTTTTGTTTTCAATTAAACCTGGGTCACACTTTCTGCTACTTTTGTTTGTTTCTTTTCTTTCCTTTTTTTCTTTTTCTTTTTTGTTGTTGTTATCAAGGGAGAGTCTTGCTCTAGTCCAGGCTGACCTGGAATTCACTGTGTAGTCTCAGGCTGGCCTCAAACACACAGTAATCTTTCTCTTTGTCTCCTGAGTGCTGGGATATAAAGGTGTGCACCACTATGCCTGGGGGAGAGGGGGAGGAGAGAATGGGCACACCAGGGCCTCTAGCCACTGCAAAGGAACTCTGGATGCATGTACTACTGTGCAGCTGGCTTTATGAGGGTACTGGGGAATCGAACTTGGATCGTTAGGCTTTATGGGCAAGCACCTTTACTGCTGAGCTATCTCTCCAGCCCCTTCTATTTATTTGGAGTAGGTTCTTGGAGGTTTGTTCTGTTCTTTGGGTTGGCCCATTCTTTATTGTTTCTTTGTTTGGATTTCAGTTAACAGGTAAGTCAGTCTTTACAAACCTCCTTTGTAGGAGTGGAGCATGGTGGCAAGAGAGTGTGTAGTTCTGACACCCTCTTACTCTCAGCAGCACCCAGCCCAGTGCCTTTTCGTGTCAACAGTTAGCATCAGGCAAGGCAGAAAACACTTCCTTTTGGTAGCTGCTCCAGAAACCTGGCCACCAGATGTATATTCCCATCTACTGTTTTTATCCACCAGTTAAAAGCCAAGAGTTGGGAGATTTTTCCCAAATGTGTTGTGCTGTAGGAGAGTGGTGACACCTGGCAATAGAGTCATGAGTTTTTCAACCTGTTTTTACAGCTAGTTTTGTACTTTTGTGGATTGCAGGAACCTGTTAACTGATGTCTGATACATGGAGTTTGTCCCTAATTTTTGTTAGTGTCTTCATGGAAGAAGGGATTTCTAGGATTGTTATTTGGATTATACTATATGTTCTAAAGCTTTTGATAAGATTTTGGTGCCAGGTTCCTATGATATCTTTGTCTCATTTTTTTTTTAAAAGTAGGGCTAGAGAGATGGCTTACTGGTTAAGGCACTTACCTGACTCTGCAAGTCCCATGTAAGCCAGACACACAAGGTGATGCAAGTGTGCAAGGTTGTACATGCACAGAAGGTGGCACACACGTCTGGATTTCAATTACGGTGGCTAGAGGCACTGGCGTGCCAATTCTCTCTCTCTGTTATCTTCTTGCATAAAAAATAAAAAAGGCCAGTCTTTTGGGCTTGCTTAAAAAATGTAGACTGAGGTTATAACTCAATACATAACTTACTTGTAGATACCAGAAAGATACTATGGCAGTGGAATATGATGGAGATTAGGTCTCGGATCAAGTTCTTGTACTGTTTCTTGGTACTGTCCTTTAACTTTTCTGAGCCTGTTTGTCTTTGTGAAAGTACAGTTGTTAATATGTATGTGAAAATTGTTGGGCTAAGGAAGATGGCTTAGCTGGTAAGAGCACTTGCTGCACAAGCATATGAGGATTTGATGTCGAAACCAACACCCTCGCAAAAAGCTGGGCATGGCCATATGTGCCTGTTCTTTAACACTGAGGGCAGCAGACAGGAAGATGCTAGGGCTCCCTGGTCAGCCAGCCCGACTGAAAAATTATGCACTCCAGTTTTAGGGAGAGCCTCTTGTCTCAGGGAAATAGGTGGAGGAGTGAGAAGAGAATACTAGCTGTCTTCCTCTGGCTTCCACAGCATGTGAATGGGAATGTGTGCATCTGTATATCCATGCGCAGATGCCACACATGAAGTTGTCAGGAGGTTTAAGTACGTATATAAAGAACTTAGCTCAATGTTCAATTATCCTAGTAGTTCCCCACATTTTACTTATGTGTTTGATTATATTATTGCTGCTCTAGAGAAGTCTCTACTAGCTGCTTCAGGTTGCTCTCTCACCCATGTCTGGATTTTTATTTGAACTTGGTGCTAACTTGTCCATCCATTTGTGGATGATCTAATAGTGAATAGATTGGGTAGCCAGAGAGTCAGGATTCCAGAAGATCTGGACAGTGTTTGTATTGCCAGCAGTAGGACAGTGTGATCTCATCCACTGGCTACTGCTTTTCTATTTATTTATTTGAGAGAGGGAAGCAGAGAGGGGGAGAGAGAATGGTCATGCCAGGGCCTCCAGCTACTGTGACTGAACTCCAGGTGCATGTGCCACCTTGTGCCTCTGGCTTATGTGGGTCCTGGGGAATCGAACCTAGGTCCTTTGGCTTTGCAGGCAAGCGCCATAACTGCTAAGCCATCTCCCCAGCCCCTGGCTACTGCTTTTTAAAAAATGTTTTGTTATTTTAAAAATCCAGTTAGGGTTGGAGAGATGGCTTAGTGGTTAAGTCACTTGCCTGCAAAACCTAAGGACCTATGTTCGAGACTCCAGATCCCATGTAAGTCGACTATCCAAGATGGGATAGTGTTTGGAGACAAATAGGGCCTAACCTGTGCCTAAGTTGAAATTGAACAAGAGGCAGGGTTTGGTGTGCTAGGTTTGTTTAACCTTTCTTTTTTTTTTTCCCCTCTCAACCATTAGATTGTAGCTGTGAGTCAACAGTAGAACAAAGTAAGAAGGGGCATAGAGCCAGAGTTGGTACAAATTGAGATCTAAGCTCGGGAACAATAGGATGTATGAGATTACTTTTACTAAATTTTATGAAGAGAATTTATTGGAAGCATCTATCATGAGCTGAGTTGGAAGCCTATCTATGTTTAGGAAGAAAGGATAGAAATAAAACCAAGCATTCAAAATAGTTTCATTATATTTTTTCTGGGAATTATTTTATGTTTCAAAATAATCGGAGCATTTTATTGTTTGGATGGCTTGGTCTGTCTGTTTATCTTTCTAATCTATTATTTGCATTGTTGAGGATTGTATCTCAAACTCAGAACCTTGCATATGTTGGAAAGTACTCTACCCCTAAGCTATATTTCTAGTTCTTATTTGATATTTCAGATTGTGTTTTGCTGTTTCTATTTGCATTTTTCAAAAACATATATTTATTTATTTGCAGGCAGAGAGTTAGAAGACAGACAGAGAGAATGGGTATGCCAGGGCCTTCAGCTGCTGCAAATGAACTCCATATGCATGCACCACTTTATGGGGCACTGGGAAATTGAACACGGTCGTTAGGCTGTGCAAGTCATCACCTTAACCACTAAACCATCTCCAGCCCTCTGCTTTCATTTTTTTAAGTCAGTTGAATTCCTATCGCATATTATCAGTGATTCTGGCTTAATGCCATTTCTTATGAACTGAAGTCATGCTATGTAGAATATTAGTATTATTTATTAGTATCATTACATCATTATATGTCATAATATTATATATATCATATAGTAGCATGTATCATAATATTATATATATTTAGATTATGTACATGCATATGTGTTTGTTAGCTTTTTTTTTTTTTGCAGGTTTTCAGATGTTCTGAAATCTGGTTTGGCTGTTATACTATCGATAACAATTTTTTTTAAATTTTTTTATTCATTTTTATTTATTTATTTGAGAGTGACAGGTAGAGAGAAAGAGGCAGAGAGAGAGAGAGAATGGGCGCGCCAGGGCCTCCAGCCACTGCAAACGAACTCCAGACGCGTGCGCCCCCTTGTGCATCTGGCTAACGTGGGTCCTGGGGAATCGAGCCTCGAACCAGGGTCCTTAGGCTTCACAGGCAAGCGCTTAACCACTAAGCCATCTCTCCAGCCCTCGATAACAATTTTGACTGCCTCCAAAAATAGCCCCCAAACTTACAAACCAAGAACAAAAACATTAAATAGGATTTTTCTCTCAAAATAAAGCCTCAAAATCCAGATAGTTACCTTTAAATATTTTGAAATGTTTTCAGAATAAAACTTATTTATGAACATGATATAATTTACATGGAAAATAAAAGAAAAAGTTTAAAATTCAGTCCAGAAGACTAGCTGGTGGTAGTATTTTGTTTCACTTATTTAGTGTCCTAAAATATGTCTTTAGAATTAATGTCACTATCATTTTACATTATAAATATTCATATATATGCCCTTAGAACTTCAGTACATTTGATTGTATTGACTTTGACAATGTTTTTAAATCATTGATGATTTTTATGTGATTATATCATATTAGTATGTGAATGCTTTTTCACTGTGTTGAAAGAATCTTTGTATATAGTTTTAGATTTTTCTGGTCACCTTTTTAAGATTTTTTTAAGGCAGACCCAACAGACTGGCCTTTTTTTTTTTTATGACACAGAGAGAGAATATTGGCCTCTGGCCACTGGAATCAAACTCCAGTCATGTATGTCAACTAGTGCATCTGGCTTACATGGGATCTGGGGAGTGGAACATGGGTCCTTAGGTGTCACAGGCAAGCGCCTTAACTGCTAAACCATCTCTCCAGCTCTCTGTTTTAAAGATTTTTTTTTTTTTTTTTGCTGTGTGTGTAGTATGTGTGTTGTGGTGTGTATGTGATGTGTATATTGTGTGTATATATGTGTGTGTAGATGAGAAGAGTCTGTCCAGTGTCCTCCTCTAGTATTTCCTTGAGACAAATCTTATGATACTGGGGCTTGCCATTTTTCATGAGCCTTAGCAGTTCTCCTGTCTCCACTTCCTATAGGACTGGGATTACAGTGGTCAATGACCGTGTCCAGCTGTTTACATTGGGTGCTGGGAAATTGAACTCAAGGCAAATCAGGTCTTCATGCTTGAATGTCAAGTGTTCTTATCAATTGGGCCATCTCCCTAGCTCCTTCCTAATCAATTTCTTAGAAAATTTTCCTAGAAAGGAATTATTCAAAGAGCATGAGCTTTTAAAAATGGATTTATAAACTTCTAAAAAAATGTTTTAATTGGCATACAGATATTTAGGTACCATTCATTGACTCTCATCCCTCATCCTCTCCTCAACCTCCTTTTCTCCCCATTTTCCCTCCCTCATTTCCTTTCCCCCTTATAAGTACATATTAATAGATATTACAAGCTAAGATCCACATGTCATAGAGAACTGCAATGCAGTTTCAGTGTTTCTGAGCTTTGGTCATATCAGTTAATATCAGGTCCATCCATTCTGAAAATTTCAGAATTTCATTTTTCTATACTGCTGAATATAATTCTATTATATATACATAGCACATTTTCACTGTCCATTTATCTGTCATTGGGAAGCTAGGCTGATTCCAACTCTTAGCCATTACAAATAGCAGCAGTAAACATGGATATGCAAAGTATCCCCATAGAATGTGGAGTTTTGGGGGTATGTGCCCAGGAGTGCTATAGCTGGGTCATATGGGAGGTGCATTTCTAATTTTTTGAGATACCTCTGTAATGATTTCCGTAATGGCTGTCCTAGTTGCTTCCACCAACAGTGAATAAGAGTTCCTCTTTCCCTGCATCTTTGCCAACACTTGTTGTCAGTTTTCTTGATAGTCACTGTGACTGGGGTTAAGGTGGTTTTAGTTGCATTTGCCTCATGGCTAGGGATGTTGAGTATTTTTTAAAAAACTTTATTTGAGAGAGAGAGGGGCGGGGAAGAAAGGCAGATAGAATGGGTGCACCAGGGCCTTCAGCCACTGCAAATGAATTCCAGACGCATGCACCACCTTGTGCAGAATCTGGCTTATGTGGGTCCTGGGGAGTCAAATCCAGGTTCTTTGGCTTTGCAGGCAAGTGCCTTAACTGCTAAGCCATATTTCCAGCTCCTTGAATAGTTTTAAAGTACGTATTAGTCTTTTGTGAACTGTCTTTTCATTTTGTTAACCCATTTGATGATCAGCAGTTTTATTGTTTTGGTGTTTAGATTTTGTAGTTCTTTCTAAATTCTGGTTACTAGTACCTTGTCTGAGGTATAGCTGGCAAGGTATGGTGACCACAGAGGCACCTCAAATAAGCAGATGAATGATTTAAAGTGTTTTTGACCATATTCAAGTTATCTCCCATTAGCACAATTTTAGCGAAATATAGCCTCACTTGGCTGTTTTATTTTTTTCTATGTTGTAGTGTAAGTATGGAAGAACTGCCTTCTTTCTAAGTTCATATCAGTTTCTGCAGAGATAGCTCAGTGGATAAAGCTCTTGCTGTACAACTCTGAATACCTGAGTTTGAAACCCTAGGCCTCACGTAAAAGCCAAAAGCTGTGGCAGGCTACTGTAATCCAAGTACACTTAGTAAGGAGACAGAGACAGACAGATGTCCTGGCAGGACTGGCAAACAGAGCAGTGAGGAGTGAAGGACCCTGCTTCAAATGAGGTGGAAGGTGAAGACCAAACAAACAGGCAGGCACACACATCATATGCACGTACACACCAAATAATTAAGTACGTAGAACTCCTACAAGTGCAAACTAATTTCCCCTAGCTTCTAGTGCATTTTTAAGTACTTACACTAAATGGTTAATGGAGGAAAATGAATAAGCCTAAATTTTTTTTGCTGAATTTGATTTATTTTCATTTATTTATTCCACATTATCCTTCAAAGGAAGTTTAATTACACTTATTTATGTATATACTTTTCTAACTCTCCTAATGCTTTTATTATGCTCTTTTCATAATTTTTGATACTGGAAACTTATTTGTGGAAAGAGGTCCCTCTGGTGGAACATTCAGTAACTACATAGCATTTTTTCATGAAAATATTTGTTACTGTTTAATGGTAGGAGCATCTTGTATGCTAATTTTCCTGTGGAATCAGGTAATGAATGGTGAGCGATTAAGTTCCTAAATTGCTTTCAGGACTCAATTAAATTAAAAAAAATTTATTTTATATTTTATTTATTTGAGAGAGAAAGAGAATGGGTGTGCCAGGGCTTTTAGCCAGTACAAATGAACTTCAGGTGCATGTGCTACCTTGTGCATCCGGCTTACATGGGTACTGGGTCTTTACGCTTTGTAGGTACGCGCCTTAGCTGGTAAGCTATCTCTCCAGCCAACACAATTAACTTTTGACACAATGAACATATTTAAGATTTATGAAGAGTATAATAGGAAAGTAGATAGGTACAAATGTGTCAAGTTATAGGGCCAGTTGACTTTTATAGTCTAGCTTGGAATCATAATTATTGGTGGTAAAGTTGTAAAGTAAGTATTCTTAATGAGATGAGACAGTGTCATGATAATTGTAAGCTATTCAGGTATAATTAATTTTGGCATTTCCCATGTTTTACTTTTACTTTGATAGTGATCCAGCAAGGTAGGTGATACCAAACCCGATTTATGAAGTAACTGAAGCTCAGAGGATTTTAATTACTGAATTACTCGGCTAGTATTTTATCACACTGGGAGCAGAGCCAGAGTAATTGCCCTTCTCATTATAGTTCTGAACATACTTCAGCTTATTAACCCTTAGCTCCACATCTTGTGTATGTTGACAGTTGGGAGCAGTTGGGAGAAAGATGATCTTCATAGATGATAGTTTCTGGGATCTAATTCTTGGCCCACTAGAAAGTGAAAACGATACTTTCATTGCTGGAAGTAAAAATCAAGATCCCATAGACTCAATAGTAGATAACTCAGTGTAATTCCTGTGTGATATAGTTTTACAATTGCTTTCTGATATAGAGCATATATGTTGCAGTCATGTTTGCATTGCTGGCAGAAGTCACGCAACCAAGAGCAGCTTGTGGGAAAAAGAGCTTTATTTTGGCTTATAGGCTTGAGGGGAAGCTCCACAATGGCAGGGAAAATGATGCCATGAGCAGAGAGTGGACACCCCCTGGCCAACATCAGGTGGACAACAGGAACAGAGAGTGTGCCAAACACTAGCAAGGAGGAGCTGGCTTTAACACCCATAAGCTCAGCCCCAACAATACACTTCCTCCAGGAGGCTTTAATTTCCAATTTCCATCAGAACACCTAAGTTTCTGGGAGACACCTGAATCAAACCACCACATTCTGTCCCTGGGCCCCATAAACTGATATCTATACATGATATAAAATACAATGCATTCAGTACGACTTTTAAGAGACCCCATGGTTTTTTATCAATCCTAATGATGTTCAAACATATCCACAGTTCAAGGTCTTTTAACTGAGCCTGTGTGCGTGCGTGCGTGTGTGTGTGTGTGTGTGTATGTGTATATTCCTCCCAAAACCCCATAATGGCACAGAGTAAACACACTGCAAAAGATAGCATTAGCATAGCAAATAAATATTCAACCAATACAAGATTTAAACAGAGCAAACACCAAACTCTGTAGCTCCAATTCCAACAAGTCTAATCAATGACAGATCTCCAAGTCTGATAATTCTAACCAGCAAGAAGTCTCTGGTATCTCAATTCCGTCTCTCCAGGTAGGCTACTCATAGTCCTTGAAAACTATCTGGGGCTGGTAGCTTTCCTTAGCAGCCATCTCGTGGTCCCGGCCTCTCCACTGGGTCTCCACTGCTATCCATGGTTCATCCTCGTGGCCCCATGGGGTCTCTATGCAAGCATCCAGCAAACCTGCTTCACACTGCCCATGGCCATTTTCGAAACACAAGATCGTGTTGCAAACTCAGTGACCTTGTCTTTCCTGCATTTCTTACACTCCACAATACCAGGTAGGTATTGTGCCAGTTTGTTAATCCAGTTAAAACAGACTTTGAAGAACAGGACACTCCTTGAGCACTCAGGCCCCTTCAGAAGAGTCTAGATTCTTCCTGTTGTCCCAGGGCAGGTCAGCTGGCCCAATCTCAAAGGATATAATCTCTTAATTACAGCTGAACAGGCAGCAGTTCACCCAAAGATTTTTTTCTGTGCCATATCCTTCTGCATACACCAGTCCATTTCTACGCAAAGCAACCCTGCACAACTTCTCAGGACACGGGCATAACAGCAAGCCTCTCAAACTGCTTCTAGCCCAGTCCAAGCAAAACTCTTTTTCACCCTCATAAGCCATAGTTCTTACTGCATTCAGGTCTTTCAACTCTGACCAGAATAGTCCATCAAGCTGTACTTATAGCACTATAAGGCGTCTTTTATGCCAAGATTTCAAATCCTCCCATATTCCTCTTGAAAATCAGCTCCAAAAGGCCAAAACCACACAGTCAGGTGTCTAGCAGCAATCCCACTCCTTGGTACTACTTTACTGTTGCAGTCAGGTAGTCAGGTTCACATTGCTGGTAGAAATCACCCAACCAAGAGCAGCTTGTGGGAAAAAGAGGTTTATTTTGGCTTACAGGCTCGAGGGGAAGCTCCATGATGGCAGGGAAAATGATGGCATGAGTAGAGGGTGGACACTACCCTCTGGCCAACATCTGGTGGACAACAGGAACAGGAGAGTGTGCCAAACATTCACAAGGGGGAGCTGGTTTTAACACCCCATAGCTTGCCCTCAACAATACACTCCCTCCAGGAGGCATTTATTTCCATTTGCCATCACCAGGGGAACCTAACATCCAGAACACTTAAGTTTATGGGGGACATCTGAATAAAACCACCACAATGTATCACCTCACAAATAGAATATTCACTAAATAGAAAACTATGTAACTATTTTTGCTTTGTAATAGTTATTTCATGAGCCATCCACATTAGATTTCTAATTCTTGTATATATTTTAATACAGTGTGTGTGTGCACACACACGCATGTGCACTTACACATTTTTCCATATATACTTTATTTTCAAAATAGTTGGTCAAGAATGTATTTTAAAGCCCTTGTCAGATGCTTCAAACATAGGTTAAGTTTCAGTGTAAAAAACCAATGTTAGTTGTGGTGGTGTACACCTGTAAACCCATCACGAGAGTCTTCCAGAAGCAGGAAGATGTCAAGTGGAAGGACAACTAATAAAACAACAAAATTATAGTAAGGAGAGTGAAAGGCACGTGCCTAGGCTTAGTATGTGGGGTGTGTATTCAGTATGTGTAGTGACCATTAACTTGTAGTAGCTGGAGGACAGTGTCAGGTGTCCTCCTCCATCACCCATCTGCCTGTTTTTTCTTTGTGACAGAGACTCTTATTTATTCTTGAATTTGCCATTTGAGAGTCCCAGCAATTTCCCATGCTCCTCTCCTCTTTGGCCTCACCTAGCTGATTATGTGGGTTCTAGAGTTGAACTCCGGTGGTCTTGGTCTTGGTCTTTGCTTCCCTTAAGGCCCTCATGTTTGTGTAGGAAGTACCCTTAACTGCTAAGGTATCTCTCCAGCCTTTGTTTATATATTTTTTGAGTTGGGGTTTTGTTATGATATGTGGCTGGCTGGTTAGTAAAGAGCTGCATATATAGCACAGGCTGGCCTTGAACTCAGGATCTTCTTGCCTCAGTTTATTGAGTGCTGGGATAACAGGCATGTGCCAGCATAACTGACTATAAATATATATTCTATACATTATTCTGATGTGGGAAATATATTTAATCACATCAGGAATAAAACATTTAGATTAATAATAATTATTACATGGCTAATAACACATTTTTGAAAAATAATTGTTTTCAAAAATACAGTTTTGAGAAAAGTGGCACTGTTTTCCATATTGTAGATTACTTTAATGTCTACCTTAATAAAAAAGTCAAATAGTCTCTTCTGTATTTTATGTATTATGATAATTTTTTGGTTAAATGCATCAAGACAACCCAGCCTCATATGGATATATAAAATCAAAACATAAAATATCTTGGTTACCTTTTCAGATACTTTTTGATACATTAAACCTCTACAAGTAGTTTTAAAAAATAGTTTCAATTTGGAATTTGAAATGATGTCATGACTCTTTGTATTTGTATTCTATTTTATAAAGTCCTTTGCTCTAACTTGGACTTTGAAACTTATGTGTTAATGTTTCTGTAACTTCAAGAATTGTGTTTTTTTTTTTTTTTTTGCAAAGTGTCATGCCTCGCACTTAATTTTTTTTAAATTTACTTATTTTGAGAGAAAGAGAAGGGAGCACAGAGAGAATGGGTATGACAGGGCCTCCAGCCACTGCAACCGCTTTGTGCATATGGCTTATGTGGGTCCTGGGGAATAGAACCCGGATCCTTAGGCTTTGCAGGCAAGCACCTTAACTGCTGAGTGATCTCTCCAGCCCAGATACTTACTAAATTTAATTAATTAAATAATTTGGGAGAAGGAGGGAGAGGAGAGAGAATGGGCACGCCAGGGCCTCTAGCCACTGAAAGTGAACTCCAGACGCATGTGCACCATGTCAATCTGGCTTATGTGGGTTCTGAGGAGTTGAGCCTCGGTCCTTAGTCTTCACAGGCAAGCACCTTAACTGCTAAGCCATATCTCCAGTAGTACTTCACACCTTTAACCCCAATACTTGGGAGACTCAGCTCGGAGTAAGACCTTACCTCAATTTAAAAAAAAAAAAAATGGCTTTTTGAAAAATACTGGTTTTACTGGCTTACTAAGATCTTCCTATAGTTACCTTTTTGTTATTTTGTATCAAAGTATGTTAATATCACACCTAGTCTCTTAGAAATGTCTTCAAATATGTGAACCTATCACAATCTTAGTGATAAATGTGAGTTTTTCTAACTTCTAGGTTTTAACTTGAAAGCTTGAATTTAGCATTGGTTACAGTCTGGTTGTTTGTGTTGACAAGCTTGATGAATTCACTTGTTGAGAAAATGAGGCATCCAAGTCTGAATCATTTGCCATTTGCTCATCTAGAAATACTATTCCTTTTAAAAATGTAATTTATCCACTCATCAAAATGGCATTTAAAAGCAAGCTTAATAAAAACCTCCCAAATCTATAAATGTAGTAAAGCCAGAAAGATTGCATAACATACTCTTAGCATTGTCGTAATGAGAAAATAGTGTCTTGTGTTAATTTTTTTCTTATTTTCCTGTACTGAATCATACATTTTCATTATTTCATTATCTACTTAAAATGAAAACACAGATTTTTTGTTTGTTTGTTTTTTGTTTTTGTTTTTCGAGGTAGGGTCTCACTTTAGCTCAGGCTGACCTGGAATTCATTATGTAATCTCAGGGTGGCCTCAAACTCATGGTGATCCTCCTACCTCTGCCTCCCTAGTTCTGGGATTAAAGGTATGCGCCACCACGCCCGGCTCAGAATGTTATTTGTACAGTGGTTACAGTTCAGTTGAATATGGATTACTCACGGGTTGTTTTGTTCTCTATTTTTCTTGTTAGGATTTAGGTTCTGAGTATGAAGACATATTTAATACTTCGTTACTATGGATTTTAAAAAATGGGAAAGATGTTGGAATAAGGTAAAGGATTTGATTTTCATTTTGATCATTTATATTATAAAAAGTAGTTTTTTATTTTGATCTCTACCTTCAATATTTTTAAATAGGTGTGTTGGTTATGGACCCGAGGAAGAACTGGCAAATATCACTGATGTGCAGTTTTTACAGTCCACAAGACCACAGATGTCTTTCTGGTGTCGTTTTCGGCGTGCTTTCATTACTGTAACACATAGGTTATTGTTGTTATGCTTAGGTAAGTTGTTAGGATAAGAATGGTATTTCATTAAATGTCAGAGCTGAGAATTCACTTTTACTTCCATGATGTATGTTTTATAATCACATTTAGAAGTCTTCACTAAATAAATGAATTTAGTAACTTTTGTTTAGCTGTGACCAAATCCCTGACAGAAATAGCTTAAGGAATAGGAAGAATTTACTTTGGCTTACAATTTAGAGTTGTTAGTACATTGTGGCCCGGATGGTATGTTAGAGCAGTGTAGCTTGCTGTCAAGGCAACCAGGAATGAGAGAGGGAGAAAGAAAGGGGCCAGGAACAGCATATCCCAAAAGACCTGTCCCCAGTTAGCTTCTCACAGGTAGGCCCACTTCCTAAAGTTTCTGCAACCTCTCAAAGTAGTATCACCAGCTAGAAAAGCAGGCTTTAACATGAGCCTGTAGGGGACATTGCATATTTAAACCATACTGGAAAAGTTGAGGGTTCTTTTTATGTTGCTACTTCTGGAGTAAGGGCTTAGAAAATAATAGTATAATGAGCTGTAGAATGAAAATTCTGTTATAAGAATGTCAAAAAGAGCAAGTGTATTATTAGTATATATGTGTAAATTCATTAAGAAAGTAAAATTGTAAAATATAAAAGTTTGGCTTGTTTTTAAGAGAAAGACAAAGTAAGCTTTTCAAAATTTATTTTAAATACATTTATGAAAATTAATGAAATAATTTTTTAGGCTGAAGTGAAACTTGAAAATGCTTTTAATTTTTATGTACTTTTATTATATAGCTAATTCACACTTCTGTGTTCAATTAGGGCAGTTGAGATAATCATTGTAGAAACTGCTCACAATGTTATTGTCACTGACCACAATTTTAAAACTCCTAATATGTGAATGTTGCAGGTGTAGTGATGGTTTGTGTTGTTCTGCATTATATGAAATATCGATGGACTAAGGAAGAGGAGGAAACAAGGCAGATGTATGATATGGTGGTAAAGATTATAGGTATTGTATTAGTAAAAAACAGAAATTTTCTAAAAGTCATTATATAATGGTACAACAAAATCTTCAGTAATTGGTTTACATACAAAGTTGTTTATTTTCAGATGTTTTACGAAGTCATAATGAAGCTTGCCAGGAAAACAAAGATTTACAGCCTTACATGCCTATTCCACATGTACGAGACTCATTAATACAGCCTCATGACAGGTATGGTTAGAGCATTATGACTTCAGAATGTAGGTGCTTACTGCAGTTTGGAGTTATATTTAGAGTTGGGACTCTTCTCATCTAGACATGATTTACTGAATGCTTTTGAAAGTACTTTATACTCTTTTTAAATTTTTCTGTTAGCCTCCAGACTTTTAATGGAATAGACCATTGGATATCTAAATCATTCTCATTTATGTATATATTTAATGACTTTTCATCATCTTCGTCTTTTCCCTTTAATTTCATCCTACTGAGAACAGAAACAAACACTAGCAGTTCTGTTTCACTAATGTTAGATACTATTTTATTATCACTGAAGCTGAAAGCTAAGACACACTTTTTGAAATTTGAAATTGAAAGATTATGCCTTATCCTAAAGTGGCATTTTTAACTCTAGCAGCACACCATCATCACCAGTGTGTATTGAATTAAAAAAAAAAGGATGCACATACCTCACATCTAGAGAGAGGAATTCAGGAAATTTGAGATGAAGCAGTTATTCTAAATCTTTCTGTAAATAACTCAGGAGGAGTGGTGAGAATTGGAAATTGTATAACTAACATTTCAAACAGATGACAAGCCAACATGATAGTGATTTTGTTATTTTGTTCTCATAATAGGAAAAAAATGAAGAAAGTGTGGGATCGAGCTGTTGACTTCCTTGCTGCTAATGAGTCGAGAGTGCGCACGGAAACACGAAGAATAGGTGGTGCAGATTTTCTAGTCTGGCGCTGGATACAGCCTTCTGCATCCTGTGATAAGATATTAGTAATACCTTCCAAAGTATGGCAAGGTCAAGGTATGTGTTATTAAACAAAAAAGTTACTGTTTTCCTAGTTTTTCAAAATAATATGTGTTTAAGTAAAATAGTGTCATTCAGATATGTGAAGGCATTGTGTTTCTTTATAGCTCCATTCCATAGAGGGATCAGTGTCTGCTTCTTTGTAAAAGCTAATGCAAATGGAAGTGGTTTGTCTTTAATGAAAACATGTTCTTTTGATTGTGCCTTTTTTTTTCATTTAACAAAGCAATTTAGTGTGATGCATCTACCTATATTCTTTTTAAAATGTCTTTATTCATTTTATAGTATTGGAAATTGAACCTAGGACCTTGTGCTTACTAGGCAAATGCTGTATGATGTCTATGTTCCATAGCCTATAACTTTACTCTTTTCTCCTAAGTTTGTGCACATAAGAAACATAGAATTAATGTAATGTATTTAAAATACACATATAATTTATGCATTAAATATGGAACTGGAATCATGACCTTTTTAAAATAATTTATTATTTAGTTTTTTAAAATTTTTTTATTATTTATTTGAATGTGACAGAGAAAGAGGCAGAGAGAGGGAGGGACAGAGGGAGGGAGGGAGAGAATCGGCACGCCAGGGCCTCCAGCCACTGCAAACAAACTCCAGACACATGCACCCCCTTGTGCATCTGGCTAACGTGGGGCCTGGGGAATTGATTGAGCCTTGAACTGGGGTCCTTAGGCTTCACAGGCAAGCGCTTAAACTCTAAGCCATCTCTCCAGCCCTATTATGTATTTTTATTTATTTATTTGCAAGGAGAGAGGAGAGACAGAGAGAGAGAATGGGCACACCAGGGTCTCCAGCCACTGCAAATGAACTCCAGATACACGTGCCCCTTGTGCATCTGGCTTACCTGGATCCTGGGGAATTGATCCTGGGTCCTTTGGCTTCTCAGGGAAACACCTTAACCGCTAAGCCATCTCTCTAGCCCCATGACCTTCAGTTTTTACTGTTCTTTCAGTTTGTGCTTGCCTTCCTCTTTGTCACTAAGCCCTTCCACTTGTATATCTTCCCTTCCAAATATCTTTTGTAGGTATCTGTCCATAGTTTTCTCAATGTCCACGCAGTTTCAGAAGAGATGAGTGTGTGTATCTGTATGTATAGGGTGTATTGGGCTGCCTTATGAGGCCAACCCTGTACAGCACAGGAAGTAAGAAATAATATATAAGAAAATTATGAATGGAAAATTTCACCTGTAAAGTCATGCTTATTAATGTTTGCCAAATACAGTATTCATAGAAAAGGTTAAGTAATTTGTTTTGGAATTATAATATATACAATCCAGTTATTCCCTTTTTCCCCCTAAGTAATTTTCACTTTCAGTAAGCTTGGAATAGAGACTGGAGAGCTGACTTAGTGAGTAAAATGCTTGCTGCACAAGCCTGGCGACCGAGTTCAGATTCTCAGCACCCACAGAAAAATGCTGTCCAGTCATGGTTTTGTGTGCCTGTATCCTAGCACTGGGAAGGCATAAACAAGAAAATCCCTGAGGCTTAGTGGTTAGTGATCTAGTCGAAGTACTGAGTTCTACATTTAGAGAGAGGCCCTGTCTCAAAAAATGAAGTGGAGAGCCGGGCGTGGTGGTGCACGCGTTGAATTCCAGCACTAGGGTGGCAGAGGTAGGAGGATTGCTGTGAGTTTGAGGCCACCCTTAGACTGCATAGTGAGTTCCAGGTCAGCCTGGTCTAGAGTGAGACCCTACCTCGAAAAAAAGAAAAAAAGAGTTGGAGAGTGACTGAGGACACGTGCATAAGCACCCCTGCACACATACACACACGGACACCACACATATGCACACATACACATGACCCCCAAAAAGCCTGAATAAGTAGATTTTCATGGCATAAAAATGAAGCTTTACTGTTTGCCAAACACTAAAACAAATCACCTCCTTGGAAAGATACAAGCAGAAGGGTCCTATGAAATTGTAAACAATTCCTTATTTTACATTTTTATATGAGACTTACTGTTGTTCTGCAATTGAGTCCTCCTTCAATCTTTCTCTTTAGGCTTTGGGGGTGGCATTTTGTTTCTGTTTCCCCACTGCTACTTCTGATCTTTTTTTTTTTTTTTTTTTTTTTTTTGAGGTAGGGTCTTGCTGTAGTCCAGGCTGAGCTGGATTTAACTGTGTAGTTTCAGGGTGGCCTTGAATTCACGGTGATCCTTCCATCTCTTCCTCCCATGTGCTGGGATTAAAAGCATGTACCACCACACCTGGATTAGATTTTCCTCTTTTATTAGGTCTTTAGGTATTGTAGTTTATCAAAGTCATCTACTTTTTTTTCCTCATTAGTCAGCTTCCTCCCATGACTTCATTTATATGTGCCATATCTCAAATTTTTATCTTGCACTATCTAATGTTCTGTTCTCAGGTATTTTTTTTGTACACAGCTCATACATACGTTTTTCTCAAAGATAGGTACTACAAATCAAATACAGATGCAAACTCAGTATCATCTCTTCCAAAAGTGATCTCCCCAAGTGTCTCTAGTTTAGTTAATAATATTAATTCCTCAATTGGTTCTGTCATAAGCCTTGAGAGTGATCCTTAATCTCTCCCTTATCCTTGTTTGTTCAGATCTACTCCCTAATATGTCTGTCCATGTATATTGGCACTTTAGGTCTGGCTTATCAACATCACTGTCATCTCCCTCTTTGAAAACTAGTAATTTTCTGACTGGTCTCACACTGAGTTTTAAAGATAGAGCTTGTTATATGATTACTCTCCTGTAAACAGGTGCATGGTTTTCTGTTACTCTTAAGACAGTGTTGGGATTTTTATAATGTGATCTACATGATTCTGAATACGTGGGCCTTTCCCTCTCTAGGTTTGTCTTTTAGTTACTTCAATATGTCATGCTTTTTTTTTTTTTATCACAAGGACTGTGGACAAATGATTTTCTCTCCTTAAATGTCCTTTACACTAATTTCACCCTCCTAATTGTAATTTAATCTTCAATACTCAGAATAAATTTTACTTTGGGGGAGAAGTCTTACCTGATAGTCTCAGAGGTGGTAATATCATTTTTATAGCTTTCCTCATTTTTTTAGGACTTCTCTAAGATGAAACTTGTCATCTGCTTTTCCTACTAAGTCTGGATAACATCTTAATTCACTTGAACAACTAATACAGAGTCTGGCACATTGTAAAAGTACACAATGATTATGTTTTGAATGAACTAAATGACTGATTACCTTTCAGCAGAATGGAACATTGGCAAGTAATAAACCTTTTTTTTTTTTTTTTTTTGTAGCATTTCATTTAGATAGAAGAAATTCACCACCAAATAGTTTGACACCATGCTTAAAGATTCGAAATATGTTTGACCCAGTTATGTAAGTATTATGATAAGGCATATATGTAATTTTTATTGTGAATATTTGGCTTTAAAATGCATAATATATAATTATATGTGTAATTAAAAATCTGTTTTCCTTATAAATGTGTAACTATACGGTTTTTTGTTTATTTGTTTGTTTTTGATTTTCAAGGTAGGGTCTTGCTCTAGCCCAGGCTGACCTTAAACTTACAGCAATCCTTCTACCTCTGCCTCCCAAGTGCTATGATTAAAGGCATAGCCCACCATGCCCAACTTAAATGTTTAACTATAGAAATGTTACTCTTTTTTTGTCTTGTGTTAAATTTCAAGCAAAGGTTTGCCCTAAAGACACTGAAATAAAAGTATTTAAAAACTTTCATAAATCTTTGTACTGCTCTGAGTCCTTATGTTACATACTTGAGACAAATTAATAATATAGTAATCTTTATTAGATGTATAATTTATTTTACACAAGACTCAGTAACTTTACCTCAGTAATCTATTCACATACACATGTATGTGCTTTTTGAAAATTTCTAGTCACTAAAAAAATCCCTACATAGATGTACATACTTTATTTTATTAGGTCCTATATTTTTGTCAGTGTAATATTTGGGAACTTTCCTGATTATATACTATACACACATCCAGAGAATTATACAATGAAAAACTACTGCCTTAGAATCCATGATATTTCACTTGAAAGCTATAATAGTTTTTAAAGTAAGCTGTGTAGAGGCTACTGCTTAGTTGTCCACTGTTATGATTAATCAAATGCTGGTTTTTTATTTTTATTTTAGTCCAAACAGTAGAAATTGTATTATATATGGAATGCCTCTTGATTCAATCAGATAGTCCATTTTTTATGATGAGGTTCCATTGATAACCAAATTGGAAATATGGAAAGGCATTGTCAATACATACACACACCCCGATGCATGCACACACGTATATATTTGTGCTTCAGAAATATAAACAGTGAGCAATGTGGTGGTATCATACAGGGAGTCTTCTTATTGCATGTGTTACTAATTAGGAAATCAGTGCTAGCCCAGTGTTCTATTACATTAGACGTAGATTTGCAATTTAAAGTGAAGTTGCTCTTCCTTCTGAGCTACCCTGTATTGCTTGCAGGTAAGACAAATGTGTCTATATACACTGTAGCAAAAATCTTAAAGTTCTTGTTAATAGTAAGTACAAAATGTTTTTCTGGCTGGGCGTGGTGGCACATGCCTTTAATCCCAGCACACAGTAGGAGAGGCAGGAGGATTGCTGTGAGTTTAAACATACCCTGAGAATACAGAGTGAATTCCAGGTCATCCTGGGCCAGAGTGACACCCTACCTTAAAAAAACCAGAAAAAAAAAAAAGTTTTCCTATACTACTTTTCCTTTGTTTGGGAAAAGAGGAGGTTAGAATATTACTAAGAAATTTTCTTAAGTTTGACAGTTTGAAGATGTCATTAAAAATAAAACTATTCAACTAGTGCAACTCTGAGTTAGTTAGTCTAGAAAGAAAAACCGAAACAGTTTTTAAGTACTTAGAGACATGAAATGATTGAATCCATTTGTTCCTTGATATAAGAGAACCCTGAGTAGGAATATAGTTTTTTATTTCATTTCTCTTAATGTTTAGGGAAATAGGGGATCAGTGGCATTTGGCGATCCAAGAAGCAATCTTAGAAAAATGCAGTGATAATGATGGCATTGTTCACATTGCTGTAGACAAAAACTCACGAGAGGTAAAGTAACTTCCAGTATTGAGCTCCATATTTGGATGTGTTGCTATTAAACTAAGACTGTTCCTTTTCTTTCTTTTTTGTTCTTTTGTATATCACAGGGTTGTGTGTATGTTAAATGTCTGTCTCCAGAATATGCTGGAAAGGCTTTCAAGGCATTGCATGGCTCTTGGTTTGATGGTAAGAAATTTGAGTACTACAAAGATTTTGAAAGGATAATTAGTTTAGTTTTGCAACATACCTACATTTTAACTTGAAGAATTTTAGGTTAATACTTTTGAAGGATACTTTTAGTTGATTTTGTATTTTGTGTTTGTATGTCTTTACTACAGTTAATTTTATATAGTTTTACAGATTTTAAATATTATTTTTATCTTACAACAGGGAAATTGGTTACAGTAAAATATTTACGACTAGATAGATACCACCATCGCTTTCCCCAAGCTCTTACTTGCAACACTCCCTTGAAGCCATCAAATAAACATATGAACTCTATGTCTCATCTTCGCCTTCGGACTGGCCTAGCCAATTCTCAAGGAGGTTCCTGAAAAGACTTTCTTCTCTCCTAGGACTGTTATTTAAATAGGAAAGTTCCTGTTTGGCTTCCCGTCTTCCTTTTAAGTGCTTTTTGTATGTAATATTTTTATTGCGGAATACAGTTCTGTTTGAAAGTTCCAGAAATCTTAAGGTTCCAAAGGGATTTAGCAGTGAGGCAGCAGTGCTGAGTAGGTAGAATAAGTGTTTCATTCAGTGTTTGGAGCTCAGTTAAGCCAATGCATTTAAAGTTTTGCATGAGGAACACTGACTTTATTAAGCATTTTCAGATAATGGTGGTTACATTTTTGCACCAAAAGTGTTTAGATAACCACATAAAAGCATGGTGAAGAGGCTTCTTGTATTTCCATAATTTTATGTGAACTAATGTGAATTTTTGTATACAGTCAACTGCCTAGTCCTAGTTCCTTACAGGCTGTGGTAAAACTGTTTATTTCCCAATTTAACCTTAGGTTTCTATTGCTTGTAAGAGACTCATTTGCTACAGCTGGAATATGGGAAAATTTATTTGATTTTAATGGTTACCTATATGTGTAAGTGGATGTATATGTACTTAAACTGGCTTTTGTATATATGTATAAATGCTGATGGTAGTGAAAGTCTTGTTTTGTGAGAATGTCTGCATAAGCAGTAAAATAAGCTTTCTATTTTATTCATAATTTGTGTATATACATATGTATGTGTATATTTGTGTGTATATGTGTATATATACATATACATATACACACATATATGCATATGGCTGTACTGTCATAGATGATCAAACAGCCAAACACCTGGAAGTATTAGATACAAGTTTAAAATACCTTTTATAGATTTTATATAAAAACGCCTGAGTATGATTTTGTGTGAAAGTTCTGACACCAGTTGTAATGGGTTCAAATTTATGTGAGCAATAAAGAAGCAATTGGCAGATACTGAAAAAAATATTTTGTGAAAAGCTGTATTTATTATAAATAGCAGGGCTGTGACATAGTACTATTGAGACTAAGTCCCAATCTATAATTTAATGAAATGTCAGTGCCTCTGTTACATGTCAAGTTTAAAGCAGGGCACATTGTTGCAGCAACACATATTAGACAAATTACACTTGGAATTTTGGGTCATGAAAGTTTGCAGTATTAGTAAATGCATGAGTGACCATTGGTTTGTGCCTCAGTATTTAATTTGTTTCCGTAAAGTTCCTTTATTACTGTTTATGATTTCAGATTAAAATAGTTGCTTAACAAGGTTTACTTGTAACCTAAAATTTGGTATTTTGAAAAATAACCTGTTGGATATATTATTATCAATCCAAATGAATATGTAAAACAGCTGGAATTCTACAATTTTGATTTTGTTTCAAATAGTTTCCTTTTTGTTTTCTTGTATGTGTATTGGGTTTGCAGCATGAACTTGCACAGTTAATGCACGTTTTCTGGTTAAGTAAACATGATGCACACTATTCTGTAACGGAAAACCCTATTGTGCCTTACCTATGTGCTTTTGTGGGCACCATGTTTATGAAGAATAAAAAATGATTTGTTATCTGAAGAGAATAAATTTTAAATTCTCAGTCTATGTCTCAGATGCTAACGTGTGAAAATATAAATATATAATATATAAAGTAACCATTCTTTCTGTATTTTGTGCATCATAGTGATATATCTGAGATTAGTGACCCCATCTTGTAACCTGTTGCAAGAGTGAATGTAAAAAATAGTTGTGGCATTTTAACAGGTCACCTTTGGATGCAGATGCATCTTTTTCTTGCTTCTAAAACATACTTCATGTAAACATTGTACATTTATTATTGTAATATATACTATTATGCAGCTTATTTCACCTGAAACTGTTAAGCCAACTCAAATTCTTAAGACAGATGGGAATGTGTATAATAATTAGATATTTGAAAAGTTCTGAAATTTAATGTAACCTGTTACTTGTTCTGTTTAAAAAAGAAGGAAAACATTTGAATTAAAAGTTTATTAGTTTTTTTAAAAAATATGTCTTTGCTTTTAAGAAACTTTTAAAGTGCCCCGTGTCTTTATTTCTTCTTACCAACAAAGTAAACTTGAGGATTTATGAATATATGTGTTTATAAAGATGAAGACCCTAAAGTTAATTTTGTTTGTTATTGTTAGTGGTGGCTGTTTTAGAGATGAATCTGGCTCTAGCCTAGGTGGGTCTTAGAACTTGTAGAGATCCCTACCCCCCAGGGCTTGAGTGTTGAGATTACAAACCTGAGCTACCATGCCCAGCTCCAAAGTTGATTTTGACTATTTTTCAGCATCTTGCTTTTCTTAGTGGAAATGTCTTTCTTGGGCTTTAAAATTGTGGCAAGAATCTAAACCAACTATGCTACTAAACTCCTCAATTCAGCTAGACACTTTTTCAAAAGCAAGATTTGTTAGTCATAGGATAGACTATGGACTGCTTTCAAATGTTCACACTAGCATGTATTGGGGTTGTCAAGATGAGAAACACATAGTCTAATCATGAAGACGGTCATGGTCTGGAAGAAGGCTGTAGGGTAGCTAAGATAAGATCATGTGGAAAAATTGGCAGAATTCTGGGATGCAGAGAAACACCGTATGCATCTTAATAGAGAAGATACCAGGACAGGCAAGGTAACAGCTAAGCCACATTTTAATGGAGTTCAACATCTGCTAAGCATTTCTTAATAAGTATGTAATGATAAGAGTTCTTCCTTTAGGCCGGGCGTGGTGGCGCACGCCTTTAATCCCAGCACTCGGGAGGCAGAGGTAGGAGGATCGCCGTGAGTTCGAGGCCACCCTGAGACTCCACAGTGAATTCCAGGTCAGCCTGGACTAGAGTGAGACCCTACCTCGGAAAACCAAAAGAAAAAAAAAAAAAAAGAGTTCTTCCTTTGAGCTCTCTTGGGAGAACTGCTGTTCTTGGGATGAGATCATAAAAATCAATGTTTGGAACCTGCGTCATAAATTAGTCTATATTCATATTCATTGGCATGTAGATTCTTGAATATACTGTGAATATCAAAGCCTGTCATTGGACTTTTATATTTTCCATATATTGTATTCACTAGAACTTGTGATTTCTAAGTGGACAGTATTTTCATATTTCAGGAGCCCAGAAAATTTCCTTTAGTAAGATTAACTTTGAAATTTTTATTCCCTGCTTTTAGTGTTATCAGATTTTTATAGGTCACCTACACGGTTTCTTCACCCTTTTCTCCTAGGCCTATCTTGGCGAGTCACTTCTTCCAGATGGCTCCTGGAAGGAAGCTAACTCAAGCAGTGTGGCAGCCAGTCTTGGGAAGGATGCTCAATAACAGGTACTTTAGACCTAAGAAGAGCGAGTTAGGAACCAAAAGGTGTGTTTTAAGGCAGTGAAATACTCGTGACTCATTCTCTTACCCTTTATTCAAAATTAAGGAAACTGGCTAGAAAGGGTTTTAAGTACCTGCACACCTCTTTTAGGGACAGCAAGATAGACTCATGTTGTTGATTCTTGGATTTTCAAACCAACAGGGCCTGTGTACTTTGATGTATTTTTCTTCCATGAGTAGACAGAAACTTGCATACTCTTCTGAAATTGGAAAGAGGGTAATTTAGGCATAGAGAACATGGGAACAAAGCAAATCTAATATGTTTTGAAGCTTACAAAGTTTGGGAGTTGACAATTAAATAGAGTTCAGTTACAAAATTAATGAGGACATACTGGGATAAAAATATAAGGAATTTAAAGAATAAGGTAAAATGGGAAAGATTTGGTGATTAATTGGATATTGAAGTAGAAACTAGTGTCTTAATTCTCTAGTGTGAGAAATCTAAATTCCTAACATTTAGATTGTGTGAGGCATGCTGGGCAGGAAAGGTGATGAGTATGGGCAAACCAGGGCCTCTTGGCTGCTGCAAATGAACTCCAGATGCATGTGGAGTTTATATGGGCACTGGGGAATTGAACCCAGGATGGCAGGCTTTGGTAGCAAGTACCTTTAACTGCTGAGCCATCTTCTCAACACCATTTTTTGATATTTTGAGTGTGAGATGCCTATGAAACATTGAGATCACAGGTTTTGTGCTCTTAACATCTCATTTTCTATAAATCGGAAATTTTTCATCAATATTAGAAAATCACAGTTAACAGAACATCATGCAGTTAATTACTTTGTACTACAGCAGTTCTCAAAGATAATCCCTCTTGGGCTGGAGACATGGCTTAGCAGTTAAGGCACTTGCCTGCAAAGCCTAAGAACTCATGTTCAGATCTCCAGGTCCCACATAGCATATGCACAGTGACGCAAGCACACAATGTCACACATGTGCCACAAGGGAGTGCATGTGCCTGGAGTTCGTTAGCAGCTGCTGAAGGCCCTGGTGTGCCCATTCTCTCTCTGTCTCTCTTTCTAAATAATAATTTAAAAAAGAAAATCCATTTTGCCCCTCCAACAATATCCTATAGTAGAAACCAAATTAGAAACACCAGTCTGTATTTAGATTAGATATTTAGGTGCAATTCCATTCAGCCTTTACTGACATTTCTCCCATCTTTCCTACTTCACTTTCTCTCAGCACATTGGTCTGTGTGTTCTTCCAATATACTTCCCACATTAGGGTCTTCGTACCTACTAACACCTCTGAAACACTTCTTTGAACCTCCATGGTCACATGACCTGCTCTTTTCTGTTAAATTTTTAGCTTGTATCTTCACAGAACACTTCTGAACTTTCTCAAATTGCTGTTTTATTTTTTTAAGGTAGTTTATTATTACTTGGATGGAAATTGTTTGTATTTAATACCAATTTTCTTTCTGCATTATAAATCTCATAAAAATAGGTCATATTTGTGTTGGTTACTCAATTTTTAGGGACCAGAATAATGCTTGACTTTAAATTCATTATATTTTTATTGAATTAACTTACAAATCACATTTTAAAATTGTCTGAGCCAGGTTTGGTGACCCATGCCTTTAATCTCAGTGTTTGGGAGGCAGTTAGGAGGATCACTGGGAGTTTGAGGCCAGCCTGAGACTACATAGTAAATTCCAGGTCAACTTGGGCTAGAGTGAGACACTACCTCGAAAAATCAAAAGAAGTCTGACACAGGGTCTGTGTTACCCAGGCTAGCCTGGAACTTACTATATATTCCAGTCTGGCCTTGAACTTAGGATCCTCATGCTTTTACCCAGGGAGTGCTAGGCATGTGCCACCATACTGTGTTAAAACAATTTTGGGGGGTTGCTTTTGGCAGGTACTACTCTCACTGTTTTTAAGATTTTTGTTTTTATTTATTTGAGAGAGATTATGTGTGCACAAGTGTCCTACTATGACAAACGAACTCCAGGCACGTGTGCCACCTTATGTATCCAGCCTTATGTGGGTACTGGGTCATTGAACCCACACCATCAGGCTTTTTAAGCAATCACCTTAAATGCTAAACCATGTCCCCAGCCCCGTTTTCTTCCTTAACCACTAAATTTTGTTTTTATTCTTCCAGTTTAGAATTTCTTCACACATGTATTTGTCTGTACTCTGTTGCAAACTTGAGAATCCTTTTTAAATCTTGGGAGTTCTTTGTTACTTTCTCATTTGGGGCATTTTTCTTCTGTGAACTGTAGCTGCAGTGACACTGCTTGTGTTTTTCCTTTCTTGCCACATGGCCTGAAAATGCTCATAAGGCAGGAAGTTGAGACAATCAGATCTCATCCATTTACCTCTTGTTTCTCAGGAGTCTCACCTTTGTTGTCTTGGAAAAACAATATTTAACATAATTTCTTTAGTTTTTGTTATTTCAGAGAATATCATTTCTGCAACATCATCTTAGCAGGAATTAGAAGTTCCAGTCATATTGGAAAAAGTATAATCTTGTTTTCTTCATAACATGATTAACAAGTTCACCAGTTTACCTTTTTTACTTAGTCCCTCTATATATTATTTCCTGTCTGTAGTGTCATGAGGGCTTTTGAGATTACATAGAGTGTATTTATGTGAGAGTGAACATGCTTAGGTAGAAGTCAGGAAACTAGAAAGAGGCCCATTAAAGGGAAAAAGACTTTTAAGGGGAAGGGAGTAAGGAGAGGAATGTGAAAATGGAAGGGGAAATGCTAGGCTTAGAATGTCAGAATTAGGGCATGGGGGCAGGGAGATGTAAAGGAGTAGATGTGCATATGAACAACAAAAGGGACTCACATTGTATTTAATATTCTTACTGGCTTATGTGAGTCCTGGGAAGTCAAACCTAGGTCCTTTAGCTTTGCAGGCAAGTGGCTTAACTGCTAAGACACCTCTCCAGCCCCTTTCTTTGTTTTTTTGAAACAGGATTTTGCTGTGCAACCCAGGGTGTGGACTACAATGTATTATGTAATCCAGACTGGCCACAAACTCATGATTCCCCTGCCCAAGCCTTTTGAGTGCTGGTATTATAGGTGTGTACCACTACACCCAGCTCAAATTATACATCTTGTATCCACGATGTGTAAGGAATTCAAACAATAGCAAAGAAGCAAATATGCCTCTTCAAGTGGTGAACAAGTATGTGAAAAAAAATTCTCCACATTGAGCTGGGTGTGGTGATGCACGTCTTTAATCTCAGCACTCGGGAGGCAGAGGTAGGAGGATCACTGTGAGTTTGAGGTCACCCTGAGACTACATAGTAAATTCCCAGGTCAGCCTGGACCCTACCTCGGAAAAAAAAAAAAAAAAATCTTCACATTAATAAGTACTAGAGAAGTGCAAATGATTATCAGAGTCAGGTTCACTCAACCTGTTAACATTTAAGTTTTGACAAGGACACAGAGAAATGTGAATCTTATACACTGTTGATAGTAATATACATTATCACAGCCACTATGGAAAACAATATGAAGGTCCCTCAGAATATTACAAAAATGAGGTGTGGGGAGATGAATAAGTGGTTAAAGGCACTTGCTTGCCCTGGGTTCAATTCCCCATCAGTCCTATAAAGTCAGATGCAAAGTGGCTTCCACTGTGATAGTGGGAAGTGAAGCCAGAAGAATCCATAGCTCACAGACCAGCTGGTTTGATGTTTCATGCTGGCAGTTTGTTTGCAGTGGCAAGAGACCATGTCTCAAAAATGTAACCCAGTTGCCCTCTGACCTCCATACATACATCATGACATACATGCACAACTTTTAAAAATGGAACTGTCATGTGATCCAGAGATATAATTACTGTATACCAACATAGCTTGTTACAGTAGCAAAATACCTAAGACAATTAACTTAGAGAAGTTTTGTTTTAGTTGATGGATCTAGAGGTTCCAGTCCAAGATAGAGCAAGCAGTACCATAACTTTGGACTTCTGGCAAGAGTGGTACATCATGGTGGAAGCCAATGACAGAGTAAAGTTCTTGTCTCACGAGTTAGGAAGCAGAGCAAAAGAAAAGAGGAGGCCAGAGTTCCAAAGCCCCCATGAGAGCATGAACCCTTTGGTACAGACTCCCATAGGCTTCCCCCAAAGCTTCCTCTTCTTTCGAATAGATCTGTGTTGATCATTAAATATTTAACAGTGCGGATGTGCTCATTCATCACGTGTTATTTTCTGTTTGTCTTTGTCAAGTGGAACCTGAATGTATGTTGGACTTTTATGTTTTTCTCTATTGAGATGATGTGATTTGTGTCCTGTAGTCTATTGAGGATTGATTTTCAGTGGCTAAATCAACCTTGCATTTTTGGGATAAATATTCCCTGCTTATGCTGTATATAGTCCTTTTCATATGTTGCTGGATTCATATAGGTAGTATTTTGTTGAGTATTTCTGCTTCTACATTCATAACAGATATAAGACTAATGTTTTCTTGTGCGGTCTTGTCTGGTTTTGGAATCAGGATAATAATGTGTTCCTTCAATTTTTTGGAACAGCTGTGAAAAATCAGCATGACTGTTTAAATGTCTGGTAGAATTCACTAGCATAGTCATTAGGGTCAGGGCCTTTGTGGGCAGTTTTTTGGTTACTAAATCAATCTTTTTACTTGTTGGAGTCTATTCAGATATTTCTTCTTGAGTCATACACAGTCATTTGTGTCCTACCAGGAATTTTACATTTCATTTGTCTTCTAATTTTAAAAAATTTTGGTTTTTCTGTAGTCCAGGCTGACCTGGAATTCACTATGTGGTCTCAAGCTGGCATGAACTCAACGGCTGTCCACCTACCTCAGTCTCCTGAGTGCTGGAATAAAAGGTGTGTGCCATTATGTTGGAGGATGGCTTAGCAGTTAAGGCGCTTGCCTGCAAAGCCCAAGGACCTAGGTTTGATTCTCCAGGACCCATGTGAGCCAGATGCACAAAGTGATGCATGCTTCTGGAGTTTGTTTGCAGCAACTGAAGGCCCTGGTGTATCCATTCTCTCTCTATCTGCCTCTTTCTTTCTCAAATAAAGTAAATTAAAAAAAATTTTTTTAAAGGTTGTGTGCCATCTTGTCCAGCCCTGGTATGGTTATTAAATGTTTACACAATCTCTTTATAATCCTTACTTCTATGTTCTATGTCATAGTAATGGTAGCTTTTTTTCATTCTTGATTTTAGAGTTACACATTTGTTTCTAAGTTCTCTCTCTCTCTCTCTTTTTTTTTTTTGGTTGAGTCTCACTCTATCTAGTCCAGGCTGATCTGGAATTCACTTTGTTGTCTCAGGGTGGCCTTGAACTCTCAGTGATCCTCCTACCTCTGCCTGCCAAGTGCTGGGATTAAAAGCTTGCATCACCACGCCTAGCTCTAAGTTCTCCTTTAGCTACATTCTGTGTTTTGCTACATTGTAGTCCTATTTGCATTCATTAAAGAAAATATTTTATTTACAAGTAAAGAGAGAGAGAGAATGGGTGCCCTAGGGCCTCCAGCCCCTGCAAATGAACTCCAGGTGCATGGGACACTTTGTGCACTCTGAGTAACATTGCATATGGACATGAGAATGTGTATGCTCTTGTTGACTCTCCAGGTCACTAGAGATAAGCATTTGCTGTTAGGCCACCACTGGTGCCTACACTGATTATATCATTGACTTATCCTTTTGTTTATTTTCTTACTTCAGGATTTCCATTTACCACCAGATCAGTAATCCATGTACATATTTTCATGTTAGTCTAATTTTCTGAGACATTCAAGATGTTTCATACCATTATATTCTAGTATACTATTATTTTCTATCATATTCAAAAATCATTCTCTTTAAAGAAAAGCTGTTATATTCTTGGTGATTAGTACCTAGTGTTTAACAGGGACACTGGTTTAAATGCTGATGGATAGATACACAGATATTTCTGGGAATAGGTCCAGCAAGAAATACGGAAAAGATATACGAGAAAATCTTTGAGCGTGTTCAAGGAAGACAAATGCCATTTTTCCTTGATAGGATGGATATAGCAAATGGATTTGATTCTTCCTTAATAAAAAGGTTTGATGAAATTCTAGCAAATGTTCCCATAGAGTCAATTAATTTCTGAGAATTCTAAGTGAATCTCTAGAATATCAGTTTGAAGAATTAACAAGAAAAGTTGAATTTTTTAAATTAAATTTGATTAAGGGCTATAGAGAGAGCTCAGTGGTTAAAGGCACAAGCTTGCAAAGACGGATAGCCTTGGTTCCATTCCCCTGTGCCCATGTTAAAGCCAAATGCACAAAGTGTCACATGCATCTGGTTTCATTTACAGAGGCTGGAGGCCCTTGCATGCCCATATTTACTCTATGTGTCTCTCAAATAAGCAAAATATTAAAAAAACAAGATTAATAATGATGGCTGGCTTGTCTGATGTTAAAGCAAATTAAGTCTGATACATTGTTAACAAAAAATATATAGCAGATAAAGGGAAAAGCTGGTTCTTAGTGTAACTGATGCTAGAGTAAGGCCATATTTTGATAGTACATAATTTCAGTAGCACTTTATCTTTATAACTTGAATTGCTCTATTAAAATTACAAGAACCAAGAAGCTGGGCATGGTGGTGCACACCTTTAAACCCAGCACTTGGGAGGCAGAGGTAGGAAGAGCGCCGTGAGTTCGAAGCTATCCTGAGCCTACCTAGTCAATTCCAGGTCAGCCTAGGCCAGAGTGAGACCCTACCCCAAAAAAACAAAAATAAATAAATAAATAAAATTACAAAAATTATTCTGTATATAACAAAAGTTAGATTTTAAATATTTTAACTTTCAGAATTTCTTGCCTTTTTTCTGACAATCATTTGAAGATGTAATAATAATTTTCAGCTTGTGTTTTTCTATAGTCAACTAATTGGTTTTTTTGAACAATTAATTATCCCAGACTGCAACCATTTTTGTTAGTCTCTTAGTTATGCTATTCAAATGTGACTTCATGCCTCACTGTCTAATCTTTGTCAGTTTTACATTTCTACCTAGGCAGACCTTGATATACTTTCTGTCCTTCCTCATGAGTTTTCTGTCATTTTTATTGGCTTCATGAAATCCTATGCATTTTGAGAGGCTGGAGAATTCATTCTGTAAGTGGATTTCCATTGCACTTAGCTTGTATTTTTGAATGATAATTTGCAAAACAGTGGAAATACATTTAAAAAATACTTTTATTATTTGTGTGAGAGAGAACATGGATATGCCAGGGCCTCTTGCCCCTACAAATGAACTCCAGATGCATGGGCACACCACTTTGTGTGTCTTGGTTTACATGGGTACTGAGGAATAGAACCCTGGCCAGCGGGCATTGCAAACTGCCTTTAGCTGCTGAGCCATCTCCTCAGCCTGAAAAGTACATTTTGATAACAGGAGACAGGATTATAGTACTGTGAGGCAGAAAACGTTCAATGAGACATTGACTTTTTGAAGAGGACTATTTTTTTGGTTGGTTGAGGTAGGTAGCCCAGGCTGACCTGGAATTCACTATTAAAGAGCACTTTTAAGAATATTTCATAATTAGAAATTATAGTTTATAAATTATAAACAACATAAAAAACAAATTATAAACAAACTATAAGGCCATTCTATTATATCAGAATTCAATATATGATGAAAGTGGTCTGTGTATAAAATTAGTGTGGAAGGTGGGTTATTCAAATAAAGTAAAATCATTTTGTAAAATAATTTTTAAGTAAAAGACAAGGGCCCTAATGTATTAGAGCTACGGTATTAAGAGTGTCAGGGTCCATGTCTTTTGAACTGTGTCCTTAGAAGAGTTCCAGACCCTTCAGCTTGAAACTTAGATGAATCTTAATGTCCTGTTACTCCTGGGACTAGTGAACAGCAGTGGGCCAGCGGGGAGCCAGAGGTACAGCCCCATGCTGCCTCTTATAGCAACCTGTGGGGTTCTTTACAAATAACTGTACTTAGGTAAAGCCAGGATTCTCCACTGTGCCACGATAAAGAATTTCACAATGAAGCAGAGTTGGAATTTTTTAAATGATTTAAACCTAGATCTAAACACAAGATTAATAGAGCAGTACTCAGGGAAAGGGTAAGAGAGAGAGAGAGAGAGAGAGAGAGAGAGAGTTTGTCTCTCTCCTGTCTTTACTGTGGCAAGCTATAGGAGCAAAGGGGCAGGAGGATGGTTTGTTGATACTTGTTTTCTATGTAACAGTCTCCTCTATATCAGTCTATAAGTATATAACTTACAGTATCCTAATAACATGTCAGTAGAGAACAGAACTTACGAACTTGTGTCGTGGCTGTATTACAGAAATGCCGAGATCATACTTGGAATAGTAGCAGGATGTGGTAGAGCGCTGGCCTTCTGTAAATCTCTTTTTCCACTTCAACATGTATTATACAATTATACTTTTCTTTGCCAATTTTTTTTTAAAGGTTGGAAAGTACTATTCTAAGTAATTAAGTGGGCACAGTGAGTCTCAGAGTCAGGGTAAATGAGAAATAGGCCTGTCTTATAGTTTCAGTTCCTGCTTAGAACATTGTCCTGGAGCATTTAAGTGAAGAGGATTTGAGTTAAAACACTCTTGGTGGGTATTCCCTAGAAAGTAGAAAACATTAATGCCCTGACAGAAATGGTCCTTAAAGTAGGTAATAATTTATTTTTGTAACTAACAACATTTTAAGGCACCATTGGCTCCAAAATGGATTTCTGGCTGGGCGTGGTGGCGCTTGCCTTTAGTCCCAGCACTCAGGAGGCAGAGGTAGGAGAATTGCTGTGAGTTCAAGGCCACCCTGAGACTACATAGTGAATTCCAGGTCAGCCTCGGCTAGAGTGAAACCTTATCTCAAAAACAAAACAAAAAAAAAACTAATAAAATGGATTTCTGGATCTGTGGTTGCAGGTGAGAAATTGTGTTGAGAATGAATAGTATATTTGACATATAAAATTGAAAGGAAATAAATACCCCAAAATTTGACAGTAGAGAGCAATTTGTTGGCTTACATGTTTATTTTATAACATTTCTCCATGTGCATTTGTCACATATATTTAAATGTTTACCTTAACGAGGACTCCTAAAATTGTCTTACTGCATTTTTTAAATTGGTCTTCTGTGCTGTGTGTTATGAATCATCACCAGCCTGTGGTAATGAAGCTCTGACATTCAGTCTTATCATTTCAGCACTTTGGAAAAGGGCCATGCTTATTTTGGCTTTGGATCCATGAGCTGTTATGGTTAGCAGGTATATGAAAAGTCTCCCCAAACACCCTCATTCTTGTTTTGAGAGGGAGACAATGCAGGCATGGTTAAGAGCATGGCTTCTGGAGTTAGAACAGTGTTCACATTTCAGCTTTGACACATACTGACTGTGTGACTTCAGGCATTATTTAAATAGTCTGACACAGTTTCAGTGAGCATACTATTTGCACAAATTAACAAAAGCATTAAAATGCCTACTATATAATATCACTTTTTCTAAGATGATCTGTGAAAATACTTTGTAATAAAATCTTTTGATCTTTTTTTCCTCCATTGTGCCCCTCCTCCATAGGTTCATACCTGAGAGTAACTTGGAAATGTGTCAGCTCCTTTTTGCCTCCTTGAAAACTGAAATTGTCCCTATTGCAGCTAGTAGGAAAGGGGTAAGCTCCTGACTAGCACCACCTGGATGCTAGCACTGAAGAGAAAGGAAAAAATCTTCAGGCCAGCCTCACTGAATGGAGATGCCAGCATCTCCACCAAATCTCATCAATCGCTGAACAAATCCAGCAGTATCTAGTACCAATTACACATCATAAATAAGTTAAATTAATTCCAGGATCGTAGATTTAGTTTGACATTAGGAAATTAATATGATTCATCATATTTTACAAGAATAAATAACCATCCCAAATACATGCAATGCAAGCATCTGGCAAAGCTCCGCATGTACACAACTCCTTCCCAAAAGGAACTCTTTGCATACTAGGGTTCTAGTCAGTAGAATCCAACGAAATAAGCTTAACCAAAAGTCAACAGCAGAAGATCTACAAGTGTGTAATTTTCTGCTATCACAATTCGAATTGCAGTTGGCTTTACCATTTTGGTTGCTTAGAAGTTTTGGCATATTCCATTTTTTCTGGAAAACTTGCTCTTAACTATTTTTGGTGTGTTCTGTTTTTTATTTGGCTTTGAAACACTATGCTTTGTTTTTAATCTTAATTATTCATTTTGCTATTCTTAATAAGTTCCTCAGTGTTAATGACACTCTTACCAGATCCTAAGAATGACTGTTTTAAAAAAATTACCATCATGGGCTGGAGAGATGGTTCTGCAGTTAAGCGCTTGCCTGTGAAGCCTCAGCATCCTGGTTTGAGGCTCGATTCCCCAGGACCCACGTTAGCCAGATGCACAAGGGGTCATACATGTCTGGAGTTCATTTGCAGTGGCTGGAGGCCCTGGTTTACCCATTCTCTGTCTCTATCTGCCTCTTTGTCTCTCTGACCACCACTCTCAAATAAATAAATTACCATCATTAGTTTCAGTCATGAGAAAGGTGTTGGCCTGATGAGGGTGAAATAATTGTGCATTCCAGTTGGAAACATTCAACTTTGACAATGGCTATCTATAATTTGTCCTGTGTTACTCAACTATTCCTTAGTGTCCATCAAAGCAGATAATGCTGGCATAATCCTTTCATCAACAAGTCTTAAAATGAATTTTACATGACATGCACCATGTAACAATGTTGTTCAGTTATACAGTGGACATCTGTAGACTACAACAAGGAGCAGTGGAAACAGGAAAGCCAACGTGATCAAGACCTACTGTTTCTAGAAGGTGTGTGGGGCTTGGAATCCTACCCTGAGAGTGGATAGGCTGATCATTTATTCATTATTATGAGTTCTACATTGTTTTACCTTTAAATTTGCTGTGTTTCAAAATTGCATTAAAGACATAAGTGTTTTAAAAGTTGCTTTGTCTCATAACTAAATTAAACTCATTCTAATTTTGTACAAACTTATTTTCTTTTTCTACTATGCTTTGATTACATGGAATAAACAAAATTGCTTTTCTTGGTTTTTCCCAAGTCTTGGTCACTATACTTAAAACACTAATTATAGTCAAGTGTGGTGGTGCATACCTTTAATCCCAGCACAGGGAGGCAGAGGTAGGAGGATCACTGTGAGTTTGAGGCCAGCCTGAGATTAGAGTTAGATCCAGGTCAGCCTGGACTAGAGTGAGACCCTACCTTGAAAATACAAAAAAAAAAAAAAAAAAAAACCCAGAACTTTGGGCTGGGGAGATTGCTTCTCAGTGGTTAAAGGCATTGCTTGCAAAGTCTAATGGATTTTGCAATGGCAGGAGGCCCTGGTGCACATATTCTCTCTATAAAATAAATAAAACAGCTGGGCATGGTGGCACACGCCTTTAATCCCAGCACTTGGGAGGCAGAGGTAGGAGGATCGCCATGAGTTTGAGGCTACCCTGAGAGACTACATAGTAAATTCCAGGTCAGTCTGGGCTAGAGTGAGACTGTACTTTGAAAAACAAAACAAGTGCCGGGCATGGTGGCGCATGCCTTTAATCCCAGCACTCGGGAGGCAGAGGTAGGAGGATTGCCGTGAGTTCGAGGCCACCCTGAGACTCCATAGTGAATTCCAGGTCAGCCTGGGCTACAGTGATACCCTACCTCAAAAAAACAAAACAAAAACAAAAAAAAAAAAGAAAAACAAAACAAAACAAAATAATAATATAATAATAATGAAATAAAAAATAAAACAACCCTATCATATGCAGATATTGGTAAAAGAAATTATGTATAATTAAAATATTTATATAAATACATTTGTTATTGTAGCAGTGACTTATTTTCACCGTGGTCATACTGCACACACTTGTTTCAGAATGTATCTATAGGAGTAATACAAAGATGGGCTTGGGAGCCTAGGATTGTCAGATTTAGCAAGTAAAAACTAATGCTGAAAGTTGAGTTTCAGATAAACCATGAATAATGGTTTAGCCTGAATTAGATATCCCTCACATAATACTTAAGATATATCTGTGCTAAAGACTATTTGGTGTGTGTCTAAGATTCATATTTCTTTCCATATCTTACATTGTATCTGCCAACTATATTTCTATCATATCTTCTGTTGTTCACCTGTAGTCGTACAGAGCCATTTTAGGCCTAGTCCTCATTACTTCCAGCACAGGTTTCTGCAACACCTGCCTGGGTGGCCTTCCCCACACTCCTTATCTGCCTCTGTTGCCTGCTGCATACTCAACTGTTTTAGAAGCTATTTTCATTATGTTTACCTTTCATACGAGAAACATGGTGATTCTTACTGCTCTCCAAAGTGATTTTTAGTCATCATGCTTTAAATACTAAATTCTCTGTGTATGTGTACATACACAACTTTAGGGGTGTGTTTAATTTCATAAGATATTTAAGGAAGTGTTTTCAAGATTTGTAGAGCCTCTTGGCTCCCTGTTTGTTTGCTGCTTGCATAATCTTGGTGCTGGGTGTGGTGGTGCTTGTCTGTAAGCCCAGCACTCAGAAGGCTGAAACAGGAGGATCAGGAATTCAAAGCCAGACTGGGCTACATGAGATCTTCCCCACCACCTAGCCCCACAACCAATGCTGAAAGGCCTGGTGAATCTTGTAACTTTCTGATTCTTACATTTTTGTAAGCTTTCTGATCCTCTAAACTTCTGTTGGCTTCCAGAGTCTTATGAACCCCACTCTCCAGAAGGGAGTGTTGCAATTAAATTTGGAAGAAGTAGCAATACTCTCACCCTTCCCTATCCTGTCTCAATGTTCCCATAGCCTTGGAGGGGCTAATATGGATGTCTGGTTATTATGGCTGAACACTGGGCTACTATGCCACAGCAAGTCACTTATCCTCAGCAGCATACTGGTTGGTTGAGTAGTAGTAGTCACTGCTCATTGCAAAAGAAGTTTCCTTGTGTGACTGAGATAGGCAGCAGCTATAATCTGTGAGCATATGATTACATGACATTTTGTTAAGCACATCATATTTGCTTTTCCAATGAGACCTATGACTTCCCTAGCTATAGTCATTTGCTCTGGATTGTAGTACTACATATGAGCTCTCTCTCCTGTGGCATGGGCCTTAAGTCTAGTTAGAAAGCAGTTGTGCCCCTATTATACCAGCAGGCAGGTACATCTTTCTGGCATGTTGATAGTGGGGCATATAGGGTCTTTTATGGTTACCTTCTTTTTGCTAGGAAAAAGGCAGCTGATGGAAGGAAAGTTTATTTTGGCTTACAGTCTTGAGAGGAAACTTCAGATGGCGGAGGAAAGTATGGCAATAACCAGAAACTATATATAACTGCCACAGCAGGTGGGAAACAGCAGCAGGAGAGTGAGCCAAGCTCTGACAAAAGGTAGCTAGCTCTAACATCCCTAAACCCACCCCTAACAATACACCTCCTCTAGCAAGCTCCACCTCCCAAATTGCCATCAGGTGGGGACCAAGCATTCAAAACACATGAGTCTATGTGGGACAACTGATTCAAACTACCAGAGTCCATAACCCAACAGTGACAGTTCTTTTCCAGCAGCCTACATAGAATCTTCCAGAACTATAAAAGCAAGCCAGAAGGGAGAGAACTTCTAGTTTGGTGCCAGCCTAATTTCTCCATGTCCTGAAGCCAAAGTACATAGTATCTTAAGCAATAGGGATTTACCAGCTAGTTCTGGCATATCACCAACAGCAGTGGCAGTAGCTTTGATAGTGTGTGTGGCACTTTGTCCTTCTGGTCAAAAACTTGTAGGGAGATAACCCTGGTACTGGGATTTTTACCCAATAACTGTATGGTTCCTGGTAGTAGCATTTTACAACCATGCATGGTGCCTTCACTCATGATCCTTATCTGCTGTTTTTACTGTTTTTTGCAGATGTATTTCCAATTCTGTAAGATGCTCAAGGGGTTAGCATTATATGATGAAACTTTTAAAAATATTTTATTTTTATTTATTTATTTGAGAGAGACAGAGTCAGACAGAGGGAGAGAGAAAGAAAGAATGGGCGTGCCAGGGCATCCAGCCACTGCAAACAAACTCTAGATACATGCACCATATCATGTGTCTGGTTTATGTGGGTCATGAGGAATTGAACCTAAGTCCTTTGGCTTTGCAGGCAAACGCCTTAACCGCTAAGCCATCATGTGAGCCCGAAACTTTTTTTTTTTTTTCTATAAAGGATGAACAGCATCCCTGAACACCCATTCCTGTCTATGTCCAGCAAGTGCCAATTTATCTTGGGTGTAAGTAGCTAAGAAGATAACTTGAAAAATATTACCAAGGCCCAATACATCATGAAAATATCCCATCATTTGTATCAGTTGTTTCTTAAAAGAACAATGTTGGGACACTGGTGTGGATGAGGGACACTGCTCTTTCAAGCCTCCCATGATCCACAGTCATTCTCCATGAACGTGCCTCCTTATCTCAGGATGTTTCTATTCATCTTCCCACCCGTGATGGGCTTGGTGGGGCTGCCTTGTGCTGCTCGGCTTAGCTAGATGTCAAGAGCAGCAAGGCTACACTGCCTGTCACCTGCTTTGCCTGTCACTGTAGCAGACTCTGGCTCTGGTAGGCTCAGAGCTGTGCTGTGGCCATCATTTCTCCATCAGCCACACCTGGCTGCTGAAAGGGCCTTGGGCTGGGTGAACAACTTCCATCTCCAGTATACTTTCGAGAGAGAAATGTACAGGTCACATTGTGCAGAAGTAACTACCCCTAGGATAATCTTGGTCGTCTTCCACATGTACTGCTCTTCGTTACTTCTTCCATTCCTTTGGTGAACTGTGCTGAGGCCTTGAAGCCTTCCAGAGGTTAACTAGCACATTTAGTTATCATTTTTTCTCTTGCTAAGAATTATGCAAGTAGTTCCAGAATAGAAATCTAATGATGCAACAACTCCCTTTCTAAAACCCAAGGGCCTTCAGAACAAAGAACAAATGTTATATATATGGCTTAAACACTTTCTGTGATCTGCCCTTCCTTTTCCCAATTAATATTATTCGTCAGATGGCATGAGGTTCTAAGTCAGCTTAGTTACAGGCTTCAGAGGCAGTTTAGACTTCTGTGAGGTAATAATGTCAAGAAGAACCATCTGACAGGACAGGGTGCTGTATGCCTTTAATCCCTGCACTTGGGAGGCAAAGGTAGGAGAATCAGTGTGAATTGAAGTCCAGCCTGGGACTACAGAGGGAGTTAGGGAGTTTCAGGTCAGCCTGGGCTAGTGTGAGTCCCTACCTCAGAAAAACTTTAAAAAAGAAAAAAGAAAAACATAAAAGAAAGAAAGGAAGACGTTTATATGCCATCTGTATTTCTTCTTTTGAGAACTATTTAGTTCCATAGCCCATTTTTAATTGGTTGGTTTGATTTCTTATTATTTAATTTTTTGAGTTCTTTGTATATCCTAGATATTAATCCTCTGTCAGATGTATAGCTGGCAAAGATTTTCTCCCATTCTGTAGGTTGCCTATTTGTTCTATTCACAGTGTCTTTTGCCATACAAAAGCTTTGTAATTTCATGAGGTCCCAGCGGTTAATCTGTGGTTTTACTGCCTGAGCAATTGGGGTTATATTCAGAAAGTCTTTGCCAAGACCAATATGTTGAAGAGTTTCCCCTGCTTTTTTACTCTAGCAGTTTCAGAGTTTTAGGTCTGATATTAAGGTCTTTAATCCATTTGGACTTAATTCTTGTGCATGGAGAGGGAGAAGGATCTATTTTCATTCTTCTACAGATACATTTGCTGAAGAGGCTGTCTTTTCTCCAAGGACTATTTTTGGTTTTTTTTCCGAAGATGAGGTGGCTGTAGCTACCAGACATACATCAGGGTCCTCTATTCTGTTCTCTTGATCTACATGTCTGTTTTTGTGCCAGTACCATGTTGTTTTTGTTACTGTGACTCTGTAGTATAGGTCAAAATCAGGTATGGTGATACCACCAGTCTTATTTTTGTTGCTCAAAATTGTTGTAGATATTTGAGGCTTTTTGTGCTTCCAAGTGAACTTTTGGATTGTTTTTCCTATTTCTGTGAATAATGCCTTTGGAATTTTGATGGGGATTGCATTGAATGTGTAGATTGCTTTCGGTAAAATTGCCATTTTCATAATATTGATTCTTCTGATCCAAGAACAAGGGATGTCTTTCCATTTCCTAGTGTCTTCTGCAATTTCTCACTTGAGTGTTTTAAAGTTTTCATTGTAGAGATCCTTCACTTCCTTGGTTAGGTTTATTCCAAGTGTTTCTCTGATTTCATCTTCTGTGTGTTTGTTGTTGGTATATAGGAATGCTACTGATTTCTGTTTATTTTGTATCCTGCTACATGGGTATAGGTGTTTATCAGCTCTAACAGTTTGCTGGTAGAGTCTTTAGGGTCCTTTATGTATTGAATCATGTCATCTGCAAATAATGATAACTTGATTTAAAAAAAAAAAAGCCATTTGGTGACACATGCCTTTAATCCTAGCACTAGGGAGGCCAAGGTAGGAGGATCACTGTGAGTTCCAGGTCAGCCTGAGACTACATAGTGAATTCCAGGTTAGCCTCGGCTAGAGCAAGACCCTACCTTAAAAATCAAAACAAAACCAAACAAAACAACAACAACAACAACAACAACAACAACAAAACTTCTTGTGCTGGAGAGAGAACTCAGCGGTTAAGGCACTTAATTGCAAAACTTAAGGACTTGGGTTCAATTCCCCAGTAGCCACATAAAGCCAGTTGCACAAGGTGGCCAATATGTCTGAAGGTCATTTGCAGTGGCTAGAGACCTTGACATGTCTATCTCCTCTCTCTCTCTCTCTCTCTCATTTTCTCTCTCAAATAAATAATGTATTATTTTTTAGTTTTTCAAGGTAGGGTCTTACTCTAGCTGAGGTTGACCTGGAATTCACTGTGTAGTCTCACAGGGTGACCTTGAACTCATGGCAATCCTCCTAAGTGCTGGAATTAAAGGCATGTGTCACCACACCTGGCAATAATATATATATATATATACACATATGTTTAATATATTTATATTAAAATATATTTTATTTATTTAGTTGAGAGAGAATGGGCATACCAGGGCCTCCAGCTACTGCAAATGAACTCCAGATGCTTACGCCCCCTTGTGCATCTGGCTTACATGGGTCCTGGAGAGTCAACCTGGTATCCTTTGGCTTTGCAGGCAAATGCCTTAACAGCTAAGCCATCTTTCTAGCCCAATAATATATATATATATATTTTAAAAGTGTTCCATGAGGGCTGGAGTGATACCTCAGCCATTAAAGGCTTTTGCTTGCAAAATCTGACAATCAAGATCATTACTCCAGTGCCCACATAAAGTGATGCATACAATGGGAGTTGGTTTGCAGTGGTAGGAGGTCCTGACACATCCATACTCATTCACTACCTGTCCATACTCACTCACTACCTGTCTACCTCTTCCGTTCCCTTTCTCAAATGAATAAATAAAAATATTTTTAAAGTAAAAAAATTAATTATGCAGCTCATCACAGATCTTGCCATATGTGCTTCTGACTGACCCATCTTCTGTTTGCTTTTTCCTTTTTCATCTTCCTTGAATGCTTTCATAACTCATGAACCCAATTTGCACAGCGTTGCCAGAGCCTCTCCCATCTCATAAAGATTCCACTGAAGTGCTAAGCCAAGCCACTAAACCCCCATTCTAATCTTTTTTTTTTTTTTGAGAGAGAGAGAGAAAGAGAGAGAGAGAGAGAGAGAGAGAGAGAGAGGCAGTGAGAGAATTGGCATGCAAGGGCCTCAATCACTGAAATCAAACTCCAGATGCTTCTGCCACCTAGTGGGCATGTGTGACCTTGCGCTTGCCTCACCTCTGTGTGTCTGGCCTGCACTGGGTAACTACTAAGCCATCTCTCCAGCTCTCCCTTTCCAATCTTGAGTTCTCTGCTGAATTAACTTTTCTTAACTCTCCTGTGAACACAGTCCTACTAGGCCTGGTGAGGTGGGCATCAAACATCACCACTTGCATCTTCAGTAACACCTGGCCATTCTACTCCCCGAGATTCATGTGGACCACAGCTGGCAATAATCAAGTGTCCCTAAGGCCTTATATCAGAGACTGATTTCCCTCCCTCAGGTGATCCTGTTTGCCCCCAATCTCCCACAGGCTCATCAGCCAAGCTGTGAGGGTCTCTTTCATTTCTTATTGAAAAGTCTTCCCCAACTGAAGCAGTTCAGATGCAGAGTATTCCATGCTTAATATAGTTTCCTCATCTGGGCTATTGTCAAGGCTTCTACATGCACACTGAATGACTCATGGATTTTCCCTTTGTACCAGTGGAACAACACACCTGACCAGAAGCAGTGGATAGAAGGAAAAGGTTTATTTTGTCTTAGAGTATTGAAGGCAAGTTTCACCATGACATGGCAGAGCAGAGGCTGGGCATTACTTGTTGCCACAACAGCTAGGAGGTAGTAGCAAGAATAAGCTAGCTCTGGCAAGGGGTTCTTGGGCTATAGCACCCCAAGGCCCTCCCCAAGCATCACACCACATCCAACGAGGCTGTACCTCCCAAACTGCCACCAGCTTGGGACTGAGGATGAGGCTTAATCACAAACACTTGAGCCTATGGGGGACACTTTACATTCAAACTATCACACTCTTCTTCTGTATTAAAGGTCATTTGAGAGGGGTCTCTTGTCACTTCTAATCCCTCTCTTCCTCCTCATTGTCTGATTCTTCCTATGGGTTCCAGGTTCTCATGAAAGGCTCTTTAGGATAGATGTAACTTGTACTTTTTAACCTTTGTGTCCTGTTAGCTGTAAGAAATGTCATGCCAACTCTTCCATCTCACCCTTTCTTTTGGTTCATTTTCCTCCCCAGTCAGAGACAAGCGTTGAGGGCAGAATCTGCAATGCCTTTTGTTGTAATCTCTCCCTTGTGTGGTCAAGTTCTTTCTGGGTAGACAGCTGAGCCTCAGTTACATGTCTTAGTGCCCACAGCAAAGGCCTCACAACTGCCACCACAGCCTGCTTACCATTCCACCCCACATGTGCTACTTTCAGGGACTCCAATCCTTCAGTTATTTGGGAGGCATCTCTGTATTCATATGGCATACCCCCATTCATCAAAAGTGCACACCACCTTGTACCACGTGAAAGGAAGATGGCCACTCTGGGATTCTCCTCAAAGACATTCCACTCTGAGAGAGCTCAGCCTTGGCTACATATCTTAGTGCCTATGGCAGAAAGCATGTAACTGCCACTAGAAGGTATACCATTCCACACCACAAGGGGGAAAGAAGCCATATTGGACTTGGCCCTGAAGAAGGTTCACAGTCATGAATCAGCTTGAGTTGCATGCACCATCACAGGCCAATGTAACTGCCCTTCCCCAACTTCTCTTTGGTTCTGTCAGTTTACCTTTTATCACAAACTGTATTACTTTTCCTGGGGAGATATGAACAAATGTCTTTTCACTCAAGATAGGGCACTGATGCCAGGCCAAAGAAATAATTCCACTCAAGTCTAGCTTGGTGAAACAATGATCTTATTGGGATTATGTAAAAGAGTATATAGATGAGGGGTTACTTACAGAAGCCAAAGTGACTCAAAGGAAACTGCATTACTGAAAATCCCACCCCAGCATGGGTAACCATTAATTAAGCCATATCTTTGGAGCTCCATGCACAAGAGCAGATAGTTGACCTGGTCAAGAGCCCCTCTCTTCCCAGCAATTGTTTACTTCTTATATAGCCTTGGGGAGGGGCCTTGTAGCTCTTGTGACTTTCTGAACTTTGTAAATTTCATGAGCTTCCTGAGTTTCTATGGTAGCTTCCTAAGTCTTCAAAGTCTCTCTTCCTCTTTCAGCAGGAAATGTTTCAATTTACAGGAAATAGCTAATAATAATATCTAAGCAAAAGGTTTAACTCCTCCCCCTCCTCCCATATACATATTTCAACCTCACAAAGACTGCCTTCTGTCTTGGAAGAGATGTACTTACTCCTGTTAAACATACCATACATATTGACTATTTGACCATCAGGCTTATACAATGAGCGGGAAGATAAAATTACATTCCAGGGATGCCATTCCTCATGTATTTCAGTGGCCATATTTCAGAGTAAATTTTTGAGCAGTATTATAGTCATAAAATCATTCTAATATTTTATATTCCTTTAAAACTACTAAGTGGCCTTTTTAAAACAATTTTTTTGTTTATGTTTATTTGTTTGAGAGTGACAGACAGACAGAGAAAGAGGCATACAGAGAGAATGGGCGCACCAGGGCCTCCAGCCTCTGCAAACGAACTCCAGACGCATGTGCCCCCTTGTGCATCTGGCTTACGTGGGTTATGGGGAATTGAGCCTCGAACTGGGGTCCTTAGGCTTCACAGGCAAGCGCTTAACTGCTAAGCCGTCTTTCCAGCCCCTAAGTGGCCATTTATATATATTCACCTTGGTATTAATTTGGCTTTTCACATAAGTCAAATATATTATTAAAAAGTGAAAGAAAGCTTCATTTGGGGCCGGAGAGATGGGTTAGCAGTTAAGGTGCTTGCCTGCAAAGCCAAAGGACACAGGTTCAATTCCCTAGGACTCATGTAAGCCAGATGTACAATGCTGCATGTGTATTTGGAGTTAGTTTGCAGGGCTAGGAGGCCCTGACACACCCATTCTTTCTCTGTCTGCTTCTCTCTCTCTCTCTCTCTCTCATTCTGTAAATAAAATAAAATAAAATAAAATAAAATAAAATAAAATAAAACTTCATCTGCCTTTCAAGCCTGATGTTCTCCCTACTTCTTTAGCCACATCTTCTTAAGAGACTTCTGCTGGCTCCTCTTTCTTCCGTTGTTTCTGTGGTTTTCTCATTTAAATGTCATCTGAAGCCCAGACATTATTCTACAGTTAAGAGTTTTCTATTTAATTTGCCTGAACAATACCTTCAGTGCCTAAGAACTATGCCCTGATCAAAGGAAAGGGCAATTCTATAATGTTCAGTTAGGGTAAAAAGTATAGGTATTTTTCGTAACTTTTCCATCATATGCCACCTTTCACCTGTCAGCAAATCTAGTGGGTCCCTCCTTCCAAATGATATCTGTTTTATCATTCTCACCAGTTTGATCTCTTCTTCCCTACTGTAGATGACCATCAAGTGAGCATGGATTATGTCAAGAGATGTCTGTCTGATCTTTCCTGTCTGTACATTTCTTATCAGTGCAGTCAGAGTTCTTATTAATTTAAGTCAGATCATGTCATTACTCTGCTTAAAATTCTATGATAGAGTCTCCTCTCACCATGAAAGCCTTTTTAATGATCCTTAAGAACTTACATGATTGCCTTTCTGGACATATCTCCTAATGCTCTCCCTCTCTGCCCTGCTTTCACCTTTTTCTCTTTAACCTGGCATCCTGAATGATAGTTCTGCAGAACAGGTCTGCCTCTGTCTTGGGCATGTCTTTGAACTGGCTGGTGCCTCCTCACTCAATATTTGCTTCTTTCATGTTACTTCCCCAACAGTTAGCAACCTCCCTTGCCATATTTTTCTTATTAATTGTTATAACTCCTTAACATAACTAAATATTTTCCCAATTCATCTTGTTTAAGGTTTACTTTACATATGGTAAACATTCACTAAATATTGGAATGGATAAATACAAAGAGGAAATTTCCTTTGTTGTAATTTGTCTTTTACCTGGCGTCATATATTCTGGTGGCAAATGGTTTTCACAAAATAGCTTGAACAATCATTCAAGTATGAATGTAGCCTTATAATGTGAATACTTTGAGAAAGTCAACATTTCAAAAATAACCACTGTTATGTTGAGTATAAATATAAAAAGTAATTTTTAAAAACTTGTTGCAACAATTACTAAATATGAATAGCCTTCCTTAAGCAGTGCCTTTGAATACAAATGTAGGATGCTGAGCTGTGAAGAGAAACTATGAGTCATTGGAGACTGAGGGAATTAAATCAGATAAGGCTTGAAGGCAGAGTGACTTTGTAGTGATTGGGAGTTAGTGATTGATGATACAAGTTAGTAATATTTATGTTGAATGGATATTTATTATGGACTTAAATGCTAAGAGGACTAAATGCAAAGCACCAGGTGTTGTGGAAAACTTTATGTTCCATTTTATAGACAAGCATATCAAGGATAAGGCCCACTGTTCCAGGGCTTTAGTGGTAGAAGTCATACTTGAGTTTTTATTTTTATTATTTTTTAGGGAGACAGCAAGAGAGAGAGAGAGAATGAATTGGTGTGCCAGGGCCTTAGACATTGCAATTGAACGCCAGACGCTTGTGCCACCTAGTGCACATGTGTACCTTCCCCTTATGTCACCTATGTGCATCTGGCTTATGTGAGATCTGCAGAGAGATAGAACCTGGGTCCTTGGGCTTCGCAGGCAAGTGTCTTAATCGTTAAGTCATCTCTCCAGCCTCATATTTGAGGGTTTTTTTTTTTTGTTTGTTTGTTTTTTGGTTTTTCGAGGTAGGGTCTCACTCTAACCCTGGCTGATCTGGAATTCACTATGGAGTCTCAGGGTGGCCTCGAACTCACGGCAATCCTCCTACCTCTGCCTCCCAAGTGCTGGGATTAAAGGCATGTGCCACCACATCTGGCTTTTTCCCATACTTGAATTTTTGATAGTGCCAAAGCCCTAGTTCCTGACCTTGAGTGAGCTGTATCCTTATTGGATTGGAATCTGCAACAGCTCACAAGAATGAAGGAAAGGCAGGGGTAAAACTATGAAAACCTCTGAAGGAGTCATAGTTTTGGAGAACAACAAACCATTTCCTAGGAAGTCCAACATAGGTATTGTTTACCACCACCTGCTCAGATTGAAGCCCCTTTTTTTTTGGGGGGGGGTTTCGAGGTAGGGTCTCACTGTAGCTCAGGCTGACCTAGAATTCACTATGTAGTCTCAGGGTGGCTTCGAACTCACGGCGATCCACCTTCCTCTGCCTCCCGAGTACTGGGATTAAAGGCATGTGCCACAATGCCCAGCAGATTGAAGCCCTTTGAACAACGGGTGCCAGAGCTGGTTTGCAGTTAGGGATACTAGGCATACATACCATGGGTGAGATGCTCCTACTATGAGAAGAATTTAAGTCTCAGAGAACATTACAAGGGAAGTGGTGGAAAGAATATAATTGCTGGGCTGGAGAGATGGCTTAGTGGTTAAGCGCTTGCCTGTGAAACCTAAAGACCTGGGTTCGAGGCTCGATTCCCCAGGACCCACGTTAGCCAGATGCATAAGGGGGCGCATGCGTCTGGAGTTCGTTTGCAGTGGCTGGAGGCTCTGGCACACCCATTCTGTCTCTCTCTGTCACTCTCAAATAAATAAATAAAAATGAACAAAAGAATTTAAAAAAAAAGAATGAAAAAAAAAAAGAATATAAGTGCTGCTCTTACTGCTAGCCAGAGAAGCTTCTCTATGGAGATCGCGGTAGATACTGAGGAGACTCAACTCATCAAAGCAGAAAGTCAGAGGCTGTAGAGCTCAACACTAAATGAGGCATATCTGTCATGCACTCCAAGGCTCAGGAAACATTGTGGAGGAGGTGATGGAAAGAATGTTAGAGCCACAGAGTGGTAAGGAGTACTTTGGGGCACTGTTATCCAGACCTGAACTGACCAGTGCATTCATGACCTTACAGTGGTTGTTAGCCCTCATAAAACCTGCACAATTCTGAACTCAGGAACATTTGACATAGAGAATGGAGGATAAAAAGAATGAAACATCAAAACAGGAGGACTACTTGGAAAGAATAGGATGTTGAACTGAATAGGAGTGAAGGAAGGGGGATAAAAGAGGGTAATGGGACAGGAATACAATCAAATTATAGTATGTTCATGTACTGAATTCTCAACAAAATTGTCAAGGAAAAAACAGGCTGAGTGAAGAAGAGTAGAATAAAGTATCATCAGAATTTGCATGGCTCACTTAAGTTAATTCTTGTTCCCTCTTATTCCTTGTTTATATTAGTTGATTTTGCGTATATCACTTATATTTTTAAAATCTCATCAAAAGTCAAGCACCTTTGCTGGTTTAGAGAGGGTTACATAATTCTCCACAACATTGGAAATCTTGTTAAATATTATTGCTTGCTGTAGTACCTCCATAGGTAAAGCTTCTAGAATTAGACAGTCTGTCAATCACTTCAAATCTCTCCAGAATTAATCAACAGAGAGGGAAGACTTCAGCTATAAAATAACAAGTGCCAACCAAGATACAAGCAAATCATTGTACCATGAAAGGGAGGAAACACTTCCCTTTAGTTCAGTCATCTGTCTCTGTTTAAAAGTCCCACCTGGTTTCCTGGCAGACTGTTCCTAGTGTTTTAGGTCATTTGGTGACTGGGGGATGAAAATCATGGCAGTGGTATTCTTTTTGAGGATCAGAGATAAAAATTCCCTTTAGCCAGTTAGTATTGACCTGTGTCCTACATGCTGTTGAAAACAGTTCTTTTCAGCCCTATTCCCATTACAGGAAACTGGGGCAAGAGGCACACCCTGATCAGCATCAAATATTGTTCTCACCAGGAGTGAGAATGGAACATAAAATTTTGAGTTTGGAAAAATCTTCCCCAGGAGAGTGTTACATCTCATAAAAGTATTACTGCTACTCTCCAACTGATTTAAACTAACTGGTTTAAACAATAGCGTTTTTTCTCTCAAATAAATAAAATAGTTAAAAATAAATCGTGTGCCTGGAATTTGTTTGCAGTGGTTAGAGTCCCTGGCATGCCTATTCTCATTCTCCCTTTCCCTCTCTCTCAAATAACTAACTAACTAAAATATTTTAAAATAATAGCATTTGATAAAAGTTCATTGAACTTAAGTACTAACTTAGGGGTTATTGCTGTGACTGGGGGGTATCAAGTCTTAATGTGCCCATTTTCCACTGCAGTTGTTGGCACAAATCCAATTCCTTGGGGTATGTGGAGAGGGAAGCTTTGTGCAGTGGCTGGGGGAATTTTATTAAGGTGCCTAGAATAGTAAACCATCAAGGTCCCTGCTTGGATGACTACCTAACCTACCCAAGCACTGCCTCATATAAAAAGAGCACCACAGTTTGTTTCTTTCTTAAAAAAATTTTTTTTTGAGATGGGGGTTAGCTATCTAGGCCTAGGTTGGCCTTGAACTTGTGACAATCCTCTTGCTTCAGCCTCCTAACTCCGGGGCTTAGAAGCTTGCAACACCATGCCCAGCCACAGTCTGTTCTTTACAATATTAGCCCACTATTTTGTGTGGCATGTTACCCTTCCATTGGAGCCACAGCTGAAGAACTAGGAGGAATGGTCAGTCTGTAGGCTGTTCACTGGCTTATGACAGGATGGTGATAGAATCAGATTTTTTCCTGTGGGCCATTTGATTATGAGATATATGAAGAAGGTTGGCAACTGGTCATGGGAGTATAAGTGGGAAGGCAGACAGAGAGACAAAGATCTGTGGTTGTGCAACTTAAATTATTCTTGTGTTCTAGATTTCATGAGGAGTCAGATCCCAGCATGTTACAGCTGGCTGTGCCACCCTAGAGCTGCTTACATTCATCTTGTCTTTTCCCAACTCTGACTTCAGAGACATCAATAGGAACCGTTACACCACATAGATTAGCTAATGCTTCCACTCCAGTCCTCCCAGACCTCTGCATCAATATCTGTGTGTTGGCTGTTTCTCAGCACACCTACGGGGTGTGGGAGCGATGACACAGGAAGAAGGGGAAACAATTACTTCCATGGGGTCCTTTTTCTTAAAATGAAACAAACTGTTTAATATGTTAAAATGATTGTCACTAAGGCTACGATAACATACACACGAGAAAGCACCGTGAAATACATGATTAAAGCATCAGTGGTCAGGGCTGGAAAGACGGCTTAGCGGTTATGGCACTTGCCTGTGAAGCCTAAAGACCCACTTTGACTCCCCAGATCCTGCATAATAAGCCAGATGCACAAGATGACCCATGCACAAGGTCGCATATGCGCACAAGGTGGTGCATGCATCTGGAGTTCCATTGCAGTGGCTGGAGTCTCTGGAGCACCAATTCTCTCTCTCTCTCTCTCATAAAAAAATATTAGTGGTCAAATTTACAAAACTCATAGTATGGTGGTCTAAAGGTGGCACCTCTCCTCCTCCCCAGCCATCAAAGTTACAGGACCCGCATGCCAGGCCCAGAAAGGATAATCTGACAAGCTAAGCCTCTGGTTTTATTTCCACACATATTCTTTGAGGTAACCTGAGTGCCTACCAGTTACTTAAAACCACAAGGAAATAAAAGCTCAAGGAGGACAGTTTTTGAATGCCTTTTTTTTAAATGTCAAGAATATAAACCAGATTAATGTAGCAAAAAGTATGAGGTTTGAATTCCAATACTTCCTCTCCTCTTCCTGGTAGCATGCTATGTAGGTACCTATACTTCAGACTCTCTAACTGTAGAGTGGGGACAAAAATATTAAGTGTGCAGATATTTTCAAGGATTCAAATGAAACACCAGGTACAGAACATCTTGCCTAGTGTCTGACATTTACTATGCACCCATGAGCATTAGCTTTTTCCTCAACTCCTTAATATACTTAAGCCTTTAGAATAGCCACTGACAGATAAGTCTGCAAAGATGATCAGCTAACACTCCATTTACGTCAACACAAAGCACTTTGTAATGATACTGCATTCTTTACAGTTTTCCATTTTTCACCTAACATCATTTGACAGAAACACTTTAAAAGATAGTCATAATACTACTATCCTTGGAAACATACTTTTCCCTATTATGTAGGGAGTTCCTGTATTCCAGTCTAAAACTGGATGTGCTCATTTTATTTTTGCTTTAAACATTTAGATTATGGGCAAAGAACTATGCTAGGTGTTGCTGGGAAAGTAAGAACACCCAGATGCTTATATAAACGAGGTTAAACGTAAGGAAAGAGGGAAAGGAAGTAATATGTAAATTTCCTGAGTATTTCCTTCCAGCTATCCAGATTTTAGATACCTAATTGAACTATAATGTTGTGGAGTTCTTAAATATTTTATTTATGCGTATTTGTATGTGTGTGAGAGGGCACTTACATGTGTGCGTGCATGTGTGGAGGCCAGAGATCAATGTGGGATGACCTTTTCAGGCACTTTGCACCTTAGTTTTTGAGCAAGCCTTAGGATCCACCTGTCACTACCTCCTCATGCTGGCATTACAGGTGCGCACAGCCACGCCTGGCTTTTTACATGGGGATCTGAGCTCAGGTCCTCATGCTAGTATGACAAGTACTTTGCTCATTGAGCTATCTCCCTTGGCCTCCTTCCTTTAAATCTCTTTTTAGCTGAATGACAGCGTACTTAGGTCATTTGCTCTTTATGTCGATTATCACTGTTGGTACATGAAAATGAAATCTGCCCATTTTTTGGGCATAATTCATGGGCTGCAATATTTTTCTATACCAAATATGTTGGCGTCAGCCACTTGCAAATGTGTTGGTTTTTTTTTTTTTTTTTTTTTTTTTGGCTTATGGGCCTGAGTACTTTGCCAGAATTGAATTTGTTTGGAAATAAGGTTTCTGACTTTGTTTATTTTTAAACATAGTGTGATATACAAATTATCCTCCCTTTAGTTCATGTTAGAATAATCCACCCTCTAAATCTGTTTGACATTGACCCCCTAAGTGTTTTGCATCAATTAATCACTTCTGGAGTGTAGGAGTATTTTCAGAAATAATCATATAACATCATACATCTCCAGTCCTGTCCCATTTGTTTCAGTAAAAAAAAAAAAAAAACAACTAATAAAAGTAATTAAGACTTAATTACATTGTCTTGACAAGCTAAGGGTCATTTGGATTTGATTACTCATGGAATTAGTGCCAAAAGAAAAGTCAGGAAACTAACTCCAGCTTATAATTAAACATCTGGGCCTGACATTTTGATCATCAGAGGTAGCACCTTTTGGATCAGTTTCCAAGTTGCACTTGAGGCAAGTTACAATGAATACAAAATGAGTGTGCGTTGAGGGAGACGAAAGGTTGAAGGTGAAGAGAATGGCTGCTATAAACTTCAGCTTTTAGCTGCTGGGAAAAAATTATTTTTTGTCAAGTCTGCTTTGACTCCATATATGGCGTTTAAACAGAAGTTCAGGGAAAGCCCCTTGGCCTTTCTGACTCCCCCACCACGCAGGCGATGTTGTGACCCACTTCTGTCTCATGTCCTGGATGGACCGGAGGGGCTCCCTGGTCCTCAAACTGGCGCTGCTGCTGTCTGGCCACTCTCACAACTTTTAAGGCACACGCCAGAACTTTTCATCCCGTCCGCATCACAGCTCTGGACCCCGACACCTCTTTCCTGCACGCCGCCTACGCTCTGGGGGGTCATGTCTCCTTTCCTTTCTGAAAAGAGGGATTGCCCTCCGGCAGGGGGATTTCGGCGGTGGCGCTGGCGGAGGAGGAGGAGGAGGAGGAGGAGGGAGGCGGGAGCTGGCAGCCTCCGAGGCCCGGGGCAGCGGGCCCCCAGTCGGCGGCTGGCCGGCGCTCTCCGGGTCGGTCCTCCCTCGCTCGTCTCCTATGCTCATATTTGGACTCGGCTGCCCGTGCCCAGGAATTTCCCGTCATGCCTCCCGCCGCCCCGTCCGTCGCCCGGAGCCCGGAGGGAGGCGGAGGAGGAGGGAGTGTGGACGGCGGCGGCTCGCTCGCTCGCTCGCTTTTCCATGAGCGCCCGGCGGACCCTCCCGCGCCCCCTCTCGCTCGGCCTCAGCCTGGCCGCGGCCGTCGCCGTCGCCGTCGCCGTCGCCGTCACCGCCGAGCGCTCCGGTAAGTTCGCCTTTCTCTCCCCTCTCCCTCCCTCCCTGCCGACCCCGCCGAGCCAGGGTGTGACCCGGGGTCCCGGCCGCGGCGTCGTCTGGCGTGCGCCCCCCCCCCCCGCCCCGGGCTGCGGAGACGACATCCGGCCCACGTCGCGGGGGGACCGCGAGGAACGAGGTCACGGCCGGCTCCGGGCCCCCATCCCCCAGCTCCGGGCCGAGCCGAGGCGTCTGGCCGCCGCGCGTCTCACTGACACCTTATCCCGTGTCCCCGGAGCGAACCTGAGCCCGCGGGGAACCTCTCTCCGGGCGCCCGCCGGCCGCGGCGCGGGGTGGGGGTCCCCGAGGGAGGGCGGAGCCCCGGGCCCCGCGGGAGTCACCGTGCATGGGGGGGGGGCGTGGGCGTGGGCCCGAGGCCGGGACCTCCCGCAGCGGGGGCTCGCTCCGACCCCGGGGAGGCCTCCCCGCCCACATAACGGGTCTGGGGCGTGGGAACCGGAGGCCAGGCCCGCGCGACACGGCCGCGCCCCGTGCACGGAGTGAGTGGTGGGGCGCCCGCGGTGGGGGGGGGGGGATGCGCACCCCAGGGGCACAAGCCACCGCTGCCCGTCCGTCCCGTGCCTCCTCTGGCTGGCATCTCATAGGCCAACATTGAACAGAACCTGAGTTTAGCAGGTACCAACTTTGTTTTGTTTTTAAGCAGGGAAATTTTTTTTTTTAATTTTTAAAATAAGTTTTGAACTGGGCTGTTTCAAGTGAAAGCTATTTGAATGAGAAGTGCTGGTCCTGTCTTTTTAGGTTGGTGCGGTAAGTGTGGCTATTCTGAAGTCTCGGAACAAGGAAGGTTTTAAAAAGAGCTTTCAATCTTGTGGAAAATATTAGGGAGTATTTTTCCCCCTAAAAAATTGAGTGTCATTTAAAAAAGCAATTTCTTGAAAGTGAAGTGTAGGGTTTAACATAAGTTGTGACATTGCATGGGACGCTTACGTTTCTGAGTAACAGAACTTCTTGGAACACTTAATCACCAAGTGCCGAGTTACTTAGATTTTAGGTGGCTGTCTTTGCCATCAGTGGACTGGCTAACTGTGATGCTCAAATTACTTGACAGCTGATTCTTCTAGGCACCGGTTGTAGTATAGGTGGCAACTAGATTCTAAAGGGTAGTTTTATCTATGATGAAATCTTCTGAACTTACAAAGGTGATAGAAACCAATGGCAGTTATTTATTTATTTTTTAAAAGATTTCCTTTTTCTTTTTATTTATTTATTAGAGTCACAGAGAGGGAGACAGAGTGACAATGGATGCGCCAGGGCTTCCAGGCACTGCAAAGGAACTCCGTGTGCCCCCATGTGCAGCTGGCTAACGTGGGTCCTGGGTAATCGAACCTGGGTCCTCTGGCTTTGCAGGCAACAGCCTTAACCGCTGAGCCATCCATCCAGCCCAAGTTTATTGAATGAGCATTTTGAAAATACTAACTTTAAAAGGCTAAAGACATATGATATGAAGAGAAACCAGAGTATAATACTAACTTAAACAATGCCAGTTTTGTGTTTATTTCTGAATGCTGTTTTTCTAAGACTTACTTGTTTCTAGGAGTAGTTTTAATAACCCTTCCTGGCAAACACTGTGGATTCTGAATTTACATTTTATCAATGGGATTCTAAAAGTGCCAATAAAGGAGTAGATTGTACTGAAAGGACTACAGGGCATACTTTTTTTCCCCCTTACCTCAGTGATATGCTGACTTACCTAATACTTATGGTAAAAGAGCCCTTGAAGACCAATATCATCTCTATGGTTGCCTCTTGCCAGTAATTTTGAACACCACGTTTATATTTGGACTATTTAAACACAATTTTTAAAAAGTTAATCTCAATTGATATGAATATGAATCTATTGTCTGATGCTTTTATTAGGTGAATTTTTATTAGGTGAATTTTATTAGGTGAATATCAGGAATATTTATATTAAAATAAGTAGCTTTTTGGCATTTAGAATTTGGCATAGTGCCAGAACTGCCCATTTGCCAAGGTTATAACATGTGTCATTTAGATTTTGAATCAATACACCTTTTAACTTTTAAAGATGCTTGTTCCAGTATTTTAAAATGTTAAAACTGCTGGGCATGGTGGCACACTCCTTTAATCCCAGCACTTGGGAGGCAGAGGTAGGAGGATCGCCATGAGTTCAAGGCCACCCTGAGACTCCATAGTGAATTCCAGGTCAACCCGAGCTAGAGTGAGACCCTACCTCGGAAAACCTCCCAAAAACTATTAGATCAGAAATCCTTGCTGCTTTGCTTAAGTAATAGGAATAAAATTAAGATTCATAAGTTTTTCCAATAGAATTATCACTTACTAATCAAACATACACTTTAAAAATCATGAAAGACCAACTTTAAGAAAAAAACACTCATTAATTTATCATAATCAGATTATAATCCCTTTGACTTTATCCTTATTTACATGACATATTACAGTTAGGGATTTGGTTTTAACATTTAGCTGCTGTTTTTGTAAATGCCTTCAAACTCCCATGTTCCTGTAATACTGTTTTTGTTTATATAACCCTGCAGAGCCACTTACTACATCTCCTTCAAACTTCTGTCAGTTTGTGACTTGCTGCACGTGTTAAACAGGTCTGTGTGTAGTCAGATCTGATGGGTGTGGCTACAGCTATAGGGAGCCCACATCTTCTCAGGATTGCCTTGCTACCTGGCACATACCTGAACAGAGTTCCTTAAAATTAAGCTTATGTATTTCATTTTCTTCAATAGCAGAAAGTTCTAGTTATGTCACATGTAAAGTTTGGCTGGTGTCTGTAAGTAATTAAGCTCAGGCCCTAACACTATCTAGTAATTCTGTTTGGATATTAGTGCCTGGGTTATGAATAACACTACAGAACACCCAGACTTCCCTGTAATTGGGAAAGCTGTGGCTAGTACCTGGAAGCATTCCGAATAAAGTTCCCTAGATTGAGGTATGACTTTATGATTCTGCCTTATGGAAGACTGAATTCCATCTATCAGTTTTATTTATTTATCATTAACCTTCCTTTGAATCGTTGGGTAGTCAGCCATTGAATTGACTATTATATCAACAATTTCTTATTGTTGTACGGAGCTCTCAAGAGTTTACCTTGAACATTCTATATTTTCTTTATGGGCATAATGCGTTTTCCTTTTAAAATTCTCAGCACAGTCCCTGGCCTCTATTCATGTGCTTATTTGCATTGTGAAGTATTATTTGGGGCTATTAAGGAAATAAAAATAAAGAAATAAGAAAGTATTGAAAAAGTGGACCAATAATGAATTTATTGACTTTGATTATTGCCTCATTTAAGTTTCTGTTGTAAATAACAAATAAATTTGAATGTGTTTTAGCAAAAAGAAGGAAGGAGGGAAGGAATTCATTGGAAGCCAAGGACAGACAGACCTTACAGGGCCTAAGACCAACATTCTTTATCTTTAGTTTTCCATCCCTCCTCTCTCTCTCCCTTCCTTCTTCCTCCCTTCTTCCCTTTCTCCTTTCTTCTCTCCTTTCTTCTCTGCTTCCCCCTTCTTCATCTCTCCCTCTTTTTGTTCTCTTTGCTGGCTGGTTTTTGTTTTTTGTCTTTTTTGTTGTTATTGCTTTTCAAGGTTGAAGGTGCCTGCTCAGCAGCCCATAAGTATCCCTTGGTTTCAAGCATAAGGAGAGCCAAAAGATCTGAGTGTCTGGTCTACATTCTTGAGAAGAAGGACTTGATACATAGTTTAAGTTGCATAGTTGATACATTTTCTTGAAAGTCTCATCCAGTTTTACAGTTATCTATGTAGTCAGCCATTTAGATAATTTGAGTTTTAATTTTACAGTTATGTTTTGGGGTGATTAGTCTTTAAAATATACAGCATCATCTTGGTTGCAGTGTGTATAGAAGTGTGAGATGCCCTCATGGGACTCAAGGAGGGCACCAAATCATTCTGCTGGAGAAATGCTAAAGAGGAAGCCTGTGTGTGTGTGGGGGGGGGAGGGTCAGCTGAGTGTATGCTACACTTGGAAATTATAAGCTTGGTGTGTGACTGAATTGTAAAAATTCTGTCTGGTAACCATGAATTAGTTCTGTAGATAATCATCTGTATATTTTCAGGAATTAACTGAATGAAATACTGAACTTAAATATTTCTTTATGATTAATTCACTAAGACTACATAAAATGATAGAGACATTCAAAATAAAAATAGTTTAAGTAACAAGAATTCATAAGGTTAGGCTATTTTTGCTGCCTGGACCTCTTTGCTTATAAAAGTTGAAATCCTCATGGCCTCTTGTCAGATGGTGAAATTTTCATTGTTGCTTCTATTATATCTTATCCCTTGGGTGACACCTTGTATGTTAGTTAAGTTCATATGTATTAATTTTCTTTACTGTGTGACAGGCTGGAGAATCTAGATTCTAGGAAAGCCATCTAGGATCCATCTCATGTGTGTTGTTGCTGAGTTTTCAATGTGTTACTCCTTTATGACATTTTGCCTACTGCTGTCTTTTTCTTTGACAACGGAGCTCAGTCACACTGTCCTTCTCCCTTAGTCCTTATATGCTTCCTAGATTTTCATAGGCTTTCCCACAAACATTTTAATTTCCTGGGTGAAGATCAGATAAATAGAATGAAAGGATTTCTGTCAACTGAAATGGAAGAAAGAGAGAGAGAGAGAGAGAGAGATTGACTATAGTTAACTCATGTGGAAGGGAATTAGCTTTGGTGAGTATAGAATATTTACCAGGTAAGATGAAGGGCAGATGTAGAAAGAATGCTCTAGTGTATATAATGAGGAATAATGGGAAGATAAAGAATGGAACATTTGGTTTGACTTAGAACATGGAAGACTTTCAGTGCTAGGCCAGGAGTTTGGGTTGTGCCAGGGAGCTATGAAATTGGAGTTTCTTGCTCCTTGAAAGGTCATAACCAGTGTTAAATTACAGCTTGAATATCCAACGATTTAGAGGATGAATTGAATTTGGAAAGAAACCATAGGATTAATAAAGAAGTTGTGTAAGATTTTTTGTCAGAATGTGAAGGATTTGAATTAGGAGGGTAGCAATAGAGTTGCTAAATTACATTAGACAGAAATAATTAATAGGAATTTGGAAAGTAAGAGGTGAATATAAGGTGATATGATGGTTAGCCTGTATGATTGGGAGAATGTGAACTCAAAACAGGCTTGTAAATGGAGCAGAACAAGTTTTGTTTTCAATCTCTTGTGTTTGAGGTGCTGGTACAATATTCCTGTAGAAGTGTATAGTAGAGTCATAGATGTGAGCCTGGAACTTCAAGGGAGAGAGGTCAGCATTGGAAATAAAACATGTATGAGTTAGTGTTGAAAAGAAGGGTGAGAAGCGAGCATTTGTTGGCTAGAGTCAGAGGAGGGGTACAGGGAAAGCATCCTGAAGAAGATAGAATTTGATGTGATTTTAAGATGCTCATTCAGCATATGGCATTCTGTGAACTTTGCTGAAGGAACATAACACTTGCTAACTCCACAGAGACCACATTGGGAACATTTAACAGAGGATCCTGCATTGAGAATGGCCTTAACAAAGTGCAAAATGATCATTGCTGCTTCCTTGTTTAACCTTCCTTCTGTGGCTTTTCATCTCCCTAGAGATAAAAAATTAACTCCTTATGTGTTTTCATCATTCCAAGACTTGTTTCTTCTGCAACGTGGATGTATGACCATAGGGGAGATACAGCAAGAGTGATGGTATAAAAAGTGAGTTCTCAGAGTCCAGCTTTGTGACTAATTGGATGTAAGTGTCTAAAGATAGTACATGTTCATAACATTTGTACAAAGTTTATGCACAAAATGCAATATTAAAAGTATTTTTTTTCTAAATAAAAGAAATGGGGCTCCTCCATATGCTAGTAGTTATATTTTTATTAGCTGTTGACTGAGAAGATTCATAACAAAAAAGGTACTATAAAATTTTGTAATTAGTTTTTAAATACTAAAGCATACTCACGTGAGCATTATAAATTATAGAGTCTATATATAGTACTTGATTTCTTCCTTTGAAGATACTGTTAGGGTAGTCCTTGAATCAACTTCTCATGGCTCATGTTCTCCCTGTAACTTTGGTTTGAAAATTTGAGCCATAGCTGAAATTTCGGAATGACAATGGAACTTACTTCTCAAAACCCTGTCACCATAGGCATTGCTTGTTTTATACCAGGCAGTGTACTTATTATGCTAAGACTGAGCTATCAAACAGTCTCAAGGATGAAGAGTCAGACACAGCATGTAAACACATTCAAACTTGCATTTGCAGACAAATGTGCATCATTCCTAGGGCTATAATGCTATTTTAGGTGAAATTTAGTGGATGATTTGTGTATACAAACATATCTATAACCAATTATTATCATGGGTATAACAAAACTGTCCTCTCTTGCTATAAATTATACAGTGAATCTTTATAGTTTTTTGGATATGTTATTCCATTTAACAACCAAAAGAACTTGAATACATATGTTCAACTTAAGACATTACTGAAAATAAGCCCATGCTACATGGTAGAATCTAGAAAAGAAATAGGAGAGCCCTTATATAAATTACAGTCTGTTCTTTTGTTTTAAGCTGTGTTTTGTGGTCAGAAAATCTGGAATTGGCTGGAGTTGGAGAGAACTGTAATGCTTACTATAGATGGGGACTTATCTTTTTTAGATTAATGTTGTGTAACTAAGCAGAGGTTGGGCCATATCTTCCTGTACACAATCCAAGAGATTAGATAGGGCAATGGGTAAGAGGCCACAAGCAATCTTTGAATTCTAGTTTCACAGTGTTTGAGAGAAAAGGGAAGTACTCTGTGAACCTTGTTTCTAATTCCTTGGTGTGAATATGTCAGACTGTCTTCATGGGCCAGGGAGAGAAGGAGTTGAGGAAAGAGGGTGTTCATCTATAAGGAGAGCAGCTTGAAACACTGCAAGCCCTTGTGTCATGTTGTAAGGGATATGTTGTATAGTGCCTTGAAAAGAACATTGGATGGTATATTTGGAGACTGGATTCTCCTAGACCTGTTTTTTCCTAAGTCACTTAAGTTTCTTATGTCACAGTTTTTTAAATTGGAAAAATGAGGGGCTGGAGAGATGGCTTAGTGGTTAAGTGCTTGCCTGTGAAACCTAAGGACCTCGGTTCGAGGCTTGATTCTCCAGGACTCATGTTAGCCAGATGCACAAGGGGGCGCACGCGTCTGGAGTTCGTTTGCAGTGGCTGGAGGCCCTGGCGTGCCCATTCTCTCTCTCTCTCTCTCTCTCTCCCTCTTTCTCTCTCTCTCTGTTGCTCTCAAATAAATGAATAATTAAAAAAATTGGAAAAATGAGTGAATTGAACTGATATAGTTGATTTTGAGATTCAATAACTTGTGGGTTATCTGAAAGTATCTAAGTAGTTTCTATGACTTTTCCATGGAATAACAAGATTAATACATTATATAAAATTTATATCTCTGTTATGCTCTGGTGAAGTTTTCATAAACTGTTCGGTTGAACTAACAATGTTCTCTAAGATCTTACATTTGAACTTTGTTGTCCAGCACACCCAGTAATTTGATCTGTAGGTGATGTTACATAACCCTTTAAAAGATTTAGTTTTTAGGTAAAAGATAGATTACAGAATATTAGCAGTATCATGTAAATGCCTTGCTGAAGTAATGGCATTCAGCACTGAAAATTATGTTTTTCTATATGTATAGCTAGGAACTGCTTGTTTGTACTTGAGAATATATCTCAGATGGAAAAGGTTCCTGTTGCAGTCAGGTTCGCATTGCTGGTAGAAATCACCCAACCAAGAGCAGCTTGTGGGAAAAAGAGGTTTATTTTGGCTTACAGGCTAGAGGGGGAAGCTCCATGATGGCAGGGAAAATGACGACATGAGCAGAAGGTGGACATCACCCCCTGGCCAACATAAGATGGACCAAAACAACAGGAGAGTGTGCCAAACACTGGCAAGGGGAAACAGCTATAACACCCAAAAGCCTGCCACCAATACACTGATTCCAGGAAGTGTTAATTCCCAATTCTCCATCAGCTGGGAACCTAGCATTCAGAACACCTAAGTGTATGGGGGACTCCTGAATCAAACCACCACAGTACCCTTTCAACAGGGTGGACAATTTGCCTCTAGCCATCCTATAATTATATTTAGATCTTAAAACTGGTTGAAGAGAAAACAATGCTTCTGTGACAGGTAGCAAAGTGTCTTTTCTTATATTTAAACGTTATAATGACAGTGAGACCCTACCTCAAAATAACCCCACAAAAGACAACAAAAACACCCACAAAAGTTATTATGGTCTTGCTCTTTTTTATTATGAAATATTTCACATATACATAAAGAATGTAAAATGTAAGGCATAACAAATTTTGTTTCAAAAATCTGAGTGCTCCCTTCCAGCTTCAGAATGGAACATTAAAGCTGCCTGTGTGACCTTTTCTAGTCACAGCTTTGTTCTGCTGAGAGGGACACACAATCCTGTGTTTTCTGATTTTATTCTATCATAAATGATAGCTGAAGTACTCTTGCTTTCTGTATACCTTTATGCCATCTGTGTCTCTACATATGACATTGTTTAGTAGGTTATAGAATGTATAAATATGTTATCATCTGCTGTGTATCTTGCATGACTTGATTTTCCCCCAGAAAAAAATTGTGTGTGCTATTTATGTTGGTGTCTGTAATTAATTTTATGAGAGAGAGAGAGAAAGAAAGAAAGAAAGAGAGAGAGAGAGAGCAAGGAAGGGAGAGGGAGAGAATTGGCACACCAGGGCCTGTAGCCACTGCAAACGAACTTCAGACACATGTGCCACCTCATGCACATACCTCACCTTGTGTGTCTGGCATATGTGGGTACTGGCGAGTCTAACCTCAGTTCTTAGGCTTTGTCGGCAAGTGTCTTATCTGCTAAGCCATCTCTCCATCCCTATACTTTATTTTTTTTAAAGTAAGCATTTCCTTATTATCCATGTTTTTTTGTTTATAAAAATTTTCATCTCTTTTAGTCTATAGTTTGGACTTAAGTCCATTGGTGGCTTGTGCTAGTTCAAACTGCTGGTTTCTTCAAATTTGGAAACAACATCTGTTAATTTTTTTTTTTTTTTTGAGGTAGGGTCTCTAGCCCATTCTGACCTGGAATTCTCAGGGTGGCCTCAAACTCACAGGGATCCTCTTACCTCTGTCTTCCAAGTGTTGGGATTAAAGGTATGTACCACCATGCCCAGCTTTAAATTTTTTTTTAAAAAAATGTCTTTATAAATTTTTTTAGTTGGCCTATAGAGATTTAGATAACAAAGACAATTTGTTTGAATTGAGTCTCATTCCCCCATTCTCCCCATTCTCCTTCCCCTGATTTTCTCTCCTTCCTCCAATATCCTCCCCCTTCTGTTTGCATGTTGACATCCTTAGTAAGAAAAAAAAAAATTATTAATTTATTTTCAAGTAGGGGGTGGAGAGAGAATGAATGAATATGAATGGACCTTGTGCCACTGCCAACAGATTTCAGATGTATGTCCTACTTTGTGCATCTGGCTTTACATGGGTTCTGGATAATCGGACCCAGGTCAGCAGGCTTTTCAGCAAGTACCTTTAGCCACTGAGCCATCTCCCTGTCTCTGACATACTTTCTACAAAACATGTTTATGGTCTTTGATGAACCAGTTAATTATCCTGGCCCTGGGATTTTCAAGATACGTTACATCTGTAAGGTAACATATATTTTATTAATAAGACATGTATAATTGTGAATATGAATTTCCTTGTAGTGTGAAATGGCCAAAGGATATCACAAGGAAAATATAATCAAAGATTAATTTTTGGATAGTGACTAGAAAACTGTTTTTACCCAAATTTCTCAAATTATAGAAGTGAAAATTTCAGCATATGGTACTAAAATCCTTTTGTGTCCTGAGTTTCTTGCACTGCTTTTTTCCCCCTGAAGTACTTAATTTTTTTATATCTTCAGGTTTTCCCAAACTCTTAGATCATTTCTCAATACCCTTTAGGTGCATATGCTGAAATTTCTCTTATGAAGAAAGCACTCCAACATCACCAGTGATCAGGCTGTTGTATAAATTGTTATCTATCATCTGTCCAAAACTATGTACTGTGAATATTCCTACATTGAAAGACACTAGTTAGTCTAATCTGGGGCACAGTGTAAACCAGAGATGGTGCCTTGTTCTCAGAGGCTTTTCTTGTCAGTTTGATACTGGCATGTCTTTTTAAAAATATTTTATTTTTATTTATTTATTTATTTGAGAGAGAGAAAGAAAGAAAGAGAAAGAGAGAGAGAGAGAATGGGAGCACCAAGGCCTCTAGCCACTGCAAACAAACTCCAGATGTGTGCGCCCACTTGTGCATCTGGCTTATGTGGATCCTGGGGAGTCCAAACTGGGTCCTTTGGCTTTACAGGCAAGTGCCTTAACCACTAAGCAATATCTCCAGCCCTGGCATGTCTTTTAAAAAGAGCAAGAAGATTTATTTTGTGGTAGAAGCATGGTTAGGGCGGAGTTAGGAGGAGGGCCTCATCCTGCTGGGCTTTTAGGGAGTGTAGATACACTGTGTGATGGGGATGTAGATAGGCAGTGAGGAGATCAGATGTTCCTTTTCAAGTAATCAGTCTTGTTGCTGCCTGAGCAATGCATTGTAGACACCAAAACACAGCAACAGGTAAACAGTTTAGAAAGATGCCATTGGTTCTGATAGGAGGTGATAATGGTTGTCTGGGGGGAGGGGAGTGCACCAGAGCAGAAACCTTGCTAACAGATTGGGTTTAGAGTCTAAGGAAAAGGGAAGAGCCACCCATATAACTTTCCTGAAATGTCTTTGGTTGAAGAAACTAATGATGTCATATCATTAAACCCAGTGGGTTTGTGTGGTCCTTAACATTTCAGACTTCGGGGATTTTGATACACTAGCCTCCTAGAAATAATCCTTTCTCTTGGCTTCTAATGTGTTTTTTAAAAAAAAATTTATTTATTTGCAAGGTGGGAGGAGAGGAGAGGGAAAGAGAGAGATTGAGCATGCCATGGCCTCCTTGCTGCTATAAAACAGCTCCAGACCCATATGCTGCTTTGTGCATCTGACTTTACATGGGCATTGGGGAATCGAACCCTGGCTACCAGGTCTTTCAAGAAGCAAGGACCTTCAACTGCTGAGCCATCTCCCCAGTCCAACTTTTTAAAAAAAGATAATGTAATCTTATGTTAATTAAGTAAATCTATGCCTCAGTTTTTTCATTTGCAGCATGGAGATAATATTGTAGCTGTTGTTCATAAGTTGTTGTAATCATTAATTGAAAGAAATATACATTAATTACCTAGACCATGCCTGTCACACTAGCAACATCACCATCTGTATTAGTTCCTTTTCTAGTTGTGACCAAATACCCAACAAGAAGCAGCTTAAGGGAAAAGGTATATTTTGGTCTACAGTTTAACTTCATTCCATCATGGCAAGGAAGGCATGGCAGCATGAGTGGTAGGCAGCTGGTAACATTGCATTCACTTTCAGGAAGCAGAGAGTCACCAGGAAGCAGGGGCCTGCTTCCTGTGAGCCTCTTTTTCAAGCAAGGCTCTACCCCCTAAAGATATCACAACCTTCCAAAACCAATCCACCAACTAAGGACCAAGTGTTTCATATTCAAACCATGAGACCATTATTATAACCATCATCATTTTGTCATCCTGGGACAGTGCCTTCCTTGACCTCTCCCTTTTGTTACTAGTGCCCATGTCTTCTGGGTCTTCATCTTTTTAAAAATTATTTTTGGTTACTTTTATTTATTTATTTGAGAGCGACAGACAGAGAGAAAGAGGCAGATAGAGAGGGAATGGGCATGCCAGGGCCTCCAGCCACTGCAGACGAACTCCAGATGTGTGTGCCCCCTTGTACATCTGGCCAACGCGGGTCTTGGGGAATTGAGCCTCGAACTGGGGTCCTTAGGCTTCACAGGCAAGCGCTTAACTGCTAAGCCATCTCTCCAGCCCTCTTCGTTTCTTTTTTAAAACTTACTTAAAAATTATTTGAGAGGACAGAGAAGGAGGGAGTGAAGGAAGAGAGAGAGAGAAAGAGAAAGAATGAGAATGAGCACTAGGGTCTCATCCCACTGAAAACACACTCCAGACATATGCACCACTTTTTGCATCTGGCTTCATGTAGGTACTGGGAAAGTGAACCGGGGCCAGCAGGCTTTGCAAGCAAGTGCCTTTAACCACTGAGCAATCTCCCCAGCCCTCTAGTTCATTCTAGAACAGCTCCACCTTGAAACATTGAAGCTCTTCAGGGCTCTTACATTTTCTCATTTAGTATATCTCTTAAGCAGTCATATGTATTTCATGGCTCTGCTTCCATCTGTATATAATTACCCCCACCCATATCTTCTCATGCCAGTTCTCTTTCCTGATTTATGGTCCATGTTTCTACTTGTTTCCATATCACAGCCATTTGGATGACTATGTCTTAGGCAGTGGAAACATACCAACATTTCCTTTTCCATCTGAGCTTCAGCTTCCCTTCTGCTTCCTGGCTTACTTCCCTGCCATTTATACAGTTCATTGAACTTAAGTTAAAAAAAAAAAACAATCTAATACCTTATATCAATCAGTTCTTTGCCCAAATTTCTACTACAGAAATCAGTCTCAATATTTTGGTCTTGTATAACTCCTATCCATTCTCATATTTTTGTCATATTAACTTTAAAAATATTTATTTTTATTTATTTATTTTTTGAGAGAGGGTGGGTAGATAAGGAGAAGGGGCACACCAGGGTGTCTAGACACTGCAAACGAAATCCAGATGCATGCCCCACCTTGTGCATCTGGCTTATGTGGGTACTGGGGAATCGAACCTGGGTCCTTGGGCTTCATAGGGAAGTGGCTTAACCGCTGAGCCATCTCTCCAGCCCTTGTATTAACTTTTAATTTGTATATCTGATCTTGTTATTCAGCTAGTGCCTTTTAAAAAGGAAGTTGCAAATTCTTACGATGGCTTCCAAGATGTACTTTGATCAGCTTCATAATCTCTCCTCTATTCCTCATGTAAACCTTCCAGTCACAGTGCCTTCATCACCTCCTGTGTGCTACCTTCACTCTTACCTCAGGGTCACTGATCATCTTTTTCTTTGTCTGGGGCTCTTCATTATTCATTTCAAACCAGATAATATTTGTATCATTTCAAACCAGATAATATTTGTATCGTTTCCTCTGAATTTAGTTGCTACCAGGTAAAGCTTTTCTCTTGCTTTCCTCTGTTGTTTGGGATCTATATCCACTTTCTGCCTCTCTGATCCTTTATTGCACTTACAACATTGTCCTTCATTTTCTCTTGCATGTTAAGTGGCTAGGGACATGGCATCATGTTTTACTTTATCCTTAGCATCTGTTGAGCAGAAGAGGGAATGAATGCAAAATGGGCTTGCCTAGTTTAAGGAATGAGAGCCCTTCTGAGTTTGGTATGCATTTGTCTTCTGTCAGGTCGCTCAGGGTTACAAAAGGGGGGAAGCAGGAAGAGTTTTGGTTTCTGTAGGTTTGCTTTCTGAACCCCAGACTTTCAATAGAGAGGAGAGGTGCAATAGGAGGGTTGAAGGAGGGTCTTGCTGTAGAAGTTTTTTCCTTCCTTCCTTCCTTCTTTTTTTATTTTTTTTCATTTTTATTTATTTATTTGAGAGCGATAGACAGAGAAAGAGGCAGATAGAAAGAGATTGAGAGAGAGAGAGAGAGAGAAAGAGAGAGAATGGGCACGCCAGGGCCTCCAGCCACTGCAAACAAACTCCAGACACATAAGCCCCCTTGTGCATCTGGCTAACATGGGTCCTGGAGAATCGAGCCTCGAACCAGGGTCCTTAGGCTTCACAGGCAAGTGCTCAGCCGCCAAGCCATCTCTCCAGCCCTCTTTTTCTTTTTCTTTTTTTTTTTTTTTGAGGTAGGGTCTTGCTGTAGCCCAGGCTGACCCTGGAATTCACTATGTAGTCTCAGGGTGGCCTCGAACTCTTGGTGATCCTCCTACCTCTGCATCCCAAGTGCTGGGATTAAAGGCATGTGCCTCCCGCCTGGCAAGTTTCTTATTTCTAAGTGGAATATTACTCAGTATATCTGGCGTAGGCCTCCAGACAGTTGGGCTTCTGTTTTGAAAATTAGCGCGGCATTGCTTTCCCCTTGTGAGCAATGCTTTCCCCTTCTCCTTGTGAGGAGGCCACCAGAATCAGAGCCTGCTGGGCACTTGTGTGATCCACACAGAACTTTTGCCCAGAAGTAAGCTCTCCATATCCAATGGCTACCCTCTCAACTTTAAAACCCGGGTGGGGATCCGTTGGCCCCACGCACTTGTGGGAACAGTAGGCGCACTTGACATTACATGGGATCCAGCCCGTAAGTACTTCCTCTGTACACTGTATCTAGCAGAAGCTTTCTGAAAAGTAGATTTGTTTATATTGAATTGTGATGACTGATGTAGTTCTGTTGTATGTTCTCATTGCCATTTTGATGGGAATGATGACACCTGATCCCATGAGATCCAGAGTGAGCTCTGATTCAAAAGATAACTTCTCTTTGCTGCCAATTTGTCATCATATTGTATGCACATGTATGGATGGACAGTCTCATTCTGTCTGTCATCATGCTGTGTGCATATGTGTCGATGAACAGTCTCTTGTTCTCTGTCATCATGCTGTGCACACGTGTGGATGAACAGTCTCACACACTCTGTAATCATGCTGTGTGCACATGTATGGGTGAACAGTCTCTTGTTATCTGTCATCATGCTGTGCACATGTATGGATAAACAGTCGTGTTCTCTTTGATTCTTCTTTGAAATGCTTCTCTGCCACTTATTTTGTAATGTGAGATGAGAGTAATTTTTAAAATTTATTTATTTATTTATTTGGAAGCAGAAAGAGACAGGAGAGAGAGAGAGAGAGAGAGAGAGAGAGAGAGAAAGAGGGAGGATGGTTATGCTGGGGACTCAAGCCATTGCAAACAAGTCCAGATGCATGTGCCATTTTGTGCATCTGGCTTTACATGGGTACTGGGGGATTCAATCCAGGTTGTTAGGCTTTGCAGGCAAGTGCCTTAACCATTGAACTGTATCTCCTTCCCCTGAGAGTCTTTTTTTTCCCCCCAACATAGGGTCTCACTGTAGCTCAGGCGGACTTGGAATTCACTCTGTAGTCTCAGGGTGGCCTTGAACTCACGGTGATCCTCCTACCTCTGCCTCCCGAGTGCTGGGATTAAAGGCATGTGCCACCACACCCGGCTGAAAGTCATTTTTAGTAGACACAATAAAATCACTTATATTTTATGCCATTAACATAGTTGATAAATTTTATTCCCTTATGATTTTTTTTTTTTGTTTTTTCGAGGTAGGGTCTTACATTAGTCCAGGCTGACCTAGAACTCGCTATATAGTCTCACGGTGGCCTCGAGCTCTCAGCAATCCTCCTACCTCTGCCTTCCAAGTGCTGGGATTAAAGGCGTGCGCCACCACACCTGGCTTCCCTTAAGATTTTTTTTCCACAAGCTTTTTGGTCATATTCTTCCTATGTTTTATTTACTTTCATCTTTTTTGAGGGACCATTTTATTTTCCATTACCTTAAAACACCAATAAACCTTACTTAATTTAATTATTACATTTAAAAAAGCAGTACTTTTTTGATTCTTCAATACAGGAGGAACATAGGATTATTTTTCTTGTTCTTCCTTTCTTAATGAAAATGGAGCTGGCAGGCCAGATGATTTTTCTTGAAATATTATTACTATTTTTTAAACTTTTGTTTTACTATTTATTTATTTGAGAGAGAGAAAGGAAGAGGCAGATAAAGAGAATGGGCACACTCCAGCCACTACAAACAAATTCCAGATGCATCCACCACCTTGTGCATCTGGCTTATGTGGGTCCTGGTCCATTGAACCTGGGCCCTGTGGCTTTGCAAGCAAATACCTTAACCACTAAGTCATCTCCCCAGCCCCTGAAATAATTATTTTTATATTACACATTCTTTATTGGATGATTAATATTTTTCATTTAATTATACAGTCATTGTACTCAGTAATTGCAATTATCTTTTAAAAATATTTTATTTATTTGTTTGAGAAAGTAAGAGAGAGAATGAGGCAGATATATAGAGAGAATGGCCATGCCAGAGTCTCTAGCCACTACAAGCAAACTCCAGACACATGTGCTACCTTGTGCATTTGGCTTTACATGGGTACTGAGGAATCAAACTATGGTGCTTAGACTTTGCAGGTAAGTACCCTAACTGCTGAGCCTTCTCTCAGCCTCCAGTTGTACCTTTTTATATTTTTATCACCTATATTTTGATATATACATCATTTATAACCTAGAGTCCATGCTTGAGCTGACTTTTTTGTTGCTGTTATTGAAAAGACCATTGTATGCTTGTTTTCTGAGCCCTTCTATTATCTAAAGGAATTCTATAAAGGCTGTACATTTTTATTTATTTGAGAGATAAAGTGGGGGGGGGAGGAGGGAGGTAGGGAAAGAGACTGACTGACTGTGGGCATGCTCAGGTCTTTGGCTTCTGCCAACAAACTCCAGACATGTGTGCCACTTTGTGCGTCTGGCTTTACATGGGTACTGGGGAATTGAACTACAGGCTAGCAGGCTTTGCAAGGAAGTGCCTTTAACTGCTTACGTTCCTAGTCCATCAATAAAGACTATTATGTAGCACATCAACTCTACTTTGTAAAACATTTGATCAAAAAGATGACCCTTCAAAAAAGCATAATGAGGAAGCTGGAAAGTTCTTATAGAATAATCAGAGTGCAAATAGTATGATAATTATGGAATATAAAATGTTGCTAGGAGGCTGGAGAGATGGCTCAGTGTTAAGGCACTTGCTTGCAAACCCTAATGACCTGGGTTCAGCTGCTTAGTACCCATGTAAAAAGCCAGATGCACAAAGTCGTACATGTATCTGGAGTTCGCTTGCAGTAGCTGGAGGTCCTGGAATGCTGTGCCTCTTCCCTCTCTTGCTCTCTCCCCTCATCTCTCTCTGCTTGCAAATAAATAAATGAAAATGTATTTTAACATGTCGCGAGCTTTCTATACAGAGGAGGAACTTAGGGCAGTGGAATTTACTGGCATTTTGATGACAAACCTATATCAAAAACAGGTTATTGCTGGTAATTGAAGACCTCAAACGGTATACATCATCCCTAGGGTCATGTGCAAATTTAGTTCAGCATCCTAGAATAGTTTGATTTTTGAATAAGTGAGTAGTACTAGCAGTTTTAGTTGAGTTGCAGGATTTATAATTTATATTAACTTTTAGAGTTCAGAACAAGCTTAAGTTGTCAGGTTTCTACTTTATTAGTGTAGCTGCCTCATTGTCACACTGTATGATTGACCAAAACAGTAGATTGAAAAATTTGAAGTTTTCCTTTTTGTTAAAGATGATTTTTCAGTAAGTTACAAAAAACACATTTACTGAACTGGAAAAACAATCTTACTGGTATTAACAGTTAATTATTTCATCATGTCTTGTCCCAAACAAACTTTTTTTTTTTTTTTTTTTTTTTTTGAGGTAGGATCTCTCTCTAGGCTGACCTGGAATTCTCTATGTAGTCTCAGGGTGTCCTCAAAGTCATGGCAATCCTCCTACCTCTGCTTCCTATATGCTGGGATTAAAGGCGTTTGCCAGCATGCCTGGCCCCCAAACAAACTTAATTAAACTCTTCATCTTTACAACTGACTCCATCTTCTTCCCCTCCTTATTTTCCCTTCTCATCAGAGAAGTAAAACTCACTGCACTTTGTTGGATAGTTTAAAATTTTCATTTAAGCCAGGCTTGGTGGTGTATGCCTTTAATCTCAGCACTTGGGAGGAAGAGGTAGGAGGATTTCCAGGAGTTCAAGGCTACCCTGAGGACTACATAGTGAATTTCAGGTAAGCCTGAGCTAGAGTGAAACCCTACCTCAAAAAAAAAAAAATTCAGTTAACTCAAAATTTAATGAAATAACTGTTATGCCCTACCATGTACAGGCAAGGCAACTGAAGATCTATAGAAATCACTGGGAAACTGAATTATGGGATACTTAATTTGTTCCAGATTTGTCAAGATTATTAAGAGTTACAACTTGAACTCAGTTCTGGCTTTTTTAAAAATTTTTTTTTCAATTTTTATTTATTCATTTGAGAGAGAGAGAGAGAGAGAGAGAGAGAGAGAGAGAATGGGCACACCAGTGCCTCCAGTCACTGCAAACGAACTCCAGACGCCCCCTTGTGCATCTGGCTAACGTGGGTCCTGGGAAATCAAGCCTCGAACCGGGGTCCTTAGGCTTCACAGGCAAGCGCTTAACCGCTAAGCCATCTCTCCAGCCCAGTTCTGGCTTTTTGTATGGATACTACACTGCCTAGACAGCAATATAGGACTCTAATCCTATGGGAACAGGGATAGTAGGCACAAAGAGGGGAAACAGACAAAGCATGTTCAGTTACAGTAAATCATTTATTGCACCTGCATTTTGTGGAGATGAAAGACTGTTAAGTACTCAAAAGAGTTTCTGAGACTAGACTGGCTGATTACAAACCCAAGATTTAATTGCAGTAATAGATATAATATTAGAGGTACTAAAGTGGAAGTTGTGCAGAGAAATAATTCATTTATCTTCTAATGGAAGACATGGATACAGCTGTGAAGAGACACCTAGATAGGTAGGTAGGTAGGTAGGTAGGTAGGTAGATAGATAGATAGATAGATAGATAGATAGATAGATAGATAGATAATGGGTACACCAGAGCCTCTAGCTGCTACAAACGAACTCCAGATGCGTATACCACTTTTTGCATCTGGCTTAATGTGGGCACTGGAGAATTGGACCTGGATCATTAGGCTTTGCAGGCAAACACCTTAACTGCTGAGCCATCTCTCCAGCCCTCTAGATGGGAGTACTTTTTAACAGAATCAGAAATACAGAAATAACAATGAATTAGTAAAGGAATAAAGAAATTGACTGAGAATTTTGTTCGTTAGGTTTTTTTTTTTTTTTGACAGAATCTCTTTAGATTTGCTTTAAACTCATAGCAATTACCTACCCCAGCTTCTAAAGTGTTGATTTATCAATTTCAGATTAGTATGCATTTATGAAAGATAAGGGTTCCTCTGCTATCTCATCACCACCTGCCTATCACTGCCTGTTATTCTCTTGTGTGTGCAGGGGGAAGGGGCATACCAGGGGCATGCTTCTTGCCATTGCAAATGTATGCCAGACACTTGCACCACTTTTTGCATCTAGTTTATGTGAATGGCTGGGGGAAGTGGACCTTGGGCTGTCAGGCTTTGCAAGCAAGTGCCTTTAACCACTGAGCCATCTTCCAAGCTCTATGAATATTTATAAATGCAATAATTATCATTTTCTGAGGATAGCACACAATTCAGATTTTTTATTCCTTAGAAGGACACAGGTTTTAGTGAATTTCTAAAAGTGATCCAGAGATGATTGGGTTACATTACTGTGATTCCTACTTTCAGAAATCTGTTACAACTAATCTTCCCTCATTTTGTTAAAATAACGTAAGATCTTGTATTTGTCCACTGATTAGATGAAATAGAAAGCGCAATAGTTATTTCTAAAGACTACTGATAAAATTTTGAGTTATTGCTTATACTATATTATGAGATAAATTCTAAATGTGTTCCTCTGTTCATTGTTCATTTACTCAGTAAATATTTATTAAACATAACTGCTTTGTACCAAGTAGTATACCAGACTGGCTATTCTCAAGGTGTGGAACCCCTTCCTCTCTCTTACTAGTCCCTCTTCTATTGGATGTCACTGTTTTTCCCACTGTCTTTCATTAGAATGGGTTGATGGGTCCAATATTATGTAGATCTTGTGCAGGTTAAGATAGCAGCTATAGTCATAAATGCAACCAACCACTTTGTGTCTGAAAGACAGCATTCCAATGCACTCTTCCATATCCTTTGGCTCTTAGAGTGTTTCCACCACATCTGCTGTAATCATTGGTCCCTGAACCTACAGTTAAGATGTCTTACTTAGGGCTGAACACTCAACTGTCACTTCTTATCAGCACTTTGGTGAGTTTTGAGTCTCCCTAGGGGCCACCGCTATCTGCAAAGTGAAGCTTCTCTAATGAAGAGTCATAGCCACATTAATATATGGTCATAAACATAAATGGGAAGTTTGAAGGGCATAATATATCCACTTAGTGAAATAACAGTAGCTTCCTCCCTAGGGTATGTGACCATCCCAACCATAGGATTTTTTTTTAAAGATTTTATTTTTATTTATTTATTAGAGAGAGAGAGAGAGAGAGAGAGAGAGAGAGAGAGAGAGAATGGGCACACCAGGGCCTCTAGCCACTGCAAACAAACTCCAGATGCATGTGCCACCATGTGCATCTGGCTTATGTGGGACCTGGAGAATCAGACCTGGGTCCTTAGGCTTTACAGGCATGTACCTTAACTGCTAAGCCATCTCTCCAGCCCACCAATCATAGGCTTTTTGATAAAGTTTTCAGTGCCTCTCCCATGAAGAGGGCCTCAAATCCAATCAGAGCAATTGGTCACCCCCATAACAGTCATGCTACTATTGTACTGGTGGGCACATATTGGTTGTGTAGCTTGCAGGGTCCACTGCTGTTTAAGAATGTTGTTAACTTTCCTCCCCAGTAGACTGCTTAGCACTTTCCAGAACTGATAGCTGGTCAGGAGGGAGGAGGCTTCCAGGTCAGCTACAGCTTGATTTCTCAGTGTCCTACAAAGGAAGAATATGGTGTCTTTAGCAGTACGGTCTTACCATCTAGTTCTGGTGGGCAACCAAGAGCCTGTATTGTTTAGGGACCTCAGGGGTTCCTCTGCCCAATAATTCATTAGGAGGTACCCCTACCCCTAGCACTGCAGATATTTCCTACAGCAATTTATTTCTACCCTTGTTAAGGAATTTAGTTCATGTTTATGTTTCCATTTAGGCTAATATAGTTTTTTTTAGAGCTGAGACTATAGTTTACATCTTTGCATTTTCACCAGCAGTTGACACATTGTTTTCCATTGTAATGGGAATCTATTTGGGGAAATTGAGTAACTTAAAATAATTCCATGAGTTTGTTGTTGTTAAAGGAGGAAAGATTTATTGTTGCTCATGGTTTCACAGGATCCAGTCCATCATGTTGGGGAAGACATGGGGCAACAAATTCAATTCACATTAAGGCAGGCTAGGAAACACAACAAAAAGCTGGTGAGATAGTGAGTGGATATATGCAACAAACTTTATTGTATGGGAACCAGAATTACAGCAAAGAAAGAAATAGCAAGCTTAGTTTCAAGCAGCAAAGCACCTCTCAGGGTGGGAGCCCTGAAAGTGGGTAACTCAGATGATATCTGGATTCCAGGGGTTTAAGAGTATGGGGCTGTCAATATCCATAATTGAAAGTGCCCTAGGCTGATTGATTGTCTATTGAAAGTTTAGTGGTAACCAGGAGATCTTTTATGCTGAGGAGGGACCAGGGAATGGGGCAGGCTGATTACAGAAGCAGTGATTAACTGCCTTGGCTGTCCATAGTGTTTTTGGATGAACTCCTAGAGCCCCAACATGTCCCCAGTCATCTATGTAGTTTCTTAGTCTGAAAGAAAACTATAGTTTCTAAGTTTCTTAACTGTATCATTCCCGGGAGCAGGGGATTTCTCCCTCACTAGAACTCCAGACCAACCTATATCTTTAAGTTACTTAACTTGAAAGTGGTTTGGAAGATTTAGGGTTCCTAAAAGTCAGGGTTCTATATTATAAAGGAATCCCTGTTTAGCAAAAGGGATACCAGTCACCAGCCACCTTGTTGTTGATTTCAAGCTGTAATTAAAGGATTGATTGATTTACCTAACAAACACTGGTTGTGCATAAACTAGGTACCAGGCATTGTGCCGACGAGAACATTATTTGATAGAGTTTTGTAGTATTTTTGGAATAGATATTTTAATTAGTGGTGACCATATGCTAATCCATGATGAAGTTTATTCTATTCATAACAAGATGAGAAAAATAGCAACCATGAAACTATCCCACTGTGGTCGTTTGACTCAGATCCCCATCCCCCAAACTCATGTGTTCTGAATGCTTGGACCCCAGTTGGTGGCAGTTTAGGAGGTGAAGCATTACTGGAGGTGACTTGTTGAGGGAAGACTTAGTGGTGTCAGAGCTATCACCTTGCAGAGATTAGCTCGCTGTCCTGCTTCTGTTTTTCAACTGCTGTGGCAGAAGTGTTATCCAGTCTCTGCTCATGCCATGCTGTTCCCTGCCATCATGGAGTTTTCCCTTGGGACTGTAAGCTAAAATAAATCTTTTCCTCCCATGAGATGCTTTTGATCAGGTATTTTGTGCCAGTAACATGAAGATAACTACAACAGCCCCAAACTAAGTATATTCTACTTAAAAGAACATCTTTTGTCTTGAGGTTATTTTCTTAGTTCTTGCTGTTGGCATGACCACCGAGCCTTTCCCTCTCTCCTCTCCTCTCCTCTCCTCTCCTCTCCTCTCCTCTCTCCTCTCTCCTCTCTCCTCTCTCCTCTCTCCTCTCTCCTCTCTCCTCTCTCCTCTCTCCTCTCTCCTCTCTCCTCTCTCCTCTCTCCTCTCTCCTCTCTCCTCTCTCCTCTCTCCTCTCTCCTCTCTCCTCTCTCCTCTCTCCTCTCTCCTCTCTCCTCTCTCCTCTCTCCTCTCTCCTCTCTCCTCTCTCCTCTCTCCTCTCTCCTCTCTCCTCTCTCCTCTCTCCTCTCTCCTCTCTCCTCTCTCCTCTCTCCTCTCTCCTCTCTCCTCTCTCCTCTCTCCTCTCTCCTCTCCTCTGCTCTCCTCTCCTCTCCTCTCCTCTCCCTTCCCCTCTCCTCTGCTCCCTTCCCCTTCCCTCTTCTCTCTTTTCCTCCCCCCTCCTTTTCTCTTGAGGTAGGAATACACTCCAATCTACGATGACTCAATCTGTAGCTCCAGGCTGGCTTTGAACTCCCAGTGATCCTCCTACTTCATCCTCCCAAGTGAGTACTGGGATTATAGACATGAGCTACCACACATGGCTTAGCATAAATTTTGTTTTTTGATATTATGGTGAGATTGTCTAACATAAAAATTTATTTATTTATTTGAGAGAGATAGAGGCAGAAAGAAAGAGGTAGACACAGAGAGAGTGAGTATGGTTGTGCCAGGGCCTCCTGCCACTGCAGACAAATTCCAGACACATGTGCTATTTTGTGCATCTGGCTTTATGTGGGTTCTGGGGAATCAAATCCAGGCTGTCAGGCTTTGCAAACAAGCTCCTTCAATTACTGAGCCATCTCTCCAGCCCAAGTCTCACAAATTGTTTTTGAAAAAATTCTTAAACTTGACAACATGCAAATTTGTCAGCTTTCTTGGCTTTTGCAGTTTGGGGAGGACATTTTACTCATGAAAACCACTGATATAGACATTCCTTTCCATGTATTGGAGAGAGCTTTGACCTTTAAGTTTGGCATTTTAAATCTAGTAGTGCAATCAGCTCACTTATTCTATAGCTAATTTCTACTTTAAAAAATTATTTGAGAGAGAAAGAGAGAATGAATGGGCATGCCAGGGCCTTCAGCCACTGCAGATGAACTCCAGATGTGTGATCCCCTTGTGTGCACGTGCAACATTGTACGCTGTGTCACTGTGCTTATGTGGGACCTGGAGATTTGAACATAGGTTCTCAGGCTTCACAGGCAAGCGTCTTAACCGCTAAGCCATTTCTCTAGCCCTTATTTCTACTTCTTAAGTTTTCTGGGTTTCCTGGTATATCATCTCTTTTGGTAGTTTATTCAACTTTAGGGCCAAAAATATTAATAAGCTGACTTTAAACAGATGCCTGCTATGTTCTGGGCACTTGGATACAAAGATGAAAAAGATGCTGTCCCTTCCCTTAAAAAGAGGCCTATAACTAGAAGAGGGAGGAATGAAAACATGCCAGGGTCCTGTACATTGTCATAGAGGAGATGCTAGCTTGTCTCTTGCTTGGTAGATTTTAATATTAGAGAAGTTGTGATTGGTGGGGTTGGGAGTGCTTCTAAGGAGAGAAGTGACATGCAACAAACACAGGAAGTAGCAGCAGGAAACCGAACATATTTGGGGAAATTATGAGCAGCATAGTGGTTTGGCAGGAGTATGCGATGGGATGGAATGTGGTGATATGGCAAGAAAAAAGGCTCCAGAGTTGGGCAGCAGAATTTAGGACATGGCATGTTTTATAAGTAAAGAATTGGGGCTTTTATCAGATTTACCAGAATGTGATCTGTGTAGTGGAGATGGGGCAGAAAGTGGATTATGTGGCCCTACCTATTTCAGAAGCATAGCTCTCTGCAAAGTTAAGCAGATATGCTTCTGGAGCTCTCAAGACTCTGTATGGATAGGCAGCACTCCCACGACTTTGACTGCTAAAATGTGTGAGACAGAGTATCTTGTCTGGCTTTCAAAAATATAACATGTATTGATAAATGTTATGCATCAATGTAAATATTTGACTCTCAGGCTATATAAGTGTAAGTTGAGGATAAACTTGGAGGATTATGGATTTTCTAATGGTTCCTGTTCATGCTTATTTTCCTCAGTTGCTTGGTGCTAATTATTTTCCTATAGATTGTCACAACTCAGGTACACACACCACTTCTGCTTTTGTACTAGGATTGTTTCTGGTTACATTCTTTACCCAGCCAGTTGAAATACTAAAATAGAAAGAGAGCTGCAAAATTGAAATATGGATTGATCTATCTATCTATTTATCTATCTATCCATCTATCTGTGTATATAGAGAGGGATTTATTTGGTCTTCAAAGGCATTATATCATCACCATATTTAAGTTTTGGTAGGCTAAAGTTCAATCAATTCATATATATATATATATATATATATATATATATATATATATATATGTTTATAATATATCCTAAAGATGTATCTAAGAAGTTTAGAGAAATTTTATGGAGAAGGTAAAAGATAATTTGAAGCTATATCTGGTAGAATAGAGAGATAAAATGCAATATTTTCAGGATGTCTCAGACTTTTCTGTCATTGTTAAGGGAGAAGATACAGAAGTAATTTTCTTGAATGAACTTTCTTTATTATTTGTTTATTGCCAGCCATACTACTTCACAGGGAAACCTTGTAACAGAGTAGATGGAGTTGTTGGTACAATGTGAGGTTTTTTTTTTTTTTGTATATCAAATTTTTCTTTTAATATTATTTTATTGAATAACTGTCAATAAGCAAAACCACACATATTTAATGTGCATAGCTAGATGGGTTTAAATACGTCACACTTCTGTGAAACTCTTTTTTTTTTTTTTTTCAGGGGCATTTTCTTTTTTCTTTTTTTTTTTTATTAGTCAGTTCTGTATTCAGCAAATACAGTCAGTTTGGTACCATTATTAGGCTCATCTGTGACCTACCCCCTCCCCTTGGCCCCTCCTTGTTGAGGTATACGGGTCATGCATTCTGGAGTTAGCCCACAGTTATGGGTAAGCTAAATGTCTCTGCATATCATGACCCAACATGTGACTCTGACATTCTTTCCGCCCCCTCTTCCGCAAAATTTCCCTGAGCCATGTTGGGTTCATTTTTGGTCTGCTTCAGTGATGAGGTGTTGGGGGCCTCTGAGGCTCTGGCTCTCTGATTTGGTAGGAGTTGATTTTTCTCTGTGCTGATCTCCTTCCCCCTTGTGCTGGTGTCCGGTTCATCAGGAAAACAGCCCCCTTGCTTGTTTCTCCAATTTTTCTTAGTTTCAGCCGGGGCCCTTTTGAGGTATGATGGGGTGGCTCTCTCCTTAGGGTCTACATCTATCTGAAAAAGAGAAGCAGATTCTCCAACGGAGAGTAAGTTAGGTTTTTTTGTGTAATGGTCAGGAGTCTAGCCACTGGAGCTAGATGGCCTGGTTCAAGAGAAGTTAAGGTTAAGTACTCATAGTCTGTGCCACTTACTAACTGTAGAACATAGGCAATTTTTAAAAAACTTCCCTAAACCTTAATCTCTATGTAAAATAGGTAAATTATAGTATATATCTCATAAAATTGTGAGGATGAAAAGAGCTGATCAATGTGAAGTACTCAGAAGAGTGCTTGGCATATGTTGAGTGCTTAACCAGCATTAACTACAGGATTTCTTTGCCTGCTGTTTTCTTTTGGATAATTCACTGTGGAAGAAAGAGTAATAAGTTTTCGGCCTATGTAGGATTTTTGGGTTTGTTTTGGAAAATGAACTGCTATTTTTTTTTTGTAATTTTTCAAGGTAGAGTCTTGTTCTAGCCTGGAATTTACTATATAGTCTCAGGGTGGCCTTGAACTCATAGCAATCCTCCTTCCTCGCTTCCCAAGTGTTGGGATTAAGGGCATGTGCCACCACACCTGGCTGAACTACTGTTTTTAAATAGTGTTGATTATAATTTGATCACTAAAATTTTCTAATTCATATAATTTTAAACATAGAAAATATATGACATGTTTAAGTAATGCTAGTGACTAACATTTCCTGATGTATACTTTGTGCCAGGAATTGTCCCAGGTTCTTTTTTCACCAATTAATTTATTTGATTATTTTTGAGTTGAAGAAACCAAAGGGTGTCTTATACAAGAAAGCAAAGGGTGGTCGTACAAGCAGTTATGGGCACAGCCAGGAGGTAAACCCAGGTGTGTGATTCTACAGCTCATATACCCATTGTGACACAGTCTTTCACATAAATGTATTATGTATTTTAGATTTGTTGGTCAATGTTCGGTTTCATTTACTGCAAACATAAATCAGGTGGAAAATAGCTAAAATATAATTTTATTTAACTATTTCAGCATATAGATGGATATGATAACATATATCTAATAATCCCAGCACTTAGGAGACAAAGCCAGGAAGATAGTGACTGAGCTGGGATACATAGTAAGACTGGCTAAAAAAAACAAAAACAAAAACAAAAACAAAAACAAAAACAAAAATAAACCCTATAGAAAAACTAACCACAAACAAACAAAACCCAGCCAACATAAACACATTTGTACACACAACCAAAGCACCTAGTATGTCTAGAGAAGAATTGGTTCTGACCTCATATGCTAGAGCCACATTTCTCTTGTTTTGAGAAGTAGAAGTTTACGGGTTGATCCGATCACAGCATCCAGAAACAAGTACACATTCTTTTTTTTATTTTTAATGCAAGAGAGGCAGGGGAAGGGAGAGGTTGGCATGCCAGGGCCTACAGCCACTGTAATCAAACTCCAGATGTGTGTGTCACCTTGTTCGCAACTGTGACCTTGTGTGCTTGCATCACCTTCTACATCTGACTTACGTGGCACCTGGAGAGTTGAACATGGGTTCTTAGGCTTTGCAGGCAATCACCTTAACTGCTAAGCCATCTTTTCAGCCCACAAGTACACACTCTTTAGCACAATCTTTCACTTTATGTCTCCAGATAGTGTGCCACTTTGCATGCATGTTTGCAAACTTATCTGTATTTCCCACTGTTCTTATGAGCAATAAAGTCAGATCAAATCCTAACTTCTGAAATGCCTTCTTGGCGGATCTGAAAATGAAGCATATTGGATAGTTTATGCTCTTAGCACTCTTTAGTACCAAAGGCCTAGGTGGGTCTAAAAATAATCCCTGTAGTCACTACACTTTGTTAGTGCTAATATAGCATTTTCTGAGGTAGATACACACTATATACATATGTATGTATACACACACACATATATATGAAACCAAAAACATTGGGCAAAATAAATTTGCCACTAGATGGAGCTCTGGCTATTTGGGTAGGAAAAAAAAAAAGGGAGTGTAGTGGGAACCTTAAATCACCCAGTATCTTGCTGGAGAGCCCCTGGTATTTGTGGGCCCTTAGCTTTTAATTATAGAATGCATCTTTGTTCTTTGCCTGACCTGCAGAGTGACATCACCGCCTTTCTTCCCATGCGCCAGCTTTGACACAAGCCAGATGGCCACAGTGATCGGTAGGCGCCCAGGCCGCCTGGTACAGCAGTTGATGAAACAGAATAGGAAGATATTTTATGGTTAGCTGGGGGGGGGGGGTGCACAATGAGGCTGCAGCTTTGCTAAGTAATTACATTTACTGTGCACACTTTATTCCTCATAGAGAAGGGTCTCAAGGAAAAAAAAATCCATTTTTATTTCTAGTGTTCAGAGGTATAGACTTTTGATCTTTTATTAGTCAGTAGTCTGCTCCAAAGGCATGCTTTTTCCCTTGCTCTGCAGTCACTCGTGAAAATGACATGTTTATTTATATTTAATGGTTCTTTCAGACCATGCATTGTGGTGTTCACCTTCCTTCTTCCTCCCCTTTGTCTCCAGTCAGCAACACAAAAATGTTTTAGTCTTGTAGTGAGTTTACTTTGGAGAAGTCAGAGTTCAGGCATGTTAATACAAGCAGATTTCCGTCAGATATACTCCAGAATGATTTGGTAAAATATATTACTGTTTATCATGTGTTTGTTCTTCAAGGAGGTCAGGAGAGTCCAGGAAAAGACTTTTATTTGGAGGTGGTGGTCAGGAAGTGAACACAGCATTGATTTTATATCCATTTTTGGGCATTTGGAGGTTAAAGCTACTTAGCATGGTAATTTAAAATAAAATATAAGAAATTGATAATAATAACGTAATATTTTCCATTTTCATTTGAAGTTAATCTTGACCAATTGCAATAGTGTACAAAACATTTGTGAAAATCCTAAGAATTGAACTTTTGTCTAAAGTTTAATTTTTATACAGTTTTGAGACTCTTCCACATGACTCATTCCAAAGACTTTAGAAAAATATTTTTACCCTTTTGAATGCTAGGTCATGAGTACTATTCATAGAATCTTATTTAGAAAGTTTAAATTATAAAATTGAATGAAACTATGTTCTCCATGCTTTATTCAAATTTAACACTGTCAAGTCTGTTACTTGTCCTTGATTTCTTTTTGATTCTTAAAAAAATGAAGCTCTAAAAAAGATTAGTCTTAATCTTAAATTTTCTGCAGAAGGGAGATGTGCAAATAAATACTAGAACAAGGCAGCATGTATGAGAATGTGACTGCCAGGCCTGATGGCCCACGCCTTTAATTCCAGCACTCAAGAGGCAGAGGTAGGAGGATTGCTATGAGTTCAAGGCCAGACTGTGACTACATAGTGAATTCCAGGTCAGCCTGGGCTAGAGTGAGACCCTATCTTGTACTAAAGAGTGTGGCTTCACAGATATGACAGGGTTTCTCATCCTTTTTTCTACTTGCTGTTTGCTTTGTGGTCATGGACCTTTGAACCTAGGTTTCCTCACATATGTATTGGTGATAAAACCTGCATCCTAGGTTTACCAAAAGAATTGAATGATAACAATATGTACTTGAGGCCCCAGACAGTTCGTCACATTATACAAACCAGTAAAAGCTAACAATTTTCAACTGTTTTAAACTTCAACCTCTGGTAAAGTGTTATACTTGCAAGTGTTACACGTGCAATGGATTACACTTGTTGAACTATGTATAATATGTATTTTATTCATAAAATATAAATAAGTGTGGGTTGAAAGCATGCTCATTGTCTGAAAAATGGGCATAAGAAATTTATTAGCACTGTGCATGTGTGTGCTCAATTTTAAATAAAACTGCAATCATCAATTGTTCATTGAATGTGTTTAACATTTGTGGTGTTTTAATTCATTGTTTTTTTTTGTTTGTTTTCTTTTTTCTCCTACTCAGCTCTTGCCCCTGTTCTTTGCCTCTCGTTTTGTTGCTGAAGATATCACAGTGATGTCTGCATTCAACCTGCTGCATTTGGTGACAAAGAGCCAGCCAGTAGCCCTGCGAGCCTGTGGGCTTCCCTCAGGTTGCTGCTTCTTATGCTGTCTGTAGTAGGGCACTGGTCTGGGGGGTGTTTCTGCTGCAGGAAATAGTAAACCAGCACACTCTCATCTGCTGCAAAATTTCATTTTCTTTTATATGGGTCCTAATTTGAAGATGGAAATTGGTTATAAATCATCACTCTGTTTGGAGTACATTCATTTTTATAATGCATAGAGCCCTTGGAAACATTGCCCAGTCTCCTTACCCAATAAATAATTGTCACTGATATTTCATTATACCTTTTTTTTTTGTTAATGCACATTACACATCTGCAAATCACACTGTGCAAAAGAGGCTGACAGTCTCAGTCAGAAACTGCCTCAATTCACACAAAATAGAACATTCATCTTGTTAAAGGAGAATAAAAAATGCTCTTCATTCCACATGTGGAAAAAAGTTACAACTTTAGGCTTTATACTATAGTTAAAATGAAAAGATGTTCTACTTAATGAGGACCAAATAAACACATGTATTATAGCATATGTCAAAATGATAAATTAGAACCACTATACTATTAAACAATGTGATTTCATGATGAAATTGTTTAATTAAAAGATAACTATGTTTAGAGCTGGAGAGATGGCTAAATGGTTGAGGCGCTTGCCTACAAAGCCTAAGGACCCGTGTCCAACTCTACAGGTCCCATGTAAGCCAGGCACACAGGGTGACAGAATCACACAATTTTGTACATGTACACAGGGTGGCACACCTGTTTGGAGTTTGGTTGAAGTGACTGGAGGCCCTGGTGCACCAATTCCCCCCCCCCATAAAAATATAATTGTCTTTAGATTGTGAGAACAAAACAATCCAAAGATAAATTAAAAAAAAAAACAGATAATTTTTAAGAAGCAACCATTTTAGAACAGTGCTGATACAGACACATTCTAGAATCAGTTGAGATCTGGCCTTCCTTTTATTGTATAGGTACCTTGGCTTCTTTGTTTGCAAGATGAGGATAATTATAGGATCCATCTGAGAGGGTTGTTGTGAGAATTAGGCTGGTATGTCTAAAAAGTGCCTAGGACATTGGCTGGCATGGAGCTAGTAACACAGACATCTTAACTAGGCTCAGCAGAGAGATCTGTTTCTGTATTCATATAGATTTATATTTTTTCAGTTCTAATAGACATTTAAAATTTTTGGGTATGTCCTTCCTTTCCCTTAACCATTTTTCTTCAATAGGAACCATGTGCACACAGAATTTGTTTATGGTGTGTCTATTTTACGTATGCATCCTCCTGTGCCAGCTTCAAATTCTATGACTAGACAAAACATTGCTTTTCTTCTTACCAAGTGTTGATGAAAGCCTAGAGAAATGCTCTATCTTTCTTCCTCTGGGCTTGCAAGATGCAGTTTTTAATCTAGCATATGAATTAGCTAGAATAATATTCCTTCATTTCTTGACCACTCAGAAGCTACTTATACTTTAAGGTGTTAAGAATATTGGTCTTCTAGTCTACATATTCTATGCTTATATATAAGTAAAAGCTTTTGTGTATTTCTCTAATAGGATTTTTCTCTTAGATATATAGAAATGTTGAAGATGTTAAGTTTAGCAATACTGAGACATACTACTTAAACTCTGAAATCTAAAAGTATATTTTTTTTTACAAGAGAGAACAGGCCAAAGTTGAAGATACAGGAAATTAAGGTGAAAGTTTGATTTCTTTTTAATTTACTGTACCTTGGTTAAAACCCATCACAACAGAAATCAGTAAATCAAAAAAAAATTCTGTTCCCTATGTAGCACTCTAATTTTGAGTATTATTCAATATGAAACAACTATGGAACTAGAAAAATAATTGGAACAGGTTCTTTTTTTTTTTTTTTTTGGTTTTTCAAGGTAGAGTCTCACTTTAGCTCAGGCTGACCTGGAATTCTCTATGTAGTCTCAGGGTGGCCTCGAACTCACGGTGATCCTCCTACCTCTACCTCCCCAGTGCTGGGATTAAAGGCGTGCGCCACCATGCCCGGCTTGGAACAGGTTCTTAAGGTTGATTATAATAACTGGATTGACCTGCATGAAGAATATATCCCAGAAGAGTGATTTATCAGTTTTCAGTTTCTTTCCTTTTTTTCTATTCTTAATAAAGTGTCATTTTATTTTAGTGCTTATTAAGTGCATCTGAGCTATGGTTCACTTATGTTTGTCATTAAAGTAACTTTTCTCACTCAAATATTTTCTTAATTTCTTATAATAGTTTCTTTTAAGGATTAAATAGAGCACTGGGATAGGAGTCAGAAAACTCTAACCATAGCCCTGTCCTTAACTTGTGTGACCTTGAACACATTGGTAAACCTGTCCAGATCTCATTATCTTCATCTTGAAAATAAGAACTAGTATTGGACAAGCCATTCAGTTCTGAAATTCCAAAATTGTATTAACTACCATTTGTTTTAACTTTTGGCTAGGTTAATTACATGTTAAGGCTCAGTATGGATTAATGATGAAAATTAACAGAAAACTCTTAATAAGTGGTGGTGAGAAGATAAAAATGTTTGTCATTTGAACATTAGAATTTCTGCTCAATATATCATGAAAGGATTATCTGAGGTGGGATTGAGAAGCATGCATTTATGCATAGTTTTAATGCTAGGTATAAAGAATTAATATAACTTAGATAACATAGTCATTTTTAGCCAACTGAAATGTTTGTCCAAATAGTACTAGTTACAGTGACAAATCACACCTTCTCACCATGCAAATAATACATGATTGTGACATTCACTTGACTTCATGTATATGTTTGTTGGCCTCTATGAATTGAAGAGGCATGTGGTTATTAGGTAGTTTGTAAAATATGTCTTAATATTCTAATGAATAAGTTAGAGCTCTTATACAAGTATTATACAAATGTCCATTCAAAGACATAGATATCATCTTTGAAAGTAGAACTCTATGAATCAGGGGTATAGGACTCCAGAACTTAATACAATGCCTGGAACTTAATAAATAATATATTTGTTAAATGAATAAATAGTATTTACAAAGTTTAAATGTAGGTTAACTCATAACTATAATAAAGAGTAAAAATCTCTTTATATAGGCAGATTAAAAGTATAAATTCATATCTTATGTGTCTTTTGAAGTTGTCAAAAACATGTATGACTTTATTGCATTATACAATATAGTGCACATCTTGGGTATAAATTACATTAGTTAAATGAATAAAAATGGTAACACAAATGAGATGTATATTCTCCATAATTCTCTTGCTTTTTCTCAAGCACTTTGAGTTTGATGATATACTAATTGTTTGAGAGAGTGAATAAGGGATTATGTTACTTAGATGAGAATTAAGAACTCTCTCATTATTTCACATATATGTAACAAATAAAATTTTACTTTATTCTCCATTTATTTTATTTTTTTAAATTTTTATTTATTTGAGAGTGACACAGAGAGAAAGAGACAGATATATAGAGAGAAACAGAATGGGCGCGCCAGGGCCTCCAGCCACTGCAAACGAACTCCAGATGCATGTGCCCCCTTGTGCATCTGGCTAACGTGGGTCCTGGGGAATCGAGCCTCGAACCAGGGTCCTTAGGCTTCACAGGCAAGTGCTTAACCGCTAAGCCATCTCTCCAGCCCTTATTCTCCGTTTAAAATAAAAATTACTACAGATATGCATCAAAGCAAAACCCACAAGTAAAAGAACTTATTGTTCAAATTAAAACTGCTAACAATTCATTAGTAGCAACTGATGTTATATTAAAAAACCTAACACAATTACTCCTGAATGTTCTGGTTACTTCCTGAATAGATACTGGTTTTTAAAAACTTTTCTTGACTCACAAGAATATGGACCACCTCCATAGCTCTTGATAGATGTCATGATCTCCCAGAAAAAAATAGACATCTAAGCACAGTAGTTTAAATAACTTCAAGTGTTTTTTTTTTTTTTATTGTTGCTGTTGCTAGATCTTTTGAAACTCTTCAGGGAGGGCTCTTTGCATGGGATGTCAGAACCTCTTTTCTAACACATACACATGAAACCAGTACAAAGCTGATTTAGTGCAGGATTTCTTGTTTATTGATGTCACCAATAGAATTCTCCCTGATGGTCTGATTAAGGTCCTTAGTTCTCAGATTTCACCATTCTTACATGTTCATCTTATTTGACATTGTTGATTATATTAGAAGTGCTGTAAGGAATGTTTATTGCAGTGCTGGGGTTTAACCAAAGGTCTCATGCCCATATCTACTTCTGGGCTAGATGTAACCAAGGGTCTCATGCCCATATCTACTTCTGAGCCAGAATGTAACCAAGGGTCTCATGCCCATATCTACTTCTAGGCCAGGATGTAACCAAGGGTCTCATGCCCATATCTACTTCTGGGCTAGATGTAACCAAGGGTCTCATGCCCATATCTACTTCTGAGCCAGAATGTAACCAAGGGTCTCATGCCCATATCTACTTCTAGGCCAGGATGTAACCAAGGGTCTCATACCCATATCTACTTCTAGGCCAGGATGTAACCAAGGGTCTCATACCCATATCTACTTTTGAGCCATGATCTAACCAAGGGTCTCATGCCCATATATACTTCTGAGCCATGATATAATCAAAGGTCTCATGCACATTATCTACTTCTGGTCCAGGTGAATTTTTTCTTTTTAAGTAAAAGATAAGTAACTTTAAAAAACCAGACACAGATTTCAACTCATAAGTCACAAAAAAATTGCAATTAGTTAATTTTCCAGTAGATGGCACTGGTTTTACATTCTTACACAGTGTGGGAGCCCATCATTAAACACATATAGGTGCATTGTGCAGACTTAGACTGTGTAAAGAACATATGAATTTTAAGACTACATTTTGCTTCTTATGTTCAGACGGTATTTGCAGAGTGAAAGCCTTTTTCCATTTTCAATAGGATTCCGACTCATTTTGCTTGGCCATCTCATTGAAATTGCCTTTCATATATAAACTTCCTATAAACTAAAACAAGTGTTCGTAAATTAACTTATCTTGCACCCAAATAGCTGATTTATCAGTAATTTGTAGCCTTATGTGAAGCTAAATTTTCTTCAGCAGACCACCCAAGAATTAAAGTAAATTTTATATTTTGTTTTGTTATGTTTTGAATATATATAGAATTTTGAAAATGTTATTAAACATGTCGATGGTTAAGCACAAATTATTTTGTGCGTAAATGAAAATATTTTAGGAAAGTATGAAAATTTTATGTTTAAAATGTTGACTAACAAGTACTCTGATGTAGCTATATCTTTTCTAAAACAAAATGTTTTGGTAGTTTTATCATATAATGAAGTTTTAGTTAATGTTGAAAAGTTGCTATCCACTATTTAATTGCCAGATGATTTGAAAAGTATTTGTAGATAAAGTCTACTTGGTCAAGGCTAAATGGTTTACAAAACTATATGTATAAATCCAAGGTGCTAGGCATGTAGGTATTAAATGTCAAATCAATTCTTAGTATTTATTTATAATTATAAAACACATTGCAGCATCTAGTAGCAACATAGTTAAAATTGGCATGAACAACAATTAAGTCTTATTTTTTGATAAATTCAGTAATTGATAATGACTAAAGGATATGAAACATACTAACTAGTTCTGACAGGATTACTAATTAGACAATGTGAATTTGGGGGAAATTGCATAGGTAAATACATATTTAAACATGTTCACAATAATGTTACCAAAGAGGTTAGGGAGGTATTTAGTAAAATGAGCTGCCTTTTGCTCTTAGCAAATAAGTTTAATGAAGGAATGGTCATGAGTAACATTTCATAAAGCTCATGTGCTTACTAATATTGAGTACACTGGATGAATTTTTATCAGTGTCCCTAATTCACAGCTTCAACCTAAATATCTTTTTTTTTCAACCTAAATATCTTATGCACAAGTTGAATTTCTTATGATTGCTTTTGCTAGGTATATTTTAACTTAAAGTTCTTTAAAATAGATTTTTTGAGATGCAATGACAAATTGTATGTAACTGTTCTGTGCCTTTGCATTTGAAGCTAACTATTTCTTTGAAAATTTAATCTTTTTGCATGTGTAGATGTGTTGTCTGTATGAGTACATACATGTGTGTTCATATATATGTGATTTCTCATGGGTGCATGTGTGTGGAAGCCAGAAGTTGATCTTAAGTGTCTTATGCAATTGCTGTCCCCCTTGCTTTTTTTTTTTTTTTAAGAAAATGAGCCATATTTTTATTTGCTCATTTCTTGCACTTAAAGGACTCTTCGATGACATCTTGGCCTGAGATTCCTTGCCATAGTCCTTAATAACTGCACAGCTGCAGCCAACCACCTTGTGGGTTTCACTTCTCGATCAGTTTTCAGAGGTCTACCCAGTCCCCTAGTTTCTTGTTGTCATCAGCCTTAATGTGGTTGATTTGGTGCCCAGTGCAAAGGGCCTCCACCAACATGACGTACATGGGTGCATCACAACTGGACTCAAGCACACAGAGATGGGCTTGGCGCTGGCCTAAGACTTTGGCGGCTTCACGAATTCCACGTGCCAGGCCATCGTGGATGAGGGTGCGCTTCAGCTCCTCTTGCAGAGCAGTGTGAACATCCATTACACCTCCAGAAGCAATGCCTTTCTCGGCCATGGAGGGGGTGACCTGTGAAGCTGAATCTTGAACTTACCAGAGCCTCCGCCTTCATGCGGCCCGACCAGGCTTTGGCGGGGAAAGAGGGCCTTGCTCTTTTTTTTGAGATGGGGTCTCTTACTGAACCCAGAATTTACTGATAGAGCTGATCAAGCTAACCAGAAAGCCCAGAGATTTGTTTCTCTCCACCTTCTCAGTGCTGTGATTACAGACAGGTATGTGCTGCCCTTCCCAGCATTTTACATAGGTGCTGAGGATCCAAAATCAGGTCTTTATATGTGCATGACAATAACTTCACCTACTAAGCCATGTTTCCAGCTTGGTTTGAACAATTTTAAGTGGAAGTTTTATTTAAAATGCCTCGATTATTTTCATCTTGTTCATTTGGTATGTTCATACCTATACCAGTCATTTAAAGATTTGTATTATGAAAGTGTCATCAACCAATGAAGGTGCCAGTTTAGGTGATTAATAAGTCATATGCTTAGATTTACTCAGTAGCTTTTATGATAAACATTTTCTTCAGTACTACTTATATTTGCTACATTCACCCACATAATTTCAGAGAACAGATTAATTTAAATCATTTGATTATTTGAATTTTAAGCAACCCAAGGAAATCTAGATTTCTATAGTTGTAGTTTTAAAAAAAATATTTAATTTAATTTATTTATTTGAGAGAGAATGAGAAAGAGGAAGACAGAGGGAGGGAAAGAGGGAGGATGAGCATGCCAGGGCTCTAGCCAGTGAAAATGAGCTCCAGATGCATGCACCACTTTGTGCTTCTGGCTTTACATGGGTATGAGGAATCAAACCAGGTTTCTTTGGGTTTGTAGGCAAGCGCTTTAACAGCTAAGCCATCTCCCCAGCCCCAAAGGTTGTAGAATTTTTACAGCTTTATTTTATTGCAAAATTCACAATAGCTCAAAATGATTCATTTCATTTGATTACTATTATTTCTTGTATGATTCTAGGTAGCATCACAGGAAATTTCAGTACTTTATACCATATTATTGTACTGGTGAAGAAACAAATTAGAAGCTCATTCTGTGTGTTGACTAGATTGTTTTTGCCACCAGTTTGCTTTCTAGACCTGTACATTTTTTTACTATTATTTTTAAAATATTTTATTTATTTATTTGAGAGAGAGAGGGGGGCGGGCAGAGAGAGACTGGACATGCCAGGGCCTCCAGCCACTGCAAATGAACTCCAGATGCATGTGCCACCTTATGCATCTGGCTTACATGGGTCCTGGGGAATCAAACCAGGGTCCTTTGGTTTTTCAGGAAAGTGCCTTAACTGCTAAGCCATCTTCTCCAGCCCTTTTACTATTTTTTTTAATCTCTAAACTGAGAAACATTTCAGAAACATTTTACTTATTTATCCAATTAAAATCACAAATTTGTTTTCTCACACTTGTATTTATTTATTTATTTTGAGGCAGGGTCTCACTTTTGCCCAGGCTGACCTGGAACTCACTCTGTATCCCTGGACCCATGACAGCCCTCCTCCCTTAGTCTCTTGAGGCCAGGTATTATAGGCTTGATCCATCATGCCTGGCTGAACCTCAGTTCCTTGCTACTAGGAAGAAGAAATTGGAGGAAGAAAGAGGAGAGAGAAGACATTAAAAAAAAAAAGTCACCGTAGGGTGACAGTTGAATAGGCAAATCTGTTTCTATTATAGGAAATTCTTGATTCCTGCAAAGTAAATTCCAGAAGGGCAGAGGTTTTGTCTATTCAATTTACATTTCAGTTCAGTAACTAGAATTGTGTCTGTCACATAATAGGCATTCAGTTAATATCTCTTGAACACGGAATGGCTGTGAATAAGTATATCATCTTATGTATCAAAATAATGCCATGTTATAAGTAATACAATCTCTTTTCTTTTTCCCTTTTTTTTTGTTTTGTTTTTCAAGGTAGGGTCTTACTGTGGTCCAGGCTAACCTGGAATTAACTATGTCATCTCAGGGTGGCCTCAAACTCACAGCAATCCTCCTACCTCTGCCTCCCGAGTACTGGGATTAAAGGCATGCACCACCACACCTGGCCAAGTCTCTTTTCTTAAGGAAGATACATTTTAGTAAATAAGATGCCCATTTTGAGTTCACATTTTACTAACTCTAGGATGAAAAAATATTTATATATTGTTGTATAAGTCTTTATAAATACTTCTTTTGTTTTATAATGCAGGCAGGGAATGGAAGTAAGAAGCACTGCACTTCTTTCTGCCCCAAATGATAGACTAGCTTGCACACAGTGACAATTCTTCTGAAGGTTGTTGAAGGAAGTTGTAGTACAGTGGTAGTGGTGGGAGATGGGAGGATAGGAGTGAGAATGCGCTGTGGGCACATGGCTCAGTATGTTCATATTAAAGTGTAGTGACACATGGGTTCTAGAGCTAATGCAATAAATGAGTCAATTCATGGAAGAAAACCTTAGTCTGTATACCCTGGCATATGTTGAGTTGGTGTGTGACCATGTCAAGTAACTTCTTTGAGTATTAATTTTCTCTTGAGGGTTTTTGTCTAAGAAATCTGCCATTTCCCAAATTATAATACAAGGAATACCAGTTCTACTAGTTCCCTTGTAAAACCAATCATCAGGTTGAAAACCTGCACACTATCCTATTTCATCTGTTCCAATATAGAATGCTTTTCAAAATTTGCTGCTTTAATAATAAGGATGCATCTTAAATGTCATGGTGACAAGAATATGTCATAGGGTCGATAGTGTTCTTTTTCTAGTGGACCATAAAATAAGGTATTAAAACACCACATATTTAGAGAAATATATGAGCATAAGAAACCCATGTTAGTTAGATTTTCCTAACTTTGACTATGGAATGTTCTCCCTTTCACTATGCAAAAGGACAAACCTTGTTTTTTTTTCAGTCCTTGGTTAAAAAAAATCTTTTTATATTGTGTGTGTGTGTGTGTGTGCGCGCGTGCGCGTGCACGTGTGCACTCTTATGGATGTGGAGGAGAGAGGACAACCTGGGGTGTTTCTCCTCTCCCTTCACCTTCTTTTGAGATAGTCACTCTTGCCACTGCTCCCTGCAAGCATTCAGATTTTTTTGACTTCACCTCCCCTTACAAGTGTGTTGGGATTACAGTGACATGAGCCACTGTGCACCCAGATTTAGGTGTTGAGGAGGATGGAACTCTAGTCAGCATGTTTGCAATCAAGCTCCTTTAATCACTGAGCCATCTCTGTATCCCTCAGAATCAGTGTTTCATAAAATACCTTTTGTTTTATGCTGACTCAGGTAGTTTCATAGGGTTACATCCACGGAGTTAGTAAAATATTAGTCATAGTATAAAAAGACTTGAATGTGGAACTTGAGAAGTGACAAAGGCTTGAATAGTTTCAAAGGAAACTTAAACTCTATCCTTAATCATTCTTTTTTGCTACAATGACTTATTAAACAAATGTTGTTATAGTTTTGAAGTTAAGTTCTAAGAAAACATAGCTAAAGGGATTTAGGAGACATCTTTTAGGTAGACTTAAACAGCAATAAGTGAAATGGAAAGTTGGATAAGTAAATATACCACATACTTTTTAGATCTTTCTTTTGTGCAGCGTACTGCTAGGCTCTGCAAATGCAAAAATGCAAAGTTGACACACATACACACATACACACACTCTCTCTCTCATGGAGATATGAAAAATTCAAAGGAATTCTTATGCCTTGTGTGTGTGTGTGTTCACATGGTATTGGGTGTTATAGCACACATGGGGAGTTCTGAGGACAACCTCGAGTGTCGGTCCTTGCTCTTCCTCCACCTCTCTTGATTGCTACCTTCCCCAGGCTATGTGGCCCATGTGCTTCTGGGTGATTGCTCTGTGTCCAGTCTTGCTGGGATTATAGATGAGTCCTACAGCTTCTGGCTTTTAGGTTGCAAGCTCAGGGACTCAGGGCTTTCACTGAAAGCTCTCTGTCCATGAGCTGTCTCCTTAGCTCTTTTGGGCTTTTTCTTGAATTATCTTGATGAAAGAGAAAAAAATAAAAGTGTAACTTTTTCTCTTTAGAATCTCAGATTTTTTTAGAATGGATATAATTCAGTTAGCTGTTCATCCACTGGCCATTGCAGACTTGTATTTTGTGCATTATGCTTAATTTAAATTCAAATTAATGATGTAATTTCAGAAATTTGTAGTTGAGTTTTTAGATAACATTTTTCTTTCTAATGAAGTATATCAACTTTATATCTAAATAAAATTTGCATGACAATGTCAGGGAGGGCTCCTTTCTGTGGGTGGTTACCTCGTCTCCCCAGCAGTCTGTGATCCCCAAGGGGAAAAGGAGGATGGAATAGAGAGGGCTTTTTTTGTGTGTGCAAATCTTTTTGATTGCATGTGAAATGTAGAATGGAAATGAGCCTGTCTGGTTTTAATTTTTTTCTATATGGGCTATGATGTTCAAGTGAAGACCCATACTAAAAAAAATTAAAAGCAGGGAACTTCAACTATGTCAGACATTTCACATGCAATCAGATAGAATTGAAGTTAAGTGACTTTCTCTTTCACTATTGTCACTTGATGATGGCAGTGCCTTAAATTTTTTTTTTATTCATATGCTTTGCAAGCAAGAAAATGCTTTTTGGAGTAAGACATTTAAAAATATTTTGTTAAACTTTATGGTGTACATTAACACAAAAATATTTGCTCCCAGTTTTTGCATTAAATTTTGAAGAATTGATAAAATCCTTTTTAGTTCTTTTTGGTACTTTAGCAATGCTGATTACATGACTGCTATGTGTGAATTAGCAGTGAAATATTTGTAATCAAGTAGAATACAGAAATGTAAAAGTTGGCTTCTATCATATTGCCAGTCAAGTGAATTATAAATGAATGTTCTATGACCAATGAGATGATAAATCTTTTCATTGTATCCTTTCAAGAAAGTTATGCAGCTTTAGAAATGTGATTTTACTATACTAAGGTTAGAACTCTAAGTCCTGTTAATATAATTTGGATACTGAGGACTCAAGCAGTCTAAGGCTGGTGATGTGGTTAAGTGGTAAGTGCTTGCCTAGAGCATACAAGGCCCTGGGTTCAATCCCTAGCACCACATAAACTGTGTGTGGTGGCTCACACCCATAATCTCAGCACTGGAGAGGTAGAGATGGAAGGATCAGAAGATTATAGTCATTCTTGACTGTACAGTGAACTGTAGGCCAGCCTGGGCTACTGAAACTGTGCCTCAGAAGAGGAGGAAAATAAAACTACAATGAAGGAGCTGAGGGATGTACTGAGTAGGAGTGCACTTGCCTTGTATACAGGCCCTGGGTTCAATCACCAGGCCAGCATTTAAAAAAAAAAAGAGGAATGTTACTTTGATGTGTTTATAATATCCATGGATGTTAGTGACAGCTCTGTGTGTGCCTCAGTACAACTAATGCCAGTCCATCGAATTATTTTATGTGAAGTAATAGGAAAACAGTGACAAGGTATGAACTGTGATTATTATTATTATGGCAAATAAGGTAGTGCTTTTCTTCTCAAGGAAATCTTTCCTTTGAAGAGTTTTTTTTTTTTTAATTTTCTGTGTGTTATAATCAGGGTTTGAAGTTCAAATGTAATTCATCTGCCTAATGTAAAAATTAATGCTTAAAAGTGGAAACTCAATTGAGGTACAAATTTTATGTCATTACTTATGAATAACCCCTGCCATAGCTAGAGGAGGACTCTGAAGAGTGGAGTTATGAAAGTATTTCTGAAAAGGAAAACACAGGTCACAATGGCCAAAGGATTTGATTTTTTATGCTCATACAAAATTCATCACCAAAATTTGGGTATTCTCTCATACTTGACGTTAGAGTGGGAATGATGGTCTGTAGTTTAAATGAATGGCATTAAGTAGACGAAGCAAGTTAGCAGAGACTGCACACTGATTGTAGATTCAGAGTTCAGCCAGACGAATACTTGCTGAGAGATATTTTGAATACAGCACTGTGCTGAAAGAATATGCACTGAGTCCTTCTAGATGTAGAAAAGTTAATGGTAGCCAGTGCTTGTATTAAGACATAAACTCCTTGGTTTAAATGCCTATTTTCGCCTGCTTACATTGTCTACTCCATTCCTAGTCAAGTTTGTGCAGTGGCATGCAAGTTACTCGTCCTTTCCTTGGCCACATATGTGAGGACATCTTAGAGCTTTCACTTCTTACAGTGGCCATTTCTGTTTAAATACTTTTAACTTCCTGTTAAGAAGTAAATCAGATCTATTACATAATGCTTAGAGCACTTTGCAGTCCTAACTTTTATATGTCATTGTGAAAACATCAAAACACAATAAAACCTAAAGATCTCATAAGTTCTCTCAGAAGTTCTTTGGATATCAGCACAGCCAACTTCCTCTCCTTCTCCAGGGCTTTATCTCTTTTTTTCTTAGTGAGACCTACCTTGATCACTCCATTTAAGATTGCCACCAGTGGGGTGTAGAGATGGCTTAGTGGTTAAGCACTTGCCTGTGAAACCTAAGGACCCCCGTTAAAGGCTCGATTGCCCAGGCCCCACGTTAGCCAGATGCACAAGGGGGCGCACGTGTCTGGAGTTCGTTTGCAGTGGCTGGAAGCCCTGGTGCACCCATTCTCTCTCTTTCTGTCACTCTCAAGTAAATAAATAAAAATGAACAAAAAAGATTGAAAAAAAGACTTGTCTCCTTTAAAAAAAAAAAAAAAAAGATTGCCACCATTCCTGTTAGCCCTGTAATCCTCATTGCCCTGCTCCAGGCTTGCTGTCTTTCCTTCCTGCATACTTACTACCCCCTTAGAGACCGATTAATATACTTACTTGCTTCATTGCATTTTGTCTTCCCTTACCTATGCTTTAATGGGAGCTCCATGAGTTGACTCCTTATTTTTTTCTCTGCTCTATACTGAGTACTTAGAATACTTAGACATTGTAAATGATTATTAAATCAATGAATGAATATTCTTAGGTCAACATAGTACCTGGTACTTTGCAAACATTTAACATTTTTGACTACTTCAAAAAGTAAGAAAAAGTTTTGGATCCATTGTCCTCAAAGTAAGGTATGCAATTCTAGTTTTGTGGAAAACAGGCCAGAAGCAGTGTCTAGACATCTTAAATTGTGTGTTAATCTTGGGAATGTTTTCTCTCTATGTCTGTTCTGAGAGAAAAATCAGAATTGAGGATTGCCTCTACCAGTAAGGAACTTTGCTTCTCCAATGAGGTGCATTTTTGTTCCCTTAAACCCTTTGAATTTCTAGGGCTGTGAAAACACAAAAATCCATGGAATTATTCTAAAATTGGACTAGGTTTAATTTTATACATTCCCTTTTAGAATTTCTAACACCACGTCACCTAGAATAAAAATTTGTTCAGTGCAATGCAGCCTAATAACTGCTTACTTAAAATTTATAGTAAAAATTAAAATACATGTTAGTTACATGTGGTCTTTAAGCAGCAGCATATTTTAGCATGAATTTTACTGTTTTATCTTAGTAAGCTCAAGTCAGTACAATATATTGTTATCTCTTATATATACTTACTGTCTTGAGAAACTGGTCCTAGGGCCAAAATTAAAGTAATGAGTGTGTTAGGTTTTGTTGTGCTTTGATTTTTTCACACTGAAATTTATGACTTCAAAGAGCTGCAAGCGTTAAGTAACAGATCTGCTGTATTTAACAGGAAGGTGAAAAACATTTCAACATTTTATGTACTTTGTGAGAATCCTCTTGAATTTTGTCACTGACCCAATATAGAAGGGATGAACACAGGGGAAACAGACACTGGTTGATGGTCAGATGCATTTACTTTTTTGTTATGTGCCCTAGTAATTATCACTTCTTCCCCTTACCTTAACTTGTTAGAGATTTTTTTTAAATATTACATTTATTTATTTGGAAGAGAGAGAGAGAGAGAGGCAGGTAGAGTAAGAGAGAGAATGGGCACACCAGAGCCTCTATCCATTGCAAACGAACTCCAGATGCATGTGCCACCTTGTGCATCTGGCTTACATGGGTACTGGGGAATTGAACCTGGGTCCTTAGGCTTTGGAGGCAAGCACCTTAATCACTAAGCCATCTCTCTAGTTCATGTTAGGTATTTTTTTAAAGCTGAAATTTATTATGTAACTTGAGAAGAAAGCTGGAACACATTTTTTTTTCTGACAGACATAGTTTTGAGTTTGTGATCAAATAGTTGTGCATTTGAGTTGATATATATGTTTAGTAAGTTATGTCATAACCTCTCTGAGCCTCAGTTTCTAAATCTGTAAAATGGTCATGGTAGCTATCTTTTAGAATTATGTGTCTCAAAATGTGTATAGGAGGGCTCAATTTTTATTTTTGTTTTCTTCGTGTGTATGTGAGTGGTTTTGTGTGTTTATGTGTGTATGTGTAACCACATGTCTGGGCATGTGCATGTATGCATAAATGTGTGGTGGCCAGAGGACAACCTTGGGTGTCATCCTTAGGAAGGGTATCATTTGAGATAGAGTCTCTCATTGGTTTGGCACAATTAGGTTAGACTGGCTGGCCAGCAATTTTCAGGAATTCATTTATCTCCATCTCTCCAGTACTAGGGAGGAATTGGGGATTATATTCAGTTCCTCGTGCTTGAGAGACAGGCACTTTAACCACTGACCCATTATCCTAGGCTTTCCCACCCCTTCATTTCCTATTTTTACCATCTCTTGAAGATAACTTTTAGGGAAATACTGTTTTGAGGGAGTTATTACACAAAGTAAATTACCAGAAAGATACCAAAGCACACAGAAATGAATGGCTAAGTTTTAAAATTCAGTTTGGGGCTTGAGGGATGGCTTAAGGTGCTTGCTGGCAAAGCCAAAGGACCCAGGTTTAATTCCCTAGTACCCATGTAAAGCCAACTGAACATGGTGGTACATGTGTCTGGAGTTTGTTTGCAGATGCGAAAGGCCCTGGAATGCCAAGTTGCCCCCCTTTTCTCCCCCGCTTCTGCCTCTTTCTCAAACAAATAAATAAATAAATAAATAAAAATTCAGCTTTAGCTTTAGAATTCTCTGTCATACTGGGTTTACGCAGAGTTTGATAAATGCCAGTTTTGCAGTTTTTATAGCATCAAATCTGTTCGAGCAGTTGATAAACTTAAGTCACATGATTGGGAAGCAGGCAGAACAAGAAAACAAACTCTTTTTTTTGTGAGGTGGAGCGTGGTGAGATGAAGTTGAGACAAGCTGCTGTGCAACTTGTGCAGCTCAGGCTGACACGGAACTTGTGACCCCTCTCTGTCAGCCTTCCTAGTGTTAAGTTTTACAGACATGTGCAGCTTTGTCCAGTTCAGACAGTGAGCTCTTGCTGTGTTTATTCCTATTTGGAACATGAGCCCATAGATTTTATAAAAAATTCTACCTTTAGGCAACATCATGGCAAATGCCTTAAAAAAAGATGTTGGGCATATTTCAGTGTATATATACCTCTGGATTGGTTCAGGCAGATGGAGATCTGCTCTACACCAAAGTTACACTCTAGAGAATGAGTCATGATTAAATACTAGAGAGATTAACATACTGTGTTGCCTATATATGCACACTCACTGTGCCTTAAGAGTTCACTATTTAATGTTCACATAAAGAGAAACGTCCTCTCCCTAACATACTTCTAAGCCAATCTAGAGGTCATTGAACAGATGTCATATAATACAAAAGTTAAATTACCCTATGTAATAAGAAAATTATAGTACCTAAGTTAAGATAGTAATGGGAAGCCAGTGAATTACTTTAGAATTTCAAAATGAAATATCTTCAAAATTAACAGTGACACCACATGACTTTGGAAAAGTGTGATAGTAATAGGAAAATCAAAGACAAAAGTGAAGCTTTTCTGAATTTATATATACCAATTTTGGCTATGCTAGAAGAGCTAATGTAATAAATCTTTAAATTGTCCAAGAAATATGTTATTTATTATTATTATTTATATGGAAAGTCATTTATTAAAAGCTGACTGACTTTTCATTGAATTGTTTAATATAAAATCACAGTAATTGTTTCTGGTACATATACACTTCCTTTTGCTGTTAGGTAGACTTTAAAAGCCCAATTATTTTGAGAACACAGTATGACCAGAGAATGAAAATGTATAAAGTTTGACAACTTTCAATAATCACTAGCATTTCTTAGAGAATAAGCCTCACTTACAGTTAAGAAACAATATTTATATTTAAGGTTGAAAAGCCAGGATGTAGGAAAATTTTGCTAATTTGGAAGATGACCTTTAAGTGCACCAAAACCAAATAATTTGTAGGCTATGACATAGGGCACATTCCTACAAAATTTGTGTGAATACTGCTTTAGTGGTTCTTGAAAGACAAACAAAGAAAGCTGGACTGAAATCTTTATTCCCCTCCCAAATAAGATGGAGTCTTAACAAAGGAGTACAGCAGCACTCTTTCAAAGCTCACCATTAAAATGAGGTCTCTGTAGCACAGTTAATGAGATGGTTCATAGTGGAAAACAATCTGTTTTTAAGAATGTTTAGATCAAAAGTAATTTCTAATCTATGAAATAAAGTCTCTTCAATACCCTTCATTCACCAGTAAAGCTTTTATGTTTGTATTATTTACTTCAATCAGATGTTTTCAATTTTACCTTTTTCCCTGTACAAATACTTGGCATGGTTCATCAATACTGACCAACAGCTTTATTCTTTTTCTTCAGAAAAGAGAGATTTTTGAGAGAGGGAGAATGAAAAAGAGAGAAACATCTTTACCTAAATGATTTGCAAGCATCTGTGCTTTAAGCTACTTTTTATGAACACTCCTTAGTAAATGACTCAAGGTAAAAAAGCAGAAAAGCATCCAATGTTAGGAAATTGCAATCCAATACCATGTAATTTAAACCTGCAGTTGCTTCTCTTGTACTAAATGACATACAGATGGGTAGCTTAGTTCTCTCAGCTTTGGGAACACAATTGGCCTTTTTGTATGAATGAACATATATTAACTAAAAATATTTTGGACAGAATTGCTTAATTCTAATTGTATATATTTAAATTATTGATTTCTTTGGAATGTATAATTTTAACCACAATAATTTGTCATGTAAAGTTTATAACTAATGAACTTTTGACAAAATTAACAAAGATGCCTTTCTAACAAATAAATAAGTCAGTCAAAGTATTTTTTTTCCGAGGTTGGGTCTTACTCTAGCTCAGGCTGACCTGGAATTCACTATGTAGGCTCAGGGTGGCCTCAAACTCATGGCAATCCTCCTACCTCTGCCTCCCAAGTGCTGGTATTAAAGGTGTGCACCACCATGCCTGGAAAGTCAAAATAATATTTAAGGAGCGTATAGTGAGATAATGAGTTGAAAAAAAAACTTACTTATCATAGTCCACTTATTTAAGAAAGAGCCCTTCTTAATTCAAGCTGAACAAATGTTAATCAGAGAGCCATTTCTATTTACTTCTTAGACAATAGTAAGAATGGAAGTAGGGTTACTTACACTAGCATAAACCTGGTATGATGTGGTGCCCAGTGAGCTGAGAGACCCAGCACCATTACTGATGTACCAGCTGTTCCTGCAGCTAGTTCTTGGCCAGGGATGGGCCAAGGTACCATGTTCCAAAAGGTCAGCAGAAGCTCCACAGTCATTCCCACAGGCCTTTAGCTAAGGTTACCTTTCTGTTTGGCTCTGGTTTGCTGTTTTCCTGCCTCTGAATTTTCTGATGGAGAATTAGCAACTCTGTCTTTGTGGCCCTGATTCTGGAAACTGATATACTTCTTCAATCCTGCGAATCAGATCAGTGGTTACCTGCATGTTCCCTGATATTAGTTACGTTAAGAAGAGAAGAATTAGGATGTCTTTCCACTCCTAAATCACATTTTGTTGCATTTCAAAAGAAGTTGAATTTAACATTCAAGACACTATGAAAGCTTTCTTTTAGAAACTTCAAAACATGGTAAGAAATCTTTACATGCAGGACCATCTGTGAGCTTCTTTCCCACTGTGATGGATGGCAGAGAAAAGCAATTTTACTGCATTGAGTAATGGTTGCCCTGTCTTGGAGTTATATTTCTTTTCAATCATTTGTTCAGGTAAAATAAAATACTGCATATAAATAGGTATTGTTCGAATACTTTACTACAGTCTGTAGGCTGAAATAAAGGCTATCCTTGTTATTGCAGCCATATTGAAATTATGTCACCATTCAAATGCACTGCATCAGTGAAGGCTTCCTAGCTGTACTTTGCAAAAAGAAAATGTAGGCCTCTAAATAAAATCAGTTTCACTGTCCCTTTTTTTTTCTTGGTGAAATCCTTTACCCATTTTTATATTTTTTGGAATTTTTTGAATCTGAATTTACTATAAATACCTTCTTTTGCAGTCTATTGAAAGTTCTTTTGATGCCTGTTTAACATGGTGAGATACAGACTTTGGAAAAACATGTATTGCTAAGGATTCTACAAGAAGTATATGATGGAATCACACACACACACACACACACACACACCAGATTCTACGTATAGAAAACTATATCAATAGGATCCCAGAAAAATAAATAGGGTGGTAGTTAAATCATCTAGAATGGTTATTGAATGATGTTTCAAGTTGCTTTACCAAGCTGCAAAATCATTGGAGAGTTATAGTTTGACTGGTTATGCCTGTCATAAATACTTGCAAATACATATGTTCTATTAAATTTATTTTCATGTGTTTATGTGTGTGTGGTATGCATGTTCATAAGTGTGTGGGCGTGCACATGTGTTTGTATGTGTGTATGTATGTGGAGACCAGAGGTCAATACAATAAGTGTCTTTCTCAATCACTGTCCACCCTACTTTTTGGGATAGGGTCCTTCACTGAACCTGATAACTGATTTGGATAGACTAGTTAGCCAGCAAACCCTATGGAACCTCCTGTCTCCTCCTTCTCAGTGCTGGGATTGCAGACATGCACACCACATATGGCTTTTAAGTGGGTGCTGGGGATCCAAACTTGGGTTCCCATGTGTGTGTGGCAAACACTTTACTGACTGAACCATCTCCCCAGCCCTCTGAATTGATCTTTAAAAAAGGAGTTTCAGTATTAGGAGAGAGAGGATATATCACCATCTTGCAAATAAATGTCCAGGGAGATTTTAGTTTCACATGCTAGAAGCTTTGGCTGTAACACATTGTCACTGCTCCAGTGGAATCACTTGGATCTTAAGAAACATTCTTTTTAAACTTACAGAAATAATCAGCTGCAGCTCAGGTAAGGGTTCCTAGTGCATTAGGGACTGGGCTAGTCATTGATGAGTGACTGTAGGAGTTGTGCTGTGGCAGCCAGCCAAAACAATCATTTAGGATTCAAGCTAAAAAGCCTCTTTCTCCCATATCCTCTCTCTTCCCAGGGTCATGTAGGGATAAAAAGAACTGCAAGGTGGTCTTTTCCCAGCAGGAACTGAGGAAGCGGCTGACACCCCTGCAGTACCATGTCACTCAGGAGAAAGGGACTGAAAGGTAAGGCACACTGTAATAAAAAGCTGTTGAGCATGAGTTTCTTTTCTCTTCTTTAGAATTCTTTTCCTTGTCAATTATTTCAAAGAATTCTATATTTACGTGCTAAAGTCCACAAATTTGTGTTTTTGAAAACGGCAATGCTTGGGTTAAGAGTAAGTTTTATTTGTTCTTTCCTCCCTTTAATGAACGCTCTATCTTATGTGAAGTCACAGGGCTTTTGTTAAGGGCCTGTTTTTAGTTTACAACAAAATGTGTGGAAGTAATAGCAGTTTAGGTACATTTTTTGGGAAGACATCACAGTAAGCAAAACCATGAGGACATGGAGCTATGCCAGGAAGCTGAAATTCTGAAGGTGGCCATTGTAAGTATAGACGTTTTGGCTGCAAAAAGAAGGTAGCATAATTTAGTTCCTTTCTACCCCACTCCAATTTCTTTTTGAAGCACATGTGGAGAAAGTATTTATTGGCTCATTTGTGGTTGGAATGTCAAAAATTTTCAATAACTGCCCTCACATGGCTTTGGTCCTTGGAAGCTCGCCCTATATCCTGGAAAAAAAGAGCTCGTGCACTTCCAAGACTGTTTTTAGTGAATAAAGTCTCTCTCAGCTGATTCCAGCTCAAAAGTAACTTGCCAAGGTCCAAAGATTTTGTTGTCTAATTTATGCCATGGAGCTTGGCATGAAGCCGTAAACTTACCTCTGATCCAGATTTATTAATGATGTAACTTTGTGTTTTCATTCATGAACTGAAAGAGCTCTTTACCACACATGGGATCCTTGTTAATAGGCAGCACACTCTTCCTGTCACAGAATCTACTGTTTACTGAATTTACCAAGTGTGGAATCTCTAACAAAGTTCATCCTCACTATACACTGAGCCAGTGGTGGGCTGGTCCTCACCACTGAGGACTTTTGCCCGTCCTGTTGTGTACATGACTAGCAAAATGATTTAATGCACACAAACAACCAGAGATTAGGTCATTCTTAAAAATTCTGTTTATAAAAAAATTGGACCTCGTAAAGAGGGTGAAAGGATAATAAAAACAAGCTGCAGAGCACATAGACTTTTTGTTGGGCGACCACAGCTGATTTGTATTAGCTGAATGACCTCCTAGCCTTTAAGATTGTTAACTTAGAAAAATATTCCCTTAAAGCTGCAATATTCCTTTTCAAACCCCCAAATAAGACTTCTTCCACTTGAAGTCTTAGACCCTTGCATGTTCTGGTATACCCATGAACAGTGTGGAGTAGCAGAAATCTTATATAATAATGTGCTTTCTGTGACTCAAACTGCAGACTTTTTTCAAAAATAGAAAAACATTCTAAGTATTACATAACTAGGTGGCTTGACTTTTTTTATTTAACATGCATTAGTTTAGAGTAGTTATATACACATTTTATTATAGAGATTTGAAATATATTAGTATTGTTCATATTTCTATGGTTAGTCTGTTCTCATTTTAGAACAAAAAGCCCTTGAAAGATTTATTAGAGAAGTGTATTTTAGGTAAGTATGTTCTGTGAGAAGTAACTCTTGCTTTAATTTTTGATGATCTGTTTATGTTTATCAGTGCCTTTGAAGGAGAGTACACACATCACAAAGATCCTGGAATATATAGATGTGTTGTTTGTGGAACTCCATTGTTCAAGTAAGTAGACTGAGAACCAGTAGGTATAGATGTATCATGGCAGTAAACTCATTGCTTGTTCACCTTAGAACTGAGCTTTCCTTTGTCTTTTTCTATTCATGTTTACATCCTACAAAGAAGAAGTAATTATTAACTTTCATGATAAATTACTACTCTGATAGACTGGCTGATTTTACACTGTTCAGATTTTAAAGACATCTAGCATTAACTTGTTCCATATTAATAACCATCATTCTTAGCAGAGCTATGAAATATTTGGGGAGCATAGATATGTTCATGTATTTATTGATTTTTTTTGATCTTCAAGTGATGGAGATAGAAAATTCATTTATTGACCACATGTACATCCTTCATATTTAAAACTATTCAGCAAGTAGGCTAATTATGCTTCTACAATGGTGGGAAACATTTGTGTTGAAAGTGAACACAAGACATATATTATATATCCATAAGAATATTATGTAATAGGAAGGTAGCAGTTTTAACAATGATCTAAAATGCTTTTTTTTTTTTTTTTTTTTTTTTTGGTTTTTCGAGGTAGGGTCTCACTGTAGCCCAGGCCAACATGGAGTTCACTATGTAATCAGTCTCAGGGTGGCCTCGAACTCACTGTGATCCTCCTACCTCTGCCTCCCAAGTGCTGGGATTAGAGGCATATGCCACCACACCTGGCTCCTAAAATGCTTACTTTTAGTTGTGTGTGTGTGGGGGAGGCATATGAATGCAATTGTATACATGTGGAGGTCATAGGACAGCCATGAGTGTTGGCCCATGTCTTCTACATTTTTAAAAAAATATTATATTTATTTGATAGAAAAAGAGGAAGAGGGAGGGGAGAGAGAGAGAGAGAGAGAGAGAGAGAGAGAGAATGGGTGTGCCAGGGCCTCCAGCCACTGCAAATGAACTCCAGACATGTGTGCTCCCTTGTGTATCTGGCTAATGTGGGTCCTGGAGAATCGAACCTGGGTTCTTTGGCTTTGCAGCCAAACACCTTAACCACTAAGCCATCCCTCCAGCCCTTCCACCTTGTTTTTGAGGCAAACTCTCTCTTATTCACAGTTGCACACAGCCAAGTACTTGGCCTACTAGCTTTGGGGTTCTCCTATCTCTGCCTCCCTTCTCTCTCTTTATACACACTGTGATTTTGGATGCTTGTGCCATGCAACTGGCCTTATATAAATTCTGGGGACCCAAACTCAGGTCGTCAGGCTTGCATAGCAAGCACTTTGCCCACTGAGCTATCTCCTTAGCCCTAGATTCTTTATCTTAAAGATCCCAACAGTTTGCCATGAAGCAAGTTGCACATAGACTTTTTGACCAAAATAATTAATTCAATTAGCACCTCCTGGTATTTACCTAGGTGGAGAAAATCCTAGATTTGGGGGAATAAAGACAGAAACCTTATTTATAGGGCTGGGGAGATGGCTCAGCATTTAAAGATGCTAGCTTGCAGTGCCTGATGACCTGGGTTCAGATCCCCAGTACCCACCTAGAGCCAGATGCACAAAGTGGTGCATTTGTCTAGAGTTTGTTTGCAGCAGCAAGAGGCCCTGGTGTGCCCATAGTCTCTCAGTCTCTCTGTCTGTCTTGCACACACTCCATTAAAACATTAAAACACAGACATATAGAATTTCATAGGAGATATGAATAAACATGAATCTGATACTTGAAGCATGTAAAGCACACTCTGTCTCTCCACAAATGTTTTTCCTTTAAAGCACCAACATTTACAGAGTTTCCAGAAATAACAGTAAATAGTAGTTTCTTTGAAATTAATTTAAGAGTTTTAAACTTTTTGCAAACTGGAATAATCTTTTTGTACATTAGTGGAGGTTGAGAATCTGTTACGAATTCTTTATATATATTTTTTCTTCATGTTAAAAAACTGACCCTTCAAATTGTCACCCATTTCCTCACAGAAAACACACATCCTTATATTTCAACACCTTTAGCTAATGTCATAATAGTTGATCTAACACTTAAGATAGTTGCTGAGCCATGTTAAACTTGTTAATATCCCAAATGCAAAAATTGGCCACATCCTTTTACTTTCTACTTAAGATTCTCCATCTCTTTCTTGGTCATGTGATTCACTAAAATCCTGGATTTAAGGAAAATTTACTGTTTTAAATAAGAAACAGAACCAGTGGTAATGAAGAATTTAACCCATGTGAGAGTTTGAATCACAAATCCTGGAAGCAAGACCGTTATCCAAACATAGGTACGGGTGAGAGTCAGGTTTCACACTTGATGTGATGTGCCTCTGTTTCCTTTAGCATTCTTGTAAAGAAAACTTTTATTTCCTTAATTTTTAAGGACTATGGTCTTACTTTTCCAATCCTATCCTTTCAATTTTCAATTGTTTGCTTCTCCCTTCTTGATTTCTCTTTCTCCACTGGAGATGGAGTAATTCACTGCTCTAGTGCAGTTGTCTTCATGTAGAAAATCTTTACCTCCAGTACCCCACAAAGACTTCCCAGGGGACACAAGGCTTGAGAGTTTTGAGGGGATCAGTTTTCCATTCTTCAACTTTGGGATGTAAATTCTTCTGAAACTGGTACATCTGAGGGTATTGGTGGTCTTCCTCATCTTCCTTCTCATCTCTATAATGATTGATTTTCTTCTATTTTACCTGAGATATCACCCTTTTCATCTCAGATGTTTCTGTGATTTATTGTCCCTGTCTATAATTTTCCAGGCATCAAGCAAAATACATTTTAAGAGGCTGGGAAGATGTCTTAGTGGATAAAGGGCTTATTGTATACCTGAGTTCAGATCCCTAACCCCCCCATAAAGTTTAGAAGCTGTGGTAGGCATCTTGAATTCTAGCAGCTGAGGGGGAGAGGGAAGATATAGACAGGAGAGTGTCATGGAGGCTCGTGGAAGCTAGTCTGGTGAACATAGTGGTGAGCAGCAAGGAGAATGAGAGACCCTGACTCAGAACCAAGTAGAAGGGGAGGATTGAGACCCAGAAGCTGTCCTCTGACTTACATGTGAATGTTGTGGCACATACATGCCTGTACTCATAACACACACGTACATACACTCAAAATGAATAAATTTAAATATATATTGAACATGTATACAGAATAAAAAACAAAAGAAAATTCTTTTGTAGTTACTTAAAGGACATTTTAGTTCATTAGATAATAAGGAGGTTTCAGTCAGCTCCCAAGCAGGATTTAAAACCCAGTTATTTCAAAAGAAAACTTTACAAAATTATGAACTGTAGCAGAGGATTAGAGTCACAAGGAATTTGCTAGTAAGAAGTAAAGGGAAGCTCCTAAGAATTCACAAATAGCAGGAATGGTAAGCATGATCCCCAGGGCTGAGGCAGACCTAGGAAAAACCTCTTCCCCACCCACAGCCCTACTCTCCTAACCCTAGGATTGAGAAGGCGAGGGCATGGTCATAACTACTATATGACAGAATTCATGGCAAAGCCAAGATGGAAACTTGCTGGAAATATGGCTTCTGGAACATTCTGGAAATATAAATGCTGGAATTTTTTGTGGAAATCTACCCTTTAGGGTGGTGAGGAAAGTTGTTGGCAGGATAGTGGCTCAGTGGAGGCAGGCCTTTGAGAGGACTATCGGGTTGCTTTGATGGGTGTGCACTGAAAGAAACAGCAGGCACCGAGAAGCTGCTCTTGCCATAGCAGCTGGGCCTGGGGAGTCATGAATGCTGAAAAAGCTGGTGCAAGAGAGACTTTGCTTTGAAAGAGCCAGGTGATGGAGAAGATGTGACTGCTGAGGGAATTTGATTCTGGAGAAACTATGTGCAGGATGGGAGCAGCTGCCCTTGCTGCAAGAGCTGAAAGTGAGGATGTATATGCTGTGAGATTCAGAGGCTGGAGAAGCCTGTGGAGTAGGCATGTTCAAATGAAAAGGAAGACAGTTTCCTCCTGCATTCGCTCTCCTGTGCCCTTTATCTATTTAACTTCAGATAGCTGACAGAGACATAAAAAGGCCCAGCTCCATTCTAGCAAAACAGGTAAGTAATGTGAGTTGAGAAGCAACAAATTGATAACTGGCACCAAGGCTTCATTTTTTATGATGCATTTTATGTTCCTGATCAAAAGTTTGACAACTACTCACTTTTATAAATTAGTGATGTCATCATTAGGGTCCCTGTAGACAATTAGTTTCATGGGTTGTATTTGCTTGTGCACCTGTGTGTAGTTTGTGTTAGATGAATGGGAGTGAGAGATGATAAGCAAAATGGAACACCATGATAAATAGCAGTAGAAAAAAATAAGTGAAGTTCTGAATTTAAAAATGTCTAATCATTAGTTCTGTGAAACATCTTCCCCCAACTTACATTTCTGTTATCTAATTCACACTTAAAATACATACATATGTGCATATAGACATAATAAACTTTTATTTAACTGACATATGTATATTATGCTTCCTTACAGAAATGTCTGTTTAATTATTCTCATTTCATTTTCAAACTTATAGTCTTAATACATTCCCTCCTTGAACAATATGCTGCTTTCTTACTGCTTCCCAAGTACAAGCACCTCATTCACAGGCTTCTTATAAGTCAAATGTGTAATTTATTCCACAGTTCATGTTTTCTTCACATTCACAAATTTTACAAAGCTAGTTTATTTCTCATATAGTACTACTGTACTATAGTAAATTAACTGACAGAAGTAAGAATGTTCTCACCTCTAGTTATTTGAACTTTTAAAATTTCATAAAGTGAATTTACAACACATCAGATAAACTAAAGACGGAATTGGTGAAATAGTTAAATTCAGAAAATACATTTGACCATTTATATCATGCTTTGACACTTTGCCAGGTGTCATAGAACAAATAAAATAAACTTATGAAATATTTTTTCCATAAGGCAGCTATAGTTTAGTTGGCACAATAGGAAAGACATGAGAAAAAAATATAAAAACATTGCAAAATTGCATTAGTATCTACTAAATGTGCCTGTTATAAATGCTTCTGTATGTAATAGGAAGGTGTATGACTATACCAGGTTGACAAATGTTCATGGAGATGAGACCACATTTCACTAGGCAGAGAGAGGTGGTGGTTTTTTTTATATGGTAGAGGATCATTACAGAACATCCTGGGAGAGGAGGAATTGGAGACAAAATCAAAAGTGAATTCTTCAAGGAAATAGACGGGTCCAGAAACAATGGAAAGGTAGGTTATGTTGGGGAGTGATGGATCATAATAGTGAACCAGTTAGTGAGGTCCTTGGATACCAAAAATTACATTTAAAATATTAACTTGAAATACTGTAAGCCCCAGAGTCTTTTCATCCATGAAGCCTTCTCTATCCTTCTGAAGTGGGCTTTGCTAACTTTTACCTCTATTCCTTAGCATGTTTTTGAGTATTTACATTATTGAAAATTTAACTTTGTTCTAAATTATCTATGTATATGATTGTAGGTCCTCTAGTAAGTGAATTTCACAATGACAAAACCATTCCCTAGTGATATTTTTTTCTCTGAGTCCAGGCAGGTAATAATTACTATATATTTGTTGATCACATGTATGTCTGAATGTTATTGGATTGGTTGTGGAGAAAGTTTTAAAACAGGAATAGCATGATGAAAATATGAAGTTAGTCATAACAGTATACAGGATGGATTTCTGGGACTGAAAAATAGAAGGATATGAAGGTCTCAATAGCACTCTTATTGGGAAGTCCCCTCCCCATCAGCTGATTATCATTGTGCAATTAGTTTCTAATGAATTTGTTTGAGACTTTGAAGAACTACATAGGATGTTCTCTATTGTGTATACATTTATTCATTAGGCCTTGAATTGAATAACTCATTTTATAATATAGGTTTATTAATGATGGTAATAGTAACAATACTAAAATGATGGCTAACACATAATACTTATTTTCTTCATTTGCAAGTAAGGGAGGGAAGGAGAGAAAGAGAGAGAGAGAGACAGGAATGAAGGAAGAGAGAGAGAGAGAGAGAGAGAAAGTATATGGGCACACTAGGGTCTCTTGCCACTGCAACTGAAATCCAGATGAATGTGCCACTTTGTACATCTGACTTTTAAGTGGATACTGGGAAATCAAACCCAGACCACCAGGCTTTGCAGGCAAATACCTTTGACCATTGATCATTCTCCCCCAGCCCCAACATATAGCACTTATATGACAGGCACAATTCTTTTTTTTTTTTTTTTTAAGAGGCAGATAGAGGAAATGGGTGTGCCAGGGCCTCTAGCCATTGCAAATGAACTCCAGATGCATGTGACACCTTGTGCATCTGGCTTTATGTGGACACTGGGTAATTGAACCTGGGTCCTTTGGCATTGCAGGCAAGCATCTTAACTGCTAAGCCATCTCTCCAGCCTGACAGGCACAATTCTAAGTGCTCCATATGAAACCATTTACTCTTCACAACGATGTATTTTACAGATGAGGTAACCAAGTAAGGATATATAACATGTAAAAATCACATAGATACAATATAAACATTTCTTAACCCACCAAGCCATCTCCCCAGCCCAATATAAATATATTTTAAAAAGGAATGCCCATTTATAAAGAAAAAAGAAGGCCAAAGAACTATGAATCAATGTTTTATAATTTATTTTGGCCAATCTAGACTGGTTATTTTGATCAACATCATTAGAACAAACAGAACATATGCATATCTCAATTCTTTGAAAAGCATGTATGTCCAAGTACTTGAATAGTTCAGTGGACTTTTGACATCACTCTATCTGGGAGAGTCTGAGTCAGAAGCACTGAGGTCCATTACAGCAGGTTAACCAGAAAGATCCACTTGAAGTCCTTTGTCACCTTGATGAAGATGTAGCCAATGTTCAGAAAGCCATCAAACCATTTAAGCTCTGGGCTATGTGGCTCAACTCTGATACCTGAAACATTTTACTTTCACATATTGATTCCTCATCATATTATTTTTCTTCAAGTAGCTATTTTCCAAATATTTATCACTTAAATTTTTTTCTTTCTGTATTTATGAGAAGACTTATGTCAACTTACATGGGCAATTCTCAGTGTATTTTCTGCTGTGAGGGATTTCTCTGTATTTCCATCATCGTTAAGCAATCAAAATTAAAATGGATTGAAACAAAGCAGCTGGTGGGACTTGGTGAATACTACCCCAGATATCTGAGTTCAGATTCACTATCCTTATATCTGGTAGTTTATACTGGGGAAAAGAAAACTAAACAGGTGTAAAAACTAAATGCAGAAAACATGCCTTATATGCAAGTTATTCAGCAAATGTTAAGTGGCTTGTCCAAGTTTTGGGGACAGATGTGACCACAACAACCTAATAACCTCAGTCTAATGTGAGAAGTGCAGGCACTGTTAGAGCCTGTCTGTTAACACTGATGCTACTGTGGTGAGTCACTCTCCAGCTGTGTCACTATAGTTCAATGTGCTGCAAAGCTGTTCACACATGCTGCATTTCACATGAGCCCCCTGCACAGCTCGGTCTAGGCTACCAGAAAACTTAAGCCATTTTTTAGTTCTTTAAAAACATAAGCTCTTTCATAAAGGGAATCCAGTAAAATGCCAAACATAATTTACTCCATGTATCCCATTCCATTCAACCCTAAAAGAAACTTTAACATGAACTTTTTGCCCTCTGATAGGATTTTGTATCTGTGTGGCAAGGAGGGATGTACAAGTAAGGTGAGAAAGCGTTTTTCATTGTTTCCTTCTCCCTAGATCACACGTCCTCAACTCTTTCAGTGCTATTCATATCCTAATGGTATTTACTAAACCATTTCAGTCATTGGGATTCTAGGGACAACAACATGAGCTTATCATCCAGGTTTTCTTTTTTTCTTTTTTGGAATTATGGCTTGATATTTCTAGCATTTAGAATGCATTTAATTTTGAATTTTTTAAAAGCTTTTTTGTTTATTTTTATTTATTTATTTGAGAGTGACAGAGAGAGAGAGAGAGAGAGAGAGAGAGAGAGAGAGAGAGAATGGGTGCACCAGGGCTTCCAGCCACTGCAAACGAACTCCAGATGCGTGTGCTCCCTTGTGCATCTGGCTAACATGGGTCCTGAGGTCCTTAGGCTTCACAGGCAAGCCCTTAACCACTAAGCCATCTCTCCAGCCCCTTGAATTTTTAATGATTAAAATGACCATCAACACATTCTGAATCCTTTAAAACTTTCATTGTAATGAAACTGCTCTGAAATGAGTAGTGACTTACCTCAACTTTTGTTATAGCTGAACAAGTCATAATTATTTTGAATGGAATATAGAATTGATTTTTCCTATTCTGTTAACCCTTCTTGCATTGTCCTCCCATACTGTGACTTATAGGACAGGTAGTAGGAGTAACTACCTGTCCTTATCTCATCTGATAGTTTTAAGATGGCTTAGAAGAAAAAGACTTTCTTGAGCTACTGGCAAGGACAGGGAGCAAAAGAAAACAATACTGGAACTGTAAACCACTGTAGGAGCATGAAAGCATAGCACTAGAAAAGGTGACATTATATGTACATACAATTATTATCTCCTGCCACATTTTCCAGTACTCAGAGAACTTCTTGTAGGTAAATGCTTATTTCAACAATAGTACTGCTTGCAAATGCAATAGTGTATTTATGCCATTGAGGGAAAAACAATGATGTTGGTTGGGATCTTTTAACAAGGAAGTACTAACTCAAACTAAAGTTCACAAAAGCAAGATTGAGCATTTAAAGTTACATTTTTAAAAAGTAGCCAAATAGTTTTATTATTAAAAATAAATGTTGGTAAGGCCCCTCCTCTCTGAGGAGTTTGCATTCTTTTCCTTTCCCTCCCCTTTCTCTAAAGTAAATGTAATTTAAAATAAATAAATAAAGGTCAAAAATAACCAAATTACATATTCAGGTCAAAATGCATGAAAAAAGTCGGGCGTGGTGGTACATGCCTTTAATCCCAGCACTCAGGAGGCAGAGGTAGGAAGATTGCTGTGAGCTTGAGGCCACCCTGAGACTTCACAGTGAATTCAAGTTCAGTCTGGGCTAAAGTGAGACCAAAAAACAAAAAACAAAACAAAACAAAAAAACCATGCAAAAGAAACAAATAACAACAAAACCCCAATAAAATATGCTGGGACAAAATTCTGACACAGACTTTTGCTAATTCTAGTTATGGGAAGAACAGTAGACATTCCAGCGAATCCAGAGACAAACCAACTAAGATATACCAGTAGACAAGAATTTACCAACATCAGTACAAATATCAGTTATGTATATAACTAGTGAACTATAGCAGTTACCTTCCCATTGCTGGGACATAACATTCAAACTGAAGCAGTGCATGAAAGGAAAGGGTTTATTTCAGGCTTATAGTGTTGAGTGGAAGTTTCATCATGGTGAAGAAAGTATAGCAGAGCCGAGGCTGTGTAAAACATCTTGTTACATCAGCTGCAAGCAAGAGTAAGTGAGCCAATGGAGACCCAATAGGGCTAGACTAATAAACCTCAAGGTCTACCTCCAGTGACAATAGGTTGTTCAGCAAGGCTCCACCTATCAAAGGTTCTACGAGTTGAGGATTGAGTATGAGGCTTAATCATAAACACATGAACCTATGAGGGACATTTCACATTCAAACCACCACACTGACCTAATTTCACATTAGATGAACATAGTACCTTGCCTTCTCCTCTCCTTGTAGTCATTACCAAATATCCCTGGAAGGGCAAATCATCTACAACTGAAAACAATGATCTAGACAATCAGCATGATAATAAACCACATTCAGAGTTGCTGATTTTTATAGTGAAAATATTTCTTTCATGAGCTGTTTCAAGCACAGATGTGACACCATTGAATGTTGAGTTAGGAAGACATGTATAGTTATACTATAAACAGCATTTCTATAGCAGTATTTCTATATATTAGTAAATAACATATATAGGTAAGTTACATTTGCTTACTTTGGAAATAGTGAGTTTTGAGTATTTATTACTTTTAAAATTAATTTATTAAATATTGTATTTGTATAATTTATTTTTGATAATAGCCATGTTTGACAACTAGCTCTGAATGGTCCTAATATCTTAACAATGGATTCTGTCAGGCTTCAGCATACCACTTAAGTGGAGACAAACCAAAGTCAGGTCAATATTATGAATAACTGCAATTCAGTCACAAGTCATCTCAGTTGTAGATTGGATTAAGGTGATTAGCATTTTTCCCTACTCTTAACTTCCTATCAGTGGATAGAATGAACCCTCTCTGGAAGAAGATTATATCATCTAGAGCACTAGTTTTTATATATGATATCTGGTACTCATAAAAATTATTAAACACACCAAATAAAAGATAAAGGCACATAAATTAACTTAAAAAACATGTCTATGTATATGAACTAGATATTTAGATATTTAAGTTTTCAGGTACCTTTAAAATCACAGATTAATATGTCCATGAAAATAGATATGATGGATAGTTTCACCAGAAGGAACAGCAAGCGTAAGGGAGACTGAGTGGGCTGTGGAGATGGAACCAGATGTTAGATACAGTGTGGGTAGAGAGATGGCTGGAGCAGTGCTGGCTGTGGAGAATGTGGTGGAAGTATGGTGTGGGAGCCGAGAGCGAGTAGTTTGAGGAATATATGCAAAGTACCATCTCTGCCACTGCCTGCATGAGTGACAACCTGCCATCTAAAGGAAACTTTGATCTTGACACGGTTTGGTTTTGTAAATGGATACAAATAGTCTTAGGGAACTGTGGGGCATTGGCAAAACAAAGAACACAAATAGAATACAACAGTAGAGGTCTAAGTAGTAAGAGGATACCCAGAAGCATACTAGTATCTTCCTCTCTGAACCTTGGTGACTTGTAAATGAAGTACATCAGCGCTTTTTACTGAATGTTGTCAGTAACATTGCTGTGAATAGTTTCTGCTATCAAAGCTGGCCTCTTCCCTAACAAGTAATGAGGACTTAATGCACCAGGAATGCTAACATATACTATAGCAGTCAAGAGAGAGAGAGAGAGAGAGAGAGAGAGAAAACTGGAGCACATCCATTCTAACAGATACATACAACAGAGAGATGACAAAACAAAACAAAACAAAAAACAAGAAAACAAGCCACTAATAAAACCTCCACAAGCTTTCAACTCCTGAATGCTGGAAACCAAGATAATGAGGTATCTGAAGTGCAAGAAAAATACTACAAGGTCATACTTTTAAAAGGGATCAATGCCTTATATAGGACTTAAATAAATAGATAAATAAAGTAAGAAAATCAATTCGAGACCTAGATAAGAAACTTAGCAAGGTAGGTGGAGGAAAATAAACATGGAGTTAAAATTCAGCAAGGAAATTGTAATTATGAAAAAAAATCAACAAAAATGCTGGAATTGAAATAGCCAACTAAATAAAAATCATAGTGGAAAGCATCACTGAGAAGACCAAGCAGAATAAAGAATATCAGGAGTGGATGACAAGGTCTAGGCAACATTGTACTCCCACATTTATAAAGAAAATCATTGAACATGACCAAAACTTCCAAGAGCTCTGAGATATGTTCAGGAGGTCAAACCCCAGAATCTACGGCATAGAGAAAGCAGCTAAGATAAAATTCTCAAGGCATACTCAATATAGACAATTAAATTATAACAGAAAAGTCCCCAAATCTAGAAAATTGAAATGGACATCCAAAAACCAGGGAAACTTAGAACCCATACAAATGAGCAGAGAGAAGCCTCTCCATGACATAGTAGTCTACGTATCAAAGTACAAAGCAACGTAACACTATTAAAAACCCTCATGGAAAAAATGGCAATTCACAAAGGCATGCACATTAGAATACCACCAGATCTCTTTTCAGCGGCCCTGAAAGCCAAGAAAACATGTAGCAATATATTTTAAGCTTTGAAAGTAAACAACTGCTAACTAACATTGCTTTACCAAGGAAAAGCTATCCTTTAGGTTAATGGAGAAATAGGGACATTTCAAGACAAGCAGTCTAGAGAAATTCATTATAGCCAAGCCAGCACTGGAGAAAATGTTCAAAGGAAATATTGTTGTCCAAGGAGAAAGAAAGAGTTTAATCATGGGAGCTAGAAAAATAGATATATATTCTGTGAGAGGAATAGATAAGCAGAAGAGACCTAAGAAAGAATCCAGCATGCCCAATACAGTGAATCAGCAAACCCCTACTACTAATTGGGGAGGAAGAAGAGAATAAATAGCAATCTTAACAACCAGCAAAACAACCAACCATGTCAGGAATTAGTAAACTCCTGTCAATAATAACCTCAAATGCAAATTAACTTAATTCATAAATTAAAAGATTCAGGTTAGCTGACTAGTTTGAAAAACAAAATACAATTTATCTCATCTCTTCAAGAAGCATACCTCAGTGGCAAAGACACCCAGAGACTGAGAGTCAAAGGATGGAAAATAAACCTATCTAGCAAATGGAGGTTGTAAATAAGCTAGTATAGTTACTCTGACAGCTGTTAGAGTAGACTTCAGACCAAAATTAGGAGAGATAAAGAAGGCCACATATTAATAAAGGGAACAGTTCACCAAGATGATACAGAAATTTTTCCAGGAAAATGGATGAAACTAGAAAGCATGTGAAGCAAAATATGGAAGGCTTAGAAAGGCAAATATTACATGTTTTATGTCATATGTACAATCTAGATTTAAATTTATGTATTTGTATGTTCTTTTATCAGTTCTAAAAATAGAAAGGCAATCATAAAAAAGGGAGAAAGATACTTTAAGGGACGAGAGTAGGAAAGTAGGTAATGGGGTACAGATGGAATGAAAGCAGAAAGGAAGATTATTTGGGTAGAAGAAGTAGACCATGAAGGGGGATGGGAGAGAGCAGTCAGGAAGAAGAATGAATAAGAACAAAATGTATGTATGTATAGATGTGTATATGTATAAATAAAATATATGTGTATATACATATGTGTGTGCCAGAATAAACCCTAATTTTGTATGCTACTTAAAAAAATTGAAAAAGAATAAATAAGTTTTATAGCTGAAAATACAAGCTAAAATTATAAACACAAGAGGTGAATTTAATCATGTATTGGTCAGAGAAGGTAGCATTAGTTATTAGAAAAACAGACTGATAGAAAATAATCAGAATCAAGAAAAGAGAACTAAAAAAAAGTATTGCAAGAAATGTGTTAGCATCATTTCAAGTATAACATGTGTTAGAATTGGATCCATAGAGAAGGAGGGAAAAGATGGTGGCAACAAACAATATTTGAAGACATAATAGCTAATAATTTTCCCAAATAGAAAAAAAGATCAAAATACAGATTGAAAATGTGTTATAAGACTAAAACAGGATTCACCCCAAGAAAACCATATGTAGGTAGGTAGGAGCAAAACTGCTGAAAGCCAAAGGTAGGGACAAAATCTTACAATCAGGTACATGAGTTATCTAGAAAAATAAACATGTAGAACTGTTTAATAAATTAAACAGTTAACCTTCTAAAAGGGTAGTGAAGCTGACCTTTTTTGTCAAGTCTAATCAAGAAAGGAAGTCCAGTGCTGCAAGAAAAATGAAGGAAAAAAAGAAAGGAAGAAAAGATTATTTTCAAAATATTGGGAATAAGTTGAGACATAGAAAAGTTCTTTTAATATGTAGATCTCTTTTAATAAAATTAAAAACCTCAGCAAAATGTTTTTATGAAACAAAGCACAAAACCCAACCCAAGAGGATTCTATGACCCGAATAGATTAGTAACCCTAGAGGAAGCTGACAAGGCAGGCAGATCATTCCAGTGCAGTTATGCTCTGTGTCAATCATAGAAAAAAGATGAAAGGTTACTGACTTCCTTGATTAGTTTAAAATAACACTAAAACCATGATCTGCCAAAAGATTTTATAACCAAATAAAACTATGGAACAATCCCATTTATAAAAATAGGTGGTAGGGTAATCAACTAGTTAAAGGAAGACAGCAATAAACTAATAAGTGAAAAGAACATAGCAGTTTGTTAAATCAGTAACATACGGTGACTGGGCTGTATTTATTTCAAGGAATAACAAATGGCTCAATATTTGGACAACTTAAATGAGAACTATAATCTAAAAAGTATATAACCTGTATGTCAGGAAATAGGAATGAAGTACAAATATATATTTCACAGTAGCACATCCTTGAAGGATTGTTACTCTAGCATATAATACTGAGAAAGAAAAAAAATACTTCCAAATAAATTGTGGAATGCTACTTGTTTTTAATTTTAAATTGACACCTAATGGTTTGTATATCATTGTGTGGTACAAGGCAGTAATCCAGTACATGTATATGGTGTCCAGTGATGCAGTCTGGATAAACAGTGTTTCCCATCTCCCTACATATTTATCATTTCCTTGTATTGAGAACTTGTTCATTCCTCTTTTAGTTATTTTGAAATACAGTGTAAATTATAAATTGCAGACATTTTACTTTGCCATAGAGTTGTAAAACTCTTTCCTCCTATATTACTATATTTTGGTAGCAGTTATTTAACCTCCGTTTCCCATAGACTTATAAGGACCTAGAGACCACTGTTTGCTTCTATGAGATCAGCTGTTTGGACTTTCAGATATGAGTAAAAAAAATGTAGTAATAGCCTTTCTATTCCTGTCTTATTTCACTTGACTAATACCCTTCTGCTCCATCCATATGCTGCACATAGCAAGATTTCATTCACTTTATGGCTTCCTATTCTACTGTGTCTATATACCTCATTTTCCTGATCCATTCCCTTCTCAGTGAACACCTTGGCTATTGTAAATAGGGCTGTAATAAATATGAAAGTGTAGATGTTTCTTTAACATATTTATTTTAGTTCCTTTGGCTGTATACCCAGTAGTGGAATTGTTGGATGATGTGTTATTATATAAGACTCATAGGCTTTCTTTATTCTTTCCAACTTTTCTGATTGGGTTATTTCAAAAGACCTGCATTAAGTCAACAAATATTTTTCCTCTGATTAATTTTATTTTTAAAATCCAGATGTGTGCGCCCCCTTGTGCACATGTGTGACATTCCATGCTTCTGTCACTATGCGTCTGGCTTACATGGGACCTGGAGAGTCGAACATGAGTTCTTAGGCTTCACAGGCAAGCATGTTAACTGCTAAGCAATCTCTACAACCCAAATTATTTTCTTAATTTCATTGAATTGTCTGGGTATTTTCTTGCATCTTTCTGAGTTGCCTTGAAATCATTATTTTGAACTCTTTCCACGCATTGCATAGATTTCCTTTTTCTTCAGATTTTTATGTTCTTTTGAAGGCATCATGTTACTTTTTTGTTTGCTTATTTCTTTATATTTATTTTAATTAATAACAATTGATAACATAATAAATAATTAATAATATTTAGTATGGATACATCTTTTCCCTCTTCCCTGCACCCATTCAGCTGGGGGCTCTCCTCATTAGGGTTGCTGGTATTCCCCATGGGGTTATCGGTTATGCCATACCTATTTTGTCATTGTACTGACATTTACCTCTCACAGTTGCCTCTTAACAATTTTATAGGGTGCTTTTTGCAGTAAAAGGTGTTCCTTCTCTTGGATGCTGGCTTGGAGGAGTGCATTGTTGGTTTTGGGTTGATGAAGTGATGTGTAGACTCCACAGTTCCTCCATCAGCATCAGTGCTGATGCTGAGAGTCTCGCAGGTCTAGTCACAGGAGAGGCTCTGCTGCCAGCAGGGGCACAGCTCTCCTAGGTTGGGTGAGGTAAAGGGGTGTTAACAGTGACTCATGCTTGGTAAAGCAGAATGTATGTGGTTGCAGGGTTGCATTAATCATCTCCTTCTGATGTTCATAGTGGATGGGTCTCAGACTGGCTGAATGGCAGTTGCTTAGATAGAGAAAACAATGTAGATAGGGCTTCTTGGGTGTAAGCTATGCAGCAGTGTGCACATCTGATAACTCCTTCAGTTGAGGTATGGACATATGAGGGCTCTAGGATTTCAGTTGCCTGTGACAGTAGTGGTTATGGAGGAACCTCCCTCTTACTTTTTCCTTCTGTGGGAAACCTCTCCTGCTGCTCTCATTCTAGCAGAGGAGTGGCAGCAGTAGATGCGAGACGTTTCATGCTTGTCTTTATAATATCATCTTGAGTTTCTGCATCCCTCTGCCACATTTCCACTAACTTCTAATACTCTCCCTCAGATACTAAGTTTAATAGAAATTATTTAATTTTGTTCTGGCCCTTTTGTGAGTGAGAGTAGCATATCACACACCACTTCTCAACAGTCTTGCCAGAATTCTCCAACATACCATTTGTTAATACTCTTAAGACATGTCTGACTTGCAGAGAGGTTAATGTGTTAAAAATAAAAATGTTGAAAAGAATCAACAAAATAATGCAAATAGTATTGGTACAAGTAACTGAATATTTAAAAAATAAATTTGGAACCTACTCTGTCAAATTTCTGATAACCCATTATCTTATACTTCAGCAAAGTTGAGGTAAATATTTAAAATATTGACAATAAGACTAAAAAAACCTTGTAAAACATTGGGGTGAGGTAGGCCTTTCCAAACATTTCCAAAATAGCAGGAAAAGGGCATGTTGAATGAGCTACCTAGTAGTTTACATTTATATAGTTTATATATGTGTGTATATAAGTTATATATATGTACATATTATCAGAGGTAAACAGAAAAATAAGTACAACTTATGATAGACAAAGATAAGTATTCAAATTAATTGAGAGAGGCAGATACCAGTAAAATGCACAGAATATACAGGTACTTTTCAAAATAAGAAATATATGTGATCAGTAAGCATGGGCAAATATATTACTTTTATTAGTAATAAAAAAGCTGAAGTAAGAGGAGGAACAGCTTTCCATCTGTAAAATTTTGAAGTTTCCCAATATCATGAAATACAGTGTTGACAGAAATATTGAAAATTAGCTGGGTATCCACTCTAATTTCTTATCAATACCAGTGACAGTTCCTGGTTGTGGGAGTTGATTAAAACCATTTAATCTTCATCTCCCCACTGTTCCAGCCCTTCCACCAAATGGATGCAGACAGCATCTGTCTTCAGATGCAGTCTCCTACTTTTGAATCATAGAATCTATATAGGATGATTTAATGATGTGGTACTTGACGCTGATGTGGCTAGGCTCATACACCCACCTAGGAATATTTCTTGTCCCCTGTCCTCCAGGTGCCTCATTTTTTTTTTTTTTTTGAAGGTAGGGTCTCAGTCTAGCTCAGGTTGACCTGGAATTCACTATGTAGTCTCAGTGTGGCCTCACAGCAATCCTCCTACCTCTGCCTCCCAAGTGCTGAGATTAAAGGCGTGCACCACCATGCCCGGCTGTAGGTTCCTCATTTGTAAATTAAAGACATTAATGATTTTCTAAATTCTCCTCATGTGTAGCACAAACACATGTGATTCGGCCTGACTCTGCACCTTAGAAGTAAAGGTATTCACACTCCTCTATTAGTCATAGAAACTACAGTGATCTGAGGACTGAGGTGCTCAGAGGAATTGCTTAGAAACTTTTACAACTTCAAGCTTTCAAGGGTTAACAGTTGAAAAGGCTCTGCCTATTGAAACTCAATTTCCTATTTTCATTACAACCCCTGAACCATCAGGCTCAACCACAAGGGACTAAGGCACCATTGTACATGAAGCACCAATTTTTGCATAAATTGTTTGGGGCAGTGCCTGGCATATAGAAGCACGAGTCTGAACTATGGTGCCGCAAGTTGAGGCTATGGAGAGCCCAGAGTTTCCTAATATATTGATTGTGGTGACACTTTTTTATGGCACTGCTATCTATATGTACCTGCAACCACCGTCCCCTGCCTCCGAGGACCGGGGGAAGATGGTGTCCCTGTTCTGTGGTATCATCACATTCATGCTGAACCCCCTTATCTACACACTCAGGAATAAAGAGATGAAGGGAGCCTTTAAGAGGTTGATGGCAAGGGTTTTCTTGATCAGAAAACATGAATGTCGAAATGATAGGCCCTGTTAAAGTTGCCACTGCTCAAAAACTTACACTGTTTTATTCTTACTGTTCTTGGAGCTATTATGATGAGTTCATCCAAATAACATATCACCGATAAAGAAACACACAAACATACACACACACACAGAACATTAGTACTTTCAAATATATCCTGAACAGAATGTGAACTGGGATTGCCTTTCAGGAGCACAAATTATTAAATTATGTCAAAAAATCTTAAAATTATACATGCCATTGATTATGCTAAAATTATTTTATACATAAAGGTGTTCTTTATAATAAGACTAGTACAAGTATTCTTAAACTTCATGATAACAAAACATAAATGTACAACATATGAGACTAGATAAATTAACTATATAATGAAAATATATCTGGCATTTAGAGTGATACTGGGTCTGGGTATGGTGGCACACACCTTTAATCCCAGCATTCGGTAGGCAGAGATAGAAGGACCACTGAGAGTTCGAGGCCACCCTGAGACTACATAGTTAATTTCAGGTTAGCCTGGACCAGAGTGAGACCCTACCTTGGAAAAAAAAAAGAAAAAAAAGAGATACTGGGAAAGAACATATAATTATCTGAAAAGGATTTAGAATAAATTTAAGTTTCAAGAACAATGTTAATACATGATCCCATATTCATAAAATATGCATGCCTCTACATATATGCTTATAAACAGTGTAAAAGGTTAGATACTAAATGTTGACAGTAGTTGTCTCTGGATGGTATAATTATTTTTTCTTGTATATATTATTTTTAATTTGTTTTTCTTTTTGGTAGTACTGGGGAATGAACCTAGGACCTTGTACATGCCAAGTAAACACTCTACCAATGAGCTATATGGGATACAATAACAATTCTTTTTAAATTTCCTGAAATGAGCCTGTATTTTTTGGTAATAAAAATATTAATCCAAATTTATCTTTTTATACTAATATTAAAGAATGAAATAAAATGAATTTCAAATTAATTTTGAGTTCCCAAATCCATTCTCTACTGTTTTGTCTTCTGAGTTATTGCTTCTGTTTTTCTCTGTCTTTTGTCCACATGTGAGATTATAGGGATGATATCTCCTATGGTTTGGATATGATTTGAGTGTTCTTCAAGGGTTTATGTATTGGAAGCTATGACACTACTGAGAGGTGATGGGATCTTTAAGATGTGGAACCCAGTGGAAGGTAATTGGGTCACTGGGGGCATTAGCCTCAGAAGGGACTGATATAGTACTTGTGGGACATGGTTAGTTTCTCTAAGGATCAGTTATTAAAAAAGCAAGTCACCCCCTCCCTGATATCTGGCTTCCTGTCTTGTCATGTGACCTCTCACATATGCCATGATGCTTCTGTCAGGTTAGAAAACAGCCAGTGAACCCCTGGCCAGAGCTGAACAGAACATGGCATAGCATACTTTGAGACTGGTCATATCATTTGACAAATAAGCCTCTTTTATTTTTAATTTTCCGCATCTCATATAATTTTGTTTTATTAACAGGAAACAGAATGATGCAATATCCTAGGAAAGATGGCTACTGGCAGACTGATCTACTCAAACCACATTCTCTTAGCCTTCATTTCAGTCACTATTTCAAAATTTTCTCTCTTTCTTGACTATATTCTATCTTCTATCTTCTTGTGGTAGTTATGTAGTCCTACCCCAAGAAAGATACAATTGATGAAGAATGAGACACCAGGGTCTGAAGAGTTATATTTATTTTTCAACAGACTTACTTTATAAAATGTTTATTATGCTTAAATTGAGGATATTTTGAAGCAACAATTGACGCTTACTATCAACAAGGCTTTATTCTGAACATTTTTAAAAGTGTGTCCTTTATTCTTCTTAACAAAAACCAAAGCTTACAAAGGCTATGTAATTTATTCTAGTTAACACTGGCAGTAGAACCAAAATTCAAATCTGCTTGCCCCTCAGGCATTTCTTTCTTAGCTTCTTTATTGTTGTGCTTTCTTGCATTCTGACTGATTAATCTTTTTACTGAGTAATTCAACATCTGGCCCGCTCTTACACTGGTTTTAATTGTTGGTAACTTTCTGATGATGGCCAAGTAACTGTACTTGGATGTTAAAATGGAGAAAGTCATTATTAAGGTATACAGAAGTGAGGTTAAAGTCATAACTTGCCCAATCTACTGTGCATGACTGGATAAGAAAATTAAACTCTGGGAGCTTTAATATCCTGTTTTGTAAGAGAAGCACAATACTTATATCATCATAAGGACTTTTGAGAGGGTTAAGTAAATAATGTTGAAGTGTTTTGTGGATGGCAAAAAAAAAAAAAAAAAAAAAACTACTTGGGAGGAAGAGATAGGAGGATCACTGTGATTTGAGGCTGCCCTGAGACTGCATAGTAAATCCAGGCCAGCTTGGGCTAGAGTGAGACCCTACCTCAAAAAACAAAACAACCCAACAGCAAAAAACCCACTATACATATGAAGCATTGGTACTAAAATAGTATCATGGTTTGTTCTAAATAATAGCTGGCAGAAAAAGTTTATCAGGAAAGAGGGAGGCAGGATGTAAGAGGGTTATTTAAATAGAGACCAGGGCTGGAGAGATGGCTTAGTGGTTAAGGTGTTTGCCTGCAAAGCCAAAGGACCCAGGTTTGATTTTCTAGGACCCATGTAAGCCAGATGCACAAGGCGGCACATGCATATGGAGTTTGTTTGCAGTGGCTATAGGCCCTTCTCTATTTTTTTTCTCTCTCTCCCCTCTTTCTCTCTCTCAAATAAATAAATAAAAATATAAAAAATAAATAGAGACCAGAGTAAATGCTGCTTTAAAATTCTGGGAAGACTTTTCTGTTTGTTGAGTGGCTGGTGTTCTGGTGGCTATCACATACTGGTGCTGATGATAAAAAAGCAGCAGTAATTTGCTCCAGGGGATGCTATTGGGAAGGAATTTATTTTATTTGTCCAAAATAAAGAGAAATCTAGAAAAACTCAAATAGGTAATTGATACTCACAGAAATGAGCTAGTCTATCTCTAGGATAATCTGGAATTCAGTATGAAGCCATCACTTTGAAAGGCTAACAGGCACAGTGGTAATGTTCATAAAAAGATGAACTAATGGTTCAGAAGCTTAAAAACAAGAAACTTGGAAGAAGTGATAAAAGAGAGTCATGGGCCCCCATCGTCTATTTCAGCAACTCAAAAATCTAGGTATTTGTATGAATAAGTTCCATATCTGTCCTCCCAAAGTTATGATTTACCAAGGTGGTAATGGGGCCCAGGAGGAATTTATATTTTTTTTAAATAAATTCCTCCATATTTCTTATGTTTGCTTATATATCAGTCAGAAATTTAATGAATATCTGGTTTGGGATAATATTAATAGCTGTGAAATAAACACTACAAAAGAGTAAAACAAAAAATTATCAGTTATCTATAAGGTTATTGAAAGAGATGATTCTAATGATTCATTTGATATTTAAAGCCTTTTTAATGAAGAGGGCAATAAATTCAGCTTGGAAGTCCAATAGACTTGGGGTTAAAAACCTAACATTAGAGATATATTAGTGTTTTTCTTAAACATTAACAAATGTTTGTTCTATGATATTACTTCTACATAATACAGTACTAGATCCAAGATACATAAATGGGTATTCTAAGGAACATAGTAGACTAGAAGGAAAGTAACTGCTTATTGAGAAACACTGAGTTACAATATGTGAAGCAACTGCTTCATGGAACTCACAGAGTGTACAGCACACTAGTACCTAATAGATCTCATGGAATGCATAATACACTAGTGTCTCATAGAACTCACAGAAGATGTAACACACTAATACTTCATAGAATTCACAGAATGCATAACATGCTAATACCTCATAGAGCTCACAGAACGCATAACGCGCTAATGCCTCATAGAGCTCACAAAACGCATAACACTCTAATGCCTCATAGAGCTCACAGAACGCATAACACGCTAATGCCTCATAGAAATCACAGAGCACATAACACTCTAATGCCTCATAGAGCTCACAGAACACCTAACACTAATGCCTCATAGAGCTCACAGAACGCATAACACACTAATACCTCATAGAGCTCACAGAACACATAACATGCTAATGCCTCATAGATCTCACAGAACATATAACACAGTAATGCCTCATAGAAATCACAGAGCACATAACACTCCAATGCCTCATAGAGCTCACAGAACACCTAACACTCTGATGCCTCATAGACCTCACAGAACACATAACACACTAATACCTCATAGAACTAACAGAATGCATAATATGCTAATGCCACATAGAACTCACAGAATGCATAACACACTAATACCTCATAGAGCTCAAAGAACGCATAACACACTGATACCTCATGGAACTCACAGAACACATAACACTCTAATGCCTCAGAACTTACAGAACACATAACCTACTGATACCTCATAGAACTCACAGAATGCATAATGCACTAATACCTCATAGAACTCACAGAACACATACCACACTGATACTTCGTAGAACTCACAAAACACATAACACTCGAATGCCTCATAGAATTCACAGAATGTATAACATGCTAGTATCTCATAGAACTCACAGAACGCATAACACACTAATGCCTCATAGAACTCACAGAACACATAACACACTAGTGTCTCATAGGACTCATAGAGTATACAACACACTGGTGTCTCATCGAACTCATTGGGTGTACAACACACTAGTGTCTCATAGAACTCATGGAGTGTACAACACACCAGTGTCTCATAGAACTCATGGAGTGTACAACACACTAGTGTCTCATAGAACTCATGGAGTCCACAACACACTAGTGTCTCATAGAACTCATGGAATGTGTCACACTAGTACTTCATAGAACTCACGGTGCATATAACACACCATAGTCATAAAACTCACAGATCATACAACATGCTAGTTCCTCATAGAACTCGTGGAGTGTACAACACACCAGTGTCTCATATAACTCACAGAATGTCCAACACACTCGTGTCTCATATAACTCATATAGAGTCTCATAGAACTCATGGAGTATACAGCACACTAGTGTTTTATAGAACTCAAAGAGTGCACAATTCACTAGTGTCTCATAGAATTCATGGAGCATACAACACCCTAGTACCTCATAGAACTCATGGCATGTGTACACAGTAGCTCCTCATAGAACTTATGGAGTGTATAACACACTAATAGTTAGTGCGCCTTTTAGAATGTTAGAAGCAGGCTATAAGATGAAGCACATTGGACTCTGACCACAGAACCAGTCTGTTCCTAATTGGAAAATGTATTTCAAAGCTCATTTTTAAAATTATTTTAAAATATTTACTTATTTGAGAGAGAGAGAGAGATGGAGAGAGAGAGACAGACAGACAGACAGAGAGGAAGATAAGGAGAATGGGCACACCAGGGCCTCCAGCCATTGCAAACAAACTCCAGATGCAATTGCCACTTTGAGCATCTGGCTTATGTGGGTCCTTAGGGAATAAAACCTGGGTCCTTTGGCTTGCAGGCAGGTGACTTAACTGCTAAGCCATCTCTTCAGCCTCCATTTTTTAAATTAAATTTTATTTCTTCTAAAAGCTTATACTCTTTAAAAATATTATTTATTTATTTAAGAGAGAGAAAGATGGAGGGAGTGAGAGAGTTCGGTCCAGGGCCTCCAGCTGCTGCAAATGCACTCTAGATGCAAGTGCCACCTTGTGTATCTGGTTTATGTGGGTCCTGGGGAATCAAACCTGGGTCCTTTGGCTTTGCAGGCAAGTGCCTTAACCACTAAGTAATCTCTCCAGCACTAAAAGATTATACTCTTATGTCCTCTCTTCACCACCCTATTCCACTAAGGGCCCTCCTCAGTGGAGTTATTGGTATTAACTGTGGGGTTCGGAAAACCTCAGCCAGTAATCTTATCCATGCTTTTAAAAAAATTCTATTCTAAGAAATTGTGTTCTATCATGGATTCAGGGTGCTCATTGAGGTGACACCAGTGAGTTGAACACAGGACAATTTCTTATGCTCTCTTTTTCCTCATTCTGTGCCTTGTATGAAGGCCATTTGACCAGTTAATGCCACAGTTTACCCATCTACAACTTGGCAAGTACAGATTCTTACTGTTTTCTTTCCTGTGGGAAGAACAAGCATCAGTAGGATGGATACAGAGAAGGAGGTTCAGAGCTACCCTCTCTGTGTGGACAGATTACTTTACCTTGCCAAGTCTCAGTGTCTGCATATATAAATGGAAACAGTTTCTATTCTATCATATTTGAAGTGGGCACTTTAATATACTTAAATCACAGAGCAAATATATATTGGCATTGTTTCTTCCTTTTCTCCTTTTTAATTGAAAACTTTAATACATGAGCATACTGTAATTTGATCATATTCTTTTCACATTATCCTTTTATGTTCTCCCATTCCCCACCCCATTCCATGCAGTCCTTCTTCTGTTTTGATATCTCATTCACTTTTCATCCTTCATCCTTTATGTCAGAATATTGATGGGCTCAATGTTGTATAGGCCTTGTGGAAGTAACAACATTTACTGTGAGGTCATGAGTACAACACTCAGTTCATGTACAGAGGACAGTGTCCAATTGTAATCCTCCCCACCCTATGATTCCTACATTCTTTCTCCCCCTTCTTTTGCAATGTTTGCTGAGCCTGGGAAGATGTGACAGAGAAGTCCCATTTGGTGTTGAGCTCTCCATATCCTCTTATTTTCAGCAGCTTGATGAGTTTTGACCTCTCCTCAGTTTATACTACCATCTCCATGATAAAGTTTCTCTTGCCAGCAGTGAGAGCAGCACTGGTATTTTTTCTAACTCCTCCTCCACAATGTTCCCTGAATCCTGGTGGATGTTATAGAGATGTTTCATTCAATGCTGAGCATTGGACTTTCCTTTCTTCCTATCTCTTACATGAGTCTTGGGTCTCCCTAGTATTAACTGCTTTCTCAAATTCTGAGCATTTCTATTTCTGACCTCTGAGGCACTAGTAGGACTCTGCTAAGGCAGGAATAATCTTAGCTGTGGTTGATCTACTCATTATTCTGTTGGCTTCTTTTTTTTTTTTTGTTTGTTTGTTTGTTTTTTTTTTGTTTTGTTTTTTTTCTTTTTTTTTTCTTTTTTGAGGTAGGGGGGTCTCACTCTAGCCTAGGCTGACCTGGAATTCACTATGTAGTCTCAGGATGGCCTCGAACTCATGGCGATCCTCCTACCTCTGCCTCCCGAGTGCTGGGATTAAAGACGTGCGCCACCACGCCCGGCTTTGTTGGCTTCTTAAAAGCTTGTAGTTGACAAGTCAGTACATCACATAAGTTTGAAGATCCTAGACTGCTAAGCTTGTTTGAGCCTGTGGTGAAATGGATCAGGTGGAGAAGAAAAGGGAAAGTCACACACCTGGGATTTCTGCAAGCCAGAATCTGGAAGTTCAGGAGTGATGGTCAGGAACCCCTGGGAGGCTTATCCCTCAGCAAGCAGCTATATATCCATGCTGTGGTTTTTAGAGTCTTTCTGCCCCTTCTGCTGCAATGTTCCTTAAGCCTTGGAGGGTGTATAAGAACTCTGATTTAGTGTTGAGTTCTCTGTAGTCTCTGGATATCTGCTCTTAAAAAAAGAATATTTATTTATTTGAGAGAAAGGAGAAAGTGAGAGAGAAAGAAAGAATGGGCATGCAAAGGCCTCCAGACACTACAAAGGAATTCCAGATGCATGCACCACCTTGTGCACCTGGCTTACGTGGGTCCTGGGGAATCGAACCTGGGTTCTTTGACTTTACAGGCAAGTGCCTTTAACCACTGATCAAACCCTCCAGCCCTGGATTTATGCTTTGATGAGTTTTGAGTGACCATGATATCTGTACCATCTCACTCTAGCTGGTTGTCAGGCTAGCACTGAGAGCAGGAACTCATGTCACTGCTTCTTCTTCCTCTGGGCTCCAGCAGATATGGTAGAGGTGAAATATCTCATGGTGTAGGCAGTTGGCTATCTTTTCTTGTCATATTGATGGATCATGGATCTCCCTACTATTCTCTGCCATTTGTAAAATAAAACATGTTTTCCAACCAAGAGGGAGAGCAGTTTGGTTTAAAGGGGATAAGAATAGCTATTTAGAGATTTTTTTCACGTGTATACTCACTCTTCTTTAGCCAAAGAGTAGTGGAGGTTCTCTCTGGAGTCTATGAATTTCCTACCTACGGGGATTCTGACTTGGTTCCCAGTATCAGGTATGAGTTCTGTCCCACTAAGCAGGCCTCATGTCCAGTTAGAGAACATTTGGTTACCAGCATAGGCTATGTGTCATTATTACATAGTGTATATTTCTTGCCCAGCTGGTTGATTTCATAGTTTGCAGGATCTCTTGCTTAGTCACACTGTTGGTGACCATTATCCCCCAGCAACTGCCATAGTACCTCCCAGTACTATGAGAACTAGCCAGCAGGGTACTGACTTTTCTCTCATTTCCAGTGTGGTCTTTCTGTGGCTGCAGGCTGTGGTGTCTTCAGCAATAGGGTCTTTCTTTTAGCTCTGGCGAGTAATCAAGTGCTTTGGTAATTTGCTACATTGTTTTGGGGATCTCATGGGTCTCCCTGACCAATAGCTCACTTTGGGGGGGGTGCTAGTAACCCAATTCTAGTCCTGGAATTTATGAGTTAGAGCCCTTAGGGTTAAGCGTTCTCCGCATTCTACAGACCACTTCTGTCCAACCCATCCCTCTTCGCCTTATTGAGGGTTATATCTTGTAGCATACTATCCAGAATGGTATTGATTCGTGTTGTCATTAGTTTTATGTGATTTTTCCTCCACTATTCCTTCCCAGCACTCACCCCAAACCCTTTCATTCCCTGTGTTGTTTCTAATCTCTTCTTTTTTCGTTCCTTCCTTTTTTCCTTTCTCTTTTTCTCCAGTTGGAGGATGAGGTCATGTTTTTAAGCCACATACGTAAGTAGAAATATTGTTGCAAATATTTTAAAATTTGAATTTCAGTCATCATGATTATTAAGTCAGGAGAGTTGAGGGAAGTGTGATGAGGCCAATTCTCTACCATGGGAGGAAAGGAAAACTGAAAGCCTTTAACTTCTTTGAATTGAAGAAAAATGTAAAGAGGGATATATTTAAAATGCTGAAGATGAGATGACGAGATTTAAAGAAATGATGGAAGAGGCTTTATGAAAGAATACTGATTTTTCTTCTTCTGGGAGATAGGGGATAGAAATTATTTGTCTTAATAGTTGTCCATTTCGGGGCTGGAGAGATAGCTCACTGGGTAAGTGCACTTCCTACAGGGGTGTGAGGGCCCAAGGGGTTCTGAAATGGCCTGAGTTTGGATCTCCAGATCTCACATAAACTGCTGGGCATGGCCACCTTCTCCTGTAACTCTAGTCCTGCAAAGGGAAGCAGAGACCAGGGAATCACTTGGGCTCATGAAAAACAGTTCCTTTATCAGTAAGAGACATTGACTTAAATAAGAATGGGCAGAAGAGTAGTGGAGTGGGACACCCAATGTTCCGCTTAGCCCCTACTACAGGCAAGCACATGAGGGCACATATATGTGCCTGTACCATGTACACTACACACAGTAGTTGCTCAACTTTATATACAACACACACACACACACACGCACACACACACACACACATTGTTAACTCTCTGAATTAGTGAGTGTCCTTGTTGTGTAGAAATGTTGCCTTAGAACAGGTGTTCAGCACCTTACTAATGTTGGTGCTGTTTCCATGATCTGAACCTTTTCCAGTGAGTAGCCACGGTAACATCAAGCCAGATAGTTCTATTTGGTTTATCAGTCCTGTTTTTCATGATCATGAGTTATGTGGCAGTAGTCGGATTCCTTCTGCTCTTTATAATTTATGCTTAATATCTTGCATTACACTCAGAACAAAATTCAATTTTAAAAATTCATGTCTTGATTTTTTTTCAGTTGCAGTTTTTCTGCGACAAGGAAATCTGGCTTTATGCTGCTGGAGATTTGCACACTTTACGTTTGTGTGCTCACTAAGTATATAGTGTTGAGAGTGGTTGCATGACTCATAGTCTGCATAATCATAAATTAACTCTGGTACTTCTGCTATGCCTTCTTTGAGAATGCCCTGGAAGACCACCCAGAATGTGCAATTTATTCATACTTTAAAGACTCACTTAATTTAAGAAACCCAACAGCACTGGCTGACCAACTATACCTGCATCCTCCGGTGCAAACCTGCTGCCTTTTTTGTTTTTTTCTTTTTGGTTTTCTGAGGTCGGGTCTGTAGCTCAGGCTGACCTAGAATTTACTATGTAGTCTCAGGGTGGCCTTGAACTCATGGCAGTATTCCTACCTCTGCCTCCCAAGTGCTGGGATTAAAGGAGTGTGCCACCATGCCCGGCCCCTTTTTGCTTTTGATTGAGGTTCAAACCATTGATCTTAAATTATAAAGGACTTTATGTATTGAATTATGGATGCTTCTTTCAAATTGAGTGCTTTGTACATAGTGAGCACTACATAAATGCTCTTGACCGACTTGGTCACATTAGACCTTATAGAGAACTTTCTTCATGGTTTTGAGATTGGAGATTGGAGGGCACACTCCTCGTATTGTCTGTCTTTCACAGAGTTTTGCTTGGCAGTCTAATGGACTATAACTTTATTTGATTGCATAAAATTTATCTTTTTAAAGGCCTGTCATTCTTGGTGGCTGGCTGGTCCAGTCCAAATTCATGCAATCTAAGGTTTTGTTATTTGACTCGTACTCAGAGATAGTAGCTACACAGGAAAAACCATTCAATAAATTCACCAAGGAAGTAGTGACTCTATATTTTTTGCCCTGGTACTGGGTCTTTCCAATAGACTTCCATTCATTTGGTGTTTAATTTAGTGCTTCCCACAAAGATAACTTTATAACTCTAATGCATAGAAATTTGTCACTGTGGGGCTGGAGAGATTGCTTGTGCTTAAAGGTGCTTGCTTGCAAAGCCTAATGGCCTGAGTTTGATTCCCCAGTACCCATGTAAAGCTAGGTACATAAAGAGATCACATGTGTCTGGCAGGAAGTCCTAGTGTGTCTCCCCTTCCCCTCTGCTTGCAGGTACATAAATAAAATGTAAAAATAAGAAATTTCTCAATGTGGATTTTATACAGTAGGAAGGGAAATTTTTATTTCCTAATTGGACTAAAGTTATAAGCAAGATAGAATAATTAGATATGAAGTTTTACTGTTTAAAATAGGAGAGGTTTTCTTAGATTTAAAGGAATACCATCATGGTTAGTAGATATCGGTATTAGCTGGAGAACTTTAAAATATTACTATTCAGGGGTTGAGGACATAGCTTAGTGGGTAAGAGTGCTTGCTGTGCAAGCATGAGGACCTGGGTTTGCTCTCTGACACTCATGTTAAAAGCCAGATGTGGTCATGTATATCTATAACCCCACCTCTGACTGGGTGAGTTGGCAGGTAGATGAAAGAGGCTCACTGGTCAACAAGTTCATTCAAAAAACAGTGCCAAATCATACCAGGGTTTTTAAAAGCAGAGTAAAGAATATGAAACTCCCAATCTTTTCATGTTTGTGTGTGTGTGTAGTATGTGTGGTGTACACATGTAACATATGCATGTGTGTGTATTTAGATGCTCATGCCCTGTCTATATGTATGCAGAGGCTAGAGGATAAAGTCAGGTATCTTCTTCTATAACTATTTCACCTTATTTCTCTGAGACAGAATATCTCAATTTATTTTCCTACATATGAAGATTTTATTAAAAAATTAGACTTTTCTTTCAAGCATGTTTTATTCCTTTTTAACACTGACAAATTTTTAAGAATTTGAAAGCATGCTTTACTTTAGCAATATTTCTTAACCAAGCAACCATAAATCTGATTTTCATATGTGCAATGTTTTGTTAAACCACATAATTCATCATAGTAGCTGTACGTGTTTTCAAAGTGGCTTGGGTGAATTCTTGCCACTTTCACTTATGATTATCTTGATTCCTGGATATCTGGATTTTTCTGATATTTTTTGGTTTTAAAAATATGCAGTTAACAAACTCAGTTTCTTTGTATCTTTTTTCAAGTTTTGTTTCCAGTAGCTAACACATCTTTAAACATTTAAGTTCATTTTGATTTCCTTTTGTGATTTTTGTCTTCTATATTTGTATCATTGCTATTATCAAATGTGCATAGTGGGGGCTGAAAGGATGGCCTAGCGGTTAAGGTGTTTGCCTGCAAAGCCAAAGGACACAGGTTCAAGTCCCCAGGACCCACGTTAGCCAGCTGCACAATGGGGCACACGCATCTGGAGTTCGTTTGCAGTAGCTGAAGGTCCTGGCGCGCCCATTCTCTCTCTCTCCCTCTTTCTCTGTCAAATAAATAAATAAAAAAAATGTGCATAGTGGCCCACATTTTAAACATATCATGTAGTAGCAAGTAATCTAATGATACGATTTTAAAAATATATATATTTAATAAAAGAGTAGAAATAGTGTTTATATATTCAGACATTTGCAAGTTTTAGTTTAGGCCTTGTTATGAATTTGATATGGCTTGAATGTATCCCCAGTAGGGTCATGGGCTGGAATTTGGTCCCTAGTGTGGTAGTGTTCAGATGGTCAGAACCATTAAGAGGGGACCCTAGTGTAAGATAATTGAGTCACGTGATCACAACTAGCTGCAAGAGAAGTGATAAATAGTGTAGAAATATGTTAGGCAATCATGTGCACATTTGGAACTCAGAGATTCTATTTCTAAATAATTAAAGAAAAAAGAATAAGTGAAGAATGGATATTGGGAAGCAGTAGCACCTTCTTTTGATGATTGCTAAAAGAACTGGTTAAATGCTTTTGAACTTACATATGTGTATATAGTGTAAGAACAGAATGGGTGTCTTTGGAGGTACAATTATATTTATTCATCTTATGCCCTGTTTTTGCTTTTCTGTCTCTCAGCATCCAGCATAGTTTGTGCTGGAAGCAAGCATGCAAGAAGTATGATTGAAATTAACAGCCTTTTGGGCTTTTCTTGTACCATTCATATTACAGTATGTTCTTTTTTTTTTTTTTTTTGCATTTGTCATTTACTTGTTCCTATCTCTATTTCTGTTTCTCAAAGAATATTTATCAGTAGAGATGACCATAGTGACTTTCTCAGTGTGTGTGTGTGTGAGAGAGAGACAGACAGATAGACAGACAGACAGAGTGTGTGTGTGTAAATCTCTTCGAAATTTGAATCAACTTATGTCATAGGGCCAGTTTCCTTAACCCTAAAACTGATCTTTTTAACTTCTATTATTAATGTTTTGATTTTTAGTAGAGTGTACTTTTGAAAGTCTCATACTGAGGCTTCTTAAAATGTTTTTAAATATACAATCCTGGTTTAAAAATATTTTTATATATTTATTTGTGAGGGGGGAGAGAGAGAGAGAGAGGAAGAGAGGGATAATGGGCACATTCCAGGACCTCTTGCCACTGCAGATGAACTCCAGATGCATGTGCCACTTTGTCCATCTGGCTATCTGGCTTTATATGGGTATTAAGGACTTGACCCAGGCCAGCAAGGCTTTGTGAGCAAGTGACTTTAACCACAAAGCCATCTCCCTAGTCTCTGAATTTTTTTTTTTTTTACTTTTTTCTTTTTCAAGAATAATACCTAGGTGCCGGGTGTGGTGGTGCACACCTTTAATCCCAGCACTTGGGAGGTAGAGGTAGGAGGATTGCTGTTCAAGGCCACCCTGAGACTACATAGTTAATTCCAGGTCAGCCTGAGCCAGAATGAGACCCTACCTCAAAAAAAGAAAAAAAAAAGAAAAGAAAAGAATAATACCTAGGGAACTAATTGGTTTGTGAAGATATTTTGTGTAAATTTTATGGTAATATTTTATATATTGACCATATATCCTTGAAGAGGATAAGATGGTCTAAAGATGAAAAGTTTTCTCCCATAATATTTTTATCTCAAATAGATATTTTATAGAGATTTTTTGTCATTATGATTTGCTGTTGGCCTTCTGTTAATTTAGATTCAGTTGTTCATAAATTAACTCCTACTATGATGTTTTATGATAGAGAGAGCAAAAGAGAGAGAGAGAGAGAGGGAGACAGACAGAGAGAGAGAGGGAGAGAATTGCCATGCCAGGTCCTCTAGCCACTGCAGTTGAACTACAGACCAGTGTTCTACCTTGTGCTCATGTGTGATGTTGTGCACATGCATAACCTTGTGTGTCTGGCTTATGTGGGTTCTGGGGAGCTGAACCTAGGTCCTTAGAATGTGCAGGCAAGCTCCTTAACTACTAAGCCATCTCCCTAGCCCTACTACAAATTTTTATTAACTTAGTGCCAGGTGCTGTGTTAATGTTAGGAAAATACATAAGGCCCAGTGTAAACCCCACTTGGCGTAGTGTCTGTGTCATGACATGGAGTAGCGGAAAGGCAGCAAGAGGCTTGGGAGTAGAGGAGAGCAAGCTGGATGCTAACAGACCAGGGTAAAAGTGAAAACCATGTCTAATGAATGAGAGACATTAGTAATGAAGAACTATAACAAGGCTTTTCCATTTCATATTAAAAAGCTCTGGGTAACCCTTAGCAAGAGCCGGTTAAACTGGCTCAAGGGATGAGTTTATTGGGAGATCAGAAAAGAAAGATGACATAAGCTATAACCTCTCCTTTTGCAAATTCTATTGTAAAGCTAGAAGAAATACAACAAGGCACATTTTGAAGGAAAGCTTAAAAAATTATGAAACACATGTAAGCTGGAGGGCAGAGGAAATTATGGAGACTCAGATATTCAACTTATGGCTGAGAGAAGGAATAATTGACTGAGCTTGCTATGGCATTTTAACACAGATATGAAAGGGAAAGGCCTGGTTTTACATAGATAAGGAAGAGAGAAAGAAAGTTTATGGATGGAGATGTGGCTCTTAACAGACATTTGAACACATGCACTAGGCATGCTTAGGTGCTTTGGTCATAGAGATTAGGAAGGTGTGTTATGGGGGAGGTAAGTAAACAATGAAGCCAATCATAACATGTGGTATGTGGCATTCAAGTTGTCACTAGGAATGATGGAATCATGAGACAAGGCTTTCCAGAGTTGGAGAGGACAAAGAGTGAAAATGGGTTTATACTTGAAATAAGCAGGACCATACAAGAGGGTTGAAATAAGGATTGGACTTGGAGAAAATGGTAGGTTTGCTTGGGCTACGGGTATAGCTTAATGGTGAAATGCCCACCATGTGTGAGGCGCTAGGTTCAATTTCACGTATAATATGTAATTGAACAGTTATTGCCTTTGTTTAAGAATAAGATGAAACTTCGAGAGTACTTGAGAAAATGGATTCCATGACCAAAGATGCCCCTTACTTATTGTCTTTTTTCTCTCTTTGATGACTTTTCTTGAAACTAATTTAGGTGAAGAAAGCCACTGCTTCCAAAAAAGTGCCTTGGTACTCTGGCATAATTTCAAAGAAATCTCCTTTCCCAGTTTGTTAACTACATTTCTTCAGGGGGGGAAAAAAAAGACTTCTCTGTCAATGTAACATCCTTTAACAGGACTCCTGCTGGTTGGTTCTTGTATCTTGCTGTGGCAGCTGTGAACATATATACTATTGATTGTTAATGTGTGATATAAATCCGACTGAGCATGCCCACTAATTGGTTTGAGAGCTAGATATAGACAATGCTGTCTTGTAGTGGCCTGTGTAGACAGGCCTAGTCACAGGGTTAATTCTGCTTGACAGCACACCAGCAGCATCTTGAGAGTAATTACCCCACAGAAGTTTTCCCACAGCCAGACTGAGAGCTTCAAAGGCTTCTGAATTTACAGCCAGTATTAACCCATATCTGAAACATAATGTTCCCACAAGGGCTCAGTTTTTCCCTCCCTCTTATTAAATGTATGAGGTTACTAAGTTCATTTGCTGTGTGTTAAGAACCTAGTGAAAAATTACTTGGTGTTAAGTAATTGAAAAATCTTTAAGACTAAAGTAGAAAGCATAATTATAGATTTGATGTTTAATGCTTTGTAACATTACTGCATAAGTTAATCTATAAAGATCAGATGCTTTTTAAAAAACATAATTTTTCTTTTAAAATCAACCTTTGAAAGTTGTTTCTTTCCTTTTTGGCAATCCAAATTAATACATATATAGGGGATCTATGGGTAATGCATGCATTAAAGTGGTCGGAATGAACATATATTGTCACTTCAGAAATCATTTTATTTCTTGACCACTATACAGAAATATCTGACTACTAGACCTCCTCACTTGTTCTTATATAAATAATTTTTACATTAAAGTTTTATTTTATTTTGCAGGTCAGAAACCAAATTTGACTCTGGTTCAGGTATGTTTATATTAATAATGTCATTCTGAGTATATTTTATTTACATTATTCTGAGGAGTAATTCATTAGCTCAAGAACCATTTTGATTTTAAACAGACTGGGCAATATGTTTTCAAAACATGAGTTGCACCTCAAAGCAGGGCCATTGGTTGCTTCTGATGATAATTTGAGATGTTCACTTTGAGATTCTTCATGGTTATGCAATAAGCACTAAAGCTCTCTATCTGCAGCATTTCAGTCGAAAAGCAGACAAGAAGGTTCTTACATATTCACTGCTCAAAACAGAATCTTAATTTTCTTAAGAACTAAGTCATCTGAAGAGTCCTAACAAGTGACTTGTCACCAAATGAGGGGTGGGTGGGTGATATATTCAATAAAGCAAAGTATAAAGAGTTTCAGATAATAGAAATGAAAATTTATGACTCTGTCATCTTAATGTTTTTTTGGGAGTTATAGAAAATTAAAATCACCTTAAGCCATTGTTTTGTATCTAGTAAGACAGGATGTATATCTTTACAACTGCATTAGATGCTTGTTTCTTATTAAGCATCAATGTAGCCAAATAATTGTTAAATTGCACTCTAGCTTTTTGTGACTTGTTGAGATTTATGCACTTCAAAGTCTCTGATGATGTTTACAAGTAGAGCACAAGAATTGCCTGTTTCGGGTACCAAGAATTTGTGCCCTTTGGTGGATTGTTAATATATTAACATTAGTTTTCAATTTCAGGAGAAAAATAATTTTCAGAAAAAGATATGTAACTTGTTTGATTTAAAAGTAACATCTTAACTCTGATGTGAGTTCTACTATACTTTTCACCTAAAATGTTTTTGCATATTATGCCTATGTAGATACCAAGGGTTAGTAATTCTGTTTGGTAGTGCTACAACAGCTAGCATGCTTTTCTTCCTTGTGAATTGGAGCTTCCTTTCATAGTGCAACTTTATACCCTACTTGGTAAGATTTTTTAAAAAAAATTTTACTCATTTATTTATTTGAGAGAGTGAGAGATAAAGAGAGAATGGTCATGCCAGGGCTTCCAGCCACTGAAAACTAATTCCAGATGCATGTGCCGCCTTGTGCATCTGGCTTACATGGGTCCTGGGGAATTGAACCTAGGTCCTTTGCCTTTGCAGGCAAACACCTTAACTGCTAACCCATCTCTCCAGCCCCCAACTTGGTAAGATTTTTAACCTTGAAGTCTGTATAATTTAATTAACAAATCCACCTTATTTCCTGATCATAGATCCAGAAATCCTTCTTGTCTCTGTGTTCAAGGTTTCTGAACCACATGGTCCACTAGTGGTACAATAGGATAAACATTTTGGTAAATAATATAAATGATGTGGTGATTAAAGGTCTGAAGGCATTGAAACAGGTATTTGACTCTATGTATCTCACTGAAGGTGACTCAAGATAACGGTTAAAATGCTTTTCTTTTTAAAATGTTTAGTATTTTTATTGACATACTTGCGCACATGTATATGCACACACATGTGCAAGAGAGAGAAACAGAGACACTATGGACACGCCAGAGCTTCTTGTTGCTGCAAACTCCATATGCATGTGTCACTGTGCATCTATCTTTACTGGGAAATCAAACCCAGGCTGGTAGGCTTTGCAAACAAGCACCTTCAACTGTTAAGCCATCTCCTCAGCCCTTTTTTTTTTCTTAATAGTTGAAATAGAGATTAAAAGAAGGTTATAATAAAGGAGTAAAATTGATGGAGGATGGATTCTTTACATAAAAATCACATGGTTAAATATGCTAGTCACCAAATATTTATTAATAATTCACTGATTTATTTGAATGATTTTGTTCTCTAGGCATTGAGCCAGAAACAAAGTGTAGGGTACAAGATATGGAAGATAGCTTTCAAAAATGAAAACTACTAGATTTATTTTGAAGGTAAAATCTAGAAATAGTATGCAAAAGTAAAATATTAGATTGTTATCATTAAAGTCAGATAATTTATGTACTACTAAATTCTTATGCTGAAGGTTAGTATTTGTCATGGAAGTAATTATAGCATCTGCACAGGCACATGCATCTTTAACTCTTGTGACCAAAGGATTTTGTCCATGACTCTTAGTTCTCTCTCTCTTTTTTTTTTTTTTTTTTTTTTTTTTTTTTTGAGGCAAGCCCAACAGACTGGCCTTTTTTATTTTTTATTTGAGTGAGTGGAAGTGAGGGGGAGGGGGGGGGAATGGGTTCCTCCTGCAATCAAACTTCAGATGTGTGCTCCGCCTTGTGTGCATGTGCGACCTTGCATGCTTACGTCACTGTGTGTCTAGCTTATTGTAGGACCTGGAGAGTAGAACATGAGTCTGAGCCGGGTGTGGTGGCACATGCCTTTAATCCCAGCACTTGGGAGGGAGAGGTAGGAAGATCGCTGTGAGTTCAAGGGCACGCTGAGACTACATAGTGAATCCCAGGTTAGCCTAGACCAGAGTGAGACCCTACCTCGAAAAACCAAAAAAAGAAGAAGAACACAAATCCTTAGGCTTCATGGGCAGGTACTTTAACCTATAAGCCATCTCTCCAACCCTTAGTTCTAATTTTTTAAAAATGTCTTTCATGGACTACATTTGCATGTTTTTGAAAACTACAAAATTATGTATTCTTAAAGTCTTATGGGGAGGGCTGGAGAGTTGGCTTAGCCATTAAGTGCTTGCCTGTGAAGCCTAAGGACCCCGGTTCAAGGCTCGATTCCCCAGGACCCATGTTAGCCAGATGCACAAGGGGGCGCACGCGTCTGGAGTTCATTTGCAGTGGCTGGAGGCCCTGGCACGCCCATTCTCTCTCTCTCTGTCTCTCTCTGCCTCTTTCTCTCTCTATCTGTCTCTCTCAAATGAATAAATAAAAATTGAATAAAAAATTTAAAAATGTCTTAGGGGGAATACTGATTAAGCATTTATTTATCCTTTTAATTTTACATTTAAATATGGGGTAAATTCAGATGATTTTAAATTAAGAAATAACTTATTATTTTTCTTATAATCTCTTTTAGTTTACCATTGAATGAGGAATCATGAGGAAGAAAGCAAGAAATTTATTCTGTAGTTTTGCATAATGTAAATTTTGGTTATGAATAAGGGAACATATTACAACAGTTAAATGTATGACTAATGGATTCAGATTTTTTGGGGGGGTTTCAAAGTAGGGTCTCACTCTAGCCCAAGCTGACCTGGGATTCACTATGGAGTCTTAGGGTAACCTCAGACTCTCCTACCTCTGTCTCCTGAGTGCTGGGATAAAAGGCGTGCACCACCACGCCCGGCTTGGATTCAGAGTTTTTATTCAGAATCGAACCGGGATCTTTTGGCTTTGCAGGCAAACGCCATTACTGCTAAGCCATCTCTCCAGTCCCAACAAAGTAAAATTTTTAATGAAAGATGCCAATCTTACTAAGGAAAACAAAAACTTAAAAAATAAATTCTGTGGTCAGTGACCTGTCATAAAGGAAAGGGTTTCAAAATCAAATTTGTGTGTGTGTGTGTTTGTGTAGGTACATATATATAAACACATTTTGGTTAAAGCAAGGAACCAATTAATGCAAAGCTAACTACACAGCATTTATAGCATTTATAGCTTGCTAGCTTGTACAGATGAGTTTCTGGCTCTAGAGTATTATTTAGGAGGAAGGAAGGGAATTTTTCATTGCTATCACATGGTAAAATAAAATCGTTGCTTGCATACAAGTGATCAACCAAGCAATGTAAAGCTTTGTTTATCAAGTTTTAAAAAATAAAAGAAAAGTCAGGTGTGGTGGTGCATGCTTTTAATCCCAGCACTCAGGAAGCAGCAGTAGGAGGATTGCCATGAGTTTGAGGCCACCCTGAGACTCCATAGTGAATTCCAGGTCAGCCTGGGCTAGAGTGAGACCCTACCTCGAAAAACTAATACTAAACTAAACTAAAAATAAAAGCAGGGCTGGAGAGATGGCTTAGCGTTAAAGGCATTTGCCTCCAAAGCCAAAGGATCCTGGTTCGATTTTCCAGGACCCACGTAAGCCAGATGCACAGGGTGGCACATGCTTCTGGAGTTCATTTGCAGTGGCTGGAAGCCCTGGTTTGCCCATTCTCTCCCTCTCCCTCCCCCCTTTTCTCTGTCTCTGCCTCTTTCTCTCTCAAATACATAAATAAATAAAATATTAAAAAAATAAAAGCAAGCCTAAACTATATAAAAATAGCTAAATTTTTATGATGAAAACATGTACTTAAAAGAAGAGAGGATAGTATGATAAGTACCACAAGGCATCATCTAAATTTTACTAAGCACTTGCCATGTTTGTCTTACCATTTTCCAAGTATTTTAATGTATTCATTTTACATGAATTTTTAAAAAATTATTTATTTATTTATTTGAGAGCTACAGACAGAGAGAGAAAGAGGGGAGAGAGAGAGAGAGAGAGAGAGAGAGAGAGAATGAGAATGGGTGCGCCAGGGCTTCCAGCCACTGCAAACGAACTGCAGATGCGTGCACCCCCTTGTGCATCTGGCTACCGTGGGTCCTGAGGAATTGAGCCTCGAACCGAGGTCCTTAGGCTTCACAGGCAAGCGCTTAACCACTAAGCCATCTCTCCAGCCCTCATTTTACATGAATTTTTAAAACTTGAAAATTATAAATTATCTTAGTTTATTAAAAGGAGCCTATTATTTTTAAGTTTTCATCTCTCAATATTTATTTACTTATGTGCACATGCATATGTGCACACAAGGGTCTTATGCCACTGCAAATGAACACCAGACACTTTGCTACTTTTTGCATTCGGTTTACATTGGTAGCTCAGTGATTGAATTCTGATTGACAGGCTTTGAATGCAAGCACTTTTAACTGCTCAGCCATCTTCCTAGCCCCTCATCTTGGATCATACACAAATTATTAGGGAAAGAATTGTGGCATTTCCATTCCAAAATCAGTTAAAGAGACTGAAAATTCTACTTACAGTGAATTGTCTAGTTAGGAAAACCTTCAATCAGAAGGCAGACACACCAAGTTAATTCTGATCTGAGAAGCACAGAAATGCTCTTCCCTCATGACAAATTTGAATAAAACTTTAGCTCCCACTCATCTGTGGTTCCCATGTACTGAGTTATATATTGATTAAAAACTTTTTCAGTTGATTTATGACTCAGTGACCTGAAATTTAGCTGTGCCACTTGAGAACAGTGAGCTTACCTACTTTCTAAAGGAGTTTTTAAGTTTTTGTGTTAACATGAGTTCCTAGCTGATATAGTGATAGTGTTGCTTGTCTGAGATCATGTGGAGTTGGTGATCTTACTAATAGAGTATAACAGACCTCCTTTTATGTTCAAAAGTATCAAGAAGCTGGCTGTTCACCCTACCTCCCAAGAAGGTTAGTTAGTTGATGCTGAAGAAAGCAGCACATTGAGCTGAATGTAGTGATTAAACATGAAAGCCATGTATCAAATCTCAGGAGAATCATACATTTGAAAGAAACAGAGAACTATGGAGCATGTTGCATGATAGGCTATGTAAACAGAGCTCTGGAGGTCAGTGTGTGGATGCAAACCAATTAAAGAAAGAACGATGGCTTTGCTTTTTATCATCCAGATGGGGAGGATCACAAGTTAACATTAAGCACAGACTTGAAGTTTGGATTTTGCTGAAGTAAGCTAGTCACCTCTGTGAAATTCATTAACTCTTTCAATACATGACCAATATTTTTTTACCCGTGCTCCTAGAAAGTTAGAAATAAAAATTGAAACTATGTGTGGTCTTGGTCATTCTGTGTATACCCTCAGGTATATGCAGGTGTTACTCATAAGTATAATATAGAAGAAACAGGATGAGCTTTGTGCAAGACCTAGAGTTGACTCCAGTCAGATTCAAAAGGATCTATCTCTTTCAAAAAGCAACCCATTTTGAAAAGTAGAAATCTGGGAGAAAAACTGAAAAAAGATGTTTTTCTCTTCTAAATTCTGGGTATATGTCAAAGATATAGTTTGGATTTATTGCTTGCTAATACAATAGGGAATTGTTATTTTTTATTGACTAAGAATTGGATGCTTCTAAGTTAATAATTCTATATTAAGGATTAGCCTTAATAGGTCAGTTCCATAGTATTAATTATCTCAGGCAATGATTGGGTTAGGAAATGAAATTACAAGTTAAAAAGTATATCTTTATTACCCATAAACATCTAAAACAAATATTTTTTCTTATAGTCACCACGTTGGCTGAGAAAGTGAATAAGTTTATGTTTAGTGCTTGTTGCTTCTGGACTGCTTGGAATAGCCATCCTGAGGAAATGGGCTCATAGAACACAGTGACTCAAAACTATGAGATCTCATGAAAGCAAGTGATGGAGGGTTAAGAAACCTAATGAGCACTGATTTAAGTGTGAAGAGCGGAGGCGGGTGCTCACTCTTAAATAAAGCCCCAGAGTGTAGAAGGTTAAGAAACCCTAAAAGCCATCATAATAAAAGGCACAACAGAATATAATTACCCTAAGGGGTGGAAAAATTTCAAGGAACAAAAAGCAGCTAATGGCACATTTAGGATCTGTAATTTAAAAGGAATCTATATGCCAGGGGAAAGAAAACCAAGAATACAATCAGTTGAAGCACAATGGCGGTGAAATATACTGTGGGGTATTATGGTAGTTTGTAAGTTGAAGGGAAGTGAAGAATTTGAATTCAGTAACACTAGAGTTCTGAAAAGATTATTAACAAAAGGTAATTTTTCCTAACATAGTAAGCCTATCTCAAGAAATATAAGGAAAATATTTTCAGTTCATGTAAGTGTGACATTATATTGACAATAACTTTTTGACTATAAAATTTAATTTTGTGATTTTTAAGTTTCAGTGGTCTCAACCATGGACAACAAAATATAAATCTTAGTATAAGAATCAAAAGTCTGGGTTTGGAGATCATTTAGTAGTAGAAATAAGAAAACCACCTACTATTCAACAAGTAATTCATTCAATATATATTTATTGGAAACATTGTATGCCAGATGTGTAGGTTAGGTTATAGCTATGAAAAGTGTAGATCCAATTCCTTCGCTCATGGAACATTATACTACTTGGTCCATTATACAAATTCACATGGATTTCTCTGCATATTAAACTGAAAAGGCCTAATGAGGCTACACTTATATTAATACAATAAGTTAAAGAGCTCTTGATATTTAAGCATGACCTAATATGTTCTATCAATCAATATCACTTTGTTTTCTACTTTAAGTTTTTATGAGAATAGCCCAACAATGCTAGTATATACATTTTTTCTACAGATTTCAATAAGGAATGCCATTTCACATTTAATTGTCACTAAAAGAAATTAGTCTAGATGGTAAAATGACATAGATTTATAAATAATGCTCTTTTCTTTGTATTTGTTCATTTATTTATCCTATTCAAGGCTGGCAAAAAAAATCAGATTTCCTCTATAATAATTACTTGATTGTGTAGAAGCAAGTTGAGGGGACACAGTTACTTGTCTTTATAAACAAACTCAATGAGCAAGAAGTAGTGGAACATGGTGGCTAAGAGAAAGGCTTGGATTATAGAGGTCTGAGTTATGTTTCTTCTTATTTTTAACATTTTTTGGCTTGCATATGTATAAATTTTGTGCTTTCTCTTGCTTAGAATTAAATCATATAAAGCTATGACTATCCTTCGTTGAAGTTTTAGCTAAGTCTTCCTGGTTTTGAAGTGGTTTTTTAAAGTGATTGTAGTTTTTATTTTCTTTTAGACACATACATATTTGGGAGATGTTCTCACTGATGATGTAGATGTACCAATAGAAAGAATGGCTGAATCACATGGTACAGGATGTGGACATAAGAAGGGAAGACTAAAAATTCATAGCAAACCTATTGCATTACAGTACACCACACTTCATTCAGTGCTTTAGTAACATTTATGGAGTTAAAGTGATTATATTTTTGAAGTGGATTTAATTCTTTCTTAATTCTCATTATTTGTGTACCTAACTTTAGTTATATATTAGTGATATGTATGGTGATAAAAATATTTATATAATGCTTTACCATTTATAAACCTTTTCATAAATATTATCAAGTTTGAATGACATAAAAGTTTTATAAATACACTAGGCCATTCTTACCAATGAAAGAACTGGGTACAGAATTTTCTTTTTTTGCTTAAGGCAACAGAGGTATTTGTAAGTCCAAGTAGTTATGGCTGAGTTTTTGTCCAAGTTTGGCTACACATCACATTGATGTTGATATGTTTACTGCCCAGTCTCTTTCTAGTATTCACAGGCTCAGAATACTGTTGTCAGTACAGTGAATTAGTATGTAGATGCTTTTACCTGGAATGACTGATCAGACAGCCGATTTGGCATGTATATGTAGGACACATTCTACCTAAGACATGGAGGCATGGTTCTGACATGGTTCTGACTTTCATGGACCTTACTGTTGAAGAGGTAATATCTACAAGTTCAGGGTGCTATGACTGATTATAACAACAGAATTTTTAAAAGAGAAATTTCTTTTGGTGGAAGTAGAACTGGGGTCTTCAGTGGTAGAAATGGGATAGACATAACTAGAGATGAAGAATATTTTAAATAGAAAGTGTTTCATGATTAACAGACACAGCCAACAGATATGTTTTAAGAAGAGTAAGTTAATCATTCCTACAAATCTAGAGAATTTTTGTGAAAAGGTTCTTATAATATTAAAACAGTTTTATGTGGTTTCTTGATTGTTTTTATCCAAGGTAGGGTCTCACTGTAGCCCAGGCTGACCTGGAATTCACTCTGTATTCTCATGCTGGCCTTGAACCCTCAGTGATCATTCATGCCCTGGCCTTCTCTTCTCTTCTCTTCTCTTCTCTTCTCTTCTCTTCTCTTCTCTTCTCTTCTCTTCTCTTCTCTTCTCTTCTCCTCTCCTCTCCTCTCCTCTCCTCTCCTCTCCTCTCCTCTCCTCTCCTCTTCTCTTCTCTTCTCCTCTTCTCTTCTCCTCCCCCTCCTCCTCTTCTTCCTCCTCTAAACTAAAAAATATAGTCATAGTAGATATGGAGGAAAATTCATACATGTGTAACTATACATTATGATGCTTTGGTAAAAAATAACTTTTTATGATGGACTATATGAATTAAATATTAATGCAAAAGGGAATAGGACCATTTCACCAATTTGGAAGTTAAAGTTATATGTTCAATTCCACATTACTTTTTGATCACACACTTTGATTGAGGTTTATACGTTGACTTGAGCAAAGTACTTGTAAATTCTTATAGAATAATTTGTTACTTAACAGAAATAAGTAATAGAGAATAATTATACTACTGGTAGGATATTCTTACATGATTGTGATAAACATGAAAGAAGGTTGCCTCTGTCTGCTGATGCTTTACTTTGTAATTAAAAACATTTTATTAGTTTGAGCTTTTGTGCCTAAGGGAATAGTAATCACATCCTAGTGCCAGGTTAATTATACAATTGCTTTACCATTTGTTTCAGCATCTAATTACCATCATGTATTTTAGTATTTATAAACTTCTTGGTGGAATGGATAACAATAAAGTAATGATTTTCTTTTCTTTTTTTTTTTTTTTGGTTTTTCGAGATAGGGTCTCTAGCTCAGGCTAACCTGGAATTCACTATGTAGTCCCAGGGTGGCCTGGAACTCTTGGCATTCCTCCTACCTCTGCCTCCCAAGTGCTGGGATTAAAGGTATGAGCCACATGCCCAGCTATGAATGATTATTTTTACCTCAAGTAGAAAATCATATAAACAAAGATAAATTTTACTAAGAGTTATATTAAGGGTAAAGATCTACATGTAGCTCAATAAAATCAGTTTTTTTAATATACAAATACTTATGTTCTATATATTTTGGGTGTTTCTTTTATCCATCTTATTTACAACCTCCATACACATAGACAATAAACCATGATCATAATCTCCTATCACCCTCCCTTTTCCTCCTCCCCATCCTCTCTCCACTGAACCCCTTCTTTTTTTCCAAGTAGCCTGTGTTCTATTTTGTTGTTATCATTTTCCATTCAAATATATAGGTCTTATGTAGGAAAATGTTTAAAGAGATAGATTAATTACCTATTAAACATGGTAAACTTTTATATTTATTTATTTATTTATTTATGAGAAAAAGAAAGAGCCAGATAGTGAAGAGAGAATATGTACACCAGGGTTTCCGCCACTGTAAACAAACTCCAGAAGCATGTGCCACCACGTGCATCTGGCTTATGTGGGTATTGTGGAATTGAACCTGGGTCCTTAGGCTTTGCAGGCAAGCACTTTAGCCACTAAGCCATCTCTCCAGCCCCATGGTTAACTTGTGTGTGTGTGTGTGTGTGTGTGTGTGTGTGTGACTGTGGGTTTGTGTGTGTCACTGATGTGAGTGGAGATCAGAGGACAACCCTGAAGGTCAGTCTTTGCCTTTTACCTTGTTTGAGGCAGAGTCTCTTGTACACTACCACAATGCCATCCTGGCTGGTGTGCAAGCTTCAGGGAGTCTTCTCTTTCCACTTCCTTCTTTCCATAGGAGGGCTATGATTATAGATGCTTACTACTGCATCCAGCTTTTTATGTTGGTTCTGAGGATCCCAACTCAGGTAATCACATTTGATACAGCAAGGGCTTTGTCTTATGAGCCATCTCTCCACATCACATTAGTTAATTTCAATAAGTTTTTTTTTTAATAAAGTGTGGATTCCTGCCAGGTGTGGAGACACACACCTATTTTTTTTTAAATATTATTTATTTGAAAGAGAAAGAGAGAATGGGTGTGCCAGAGCCTCCGGCCACTACAGACGAACTCCAGACACATGCACCACCTTGTGCATCTGGCTTATGTGGGTCCTGGAGAGTTGAACCTGGGTCCTTTGGCTTCACAGGCAAACAAACTCCTTAACTACTGAGCCATAGAGAATAATTTTTATGTTTTTTCAGAATATTTATTAGTTTGTTGACATTGGGTGTAATCATGCCTTTCATATGTAAAGTGATTGGTAATGGCTACTTTTTTTATTCTTCTTACTGCTAGGCTAGATTTAATGATTTTCTCCTTTGGTATGACTTTTTAAAATATGTTTTTTTTTAATTCATAAAAATTCTGATATGTGATATATTATGCTACAAGTCATAAGTCTATGTAACAAAAACATTGATAGGTTCTATACTTATCTGTTCTATGAATTTGTCAGTGGTCAGAGGATGGCTATATATAGGATGATCACAAACCAGGAAGCTGTGGTTCAGAAAATGTTTGAATCTGTTTCAAATGACTTAGTGGGGGGAAATCTAGTAAAAATGACATGATTAATGACTGCACAAGATTAAAATATTTTCACATTTCATTTTAATGACCACTATCTTTTTTCTACCCTAAATTTATAACTAGTAAAATATTACAGGAAACATATATCAATTATAACCCACTTGAAGTTATTTACCCTTATCAAATAATGCCTGATTTTTAGCAAAAATAGCATAAAATAATACCAAATTTTAACTGAAATGAAGCTTTTGTGTTGTTTCCAAATGTATTCATTAAAGTGTTAAAATTTATTAGGCTTAACATAGAGATCTGAGATTATTGTTTTCAGTTAGTCAGTATATAATTTTTAAACATTTATCTTTACAGCCAGACAGATTTTCATTGCTTGGATACAGGCCATTTTTTAAAGTTTAACTATATAGTTTCTTTCTACATAAATAGGTGACATGAGGGTGACTGTTAATGTTGGAATTTCGCCCATTGATTCTAGTTGTTCTGTCTTTTTTTATCCATAGATAATGATGTGTATTCATTCTCTGTCATATTTACCTACAGGAAGTCTTTTTTAATCCCTCATTTTTCTTCTTCACTGAGGTTATGTGTAAATACTACATAAAATGCCAAATGGAAGGAAGTCTGTTTTGTCTAAAGATACCATTCATCTTAAACAAACACATCAGCCAGGCTTTGAAAGGACAGTGATAGGAGTTTGTTTGGTGGGAGGAGGAGAATAGATAAGACCAAAGCCAAAATATTTTGCAAATTATATGAACTGGTATTAAATCCCTCTAAGAACTGGATACATTTTTATGATTATGTCTGTTTAGTCCTACCCTGAAGTGGTACATTTTCATGACTACTGACATAGTGTTTTCTTAAAAAATTGCTTTGCTTTCTGATAGAAATCTTAACATAATCTTCATCCAGTATATTAAGTTTATTGACAAGCAATATGTATGAATTTATAATTACATTATAGGAAAAGAAATATATTACCTTGTTTTAATTACTCTGGCCTTAAAATCTCTCAAAATTACAAAAAACTTTCCTTAAATTTCTATATTGTGAGTTCTTAAAGGACAGATGGACAGATGCCCTCTTTGATTTATATAAGGTCATAGTAGAGCTCATGGATGACAGGGTTGCAGCACTGGCTGTCTGAATTTGAAGGTATCCAGGGAATAAGTTTGACACAATAGACAGTAACAAGAATGATGCTGTGATCAAAGAGAAATGTTGAAAAAATTGAGCAATGTGAGTAAATAAAAATAAAATCAATTAAATTTTAATGTTAAATGTTTGCATGTATTTAAGACTTGTAAAATGACCTTTCTGAGTAATGATGTCTTAGATTTTTCCCAAGCAATTTGTAGTATTTTTATGAATACACTGACCATAGAAAAATGTTTTCCTCACTCCCTGTTCATCCTGGGTAAAGTTGAATACCCAGGTGGAGAGTGAGGGAAACAGGAACTAAGTTCAGCCACCCATCTGTTCCATTTAGCTACCTTTATCTTATCCATCTTGTACCAGTTGATGAGATGGCATAGGTGTCCGTGCTATCATAAAGTGGCTATAGAAATTTTTAGAAATTATCTAGATCCACTTGCATAATTCAGCTAAAATAAGCAGGCATTTTTAGAGACACTTTTATAAAAGAAAACAAAACTTCTTTTTGAATGTACTGTGAGTGAAAAATGATGAGAACACTGATACCAGTCATGTAGCCCTCTGGAGTTCTACTTTGGGTATTAATTCATGTGCTCTTAAGGTTGCTTCTAACTCTTAGTAAATAATGATGTTATCTGAGGACATGTCTTTAAGAATGCTTTTCTTGTAAAGGGAAAATCAATCAACACTCTGTTGAGTCTCTAGAAAAGCATGTCATGCAGAAGTCTCCCCCTGCAGTTGTGCATATCCACCTGATGGTAGGCTCTCTGCTTTCTATTACTCTTTAACTGTTCTTATCTCTGCTGTTTTTTTCTTTGTAGCCTTTCAGTCAAATCTACTCTGTTCCTTATAGCTATGATGTCTTTGTACATATATTATTTTTCCTCAAGTCTCTTCAAAAATATTTTCTTCATTACTTTGGTTTAATTGAGTTTTTGTCTCTCAAGGTCCCTCCTACAAAAATAGTTTTTCTTTACATTCAGTACACAGGGCCAGCCTCAAGTCTTTGTTATGTCCATCAGGGCCTCCCTTTTCTTTCTCATGCAAGAGTTGTTCTGAGGATTTTTTTTTTTTTTTTTGAGGTAGGGTCTCACTCTAGCTCAGGCTGACCTGGAATTCACTGTGTAGTTTCAGGGTGGCCTCGAACTCACGGTGATCCTCCTACCTCTGCCTCCCTACTGCTGGGATTAAAGGCGTGCGCCACCACGCCCGGCTTGTTCTGAGGGTTTTATATTACATAACCATTTATTGCCTTTTATCATTTGTGTGATTTATCAGCTACCTGGCAGAGGATGTCATTCTTCTCAGATTCTTGCCATCCTTATGTATAATTTCCATGATAATATGGACAGTACACCTATGACCTGCATTTTAAGACTTTAAATCATGACACATCTCCATTTTTCCTCCAGTATGTTTTGTATCTCTCATCCTTTTCTTTTTCCTTCCCTTCCTTTCCCTTCCCTTCCCTTCCCCTTCCCTTCCCCTTCCCTTTCCCTTCCCTTCCCTTCTCCCTCCCCTCCCCCCTTCCTTCGTGTGTGTTTGTGTGTGTGTGTGTGTGTGTGTCTCTCTCTCTCTGGTATTTTAAGGCAGGGTCTCACCCAGGCTGACTTGCATGCAATTCACTATGTCATCTCAGGCTGACCTTGAACCCCTAGCCATCCTCCTACCTCAGCCTCCCGAGTACTAAGATTAAAGGTATGTGCCACCATGCCCAGCATCATTTTATTTTCTTTCCATTCATTCTAGACCCTATAGTGTCCATTGTACTAGCATCTCCCAGTTCCTGGAGTTTTTTTTTTTTCCCCTTTGGTTGAACACGCCCCCCCCCCCCGCCCCACCAAATCCCCAACCATCTGCTTTCAGTTGTAACTATTTTACCTAGGATACTCCTGATAAAGGAAAGAAGAAAATTATAGGCGAGTAACTACCAGAGATTTATGATATTCATTTTCAGATTGCCATTATCCTGTTGTCCTTCCATATCTTAATCATTTTTCTCAAATCCTTTTTTCTATTACATTTTTCCTTCTGAGCAACAATCTTGCACCTGTTTCATAGAGAAATTTGAAGCAATGAACTTTGAACTTTTCTCTTAAAACTGCAGCATTTATACCCACTGTCTCTCGCTACAAGTGTGGGAGAGATTTACTTTTCTCCAAAGAAATCCTAACATTCTTTCCTATATTACCTTCCTCTATAACTTCTTCTAATTTCAGAATTTTGGAGATCTTTGATTATGTTTCATTTTTGCTCATAATATAAAAATGAACCAAGCTATCTTTTTTATTATTTAATAAAAGCAGCTGGGTGTGGTGGCACACACCTTTAATCCTTGTACTCAGGAGGCAGAGGTGGGAGGATTGCCATGATTTTGAGACCACCCTGAGAATTCCAGGTCAGCCTGGGCTACAAAAAGACCCTGCCTCAAAAAATAAATAAATAAATAAATAAATAAAAGCAAAAACAAGCCAAATAGAAAAACATAACTCCTTTAACTTCATTTGCTTCTGTTATGCATATCTCTTCATTTCATTAGAAATAAAGATTTTTGAACTTTTTTCTTATTCATAGGAACAGCCTAATTTAAAAAAAGATAAGGAGGGATTTGAGGACTCTTTAGAGGCTAATAACTATTTCAAAATTGTAATCTATTAATTGTTGAAATTCAAGTTGTATCTACTATAAAAATGCCTGCCAAAAATTAATACTTCAAGAGTATAGTTAGACAAATATAAAATATTAGAGGCAGGATGTATAATTGCTTAATACAGTAGGTCCACTTTGGAATACTTCATAAAGAAAATAATTAAAGATAAATGTAAACGAATGTTTATGAAATAGTATAACCACAAAGTAAAGAAAGGAAGGAAGGAGAAAAGGAAAGGAGAAAGGAAATCTAGATACTAACCGTCCAACAACAGAAACAGGTTACCATATTTTCTCTGCATTGAAAAACAGTCTAAAGAGAAATACACCAAAATGTCAAAGGTACTTAGTTTTTTTTTTTTTTACTTTTATTTTATTTTATTTTATTTTAATTTATTTTATTTTTCTTTATTAGTTAGTTTTGTATTCAGCAAATACAGTCAGTTTGGTACCATTATTAGGCTCATCCGTGACCTACCTCCTCCCCTTGGCCCCTCCTTGTTGAGGTATATGGGTCATGCATTGTGGAGTTAGCCCACAGTTATGTGTAAGATAAGTGTCTCTACATATCATGACCCAACATGTGGCTCTGACATTCTTTCTGCCCCCTCTTCCGCAAAATTTCCCTGAGCCATGTTGGGTTCATTTTTGGTCTGCTTCAGTGATCAGGGATTGGGGGCCTCTGAAGCTCTGGCTCGCTGATTTGGTAAGAGTTGATTTTTCTCTGTGTTGATCTCCTTCCCCCTCGTGCTGGTATCCGGTTCATCAGGAAAACAGCACCCTTGCTTGTTTTGCCAGTTTTTCTTAGTTTCAGCCGGGGCCCTTTTGAGGTATGATGGGGTGGCTCTCTCCTTAGGATCTACATCTATCTGAAAAAGAGAAGCAGATTCTCCAACAGAGAGTAAGTTAGCACCAGGACAAAAGAGATAACCCTTACTTTTTTTATAGAGAATTTAATAGGTGTAGGCCCTCTTGTAGCCCATGATTGATGGTAGCTTGATATTGGCGAGTGGGCTTATGTTTGGATATGGTTCTGACTTGTTTCCCAGCTCCAGCTATGGGTCCCGTACCACTGAGGAGATCAGTTAGCCAAATCAAGAGCAGTTGGTTCCCCACCATGGCTGTGTGCCACTATTGCACTTGTGTGGGCATCACAACAAGTTATTTGCTGCTAAGTAGGTTAAACCATGAGTTGCTTGGACAGATATTGGTCATTTTCCCCCAGTTGCCCATGTAGCACCTTCTGGCACTAGACGCGCTGACTGTCTGAGGACTGACTCTCTTCCAACTTCCAGCCATGCCATTCTATTTTGCATGTCAACCACATAAGGTGTCTTCAGCAGTAGGGTCTTACCACTAACCTTTGGTGGGTCATCAAGTACTCTGACAGAAATCTGTCTGTCTTTTACGAAACTTTGTAGGTCTCTCTGATCAAAAGCTCATTGTGGATGATAGCCCCATGCTGGTACTGGGAGTTAGAGGTCAGTGCCCACTAAGAAAATGAGGAAAAAGATAACTAATATACAAGAGTTAGAGAGAAGAGAGAGAGAGAGAGGGAGAGGGAGAGGGAGAAGGAGGGAGGGAAGATGTAGAAGATTAAGGTTAGTCATGATCCTACCCTCTCCAGTGTCTTGTGGTTCAGGTGTTCCCTGTAAGGGCCTGGTGAAGGATCAGCCATTTGGTCTGTCTTTTAGTAAGTAGAATTTTATGGTACCATTGCTGTTTGGGTCTAGATTTGTGTTTCCCACCCCTTTGATGCCCTCCCTCCCTCCCCTTGCATCATTCTCAGTGAACTTACCCAATCATATCCTTACATGATAGCCAGCAAGCATCTCGTGGACTAGACACTAGGATGGAAGGTACTTAGTTTGACATGGTAAGATTATAGATGGCTTTTTCATTCTTATAGTTTTCATAATTTTCTTGTTTAATTTACAAAAAGATTCATTGAATTTATAAACAGAAAAAAGTAAAAAAATATATATAACAATTCCTCATTCTCCTTGTCTCCACCAGTTCTGCCTCTGGCAAAGCAGAGTGATTTATTGCCATAAACTTTCAGTATGTTCTAGTTGCTCCTTAGTATACTGCCATGAAACACTGGAGTGCATGATGAAAAGGAGGGGGAAATGATTTACCTAAATTTCTCCTCAAATAATTGGAGCAACAGGAATGTGTTGATCTAGATAGAATTCTATGGGAAGGAGGAGATGAACTCACAAATGCCTTGATATGTGGAAGTATTAAAGGTAAAGAAAACCAACTGGAAATAAAGCCACCCAAACATATCATGTAAAAGGAAATTGTTTCATATCAACATTAAGCAGATTTTCTTATAATAATTTTAGCAAATACTAATGCTAACAGCTAAAACATTATTTAGTTGAAAATAAGGATGGATTGGCTCTTTCCCCAGAAAATGAGAACAAGTGATTAATGACAGTGATGTATTCCTCTTCAGTTAAATAAAACTATCAAGGGTATATGCTTCTTCTGGCTGTAGACTTTTAATTTGTAACATTAAATATGTTGACTACAACTTACTGTGTGGATCCCCTTATTGTCCTTCACTCATAATTCATATATGAGGTATTGTTATATCAAATACTGGGAAATATGTGATACACAGAACACTCTCAAAGAGGTTAATAAGTTGATTTTTCAAAAGTTCATTTTTAAGTTGGTTGTTGTTATTATTATTATTTTCTTTTCTGGTTTTTCAAGATAGGGTCTCACTATGGTCCAGGCTGACCTGGAATTAACTGTGTAGTCTCAGGGTGGCCTCCAACTCATGGTGATCCTCCTACCTCTGCCTCTGGAGTGCTGGATTAAAGGTGTGCGCCACCATGCCTGACTAAGTTGGTTATTTTGAGTTTCGAATACATTTGGCTATGGAAAAATTACCACAGAAGAAACTATATCTCAAATCCATTTAACCAAAGTTATAAACTTATAAGTACAGAGTGTAAGTGGAAATTTTATTCAGAATTTAAGGTTGAGGTGTCACAAATCAGTTTTCTATTTATGAGAGGGAAAAAAGATTCATTCATCTCTAAGCTCTCTTGGGAGTTTGGAGCAATTTTTAAAGACAATCAGGTATAAAGTTCCCACAAGCTTTTCAGCAACATAGGATGGAAAACGAATGTTGTGAAGATCGAGGAGGCATGAAGTCAGGGTGTTGGGAGAGTTATCAGCAGTACTGTGGAAGTTACAGGAGATCATGAAAAGTTGGATTAGAAAGAAAACGTGAGCCAAGTGCTAAAAGAAAATGGGAGCATATCCCAGAAATTCACAGATGGAGGGGAGAAGAGGATAATTGAAGACTTGAGAAGTAGAGTTTCTTGAGTGATGAAGCTTTAGAGTCTCTCTGATCTTCCAGACACAGTAATTGTGTTGCTTTGACCTGCAGTTATTTACATCCACATTAGCCCAATGCTAACTCTGGTCATCCACATCCACCTTCATTTAGACCAATTTTCCTTAATCTTATCCATGCTGTGGAATGACTTAATAAACTCTTTTTCTTTTTTTTTTCTTTCTTTCTTTCTTTTTTTTTTTTTTTTTTTTTTTTTGGTTTTTCGAGGTAGGTTCTCACTGTAGCCCAGGCTGACCTGGAATTCACTATGAAGTCTCAGGGTGGCCTCTAACTCATGGTGATCCTCCTACCTCTGCCTCCCAAGTGCTGGGATTAAAGGCATGTGCCACCACTCCCAGCTCTTTTTTTATTTTTTATTTAACAGAGAGGAGGAGGGGGAAAGAATTGGCATGCCAGGGCCTCAGCCACTGAGATCAAACTCCAGACACTTCCCTTCAATTGCTAGTTTGAAAAAATTTCTCTTCTTTACTAATAAGGCAGGACATACAAAGAAATAGTTGTTATTCAGTCCTTTCCATCCTAAACATGACTTGAGAAGCATCAAGATCTCTGTGTCTCCATATGTAGCATTCTTATGAGAGGAGTTGTATATTGGCTGGGAAACCTGAAGGCATAGTTATTCCTCCTTTAACAACTTGATAAGTGTACTTTTTTTTCCTACCCTGATTGTACATGAAATTTTAATACATCTTCCTTTATATTAGTAAACACACAAATATGCATTTTATCCATGACCAGACAAGATGGCCACTACAGATACAATGCTACACCTCTTTCTCTAATGAAAGGAGTATTTTCTTTTGCAAATTCCACTATATATTCTGTTTCTACAAGCAGTCACCTCGGCCTTCCAATCCAAAGTACATTTATTCAGGTATCAGATCATACTTTATGCATTCATCCTTCCTTTTTTTTTTTAGGAAGATATGCCCTGTTCCAATTTATATATTTATTTAAGATTTTACTCTCTGTATCTGCACATACATATGCATCTGCATATACATATGCACGCACACACACACACACACACACACACACACCCATACTACAGATACAAATTATAAATTCTAATCATGGTTTTACTTCTGCCTCGGGTATTTGACCTTCAATATCTAGCCTTCTCATGTGTGTTTTGCATTAAGGGAACTGGTGGATGATAATAGGCAGAAGGCAAGGAAGAGTTCTTGAGGCTATCTTGTTGAACTTTGTTGTATAAAGTAGAAGACAGTGTATACTAGTCTTCTTTCTTTTTACCAATTAAAATGTTAATTATTTATTTATTTGAGAGAGAGAGAGAGAGAGAGAGAGAGAGAGAATGGGCACAGCAGGGCCTCTAGCCACTTCAAATGAACTCCAGATGCATGAGCCACCTTGTGTATCTGGCTTACATAGGTACTTGGGAATTGAACCTGGGTCCTTAGGTTTCACAGGCAAGTATCTTAACTGCTAAGCCATCTTCCACCCTTTTTTAAACTAAATTTTAATTGACAGGTATCTATTATATTTTATTATGGTATAAAACATGGCATTTTGAAATAAATATATTTATAGTGGGATGGTGAAATCAAGCTACTTTACATATAATATCATACATCCTTACCACTTATTTGTGAGGAGAACATTTAAGATATACTCTTAGCAATTTTCAAGTATATATATATATTTGCTACATTGTATAGTACATTTGAGATTGAATTGTTTTTTAATAACTAAAATTTTGTATCCTTTGAGCAGCATCTTCCAAACTGTTTCCCCTACCACTTGCCACCATTTCACTTTCTAAGTCTATGAATCCTTTTATTTTTTTCGATTCCCCAAATAAGTGAAATTATGCAGTATTTGTCTTTCTGTGTTTGGCTTATTTCACTTAGCAGATGTTGTTGGAAATGAAAGGAATAAATGCACACACATAATACTATATTCTTCTTATTCAGTTACCTGTTGATAGGCATTTAGATTGATATCAGCTTTGGATATCTTGCATAATGCTTAGGGCTTTGAATTTCTCTTAATAATGTTATATGTCAGTCCCATGGCTACATACCCACTAGTAGGATTTCTGGATCATATAGTTATATTCTAAAGTTTTGAGGTGCTTCAATGCTGTTTTCTATAATGGCTATAGTAATTTCAACAGTGTTCAAGGGTTCCCTTTTCTCGTCATTCATTTCAATACTTGTCATCTTTCATTTTTTAAATAATAACAAACCAATGTGAAACATTTTATTGTGGATTTAATTTCCATTTCCCAAATTATTGTGATTTAAGCACCTTTTCACATATTTTCTGGGTATTTACGTATATTTTTTGAGAAAAATATTCCCTGTACCAGTTTATATATTTATATATTTAAATTTTACTCTGTACATCTGCACACACACACACACACACACACACCCCACAACCCATACTACAGATGCAATGTAAATTGTAAAAATTTTTAAAAGACATAAAAGTAAAGGGAAGATTTGTTGGGAAGAGCAAGGGGATCAGCAGAAGTTGGGGGAGGGGATAAGAGAGGGCAATTGGGGTAATATAATCAAAATACATTCTATAAATGTATGAGAATGTCATAATGAAATCCATTATTACATATGATTAGAATAACTAATAAAAAATAAGCACCAGTGCTTATATCTTGAAATGTTTTCCTACTCTTTTTCTCTAGTGCTTCACATTTTCTGCTCTTACAGTAAGATCTTTGATCCAGTCTGAATTTATTTTTGTACAAGGTGAAAGGGATCTAGTTTCAGCTTTCTACAGCTGGATATCCAAGTTGTTTCTTTTCTTTTTTTTCTTTTCTTTCTTTTTTTTTTTTTTTTTTGATTTTTTGAGGTAGAGTCTCAGTCTAGCTCAAGCTGACCTGGAATTCAGTATGTAGTCTCAGGGTGGCCTCAAACTCAAAATGATCCTTCTACCTCTGCTCCCAGAGTGCTGGGGTTAAATGCATGAGCCACCACGCCCGGCTGGATATCAATTTTTTTATTTTTTTGAGATAGGGTTTCACTCTAGCTCAGGCTGACCTGGAATTCACTATGCAGTCTCAGGGTGGCCTCAATCTCATGGCAATCCTCCTACCTCTGCCTCCCAAGTGCTGGGATTAAAGGCGTGCGCCACCACATCCAGCTTGGATTTCCAATTTTTGACACAAGTTGTTAAGGAGGTTGTCTTTTCTACAATGTATGTTTTTGACACCTTTATCAATAATCAGATAACTATAGCTGTGTGAACTTATTTTTGGGTCCTCTACTGTATTCATTTGGTTTATATATCTGTTTTTCTGGAAGTACCAAACTGTTTGTTACTCTGGCTCTGTAATATAATTTGAAATCAAGTATTGTGATCCTTCCAGCATTCTCCCTTTTTTTAAAATTTTTTAATTTTTTCCTAGGACTGCTTTTGCTATTTTGGGCCTTTTGAATTTCCATATTAATTTGATGATTGCTCTTTCCGTTTCTGTGAAAAATGTCATTTTGATCATTTCAATTTGAAGATCACTTTGTGTAATATGCCCATTTTCATAATACTCATTTTGCTGATGCATGATCATGGGAGGTCTTTTCATCTTCTGTGTCTTCTTCAATTTATTTCTTCAATGTTTTATAGTTTTCATTATACTCCTTTCACTTACTTCATTGGTTAGGTGTTGTCCTAGTTTTTTCTTTTTCTTTTTTAGGCTATTATGAGTAGGACTGTTTGCCTGATTATTTTTCTCAGAATATGACTGGTATGTAGAAAAGGTACTGATGTTTATATACAACTACTTTGCTGAAAGTGTTTATCAGATCTACGACTCCCCAGGACTTTAATTATAGTATCATATTATCTGTAAATAGGGACAATTTGACTTCTTCCTTTCCTGTTTGTATCCTTTGCTTTCTTTCTTTTGCCTTATTGCTTTGGCTAAGAAATTGAGTAATAAAGGTATAGAATAGGAGTATAAAGGCTGGAGAGATTGCTCAGTTGTTAAAGGCACTTGTTTGCAAAGCCTTGTGGCCTGGGTTTGATTTCCTACTACCCATGTAAAGCCATATACTAAGTGACACATGCATCTGGGAGTTTTTTTTTTTTTTTTCCCCCAGTGGCAAGAGGCCTTGGTACTCACATTCTCTCTCTTTCTCAGATGATGGATAGATACATAGATAGATAGATAGATAGATAGACAGACAGACAGACAGACAGACAATAGATAAAGAATATAGAAAGTATATATCTTTGTCCCATTCCTTATTTTAGTTGAAATACTCTGAATTTTTTCCCATATAGTATAATGTTAGCTATAGGGTTTTTTTTGTTGTTGTTGTTGTTTGTTTGTTTTGTTTTTTTTGAGGTAGGGTTTTGCCTACGCTGATTTGGAATTCACTACACAGTCTTAGGGTGGCCTTGAACTCATGGCGATCCTCCTACCTCTGCCTCCTGAATGCTGGAATTAAAGGCGTGTGCCCGGCTTGGCTATAAGCTTGTTGTATATTACCATTATATTCAGATATGTTTCTCCTATTCCTAGTTTATTCAAGACTTTTATCATAAAGGGATGTTATACTTTGTCAAAGTCCTTTTTTTAATCTATTGAGTTGAAAGTGTGATTTCTGCCCTTGAGTCTATTTATGTGATATATTAAACTTACAGGCTTATATGTATTGTACCATCCTTGTATTCCTGGAATGAAACTGAACTGATCATGTTCTATGATCTTTTTAGTATGTTGTTGAATTTGGTTTTCAAGTAATTGAGGGTTTTTGTTTATGTGATTGTAGGTATTTCTTTGTATTCTCTCTAGTTTTCGTATTAGGGCAACACTCACTTCATAGAATGAGCTTGGACGCATTATATTATTTTATTGAATATTTTAAGATATTCTTTCAGAATATCTTTGAATTCAGCAGTGACTCAGTATAACCTGGATTTCCTCTGTTAGACTTTATTACTGCTTTAATCTCATTGCTTGTTGTTAATTTGTTTAGGTGGCTTTCATCCTCTTGGCTCTATTTTAGTATGTCCTGTGTGTCTAGAAATTATCTGCTTCTATATTTTGCAATTTATTGGAATATAAGTTTTCAAAAGTTTAGTTATCCTCTGGATTTCAGTGGCATCTATTAAACTATCCTCTTTTACATGGTAATTTTATTAATTTGGGGTTTCTCTCACTTTCTTTTCCTTCATTTAGTTAAGGGTTCATAGTCTACATACCAGCTATGTTTCATTGATTCTTTGCATTGTTCTTTTGCTTCATTTCTTTAATATTTCTTTCCATCTACTTATTTGGGGTTTGACTTATTCTTATTTAATACATTGAAGTTCATCATTAGGTGATTTGAGATCTATTTTAATGTAAGCAATCATTGATGTACATGTCCCTCTTGAAATTTTTCTTACTGGGTCCCACAAGTTCTGATAAGTTGTTTTCATTTTCATTTGACTCTAGGAACTTTTAATTTTCCCTTTGTTTTCTTCAATGACCCACAGATCATTCAAAAATGTATTATTCTGTGTCAATGTGTTTTATGTAACTGATAAGATACAAGAAATGATTGTAAAATTTTGTATCTAACACTTGCTTTATGAGCTAAAGTATGATCTATTTTGGGGAAAGCCTTCCAGAAGCTGAGAAGAATATACTTTCTGCATCTGAGCCTGCAATATTCTGTAGATTTCTACGTATATTTAGTGATGGTTGATTTAGCACTGCAGGTTTTTTATTGATTTTTAGTCTAGATGATCTATTTGTTGATGAGAAAGGGGTATTGCAGTCACCCACTGTCATTGTGTCTGGAGTACATATCTCTATGTCCAGTAATGGTTGACTTATGAAATTGGGTACACCAACATTTGGTGCATATATATATTTATAAGTGTTACATGTTTTCATGGATTGTACCCTTTATGAATATGTGCTAACCTTCTTTGTCCCTTCTGACTAATTTTGACCTAAAGTCATCTTAGGAAGGTATGTATGTAGCTGGTCCTGCTTGCTTTGGACTATTTGCCTAGAATGTCATCTTCCATCCTTTCACCTTCAGCCATTTTGTCTTTTCCAGTGAACTGCTAATCCAGTCAGCCAGTCTGTATCTTCTAACTGGAGAATTGAGACTATCCACGTATAGAGTTGTGGGGCCAGAGCGGTGATGGCTCAGGGTCTAAAGGCACTTGCTTGCATTTAGAGTTACTACTGAAAGATCACTATTGGAAGGGCAATGTTTTAGCATGGTTTCTCCCTTCTGCATCTTATAATCTTGCTTAGTGCATTGGTCATATTTGATGCTTTTCTAGATGCCATTGTCTTGTCTGTTTTTTCTAGTGATATTTATTCTTTCCCAAGCTCTTGTTATACATATCATACAAGCTGAAGAGATGGAAATGAGCAAAAGATTAAAAAAATCAAATCATGAAATAAAGAAAAAACATGCAATAAAATTTGATAAGAATAAAATATTGTTTAGAATAACTTTAAATTTTATTATATAGATATTATTTATACATATATAACTAAAATATTTATTCTGAGAATAAAATATTAAAGCAAAAGATTTTATTAAAAATACAGCAAAGTAGGGGCTGAAGAGATGGTGCAGCAGTTAAAGCACTTGCCTGCCCAGCCTAATGACCCTGGTTCATTTCCTCAGTACCCATGTAAAGTCAGATGCACCAGATGCACAAAGTGGCATGTGCATCTGGAGTTTGCAGGAGCTGGAAGTCCTGGTGTGCCCATTTTCTCTGTCTGTCTGGTTCTCTTCTCTCTCTCTCTCTCTCTCTCTGCTACAAATAAATAATTTAAAAAATAAAGCAATGTAAAATTAATACTAAAATATATTGAAAAGAAGAAAGTAAAACAAGTAACAACAAACCTCAACAAAACAAAGAATTGGAGCAACTTCTTTCAGGGTCCTCTACCATTGGAATCCATCTGGCATGTGGGTGGGTAGTCGTGCAATCTAGAGGCCCACTGTGCAGGGTGGTGCTACAGGCTGAAGGCTCACCAGATCAAGGGTGTATGGACAGCTGTCAGAGTCCATTTCACAGAAGTAGTTTCTGTTCTTTGCATATTTGAATCCACTTCTGTCCTCAAATGACCTTTGTGGCTAAGGGCTGGGCAGCTTCCCATCTGTTCCACATGATCCCCAGTTTGTGGACCCAGGGGTGGCAATCATCCAAGTTGAAGGTCTGTTTTTGCCCAACTGTGCCAGAATGTGGAGGCAGCCAACAGCACCGAGCTCTACTCTGGAAAGTTTGACCTTAGGGAACTGGGCATCTGCTTGGTTTCAGTACTTTAGACCCTGTCCAGCAGAAAGATGTTCTGCAGAAGGAAGGAGGCCGTGCTAATTGAGAGATCCATTGGACCTGTGCTTAGAGCTCTCAGTCTCACCAGCAGTGAGGTGGCTCTGGAGGCTGAGTATCTGCTGGCCATGAACACAAAGCTGTTAGTTCTTGAAGAATTCCACAGGTGATGGGCCTCGTTCTTGCCCCAAAGCATGTGGTCCATAGCCTCAGTTCACTACTGCTTAAACTTTTAGCAGGTCTATATCCAACCTTCCCTTCTTCACAACTGTCTCTTGTGGCAGTCTCACACAGACTGGCAGTGTGTTCCCAGGCTGAAAGGTATCTTACCCTCTCTATCTTTGGCACTGAAAATTTTCTAATAATAATGTATCGCTTCTAGGTACAACATTATTTACCTCCATAGGGTACTTAATTGCAAATTCTGCTAGCCTGTGTTTTATTCTCCAGTACCCATGTAAAGGCAGATGCACAGAGTGGCACATGAGTTCATTTAAAGTGGTAAAAGACCCTGGAGCAACCCATACATTCACTTCCTTCCCCCCTGTCTATCTCCCTCAAATAAATAAATAGAAATATTTTTAAATATACAAGTAAACAGAAAAGTATCCTGAACTCATGGATTGGATGAAATAATTTTGTCAGAATATAGCCACAGTGTTACAAATATATCTAATAAAATGCAGTGCAGTATTCTCATTTATTTTTTGGAGTTGTTTTGAGACAGGGTCTAATGTGTCAAGTATGCCCCACCATGCCTAGTTTTATTCAGTGCTGGAGATTGAACCTAGGGGTTCATGGATGTAGACAAGCATTTCCAACTGAGCTACATCCCTAGCCAGTGAAACTGTTTTAAATTCTAATGATGTATAAAAATCTTGAAATTCATAGAAAACTCTCTTTATTAAATACATACACATACATATAGACAGATAGAGTAAGAGGAGGAAGAGGAAGTTGTTTCTATATAGCTCATTCATAACTTCTTAAATTTTGATTAACCCTCATCTGACCCCCTCCTCTCCTCCATTCTGTCCCCTGATCCCACTTAGACCATTCCACCCCTAGTAGTCTGTCCCTCTACTTACATATACACTTATGCCCCCCTTCTCCTTCCTCCCTCATAGCCCCTTTCCGGGCTTCTACTATTGACTTTCACTCCAATTCACATACAAAATCTAAATATTTGAAACCGGGATCTTAGTTACATGATTATTCACCAATCCCACTAAAAATATATTTTATCTGACTGGCCTTATTTTTTGATAATAGGCATTTACTGCTATACACTTCCCTCTTAAAACTATTTCTACTGTATCCCATTGAAGGAGAAAGCTAGTTTCTTTCAGGCAGTTAGTTAGGGACAGGATCCTGAAGAGGCAACAAGGAGATGCCTTTCTACCCATCTTGGCAAAATTGAAACTTGGGTCTGATCCTCTCTGTCCAACATGGCTTCCAGTGACACACCCAGCAGGAAATTCCTGTTGCTTCTTAAGCTTGGCCTTTTTGGGTCAGCCCTTTGAGTCTATGAAACAGTCAGATCTTGGCCCCTCCTCCCCAATAGCTCAGTCGGATCCCCCTCTGTTGTTGTTGCTGTTTTTGCCCCTTGACCTGGCCTAAACAACCAAGTAAGTCCGGCCCTCCTTCCCAGCCTGGCTGTGGGAAGGGGGAGAATACCTATCTTGGCTTGGGTATTTTCCTTCTTGCCTTTCATCTATGTCGTGCTTTGTGGGTACCCTTTCACTTGTATTATATATATAAGATTTATCTTTAATCTCTGAGTTTTTCACTATTTCTTTATCCTCTCTGGTTGGTTATTTGAAGGGGCTTCTATGTCTGATCTTCTGTGTGTGGGGGGAGGGTGCGGGTAGGGAACTGCCTCAGCCTTTTCCTAGATATTAATTTTCCTTGACTATAGCTCATGAATTATGATTTCTCCCTAAATAAATTCAGTAATTCATAATTTATCCTTCTTGAGTCTGTTTTATCAACTCTTTGTTAAACTAGGATAAGGACCCCAAATTGGCATTCACAAATTTTGGACATTTGACTCCTGAGCCTCAAAATCCTGCATTACCATAAGTTTTGATATGGTAGTGTTTTTATTCTCATTTGTCCTAAGATTTCTAAAGTTTTCTTTTTGACCTGGTTATTAGGAGTATGTTCTTTAATTTCCATGCATTCATGAATTTTTTGGGGTTTCTTCTGTTACTGACTTTTGATTGTATACTATAGTATTTGGTAAAGATGCTTAACACAAACAGTAACTTTCTCTCTGAGGATCTATGGTGGGAACAACTGCTGTCACTGGCAAAAGATGTTGGTGCCCTTTATGTGAATATTATTTTTTACTCTCTTTCTTTCTATATTGGTGGAGATTACTAACTGGACCCTTAGAAGTTCTTGGGAATATTTAGCTTGTGGATAAATGCTTATTTTTGTTTGTTTGTTTGTTTTTTTTAAATTGTGCATTAGTCTTGTGGAGGTAAAGGCTGGTATCTCCCAATCTGCAAACTTAGTGACATTCCCTCTATCATTATTTTAAGCCAACTTAACATCTGCTCTAGTCAGTAATTACCAAGTATATGGTACAATATAGACTCAAAACTTCCCTTATTGGAAAGGCCTTAAAAATAAATTTATAATGAGATGGTATGATGCTTTAGAACAAGTAAATATGATCATATAGGTCCTCTGAGCAGAGTTTTTTCAAGGGCTTCCCACAGGCTACAAGATGGAATCTTACAATCATCAATTGGCTCTGAAAGAACTTTCACAGTGCCCCCTTCTGTCCAATTTTGTTCTTCCCATCCCCACTTTTGGCAACTTGTATTTTAGAAAACTGAAACAAATTTACCTGAATGCATGATGCTGTAATGGCTGGTTGTGTGCTTGGCACACAGTCTCTTTTCTTGGAATATGCCTTTCCCCCATAGGTAAGCATGAGGTTGTTCTTCTATGCTCGTGTAAGGTAATTACTATACTCTGTTCTGATCATTGGCTCATTTCTACTGTCTGTAAGATTTTTGAGGATGAGACTGTATGCTTTCATGTTGTTTTAACCTCAGCTTCTAGTAGAATGTTAAGGTCACCCATTCAGTAAATGTTTACTTCTTTAAGTACAGGAGATTCTGTGGTAAACAGACAAGCAGGACTCCTGCTGTAAAGGAGTGTACATTCTAATATGTGATTATGTTTGGCACTAAGCAAGTAAACAAACGAGGGGACTTCTGAGAGGAGATACAGAGGAAATAGAAAGGATTACATGATGGGGAATGATAGTGGAGGGTGGGAGAAAGCTCTAACTTAGCCAAGAATTTCAGGGAAAGTCTCACTGAGAAGATGCTATTTGAGCTAAGTTAGAAACCAAGTATTTCATAGGCTGGAGAAATTGGAAGAAGACCAGTGTGCCTGAAGCATTATATTAAGGAGAGTGTTCAGAAATGTTCAGAGAGGTAGGCTTTTGTCTACCTTCAATTATGTCTTGAATTGAATGTCTTGGACTTCAAACCTGATTATACATGCTCTGTCCTTATCCATCAATATTTATCTCAACCATATTTCAATGGGGCCTGAAGTCACTGCATTAAGAGTGACAGTTACCTTTTTCTCCCTTCAGTTTCATTAGCGGAATTTCACCAGATCTGGAAACATTAAGGGACACAACTTTTTTTTTGAGAGTTTGGTCTGTTGAGTTGTTCAACAATAGCCATGTGTATCCTAATGAATTCAGGATGATGTAAAAGGTGGCCATAGAGGAACTAGGCTAAGCATAGTTCGTATAGACTTCTGGCTTTTGTCTCTGAATGATCCAGGAACCTAAGAAATAAAGAAAAGCTCCATATGCAGTGTAATTCCCTGCATAGCATGAAGTTAGTAGAAAATCTTACACAGAGACCACCCATGAGAAATTATACTGTTTTTCAGAAATAGCAGTGAATTAATTATCTTTCTTTTTCCCTCTCTCTCTCTCTCTTTTAACATGGGCAATTAAAGATGTAGCTTCTGGCTTGAGGAATCTAAAAGGCTGCAGGATCACAGTGAAGTGGACTAGACATTCTTCTTCCAGCTGCTGCTGCTCACAACACGCTTGACAGTTAAAATATATCACACATTCTCTTGTCCTTGTAATGTAAACATTTACTGTTTTAAGTGGACTCTAGAATCAAACCAAAATAGAAGGATGTAGACTGATATTTCAGAGGTGAAGCTAAGCACTAGACTAAATTAAATAAAAGTAATTTGCCATCTCACTCATAGCTACATATTGTACATTATGCTGTGTTTGTCCCTGGGAAAGATTAAACAGAGGGCTTTCCTTGCTTGCTCTATTTTTACAACCTGTTAGTAGAAGGAAATTTAATATAGAACAGACAAAATTTTGAATTAGAATTAAGGTAGAAAAAAACTGGGGAAAGTTTGAAGGCCGGGGTAGCTTCTTTCATGATGATGTGGGTAAGCCTTGTCTAAAAGTCAAGAAAATGATGCTCTCTTGTTTTGTTGTGCACTTCCCCAGGGGAAAAACAACAACAACAACGACAAAAACTTGACCACCTCCTTTTTGCTTAAATCAGCATCTGCTTCAAGCTGTTATCTTTAGCTTTTATAGCTCCCCCCTCCCGCCAAATTATACTTAATTTGAAGATTAAGAATTGTTCCAGTGACTCAGATTTGAGTATTGGACTGTATAATTTTTAAATAAATATGAAATTCTGATTATGGTCCTATAAGTTTAAAATGTGAAATTCTATACAATGCCATACCATGTAGGAAAATATGTTTTTAAAATTAGTTTTACCCTGAAAAGAAAAATTACAAATGAATACAGGTCTAAGACTTTTTTCAATTTGATATTTTGCCTAAATTTTTTCTGTACAACATAAATTCATCAAACTTCTTTGTTGATGACAAACTTCATTAGATTACTTTTGTGAGTATTCAGGAGATTTTCATCCTATGAGTCATAAAATTCTTTTATTCCCCAAAGAATTTCCTGTGTCTGACTGGAATTTCGGGTCTTTGTGGTTTTGCTAGACTCCTTGAAGCAGTTACTTCCTAAGTGACAAGATTCTGGGGGCTGGCATGTAACACCTGGGGAGCTGGGTTACAGATTGACTCCTGTTTTTCAAGGAAATTGAAAAATTAATCCATTTCACTTAGTCCTAGTAATTTTATTCAGAATTTTTCTTAAACATTTAGCCTCCTCCTGTCATGACAGAATGCTTTCACTTGTGTGACTGCTGTACCCAGCATTAATCTTTCTGAGCTTGCTTCGGCCTATTGGTCTCTATGAATATGCCTCACTGATTTGATTTTTGTGCATTGCCCGCCTGTCCCATCAGGTTTTCATCACTCTCTTGGTGAAAAGGAGAAGGAGATAGGGTTACAAATATATTGGACTATTTAGCAATTGATGAGAAATACCTCTGGATATCCTCTTTCTCCCTTCTCTTGTACATGGATGTATTTAAGTGCTTTCTGAAGGGGCAAGTCAGGCGATAGCACAAAGCCGGAACCCTTGTGTGTTTCTGTGTAAAAGATCCAGGGTCGTGGAGTGACATTGCTCATGTGAAGAGCTCCGTCTGCATGTGTATCTTTGTGTCTTCTAGAAGATGATGCTGAACTGTGTTCTGATGATAAATGGCAGCTGAGCATACACTGAGACTGAAGTCCTAGTCTGGATATGCTATTTGGCAAAGTTCATCTAGCATGGGACAGACAAAAAAATGTAAGGATAGTATAACATCAATAGTAACAGATAAATTATTCTAAAGTTGATTACTAGGAAATCTTTTACTAGACTACTATATTCAGAATGGTAGCTTTAAATATCTAAAATTTCACCCACAAAGCCTACATAATTTGTTTTATGGCTGCCTTCTCATTTTTCAGCACCAGATTAAAAAAAATTAAATCAATTAAAGAAGGGGTTTCATAAGTAAATCCCAGAAGAAAATATGAACAACTTAGTGTTTTAGTTGACTAATTAGTATATTATTTATTTTTAGAGTTCAGGAAAATCAATGCAATAGATACTTGTTATTCACATATATGTAGTCAATATAAGTCCTTGGAATGTAGCATGTATTATCATTGTATAATCTATATCTATATGCTATTTACAACAAGCTGAAATGTTAGACCCTTGAGAAAAAAACCAGAGTCTAGCCCAGGACAGTAAGGGAAGATGAATGAATTCCAAAGGGAAAATTTTTAAAAGGGGAAAAAATGGTAACTTAGAGATATAGATGTTAACATATGCTGGCATTAAAATTGTTAATTTCCTTCATTATCTGTATCCTCTTCTAGTTCTTCTGATTCTAAGGTAAATAAATTGACTTGAATTCTTAGCAGGTAAGGATAGGAACAGTTATCTGGCACTGTAACCTCTCCTCAACAATTTCTAACCCCTCACCATGCCCCTGTGTGGCCAGTTTGTTTTAAAGTTATTTTTTCTAACAGATTGGTTAGTTTTTATAGCAGTGAGAAGCAGACTGTTTGTCAGTGGTGCAGCGGTTCAGGCCTGCTAATTTAATTGCTATGAGCATGTTCTATAAAAGACACTTTGGCTATATGTTTAAATAAAAATTGTAGGTATATTAATACAGTGGAAAATGCCTTTGTCTAAGTAAGTATTACTCCTCTATACTTCTCTTGTTTAAATGAAAGGTAATTAGATTTGTGAATATGAAATTAATCTACCAAATATATTTTTAGTCTATTAGGATAGCTATAATATAGAAAAAAGCAGAAAATGTGCTATAGAGGATATAGAGAAATTAGAATCCTTACACAGAGGTTTGGCTTAAAATTTTTCAACTGTATAATGGTACAATTCAGTAGTAGCCTATACATCAGATTTTTATTTTTATTTTCTGGGCTAGTGACATACACTACAGTGTCTGTTGGTGATAGACAGTGAAAGTGAGTAAATAATACATACTCTATGGTATACTGTGTTGGTAAACTATGATATTAAGTAAGTTATGTATACCAAATGCATTTTTCACTTACATTATTTTAAAAACTCCAGTGGGTTTATCAGAACATGTTCAGTTTCTATTACTATAACAAATACTCAAGATAATCAACTTTAACAGAAGAGGTTTTCTCAGGCTCATAGTTTTAGAGGTTCCACCCTAAACTGGTTAGTTTTGTTGCTTTGTATGAGGCAACTAATTTTGGAGGGAGTGTGTGGCAAAACAAAACACCACATGGCCAGGAACTGAAAGAGAGAGAATGACACTAGGGTCTCACAATCTCTTTTTGAGGGCATTTACCTAATGAACTAAAGACTTCTTAATAGGCTCCACCTCTTAAATGAGGTAACTCCTCCCAATAGTGCTGCCCTAGGAATTAACACATGGACCTTGGGGACATACCAGATCCAAACTATCCCAGGGTAAAATAGAAGAAATGGTACAACCAGTGTGGAAAACAGTATGGCTGTATTAAGCAAACTTCTCTAGAGGAACAGAACCCATAGAATGAATACTTACTACAAAGGAGCTTTATTGGATTAGATTACAGGAAATGAGCTGGGAAGTCCAACCATAAGCTCTCTACAGGCTTGTACACTGAGGAACCTGGTAGCTGCTCAGCTCATGAACCTTTATGCAGTCTGGAGAACCTGAGAACTGGGAAGCTGTTCAATCCACAAGGCTGGATGCCTCAGCAGTCCCAATCTGGTACTGAAGGCCTGAAGAATTTCTGGAGAGTCATTAGTCTTCAGTCCATCATGGAAGGTTGATGAAAATGGTTCCATTGTCCACAAATGCTAGCTGAAACATTGTGGTAGACACATACACAAATTTGTAGCAAGGGAAGGTACGTAAAAAGCATGGTGTTCTCTTGGAACTTCTTTTTTTAAGACTTTTAATTGATAACTTCCATAAGTATAGACAATAAACCATGATAATCCCCTCCCATCACTTTAATTTCCCCTTCTCAAATTCACCCTCCACTAAATCCCTTCTTTCTAACTAGTCTTTCATCTATTTTGATGTCATCATATTATGATGACCTCCTTATTAAGCAGTTCTTTCATAGGCAGTGTCAGCCACTGTGAGGTCAAGAATATCAAGGCTACTTTGTGTCTGGAAGACAGCATTATACAGAGTCCTCCCCTCCCTGTGGCTCTTATATTCTTTCTGCAACCTCTTTCACAATGGTCCCTGAGCACTGGAAGGAGTGATAGGGATGTTGCACTTATAACTGAACACCCCACTGTCACTTCCTCTCAGCATTAGACCCTTGGTTGCCCACCAGAACTAGATGGAACTTCTTTATATATAGTCCACCACTGGAATGGTAGCCCACTCTGGAGGAAGCACTTCCTCTTTCAGTTAATCCTTCCTGGAAACATCCTCACAGACCCACCAAAGAGGAGTGTGTCTCTTACTTGATTCCTTACTTGATCAAGTTCATGGGCATGCAGTTGTAAGAGACCTTGTCATGCACATTCACACAAATATACAAGTAATATTTCAAAGTTGACAACAGAACCTATTATCACAATGGCATTTCCTCAAAAAAATCAGAAATAGGTTTATCATGTGATTAAGCAACTCCATTTGTAGACATATACACAAAGAATTGAAAGCAGTCTTGAATAGTATTTGCACTCCAATTGTTTGTGCTCTGTTATTCCTTATATTCAAAGATGGAAGCAACTCAACTGTCCATTGATGGGTATACAGAATGGATCAACATATTAATAGAGATAGAAAGTAGAATGGTTATTTCCAGGGACTTGACAGAGGGAGGAATAGGAGTAGGTTAGTGGATTCTGAGTTTCAGCTTGATGAAATGAATAAGTTCTGGAGATAGAGGGTTGTAAAGTCCCATACAATGTGAAATATATATATATATATATATATATATATATATATATATATGTAAAATATTTTTTTATTTGAGAGAGAGAGAGAGAGAGGCAGAGAGAATGGGCACACTAGGGCCTCCAGGCACTGCAAATGAACTCCAGACACATGCACCCCCCCTTGTGCATCTGGCTTATGTGGGTCCTGCAGAAATGAACCAGGGTCCTTAGTTGGGAGATTTTTGAAAACTGCTTGGATCACCATACTTGTTATAGGTCTATTTAAGTGGTTAATCTCATCTTGATTTGACTTAGGTGGGTCATATATATCAAGAAAATTATCCATTTCTTTCAGATTTCCAAACTTAGTGGAGTGTATGTTCTTATAGTATGTCCCTATGGTTTTTAAAAATTTCTCTGGTATCTGTTCTGATGGTACCTTTTTCATCTCTAATTTTATTAATTTGTGTCTCTTCTCTCTTTATTTTGGTCAGATTTGCTAAGGGTTTATCAATCTTGTTTATCCTTTCAAAGAACGAACTCTTTCTTTGGATTGTTTTTTGAGTTTCTATTTCATTAATTTCTTCCCTAATCTTTATTATTTCTTCCCGTCTATGGACTTTTGGTTTGCCTTGTTCTTCTTTTTCCAAGGCCTTAAGGTGAAGTGTTAAGTTGTTTACTTGTGACCTTTCTAATTTCTTAATATAGGCACTTAAAGCTATAAATTTCCCTCTTGGGACTGCCTTCATTGTATAATGAGATACATACCAAAGGTTTTGGTATATTATGTTCTCATTATCATTGAATTCTATGAATGTTTTATTTCCTTCTTGATTTCTTCATTGACCCATTCATCATTTAGTAGTGTATTGTTTAGTTTCCATGATTTTGTGTATGCTCTGTAGCTTTTCTTGCTATTGATTTATAGTTTGATCCCATTCAGATCAGATAGAGTGCAAGGAATTATTTCAGTTTTCCTGTATTTGTTAAGATTTGCTTTGTATCCTAATATATGATCTATTTTAGAGAATGTTCCATGTGCTGCTGAGAAGAATATGTATTCGGCAGCATTTGGATGAAATGTCCTATGTACATCTGTTAGGTCCATTTGTTCTGTGATCTCATTTAATCCAGATGCCTCTCTATTTTTTGCCAGGATGACCTGTCAATAGATGAGAGTGGGGTATTGAAGTCACCCACTACAACTGTGTTTGGTGTTATCTGTGATCTTAGTTCTAATAGCGTTTGTTTGATGAATTTCGGAGCTCCCATGTTAGGTGCATATATGTTTAGGATTATAATGTCCTCCTGTTGGAGTGTGCCTTTAATCAATATAAAGTGACCTTCCTTATCTTTCCTAACTAATGTTGGACTGAAGTCTACCTTGTCACATATTAGGATAGCAACCCCTGCTTGTTTTCTAGGTCCATTTGCTTGAAACACCTTTTTCCAACCTTTCACCCTAAGATAGTGTCCATACTTTGTAGGAAGGTAGGTTTCTTGGAGGCAACAAATTGAAGGATCCTGCTTTTTTACCCAGTCTGGAAACCTGTCTTTTGGTTGGGGCATTGAGGCCATTGATATTAAGAGTTATTATTGAAAGGTGTGTATTTATTTTTGCTATTTTTGTCTTGTTTTGTAGTTCTTCTGGTTTTACTTTTGCTCTCCTGTATTAACTAGTATTTGAGTATTGTTTGTTTTTTCTAGGTTCCTTATATGTTTGCTTTTCTTTCTTTTCAGCATGGAGGACCCTTTCAAGTATTTTCTGTAGAGCTGGTTTTGTCTTCAAATATTCCTTTAGCCGGCTTTTGTTGTGGAATGCCCTTATTTCTCCACCTATTTGAATGGATAGCTTTGCAGGATAAAGTAACCTTGGTTGACAGTTATTATCTTTCAGAACTTAGAAAATATCCTTCCAAGCCCTTCTGGCTTTGAAAGTTTGTGTTGAATAATCTGTTGTCATCCTAATGGGCTTGCCTTTGTATGTGACTTGATTTTTCTCTCCAACTGCTTCAATATATTTTCCTTGGTTTGTATGTTTGGTAATTTAATTATAATACGGTGAGGAGAGGTTCTTTCTAAGTTTTGTCTGTCTGGTGTTCTAAAGGATTACTTTTTCTGCATTGGTATTTCTTTCCCAATTTGGGGAAAGTTTTCTTCTATGATTTTGTTGAAAATGCCTACTATGCCTTTGGAGTAAAATTCTTCTCCTTCTACTGTACCCTGAATTCTTACGTTTGATCTTTTCATAGTGTCCTGAATATCTTGAAATTCTCATTCATACTTTCCTATTAGTTTGTCTTTCTCTTTGTTGGACTGTATTAGATCTGCCACCTGGTCTTCCAGTTTAGATATTCTGTCCTCTCCTTCATCCATTTTACTGGTGAGATTTTCTACAGAATTTTTTATTTCATTGACTGTGTTCTTCATTTCTAGTAATTCTGACTGGTTTTTCTTTATTTTTTCTATTTCCTTATTTATGTCTCGTATTGACCTCATTTCATTAGATTGTTTTCCTGTGTCTTTCATTTCTTTGATTTCCTTGAACATATTTATAATCATTCCTTTGAAATCTTTCTCAGGCATTTCCTCTAAATCATTCTCACTGGAAGTCAATTCTAATGCTTCAGTACTTTTTGGTGGATTTATATTGTCTTGATTTTTTATGTTTCTTGTGTTATAATGTATATATTTTTGCATCTTGGATTAATTTAATGCTTGGATTTTCTAGTTAGCTGCAGTATTATTAGATGTATCAATCAATCAGGTGTTGTATATCTTCAGGGTAGGAGCTTAAGGTGCTAGGTGTGGCTCTTAAGACCCTCAGAGTATCTACAAAAGTGACCCTAGATGTTGGGTTTGCCTGCTATGAGAATATTCAAGTAAGCTGAGTGGGGCAAACTATAGGCAGATTCTAAAATTTAACTAAACAATGGATACATTCAATGAAAAATAGCAGAGTATTTATATAAGAGTTGGTATTATGACAACCAGAACCCTTAGCAAAGTCACAGTTCCTTAGGGTGTGTGTTGCCCCACACCCTTAATCCTGTCAACTAGGAGGCTAAAATTTCTGGTCTGTTGAGGGTTCCAAGTCAGCTTGTGACCAAGTCAGACCCTTCCCTAATGAACAACAGAAGAGGAAACAAAGGCACTATAAACCAGTAAGCAACAAAGGAGAAGCCCCAAATATAGCTTCTTTAAGAATGGAAGATCTGACCACCCATCAGATTTAACATATAATTTCTCCTGACATGGAAGGTACAATTAACACTTCCGATTCAATCCTATATACCAGGCTTATTTGGTGGGTACTGACCTGGTGTAATTCCAGTTACCTTTTGGGATTGTTCTGGTCTCAGTTATGCTGCCCTCCCCCTTGGGTCCCTCTTTGCTGCACTGTAGCCTCAGGTAGGCTGGATGGGTCACTGGATCACTACTCTGGTTGCCATTGCTGGGTGCTGCGTAGGTGTGCTCCCTTCCCAGGTTTCTAATTTTTATTTGAATTTTTAGTTAGCATGTATTAATATTGCGGGTTTCTTTATGATATTTTGTACACATATACAGTGTGTTTCAGTAATATTCACCCCTGTAATCTTCAATCTTCATTTAATTTTTTTTATTAATACTTTCTTCTGCCCTGGTTTTGCTCATTTGGTCAACAAGTGTTTATTTGCTGCCTACTTAGTACTAAGTGGCTATGTCTTGCACCTGGTTTAGTGAGTAGAACTTAAAACATCACTGCATAACTGACAGATTGATATGTCAACCTGCAGGTTGTGGAATATATTTATGGATGTGGTAGGCCAATCATGAAATTGTTTTGGTCATGGAGATTCAGTGACACATTAAAATGCATGTAGAGAACACACATCTTAGACAACCATCCATATGAAGGTCAACTCCTCCTGTGATGACATCTAACTCTTACAGCATTCAATTTGTCAGTAGTCACACTTGAAACTATAGAAACTTTCATATTTCAAAAAAAAAAAAAAGCTGGGTGTGGTGGCGCTCACCTTTAATCCCAGCACTTTGGGAGGCAGAGGTAGGAGGATCACCGTGAGTTAGAGGCCACCCTGAGACTACATAGTGAATTCCAGGTCAGCCTGGGCTAGAGTGAGACCCTACCTCAAAAAACAAACAGAAAAAAAAAGAAAGAAAGAAAGAAAAAAACTTTCATATTTCCATGGCCACAGGCTCCCATGGGTCTTGATGCAGGCCTCTGTGGTGGTGACCTATCTGCGGACATGAGAGTATGTGGGTTACATTACTGGGGTCCCTTAGAATGTAGACAGGAGTTTGGGACTAAGAGGTTTCATCAGGTACCAAAATTATCAGTAAATATTAGCAAGTATTGGGAGTTCTGTAAACAATTCCATTATGATGTAAGTATTTCTGTGCATTTTAAACCTAGAGCAAGCATTATCTTGAAATCCCAGATTTCCGGGGTAGCAGGAGCATGTATACGAAATTCATTCAGTCAAAATTGATCAAATGCCAGACACCGTTTTTGGAGCTTGAAATACATTCAGAAGAAAGTGATTGTATCTGCCCTCTTAGAGCTTGCATTCTAATTGAGGAAATGCATCAAGGAGAGGAAGTACACAATAAAGTCAGATGTGGTATTAAGAAAGTGATAAACTTTAAAAAGATAGAGCAATGTAGACGTTGGTGTAAGCATAAATTTTCCTAAAGGATTTTTCTAAAGTATGAGGGTATGTCTTGCTTTGGGATATGTTGCCTCATTAAATATTATCTAATTTTTTTCTGTATCAAGGAATGCCTCTTACTTTAATACATATCTTCAGTGTTGCCATACATCTTGTTCTAAGGCAAAATGGCTTTTGTCATGTAAACAGCTCTTAAGCAAATCATTTCATTCTAAAGTGTAGTCTTTTGTTTTGCTCTAGACCAGGCTGACCTGGAAGTCACTATGTAGTCTCATGCTGGCCTTGAACTCACAGCACTCCTCTTACCTCTGCCCACAAAGTGCTGGGATTAAAGGCAGGCACCACCATGCCTGGCAGGCAAAATCTAGTCTTTAATGACTTTTCTGAGCAATCTGTTCTGTTTCAAAATATTTTTTAACTATGTGTTCTCAGAAATGTAAATTGTGGCAGGTGAGGTAGGTTTTGACACATTATGCAAAGGTGAAGCTGACCGATAAAAGATCAGGCAAGATTATGAAAACAAGGAAATATTTCAGACTGTAGTACTGAAGATTGTATCACAGAATAAAGACCAAAAGTTGATCCAAGGTGGGTATGGTGGTACACACCTTTAATCTCAGCACTTGGAAGGCAGAGGCAGGAGGATTGCCGTGAGACTACATAGTGACTTCCAGGTCAGCCTAAGCTAGAGTGAGACTCTACCTCAAAAAACCAAAACAAACAAACAAACAAAAAAGTAATCTTATATGTTTTCATGCACATGTATTTAGAAAGGGAATTATTCTGAAATTGTTGATTGGTTTCCATCTAAAGAAGCCCTGGTTTTTCCAATACTACCAAATGATGCTTTGTGTGAATAGATCTGTGTCATGACTGTACTTCACTGGTTTGCTTATTGCTGTGAATAGAATCTGTATTTCTTTGAATCTATCTTATATCTTTTCTGGTATTCCTTTTGTTGTTGAGGGTAGAGTAGGGTCTCACTTTATCCCAGGCAGGCCAGTTAAGTGCAATAAATAATCTTGGCTCAGCAAGCAACCTAAATCACCATCTCTCTGTCTGATGGAGCTAATCAAGTCCAAGCAAACACAAACTCCTTGTGGAGCCTCCTAATGGATGCCTCACTGGACTGAGGAGCTTTTTCAAGCAGAATAAAATAGTCATCTAAAGTTGGATGTTTTTTGATCAAGGTTACTAGGTCAACCCTAAATTTAAACCAGTTTCAGAGACATTTTTTAATGACACTTTGAAATTATGGCCAAAGGTCAGACTGTTGCATGTGATGTTGCTCAGGTCCTTTGATGCTAACGTCCTACAACTGACTTGTGTGTAAGATATATTTTTTAAAACATTAACTGTGATTTAAAGTAGCAAGAGACAGTGTTCAGCCCAGGGAAAATAAAGTCTCCCTGTCCAGATTTTTGGTTGAAATGGTTTGAGTTCAGTAATTTTATTGAACCTGAAAAAATATTATTAATAGCTGCTTCCACAAAGGGAAACAGGGAAGCTGGCCCCTGTCAATTTCTGCTTAAGAGTCTGAGTTATTTTGAGATCGTAAGAAAACTGTGGATGAAATCCATACCAATTAGAGATTGTGTGTGTTTGGAATCATTTAAAAATGCTGTGCAGGGCTCAAAGGAATTAGTGAAGCCCGCTGCAGTACAGCTACATTATTAATCTCCAAAGAGAATAGATCCCAGATGTTCACACTGCCCATAGGACACCTCTGTGTTCTTGACAGTCTTCAGTCATAGTGTCATTAATAGACTCTCATGCCTGCAATGATTACAGGTGATAAGGCAGTATTATTTCTGCATCTAAAATTATCAATGGACATGTTTGAAAAAAGGTTCTTTTCTTTTCTTTTTTTTTTTTTTTTGAGTGTGTGTGTGCACGCATGCTGGAGACCAAACCCAGAAGCCCACATGCATTGAGCAAGCACTCTGCCACTGGGACCCAGGGCTGATCTTTAGTATCTTTAAATTTTATTTTTTTTTAGTAATTTATTTATTTGAGAGAGAGAGAGATGCAGATAGATAGATAGATAGATAGACAGACAGACAGACAGACAGATAGACATAGATGATTCATAGAGAAAATGGGCATGCCAAGGCCACTGCAAATGAACTGCAGACACATGTTCCACCTTGAGCATCTGGCTTACATGGGTACTAGGGAATCAACCCTGAGTCCTTAGGCTTCACAGGCAAGCACCTTTACCACTAAGCCATCTCTCCAGTCCCAAAGGTGGTATTTTTGATAGGAAAAATAAACCCATGTTAAGTAGCTATTTGTGAAAAATGTCTAAAGAAAAAGATAGTGAGACTTATTTGCCCATTTCTTAAATACCTTCAGTTGTCCTGGTGATAAACAAATCTCTTTTCTCCCCTCCCTCCTTTCCTGTCTTCTTCTTTCCTGTCCTTTCTTCTCCTCTCATCTCTCCTCTCTTTTCTTCTCCCCTCACTTCCTCTCTTCTCCTTTTTCTTTAGCTTAAACAAAGGAAATTTATTTCTCAGCGTTCTAGGAGTTGAGAAAACTAACATGAAGGAGCTGATTCAGTTTCTGGTGAGGCCCTCCTACCTGGCTTGAGATAGCTGTCAGCCTCCTTAATATATGATACAATATAATTTAAAAAATACAGTAAACTTTCCATAGTAAAAGTTTTTTGTTGTACAGTTCAGTGACATGAAATAAATTGTTCATACAACCATCACCATCATTGAACTCTATAACTTTTCATCTTATAAATAATGAAACAAAACATTGACAATGATCTTTTCTACTTCCTCAAGACCTAGCAAATTCCATTCTACTTTTTAATTTGACAGCTCTAAATGGGAAGTTATTATCTTTTAATTATATTTAAATTTGTTGTTAAATAATAAAATGTTATATTTCCTTTTTTATTTAATTCATTTAAAGGTTAAGGCACTTGCCTGCAAAGCTAAAGGACCCAGATTTGATTCCACAGTACCCATGAAAAGCCAGATGCACAAGGTGGCGTATGCATCTGGAGTTCATTTATAGTGGCTAGAGGACCTGGCACACCCATTCTGTGTCTGCCCCCCCCCCTCTGTGTCTCTCAAACAAATAAAATAAATAAATAAAAATAGAAATATCTCAATGTGCTAGGGGTTAATGATGAATTGGTAAACAGTCATGTCTAATGGAACAAGGAAACACCATTAATTTAAAGTTACTCATGTAAAGAAGTCATTGCAAACTGGATACATGGCTTTAAGTAAAAGGGCTGGGTGCTATGAACATGTTCAATATGGGAACCTTACCTAGAATTAAATCTCTGGCTTCATTTCTTCAGCCATACTTATTGGCACTTACTTTGTGTCAAAAAAACATAACACGTTATAATGGTCCTTTAAGGCATTACACTCATTACTTTTAGTTTGGTAGACCACATGATATAGGAACACTAGTAAATCACTTAAGATACAATAATTAAATGTGTCATTCTGTCTTGTGAATATCACTTCTGTTCAGTATCATGAGGAACATTTTGAATAATATTATCAATTCAGCTTTCTAATATTTTCATATCAATCATTTTATCCATTTTTATATCATTCATTTTTATTTGGAAATTATAGGAATGTAATATTGTAACTTTTAAGGCACTTTAGAAAGCAGAGATCCAGGCATGGTGGCCAGCACTCTGAAGAGTGAGATTGTAGGACCACTGTGAATTTTTTGTTTTGTTTTGTTTTTTAGAGATAGGGTCTCACTCTAGCCCAAGCTGACCTGGAACTCACTGTGTTGTCTCAGGATGTCCTCAAACTCATGTTGATCCTCCTACCTCTGCCTCCCGAGTGCTGGGATTAAAGGTGTGCACCACCATGCCTGGCTCACCACTGTGAATTTGAGGGCTGGGAATCTAGGGATGTTGCTCAGCTGGTAGAGTGCTTATGTAGCATGCATAAGACACTACATTTAATCACTAGCACCACATAAAACCTGCATGGTGACCCTTGCCTATAATCCCAGCATTTGGGAGGTGGAGACAGAAAGATCAGATTTTGTTCAAGGTTATCCACAGCTACATAGCTGTGGACTACATGAGACTGTCTCAAGTAAAAAGAGAAAAAAAGAGAGAGAGAGAAAAAAAAAAAGAAAAATAGAGAAAGGTATACAAATGTAATCTAGATATTTTAATACAAGCATCACCACGTGTCCTCCTTTGTGTAGCCATCAACATATTTTACCTTCCTTCCTACCAGGCTTTGTAAAAGGGTCATCTTTGTTTACTCTCTCCTCACATCTCTGTGCTTTTTAACCTAATAGTAATTGTTTAGTTCATCAGGGTCCTTCAAACCTCATTTAACTTGTCCTTTCTAAAGATTATATCACTGCAATATACCCTCAAATCTTAGACATGGTTGTCCATTGGACTCTGTCTTGGTTCATTTTTCTTTTACTGACTCATTCTTACTGCCCACATTTGAATACCTATCTGGTTCAGCACTCCTTCTATGTTTACTCCTTTGTATCCTTATTTATGTCCATACTGTCTTTTATGTTCTATTGACTTATGTTTGTGTCTTTACATTAGCTCTTATTTCCAGTGAAGTCCACATGTACCCTTGTCTTGTATATAGTTCCACAAGAAGTCAATTTTACTATTTTCCCTGCAATAATGTTTGTCTGGCATGATTTGGCTAGAATACAGGTTAGGAGCCTAGTAATAGTTTTCTTCTACTTCTTCTACTTCTCCATCCCATATGTAGCATAGTTACCCACACCAGTGAGTCTGTTCTTTTTAACCCCTGTCCTGTTTTCCACTACCCTTGTGGATGTCTTCATTTAGAGCCTCATCAATTCTGTTCTAGTAGATAATCTTCATCCAGTAGGCTTCCTTTCATTTTCCTTCTTATCCCTCACCTTTCAACCTGTTTCTAGAAACATCATAAAATATAAATATGGCCATGCTGGTAGTCTGTTAAGAAGCCTCCCCACACACCCAAAACTCTCACATCATTCACAGTGCCTCTGGTAGCACTGCCACCCCCAGTTAGACTGCTTGACCCTAGAATGAAAAGAGAGAATGGGCGCACTAAGGTCTCCAGCCACTGCAAACTCCAGACACATGTGCCTCCTTGTGCATCTGGCTTTAAGTGGGTACTGGGGAATTGAACCTGGGTCCTTAGGCTTCACAGGGAAGCACCTGAACTGCTAACCCATCTCTCTAGCCCTTTTAAACATACTTATTTATTTGAGAGAGAGAGGGAGAGAGAGAGAGGCAGATAGAGACACAGAGAGAATGAGCATCTAACCATTGCAAACAAACTCCAAATGCATGTACCACCTTGTGCATGTGGCTTACATGGGTACTGCAGAATTGAACCTGGATCCTTAGGCTTCACAGAGAAGTGACTTAACCTTTGAATGAATTAAATAACAAAGGAAATATAACCAAGAATAAATTCTAAACAACCAAATATAAATTGAAAGGTAATCTGAAAAATTTCTCTGCACTGAATCACTTAAGAGAATATCCTGACCTGCACATTCTAACTTAGCTGGCATTGAAAGTATCATTCATCTCATATACTTGTCCCATCACTATTTCTTAGTCACAGAGTTAAATATGAGCCATCAGAATGGGCAAGTAATCCATTGCGGAGAACTGGATTTTGGTGGGTATGTTGAGCAGACATGGAAGTTTAAATAATCTTTCCAAGAAATGAAAAAAAAGTGATGGAAATTTAATGCGTATGACTGATTTTAAAAAGCTGCAGCTCAAAATATGTACCAGAGTTGCTTCAGAGATGTCCAATAGAATTACAAAGCAGCACAGAGCTCAGAATTGGCAAGAACAAAATGTATGTGTGTGTTAGGTGGGGGTGGGGCCTGATGAAAGTCTGAAGAACAGGTAGACCAGTTTTACATCCTCCTCACTTTCATATTTGCAATGACAGCTCATCAATTATCTTGAGAAAAAAAAATCCTGCAAGACTGGTTTCTTAAGATATTGTTAAACAGTCTGTCAGTGAATTGGGGCTGTACTGAGGTTCTGCTTCTACAGAGCAAACCATCTCCCTGTTAGGTATTTAAGGAACCCCATAATGGACCCTTGTCTGTTAGCAAATAATGATAATGTTCCCCAGAAGCTTCTCTATTTATGGAAAAGACCTAGGAAAATAAACCCATATTGTGCCTGATAGTAGCAACACCCACAACAGACAGCTGCACAACATAACCTGGGCCTCTACTCTCTTGTTTGTTTTTCGAGGTAGGGTCTCACACTGGCCCAGGCTATGTATTCTCAGGGTGGCCTTGACCTCACGGTGATCCTCCTACCACTGCCTCCCGAGTGATGGGATTAAAGGCGTGCACCACCACGCCCGGCTGAGTTTCTATTCTTAAAAGTAGTGACTATCAGATATATAAGAAGAAAACTACAAACTTGAAAGATAGTAAAACAAAACATAAAACTGAATAGTTTCACCAGAGAAAAAAGTAGACATAATTTAGAAAAATCAGAAATTTTTAAATAAAACAGTCCTTTCATATCTAATTCATAGTCTCAGGAGTATTTTAAAGATATTTATAAAATAAGATGATACTGTTAAAAAAAAAAAAAAAAAGAGACCGCCGGGCGTGGTGGCACACGCCTTTAATCCCAGCACTTGGGAGGCAGAGGTAGGTGGATGACTGAGTTCGAGGCTACCCTGAGAGACTACATAGTGAGTTCCACGTCAGCCTGGACTAGAGTGAGACCCTCGGGGGGAAAAAAAAAAACCAAAAACCAGAGACCAAGAATAACATGAAAAATAAGTCATCAAAAGATACCTACAATGTAATACCATTTATGTAAATTTTTAAACATTTAAAATGGTGCATATTGTTCATGGAGATAGACATATGTAGAAAATGAATCAAAGCAGATGTGAGAATGGTGCATAAAACAGTTGTCTTTGGGCCATCAAGAGGTGCAGAAATTGGGAGAAGTTTTGAATCAGATCTGGCTGTAATTATAGCATATTTCCTTGTTAGAAAAAGAAAGCTGAAGCAAAAAACAGTTATTATCTATTAAATCAAAGTACTTATTATATTAAATCATAGGCACTTATCCTGTTTATTTTTATACATGAAATGTTTTAATTAAAAAATTAAAATTTTAATTACAAAAAACATTTGTAGCACTGTTTAATAAAATCAGTACCAAACTGAAAAAAGGGTCACATACCTTTAATATTAAAGCAATGATAAAAGGAAAATATTTTTAACTTTAGGCAGTTTGGGATTATGAAAATTTAGCACTAGGATAGAATGCTATACCTATGCAGTAAGCAACAGGTATATAGCATAGTAATACAGATGCTGTTTACTCACTTTCAACTTTTAGAATCTATAGAAAAACATACAAGACTTACTATATATACCAGATCATTGGAATGAGGGGAAAGAGCAGGTGAAGGATGAAAGTGCCAAGATCTTCCTCACAGAGTGGGAAGTCAAACAATATTAAGTTACAATATATTCATGCATTCCTCTGATTATTCATGAGATAGTATTTTGGAAAACCTTCCATGTTAGTAGGCACTATTTTATATGGTTGGCCAATACAAGGGTGAAAAAAATGGCACAGATTCCTTCCTGTTACTGAATTTATATTCTAGTTCAGGAGGCAGACTTTTTCTAAGTGGGTTTTAAAGAAAAAAGTAATATAAAAATTAGAGATTGGAAAAAGGGGTCAGTGACTATAGATATGAATACTAAATCTTGATCTTTCATAAGAAGGAATCAGTTCAGAATGTCTAAAATAATATTGTCTAGGGATGGAGAGATTGCTTAGCCATGAAGGCACTTGCTGGCAAAGCCAATGGATGCAAGTTCGATTTCCCAGTACCCACGTAAAGCCAGATGCAAAAGGTGGCACACACATCTGGAGTTTGTTTGCAGTGGTTAGAGGCCCTGGGGCACCCATTCTGTGTCTCTATCTACCTCTTTTCCTCTCTTTCAAATATACAAATAAATAGTTTTTTAAAAATATTGTCTAGTGACAGACATGTTTTGTACCTGTGGAAAAAATATGCATGCTTGCTGCCCAGTATGACAACCATCAGTTACATTTGACTCTTGAGAAGTTGAAATGTGTCTTATGTGACTAGGCAACTATAATTTTAATTTATCTAGGTTTAAATTGAGATGTGGCTAGTAACTACTATAGTGGACAACATAGGTTTAAAATGCATGAATCTAGAAATAGTAGCATAAGCACATTTTTAAAATAATTAAACAGAAATATTAATCATGGCTGCCTGTGAGTGGATGGGGTAGAGGACTGAAAGGGAAAGTTTCATTATGATCCATCTTGTACTGTTTGATTTTCTGCTACATGTATATATATGGTTGATTACTGAAACTTTTGGAAGATTAGATTGCAACCAAATGGGTCTTTGAAGGGAAGTAGAGAATCATTCTTTTAAAAATTAGATAAAAGTTATAATAGAAATGTCAATTCAAGTGGGTAATTTGGCAATGATCAGGGATCTAATCCTGAAACCATTCTTGTCTACAGGGGGTCTACATGGAGTGTTATTTTGTTTTTTATTTTCTTGTCTTGGGATAGCTAATAAGGTAAATTGTGGTTAGTGAGGGTTAGTGAGGTGAACAGATTCAGGCTACAGAAAACCTGAAGGTTACAAATCTTGAAATATTTAGAATATAGAGCTGTAAGAACTGGTACACTGTAAAAATAAACCATTATCTTCAGCTCCAGTTTATTTTACTAGAGCTGTTCAAATGTTAATCACCATTATTAAATTGTCACCCAAGCCTGAGTGGGCTTTATTGTGTCCAAACCTACTCCATGTTTGAAGATAACAAAATATTTGTAATTGCCTTTCAATTCACTAAGTTTATGCTCATGGGTAGTTTCTACCATCTTATACTATTAACCAGTTTACTGAGGTGTGTAGTTTTTATTGAGTATCAAGGGAAGGAAGTATGGGAGTAGAAGCCATATAGCAATCTTCGTTAAATTAAGAATAGGAGTGGGGCTAAGAAGGTAGCTTAGTGGTTAGAGCTGCTTTCTTGCAAAGCCTGATCCCAAAACTGAACAGCAGCAGGGTGCTTCTTAACTAGTGTGGACTAAGTTTTAGATGTTTCAATGCAACTGCTTCCTGAGAAAAAACTTTCTCAGCTCCCTATTTTTACCTCTTCCTCCTCCTTTTCAAAAAATTTTAAAATGAACTACTAAAATTAGCAACAGGTTATAAATAAGTTGAAGCCATTCCATCTGTGTGATGATGTCTAGAGAGCATGACTCTCATTCCCCTATACATTTAAAAATTTTTTATGTGTGTGTGCCTGTGTGCACCCTGCCGCTGTACAGCTATGGAAAAAGACTCAGGGCAGCAGCATGAGCTGCATTACAGGTAAGGGTGAGGTAATTCTGTTTGTTGTCGTGTAAAAACACAATCCACTGTGATATAGATGGTAGTAAACATCAAGGAGCTACTGACAATAATCTGGACCACTTGGTCTCCTGGTAGAGATATAAATGAGCATGTCCTTGTTCATATTATACAGAAATACTAAATTATGCCTGCAGACAAACATGGCCTATGGTTGGACAACATTGGAGCAGAGCTGCCATTTGCCACCTTGTCTGCTTCAGTTATGGTAGCCATGTGTATTTGTTATCTGGAGATGAGAGAAGAATGTTTTAATGAAAATAAGATATTCTTGGTAGTGGTAGGCTCATATTTTAAAAGTTCAGTTTATATTCTTGGAAATGAAATGACAATAGGCCCAAATTCAACCTTCTCAAATGGGAACAAAGGGATGTATTTGGAGGGTAGGGTGAACCCACTCTGTTTACACAGGTTTTTCATGTGACTTTTCTTTTGAAAGTGTGTGGAATGCATCCAAAGCAAATAATGTTTTGTTGGATGAGAAGACTAAAAGGAAAAGCCTAGAGAAAGGAGGATGGATGATCTTTCTTTAATGTCAAAACTGACATAAACACACTTCCCTTCCCCCACCCTTTTGCTCAAGATAATTTTCTCAACAAGACGCAGATTGCTTCAGTCTTTGCCTATCACCCTTTGAAGCACTTTCCTTATTATTAGCAGTGGGGGCAGGGTTTCCTTTGAGGATTTTTACGGCAGTGAAGAGTTCCTCCTTTAAATACTTTCACATGATGAGGGAATTCCGCTTTCAAAGTGCTGTCATCACTGTGGGTTCATTGCCATAAGACAATTTATTCTTGGGTGAAGGTCCTTCTTAGCTTGATTGTCATTAAGGACTTACCTTTCTCTTTCTATAGAACTTTACTTTTTCTGAGACACACAGCAAAGCAGCCCAGCAGTCTCTCCTTTGTTAGCCTCACTGGAGAAGTCAGCCACAATTCTCTGCAGAAATGTTTTCCATACAGGCCATTATATTGTCTTCAACATGGTTTCTCTCATCAGTCTCCACTGATCAAGATTTGAATGACATTGAACATTACATTTTGAAAGTTGCATTTTTCACAGTACCAAATGATACTGAAAACTGAGGGTTTTGAAATGTCTTTAATAGAAAAATTTAAAGTATCCCTTCCAATGTTGACATAATAACATACAAATAAACTATATGAACACATACAATCAAACTGTTCAAACATCAATAGTTTCCCAACAATGTTGACATCTTTTGAGGACCTCCACTTCATTTTACTCCACCTCAATATACTCTTTTCTTGAATATGATCTTTTGGAAATGTTTATGAATATTTCATTTAAATCAACAAAATGCATAACTTTATGGTATACTGAAGCATTTAAGAGCAGTCCCTTTTCCTCCTAGTTCTTTGGAAAGTAATTTTAATTATTAGTTAAGATGGTCCAGACATCAGTGACAGTTTTCTCAATGTTATTACCTAAAGATGAGTTTCTCTGTCTTTGTAGTAGTTTTGATAAATGAATAAAAACTTATATATGTTCCTAACTATATTTCTTCACTTATGTAATATCTTTCACATTTTTCCTTTTGAATATTTTAGTCACTAGAAGAGAAAAAGTCAGTGCTATGATTCTTTTATTATCTGCTTATACCCACAGGTCCCTGAGTCAATGCAGCAATCAGCGAATCCAGGCAGGATCCTAAACCCATTTTTTAAAACATGTGTCCTCCTTCCTGATAGAGTAGTCAAATAAAAAACCTGATAGCCTTTTTATTGAGAATATAAAAGGGAATCAAAATATGTCAAAATAATCAGATTGTAACTCTGGTTCTGCAACTGACTGCTTATGTAATCTTGCCAAATAACTCATCTCTGCTCCCTTCTAAAACGTCCTGCAAAGTGAGTGGTCCAGATGACCTTCCTGTTTCTGCCACCCTAACTATGTAATGAAGCTACTCCTTGATCCAAGTGGAGAGCTTTAACTGCAGTGGTTGAGCCAAATTGGATACTGCAGAAAAAAACTAGTCTGGATTTCTTGATTGAGTCTGTCAGAAAGGAGTATGGTTATCTATTTTTTTCTCTTTCTTTTAGGTTTCTGTGGCATGCTGTAATTATTCATGCTTTTGCTTGTTTGAGGCTTAATTGGAAATCAGGCTAGTAAATAATTGCACTGTGCATCTCTGCCATCCACTATGAGGCTGTAAGAATGCTCAGGGTAATGAATTTAGAGCACTTTTGAGGTGCTCATCACCTCATCTAGAAGAAGGCAGGTTGGAAGACAAATGAAGCTCAACGGCTGTGGGATAAACAGAATGAACTAAGTAGATATAAGATGCAGAGGTAGCATAGTGAGGGAAATATAGCTCTCTATATACTTAGTTTGACTTCTAGAAAGAGGAAAATAGGGGAAAGCTTGGCAAGTTTTGTTTAAAACAACAAACTCCTGAATCTTGTATTAATTTGTTTTTTTTTATAATTTTATACATGTATAAGACATATTTTGATTATATTCACCTTCCTGTTGCCTTTTCTTGTCTTCCTCCTATTCTTGCTTAATTCTTTCCAAGTAATCTTCTCTCTACTTTGATGTCTTTTTTGGTAACCTACTGAGTTTAATTAGGATTACTTTCATGAGCATAGGTCTGGGGTTATTTACTGGCACATGGGCAACTTACCAGTGGTTACACCACTCCAAAAAATATCTTCCCCTACCTCAGCAACCATTAACTAGCCATTAGCTGCTTAGGGAGGAATGGGACCTTATGAATCTTTCCCCCAACCATGACAGACTGTTGATGGGCCCAATCTTATGCAGGTAACCACAGCTGCTGTGAGTTCTTAAGTGCAAAGGACATGTCATGTCCAGAAGATAGCTTTCCACTGAACTCCTCCCAGTCGTTTGGCTTTTACATTCTTTTTCTCTCTCTTCTTCAGTGTTCTCTGAGCTTTACAGGGGGTTGATAGAGTTGTCCTAATAGGGCTAAGCACTTAATAGTCATTTATTCTTAGCACTTTGACCAGTTAGTTAAATGTGAACATCTGTAGTAATTGTTGTCCATTTTGAAAAAAAGTAAGATGCTAGGCTGGAGACATGGTTGAGCAGTTAAAAGCATTTGCTATCAAAGCCTAATAGCCTGGGGTTCAATTCCCTAGTACCTATGTAAAGCCAAAATGGTGCATGTATCTGGAGTTCATTTGCAACAGCAAGAGGTCCTGGTGCACCCATTCTCTCCCTCTCTCTCCCCCCCCCCTCTCCCCCCCTCTCTCACACACGCACTCTCTCAGACAAATAAATAAAAATACATTTTAAAAAGAAGCTTTGCTGAGCAAAGCTGACAGCAACACTAATCAAAAACACAAACATTTAGAAAGCAGTTTTAATTTTTTAAATCTGTTTACTACTGAATCAAGTGTGCCTTCCCCACAAGTACTAGTTGTCTTAAAATATTCAAATGGGCTATACCATAGAAGGATAAAAAGGAAGCACAAAGTATATTCTTTCATTTCCTTGATAAATTATTATATTTTAATATCCTTAAATATCACCATTAAACTTGTCTTCACTAGCAGTTGACCCTTTTGTCATTGGACAAAGAATGACATCAAAATGTGTCATGTCATCATTGTAAACCAAATAGTGCAGCCTAGAATATATTCCAGACCTTTTTAGAATTTAGAACATAGAGATAGATAAGAATGTTAATGAATGTTAGCATAATTTATTTGTAAAATGTTAGTCTAGATGGACAAGACATTCTTTTTGGTTTGAAGCAATCTTGAGCTCCAGTCAGGGAATTGCAAAATGTTTAAACTCATGGTGTTAAATCTAGCAGTGACTATGAAAACTACATTCTTATAGACTTGGGGGATGAGGAAGTTGAGTACATTTCTTATAAATACTTGGCATAAACTAATTTTTTTTGAAGCTAGAAATTATACTAGCTTCAAACAAATTGAAGTCCGCATTCTGTTTTCTTTCAGTATGTGCATTAACATGACGATTGTGCTTTTAAGGGCTTCCTTCTTTCTGCAGGAATAATCTGCCTTCTGAAAAAAGAAAAATAAATTGCAGCAGCAATTCAGCAGCATCACACCTCTTCCATCATTTGGGGATTAATATTTAGGGAAGTCCACACATCTTTGACAGAAAATAAAAACATGCCCATAAGCACCGAGTATTAAAAACCCCACTGTGTAGAGAAAATATTAGTACAACCATATGCTCCACGTACATCATTTCTTAAAATGCAAATGTTTAGCTGGGCTTGGTGGCACACTACTTTAATCCTAGCACTTGGGAGGCAGAGGTAGGAGGATTGACCTGAGTTCAAGGCCACCCTGAGACAACCGACTAAATTCCAGGTCAGCCTGGGTTAGAACAAGACCCTACCTTGAAAAAACAAACAAAAAAATGCACATGTTTTAGATTGAATTAAATTAGAATGAATTAAAATTAGAGAAAAATATGTTGTGTGATAAATAGTGCTACTTAGAGATGCCTGAGGAATATAGCTATGAATTTGCCCACAAAACATATACTATGCTCCAGGTATACCTTATGCTAGAAAACAAATTAGATTGACATAGAGACAATAGGACTTTCATTTTTATTGTTTTAAAACTATCCAAACTAAGCATTGAAAAGTGTGTTTTTTAAACAAGCATGGTAGTATAGTTTGAATGTGAAACATTCTCCATAGATGTATATGTGTGAACACTTGTTCCCCAGCTGGTTGTGCTGCTGGGGGAGGGTGGTTGAACCCTTAGGAGAAAGGGAGAAAGTTGGAGAAGGTAGGTCATTGGGTGCACACCTTAAGGTTTTCTAGCATGATCCCACTTCCTGTTTACTCTCTGCTTCCTGTCCTTGGCTGCAATAGGATGAGCCAGCCTTCCTTGAATCCCCTACTGTGATAGACTCTCGCTTAGAAACTGTAAGCCAGAATAAATCCTTTGTTTCTTTAACTTGCTTCTGGTCAGGTATTTGATCACAACAATAAGAAGAAAACTAACACAAAAAATTGGTACCAAGAAGTGGGGATGTTGCTGCAATAAGCCTGACCATGTGGTTTGTAGGTCTTTAGAACTGGTTTGCAGGAAGAATGTGGAGGAGTCTGCAACTCTGAGTATAAAAGTCCTTGAATGCTATAAACAGAGCTTAATGGGCCAATCTGGTGGGAGTTTGGAAGACCAGAATGCTAGGAGAAACATGGACACTAGAGGCTGACTCATGAGGGTTCATAGGGGAAGAAGGACTGTTTGGGGAAGTAAGTTAGATGCAGTGATATTCTGGCAATGAAACTGGATGCATTCTTCCTATATCCTGAGAATTTGAGGTGAGCCTGAATTTAAAGGTAATGGTCTAGTTTGTATGATAGAGGAAATTTTAAGGTAGAATAGCATTGAGTCTATGAGTTTTTCTGACTGCACTTACTCAGACCTACAATGAAAGCAACAAGCCAAGAAAAGATAAGAAAAATGTACCATTTGTCAAGGAAAGAAGCATGTTTGAAATTTTCCACAAGGGGCATGCTAGTGCTGAGAAAGCTGTAATTATTAAAGAGACAATTACCATTAAATCGAAACCTGTTGCTCTGCACTGGGACAATAAGAAGGGAAATGAGCAAGAATTCTGCTTTCTTAGTGAATCTAATATCAACACAAGGGTGAAGGAGATAAACTCTGAGGACACTCAACACCTACCAAACCAGAGATCCAGAGGCTCCTAAGTGCCCATCACTGAAATAAACTTAAAATGCACCCAACATAGATCAGGGAATTTTGCAGACGAGGGGGCAGAAAGATTGTTAGAGCCACAAATTAGGACATTATGTACGGAGACATTGCCTATCTCCTATAACTGGCTGCTGCCCCCACAATGCATGACCCACAAACCTCATGGGGTTGACCTGAATCCCCAATGAGGAGGGTCTCTTTAGAAAAGTAGCAGGGATGAGGGAAATGATGGTACCAACATGTGTTGATTACATACTAAGTATGTCCATATCTAATAAAAATAAATTTTAAAAAATATGCCCTAAAGCCAAGACCCCACCCACTGAAGGCTCTAGCTTATAAAACTGCAAATTCTTTTTTATTTTATTTACTTATTTGAGAGGGGGGAGGCAGATAGAGAATGGGAACACTAGGGCCTCTAGCCACTGCAAACCAACTCCAGATACATGAGCTGCATTGTGTATCTGGCTTAGGTGGGTACTGGGGAATTGAGCCTGTGTCCTTAGGCTTTACAGGCAAGTGCCTTAATCACCAAGCCAACTCTCCAGCCTCTGCAAATTCTTTTGAAAGAAGAAGGCCTGAATGGAAAAATGCTGAAGGAGTTCCCCATGATCAGCACACAGAAACTGCTACTGTGGTCCAAAGAGGCTTCATCCCAAGCTGGCAGCAGAATTTAGTGATATCATTCACATGATACTGGTTTTACAAGGCATGAAAAAAATGCAAGATTGAAGAGGTTGTGAGTGTACACTATGGTTCCAGAGAGCACCTGAGGCCAGGCAATGTGTGGCAGGATTGAAATCACTCTAGAGAGTCCCTGAGAGGCCACTGCTTGAAGCTATGAAGGTGAGCTCTAAGTTGCAATGGAGAGAGAGTCCAGGATATTGGGGTTGCCAGGACAATGGAATATCTTCCATGAAAAGTTAAAGGCTCAGAGAACAGCCAGCCTAAAAGAGCTAGAGGGCCAAGCTATCCAAGGCTTTTGGAGCCAAGATGATTTAGTCACTAGTCCAAAATACCAGACATGGAGCTGCAGGATTTGGTGTTTTCCTGCTGGCTTTTGATCTTGCTTTGGTTCAGTGTTTCCTTGCTGTTCCCCAATTCCTCGCTTTTGGAATGAGAATGTTTACTTTGTGCCATTATATGTAGGAAGCATATAATTTTTTAAAATTTCAAAATGTACTGGTTAAGCAATTGCCTTGGGTCTCAGATCATACTCTGAATTTTTCTTCCTTCCTTCCTTCCTTCCTTTCTTTAATTTTTTTTTTTTGTTTTTGTTTTTTGTTTTTTGAGGTAGGGTCTTGCTCTAACTCAGGCTGACCTAGAATTCACTACATAATCTCAAACTCACAGCAATCCACCTACCTCTCTCTACCACTCAAGTGCTGGATTTAAAGGCATGTGCCACCACACTAGGCCGCATACTTTGGCCTTTTTTTTTTTTTTTTAGTTTATGAGAAAGAGAGATTGAGATTTGCCATACCAGGGCCTTAGCCACTGCAAATGAACTCCAAATGCCTGTGCCACCTTGTATGCATGCATCACCTTCTGCATCTGGCTTACGTGAGTTCTGGGGAATTGAATCTGGGTCCTTAGGCTTTGAAGGCAGGCACCTTAGCCACTGAGCCATCTCACCAACCCTTCACTTTGGACTTTTTAACAGTGTGGGAACTAGTAAAAACTATAGTTATGTTTTAAGTGGAAGTGAATACATTTTGCATCATGAGATAGCCATGAACTTCTGGGGGCCAAGGGTAGAATGTAGTGATTTGAATGTATAATGTCCTCCAAGACTCATGTGTTTCACTTGATTCCCAACTAGTGGTGCTATTTGGGCAAGTTGTAGAACACTGAAGAGGTAAATCCTTGTTGGAAGAAGTGGGTCACTGGGGGCAAGCCTTAAGTTTTCATAGACTGGCCCCACTTCCTATTCTTCCTCTTGGCTTCCTGATTCTGGCTGTAATGTGTGATAAGTGGACTGACATGCTTTCCCTACTGTAATGGAATATAGAAACCCTCAAAATGTGTTCTACAATAAACCCTTTCCTTCCTTAAGTTTCTTCTGGTCAGGTATTCAGGGCAATAAGAAGGTAACTAGTGCACATGGTATTATTGAAATGGTAACATCAGACCAATTGATTGCTTATGGAAAATGTCAGAATGGAAGATTAATAGTGTTTCAAAGTTCATTTCCAGTGACTCTAAACACAAAAGAGAATGGTAACAGAGAGCTTTCTAAGTTTAGGAATGCTCTAGAAAACCATTGGAAGATCCAAGACTGTCTCAGTAAACAAAGCCCCCCAATAAATTATAATCTAAAAGTTAGAAAAGTCTTATTCTAATATGTAATTACACTCTTGCTAATATATTATCTTTCAGCTTTAACCTTTTATTCCACATTATAAAAGTTAAGAATTAGTCAATGCTAAGGATTTGCACTATTTACTTCATATTTCTTTTAAATTATATACTAATCTATGGTATATTCTCTCTCTCTCTCCCCCACCCCCTCTCTGTTTTGTTCTTATGTACACTGTATTCCAGGTTGGCCTTCCTTCCATGATGTGATCAGTTCTGAGGCAATCACATTCACAGATGATTTCTCCTATGGGATGCACAGGGTGGAAACAAGCTGCTCACAGGTCAGTGGACCCACTTGAATACCCAGTAGGCTGCTCAATCTGCATTGCAGACAGTCTCAGTGCTCCTGGTTGTACTAAGCATAGCAATGTGTGACAGTGACTATTCACAAAGGGACAGAAAAGCATGGTGAAGTCTTTTACAAGTCTGAATGATACCACAGTCAGGTGTTTAGCAAATCTAATGAAATGTCAGTCATTGGCTTCAACATTATTAAGCAAGATCATTGATAGGAAATAATTCTTTATTTAATTCAGTATAGTAGGAAGTGGTCCATTGGAGGGGGCATGCACAGATTTCACTATGTATCCTTACATCAGGATTGTATTGATAATCTCCTTCTGCCTGCATTTCTATGCAAACGCTGCAATCCAAACAATAATGACTGTAGTCATGGCTTTTTGTTTATTTACTTAGTTGAAAGAGAAACAGAGACAGTGAGAATGAGAATGGGTGTACCAGATCCTCTAGACATTACAAACAAACTCCAGATGCATGTGCCACTTTGTGCAGCTGGCTTTATGTGGGTATTGGGGAATCAAACCTGGGTCCTTAGGCTTTGCAGACAAGCACCTTAACTGTTCAGCCATCTCTTCAGTCCTAGACATGGCTTTTCCTGGTAGAGGTTAGAGATGGGCCGCGGGTAGCTTGTTCATTGGTAGGCTGAATGAAGGCAGATATGACCACGAGGTAACTCTTTCTCTACTTCTACTAGTATGTACACATGTCTTCATTTCTGAGAATATTCTAATTAGTTCTGTTCCATGGTTCTCCAGCAAAACTAATGCTGGCTCTAAGGGAGGAAGATAGTATATTTTGAAGAGGAGGAAAAACTATTTAATGGGTTGAGAGACTTGTGAGGATAAACCCAGAGGCATAGCTGAAACTTCTGTGCACACAAAATAAGAGCAATGACATACTCTACAGTAGATAGTCCAGTCCAATCTGATTTTAATGAGTGAAAGGTGCAGTCTGAGTACTGTGGCATTGACATTTACATTTCCTGATACCTGAGAGGCTTTTGCAGGGAGATGCCTGTTGCACAAATCAGGGTAAATGGGGCATAATCTCCCACTGTAACAATGGAGTGACCACCACATGGGCCTCCCTCAGGATTCTTCTGCTTGTCCTTTATCCATTTGTCTTTATGTCCCTTTATCAGGCACAAGATTCTTAGGGAGTAGGCGGCATATTTATTGCCAAGTAGGGAGGGAGATTGGTTTGAACCTGACCATGTGATGAACTTCTGTTTTCAATTTAAAAAAATAAGGCTGGCAAGTTTACTATCTTCCAAATATGAAGGCTATCTTTTCCCTCAAAAAGCACTCTTCACAGTTTATGTAACACATTTGCAGCTCTCTCTTGCTCCTCAGGAATGAGTCTGAACATGATAGATAAATTTTGTAATGCTGTGTTTCATCTCCAGGCACTCTAATTTAATTTGACTGGACACAGGTGGCATTGCAGCATTTTTAAACTACTTTTTAAATTATTTATTTATTTATGAGAGTAAGAGAGAAAGAAGCAGAGAGAGAGAGAGAGAGAGAGAGAGAGAATATGAATGAGAATGGGCAGGCCATGTCCTCTAGCCACTGCAAATGATCTCCAGACCCATGTGCTACCTTGTGTATCTGGCTTTATGTGGGTACGTGGGAATCAAACTCAGGTCCTTAGGCTTTGCAGGAAAGCACCTTAACCACTGAGCAATCTCTCCAGTTCCTGTAACAGCTTTTTTTAAAAACCTTTTTTTTCTTTATTAGTTATGAACATACTCAGTGTGTAAACAGCACATGTTGGTACCATCCTTACCTTCATCCCTGTCCTCTTCCTTATGAAGGGACCCCATGGGGATTGTGGGTCATGTGTTATGGGGGTAGCCATCAGTTATGGGGAAGAGGCAATGGGTAGGGCTTCATTCTAGCCCAGAATCCAGCCCAGAATTCACTATGTAGTCTCAAAATGGCCTTGAACTCGCAGCAATCCACCTATCTCTGCCTCCCAAGTACTGGGATTAAAGGCTTACACTTACCATGCCTGGCCAAAGCAGCACTTTTAAAAAGTCTTCCTGGGCTCATACTTACAGTAACTGGACATAGTAGGAACTGTCATTCTTCCTTGATTTACAGTGGAGGAAACTAAGGCACAATGAGGTTAGTTGAACTAGGGTACACTTATGTGGATTGAAGTGACAGAGCTGAAACTTGCATTTAGGCAGTTTGGCTTCAGAGCTCTCTATTGGGCTGTAGCCAGGGACACTGGAAAGAGTCTTATTAAAATTAAAAACTTAAAATTCCTTAATTCCCCATCAGTTGCTTTAATGCAATTCAGTTTTCAGTTTGCTGGAATTAATAATTGATGATTTTATAACTATCACAGAAATAAGTTGAGATTAGACACTGAAGAAGCTATAATATTTGACATAGGTAACTGTAGCCAGGACACTGTAATCTGTGGTTTAGGTATGTGATGCTAAGTAAACCTCTGTTAAAGCTAATGATTCTGTCTTTTTTTACAGCTACTTTCAAGTCTATTACAGGACTACTTTCACTCTTGTGACTAATTCTTATAATTCACAGTTGTAATAAACTTCCCATGCCAGGCACAAGGACAACCTCAGAAATAGTCAGGGAAAGTCCTTCATGAAGGTGTCCTACAGTGATCCAAGAGTCTATGCCAAGATTGGGTCATGTTCACACACACACACACACACACACACACACACACACACACACACACAAAAAAAAAAAATGGTTAAACGTCAAGGTTTCTAACTGTTATCCTTAGGTCCTGCCTGTATAAGAGCTGACATGGGCCTGTTCCTCCCAGGATTCTTTTCCATCCCCATCACTGCTCATATTTTAAGTGTTTGACTCTTTATTAAATGAGAGAATAGGGAGACACATTGCTTCTATTCCACTTTCAGTAGCTGCTGAGTAATTGCTGGTAGCTTCTCTCTCATCCAGCCTGCTAAGCATACTTTTTCAGGCATTTCAAGTTCAGTGCAAAGCTCAAGAATTACATGGTGGAAGCTGTAGTTCAGCAAAGTAAGTCCCTCCTAGAAATATTTAGCAATTTCTTCCTCCTTCAGATCAAAATTCTATATCAGGAGCAAATGGGATGAGTCACTTAACTTTCTGTGATAATCTTTAAGGACGTTTACCCAAGTTGGGATCTATTTGTTACTGCTGCTATTGCTAGTGGATTCTGTCATAGGGTCCCTTTAGTTTGTTTCAGATCGTTATTAATTTATCCTAAGTTAGCCCAATCAACAGAAAGGTGAATATCCACCAATACAAAGAATTTTTCAAAAGTTAAGCAGTTTTGTAAAATTCTAATCTTATTAATCTTCTGCAGAAGATGACTGATATTTTTGATTGTTGAAGATACCCATGTGTTACACCGAGGCTTCAGACTCAGCCCTTCTCTTTTTTTCTTGATCTTTTTGTAAAATAGTAACGATAAACTGGTGTCTCACAACCATTTCCTTGGCAAAAGATGAGTATCATAAGCACAGCGGAAAGGAGCCCCTCCTTACACACAAATGTCTTCAATAACCGTGGGAGAAAACAGAATACTACTGGCAGAGTAAATTACTTTTCTTCTTAAAATAGTTTTCTCTTTCCCAGCTTGCCCTATGTGCCCAAGTGTAAAGGCCCTGCTTTGAAACTGCTTCATGCTGTAGATCAAACACTTAAGAGAAAAATGACAATAATAAAGCTCAAACATCCCATGCACAGTCAGGAGAAAACCCTCTAGGACAGTGGGAAATACATCAGTGCAGAAATATGCAACTGTGTTGAATACACTACTTGTGTTTCTCATGCCCACATTTGAGAATTGCAGTCAGATTTTTAAGGAATTATCCCAACTATGATTCTCAGTCACTTTTTGTTAGGAGGTCTTGTCCTTTGGTTCTTTGGAAGCCCTTTATTTGCTACATTCCTGAGTAGGAGATTTAAGTGATAATGGATTCCTGTGAGAATTAAAATTTATTCTTTTGTATAATTATCTCATGCCTTTCCAGAATGAATACTAGAATATTCAGGTGTGGCAGGTACTTACTGCATAACTATTAAAAGTTAACTTTTGAAACACACACTAGAGATTCCATTTTGGATAAAATCATTAACAGCAGGTTTCAGAGATTTCTTCATTGGGCAACCAGTTTGTTTCAGTTACAACCAGGTGTGCTGAGAGATCCCAGTGCATTGCCAGTTGGTTGGGGCCAGGGAGGCAGAGCTCACAGGCAGCTAAGGAAACAATGCATCACTGACAACTTCCATTCATCATCCCAGCCTCTAGGACTAGAAGCTGGAGAGAATGGGCTCCATGTGCATTGCCCTCTGGGAGGGGCCTTCAGGGCTGCATGATCTTAAACCCAGTTATAGTCTTTTATTGGAAATTAGGCATACCTCAGAGGAAGCTGAAATGACACTGTGTGGTTAGTCTCCCCAAAGAGACCCAGCTTTGCCATTGTGCAGGCAGTGGGTGGGTCCCTTTGTGGTAGTAAAGATAGGAAGAAGGGAACACCTGCTCCACCCTCCATAATCTAAGCTTGCTGTGAATCTTTCAAAACATATTGTGATGAACATCATGAAGTTATCACTGCCATTTTTAGGGGACTCAAACCTTTTCAGTTGGTCAGCCTATCCTACCCTGCTGCATATAATTGTTTGAAAATGATTTTTGCTGCCTTTCCTTAACTATGTTTTTTTTTTCTGTAAGGGTTACATATAGAATTTGTATTTTCCTTTCTATTTAACCAGAGGACTGGTTCCAGATTAGCAAATAAAAATACAGATTAAAATTCATCTCAATTCAACACATTAAATTACTGTAGTTTGGATTTCTGAAATATGCTGTAGGAAATGAAGGACCACATAAGCCTCCTAAATGGCTTCAAGTGTATACTTACTACACATTTGGGGAGGAGGGGTAGTGTAGAGAGAACTGTTTTCTCAATATATTTGAGATGGATAATAAAAGCAGACCTATTTATTTTATAGCTATGTTTTCTCAATAAACACCTATGCACATGCATTCACCCTATCTAAAGCTTTTATGTGAAAAACTCACCTCTGGGATGCCTAGTGATCAAAGTCCTAGAGCCACACATGAGATCAGTAACTGCACACATAGTGATCACAGGAGCACTAGTTCCTGTGGGCCTGCACCCTGGATGTTTTGGCAGAAATTGGTGTTTTCATGTGTTCATTGGGTAAGCATATGGAGTTTTGCTGGTGCATCTTAGTGGCTGATGCTTGAAAATTTGGCTTCAGTTGTGTATAGAAAGGAAAAGCAATCTAAGCTGTCAGCTTTGATATTACCTAAACCTGTGTAGAATGTGGCAAAATAATGCAAGATTTGTTTTTTAGGCCTGTTTCATATTTTCCAGGCAATAGATCAAATCAGTTCAGAGTTCATTTTTAGTTCTTTAATAAGCTAACATTGTGTTGGCAGTAAAATAAGAATGTACTTTTAACATGTAAGTGCCATATAGTCAGTTTTTTCTATTTATTAATAACTAGAGAACCCTAGAGAATTGATGTTAGCACTTTCAGTGGAGAAACTGGGATTCTAGTTCTTTCCATCATAATGAGCATTCTCTGTCATTTCTCTCATCATCTGTACTTGGTCCCTTGTCAATTCATACTTCCCATTCAATTTATAAGTGTTTTAGAGAAGAATTAATAAATCATCTATAACCCTTCCCATCATACTCCTGCATAAATCTCTCCTCTACTTGAAATGCACTCTTCTAGAGAGCCACTTTTTTCACCAGTCATCCGGGGATGCTTTGTATATCCTGACACTTCCCCATCTTTTTCATGCCCACTTTCCCCTCCTTAGCTTTATTTCTACTGGCCAGACTGTATGATTTACATACTTTCTTGTGTATCATCAACATCTCCTTCTGGTTTGTACGCTCTCTTGAGGCCAAGGCTTGTTGCCTACATCATCAGAGTCTGGGACAGTGCTTGGAACTACCGAATGAGTGAGTGGAAATCATTTATTCTACCCTTTGGATTCTTTGTCACATGACATAGTATGTATTTGCATAGGCTGTTTGAGCATGGCATACTAATGTCACTGTTTGCTTCTCCATCCTTGGTGAGAAGTAAGAGATGTGTGAGTATGGTACATGCCATCATCTCCTGGAACCATACCCAGCCTCCAAGAGGCCAGGGTAATCAGTGGAGGCCTTTATTCAGTGAGGCGGCTTGCGTGAAGAAGCTGAACTTGGACCAGATCTCTCTTATACTCCATTATAACCAGCTGTCCTACCGTCAGTCTCTTTGAACACTGCGTCTTTTTCTCCTTTCCTGGTCAGTAGCATTGGTTTTAGCAGAACAGCCTCCTCCAAGTCCACATAGAAGCTAGTGTGACACTCCACCTATTGGAAGCTAAGAAAAAGCAACTGCGTGGGCTAGACACATTTCCACTTGCCACACTTGCAGCCTTGGTGACTGGGACATAAATCTACTGCTTCTTGCTGCTTCTTTGGGTTCCAAGAACATCCAATGCTTGTCTGATGTTAAGTTTTACTGCCCATGAAAGCAAACATCACCTCCGTCATGGCCAGTTAAACAGTATCTTTTACAGTGGACTTCTACATATCTGAAACCCACCCATCCAAAGCCAAAAATAATGCTGGGGAATGGGGAGAAGGTTATTCTGCCCTGTTCCTTACAAGGGGAGATCAAGGGTCAATTCAATTCATAAAATTACTGTAGTCATTTTTCAGCTAGCTGAGCGACTTCACAGATCAAAAAATACAGTGGCTTCTAAATGATTTCTGATACACACAATTCCAGTGTTTTTGTTCTCAGCATGTGGTGCAAAGCCTGCCAGAAACCATCTCTCAGCTATCGACAGGCAGATTAGAAATCACGCAGGATGCTCTCCGTCATTTCCGCACAAGCTGCCCATCCATTTGAACTGCTTGCTCTGAGTTCCCCTTGAAGCCTGCTTTGTATGTACTCTGTCTTACCTGTCGTTCTTCTCTTGCAGTGTGGTGCTCATCTTGGGCACATTTTTGATGATGGCCCTCGCCCGACTGGCAAAAGATACTGCATCAATTCAGCGTCCTTGTCTTTTACACCTGCGGACAGCAGCGGACCAGAAGGAGGCAATGGTGCCAGCAGCTCAGCGCCAGCAGACAGAGCAGAGCTGTAGCCATGAGGAGTGATGGAGACAAAGTGTACTTAATCCACAGCTGATAGAAGAGAAAATCAAAATTGTTTATCTTAATAGATCTATTTTTTCAGAAACAATAAGGGCAGTTTGTGCTGTTGATATTTTTTCTTCTTTTGCTTAAAGAGGCCTTGCCCATTCTTGTATTTTGCTCTTCACTAGACCTGGAACTGTTTCTAGCTTTTGCAATGGAAGAGAACTTTGTGAGACTTCCTCACAAACCACTTACATAGCTTTTATCATTATTTCCTTTCAATATATACTTTCTTTTGAGTTTTGTTGTAGTTTTACCCCCTTTTGATTAAGAGACAGTGGCTGCTTGGTCTTCAGTACTGAATAGAAATCTTCTGTACAAGTTATAGAGCAGAGGTGGGAAGTGCAGAGTTTTCAGACACACAGTATTAAGGCTTTTGTACAGATCCACCTCAGATAAAGATGGAGTGATGTCTTAGGAGATTTCTTGGCTTTGTGGAAAGTCTGAGCTAAGATTGTTTTTTCGCACTCGCAGGGTGTGAAGGTCTAAAGTCTTTCCTTATGTTAAATTGTTGCCAGATCTGAGGGGTGCACTGAGTGTTGTGGCAGAGAAGTAAACAGCACCTCATGGTCAGCCTTTATTTTATTTTCCATTGAAAGCATTGGAATGTAAGACAACTGTAAAATGTTGAGCCCCATTTTGTCCAAAGTTCACAAAGAACTATCTGCCTGATGCCTTTTTATCAGATCTTCTTTCCACACCTAATACCAGCTGCATCTGGAAGGACATTTTGGTAAATTCTCCTGTGTAAAATAAAATGTTGGGGACAACACACTTCATCAAGGCAGCAGACATGACAGAAAACAGAGAAGACCAAGCATGAAGTCTTGAGTACTGAGAAATCCAGTGCTTGGCAGAAAAGCTGACAGGACACTACAGACATCATATAGAAACCAAAGTGGGAACCTTATACACAGAGCTTCAAGTCACTGTGGACAGATGTTGGTTATTAAAACATAAGTAGCCAAGCACAACTTCCACACCTGACACTTAATTGCTATGTGACAGGGGACAAGCCATTTAGCCTCTTAGTGCCTATATCTTCATGTATGCAATAGGACTCATATATTTGTAAATGTATTGACACTCTCAGGGCAAAATTACTATATTGCTATACAATTAAGATCAGTGTTGTAAAATTACTCTGATCTGGTTCTAATTGCCTCAGAGCCTGAAGTCTTCTAGGCATTTGAAATGGAAAGAAGAGAGGCTGCCTTAGCTGATTGGTATGGAAACAGTTGGGCCAAGAGCCAGAATTTTTTTTTTCTTTGTAGCAATATGGCTGGTTTTACTTTGAGAAGCTCTGCTCGGTTGCTTTATAATATTTACTCTGGTGAACTGGGCATCATTTTGCACAATAAGATTTTCACTGGTATGAACAATGCTGATATAAGTTGATATTGCTATAACCAGGTATGAAGGTGTATGTGACTGATAAATATTGTGTTTATAAATTTGAATGCTAATCTTGAAATATAGTTTCTAAAGATTATTTTGCTAAATTTTTGGTAACTTATGAAGACTGACATGAAGCTTTCTTTGTAAGCACCAAGACAAAAGTAAGAATGTATACAATTGTAAAGTCATGGGAAGTAAGGATGAAAATTTGTGACAAATAAATGTGAGTGAGAGTGGCCATGTCTGGAAACTTCCACACTTCTTTAGGCATCTCTTGGAAGCCCTGACATCCTGGTAGTTTTACTAGCATGCAGTTTCAGAGGAGTCATGCTCTTATTTGGATGTTCAGATAAGTTGTCTGGGCATAAAGATGTTCCAGATGTTTCACCCACTAAAGAATCCCCCTGGAATTAGCAGGTTTTCCTCTTTTCTAGAAATAAGGTGTAAAATTTAAGATAAGACTGGCCACCAGTAGCCTCACCATCCTAAAATTCTTCCCCAACTTTATGAAGGATACCATGTAAAGTAGATAAAGAAAGAACTAGATTTCACATGGCGCCGTCACAGCCTGCCACCCGTCCTTCACACATACACATCGCCCTCCCCAACCAGCTACATGGTGTCCTGTCCAGGGCCACAGTGTTGAAGCGAACAAAATAAATGAGGGTTTCTTCTCTTTTCCCATAGACTCTGGACTGCCATTTTTCCTTTATTTTCATGGTGGGATTTAGCATTTCCGTCAAAACATTCAAAAAATTTTCCCTAAACAATGGGTAAAAACTCAAACCTTCCTTTTTTAATCTTTAGTATTTTCTTTAAGGAAAGCCAGTCTTGTCTAGCACCAACTTTAAGAAAACTTAAACACCCACTGAAGGAAAAAGAAAATGTGGGATGTATGCCTGTGGTTTAATTCCAGATTGCTTTTGGGTTTAAGTGATATCAAATTTCAGTATATTTCTGTCTTATGTTAAAGAAATATATTACTAAAACGTCAGTGAACAATAATGTCAGCTGTCAAGCACTAGATTTATTTTTGCAGGATATGGAGTGCAGTGAGCTGAGTCAATATGGTGAGGTGTATGTGATCTGTGGGAGTTTTGCCATTTAACATAGGAAATGCATGGGTTTCCCTTCTCTGCATTCCTGCTCTTACTGTACCAATGGACAACGTGAAATTTTGCTGTTAAGAAGAAAATATGTCCACATGGCCATAGAGAACAGATAAGAAGCAGCAGTATCTGTTGTATTTCTATGTATTTAAACTTTTCACTTCTTAGATGTATGAAAATTCTCAATGCAAATTACACAGCAATTTGTTGTGTTTAAAATGTCTTGCTTCAAATATGAAAAGTGATCAAAGCATTATAATTTCTTTTAAAGGTTATATATGACTCTTGACTTAGAAAGCTTTTTAATAATTTTTCTCCCAACAGTTCAAAACTTTTGAAATATGTCATGAAACTTTAATTAAAAAACCTTTTTCCTATATTTGTTGTATACAGAAATTATGTAATAAAATTTCTTTATAAAAATATTTTTCTCTTCTCTGATTCCTAAAGACTACTCTTATTTCTAGCATAGTGCATGGCTGTCCATGAGCGATTGAACTGATGCAAAGTGGTGCACTTGTCTATAACCCCGTCATCTCTATTGCAGTGGGAGGCAGAGGCAGGAGAGTCCTGAAGCTTGTGGGCCAACTGGACTAGCCTTTGCCGAGGTAAATCAAGAGAAAACTTGTGTCAACCAAAGGTGAAAGGAGAGGACCAACACAATGAGGTTTTCATGTGACCTACACACACACCCACCCACACACAGACATTTTATTTTATTATCCTTTTTTGAGACAGTCACAGTCTATAGCTCAGGTTATCCTAGAATTATGTAGCTCAGGCGGACCTCACACTTGTGATCCTTCTGCCTTAGCCTCCCAAATTCTGGGATTATAGGCATGAGCCCACTACATCAGGGTTGTAGAGATGACTTTTAAAGGTAAAAAATAATTCACTAGCCTTACTAGGATCTCTGCACACATTTCACTAGAGATAAGATGTTTCCACTAGAAAGTAAAATGAGAAAGGTTCTGCTTCTTAGGCAATCTAGAAGACCATTGCAAGAGTTAATATGTGGCTGCCTGGAACCTTATTCCCAGGAATATCACGGCACCATAGGATTTTATTCTCATCTTAATGATACTGTATATTAAATATTCTTCATGTCAGCCACTTGGATCTACTATCTCCAATGGGAGAAATATGGTCTTGTTACCATTTTGAAGATGGTACCAGTAAACTGCAAAGCAACTAAGACAAATTATGATACTAACAATACATAGCCAAGCTCAAATGGAAATTAAAGTCACATGACCTCAAAAGCTGTGTTCCCTACTCCACAATAAACTGTTCCCAATATAGGAAATTGATTAGTAGCACTACTCAGTGTCTGGTGGACTTTATCTACAGGCAGAACTTTTCAATACTATTTCTTTATTTCAGATTAATTACTATTTCCTTTCTAAAATACATTCTGTGGTACAATTGATTTATTTCCGAAAATGCTAATTAAGAAGGGTGCACTTTGAGGTTTTCACATTTTGGTGACTAAGTTTTCATTTTTTCCCTAAAGGCTAACTTGAATACTTCTAATTCTGATGACTACAGGAAAAAATTAAGGCATATACTAGACTCATATAGAAAAAAAAAGAATACATGTGATATTGGAAATGCATTTGACTAAAACATCCATTTTCTGGCATAGCTGATCTAGTTAGTGTTTCTTCATCTAGAAAGATGCAGAGTCCAAGTGTTGGGGTGGGTGTGCTAACCCATGTCACTAAGTCAGATGCTGCAGTGGGAGACAGAACATATATATGAGTGTGGGGCAGATGATGGACCTATCTCAGGAACTGGTGGAATAAGGAGGTTTGTTTCAGTTTGATTACAAACCTGAAAAACTGATAACAGCAAAAGCATTCAAACTTGGGGTTCTGCCCCCCTTCTCTTTAACACTACAGCTTGTGAGGCTAGTCAGGCATCTGGTGTTTGTTAGATGGCCCCGTTGCATCATCCTCGTGATTGCTGGGGAACATCTCCTAGCATTCGAGTGATTGGAGAGAAGACCATGGGGCACAAAATGGCCTCATCCGGTTTACATCTTCATTATGGTGCTTCTCACATACCTGCTTACATCTGGAAAAAATCTCCAGGTAAACCTCTTGGGCTCTTTCTCTAAAGAGTAACTGTAATTATTAGGGCAATACCCAAATTCTGCTTCGAATAGGTATGTGGCTGAACTTCAGCCAAAATCCTGTGCCTGACTAAAAGAGATTTTCTTTTTTAACTTCCAATTACATAGGAGGGGCCTTTCCCCCACACATGGCCAAGTGGGGTTCCTGATTCTCTTTGCCCAAGGCCTCCTATTTATGCCCAGAGAGAAAAGACGAGGAGATTTGATGGAGGAAACTTAGAAATCTTGAATTTCCACCAGTTTGTGTTTCTGAGGAACAAGTCCTGGAATTCTAATATAGATCACAGAATATTTCAAAATTTTAAATGCTATTTTCCTACTAGATACTTCCACAAACAGCATCAAAATAAAAAAAAAAACCTGTGAACAAATCAACTGCTACTTCCTACTTATTCCCTTTCTATGGGCAGGGTTCATCCATCATCATACATATATTGAGCACTCACCCTAGGCCAGACACTGTTATAGGCATATTAAACCCAAAACTGAGTAAGACTCAATGCATGTAGCAAGCTGGGTAAAGAGACACACAGCTAATTGCACAAAATCCTAGCATATTGCACAGGTTTAGGGTGAAATATGAATAAACAGAACTCACTTGGAAGAAGGCTGTCTGATACCTCTAGGAAATGGATGGAGCAGAGCAAGTGGCAAAGAAGACTTCCTTTCAAGGTAGAGCAGAAGTGGGGAACCCTACTTTATGGAAAAAGAAGTAAGATAGATGGTCAAGGAAAACAGATATGTGTGGCCTGTAACTTTTAAAAATAGACTTGAGGGACTGGAGAGATGGCTTAGCGGTTAAGGCGTTTGCCTGCAAAGCTAAAGGATCCTGGTTCAACTCTCCAGGACCCACGTAAGCCAGATGCACATGGGAGCACATGTGTTTAGAGTTCATTTGCAGTGGCTGGAGGCCTTGGTACACCCATTCTCGCTCTCTCTCTCTCTCTCTCTCTCTCTTTCTCTCTCTCTCAAATAAATACACAATAAAATATATTTTAAAATAAACTTGATTATTTTTATGTTTTCCAAGATCATGCTGTATAACACTTTTCTATTTGCATCATCTTTCCAACATCCATTTTCAGGTGTGTGTGTGTGTGTGTGTGTGTGTGTGTGTTTACTTTTTTATAAATTGAGTCAGAACCAAAGGTGGAAGAGAAGGACTTTGAGGAACTTCAGGAATCACTTCTGTCTTTGCTGTGGGCATACACAGGAGACAGCAGCCTCTTCAGGGTCTTTCGTGTTAGCTCTGTGCCCTCTACTTAGGACAGGCCATTATTGACTTTGCCTGGGTTACTGTAACAGCTGCCACACTGGCTTCCTGTCTCCCTCCGTACTTCACAGTGCAAGCAAGTGATCTTTTGAAAGCATGAATCTGGTCGTCTGGCAGCATCCCCTGAAGGAGGCATGACAGACACACTGACCTGGCGCTGACACAAGCCCTTCACAGTCTGGCTATAACCTGCCCTTCCAGCCTCATGCCTCACCACCTTTTGCCACATGTCATCTCATGGTGGCTTTAATTTGCATTTTTCTAATGATTAGTAACACTGAATGTTTATTCATATATCCATGAGCTATTTGCATGTCTTCTGAGAAATGTCTATTCAGATTCCTTGACTATTTTTAACTCAGATTACTGTTTTGTTTTTACAGAGGCATTTGAATTTGTTGTATATTGAGAATAGTATGGCTTGCAAATATCTCCTCCCTCTGTTAATTATGCAAAAGCCCTTTATTTTGATGAATCCCATTTCTCTTTTTGCTTCGGTTTCTTGCACTTTGGTGATCATATCCAAAGCAACCACAGTTTCAAGTCTATGACCCTCGAAGTCTTTAATTCCTCTTGGGTTTATTTCCATTAATGTCATGAGGTGAGGGTCTAAGTTGATTCTTCTGCATGTGCATAATCTTCTCAGCATCACTTACTGAGGAGACTCTCCTTTCCCGACATACGTACTTTTGTTGAAAGTCAACTGATCCTACTTGAGTTAGTTTATTTCTGAGTTCTTCATTCTGTCCTATTGATTGATGAGTCTATTTAATGCTGTTCTATTTGTTTGAATACAGTTTAGAGCCACGTACTGTGTCACTTCCAGCTTTGTTTTATTTGCATATGGTGGCCTTGACTGTTTGAGGCTTTATTGTGGGTACATATACATTTTAGGATTGTTTGTTTCAATGACATGGGAATTTTGATAGGGACTACATTGAATCTATAGGTCACATTGTGTAGCATGAAATGTTTAATAATACTAATTCCAATCCGTATACATCAGATATCCGTTATTTATTTGTATCTTTTGCAAATTCTTTTATTAATATTTTACAGTTTTCATGCATGTCTTACATCTCTTTAGTTAAATTTTTAAAATCTTTTTTAAAAGTTTTATTTGAGAGAGAAAGAGGCAGAGAAAGAGAGAGAGAGAGAGAATGGGTGCACCAGGGCCTTTAGCCACTGCAAACGAACTCCAGATGCATGTGCCATCTTGGGCATCTGGCTTATGTAGGACCTGAAGAATTGAACCTGGGTCCTTTGGCTTTGCAGGCAAGCACCTTAACCACTAAGCCATCTCTCCAGCACTAATTTTTTTTTTGAGGCAAGCCTAACAGACTGGCCTTTTTTTTTAAATGTGAGAGTGAGATAGAATATTGGTGTACCAGAGCTTTGAGCCACTGCAACTGAACTCCATACACTTTGCATCACCTAGAAGGCATGTGCAACATTGTGCTTGCCTCACCTATTGTGCGTTTGGCTTATGTGGGATCTGGAGAGAGATTGAACATAGGCTCTTAGGCTTTGCTGGCAAGTGCCTTAACTGCTAAGCTATCTCTCCAGCCCAACTTTCCTTTTTTAATGTGCGTATGTGGTATGCATGTGTGTGTATATGCATATTTGTATGCGTGTGGATACACAAGTTTGTACAGGTACCCATGTACATGTGTATATATACATGTGGAGGTCACACCTTGGGTGCTAGTCTTAGGAACAATGTCCACTTCTTTTTGAAACAGGGTCTGTCATTGAAGTAGAGCTTACTAATTAGGCTAGACTTGCCAGGCAGAAAGCTCCAGATATCCTTTGCCTTCTTGGTGCTGGGATCATAGGCATATGCTGCCAATTTGGCCTTTTTATGTGGGTATTGGGGATCAAAATCAGGTCCTCATGTATGTGAGACAAGCATTTTGTCCACTGAGCTATCCTTCCAGCTCTGATAATATTCTTTTGTAAAAAGAATTTGGAAATACTTGCTCATCTTCAATTTTTTGGTAAAATTTATTAAACATTGGCATTTATTCTTTAAATGTGTACTAGGATTGATTAGTGAAGCCATGAGGTTCTGGGCTTTTCTTTGACAGAAAACTTACTGATTTATTATCCTTACTTGCTATTGGTCTATGCGGATTTTTAAAATTATTTATCATTGGTAAGTTGTATATGCCCATTTATTTTAGGTTATTAATGTTTAGGGGTTTATAATTATCCCACATAATCTTTTGTATTTGTGTTATACCAATTATAATGTCTCCCTTGTTGTTTCTGATGGAAATTATCTGAGCATTGCTATTTTTCTTATTTAGTCTAACTAAATGCAGCTTTATTAAAATAACCAAGTTAGTTTTATTGATCTTTATGTCATTTTCATTTATCTCTGTGTTGGTTGTTATTGTTTCATTTTTCTGACATTGGCTTTGGTTTGCTTTTCTTTTCTACTTATTTGAGGCATGACATTATGTGATTTGAGATATTTCTTCTTTATTATTATTTATTTATTTACTTATTTCGGTTTTTTGAGGTAGGGTCTCACTCTAGCCCAGGATGACCTGGAATTCACCATGTAGTCTCAGGGTGTCCTCAAACTCACTGCAATCCTCCTACCTCTGCCTCCTGAGTACTGGGATTAAAGGCGTGTACCACCATGCCTGGCTTCTTTATTTTTTGAAGAATATTTATTTATTTGCGAGACAGAGCAAGTATGGGAGCACCAGGATCTCTTGCTATTGCAAAGTCCAGATGCATGAGCTGCTATGGAGCTGGCTTTAGTGGATACTGAGGACTCAAACCTGAGTCGGCAGGCTTTGTAAGCAAGTACCTTTAACTGCTGAGCCACCTCCTTGCTCTTCTTTGTTGCTGATGTGCTTGGTGCTCCAAAGTTTCCTCCTAGAATTGCTTCAGTTACCTCTCATAAGCTTTGGTATGTGGTGTTTCCATGTTTTTGTCATAAGACATTTAAAAATATCCCTATAGCTTTCCTGTTCACGCATTGTTTGTTCAGGAACATATTGTTAAATCCCTGTGTATTTGTGAAATTCCTCCTGCTGTTAATTTCTAGTTTCATACCATTGTGGTCAGAAATGGTACTATTTTCTTACCTTTGTTAAGGCTCATAATGTACTAGAAAATGTTCATGTGTGATTGAGAAGAGTACAGACTCGGTTGTTGGATGGAATGTTCTGCATATTTATGTTGAGTCCCTTTGTTTGAAAGTGTTGTTCATGTTCAAGGCTCCCTATTAATTTTCTATTTAAATTATTTGCCTGTTATTAAAACTGACTTAATAAAATCCTGTGCTATTAATGTGTTACATTATATCTCTCCATTCAGATTCTTTTACTTCTTGGTCTGTTTATTTCAGTTTTGATATTAGTGCATATATATTCAAAATTCTATATGCCCCTGAGAATCAATCCTTTTATCATTATATGATTCCCTCCCCTTATAGATTTTTAAGATTTTTATTTTATTTTGTTTGAGTGAGACAGAGAAAGAGGCTAAAAGAGAGGAGAGGAGAGGAGAGGAGAGGAGAGGAGAGGAGAGGAGAGGAGAGGAGAGGAGGGGAGGGGAGGGGAGGGGAAGGGAAAGAGAAGGGGAAGAGAAGAGAAGGGAAGGGAAGGGAAGGGAAGGGAAGGGAAGGGAAGGGAAGGGAAGGGAAGGGAAGGGAAGGGAAGGGAAGGGGCATGCCAGGGCCTCTACCCACTACAAATATACTCTATACTCCAGATGCATGCACCACCTAGTGTGTCTGCTTATGTGGGTACTGGAAAATTGAACCTGGGTCCTTAGGCTTCACAGGCAAATACCTTAACTGCTAAACCATTTCTCCAGCCCCACTTACAGTTTTTTTAATTTATAGCACGTTTTTTCTAATAAGTAGATCTACCTCTGGTCTCATTTGGTTCCCATTTGTGTTGAATTATGTATATCTTAGCTTTTAAATCTATGTGTATACTCCCCCTACCCCAGTTTTTTGGGAAAGAATCATAGGTAGCCCAGGTTTGCTGTATAACTGAGGCTGGCTTTGGATTTATGATTCTCCTTCCTCCATCTCCCAAGAGCTGTGATTCTAGGTATGCACAACCATGCCTGGCATTCTATGTGTCCTTGAAAGTGAAGTATTTCTTGTGTAGGAGGCATATAATGGATCTCACTTTGGTGTTCTTTGTCCGTTTCTTGAGGCCAGGTCACACTGTTGACTAGGGCACCCTCAGACTCACATCTGATCATTAACCTCAGGGACACACACCTGACTTTGTTTCTGATTGCTTTGTGGATTCTTCATTTCTTTCTTCCTTCTTCCTACCTTCCTTTGTAAGTTTCATAGTTTTCTGTAGTAGTGTACTTTGACTCCTTTCTGCTTTTACTTACTGTGCCTGCTGTGCATCTTTACATTGTGCTTATCATGAGGCTTACATAGAGCACCTTATAGTTTCTACAATCTATTTCAAGATGACACCTTAACTTTGAATATAACTCTACGCTTTTTTCTCTCACATATTTATTTTATGTTTGTTGATGTCAAAACTTAACATATTTTGTAATATATATTTCTTGATTATTTAAAAGAGATCTGGTGTGCATGTATGTGTATGATGTGTGTGTACACATGGGTGAATGCTTGCCATAGCATGCATGTGGAGGTCAGAGGACAACTTTTGGGAGTTGGTCCTTACTGTCAACATCATTTAAGACAGGATCACTTGTTCTTCGCCAGGCTAGCCAGCCCACTGGCTTCCAGGACATTCTTCTGTCTCCACCTTCTATCTTGCAGAAAGCTAGCTGGGATTACAGAAGCCCATGACAGCTTTTATATGTGGTCGGTCTGGAGATCCAAACTTGCATGTTCAGGTTTGAGTGGCAAAGGCTTTATACATGGAGTCTGTTGACAATTTATTTTAGTTATAGTTGATAGTTGTTATTGGTGGTTGTATCAGCTTTTATTCTAGGGATAAGATTTCTTTTTTTTAATATTTTACTTTTGTATTTATTTATTTATTTATTTGCAGAGAAAAAAGGAGGGAGGGAGAGAGAGAGAGAGTGAGAGAGAGAGAAAGAGAGAGAGAGAGAAAGAGAGAGAGAGAGAATGTGGGCACACCAGGGCCTCCAGCCACTACAAACGAACTCCAGACGTGTGTGCCCCTTGTGCATCTGGCTAATGTGGGTCCTGGGGAATTGAACCTGGGTCCTTTGGCTTTGCAGGCAAATGCCTTAACTTCCAAGCCATCCCTCCAGCCTGATACAATTTCTTTATATGACGCTATGAAAGTCTTAGAGATTTCTGAATATGGTACTATATTATTTATAGCAACAAATTTTGTAATTTTCCTACTTATGTTATAGTGTTATCTTTTTTTAAATAACTTCCTTTGGGCTGGAGAGATGGCTAAGCAGTTTAGGCCCTTGTTAGTGAAGCCTAAGGACCCAGGTTCGATTCCCTAGAACCTATGTAAGCCAGATGCACAAGGTGGTGCACATGTTTGGAACTTGTTTGAAGTGGCTAGAGGACCTGGTGTGCCCATTCCCATATATATATATATATATATATACTTCCTTTAACAATTCCTACTTATAGTAGTGATAAATTCCCTCAGCCTTTTTTCTTTTCTTTTGGTCTGGGGTAGTTTGTATTTCTTTATGAGGACATCAATGCTGAGTTAAATGTTTCTACTCAACAGCATTTTATAATCCCTTACTACTTTGACTGCATTATCATATTCTCTCCTGGCCTGCATTTCTGCTGAGGAATCACTGATATACATCCTGAATTTAATTGTATGTGATATGTTCATTATCTCTCATTGCTCTCAGTTGTGGAGGTCATCTCCCTTTCTAGGTGGAGCCTTTGTCCTAGAAGCTGGCCATCTAATGCTCTCTCTCTACACTTGGGAACAGATGATCACTTAACTTTGTAGTTGGGATATTCGGTTACCTGGTATCTCTGATCAAGGGCCACCATTGGCAGCTACCACAAATTTATTATTTACTTATTTGCACATGTGTATATGGGGCTGAGGAGGGGGGATTCACCAGCCACTCGCTGCTGCAAACAAATGCCAGACTTGTGCCACTTTTTGTGTCTGACATGTGAATGGGTTGGGAATTGAACCCCAGGTTGGCAAGCTTTGCAAGCAAATGTCTCTAACCACTGAGCAATATTCCTAGCCAATCTGTGCATTTTTTTCTTTTTATTTTTTTGAGGTAGGGTCTCACTCTGGCTCAGGCTGACCTGGAATTTACTATGTAGTCTCAGGGTAGCCTTGAACTCATGGTGATCCTCCTACCTCTGCCTCCCAAATACTGGGATTAAAGGTGTACTCCACCCCAGCTCAATCTATATTTTTTGGTGTAATATCTTTGCTTTTTTAAAAAAAAAATCTGATCCCACATGGTCCATCCATGCCATTTCCCACCATGTTTCTTTGAGGTGAAATGGGATGCCTTTCTGGGAAGACTAAGGAAATGCTTTGGAAGTTGAATATCTACCTCCAGTTCTTTCACACTCTGCAGAAATGATAGTCTCTGGAGAATCTTCCATAGGTCACACTTTGCTGATTTTGTGGAGAGGGAGAACCAACAAGTCAAGACACGTTCCCTCACTTCTCTCCACATGTAGTTGTTATTTTGTTCTGTGGACCATACAGTTGATTCAGGCAGTTTTCCAATGTTAGATATTTTGACTAGTGTGTTTTTGTCTGTGGGTAGTTGTTAGCTGAAATGACTCTTGGGGCCGGCTGTTATGTCATTCCGCTCATATCACTCTGCATTATGTTCTTTTGGATTCCTTTTATGTCCTAGCCCCTGTTTTCTTTGAGAAAGTTTTCCTCAATATCTACTGACCTTAGCTGTTTAGAGTGAGTGAAAGTGAAGCAGAGTTGTTCAGTCTACTTGAGGAAATTTCAATGCTTACTCTTTTTGAGGTGGGAAGATAGGGTGATTGTTCTGATGAATAAACTTTATCTGCATGAAGTTACTGTCATTATACCCAATGATGCATTTGGTTAATATCTCTTTTATCTATTAATATTATAGAAGTTTTAGCTTTAATCATTCTGATATATATAAATACATATTTTCCCTAGCATTAGTAAGGTATAAATGACAAATTATGTTTAACATCGATATATGTGCAATTGTGAAATAAGCTGATGTAATTATCATATCTATCATCTCACATACTTTTCATTTGTGTATGTATGTGTTAGAACATATAGGATCTACTTGCATAGCAATTTTCAGATATGCAATATATTATTAGTTAACATTACCATGTGGTACAATAAATCTCTAGAAATTAGCTACCTGAAACTTTGTACCCTTTGACCAACACCCTTCACCCCTACCTCCAACCCCTGCCAACCACCCCACCATTCTACTTCAGTGAGTTCAACACTCTCAGCTTCTATAAGAGAGATAATGCTGTATTTGTCATTTTATGTCTGTCTTATTTCACTTAACATAATTGCCTCTATATTTATCCATGTTGTTTCAAATGACAAATTTTTCTTTTATTTAAGGTGGAGTAATATTCCCTTGTATATATGTAAGCCACACTTCATTTGTTCATTCATCTGACATTTAGATAGACATTTAGATTGATTCCCTGTCTTATCTATTCTGAATAATACTACACTGAATATGCAAGTGCAGATATCTTTTTAGTGAACTGATTTCATTTTCTTCAGATAGGATATATGCCCAGAAGTGGACTTGCTAGACCATATTGTAATCCTGTTTTTTTTTTTAGATAATTCCATGCCATTTTTCTATAATGGAGATAGTAATTTATACTCCCTTCAGTAATGTAAAAAATGAATTCTCGGCTGGGAGTGGTGGTGCACATCTTTAATCCCAGTACTCAGAGGCAGAGGTAAGAGAATCACCATGAGTTAGAGGCCACCCTGAGACTACACACTGAATTCCAGGTCAGCCTGGGCTAGAGTGAGACCCTGCCTCAAGAAGAAAAAAAAAAAAAACTGAGTTATTCTTTTCTGTATCCTCACCAGCCACATGCTGGGAGTATAGCATCATGCTCGGCTTGACCACTTTCAAAAGGAGTTGTTCAATTTCATTTGATAATTTGAAGTTAAAATCTAAATCTGAGTTTTCCATCTTAGTTCATCTTAAAAAAAATATTTATTTAATTTATTTTTTGTGAGGAGAAAGAGAGAGGCACACCAGAATGAACTCCAGCTGCATGTGCCATTTTGTGTATCTGGGCTGTATGTGGCTACTGGGGATGAACTCAGCCCATCCGGCTTTGCAAGCAGGTACCTTTAACCACCGAGCCATCTCTCCAGCCTCTTTGTTTCTGTGCTTTGTAATTTTGCATTATGTGCTCATATTTTTTAGAACTTAATCTTTGGGAGTTTAGGAGGTACTTTACTCCAGAAAAATGTTTGCATGTGCTGTGCTGGACCACATGCATGCTTTCATAGCCCTGAATTAATTAGTACCTTCATGGTCATGGTTCTCATTTTATCTTGGAACTATCAATGATTAGTCTTGAACACAAATGTAGGCATTGATTTATTTACTTTCAAATCATAGGTTCAGTGACCCTGGGAATTGACTTACTGTTTTGTTCTGTATTTGAATTTCAGCTAGTTCTTTTTCTATCTCAGCTGAGAGTACAAAGAAAGAAATTGTGGGGTTTTTTTTCTTATTTTTTACTGGTCCCAAAGTGCATTAAAATTATCTTTGTTATAGTTTATACTTTCTCCAGCTGCATTTTGGCAGCAGGATATTTTAATGTGTCAAACCTTTAATACTGCTAGAAGGAGGTGTTGAGGCAGATGTTACCATCTAGTCCTGGCTGGCCTGGAGCTTGATATGTAGACCAGGCTGGCTTCCAACTTGCAGAAATACTCCTGATTCTGCCACCGCATCTTTCTTCTAGGTTAATTTTTACCTATATTTCCTTCTGAGGTCCCTTGGGTTTCATTGTGAGTTTCTCCTCTGTTTTGTCATTAACTTTCTCCCATCTACCTTCACTCTGTCTATACTGCAGTTTGTGGTTGCATATGTCTCCTAGTCCAAGATACAGTCCTGTGGTTTGCTGTCTCCTGCTCTCTTCTTTCATTTCAGAAGAAGTCTTAAGAAGAGAAAGTTGAAAACTGTCCTATTCTGCCATCTTCAAACCCATGCTACGGTTTAAAACACCTTTCAAATTGTGTGCAAAGCTTGAAAGAATTACTATCATATTTACAAAGGTAGCCTCTTCAATTGTTGGATCATTTCTACTGAGAGGTGGATGACTATTTAAACAAAATGAGGTATTTAGGTTAGATGAGAGTTCAGACTTTTGAATCAGTGATCAACTCTGTTCTCCTTTCACTAGCCCATGGAGACAGAGCCTTCAAAGGGGAACCAGGACAAGCATCTGTCTTTCATGGAAATTATACTAGAATTACTGTCTCCTTGGCCTCTATTGCTGTTGGTTTTCTTATCCCCAAAGAAACCTGTGAGCAAAAGCTTTCTCATTTGTTCTGAATGGACTTTGACAAGCCCTGCTCTCTCCAGAATCTTATGTCATTTGATTTTTGTCTCATTATTGGATTTAGTTTTGCCTGTTTAAAGCAGTATGTCCCCACTAGATGCAAAAGATTAGACTCTTAGTGTTGCTTTATTTGAGCATCCCAAAGTATATTGACTCTGTTAACAGAATCTTGTGGGTACTTGAAAAAAATCTTAATTTCCTTGAAATATGAATTCCATCATTAAAATTAAATCTTAAAAAAGTATACCAACTTTCATCTCCAGCCTGAAAAATGAGAAACTAAAGAAGCATCATTTGATATTTGTACAAGTATGGGAAGTTTGGGTGTCCCACTAATAGAAGTACTTTTATGGATGTGACTTATTTCTTTATTTTTATTTATTATATATGAGAGAGAGAGAAGGTGTGGTGGGGAAGGGGTGCGCCAGAGCCTCTAGCCACTGCAAACTAACTCCAGACGCATGTACCACCATGTGCATCTGGCTTTACATGGGTTCTGGGGAATCAAACCTAGTCCTTAGGCTTTGCAGGCAAGTGACTTAACTGCTAAGCTATCTCTCCAGCCCAAGTTCTTAAATTTCTAAGGGAAACGTGCCAGCTGTGTTTGAAGTAGGAAGGATGAATCAAATATTTCAAGCTAGTGGTGGAAAAAAGAGACCCTCCCCCACATAATTCAAAATAAAAATATCAGACATAAAGATACACAACTTTTTTTTTCCAGGAAGCCTATATATTTTGAGCAAATGTTTTCATACCAAATGACAATTCATTTCATAATTTCTGTTATTGAGGAGACATCCCAAAGTTTTTGGATGGAAATCTGTTAAATATGCTCTGAAATCCAATCTAATAAAACCCCAACATTTGAGCTTATTCATGGGAAGGCATTCAGAGGCCATGCAATTTTTATGAAATATGTCCATCTACATAATTTTGAATGGTAAATATTGTCATAGTTTCTCAGGAATTCTTAGCCTGGTGGAAAATGCTTCCTAGTATACTATTAACCACCAAAAAGAAATCATAATAATAACTTGAAATTTAAAATAAACAGTGCTAAAAAATATTATAGTCCCCTTCCCCAAAAGCAGTGGTAAGAATTCAGTGCTATTTATACTTTGATAAAAGGATTTGGAAGGGAGCATAAATTCTAGTCCTGAGACTGACTACTGGGATATGTGATAGAGGAAGGATGGCTGTCCAGAAATAATGTATCCAGATACCAGCTCTCCCATTCCCCCTGCAATTATTTATGATGTGGAAGTGATAGGAATGTGAAGTGGTTCAGCACTGGTCCTGTTAGAAAAGTTGGTGCTATTACCAGCTCTGTGTGTCTATCTCAGGAGAATGCAAGAAGAAAAGAAATAGGTCAGAAGATGCCCAGATTTCTTGGCACACTCTCTGCCTGCAAAGCTTCCCTGTTTGTCCAGAGTATGGGAAGAGGAAGAGCAATGCCTCTGGGGTCTGATGGCTTCATACAAATTGCCTTTTTATATTTTACTCCCAAACTAACTCTCCTATTTCAGAAAAGGAATAATATCCCAACATAACTATCAAGTTTAATCTGGAGAAAAATAAGCCAGTACTGAGATGAGAGAGCTTTTCTGGATTTTCCCTCATACATCTAAGTCTTTTTATTCTGATATGTTAATCCTTCAAGTCATCTGATCTACCCCAGGCAAGATAAACAACATTTATAGCAAGTCTTGCACTCAATCCGTCATGTGCAAACAGCCTGCCTTTTCCTGTTGCCACATGAAAGGCAAAGATTCAAATGGGGCCATCCAGAGTGTTCTGCCCAGGGACAGTTAGGCAGTGTCCGTCTTGCTCTTCAGTACCATCATTCCCCAGGGGCTAGAATTGGAGCAGGGCTAGTTTTATCTGAGTACTTCATACACCCTGACAAGAAAATGAGAAGCTAATTTGGAAGCTCCAACAATGAGCAAAACCCATGCCTATGAGAAATATGTCTGAGGAAGGGAGGAACAAGGACAATCTTAGAGTCCAAATGCATTCTCCATCAGGAAAGTGAGGCCTGGGGTGAGGCAGAATGTCATGGCAGAAGGGCATGGCAGAAAACCTGGTTATGGAAGCCAAGGACTAAAAAGAACAGAAGTGTGTGGAGACAAGATAACCTTTCGAGTTCATGTCCTCAGTGGCTATGTCCTCCAACAAGGTTCCACCTACTAATAGCCCATTTAGCTTTGAACCCCTCAGTGAACGGATACACTCACTGATGGTATCAGTGCTCTTGTGACTCAGTAACCTCCCAAGAGCACCACCAACATGGGATCAAGTCCTCAGGACATGAGCCTTTGGGGTCATTTTCTCTTTGAACTTTATCAGTTTCTTAAATCCTTTATGCCAAGTTGTTGTTCCCCTGGGCATATGTATACATGTATTTTAGTCATAATTGTCAAAGAAAGAAAGATAAAAGACAAGAGAAAGAAAGAAAAGGAAGGGAGGAAGGAAGAAAGGTCATGATATCAAAGATATCTGCACTCCATGTTCATTATTCATAGTAGACAAGACATGGAAGCATACTAAATGGGTGAGTGCAAAATAAATTGTGGTGTATGCACATAGTTGAGTATTATTTGGCATTACAAAGGAAGGAAATCCTAACAGAGTCACAACACAGATTGACCTGGAGAACCTTATGCTAAGTGCAATGATCCAGTCACAGAGGGACAAATGGACTTACTACTTATGTAAGCTATCAATCACAAACTTATAGAAGCAGAAAATAGGATGGTAGTTGCCAGGGGCCAGAGAAGGAGAAATTTTTATTCAGTGAATCTAAAGTTGCAGTTATGCCAGAGTAAGTGAGTTTTAGAGATCTATAATGCAATCTAGTTAACAATCATGACAGATAGCAATATTGTATTTTGCAGCTAAAATATGTTAGAACAGCCGAGCGTGGTAGTGTATGCCTTTAATCCCAGCGCTCGGGTGGCAGAGGTAGGAGGATCGCCGTGAGTTCGAGGCCACCCTGAGACTCCATAGTGAATTCCAGGTCAGCCTGGGCTCGAGTGAGACCCTACCTCAAAAAAAAAAAAAAAAGTTAGAACAGTAAATCTCATGTGAAATCTTACTACAAAGACAAAAACGAAGAAACATACAAATAAAAACTACCCAGGGGCATGAGGAAGCTTTTAGAGTTGATGAATGAATGATTATTACATGAATTGTTGTGACTTTACAGGTATATGTACAACTTACCAAATTGCATAAATGTAGACATGTACAGTTTTTTTTTTTTTTTTTGAAGTAGGGTCTCACTCCAGCCTGGCTGACCTGGAATTCACTATGTAATCTCAGGGTAGCCTTGAACTCACTGCGATCCTCCTACCTCTGCCTCCTGAGTGCTGGGATTAAAGGCGTGTGCCACCACGCCTGGCTTGACATGTACAGTTCTTATGTATTATTTTTAAATTTCATTTTATGTTATTTATTTATTTTAGAGAAAGAGGGAGGAAGGGAGAGAGAAAGAGGCAGATAGAGAGAGAATGGGCTCACCAGGGCCTCCAGCCACTGAAAATAAACTCCAGATGCGTGCACCACCCTGTACATCTGACTTTACATAGGTACTGAGGAGTCAAACATGGGTCTTTAGGCTTTGCAGGCAAGTGCCTTAACTGCTGAGCCATTTCTCCAGCCCCTTGTTATTTTTAATATTTTATTAATTATTTGTTTAGGAATTTGAGAGAGGAAAAGAGGGAGGGGGGCATGCCAGGGCTTCTAGCCACTGAAAACAAACTCCAGATGTATGTGCCACCTTGTGCATTTGGCTTATGTGGGTCCTCGGGATTCGAACTGAGGTCTTTTGGCTTTGTAGACAAGCACCTGAACTGCTAAGTCATCTCTCCAGCCCCCCTTATTATTTTTATTGCAACAAAATGTTTCTAAAGATATTTTTAAAAAGATATAACCTAAGTTTTATTTAGTTTAAATCTTTCATATATTAATTATGATTAATATTTCACTTTTTAGTTTTAAAAGATACCTTTGAATGTTTCAGGTAGGAAATAACTTTTGAATTTTTAAAAAAAATTTTATTTATTGATTTGAGAGCAACAGACAGAGAAAGAAAGAGGGGGAGAGAGAGAGAGAGAGAGAGAATGGGCACACCAGGGCCTCAAGCCACTGCAAATGAACTCCAGACGCATGCGCCCCCTTGTGCATCTGGCTAACGTGGGTCCTGGGGAATCAAGCCTCAAACTGGTCGAGCCTCTAACCGGGGACCATAGGCTTCACAGGGAAGCGCTTAACCACCACTAAGCCATCTCTCCAGGCCACTTTTGAATTTTTTGGTGTATGTGTGTAGTATGTGTTGGCGTGGTGTAGTGAATTCATGTGTGTGTGCAAATGCATGCAACCTGTGCATGTGAATGTAGAGGCTAGAGAAGAATGCTGACTGGCTTCATCTACCTCTTATCCACATATTTCCCTGAAATGGGATCTCTCTCTGAACTTGGAGCTTCCATTTTCATGAGCCCCATAGATTCTCTGGGTCTCCACTCCCCCACAGGACTGGGATTACAGGCATGCATGGCTATGCCAGACTGTTCACATGGGTGCTGGGAATCAAACAGAGGAGAATCAGGCCCTCTCAGGCCCTCATGCTTGCATTCAGCCACTGAACCATCTCTGCTGCTCCTGTTTTGAATTTTCTAATAACAATGATTAAAATTTGTCTTACATTTATATAAATTCACATTTCGATGACATTATGTTCATATTTTGAACATAATTTAACTTTTTATTTTAGCTCTTCACATTACTACCATAAATGAAACATAGCTTTTTATTTAAATGAAGGTAAATACTATTTATTTCATATAATTAGTATTTAATTTTATGAATTATTTTCACTTTCATTTTATTACTTATCCAACTATAACTAGCTATGAATAAAATAAACAAATAAAATTATATATATATATATATATATATATATATATATATATATATATAATTTGTTTGTTTGTTTGTTGTTTTGAGGTAGGGTTTTGCTCTAGCCCAGCTGACCTGGAATTCACTATGTCATCTCAGGGTGGCCTCAAACTCACAGCAATCCTCCTACCTCTGCCTCCCAAGTGCTGGGATTAAAGGCATGCACTACCACGCCCAGCAAATGTTAAGAATATTTATGAATAAATGAATTAAGTAAATAAAATATTAAGACCTGAATAATAATAATAAAATTTAGTTTTTTTGCTATTTGATTTTTTGATATTTTATTATTATTTTTTTTTCTATTTTACTTTCAGGCATATAAAGCTTATATATATATGTATATACATACATGTCTGCTGTCATGGAAAAATATTTGCCAAGTACAAATTAATTTGTTGAATACAAAAATAGAAGCCGGGCATGGTGGCATCCGCTTTAATCCCAGCACTCAGGAGGCAGAGGTAGGAGGATCACTGTGACTTTGAGGCCACCTGAGAATTCCAGGTCAGCCTGGCCTAGAGTGCGACGATACCTCAGAAACAAAAAATAAAAAAAATAGTTTAAGAGGTTGAGTGCTCAACTTAAATGTTTAAAATATATATATATAAACTATGAGTGTCTGTGTTGTTATTCATGCCTTACACCCTGCAAAAGTGTGAGACAGTTTTGACTTCAGCTCTTTTCTGCTTCAGGTCTGTGAAAGAGTGAAGAGTTATGGGTCTATCAGATGTCTTATCTCTTTATGTTTTGGCATTGATTGGCAGTTGATTAGGTCTTAAATCACAATTGCTTCCATTCTCCTTGCACTATAAGTTAGCAGTTTACAATGGCTTAAGAACCACAGTGGGTGGCAGTTGCATGCATCTGAAAAATTTCATTGCTACAGCTCTATATAAGTAAATAAATGCAAAGTTTCAATGAGAGGAGAAACATTTGCAAACTGCTGAGGTCATACTCAAGACCTGACCTATTCTTATTTATGTCAGCGATACAGTCTAGAATCTCAAAGCACTGAGTAGACTTTGAGCTACTGAACACTCCAATTAGTTGAAAGTAATCCAAAATGGAGCATTTAAATGTCCATAAGTACATGTTTATGTAAATGCTGCATTCAAAATTATCTGAATATGTTATGGTTTGGGTCTGGAAAGACCCCCTAATGTCTCATGTCTTGGAGGTCTTGATACCTGGCTGGGGCATTGCTAAGAATGATTGACAAAAATGAGGGTGCTAACATGATTAATGGATCACTCTATTGATGAGTTCGCCACTGCATGTGCTCTATGGAGGTGGGATCTAGTGGAAGGTGTGGCTCACTGAGGATGCACTCTTGAAAGGTATATCTTATCCTTATCCGCCCTCTGCTTCTTAGCTGCAGTGAGGTGAATAGCTCAGCTCTACCTCTTCTTCTCTGCCATGTTGTTCTGTATTCCTTTTCTTGTTTTTCTGATCAAATGCGGGGAAAGAAGCAACCTAAGGGGAAGAAGGCTTTAGTTTGGCTCAGGGTCTGAGGGTCCAGCCCATCATGGCAGGAAAGACATGACAATGAGAGTGGCTCCCCCAAGCATGGCATCAGGAGCTTGAGGATGCACAACAGTCAGTGGACCAGGAGGCAGAGAGAAGGGCATGCTGGCTTTCTCCTTGTCTCCTATTAATGCAGGCTGGGTTCCAGATCATGGAATGGTGTCATTTACATTCTGAATAGGTCTTCCCTCCCCCAAGCTAATCCTTTCTGAGCCTCACTAATGCCCCAGGCATTTCTTAATCCAGTCAAGTTAACAATAAATGTTAATCATCATTTGTTGTGCCTCACTACAGATCTAAAAACAACGGAACCAAAAAGCTGTGAACCAAAATAACCTGTTCCTCATTATTTTTGTCAGGTATGTTATGGCAGTGGTAGAAAGCTAAGCTAACACAGTGTTTGTTTGTTTGTTTGTTTGTTTGTTTATTTATTTATTTATTTATTTATTTATTTATTTATTTATTGTAGCATGCTCAACAGAAGCACAGTTAGCCATGTATATATTTCTCTCTCTTGTGAAGACGTCTCCTCAGAAGATATTTATCTGACCATAGTGTCAACTTGTACCTGTTCTGCTCACACAACTGCTCTGCCTGTACCTCACTTTTTTTTCCTTTGGAAATTGGTCATATTTTGTTGCATTGAGAAATGTGGCAAAGATTCATTCATGAGCCTGTGTGACTTCTGATTATATAGAGTATGTCTGTACCTCTTCCTTTTGTAGAGAAGGGTCAAGCCTGCCATTGCACCTGTCTCCTTGGGAACAGTGAGGATAGTACTGAGGATAACAATCATGCAAGTGAGGAAACTTTTGTATGATAGTCCATATGTGGGGGGAAGTGCCTCATGGGCTTGACCTCAGTTATGCCTCCTAATGCCACTGGAGGAGGAAACAGAGCTCCACTCATACAAGATCTTCCAACTAGGGAGTGGTGCAAGAGAGAGCTGGCCTGCCTTGTCAGCCACAGATCTTGCCTTCCATATCCTAGGGTGGATGTATTAGGTCATCTATTATGAATCAGTAGGAAGATCAAGTGTACTCTGTGGCAAATTTTGTTGTTTTTTGAGTCCCTCAGAATTCTTTCATCCTTCCCAATTGGCATGACTCTGCTCATAAAAAGAAGTTCCATTCTCTGAGACGTGACTTTAGAAGTCTTGTGGATGGAGCCAGCTCCTAGCTCACAGGGAACAAGGAGTTAACATCCCGCCTCTGCTTCCTGCGTGGGTCCAGGCAGCAGCCGTTCATCACAAGTGCGGTCCTTTCATCATAACTGCTTTCCTTTTGTACAGGGGGAGCCGGGAGGGCTTGACATGGGGAAGCAGGAAAGACGAGAGAGAGAAAAAGGGTCTTGTTTGTTTCCTGGGTGGATTGCCTCCTTCTTGGCAGACCTCCAGGAAACAAGTCTTTTCCTGCTCTAAAACATGAGGGAAATAAATCTTGCTCCTGCAGAACAGACCTGTGAGGGGCCCCAGGACAGCCACGTGACATCCATCAGGTCGAATGACTTGGCTGTCAGGGTGGCCAGTGTGTGGCCTGGGTGGCTGTAGCTCTTGGGTAGACTCAAAAGCATGTATGTCTACATGGCTCAGGGAAAACAAAAGTGATGTCAGAGACCTGGGAGCCCAGGAGCTGTAGTTAGGTGGGCACACACAGGGAAATAGATGGCCTGAGGCTGGTTCTCTGCAGAAGAAAAGCCTTAGCATTTGCAGAAGTCACCCAAACAGGGCTGTCCTGTACAGAACTTGAAAGGTATCTGAAATGCGATGAAGGCAACAGAAGAGACAGCCTGGCACTAAAATAGAATGGAACACTGAAGTAGGGTGAAGGGGGTGTGTGGTGGTTTGATTCAGGTATCCTCAATAAACTTAGGTGTTCTGAATGCTAGGTTCCCAGCTGATGGAGATTTGGGAATTAACACCTGCTGGAGGTAGTGTATTGTTGGGGGCAGGCTTATGGGTATTATAGCCAGTTTTCCCATGCCAGTATTTGGCACACTCTCCTATTCCTGTTGTCCACCTGATGTTGGCCAGGAAGTAATGTCCACCCTCTGCTAATACCATCATTTTCCCTGCCATCATGGACCTTCCCCACTGTAAGCCAAAATAAACCTCTTTTTCCCCACAAGCTGCTCTAGGTTGGGTGATTTCTACCAGGAATGTGCACCTGACTGAAACAATAATGTTGGTACTGAGAGTGGGGTCATTTGCGGCTGGACACCTGACTATGTGGCTTTGGCCTTTTGGAGCTGATTTTCAAGAGGAATGTGGAAGGATTTGAAACCTTGGCCTAAGAGACTCCTTGCAGTGCTGTAAATACCGCTTGATGGACTATCCTGGTCAGAGTTTAAAGACCTGAATGCAGTAAGAACTAGGGACAATAAGGTTTGGCTGATGAGGATGAGAAAGAGCTTTGCCTGGACTGGGCTAGAAGCAGTTTGTGTGAGAAGCTTACTGTTATACCCTTATCCTGAGAACTTGTGCAGGGTTGCAATGCATAGAAACAGACTGCTTTGTGCAGAGGCACAGAAAAAAAATGAAATCTTTAGGCCAAAACTGCTGCCTGTTCAATTGTAATTGTATGAGAGATTACAACCTTTGAGATTGGGACAATAGTAAGAATATGATCTCTTTTGAAGGGGCCTGAGTGCTCAAGGAGTGTCCTGTTCTCCAAAGTCTGCTTTATTCCCCTCTGGATTAACAAATTGGCACTCTACCTGGTATTGTGGGGTATAAGAAATGCAGGAAAGATAGGGTCATTGAGTTTGCAATGTGGTCTTGTGTTTTGGAAACCGACATGGGCAGTGTGAAACAGGTTTCCTGGATGCCTGCATGAAGACCCAATGGAGCCCTGAGGATGAACCATGGGTTGCAGTGGAGACCCAGTAGAGATGCCGGGACCATGAGACAGCTTCTAAGGAGAGCTGCTGACCTGGATGAAGTTTTCCAGGACTGTAAGTAGCCTAGCTGGAGGGGTAGAATTGGAACTCCAGAGACTTGTTGCTGGTTAGACTTATCAGTCTTGGAGATTTGTTACTGACTAGAGTTGTTGGACTTGGAGCTACAGAGTTTGATGTTTGCCCTGTTTAAATCTTGTATTGGTTGAATATTTCTTTGCTATGTACAATGCCATCTTTTGCAGTGTGAGTGTTTATTTTGTACCATTAGGGATTTTGAGGGATCTTTTTGGTAGTATGGCTCAGTTAAAAGACCTTGGATTAGGGTGGTGTTTGAACATTGTTAGGATTGATAAAAAATACAGGGAATTTAAAGTTGGATTGAATGCATTGCATTTTACATCATGGATGGTTATCAGTTTATGGGGGCCAGGGGTGGAATGTGGTGGTTTGACTCAGGTGTCCCCTATAAACTTAGGTGTTCTGGATGCTAGGTTCCCAGCTGATGGAGATTTGGGAATTAATGTCTTCTGGAGGCAGTGTATTTTTGGGGGTGGGCTTGTGGGTAGTATAGCCAGTTTCCCCTTGCCAGTGTTTGACACACTCTCCTGTTCCTGTTGTCCACCTGATGTTGGCCAGGAGGTGATGTCCACCCTCTGCTCATGCCATCATTTTCCCTGCCATTGTGGAGCTTCCCCTCTAGTCCATATGCCAAAATAAATCTTTTCCCCCACAATCTGTTCTTGGTTGGGTGATTTCTACCAGCAATGTGAACCTGACTGCAACAGGGTGTGAGGTCCGCAAAGCAGACCAAAGAGGTCTCCTGTATCCCAAGGGGATTTGACTCCATTCTTTAACTGTGTTCTGACATCTCTGTGGAATTAAAGCCAGGAAATCTGAACAAAGCAAACTCAACTGTAGTCAGTGTCTATGACCCTGTTTGTCACAGCAGTGAATGGAGGGGTTTGCCTGGGATGCTCTAGGGACTTGCTAGGACCTTGGTCAAGCATTCTTGAACCTGACGTTGGGAATACTGAAGCCATTCTGTGTCTATGTTGAAACTGTGATGGGGAAGGACCTTTTAGGCTTGGTAATTGCTCAGGCAACCATCCTCCTTCTTCCCCCAACCATGAGGGAAGTATACTTCTTAACTTCCTTGGTGAGGGCCTGGGAATGTGGCATGCCTTATAATGAACAGCAATTTAGTCCGGGATTGGCCATGTGATTTGCTTTGGGCTGTGGCCTATTAGCAGATGTAACTCACACTGAGCCTTGAAATACATTTGTAGAGTTGAGTTTGGTCTGTGTGCTCTCATGATGGCTATAAGAGGACTCCCCCAAGGCAGGTTATTTTCTTTCAGCTAATCTCAAAATGAGTTCTCAACTGTATTGAGGAGCCAAACTTACCACAAGCCTCATGTGAAACAGAGCCACTCTGAGTCCAACTAAGCTGCCCTTCTAAAGGGTGTGATGAAGCCCAGTTGACATTAGATCACTACAAGCATATGGGGTTGTAGAGGGAAGAATCTCATTGTTGAATGCTTCTGGTATTGTGTGGCTTCTGGCTGGGAAAGATCACTGTGAAAATAGCTAATGATACAGGCCCTTTCAGAGTGAAGCCAACATGGAAATATAAGGGTTAAGAAATAGAAATAGCCAGGCATGATGGCACATGCCTTTAATCCTAGTTCTTGGGAGGCAGAGGTAGGAGGATCGCTGTGAGTTCGAGGCCACCCTGAGACAATATAGTGAATTCCAGGTCAGCCTGCACTAGGGTGAAACCCTACCTCAAAAAAAAAATAGAAATAGAAATAGAAATAGAAATAAATAGGTCCTGTATTAGTATGCTTGTTATTATTATAGCAAAATAACTGAGGCAGGTTAGCATTTTAAAGAAAAGAAAGCTTACAACACATGGGCCCTTGGTAGCACACTCAAATGATATCCAAGTCCTTACAACCCCCCACCCGCCCCCCAGCGACTGTGTTACAACTCTTGACTCTACTGTTCAGACTCTAGACTGTTTATTAAACTTTTTCATTCTGTGAGTTAATAGAAGCCTTCTTGCCTAGTTCATCTGGAGTCAAGTTTTCATTATTGAAATCAGGCCTGGACTAGACTGGACTGGACTAAGACTGGATGGAAAGGATCTATTCCCTGCAACCTTTGCAAAAACACCCACAACATGAACTTGTGTGCACTCAGTTGCTTGTGTTTATGGAGAAGGAAGAGCAGGCAGAAAACTAGAGACCAGCAATGGGATAGGAAAAGGCTAATATTGAGTTGTCAGGATACAGGTTTTGAGACTCGTGACTATGAGAGAGAAGCAGAATGGGGCAAAGGGAGATAAGGAACTACAGTTTGCAGAAGCCTCAGTGGATCCTGAAACTGGGCCAGCCCCTCAGTCTTGTCCTCATGGTCCTAACCTTGGCGAAGCAATTTCTTTCCATCCAAAGGCAGATCTTGTAAGGAATAGAGCTGTCAGATGTCAGTAGTCAACATGCCTTGGAGTTGGGGATTAAGAATTTTGTCTTGGAAAGCGGCTGTGGTCTGGCCAGGATGCTACAGTATCCATAGAGAGGGCCACCACTTGATTCAGGGCTGAGATCACTTATGGCTGAGATTATTCACAGATTAGTATAACAGCAGTCCCTTGATCTCTTTTTGCCTTGTGTTATTAGCAAGGGAAGAATAATCAGTCAGCCAATAGCTATTGATAAACCCAGAAAGTACAGAAGAACCCACGTTTTATCATAGCCGCCTGTGATGGTTTTGATCTGTTTAGTAATCCACAGCATCCCTTTTGGGTGGGTCTCTGAGGTTGTTTCCAGGAAGGAACAACTGAAGGAGGAAGTCCTTCCCCCAGGGTAAGCCCTTCCCCAAGTGTGGGCTGCCCCTCTCAGATGGGAACTTTATATAAGGAAGCCCTTGGTGAAAAGAGCCCTTCCTTCCTTCCACTTGGCTACTGGAGCTGCTTGCTGCCTTCCAGTGTGAAGACCAGCATCAACTGAAGATGAGCCTGGATTGAAGATCAGTGGCTCCTCAGGAAGCCTCCAGGCCTTCAGTGCTGGATGGGGACTGCTGAGACATCTGGCCACGTGGACTGAGCAGCTACCGGGTTCCTTGATTCTTGGGCCTGCAACTGCTATTGGATTGCCATAAGCTAATCCAATAAATTCTCTTGTAATATAATTCATTCTGTTGGTTCTGTTCCTTTAGAGAACCCTGACTAATACACTACCCAAGAACGACAATACCACCTCTTTTCCCAATGGGTCAGAGGAAATTTGTCATGGAAAGTCATTTTGTAATCAGTATTTTGCTTCTGACAAGGTGAGGGTGGACTATGTGGACTGGCTGGTTCTCCAATGCCCAGTTCCCATGGTGATGGTACACAGGAATGGAACCTGTTTCCTGAGGCAAAATATCACAACAGACTCAGAAATACAGGGACTGAGTTGCTTGCTAAAGCATTCAATAATGCTTCTGAAAAAAGTCAAAGGAGTCTCATATACTAAGAGGTAGCTGGTACTGACCATGTTGGTGAAATAGGCCAGTCTTTAAAGCAACCTTTCCCACTCTTTACTTTTCCTTGTTCCCTCCATCTTTCTCAGCCGCATGCATGGCTTCCTGGGTGCAAGCTTAAAGGGTGAGGAAGAGCCCTTGCTTACAGCTCCTCTTGTGGAGAAAATTTTGCTTTTTGACTTTTTAGCACCCTTATGTGGAAATATGTTAGCTACAATGCCTCAGATATTTGGGGTGAGAGGGGTAGAAACAGGCAAAGTAATAATATTGGCAACACATCATAAATTCACAGAGACAGGGATGTTGAAAGTGGTAGAATTAAGGACTTTGGAAAACACACAGGTCAGCTGTGAAGAGCGCACTATTGTAAAACACTTGAGGGCTGTTTTCTTAATCCTGGTGTGCAATGTGGAACAGAGAGTTCAGCAGTTACACCATTGGAGCACTGATTTCACACGAGCTTAGTATTTCATGTTAATAGTTTTGACATTTCCAGACATCGGCTAATATTGGTCCCCATTCTACAACAGCCTGTTTGCCTGTTCCCCACATGAAAGGCGGAGTTGTTGAGTGCTCCATCCCTGTTGGGTCTAGAGTTTTACCAATTGTTTGCTTTAAGTGAAGGATGATTCCTGGGTATGGAGGAGAATCACAGCTTTTCTTTCTATCTGTTCTGGAGCTAGAGAGTTCAGAGTTTGAGGGAGATAAAGCACATTGTAAAGGGAGGAAGTGAAGTATTCTAAGAATCAGAATGAAAAAACTGCATTAGATTTATACAAGTGGGATTTATTTTGTGGTGCTGCAGAATGAACCCAGGACCTCAGACATGATAGCCAAATGCTTTTCCATTGAGTTATGACCCTATCCCTACAAGTAGAATTTGATATTTTCTTCTCTTTTACAGTGACTAAAATGAAACATATAATTTGGGTTTTAGTAATTATTGTTTTGTTGCTATTTTATATATTTCTGTTATTATGGACTTTATCTAGAAAAACCATTCCCATTTTTTATAGCTCATAGCTAAGAAGTGAGATTCCCACCATGATAACATTAAGGCTCACTTTTCCCCAAAAGCATTTATTTATTTATAGGCATTTTCCTATAATATTAAGTTGTGGCAAAAATTGGGCTTTGTTCTGACTTGTCAATTGTTGCTGTGAAATCCCTGTGTTTCGTGAGTTTTTTGCATTAGATAACAATTCAACACCTTGCCTATATGAAATCTTAGCAAACTTGGGACAGAACATTTCTCTCCCCTAAAACAGTAGTTGCCATTAAACCCAGTAGACTCTGAATACTGGTAAAATGATGAGGCAAGCCACAAAAGTGGAACTAAGACAATGATGTGAGCTTTCACTGTCATCATGCAATCTTATGGTGAAGGTCTTAGCCATTTCCAATATGAAACAAGAAGGGAATGTATAATGACTGGAAGCAGAGAGAACCCTACCTATTTAGAACCTTCAAATAGCTCAAGAGAAAAAGGAACAAACACTAGAACTGGTAAAACAGTTAAACAAGCTAATCAAATATAGTCTATCTGAGGGTTTGGTGATAATCAGAAAATACAAAGACAGACCATTACAAAAACTGTGAAATAGGACTGGAGAGATGGTTTAGTGGTTAAGGCACTTTAACTGCAAAGCCTAAGGACCCAGGTTCGATTCCCCAGTACCCATGTAAGCCAGATGCACAAGATGGTGTGTGTGTCTAGAGTTTGTTTGTAGTGGCTGGAGGTTCTGGAATGCCCATTCTCTATCTGCCTTTCACTCTCTCAAAATAAGTGAATAAATAAATTGTTTAAAATAAATAATTAAAGACAGACAGATTTCTGTCAGAGTACTTGATGACCCACCAAAGGTTAGTGGTAAGACCCTACTGCTGAAGATACCTTATGTGATGGACATGCAAATTAGAATGGCATGGCTGGAAGTTAGAAGAGAGTCAGTCCCCAGACAGTCAGTGCGTCTAGTGCCAGAAAGTGCTACATGGGCGACTGGGGGAAATTGACCAATATCTATCAAAGCAACGCATGGTCTAACCTACTAAGCAGCAAATAACTTGTTGTGATGCCCACACAAGTGCAGTGGTGGCACACAGCCATGGTGGGGAACCAACTGCTCTCAATTTGGCTAACTGATCCCCTCACTGGTATGGGACCCATAGCTGGAGCTGGGAAACAAGTCAGAACCAGATCCAAACATAAGCCCACTCTCCAATATCAAGCTACCATCAATTGTGGGCTACAAGAGGGCCTACACCTATTAAATTCTCTATAAAAGAAAAAAAGTAAGGGTTATCTCATTTGTCCTGGTGCTAACTTACTCTCCGTTGGAGAATCTGCTTCGCTTTTTCAGATAGATGTAGATCCTAAGGAGAGAGCCACCCCATCATACCTCAAAAGGGCCCCGGCTGAAACTAAGAAAAATTGGAGAAACAAGCAAGGGGGCTGTTTTCCTGATGAACCGGATACCAGAACAAGGGGGAAGGAGTTCAGCACAGAGAAAAATCAACTCCTACCAAATCAGAGAGCCAGAGCCTCAGAGGCCCCCAACACCTCATCACTGAAGCAGACCAAAAATGAACCCAACATGGCTCAGGGAAATTTTGCGGAAGAGGGGGCGGAAAGAATGTCAGAGTCACATGTTGGGTCATGATATGTAGAGACATTTAGCTTACCCATAACTGTGGGCTAACTCCAGAATGCATGACCCGTATACCTCAACAAGGAGGGGCCAAGGGGAGGGGGTAGGTCACGGATGAGCCTAATAATGGTACCAAACTGACTGTATTTGCTGAATACAGAACTGACTAATAAAAATAAAATAAAATAAAATAAAATAAAATAAAAACATAGATACAAACCATAAAAAAAATAAATAATTGCATAAAACTACCTTCAGGCTATTATATATAAAGTGTCTTAACTGCTAAGCTATCTCTCCAGCCCTATACAATTATTTTTCATGCACTTTGACCTGACACATGAAGTGATTTGAGGAACTTTTCATTTGTGATATCATGTCAGTGTTCAAAAAATTCAGAGTTTTGAATTAGGAATGTTCAACTTTACTAAGTGATATGACTTAAATCCTGAATAAGTTAAGAGTCTGACCATTGTAGTCTTTTTTATTTTAATATTTTATTTTTATTTGTTTATTTATTACAGACACACACACAGAGAGAGAGAGAGAGAGAGAGAGAGAGAGAGAGAGAGGGAATGGGTGTGCCAGGGCCTCAAGTCACTGCAAATGAACTCCAGATGCATGTGCCACCATCCATGCACATCTGACTTATGTGGGTTCTGAGGAGTCAAACCCAGGTCCTTAGGTTTTGCAGGAAAGAACCTTAATCACTGAGCCATCTCTCCAACCCCCATCATAGTCTTTTGATGGAAAGACTCAGCATTGAAAAGATGAGGAGAAATTCTAAATTAATCTGTTAATTCAGCAAAATTCTATTCAAAATAAGAACCACAGGCTGGAGAGATTGCTTAGTGGCTAAGGCACATGCCTACAAAGCCCAAGGACCCTGGTTTGATTCTCCAGGTCTCATGTTAGCCAGATGCACAAGGGGGCCACATGTGTCTGGAATTTGTTTACAGTGGCTAGAGGCCCTGGTGCACCCATTCTCACTCCCTCTGTCTCTCCCTCCCTCTCTCTGTCTCAAATAAATAAATAAATAAATAATAAATCTTAAAAAAATAACCACTTCTCGTGGCAAAGGAAGGGAGTTTTGCTTTATAAAAGCAACACATGAAGGGGCTGGAGAGATGGCTCAGTAGTTAAAGGTGCTTGCTTGCAAAGTTTGCCAGTCCAGAATCAATTCCCTAGCACCCACATAAAGCCAGATGCAAAGTGACACATGCACCTGTGATATCAATACAGACCTTCAGAGCTTGAGGGCAAGTTAGTCTCACGTTTGTTTGCAGTCTGCCAGTTTATTTGCAGTGGTAAGAGAGCCCTGTGTCAAAGAAAGTGGAGCACAGATACCTCAAAGTTGTCCTCTGACCTCCACATATGCACCATGACATGCACACCTATACACACCCACATAAAGAAGGGAAAGTAGGTAAATAAAAGAACACATGAGCCATCCTTTTAGGAAAAATTGTAGAGCTGCCTCTGCTAAAGACCACACCTCGGCTACAGTGCCTTCTGGGCTGCCTCAAAGGCATGAGAAAGTAAGACATATTCAGCAATGCAAGAAGTAGAGTCTCCTCTGCTAAGTAAACACCATTTTGTGGCAGCAGTTAATCTCTTAGGCAACTCTTGATTCTTGCATGTATAGCAATGGGGAGAAGGATCTCAGGGAAGGCAAGAGGTCTGTTTCTAAAGCTGCTGATGGAGACAAAACTTTTTAGCATTATTATAGCAATTAATTAATTTAACACCTTTTTTCCTCCAGAGTTTATCCTCTGTATTTATAAACAGGATAGGAATCTGTGTCTCTCCCAGATCCTAAATTAGATGCATGAGATCTCTGAATGTGTCTTTCTATTAGAACACTGATAGATGCTAAGTAAATTTCAAAATGAAGAATATCTAAAAGCAGAAAATCCAGAGATTATCCTAGAGTATTGACAGAATCAGTTATTATATTTTTCCATTTTCATATTTTATGATTGTTTCTGAAGTGTCTAAAAAAAACAAAGTATGTGCAAGAAATCAGGAAAAAAAATCAGCAGTGGACTGATCTTCAAATGACTTGAGTTGAGCCAGGCGTGGTGGTACACGCCTTTAATCCAGCACTTGGAAGGCAGAGGTAGAAGGATCACTGTGAGTTTGAGGCCACCCTGAGACTACATAGTGAATTCCGGGTCAGCCTGGACTAGAGTGAGACCCTACTTTGAAAAACAACAACAACAAAAAAGAGTTGATCTGTCCTTTCAAATTACCCTCCCCCACTGTCAGTTTGGAAGATTTGGGAATTTATTGTATAAAGCTACAATGTAAATAAAAGAGACACGCTTAAAGGTCAAGCAAAGAAATTATAACATATATATTTTTTTCAATTAAAATTAAAGTTAATATATATTTTTATGGGGAAAAAGATGGTCACTGCACTCACTATACTTTGTTTAATTGTATTGCCTTTCAGGACCCCACACAACTTCATTTGTCAAATTTGTTAATCTTGAAAGAGCAGTTGTGATAACTTCGTTAACCCTATCCCTGAAGGCACTGAAAAAGATGAAGGGGTAAAGACTGGATATATATGCACTTGGCCAGAAGCAGCATAACCAGACAGTTTAGTGAATACCATTTAGAGTGATCAGGAGTGAAAAGGGTCACAGAACCTCATGGTTTAGAAAAAGCTCCTGCAGATTTCAGAGCTTGGGGAGCACCCAAAACCCCAGCAAAGATCTGTGTAGGAATGCCGGCAGGAAGCAAGGAACAAAACCAGTGCCAAGAAAAAAAATTCAAATACAGTCATTGGGGAAAATAGACTTGAATATCTAGCTAGGGTCCAGAGTAATCTGGAAAACCACAGTGACATATGTGACATCATGAAGATAATGACAGCAAATTAGATATGTTATCAGTGTGTCTCTTCCTAGAGCAGCCTGTCTAATGTCCGCCTTGAAGTTCCATCACCCAGGGGCAGTCTGGGGTCATGTTATTTCAGGGTCACAAACGTATGATTCTTCCTTTTGGATTTCTCTGCCAATTTTCCAATGTCTCCTGGCAACCAGATCCAGACCCTTTGGATTCATGTAGACTCCAACTTTTTGCTCTCCTTCTGGTGGGAAATCTTAGGAGACAAGACATTCGCTGTCTTGTTAGGACACGGTGGTCAGAGAGAGAAAAGCTACCTACTACTAGAATAGATTGGAAAAGGCAGAACCATTTACTTCAGCAATCTTCTCTGTAAAATCATATTCATGACTAGGTTGTCCATTCATTTTTGCACCAAGAACTTTATGAAGTAGAAACAGGCTTTCGGATGCAGATGGCCAGTTCCCAAATTCCTGAGGTGTGAGGTCTGGGTTCTCCCCAGCATGTCCTTTTCAATAAACATTCCCACACTTGGCCTTTCACTCGAGCTCCTCTGTTCCTGCCTTGGTTCCACCCTGGTACTAGCTCTTCCAAGCCTGAGTGTAGCCTTCCAGGTTCAGGTTGATTTTGGCTGAGCACCCAACATGGTCATTCTTTTTGAAAGATGTAGAAAATCTCCAGTATAGATTTCTATGCTTGGCCTCTCTGCAGAACTTCCTAGTACTGGACGCACGTGTAAGCCCCAGCTGACATGAAGCAAAGCAGAACTTACTCAGCAGGAATCTCTGTCTACTGAATTGGATTTGGCCTTTGGTGACCCTACTGCTGAGATCACTAGGACGAAAGCAGGAACTGGGCCAGTTTACTGGTCTCTAATGGGCTTGCCTTATGCCTGCAGGAATGAAGGACTCTGACATTCTTAGTATATCCGTTGATCCATCCTGGAGGACAAGCCCTCACAGGGAATTTGAACTTTATTGGGTCATCATGCTCATTGGAATTCTATCAGGAAGAGTTCTAAGGATCCTATGAAATCATTGTGTAGCTCAAGGCTTTATCAGCTACTAATTGATCCAGCCACATCAGATAGCATTGCTTGGGAAACATAGAGTGAGCACAAGTAGGAGAAATGATCGGGCTGGTCTCTGGTTTCTTCCTAGATGTCCACCTGATAGCAAAATCCTCCCATAGTCCAGGGAGTAAGAGATTTTTGCCCTACTGTTGGGGAGAATGGGTGAGGAGGAGCTTTGAAAGAAACTCAGCTGCTGGCATCAGAGGCATCACATAGACCTGTGATTTAAAAAGCTCTTTCAGCTGTGCCTGGTGGTGCATGCCTTTAATCCCAGCACTGGGGAGGCAGAGATAGGAGGATCGCCATGAGTTCAAGGCCACCCTGAGACTACATAGTGAATTCCAGGTTCCAGGTCAGCCTGGCGTAGAGTGAGACCTTACCTTGAGAAACCAAAAGAGAGAGAGAGAGAGAGAGAGAGAGAGCGCTCTGTAAATTTCTGGCTTCATCTCAGTTTTCTCCTTGGTAAAATAGGAACTAGAGCTTCCATCTTATGAGAGAACTGGGAGAATTAAAGGAGATAGTGTTAGGTAGTTTGTTTCTTGAGTCCTGGTTCTGAGCGAAATTTCTCCCAACTTGGCCTTTCACAATTTCCATTTTCTGCCTCCAGCTGAGCCTTCTTGGGTCTGCAGTTTTTCTTTCTTGTTTAATCAGTCATTTGTGGCCAGTTCTGTGTGACACAGTACACATTTACAATGTAAATGTTTTAGGCCAATTTCATGGAGCCTAGGAATTTCTTTGGAATTTTTTTTTTTTCCTGGAGAGAGTATCTTTTTCTCGTAATTCCTTAGCCGCTCTTGTCATTACTGTCAAGGTTGACAAGTGCATGTTGGGCATGCCTTCAATACCCATTCCTAACTTACCATTATAGCAGACATTACTAATGGATCATAGCACACCAGAGTCACTTGGGGCATATCCTGCTAGGCAACCATTCTCATTTGATCAGAACAGCCCAGGGATCCATTAGCCACCTGTCTACCTTGTTTTTCTTGTTACTTCTCTTGGATTTGTGAACATATTAATATGATCTTTGTTTGATCCATGAAACCAAATATGCACCTTCATTTTCTGAAGACTCTGATGCTGATTAATTTAATTCTATCTAAAAAGGACACACGGCCAGTAACCCTCACTTGGCACCTATCACAAGGGTCTCTAGGCTATGAAATACAATAAAACTATGCTTTATTAGACTTTCCCTCTTTTCTTGTTAATAAGTTTCTATGATTCTAAGTATTCTTTTAAATCCCAAAGTTTAATGGCCATATATACAGTCCATCAGATTGATGCCATTGCTTGATTTGACAGGCTGTCTGGTACTAGAAGTCTAGGCCATTACTAGTATATAATAAGTAACCCTGGGGTGAATTTCTTCATATCTTTTAATGTGCATACTTGAATCTCCAATTATTTTCTGGATTTCTAAAAATAGAATCATGGTATCACATGATGGAAACAGTGTTAGAATTCTAGCTGGGTTTTGTCATATTATTGAAGTGCTGGGATAGTTTATGCTCCCTGCATAGGAGTATAGAAAGATAATATTGGTGAGCTCTAGCCCTACAGATCTCTGTGTCTGATACTATCCTAAAAACTCCACAAACATAATCATATTTATTTCTCACCATGGATATTTTTCTTATAGCTGAGAAAACTGAAGTGCAGAGTGGGTAACTAAATTGCCCAAGGCCACAGGTGACACATGGCAAAGTTGGGACTTGATGGCATTCTCTAGCTGCTACCTCAACTTTTGCACTGCAGCTCCCCTTGAGCACAATGGGGCTTTTCTACTAAATTAAGGGTTTAAAAAAATCTATTTCTAGCTGGGCGTGGTGGCGCACGCCTTTAATCCCAGCACTCGGAAGGCAGAGGTAGGTGGATCGCCATGAGTTCGAGGCCACCCTGAGATTACATAGTGAATTTCAGGTCAGCCTGGGCTAGAGTGAGACCCTACCTCGAAAAACCAAAAAAAAAAAAAAAAAAAAAAAAAAAAAAAAAAAAAAAATCTATTTCTGCTGGCATGATGTGAACACAGTCCTGCCTATAGGCAGGAAGATGGCCCCAGTGATTCAGAGTATCTGGAACTTGGGCAACAACCGTACATGTATGTGGTAGTTTGAATGGGTGCCCCCCCCCCCCCCGCCAACAATGGATTCAGTTCTGTTAAAGCTCCTTGGATTTCCAGACTCCATGCTGGAGGAGGTGTCACTGTGGGTGGATCTTAAGGTCCAGCCCTATGGGGGCAGATCTGGAATTCCAGCCTAATGTATGCAGAGTGCTTGGGCTGTGCCTGGGGTTCCTGGAGTGTGCTTGCTTACGGTGCTACTGGTGGTATTTCTTTCACTATTATGGAACATTCCATGGATCTGCAAGCTTCAATAAATCCATTCCTCCCATAACTTGTACCTCGTTTGGAAGTTGATCCCAGCAACGTGATACTAAGTACGACATTGTGTGATGGGTCAAAGGTGTTATTATAAATAACATCATGTCTCTGAAATAGGCCTATGTATTTTTCAAGAAACTCACCAGTTGAGTAACTAGTCCTCAGGAGCACAGGTGAGTAAGAATAGATTACTTAATAAACACTACCACAGATAGCAGCCCTAAGGACTTTTACCTTTAATAAAAAGTTAATTTAAAGTAAAGCAAAATGTTTGCTTGGAACACAACGTTATTTTAAGATTATTGTAGACAATGTTTCTGATTGTTTTTTCTTAAATTAAAATAGTGGTCACTAGAGGCTAGGAAGGGCAGAAGGAGTAGAGAGGTTAGACTACAAATACTGGAAACACAGGTAGACAGAATTTGTTCTGGTGCTTTATAGCACAGTGGAAAAACTAATCACAATTTATTATGTATTTTAAGATAAGTAGAAGAGTCTAAAGATTCACAATACATTGAAATGAAAATGTTTGAGGAGATGGAAATACTGATCATTCTGACTGGATCACTGCATGTAGTATACCTATGCCACTTTATCACATTATGCCTCATAAATGTACATAAATGTCTTTTGGCAATTAAAGATCAACAAATAAATGTGGTGAAGTAGCTCCGTTGGCAGAGTGCTTGCCTAGCATGCATGAAGCCCTGGGTTCAGTCCTTAGTACTGCATAAAACTGGGGCCACGATGACACAAACCTATAATCCCAGCATTTGGGAGGTGAATACAGGAGGATCAGAAGTTCAAGGTCATCCTTGGCTACATAAGGAGCTCAAGGCCAACCTGGGATAATCTCAAATAAATAGAAGAAAATGCTAGCTTCAGCTGTTAAAGGGGCCCTGTGGGAGCTTGTTGTTCTGTGTTGCTGTTGTCTGGTTTAAAAAGCTAAATCTCTGGAAGCTTCTGACCAGCAAAATGATTTTTTCCCTCTCTTTTGCGTCCAAGACAACTGCTTGGTCTCCTTTAGGATTTTACTTTTATTCCTGTAAAAATTTGAGAATTTTTCCAAAATTAAGGGATGGCCCAGGGAAGGAGTTCACTTGATACATTGAATAAAATACAGGACACCCAGTTACACTTGAATTTTAGATAAATGATGAATTTTTAAATCTGAAGTACAATTTGAAGTGGAGATTCTTTAGTTTACAATAAGAAAGGAAGGATGCTGAGAAGAGCAAGGGCAGAGAAGGGAGATGTGAGATTCTTGAAACCCTTTCTTTATGCTTCTTTCTGGTTGAAAAAGCAAACAAATGAAAATAGTGCCTAATTTTAACTTTCAGTGTTACAGAGAACTTTACTCAGTCTTATGGGAAAAAGTCTTTATTTTCTAAGTGATTAAAATCAAAGCATTTTTATAATTAGAAAAATAAATATGCTAATTATAAGAAATTCTAAAAGTGTAAAAAACAATAAAATTGAAGAAGACCAATCAGTTCTAAACACTGGAGAAAATCACCATGAACATTTACCTGTATGAGAGAATTGGCGCAATAGCGCCTCTAGCCACTGTAATCAAACTCTAAATGCGTGTGCCACCTAGTGAGAATGTAATCCCTGTGTCACCTTGCATCTGGCTTACGTGGGACCTGGAGAGTCAAACATGAGTCCTTAGGCTTCTCAGGCAAGCACCTTAACTGTTAAGCTATTTTCCAGCCCACATATCATATTTTTATATACTATATGTATATATTTTTACACACTACCTATATAGCTTAGTGTCCTATCTTTAATTCATGCATTCTGAGCATTTCTCTGTGTTATCAGGCACTTTTTCCAAAGCAGAGGCTGACGAATACTTTATTGTTTGGACTGTCCAAGACTTGATTGGACCTCATTAATAGTTGATTTTGTGCATCTAGCTTCTTTTGTTCTCAGGCAGTGTTTGTTGCTCATCTCATATCCGTCTTTGCACACTTCTTGTTATTTATTTAAGACAGATTCCTAAAAGTATTATGACCATGCCCAACTTTTCACAAGAGAAATTCTCTCCTGAATCTTTCTCTCCTCAGGCCCTGTGGATTGGTTCTTTCCATTTCATTGAATTGTTATGGTTGGCAAAAGAAAAATGTGAAACCCAACAGATTTCTGGGTGTTCTCTGTTTTCAAGAGGACCTACTGTTTTGTGTGAGCTTGGGTTCTAGGCCAGTACTTTGAGGATCCCCCATTTCCCCTGGGCTAACGATATTCTTGAGTACAAGCTGGACAAAAGGGGCATACTTTCCTCATACGACCTCACAATGTGGCTCAGGAACAACCTCCCTTTCTTTTTAAAATATATATTTTAAATATTTTACTTATTTATTTGAGAGAGAAAGGGGAGAGAGAGAGAGAGAGAGAGAGAGGGAAAAAGAGAGAGAGAGAGGGGATAGGTGTTCTAGGGCCTCCAGCCACTGCAAATGCATGCACCACCTTGTATGTCTGGCTTACATGGGTCCTGGGGAATCAAACTTGGGTCCTTTGGCTTTGCAGGCAAGTTCCTTAACCACTAAGCCATCTCTCCAGCCTCTTTCTTCTTTCTTGTGTATTTTTGGTGGCTCCATCAGGACAGGAGGCACACTGAAATGGTGACTCTCCCAGCTTTTCCAGTGGTACAAAGGTGACATGATTGGACCAGAAAGGAGAGGGTAATTCTCCTGAAAGAACACCCTGCTCTGCCCCTTGTCTTCTGATCTTCTTTCTCTTCAGTATCTCCAGGAATGAAGCATATACTTTTCTGTACCCTTCTCTCATCTGCAGCTTCACATAGGTCTCCTTGGTATCACTTCACTCCCTCAGAGCTGAGGGGAACAGAAGCTGGCTCCCTTCTTTCTCTCTACTCTTCCCTGAATAGACAGGCATCTCTAACAAAATCAGGAAGAAGCAATCAAGACTCAGATACCTGCCTCCTCACCGCATTTCCCTCTCTTTTTCACACAGGCTCCTTAAGGAAGGAGAAATACAACCTGAGAAATAATTTGGGTCTATGGAGATGTAAAGACAGGAAGTTGCCTACAACGCTAGAGGAAACTCAGACTTTCTTCTAGGTATTTCCTTATAGGAGTAGAGGGATATATTGGCATAAAGAGGTGAGGAAAGAGGCTAAGGCCTTGGTTTTAGGTATAGGTGGCCATGTGAGGCCCTGTCATGAAGGCCTTAGAGGGACTTGGACTCATACTAGGGATTAAACTTTTGTCCTTTCTTCTCCTTCTCTGCCAGGCCTAGTGGGTGTAGGCATAAAGGGACAGGGTTCCCAGGCAGTGAAGGATTATCTTGATTAGATTAATTGAGGTGGGAAGACACATTTTAACTGTGGGCTGCATGATACCCATGACTTTGGACTGTCTAAAAAGGGGCAAGCTGGCTGGGCACCAGCATGCATCACTGTTTGCTTTCTTACTGTGAGCTTCAAGTGTCCACTGCCATCCCTTCTCTACTATGGACTACAACTTGGAACTAAGCGTAAGCTGAAGTAAACACTTTCTCCCTTAACCTGATTATTTTAAATTCTTTATGAGAGACTGAGAGAGAGAATTGGCTTACCAGGGCCTTCAGCCCCTGCAGTCAAACTCCAGACCCATGCATCACCTGTGTGCATGTGCCACCTTGTATGCTTGCGTCAGCTTGTACATCTGGCTTATGTGGCATCTGAAGAGTTGAACATGGGTTCCTTAGGCTTAGCAGGCAAGAGCCTTAACCACTAAGCCATCTCTCCAGCCATAACTTTTTAATTTAATTTATTTATTTGAGAGAGATAAAGAGGCAGATACAGAGAGAGAGAGAGAGAGAAAGGAGAGAGAGAGAGAGAAAATGGGCACACGAGAGCTTCCTACCACTACAAATGAACTTTAGATGCACATGCCACTTAGTGTATTTGTCTCTACATGGGTACTGGGGAGTCAAACTCAGGTCCTTAGGCTTTGCAAGTAAGTACGTTAACCCCTGAGCCATCTTTCCAGCCATAAACTGATTTTTGTCAGGTACTTTGCCCCAGCATTGAGAAAGTAACTAACACAGCTTGTTGAGCACAAAGGTAGACTCGAACCCTAGAAGAGCCCATGGATTACATAGCTTCTCACAAAGCATGACATGCAACCCACATGGGTACACTGCAGAAGATGCCACTCTTATTTGTCAAAAGTTTTCAATACAGAGAGGTAATCACTCTCCTCATTGTCCTTGTTTACCTGCCTCGAGTCTGTTGCATTAGACATCAGAGCTCCTTTGGAGGTTTGGAGGCCTCATCACTTGTTTTTCTCAGTTACGTCACTGTCTCAGTTGGGTCTCAGGATGTGCTGAGCCCCTTGTCACCTGGCCGTTAAGCTCGCTGACTGTCTTGAAGGCAAAGTGAAGACAAAGGCACAGATTTGGAGAATTGCTATGTGGCTTTCCAGGGAGGGTCTCTGTTTGGTGTCCTGTGCATTCAAAGGCTTGTATTTAATCCAGGAATATCTACATTTCTACAGAAAGTAGGGGCTCCTTTGGACACCTCAAAAAAGTTCTGTTCTCCTGCTTCCTCGTGGTAATGACATTAGTCAGACATCCCTCTGCAGCTTGGCCTATGACTTTCATCCTTTCAAAATCAGCCCAAAAATTTCACAGCCCAGCTTTCCATTGTCCAGCAGCGTGTTCCTGATACTGCAACCTTCTCATCTATAGCTATATAGTTCAACCATTTCTCTGTCTCACATGTTATGCTGGCTGTCTTCATGGGGTGCTGGACACCCCGTCAGAGGTGACTTACTACTTTCTTGCTTACCTTCTGTGGCATTACCGTTTGCTTTTAAATTTTTGTTACTTATACTTTTAACTTTTGTCACCCTGTCTTTTTTGCCTGTTTGGAGGCAACTGGCCTCTGATTTCATCCCACTTAGAGGCCAGGTTGCCCAAGCCTTATTTTTTCTGTCTTGACCTGAGATAACCTGTCTGCTTATTGTTCAAGTCAATGGGCACCTGGAATGTTGTAGTAGCTTTAGTGTTCAAATGTAGTTTAAGATTGTTGGGCATTTTTCTTATGCATTCATAGGCCACTGGACAGGGGACGGTGGTAAAGACAGAGGACTGCTCTAAGAGAAAGTGCCAGGGGAGCTTAGGCCAGAAGTGACCTTGTCTAGGGTTATTAATGAGTTGAAGCTCCTGCTTCAGATCTGGAGGACTCTAGTTTTAAGAGAGATACAGGACAAAAAGAGATTCTTCAAGGCATCATGGATTCCACCCAGATGTAAGAGAAGGTCCCTGGGAGTTCTCTGGGATCTGGGCTCTGGGCTCTGCTGGACAAGTTTCCAAGTGATATTATCTCAGCACATTCCATTTTAATAAAGAACGCTTAAGAAGACAGCATCTGGGGAGCATGTGCAGCCCTCAGAGCTGCCACAGGTAAAAGAATTCTTTCTGCTCATGGTAAATGTCCAATTGCTTGGTCAATGTGGATTTATTGCCACTAAATCTTGCCTGCTCTTGGTAAGATGCTCAGGTTCAATAATAATAATTCCATTTCTGTAGGGGTTTTCATGAGTGGGGCTTGTGTGTTGTGACTGGCATGTCCCACTCTGAGTACTCACCAGATGGGATGGTGCCACAGTGTTGCATTATATTTGTTTGGCTAGTGACAAGCTTCTTTCACACGTGGGAAATGCCAGTACCATGTCAGTGGTACCCCAATTTCTCACTGTCCTCCCACCGGATCTCATCAGTTAGTTAAATGCACTTAGAGCTGATAAACAAAACCCCTGAAAACAAGAACTGTCACCAAATCTGTTGCCTTTCTTCTTTTCCCTTCTATACAGAGACAGCTTGTTATCGTCTGCTTCCCCCATTTTGACCTAGCAGGATTGGGGACAGTTTCTAGACATGATCTAGCTACTTATAAAGGAAAAGTAATTAGCATCTTTTCTGTTGGATGAAATACATCATATTCATCCTAGCCTGAGGAAAAGTCCTTTAAATAAACAGGGATGGGCTCTGAAGATGGCTCAGTGGTTAAAGGCTTGCCAATCCTGCCAGCCTGGAGTTCAATTCTCTAGAACTCATTTAAAGCCAGATGCACCAAGTGGCACTTGTATCTGGATTTTATTTGCAGTGTCAAGAGGTTCTGGCACACCTATTCTCTCTCTCATTCTCCTCTCTCTCTCTCTTTTGCACTCTCTTTCAAGTAAATAAAATATTTTTTATGGGTAGAGAGATGGCTTAGCAGTTAAAGCACTTGCCTGGGAGCCTAAGGACCAAGGTTCGATTTCTCAGTACCCATGTAAACCAGATGCACAAGGTGGTGCATGTATCTGCAGTTCATTTGTGGTGGCTACAGGCCCTAGCACACCCATTCTCTCTCAGTCTCTGTCTCTATCTGCCTTGTTCTCTCTCTCAAATAAATAAACAAATAAATAAAATCTAATAAAACTTGTAAAAACAGCAAGCAAAAATCTTTTTTCAAAAAACTGGAAATCTCCTGAATGGAAAGCTCAGGCATACAAATATTATTATGATGATCATTATTTTATTATTGTTATTATGTAAAAATGATTTATATCCTGGCTAAGTCTCTTACTTGATCTGAATTTCTTGATTTCTCTTATCATAAAATCAAGAGTTTGAACCCAGTGATCTTGCTACAAGATCCATTTTTTTCATTCTATTTCCAAGGATATTTTTCTAACTAATGTCTACACAGGCACTGCCTTACTTGTTCAGTGTTCCTTTCCATTGTGACTCACGCACCTATGTTCACAGCAAAGGTAAGACTTTAGCCCATGTCTGGACCCCCTTCAAGGTTGTTTCCTCTAATTGACAGCCAACTGTTTCCCAGTTACACCTCTGAAAGCATACACTATACATCTAGAATGAACCACAAAATTCATGATAAGAATGACTAATGTTTATTGAGCATATAACTGTAGACACTGGGTGGTCATCTAACCCTTTTACATGTATGAGTTAATCTTTATAAATACCCTAGTTGGTGGATTCTAGTATTTAGCCACATTTTTACAGATAATCAAACTCAAAAGTGAAGGTGATAACTTTATCAAGTTCACACAACCACAAGGTGGATCTGGGATTACAATGCTGAGTCTAGAATAGCCAAGTTTGTGCTCCAGGTTAAATCTTGCACCTGCGTTTTCTTTTTCTTTTTCTTTTTTTTTCTCCCCCCCCCCACAGTCTCTATTTATTTTAGGATGTCTTCTGAAAATATTTTTCAAGTACAATAAATTTCCCAAATAGTAGAGGCTGGAGGCTACAATGTACATAAACGTCTGGGAGACATGATTGAACTTAGAATTTAAGTTGTCTGCAAGTCAGTGGAGCCCCGAATTGTGCAGAGTTACTGAGAATGGACAAGCGTGACAGTGAGCATCCTGGGAAGAAAGCACAGAAGAAAACATACTGCCCTAGAAAGCTGACTTGGGTAGTATTCGGTGATAGAGGTCCTGGCCTTTCCCCCCAAGCTGCTGGCCATTGCTTTGTCCTTCAAGTCAGCAGATATGGAGCGTGGCTTGTCTTCATGAAGGAGAATTATTGCCTGCTTGAGCAGAAGAGAGCCAACTGGTGTGAGTCTCTTAGCCCTAACTGAGGAGATGGCTCTGGCTGGTGTCTCTCCTGTTCTGTAAGCAGCTTCTTTTGGTTTAACCCACTCCAAAAATAACTTTCTCAAAGGATTTTTCTCAGGCTCAGGGACTCAGCATTTCTTAGGAAATGCTCATGGTGCCCAGCCTTTTGTCTGGGACATGGTAAGCACTCCAACGCATGTGTGCTACTTCGTGGCAAAAATAGATGGACTTAGCAGTGATTTTTCACTTTTCAAAAAGATTCACTGCAGGGGTTCCTTGAAATGGCCAGCTCCCCTGGTGCATTTAAAGCGCACTTTGATTTATAGGAATTGGAGGTACATGGCTCTGCGGGGCCACATCAGCGGTGGAAAGTGAGATGCGTGTGCCGCCGGGTTCCCACTGGTCTGGCGGCTGCTGGCAGCTCTGCTCCACCAGCCTGGAATGCACACAAGCCCGGGGCTCTCCCTCCGTTCACACAAAGGCGCTGGTTTTGTGAATGAACAACACAGCCAGCAGCGCGGTGGTATTCCCCTGTGACCTTTGCCCGCGGATTGGATTCCCGCCCAGCAGGGACAGGAGGCTTTAGGAAAAGGTTAGTTCATTGAGGGCCACAGCCTGCTGGGCTGAGATCTGAATCACCCCCAGAAGCCACCTTTCCTGCCCGGGCAGCTTTCTCTCTCCTTTGTTCCGGGAGGACTGCAGCCTGTTCGGAGGGGAAATTTTCTTTTGCCTCTGCTGCTCTTGTTCCCGCTTTTTCGTTTTTTTTTTTTAAATCCCCTCCTTTTCTCTCTTTTCTTCCTCTCTCTCTCTTTCCTTCTTTCTTTCTCTCTTTTCTTTATTTTTTGTAGTTGTGAATAAAAATCATTCTATTCTTGCCCTGTTGTTTCCCAACAGCAATTCTGGGGTCCTCATGAGCTTCCCCCCCCCCCCCGCTTCCTCCCTGCCTGCCCCCCTCCTGCTCCTCCTCCTCACCATGGCGTTTCCAGTTTGATGTTTTTAGGTATCAAAGGAAGGTCTCCAGGAACCCTGCGACTAAAGACTTTAATGAGGACCATGCCCACGAAATCCTGGCTGCCAAAGACATGATGATGATTTATGCCTCTCACTCACTCCCTAACAGCAAGAGGACTATTTGTAAAAATAAAAAAGCTGCTCATATGGAATTAAACAAGAGCATAGCTGCTTCCTTCCAGACCCCGGGAGCTTAACAAAGAGCATCCACACTCCGTCTCCAGCAGCACATGGCTCAGGGCCGATATTAGTCTTCCTGTCATAAAGCTAAATCCTGTTAGCGCAGGCAGCCGCATACCCTCTCCGTCGGCGAAACTCAAAGGCGCATGCCCCAGGAAAGCCCAAACCTGCGCTCGGCACAAAGACCCGTACTCACAAGCTGGGGCCCAGACTCAGCCAACCAGCTGCTTGCTTCTGTGGCACAGGCTGAGACCTGCAGCGAGGTATTTAGGGTCTCTTGTTTGTTCCTGGTATGAGATGGTCTAGGGCTGCTGGAGGCCAATTCATTTCTGGCCATCTAGCTGGAGATTGCTCCAGAGGGAAGACATAAACCCTAAGACCTCCCTTTTCTTACCTGTTTAATGGGGATTCCTCTTAGTGCTGTGAGCTGAGCCGTGATGAGATCATGCACAGGAAACATGTGGCACGGGCGCTGATAAATGTTAATTATTATCATTCGTCTGCACTGGGGCTGCCTTGAACCTGAGCCACTCCCGCTCAGGGGAGGAGATTTGGTTGGTGACCCCAGCTGCTGTGATCTGAGTCCATTTCCAAATTCCAGTCAAGTTTCCCAAGGCCAGTACTTCCTGAGGGACCACTCCAAGACACTGGTGGGGCTGATGTACAGGCGAGGCAGGCTCATTCTTGAAGAACCTGGACACCTTCAACAGTAGTTTGGGGCTCTAGTCCCCATATCCACACATCTTGTCTTTGCCCCAAGACTCCCTCCTCCTTTCCCTCCCTCACCCTCCTTCTTTCCCTCCCTCTCCTGTTTCCCTTTCACCCTTCACTCGGATCTGCAGTGAGTCTGAAGTTCCTCTCTACCTTTGGTGATGCTCTTTCCCCCACCTTTCTCTCTCCTGGACACTTCCCCGCTAAAGTCATTTACTTCTGTGTTTAAGTCTATCCTGGTACCTGTTTCTTGGAGCTCCGGAACTAACACGCATGCTAATTAGTCTGCCCACCACCAGTGTACTGCATGTTCATGGCAATGTACACTGCTCCGCTTCTTGCCTAGTTGGTGGTTGCTCCCTCTTTTGCTTGGTCATTCAACACTGGGAAAACATCATGGATGCTGATGCTGGGCCTATAGGTGGTTCTTCTACAAGAGGATAAGCTGGAGTGCGTTCACGGATAGATGTTCATGCACAAATAGGCACAAAATATAGCTTAGTAGCTAAGTGAGAGCACGTAGAAGGAATGCCGAAGTCCAGAAGTGGAAATGGGTTACTCTGCCAGAGTGGGGAGGAGGGATTGGGATAGACAGAGAAGACTTCTTTAAAAAGAATATTTGAACTAAGGCAGAAGACACCCTTTCAGACCCTCATCAGTAAGAAGGAAAAATAGACACTCAATACTTCATATCATACTGTGCCTACTGACAAGGTTTCTTTTCCCTCCTCTTACTTCCTCCTGCAATGGCTGTGATTTGAGTCAATCTACCTTGCCAAATTGACAAAAACACAAGTGTCTTGAGCTCCAACACAGTTGGAAGACACTCCCCAATAAGCAAAACACATGAATTGCACAGTGCTACTCACTGGGGCTCAGCCAGTTCTGGGACTGTCCTGCCTAGTTAAATGAGGATCTGTTTGGGGCTGAATTGGCTGCTTTCTTACCTTGACATCAAAAATGTTCATCTGTTGCACTCTTAACCCATAGTGTCTCAGAATGTGAGATCATTAGGATGAACTCTGATCTAGTAAAGCTGATATCCTCATGAAAGATGAAATTTGGACACAGAGAGAACAAATGCGGTGATAAGGCACACACAGAGAGTGGCCTTGTGCGAACCAAGGACAGGCCTAAAACTGATTCACTCCATAGCCTTATAAGGAAACAGCCCTGCTGACAGGACACCTTGACCTTAGACATCCAGACATCAGCTGTGGGAAATAAGTTCCTGTTATTTAAAGCCACCCGGTTTGCTGCAGGGCAGGCATTACAGCAGCCCTGGGAAAGAAATGCAGGGTTCTTCTTCTCCTCTGCCTTGGAGATGGGTTGTGTCTTCACTCTGTTCCCAAACTTTATGTGGAGTGGCAAGCAGGAAAGATGACATTTTTCTTTCTGCGAGGACTGGATATTAACCTTTGGCCACTAGAGAGAGACAGGGGATGCCAGGATTTTGAGCAATGATGTGGTCATGAAGATGAATTGCCCAAAAAATGCAGGTCCTAGACATATGTCTCCCAGCAAGAATGGGAAAGACACTTTTGTCTCTTTAATTTCAAGGCACAGATGCCACTAGAGAGCCAGACAAGTTATTCTGTGGGACTGAAGGAAGAGATAGAACTTCTGATAAGGATCATGGTTGCTCAGCCCCACTGCAGTCCAACAGGAAGAAAAATGAGGCGAGAAGAGGGACGCATTGAGGGACTGGGACCTAAACAGCGAGTCCTATTAATGTTTCTGCCTTGTCCCTTGAGAAACCTGAAATGAGAATTCCCGGGAAAGGGCTGAGTGATACCTCAAAACTCACATCTTGACATTGCTGAAAAGGAAGGTTTCCTTGGCCTTGGGTCAGAACCAAGAAACAGCAATTTTAACTTGCAGGGTGTGATGTGACAATCCAGTCACTTTTCTGGGGGCAAATCAAGTCTTAGTGTGACAGATACTATATTACAGCAAATCATGAGCTAACCAATGCCCAAGGTAGATGCTGTAATATCTTACTGCCCAAACCATCTCCCTAAGGAAAAGCATTTCACAAAATAGTTTTATTCACTCTGGTGTTTTTTGACATCTTGAGGGGTAGTTTCATGCTCTAGCATTTTTTCCCCTTCATTTTCACCCCTCCATTCCCTCCAAAACATATCTGAAGTAACTACAGATAAATCTTCCCCACTCAAAGATACAGACTTAACATATGTGCTCCTTTGGCCATGTCTCCAAGGTGGGAATGCGATGCACAGTGTACCTAACATTACTCTAGCATTTAACATTACTTTCTATTTCATATTAATTTTTGGAGCATCCCCCCCCCCTTCTTTGCCCCTATATGCCTGACCAGCCCATACAGGAGAAGAACAAGCAAAAACAACAAATGATGGGAATGAATTAGCACCGAATTTAAACAGCAAGTGTCTCCACTCCCACTTAAGTTAAGAGAAGCAGCTTGGAAGGAATCCACATCTGCTGTGAGAAGCCACAGGGATAGAGAGGAATCTTAAGTACTGCAAAGAGTGACGTTGAAACCTCTAGGAGGGACAAGGCTCTGCCCAGCTCAGGAATGATGACAGTAGGAGCTAAGGAGTGGGATTCTGGGTGACAGTGGCAGCTCCAAAAGAACTTCACTGACTGTGTCTCCCCATCTGAACCAACTAGGTAAACTCACTCCTTTTTCTTCTACCGTGTGTGTGTGTGTGTGTACATATGTTTCCTGTTGCATCATCAGGGACATCTCTACCTAGCAAATGCCCTGGTTTGTGTTCCCATCCTCTTTCTAGAGTAGTAGAGGTCTACAACTCTGTTTTGAATATTGCAGGTGTTCTGCTTGACCCATCACCTTCCCTAGCCATCTACAAGCAGATCACGACACCAAATACGATTAGCTCCTTAGCACAGCACAAGTCTTCTTTGCTCCTGTGTTCAAAGGCTCACACTCCCGTAACTCCTCTCTCTTCACTGCTGCTCAGTCAATTAGCACGTTTGCCTCAACTCCCTGTAAAACGAATATGGAATGTGTTCTTCCCTTTCCATGCCAGCCTTCAGCACCACTGTCCTTCTAGCTGTCATACCTCAAATGGACTACGACTTCAGTAGTAGTTGATCTTTTCTCCCTGAAAAGTCTACCTCTGTCCTTTGAGCCTTCCCCTCTCTCCTCACTTGTAAGTTCTTTTGGAATGGCAGGCCTACATGCCATGAATCCTGAGCTCTATACCCACCCAGTGGGAACGTGGGTCTTCTGAAATCATACAACCTAGATATATCTGAATTGAATGTGTTCAGATGCCTCCATTGCATTATGTTCTCTTTGGTCCATATGGACCCAACATCTTACTGGACATCTCCATTTGATGCTTTACAAGCACCCCAAATTAACATGCTCAAAAGAGAATTTTTGGCTTGCCCCTAGTCCACCTCAAAACTTGCTAATCTGCTGTTCTTCCCCATTTTGGAAATCAGCAGCATTCTCTCCATCAAACCAAAGCTTGGATTTACTGATCCTTTTTCCTCACTTCCACTTCATCCACTGGAGTTTTCTTCTTCTAACATGTATCCTGATCTCACCAGTTTCCGTCACCCCTGCAGATATGTGCCTGCAAACTAATGTTTTAACAGGCACATAAAGAATCTTCAAAATAAAGTGGTTCTAAGGAATATTAATTAGATCATATCATTTGCCTGCTTAGTATTCTCTAATTTTATCAAATGCTGAATAAAGTCCAAATTATCCACTCTGTGCTACAAGGCCCATTTTTTTTTTTGTCTCTGCTGTGTCTCTGATCTCATTTCCTGCTACTTTTCTCCTTGTTCCTCTGTCTGTTCCTTGAATATACCACACATGTTACCTCATCAGGACCATTGATTTTATCTTCCTGTCAGATGCACTCTTTTCCAAGATCTTTGCATGGCTAGCTCTTTTTTATCATTTATATCTTAATTCAAATGACACTTTCTCAGAGAAATCTACCCATGTCCATCCATTAGAAAATACTATCATTGCCACCTGACATATTGCTTACTTTTCTACATATCATTCAACACTGGATCACATTCCCAATAGTTTTGTTTTATTTTATTTTTGAGACAGAGTCTCACTATGTAGCCCTGGCTGGCCTGAAACTTCATGCAATCCTGTTGACTCTGCCTTCCAAGTTCTGGCAATGTAGGTATGGGCTCCTTTTTGTTTCCTTTTCCTGAAACATAAACTTTATAAAAATAGTAAATTTGTCTGTTCAGTTGGCAAATTTTCACCACAATTTTGTGAACAATCATAACCATCTTTGAGGTCCAGGTTTCAAAATAGCCTTCAGTGATATTATCCTCATGCTAAGGCCTTGTATAGTTTATTTTCACACTAAATGCTGATGAACTGTGTGGGTAATAGGGCATCTCAAGATTAATGGAACATCGACTTCTGAGAGTAGATCATGAGAACTATCAGAATATCTGCCTTGGTCTTAGGGATTGCTCATGCTAGGGAATGCCACTGATGCATTACGAGGATATTAAACCGGTCCTATGGGAAAGTTCATGTGGCAAGAAGTCTATGCTCTTACTCTAAATACATAAATGAAAATACCTGGGCTGGAGAGATGGCTTAGCGGTTAAGCACTTGCCTGTGAAGCCTAAGGACCCAGGTTCGAGGCTCGACTCCCCAGGACCCACGTTAGCCAGATGCACAAGTGGGCACACGCGTCTGGAGTTCGTTTGCAGTGGCTGGAGGCCCTGGCGCGCCCATTCTCTCTCCCTCTCTCTATCTGCCTGTTTCTCTCTGTCGCTCTCCAATGAATAAATTAAAATATTAAAAAAAAAAGAAAGAAAATACCTTAAGGAATATCACATGAACAAATTTGAATTGTGTGCTGTGTTTGGATGAACCCAGATATTTTGCTTTATACTTGTATCAAGCAGAAGGAGTGCAGTATCATCTCTGGTGAGCATACCTTACTCACATATGTTTTGAAGTACTCTATAAAGATATGTAAAAATTTGCCCCCAAAATATTTTTTCCTGTGTTAAAATTTTATTTGTAAGTAAGTCTTATTGAAAGAAAAGCATAAGCCCCTCAAAGTTTGGAAAAATAGCAAGGAAAATGATGTGATAGAACAGACAATTGAAAGGACAGTTCTTCACACCATCAACTACAGTTTGGTCCTTCCATTATACTGCATTTATTTGTTTTCAAAGTTTATTATACCTCTAAAGATTCATTTTTACTGACAAATAAAAGTTGTCAATTATGATTGCAATACACACCATGTAGAATGTTTATACTAAGCTAACGAACATATGAATAACTTCATATGCATATCATTTTGTGATAATTTAAGATCTATTTTCAAGAATTCACTGGTATTAGCTATAGAATCCATATTGTACCACTGATATGTATAAATTGTTCCTTGTAACTGGAATTTAGTGTTACTTGACCTAAAACCTTCTCAATCTGTTTCTCCAGCTATTGGTAACTTATTTTCTCCAAGTCTATGAGCACTGCACATAAATGAGATCATGAAACATTTTTCCTTTTGTCCCTGGCTTATTTCACTTGACATAATTAATTTTTTTTCTGTTCATCAAATTGTTGTAATTGACAGTATTTTAAAATGTTTTATTTATTTATTTGAGAGGGGGGGGAAGATAGAGATAGAGACAGAATGTGTGCAACTGGGCCTCTAGCCACTGCAAATGAACTCCAGACATGTGTATCACCTTGTGCATCTGGCTCATGTGGGTACTGAGGAATTGAACCTTGCTCCTTGGGCTTTGATGGACACATAGATTGATTCCATATCATGGTTAATGTGAAAAATGCCACATTTAACATGAGGGCCTTGTGTATGCTTTTGCATAGTTAAAAAAAAATGTTTTGCACTGTAAGGGAGCAAATGCACAGTGCCTCACAAATGCTACTCTGCAATTGAGCCATGCTCATAGCTCCAGTTGGAATATTTTCATATCAATGAAAATTGATATCACAGTGTTTGGTGTCTTAGAAGTGGAACACATCATATTTTTCTCCAGTAATATTAATGAAAATATTTCTGTATTTAACAGTTTTATTTAGTGGCACAGTTTTCAAGAAGTAGTAAAGTTCTTAAGTAAGATCTAAATTATGTAGTTTGAAGAAGTTGCTCAATAACTAAGTTTATTTATTTATTTATTCATTTATTTATTTCAGAGAGGGAAAGAGGTAGAGAGAGAGATAGAGAAAGAGAGGGAGAGAATGAAAATGGGTGTGCCAGGGCCTCCAGCCACTGCAAATGAACTTCAGATCCATGCGCCACCTTGTGCATCTGGCTTACTTGGGTCCTGGGGAATTGAACCTGGATCCATAGGCTTCGCTGGCAAGTGCCTTCACTGCTGAGCCATCTCTCCAGCCCAATAACTAAGTTCTTGAATAAAATTTACTGTGTATATGAGGTTTATAATATGTAGCTAAAATCTGCTTATTTAATAAACATCACTAATACAATGCAATATATTGCTTTTTAGATTCATGTGCACTAGGGCTTGGATTTGAATATTATTTATTTATTTGAGAGAGAGAGAGAGAGAGATAGGAAGAGGTAGATAGAGAAAATGGGCATGCCAAGGCCTATAGCCACTGCAAAAAACTTCAGTTGCATATGCTACCTTGTGATTCTGGCTTACATGGGTACTGGGTAAGTGAATCTGGGTTCTTAGGCTTTGCAGGCAAGCACCTTAACCACTAAGCAATCTCTCAGCCTTAGAGTTTGTATTTGAAAGGACAAATCCCACATCCTTTTGCTGCTTAGACTCTAAGCTGGGCTTGAAACCCAAATCATATAAGCCAGCATGCATTCTCTATCATACCTTGGGTTATAGCTATTAGTATAGAAGTCCTATCTTCTCAACTTGATGAAACCTCCTTAACATTGTGTCTCCCCACCCCACTCGGCTATAAATGAACCAGCCATGCTGGTTTTTCTGTATCCTCATTGGCAAATTAGTGGAAAAACCACCCATCATGTTTATTCATTCAAAGAACATTGACTGAGTGCTTCCTCAGTTGCCAAGCATTGCGCTTGGTACTGGGCATGCAAGTGTAAATGTATTATGCACCCAGAGCTCAATCTTGCGCTAAATTCAGCAAGAATTCAAAAGGAAACAAATTAAAGTTAGGAGAGTTAAAGAATCAAAGGCTTTCATGGAAGAGTGAAGGAAACATACTGGTGGCTCTGGTTTGACTCCACTACAAGGAAGGAAGAATGAGGAAGCTTCCCATGGAAGGTGCTTGGAGAACAAGTGCTAATAGTCCAAAAGTATTGATTAATATTGCCTCAAAGGGGTTTGGGCGCTGGAATTATTCTTGATGTTGTATTATTTTTTTCTCAGATGGAATGTACACATTAAAAGAGGAAAGAATGAATGGACACCAACACTGGGAAGAATTCCTTCCTATTAGTCTCAGATTCCTTCAAAGGAAATGAATAGAGGATTGTCAGTAATGATACTTCCTTGCTGAATTTTTCCTTCTTGTTTTTAACTTTGCTCTTAGCAACATTCACTTAAAGCCTCTGTAAGACATAGGAAACTGCCATTGGGTTATTTTGACTGAAATGGAAGGGCTGGAAGCATTTTCAGAGGTATCCAAGTGCATAAGGTACAACTATTAGGTAATGAGTTGGAATTTTAACAGTCCTGAGCACATACATCTTAATGAGCCTGATTCCCCAGGGAGGAGGTACGTTTGCTCCAATGATTTGCCCATTAAGGAAAACATTCTGAGAATGCATGTCTCTCTGGAAATTGTCTTCAAGCCTATGACACATTCTTTAGAATTGTCTTAACAATGGCAAAACTTAGTTTTTTGAGTTGGAATTTTTATTTATATCTAACAGGTAATTTTCTAACTGTATTAGCCTGAGTGAACAGGGAAAGGATAAAACAATGATAGAAACCCACCAGTAGGTTTGCTATACCTCTGACTTTCTCATCTAGGTATAGGTTTGTGGAGTAGGTATAGCATTGAGGTGAAAAGAGTGAACATAATATCCTTTTTTTAAACAAACAAATAAACAAATGGGCTTATTTTATTCATCGGTTTTTCTTCATAGCTGTGATTGCCTAGAAGTCTGGAGATATTTTTATATAGGCAATTTCTCTTTAAAAAGTGCTTCTATCAATGTATTCCTTTCCTCCCTGCAATTCCCAGTTGGAACTGAAACCTCTATAATTCATAATAACTTATTATATATTGTACAAGGAACTAGAGAGAAGAGTGACAAGGTTCTCCACACAGACAAGTGATGTTTACAGAGAAGGAAATGCTGTTGGTCTTGATTTGAGATATGATTGTCATATAGTGTATGCATGTTGAATGACCACACTGTACCTCATAATTACATACAATTATGTCAGAAAGAAAAGGCAAGAAAAAGTCCATAGCCTCTAATGAAATCTGGGCTGACCAATGTTGTTCTGACCAGTAGGTTATAGCAATAATGGCCCCACACCAATTCTGTGTCTTACCCTTGAAAGTAAAGTGTCTGACACAAGACAGGCATCTGAAAAATGTTTGGTGAATAAATGAAACAAGCAGTTTTGTTTTTGTACAACAGCATTTCACATACACAGAGCGCTGGGACACACATGATGGTGTACACACTAATACCAGACCTCAGGGGACCAAGGCAGGAGGATGACAAGTTCTAAGCCAGCCTGAGCTATATAGTGAGACCCTCTCTCAATAACCCCACTCCCAGAGAAAAGAGCTCATTCATTCACTGATGAGATTTGCTTTCTTTTAAGACTAATAGTAGGCATATCAGACATGTTTTGAACAATAGCAATTAGCAATGTGAGTGTAGATGATGAGTGATTCCTAAGCTAAGTTCTCATAACTTTTCATAAGGAGGAACCTTGATCAAAGCACTGGCCATATAATAAGCCCATCTTTGAACTTTGGCCAGAAGGAGGCTTTGGGACCCCAGAGATGTATGTCAGCACTTCACAAATAAAGGAAGTATGCTTCAAGATGTACATGAACCACAGCTGGCAATCCATCCCAGACTTGGATATTGATTTTTTTCCAGGTAAATAAAAGAGAACATATATATTAAATTAAATTTTCTTTTCTTTCCTTAACCTTAGAAAAAACAGGGTAAAGTCTCTGGATTCACCATAACAATCGTACATTCATGAAGTGACTCAAACCAGTAGAACTCTTGTTTGGGATGGGAAGATTGGTACGGAGGAAAAGGAGTGTGGTATTTCTAGTTCGGAAGTCCTTCCTTAGCTCAGGGTTATGAGAAGTCTGAAGAGAATTTCTACACCTAGCATGCCTCCAGGGCTGCCTGTTGAGGGGACCCAAAGCTCTTACTCCTCAGCATCATAGTAGACACTATTATTGGGGCTGGATCCTAGCCCTGAGGTAGACTTCCCTTGAAGGCTTTGCTGAGGACTTGGTTGAGGGTGTCTTGTCTGATTGATATCTTATGGGAAACAGTGTGAATGAAACGGGACTTTGGAGTAGATATGGTTTTAGTCAGTCTGGCTTATGCCACTGTGTTTGACAGGCAATGCAGGGCTGGCCTCCTGATTTCAAAAGAGAAATGCTACTTTTGGAGAAGAAATGTTTTTCTCTCAAAAGAATGAACAATTTACCAACTGCATGCCTAACAGTACAACACACTCATGGAATGCTCGTGTTGTTCATGCCTTCCCTTGGGTGCTTACCCATATGATACCAGGTATGCCAGGTCCTGTGCTAGGCAGGAGAGAGGCAGTCATTGGCAAAATTGACTTAATTCCTGTCTGCATGAGTATTGTAGTCTAAGGAGGAAGACATAAATTGCATGACTAAGATAAACAAGTGTTTTTAAGTGCAAGGCATAGGACACTAACAGGAAGCATAACAGGGATTTGTCTTGGACTTGTGGGGGGGGGCTCATACTAACAGAGACACTTCAAGATAGACTGGTAGATAGATAGGAGATGCCCAAGAAGAGAACTTGGGAACGGGTTTTCAGACAGAAAAAAAACAGCAGGGTGAGGTAGTGAGCACAGGCAAGGCTTGAAGTAGGGAGCATTGTGAGGAGATGGTACAGGCCAAGAGCAAGTTAGAATTCTTCCTTCAATTCATTTAGTATAAACCATTACCAACTTGATTGGAAGTAAAGACCTATTGGTCATTGAATTAATCATAGCTGGAATCAGCCAAATTAAAATCAAGAAGTCACAGACTCTCCATGGATGGCTGTTGGCTTCCCCACTGGAGGGTGGAATGGGAATGGAAGTGAGGGTCAATATTAAAGCACTAGTTTAGGAGAAAGATGGAATTCAAATGTGCATACATTGTCTTACTTATTTTACATGACATCATTCATTTATATTTTCTTTCAATCAAGCATTGCTGAGTACATTCTATAGGCAAAATGCCTTGGAAGATTCAAAGAGGTCTGATACACATCCTTTCTCTCTTTAGGAGCTTAATGGCTCTTCTATTAAGAGCCAGCTCTGAGTCACCCCACAAAACCACAGACTCATGCAATGAAATGGACAACATCTTAAATATCACCTGGTCAGGTTCACAGATGTATTCTCCAGGGTTACAGAGCTCTACAGTCATTTTCTTCTAATTCTGTGGTTTTCATATTGATCATAATCTAATATGCATTTTACTGGCTATAAAGAAAAAAATCCCTCCTTGTTTGCACTAATGATTTACAAATGAAAATACTGAATACAGGGAGAATTTAATTTATGGGGTTAGTTTGTCAGGCTGGAGACTATGGAATCTTGAGGGCGCACATGTATTTTCAGGAGTTTATGATTATTTTCTTTCCCTTAACATGCGTCCTTAGGGCACTGAATTTGAAAACTGATCTATTCCATTGCCACAGATATGAAAGTCAAGATCTAGGTAGAATGAGAATAAAAAAACCCTCATACAATATTTGAGATTTTCAGTTTGAATTCGTTATCTCATTGCTTTTTTGAATAAATATCCATGGACCACAATAGATACACAGTATTATCATCCTCATTGTGAAAATGAAGAAAGTAAGGCTTGTATGTACTGAGTAATTTGTCCAGGTACAAATATAAACAGGGGAGTTGGAATGAAAATGTACTTATTCCCAGACCACAGCTTTGTCCATATCCCCTACCACTAGAATGTTTGGTAATAGCTTTACCACTCATTAATATCTGTAGCTCAGCTTCTAGGAATGTGATTTTTGATTTTTCTAGTTATAATACATAAAAAGTACTCATTTGGTCATAGTCATCACATTACATTCTTAATAGTATCCTCTATTTAGCTATGATAGTTTTAAATATCTACAAATTCTTCAGTCCTGTCAAGGGGGTTTCTGTACCTTCTCCCCTGAATCTGGATGACCAAGAGTATGTGAAGGGAACGACTCTGTGTGTATTCTAAGCCTATTTCTAAAAGGTGATATAGCTTCCGTTAGGTCCTTGTGAGATGTTTTCTCTCAGAACTCAGATACCATGCTATAAGGAAGGCCAGATCACATGAAGAGGTTGTGATGGTCAACTTTGACTATCAATTTAGAATCACCATGGAAACAAACTTCTGGGTATGTCTTTGCGGGAATTTCTAGATTAGATTAATTGAGGTGGAAAGACCCAGCTGAAATGTAGATGGCATTACTCCATGGGCTGGGAGTCACCATTTCATGGGCTGTGGCTGTCCTGCAATAAACAAAAAGGAGAAAGTGAGCTAAGTACCAGCTTTGATTTCTCTGTGCTTCCTGACTATGGATGCAATCTGATCATCTGCTTCTTGCTTTTTCCACTATGACTTCTCTACTATATTGGACCCAAACTGCTAACTGTAAGCCCAAATAAACCTTTCATTTCTTAAGTGAGCTTTTTCAGGGCATTTTGTAACAATGATGAGAAAAATGACTAATATAGTATAGGTGCTCAGCTGATACCCCCAAGTTGAGGTCACAGCCATTAGTTAGCATTACTTCTAGACTTAAAAGTAAGAAAGTTTTTGTGATGATTCTAGTCTTAGTAGCCATTCATTTGTAGGCATGAGACAACTGTAGTGGGCACCAAGGATCTTCTCAATAATTCACCTATTGTGTTCTTAGTAAGTATGGAAGAGATTTGCAGCACACATCAAAACAATGATGTGGGCCCTTTCCTCCCTCCAACCACTCCCTCTACTATTTTGATGTCTTTTTTTTCCCTTTATTCATCATCCATGACAACATGTTGATGGGTCAAATATGCAGATAATGGCAGCTGCTGTGAAGTCATGAATGCATCAGCCACCTTATATCAAGAATGCAACATTCCAAAGAATCCCTTTTCAGCTTGTGGCTCTTACATTCCACATTGTTTCTGGAGCTTGGCAGGTGTCATAGAGATGTCTCAGTGCTAAGCACTTCACTGTTGCTTCTCAGCACTTTGCTGAGTTTGAGTCTCTCCAGTTTTTACCACCATTTGCAAAAAGAAGTTTCTCTGATTGAAAGTGAGGACAACACTATTATATGAATCTAAACCTAAGTATTTAGAGGAAAATTTGATGGGCACAGGGTGAGGAGACAAGAGACAGGAATAGAAGAGGATTGTGGTCAAAATGTATTATGTATTTGTTAAACAGTGCTCTGGTTTGGAAGACAGACACACAGGAGAATAATCAATGTCATGAGAGTGAAGAAAGTATTTAGCTCTACCCACTTTCCTAGTACCTGGTATACTAGGAAAGGTGTCGGTCACTGCTGTCAGACAAAGAGTCATGTTGTAGACAGCTTTCTGTTGCTGGGACGAACATCCAAACCAGACACAGTTTATGGGAGGAAGGGATAGATTTCAAGCTTACAGATCTAGTTCCATCAATGGTGGAAGAAGCTGAATCCATACATCAAAGCAGAGAGGGACAACCAAACAGACAGAAAAAATCAAAAAGAAGCAAGCACAAAAATCTACCACAACTCAGACCTCTCTGCATACCTTTGGGCTGGAATTCAGATCTGCCCTCAAACACACCTTTGGGATGGATCCCAGGACTCGATGTTTTCAACTACATACTCTAGGACATCTTTCAGGGCAAATGAAGTATAATACTTTTTTAAGAATGAAATGAAGTATAATACTTTTTTAAGAATAGTGTTTAAGTCAAAATAATAATAGTGTCATGTTGGAGCCCCAATCTCCATTGTGCCTGTGTGCAACAAGGAAATAACTATTCTTTCCTAGCCAGGAAGAAAGTCTTTATCAAAAACTGAATTATCCAGCACCTTGATTTAGGACTTGATTCTGGAATGAAAAGAAAATAAATATGTTATTTAAATCAGCCATTGTATGATATTTTGTTATGACAACCCAAGTGAATACAAATAGTGATAATGTTTAGCGTTTATGGAGCACTTATTATGGGATAAGTGCTTTGAGCTTTATATTTCTATCTTATAAGGAAGCTGACACCCAGTAGCTTGTCAGAGGAAAGACAGCTGCTGTATTTGGGATGTAGAACTTAGTCTCAGCAATAAGTTCCCAGAGTCTCTTACCTTAACCTACATGGATTATCACAGAGATGTTCACTGGAGTCAAGCTTGTCATTGAACAGGAACCCAGGGCACTGACCAATTCTCTGCTAGATAACTTGTTCAGGACAGTGTTAAGAGGCCTCTCTCTCCCTGGCTGTCCCCAGATGGATGGCTTGATCTTTCCTTCAGAGGGGTTGGAACCTTGTTGTGGTCAATCTGTCATATCTTTGAGGCCCAATACCCTTCTTGCCTGTGTTCCTGTATAGGTAAGCTTCACTCAGACATCCTACCCAGCCTGTACATTAGGAGATGTGCAGTGAACGTTGTAAGGAAAAATTGAAAAACTACAGAATTTTTTTCTCATCATTTTGGATCCATTTGCCCATTACTAAGTAGAATAAAACCAAAAAAAGCTATCTCCTAATATGGCACTTTGGCTTGATAATGTAAACATTTGTGTTCCTGGGACAGATAGACTTGAGATGTTTAACTCTCCAGAGACACATTTTTCTGTCTATTTTCTTCTCTATGATGTGATATGACATTATAGGGTGTTAGAGATGGGGAGGAATCTTGTATGCTTATATAATTTTCCCATTGGTTTTCTTGTGTTACTTCAGTTGTACATTATTTTCCCAGAAAAAAATAATCTTAAACTATTTGGAATCGTCATGCTTTTACTGGGTGCTAAAGATTTCTCTCTATCTTTGTCATCAAAAACAGGGGCTCTGACAGGTTCAATATCCTATGATGACTGAGTGGTGAAACTAAGCACAGCACCCAAGCTCTACTCTCCACCCTGCATTTCCTCTTTCTTTCTGTCCCTGCCTCCAACAGAAGCTTCAAATGGGAAAGATCTGGCAAAAGCCTGGCACTTTGTCCTATTGCATTGTGTTAAGTTTCCCTCCACTTGATAAAGCCCAGGTTGGCTTTATAGCAAAAGCTTATCATTTGCTGTGGAGGTCACCCACTTTGGCTCTGTACCTGAACACAGAGAAAACTCAGAAGACAAAGGCCTTCCCCCCGGGCTCTTTACAAGAACCCCAAGGAGCACTTATCTTGGGACCTATCCTGCAGAAAAGTTGTGTTGATTGTTTCTAGGGCCCAAAGGTCCCTGAAGGCCACTGTCTACCCAAGGATCCCTTCATTCCACACGTGTTTCTGAGCTTCCTCTGCAATGTTCTTCAGTTCTCCAGCTTTTCTTCTATTGTTTCCATCTCTTTATATTGCTAACACTTGGCAGCCTGATCCACCAGCTCTACCAGCTCTGTTCTTGGTTCAAGAAGCAGTCTCTTGTGATGAATTCAGTCTTTGCTGCCCTTTGTATAAAGCTGAATGCCATCAGTCAGTTAGAAACTTAAATGAATGGCTCAGACAATAAGACACCTAAAGTAGTGGATGACCTAAGTCATGGCAAATCTGCTAAATATGTTTTAAAGAAAACAGTCTTCTCTTTGGCCCAGACATAATGTTGGTAATTTCACACTAATGTGTCATTTTATGAGGAAACAAGCCAACAGAAGGATATGGCAGAATATGTATCATATTCTTAGAGCTACCATGTGTTATATGCTTACTTATTTTCATATCTGATTTCCCTTAATACTACTAATTTAATATCACCACAGTTCCAAAGAGACGTATTAGCACTTACTTACAAATGTGAAGAGTGATATGAATATTTCTAAGGTCACTTGGCTAGGATGGGTCAATTTGGAGGTAGCATTGAATAGCTAAAGATGTGAAGGCTTTTCACTTGAACAATGAAGAGCAAGTGAGACAAAAATTATGAAGCTAAGAAGACTTGAATGTTGGATGAGTGTGAAGAAATGCTAGAAAAGAAAGGAAGAGCAGGACCAGGCCCAAGATAGGGAGTTGGGAGCATATGCAGCCCATACCCAACAACCTATTGAGTCATTTCTGAAGATTGAAGACAACTATGAACAGGTCCAGGATGAGCTAGCTGATTGGCCACAGTGCCATTAAAGCATTGATGAATTGCATGGAGGGAAAACCCACCAATAAACACAGTACTCTTGTGGTAAATGATGTGGTTCTCTTCTAACCTGGTGGCCAGCCAGGCATTTAGTAGCACTGCTTAATAGTTTCTATGTGGAGGCACAAACTTTCTCTCTACTGAACTTTTTGGTAGGTTGTGTGGACTTGGTCTTCCACTCAGAAACATGGACAGGAAAGCTTTGCCAGCTGATAACAGCTCTCTGAGCAGCTTCTGCCCCTTCCATAGAGAACCTGCAGCGGGATTTTGGAGGATGCTGGGGAACAAGGAGGTATCCTGCAGAGACTTAATATGGAAGGTAGCCTAGGGCAACAAGAGTTATCTAATTACTTCTTGGTTCTCCATGTAGCCACAGAGCTGCTGGGAAGGCTTGGGCTTTTCAACCCAGCCAGAGACATTTTCCCTATCAACCTCATCTTGTGAAAAGAGTTTCTCACTTCGCGTATGTACCAAAATGGAGAACAAAGTATTTGCATCTCAAAGGGTAACAAAAGACTACTTTTTTCTTCTTTTTTTTTTTTATTAGTCAGTTCTGTATTCAGCAAATACAGTCAGTTTGGTACCATTATTAGGCTCATCCGTGACCTACCCCCCCCCTTGACCCCTCCTTGTTGAGGTATACGGGTCTTGCATTGTGGAGTTAGCCCACAGTTATGGGTATGCTAAATGTCTCTGCATATCATGACCCAACATGTGACTCTGACATTAAAAGACTACTTTTTAAATTAAAAAAATGCTTTCTACAATTCCGTAGACATATAATGTGTTTAAATCATATTCACCCCCATTATCTTCTTTTATTCCCTTTTACTCCTACTGAACCTCTTCCCAACTAGTCCCCTTCCTACTTCCATGTCTTTTTTTTTCCTGTGGTACACTGAGTTTCCTAGGGTTGCTTTCATGAACATGGGTAAGGGGTTATTTACTAGAGCATTCGCAACTGACCAGTGGCTATGCCCACTAAAGAAAATGTCTCCCACTCCCCCAGCAATCACTAACCATGGGAGGAGTGAGGCTTCGGAAGCCCCTCCACTATCCATAATGCAATGTTGATGGGGAGGTGATCTTGGGCAGGTAAGGTCTTGTGCAAGCAACCACAGCTACGGAGAGCTCATGTACAGAAGACATGCATGTTTGGTTGTCAGAATATAGCATTTTGCAGCATTCCTCCCATCTTCTGGTTCTTACATTCCTTTTGCCTGCTTTTTAACAAGTTTTCTTGAGCCTTGGAAGGGGTTATATAGATGTCCCATTTAGGGTTGAGCACTCAAGAGCCACTTATTCTCAGCACATTGAGTGCATTAGTGCATAATGCAGCACAGTGTCTGCATTAACTTTTGGACACTGCAAAAATTAGCTTCTTTGATCAACGCTGAGAGCAACACTGATCTAGGGGTATGAACATGAATGTTTGGATGGAAAATTGATAATATGCCAATTTAGCAAAAAAAAAAAAAAAAAAAAAAAAACAGTAGTAGGTTTCCGCAACCCTGGTCCTATGATTTATGCAAACTTTTGCCCAGGTTTACAGTACCAGACATATATTCTCTCCTGTGAAGTGGGTCTCAAATTCAACAACAACAAAAAAGTGATTAGTTATCTCCATAATAGTAATGCCACTATTGCACCTGTGAGAACACCTGTTCATGACTCCCCCCCGCCAATAGCAGCCTGCGTAGCACCTTCTGGCACTGTCTTCTGTGAAAGTGACAACTGCTGCACTGTGGAAATCCTTCCTGCGCTATGAAAGCTAGCCAACAGGGAGGTGGATTCCAACTCAGCTCCAGCTTGCTTTCTGTTCTGCAACCAAAGTGTGTGATAGTTTCAGTGATAGAGTCTTACCAGCCAGTTCTGGTGGGCAACCAAGAGCAATTACCATAGCCTGTATTTTTGTTTGTTTGTTTGTTTTTGCAAGTGGGATGGTTTTGCACTCTCCTTGAGCAGTAACTCAGGAAGTTAATTTCTATCAAAAGTTTGGGTCTGCTGGGCGTGGTGGCACATGCCTTTAATCCCAGCACTCGGGAGGCAGAGGTAGGAGGATCGCCGTGAGTTCAAGGCCACCCTGAGACTACATAGTGAATTCCAGGTCAGCCTGGGCTAGAGCGAGACCCTACCTCGAAAAACCAAAGAAAAACCAAAAAAAAAAAAAAAAAAGAAAAGAAAAGTTTGGGTCTGCTGGTGGATTAATTAATCATGAGAGGGCTGGAGAAATGGCTTAATGGTTAAGGTGCTTGCCTGTGAAGCCAAAGGACCCAGGTTTGATTCCCCAGTGCCTTCATAAGCCAGATGCACAAGGTGGTACATGCATCTGGAGTCTGTTTGCAGTGGCTAGAGGCCCTGGCATGCGCCCCCTCTCTCTTTCTCTCTCTCTCTTTATCTGCTTCTTTCTCTCTCTCTCTCCCTTGCTTCAATAAATAAATAAATAATCATGAGAAAGTAGTGGGATAATTACTCTGTTCAGATCAGATGGTATATGTAGGGCAGTCAGACCTACCGCTAGTCTTCACAGCATGTACCAACTTCTGGGAAACGAAGGAAGTCATCCTTGGCAACCCTTGATTTGCAATCAGGCTACTTCCTGCAAGCAGCAATTCCATATAACTAAGTTTCATAGTGAGTCACCAGGAATTCATTTACTTAACTGCATTAATAAATCCTAAGCAATTCTTAGGGAAACTAGTCCCTCACCCCCACAGATAGTAGAATGTCAATTTCTGGGTGGGGAGTTGGTTCTCAGAAGGCCTTCATAGTAGCCCCCAAACCATAGAATATAAACAACTTCCTGGACTGACTTGGGGTTCCAGATCACACTTTACTTTTTCTGTAGCCATTCGGTTTCAACAGAAAAAAAAATCGAGATGCTTGTTAGACACCCCAATACATGCCAGTTTGGAATGGAGGGGAGAGACAGGAGTCTGGGAAAAGAGTACAGGAAGGAGTGATCAGACCCAATGACAGCTGCAGCCAGGGAAACCCAGATTAAGGCCTCCTGGGAAGCTCAGGAGCACAGGGCACCCTCAGTCCTTGTCCCCTCACTCCCAGTCCAGGGGCTCTGGCGTGGATAGCTTAGGGCTGCCAGACTGGAAGGAAGTTAAGTGGTCATTGGAAAGCACTACGCTCTCCCTTCCTGATCCCAGCTTCAGGTATATGTGTGTATTTTACTCCAACCACAACCACAAAGGCCCTTGACATTTTCCTGGAAGCCAATTAAAACAAAGAGAGTCCTAGTAGTAGATAAAAAGAAACAATGCACCCATTTGCTAAAGTTTACAAGTCCCCAAATTGTTTGTTTACACATTAAGACCAAAAAATAAAAAGCTGCGGTTGCTCCTTGTAATTGCTGTAATTATACTTGTGCCACCCACGAGAGGGGAGGCTGATCTAACTTCTACAGGGTAATTGCACCTCACTCTTCTTAGCACTTTACAAGGTTTCTGTCATTTTGTGATTACCACTGGGCTATTGAGCTGCCAGGAGAAATTTATTTTTCTCTTTGTGCATGTTCTCTCTCTCTCTCTTTTCCTCCCTTTCTTTTCCCCTCCCTCCCTCCCTTACTGCTGTGTAGTTAGCAGGAAGAGCAGACTTCCTTGGGATCAAAAGAGATTGCAATTTCTGTGATCAATTGTATGTGGTTAGACACTCTCAGAATATCCTGAATGTGGAAGTATTCAAAAAGCCTACAGTCTGGATAATAGTGGCCGTGCTGGCCACATCCCCTAGGACAAGTTTGGAAAGCCTGGGTCAAAAAACTTACAAACTCCTGTCTGGCTTGCACGCATTCAACGCTGAACTAGGTCGGGTGTTTCCTTTGGGTTATCTGATACACAGCAATTTGCAGTATCATTGTGGCCTTCTGTGCTGATCCCTGAAAGTCCTGCCTGAACCCTTTCCCTGTTTAATCGTGCAGGAATGCTGTTCCAAAGACTTGGGGTCAGAAGGGCGCAATAAATCAATCCAGGCACACCCCTAATGAATGGCAAATTAAACAGCATTTGTTTTAAGATCATAGGTCCTCTTGGAAGATGCCTTTTTTGAGTGCAAACAAAATTCCTGAGTTGCAGGTATGGAAGGTTAGGAGGGTGAGGTATTGAGGGCTTGCAGTCTTTGGGCCTTTTAATACAAAATTAAAAGTGAAAAAAAGAAAAAAAAGAAAGGGACAGAAATACCTCCAAAGGTAGTTTGCCCAACTAACTGTGAATGCGAAATGCTTTCTGCAGCCCCTTCTCTGAGATGGGGTTTTGATTACTGGGCACTCTGGAGTAACCCAGATCCTTGGTCCAGTTCCCCCTTAGCTCATTCAGCTGGTTCTAAGTGGGGAGGCGGGGACTGGATAGGTGTTTCTGAGAACCTGCCATTCTCAAAGCTGCAAAGACTGACCTGAAGCAAATCTTCCAGTCACATACAGTTCTAGTATAATCATGGAGACATGGATTGTGGCATTGAGAAGATTAAACCTCCAGACCCATCTGCGCACCCCCACCCCCACCCAGGGCCTGGAATAAACTTGTTAGAGCTGCATTAGAAAGAATAGCTTTTAGTCTTCCATGGCCCCTAAGCATTTTGGTAATAAATAATAAAAGGTATTTATTACATGTTACAGTGACATTGTGGAATTCAAATGCTGTTAACCATAACACTTTCTTCCTCAAATGTTAAAAAGAAACAAAAGAGTATTAGATTTGGGGAGGGAGGACAGCAGGAGCAGTGGCTTTAAAACCTGAGGAATGTGGTAAAAAGAGCCTTGTGTGTTTTTTATAGCCATAGAATGGAGGGGGGGGAGCGGGAGAAAACATGGGCAGGAAGTGAGGGGATTAGGGCTCCAGGTCTGGCGTTGCCACTGTCTGGCTGTGTTACCTTGGACAGGAGAATTCCTCTGGCTTGATCTCAGCTTCTCATTGATCTCATAAAGGGTTGAACAGTTTTCCTGTTTAATCAGCTATTTAGGCCCCTGGACCACACTCTTTTGTACCATGCATCCTTTCACTTCAAAGGAGACAGGTTCAGTAATAGGCAAGGAATGGAGAATTAGGTCTGTATATCCCTTTCCTCAGTGCTGTAGATATGGCAAGAACGTCTTTCCTACACTGACCTACCCAAGCATCTGTCAAAAGAGGCTGAGGCTTACAAGCTCGGGACGTGGAATCTAGCTTCCACCTGGAACACCTATCAGCAACTGTAGGCAATTGTATAAGTCATTTTTTTTCTCTGAGGAGCCAGGTTCTCATCCGAAACTTTGGCAGTAGAAATATTTTGAATATAAAAATCTGAGAGTTAATTACAGAGCCTATCATATTACTTTATACATAAGCTCTCAGCTAAGCAAGAGAAATCAGTAATAGCAACAAAAATGGTTCTCAGGCCTTGATTGGGGTGCTTTTTATATAGGTAACTTAGGGTGAGTGGTGGGTGGGAGCAAAGAAAGAAAAATGCATTATACTGGGCACAGGAAACTGTCAGGCATCTATTTGCTGCTCTGGTTGCTGATATGAAAGTATCTTGCAAATCTCAGGCTCTATGCAAGGCTGCAGGACATAGGAGTGAGAGCCACCTTTGGAAATGGATGTTGATTTGCATTCCTTCACTCATTTAGCACTGAGGACCTATTGCAGTAATGATTTGTGGTTGTTTTCTCTGTCCTAGACCTGTGCTCGGTGCATAGCAGGTTATAGAGATGAATTATGTTATCCCTGTCCTCAAGAAAGTGATGGTACAGAGCACTACAAATTAGTTGGCAATGACAACAGAGGACAAACTGGGACAAGACAAGTGCAGGGAGCATGGCAGGTAGCTGACATGGAAGTCACATCTCAGGAAGCCATTGTCTCCCAGGCAAACCCCATGGATAGTCGTGCTAGAGGGAGGAGCCAGAGGAATGGCCCTAACCCTTGTCTTGTCAAGCCCGGTGCGTGGGGGCGGGGGGGGGGGGCTTCCTTCCTCGGCAGAGGCGATGGCTTAGAAGGCCAAGTCGAAGTTAGTCAGTCATGAATGGTGAGGTAGAGAGGAACCCAGTCAAGAAGACCCAGAGGCAGAGGAGCCCATGAGAAAGTGGGGAAGTCCATGGGAAGAGGGTGGGAAGCCTCCCACTGTCCTGCCACTGTCCTGCAGAAGTTCTCCACTTCCCCACCCTCCACCAGTCCCTCTGACTCACAGTACTAATATATATATATATATATATATATATATATATATATATAACCATGGAAGAGGATATCTGCACAACTCACTGCAGCAGGGGAAGCAGAAAGTACCAATTCTTACCAAGATCCCTTCCAACTCTTCCATTCTAAACCAAGAATCTATACCATTGGGTTTTTCACTGAGAGGAATTTGTTCTAGGTACAAGATGAATGGCCTACGCTTTCCCTATGTACTTTAACTGCCTTCAGATAGTCATACAACTGATTTTTCTAGCAGTGATGTAGCTGTCTTAACGTTGCCAGATGGTTGTAGTTTCTGGGTCACCACCAGTTGCTTCATCAACAAACAGATGCAAGGTCATATTTTGGGGGGTTTTCTTGATTTTTTGTTTTTATGTATGAAAGCCTTTTTCTGATGAGACTTCACATCTTTCCTTATACTCACAGGGGCCTGAAGAACTAGCTGGTCATTTTTCTTCCATTTTCCTCTATGCTAGCTCTGTAGGGATGCTCTTGGTCTTAACCTATTTCTGTCCTATGTAGAGCATATTCTATAAATGTGAACAATACCAAACCAAGGGGGTACTTGCTTAGTTTCCCAGCACTTCATTCCTAAAGTGAATCATTTTGAGAAAGGTGATTTCTGAATTGTTAATCCTTCAGGTATGTGTTTCATCTTCTAATATTAGGCTGGTATGGACACATTGGAGGAAAAAAGCCTTAAATATCTGTGCTAAAGCCACTCCCAGAAAAGAAAAGAACATGAAAAATAAAGCCTTGACATCACTTAATAAAGCTTTATGACTAACTCCTTTACTACCATAGATAACATTGTTAATGCATGTTACTCAATGAGAGAAAATGTCCCAGGCTACACTTTACAACAAGCAGAAAACTTTCAAGCTGTCTTGCCAGTGCTTTATACTAAGTGCCAAATCCTTATGACTTTCTTAGGCATTTATTGTAATAACATGAATCATGATGCATCACTCTGGTATTCGTGTGGCTGCTCAGTGTTAAGTCCCCAGGACCTCCGTGGAGTTGACTTTATTTGGTTTTCCACTTCCGTTTCTGAGTGAGAGCTGCATGAACTCAGACATGAAGGCTCACAGGAGCCCGAGTGGGCGGCCCTCTCTGTTGCTGTTCTGGTCTGCCTGTGCTACGGTTGTGAAATGTGCAGACCCGAACACTTCAGGAGACACTCAGCTGGAACTACTTCTGTTTCCTCCAGTTTCCACTGCAGTACTAGGCTTGGGATGCTGCACACAATTGTGCAGACAATGGCAAACCACTAGGGCACATAGGAGAAAGGTGACTAGAGTACCAGAATATAGATACATATATTTTCTAACTTTCCATATATAATCCTGAGAATTGGGCCAGATAGTAAACCTTAGAGATGGGAGGTTTCGTATGAATAGTTCCTGTCCAGAAAACATCCAGGGGCTCAGGGTCAAGTTTTTGACTTAGTAAAATAGTAAATGACCTCTGCATGTGAAGATTCACAGAACCTGTTTCAAAGCCTAGATGAAATGTTGTGTTCTCTTACATTGCGAATGTTTAATTGGCATGATCTGTTTATTTACCTTGAAAGTTCTAAGTATTCTGACAATCACCAGAGATGATAAGCACATTTAGAGCAGGTAAGGAAGGATAATGAACATTAACAGCAATCAAAGGGATGATGGTTATGAACAGATATGGCCTTACCTGTGCATCTCAGTGCAGCAGAGAACCATCCTTATCCTGGCCATGGCAGACACTGAAACTGGGGATTCATCTATTAGCATGTTCAGCAAATATTGTGGCACTTACATGCCACTTACTTTGCTAGGCATTTGAGGTACAATGCCGGATAAACTATCCTCTTAGAGCTAATAGTTTGCTCTGAGAGACAGATATTAACCAAGTCATTACATAAAAATACACAAAATGTCAATCTTGACAAGGAATCACTCATGGTTGACCTAACTGGGGATACTATGGCTGAGCTGGTCTGAAAGATCAGAAGGAACTGGTGGGACACCACACTACATAAGAAGGCTTTAAGCCAAGAGAATAGCATGAACTTGTGAAGTGGAGTGATCTTCCTACTCACAATGTATGTTGTGGATCCAGACATGGATGTAGAGCTCTGGGGTTCCCACCTATGATTTTATAATAGTCTCTTCCTATGGAACTTTCTGCGATGATGGGTATATTCTAAAACTGTGATATTGAACACAATAGCTGTTAGTCTGAGGTGGTTATTGAACTCTTAAACCATTTATAACTGGAGAACTGAAGTTTCATTTAATTAATATAGATTAATTAATATAGTAGCCAAATTCATCTATGTATTAGAAAGTACAGATCTATATGAACCAAATCCTAATATAGCCAGGTTATGCTAGAAGAGGCTATTGAAAAGGAGAAGAAAGGGTGGTTTTTAGAGATGATGAGAAGCACACTGACCTCAGGGAGTTCATTCATTTACTCTCACTTATAGACAAAGATTGATTGGGTGCCCACTACATTCTAGGCACTAGGCTAAATCCAGAGGGTGATTTCTTGATTAACAGAGTAGGCTCCATAGTCTTATAAACTGAACAGATTTCTAGTAATGATAACAATACCATGTGACTAAGCTAACAGGGACTTGCTATTACCAGGGTTACTTCGAATAGGAAGAAGTGTCTGATGATTCACAGCCAACTCTCCCTTGACTATGCTTAATCCACAGACAAGTGGCATAGTTTCTAAATTACAGCTGCTTTATATCTCAACATCTTCAAATGAAGGGAGAAGGCTTTCATGTGACGTATTACATTAAAGTCCTTTCAGGTCAGTATTCCAGTATTTAAACAGACTTTGGGTCCTCATAGGTAGCCAATTATTGGCAGAAGGTAGGGCCCACTGATTAATATTCTACATATATAGAGTCTTAGATTTCTACTCAAGGATACAGTAAGTGGCACTGAACTTTAGTTAAGCCAAGCTTTATTTTTGCTGGACTTTGAGACACTGAGTTTTGCTTCTCACTAAGGCTAAGGAGGGAACTAATAACTCCTACATAGTTTTAAAAAGCACTTTCTCACAAGCAATACCACTCAAACACTTCAACATTTAAGCCTTCCTGCTATTACATACAGAATGCCAACAGTTATTACATCATTGTAAAAAAATGCTTCCTGATACTCAATTAAACTCATTATGCCTAAATATTCAATTCCTGCCAATACCCAATTTAAATCGTCACTTCAAAATAATTTGTTTCCGATTATCAGGATCTACTAAATTACCTCCTCAAACCAATCACCTGCAAAAACATTACATGCCAGCAAGAATAAAGAGACTTTTCTCATTCTAACCCCAGGACACTTACTCAGGGAGCTTCTCCTTACAGCACATAGTTGTCCAATGTATTCTGGCTCACAGCTTGTCTCTCTGTTCTGGAGACACAACAGCAAGAGCCCAGAAGATATGTTCCACTGAGCTAATTGGTGACAACTATAAATACTCAGAAAAATTAGCTTGGGTAGGCCCTGTGTTAAAACAAAACAAAACAAAACAGAGGCCCTTTCAGATACACTGAGCAAGAATTATCCAGGAGATCTGGAAATGTGTATTTTTTTTTCAAAGCTCAGAAGATTCACTTACACATATAAAAACACTATCTTTCTCAATTGATATAGTTTATGACATTAAATGTATGACATTGTTTTTAGCACCTTAAGTTCATCAACGTGTCTACTCCTTCTGAGTTCGACTAAAATCTCTATTGGAGGCATGAAAGTTTGCTTGTGGACTACTTTTATGTTTATTTCCCATTCCTCCACGATATATGTAGTTAGAATGTGGAATCCACTCCCAGACAGGGTGATCTTGGGGTTTCTATTTCTTGTACATGATTTCTTGCCTCCTTTTTGGTATCACATTCTTCCTCCATTAAGACAGAGCTTCCCAGCAGCATCTGGCTGAGACAAAATGTCAGATCCGATATAGGGTGTGGGCTTTCAATACCTGCCCAATACAACTGATACTACCTCATACCTAGCTCTGCTCCAGTTCCAACACATCTGTAATGATTTTGATCTTCAACTTCTACATTGAGTTCTCTCTTATAATAGTAATAAAATCCAGAAACTAGATTCTCAAAACTTAAAATCACCAGCTCTGCAACTATGGGTATAATTTTGGGGAGATTACTTAGCCTCTCTGCAGTCTCAGGTTCCTCAACTATTGTATGGGGATAATAATTTTATCTTCATAGAGGTATGAGGATCAAATAAGTTAATACATGTAAAATGCTGAGAATGGTGCCTTGCAGATGATAGCATGTACTAATTGTCTTTATATAATTAGTTCTTGTTTTTAAGCTTGATTTGATGTTAAACTTTTATTAATAGTTTATAAATACATATTGCTTGGGGGCTAACTCCACAATGCATGAACCATATACCTCAACAAGGAGGGGCCAGGGGGAGGGGGTAGGACATGGAGGAGGCGAACAATGGTACCAACTTGACTATATTCACTGAATACGAAACTAATTTTAAAAATACATATTGCTATATATCATTTTGTTAAATATGCTTTATTGTTACACATGCACATGTTTGATTTATATATTTTCTTTTATAATTAGAAATATGTGTAAACATGGACTGTTTAAATTTTCACTAGATTGGAGAAATTCGGTGTTTCTAAATGGAGGAACATTGGTGGTGAGTAGAATATGGGAAACTTACATTGTATTCACTTGCTATGTACAGCATTGGGGCCCCTGACTTCTCAATGGTTGAATTCTTTCTTATTAAAAGCTCATCTAGTCTCTGCTATCCTTCTCTACTTCCCATGGCTGTCACTGCTGATCTTCACAAATTCATCTTTATTTTGAAGGTTGTGGAACTCCTGAGATATTTAGATGTATTTGAGCTGGCAGGGGAATTATTTTACTTCATTCATTCCTACATACAAAAGGTTTTTTATTTTGAGTTTTACCATTTTATTTGACCACACCAGCAAGTCTGTTTAACTGAATGTGGTATTTTCACAAGGAATAATGATCTGAGGGAAGGGGCCTGTTCCCGAAAGCAGGATTGCGGATGCTAGTCTTGGCTCCATTTCTGGGGTTTATTAAAAGAGTGTTTATAAAACCACTCTATTTGTATTTACCAAGAATATTAGTGGGAGAAAAGGGTAAAAAAAAATGGTCTGGGTCTCAAAATTCTCGGAGGATAAATCAATCATTAAGTAGATCGTATTTATGTGAATAACCAAGGCTGGTGTGATGTGTCAGCCCACTCAGCTCCTGGCCGCAGGTCAGCAAGGATTTAAATGTACAATCAACCTTCTCTCATTCCTCAGGAATAAATGAAAAACTAGTCCACTAAGCAGCGGGCTGCTCTGAGGTTTCTTGAGGAGGAGGGTCTGAAAGAATTATTTCACCAACCTTGTGTTATCCTTCAGCTTTCCAAGCCAATTAGAAGTCCAGGGAGCTGACTTGCCTGCTCGCCTATGGATGTGACAAGTTTACTTTTTGTGAACTTGTTTTTTCTTCCATCCTTTCTTCCTCTTGTATTACAGTGACAGCTCCAGGGTGGGGACAGTGTATAACTTTACTATGCATTAAATACCACATTTCATGGAAAAGTGGAAAAGACCTCAAACACAGTCTTGACCGTGAGTTGGGGCATCAAAAGCTAGCTCATTACTCCAAGAATTAATTCCTCTTTGCATGCCTGGTCAGTCTAGCAAATGCGAAGCACACTGAGAACAGAAGTTTGATAGGATATGCCATGAGTCTTCATATTTCCCAAAGGGGGAGCCTGTCTGGAGTCTTTTGAGAGTGTATGGGGGCCATGAGAATGTCTTGGGCACCTCAGACTTTCTTAGAGGGAGGTAGGTTATAAATGAGAAACCAACCTGAACATCAATTTGACTATCTTCTATTTGAATGCTCTTGAGCTTCTGGTACAGCACATTAAAGATAATGTAACAGACTTTAATGTCAGGATGGGAACAAATCAATACAATTGCCAGATATGCACAAAGTCTGTCTATCTGCATTAGCATTTGGAGCAGGCTGGTCCTGCGAGCATCCCAATGCAGACCCCAGAAAGAAAGAACAAAGTTTCTGGAGGGAGGTAGAGAATGAACATGTAGTGATTGGAATGGAGCAAGGGTGGATGTGAGAATTGGCCATTTCTCCATATCCACTTTCTAGAATAATCCTGAAATAGATACTCTTGACATGGCTGAACACAGAGAGGTAGATGAAGAAGAGCAGCAAGCTCCAGCAGTCTCTTGTGACAAGAGGTCATTGAGTCATGTCAACAGTTGACCTCATGTCAACTGTCTACGGCTCCTGTCTTTACAGATCAAGAATGCATGTAAGGACTTGTGGCAGTAGTGAGAGGAAAACAAACCATGTGTTACTCTCTAACATACTTACATTATGACACCCCAAAACAGAGAAATTGTGAAAAAGAAAGAGAATCACAGTGACAATTTTCTACCGGTGTGCACCACCACAACTGGCCAGACATTTCTGACATGTCCTGATACCATTATGGCATAGTCATGATCAGCTGTTTCGCAGGATTCTGCAAAGGCCTCCTTGCTGACTTCCTGATTACTCTCAACTCCCGCTTAGGCATTTTTCATACAAACACAAAGTCTTTCCTTTTTTCTTTTTCAGCTAAATTCAGGTTATGATCTTCCTCAGTTCAAAATTGTTCAGTATGTTCAAGCCCTTGCTTTGGCTTACAAGACCCTACATGATCTGGCCTCTAAGGTTTTGTCAAAGGTGTAACCCACCCAGCTTCTTCCTATATCAGGACCTTCCTATAGACTGCTACCTCAGCTTGATTGATTCTTCTTCCTCAGCTCCAAGTGGCTTCTGCCACATCCTATCTAAAGCAAAGCCTTTTCTGCTTTTCTGTTCTCTGTTATAGAACTCTGATGACTTCCTCAAAGCCCCTGCCATGGTTTGTAATTTCTGCACTTATTTGCTTACTTTCATCTTGTCTGTCTCCATGGCTAAACTCTAAACTCTGGGAAGGTCAAATCCCATTAGATTTATTCACGATGCCAAAGTGCTTGAAACTCAAGATGGCATCTAAGAAATATTTATCAGAGGAATAAATATGTGAGTTTGCACTTCCTTCTCCTTACCTCTTCTTACGGAAAGCAGGGGATGGTATGGCTGTGAATGCCCATGCCTCTCTGTGGCTGCTTGTCTGGACTGCATCTCCCTCTCTTGTGTCTCCACACTACCATGCAGACCTCTATTAGCATTTATGACACCATGTTGTAATTGCATGTTTATGTTTCTGGGTCCTCCCCTTTCATTCATCATAAACTCTCCAGGGACAGGAAGCGCTTCTCATTTCTCTGCGTCTTTAGCACCACTGTGGTGTCTGGAACGCAGCTTTCACACTGCCTTACATTTGCCCAGCACCTACAGGTTTTTATCCACACCACAAGAGACAAAGCCCAGGGAGAGCGAGCCACTCCCGGTAGAATCCATGCGACAGGGTGGGAGGTGGTGTCTGTCCTAGATTCCTCCTGCTGAACAAAGAACTATCTATGAACCAGGAGAAGGGATGCTCCCTCCCTCTTCCCACCCACTCAGAGGCGAAAGCAGCCTGTGTCCTTGCCTCTGTAGGCTTTTTCCCTTCCTTTGAGAGGAGAACATTCTTCAGGCAGATTTTAAAGCTGAAGTCATCCGGAACAAAAGCTGCTTGCCAGCTGTAGCCAAGCCGTCTCGCGCCCCTCCCCCACGGGCCTGGTGCTCTTACTGCCTAATGGGAGAGGGGTGTGAAGGCTTCCGGTGGAACATCTGGTCAGGGCCACTGTCAGCTGGGGAGGTGGAGACCACGAGTTCCCCATCATCTGATGGCGTTGGACTACTGGCAGTGCCCATGCAGCCAAGGAGAAAGTGAGGAGGAGGAGGAGGAGGAGGAAGAGGAGGAGGAGAAGGAGGAGAAGGAGGAGGAGCAGCAGCAACACAGTCCTCCAGGCATATCCCTTTATTCTTACTTTCCCCAGCAGCCACCATCAGACTTCTGTTTGGCCTGTGGTTGGGAACTCAAGTCGGTGAAAATGAGGTACCATTCCCTGCTAAGTACATGAAAATTTGAGGGTAAAAGGTCTAGGCAACAGAATAGCAAAACCCAGTGTGTATTCATTCACCTAGATCCACGTGCTTGCCCAGGTCTTTCAACTTCTACCAATGTGTCTCTTGACCCCCTTCCATTAACCAGTGCCCATGTTGTCCTCTCAGCTTCACCCTTCCCACCAACAACAGGGCTGGAACACTTCAGTAGTATTTCAGACTTGTCTTTAAGACTTCTGGAAAAGATTTTTGAGGTACTGTGGGAGTAGTAGCATCTAACTGAATTATTTTTATTAATTTTTAACAGCAGTTTCTCCTGAAGACTAAGAGGGGGGAAAATATCAAAAGATCAAATAGGTGGAGACTTCAAATTCTTTGGGAGGACTTGGAGACAGACGTGAGTGTCAATTCTTTAAACCATGGCCACACAGACACCCAGGTGCTATCCCCTGCATGGTCTTGCCTTGTGAGGCCTTGCCCAGAAGAATATGAGTTTGGTTATTTTGGTGGGTGTAGGCTGGCTATTTGATTGCCCATAAACTAGCTGCTGCCTACCAGGACAGACATTATCTTAATGGTACTGATAGATCAGGCATGTCACACATCATTAAAATAGCTGATTGATTAGCAAAAAATAATTAGCTTGCCCTGCCTTGTTGGAAAGCCTTTTGACATACCAAGAAGGAGATATGGAAGGGACAGGGGTCATTCATCTCTTGATCATTTGTTTGCCCTCCAAGGTGATGAAAAAGGCCCCAATAACCCTTGGGGAAGGGAAGAAATATAAACAAGCTTTAGTCCTTTGCCGTTTTCTCAGAAGGAAGCTATTTGCAGACTTTCTGGAGTGTGGTATGTTTATTCCAGTAACATAGATACACTCCTTTAAATCAAACACTCTGTTAGTGCCTTGGAGTTGTAAATCAGTGGTTCTTTTCAAGTGACTTGATAGAATGTGATATTCTGCGTTCCCCTGACAGGATATAAACATAGAAACCTAAATATTATAATCAAGGCCAGCCATTGGCAGGCCTGTGACACAGGGCATGTAGATTCCAGTGGCTTTTCTGTGCCCCTCTTCCAGGCTGTGGCATCTTACTGTGGATGTTCATTACACAACCTCTGTCCACTTTGGAGAGAAGTTGATAAATTTTTGTATATTCAGGGGTGAGGTGGGAATTTTATGCTCAGAAATATTTGTATTTTAGTCAAAATTTCAAAAAACTTTGAGCCAAAGGATGTCTTTGGAGAGGTATTTTCCTGGGGTGTTAGGCTGTTAGTATCCTGGCATTGCACATTTTGCCCCCACCAGCCAAATGACCATTAGGCACATTACTTCACAACTGAACAAGAGTGCTATGTGACTTGCATAAGGTGCAGGAGAGAATTTTTAGTAGTTAGTAAATATTAGTCTTGTCACTTTAAAAAAAATCAGAACTTCATCTGAATATAACTTGCCGACTAAATTCCCAATAAATTTGTAAAACTTTTCCAAAGGCAATTGTGTTAGTTACTTCTCTTGTTGCTATGACACCATCCCTGTCAGAAGCACTTAGGGGAGGGAGGATTTATGCTGGCTCATGGTTTAGGAGGGGATGGTCCATCATGGTGAGTAAGGCACAGAAGTGGGAGAGGCCCTTCATCATGGCAGCAAGAGGTGGCTGGTCACACTATGGTGGCAGACAGGAAACAGAGGGAATTTGGGTTAGAAATCCAGGCTATATGTCCCAAAGGTCAGCACCCTGTTACCCACCCTTTCCAGCCATGCCTCTTGCTCCAAAGATTCCCAAAAGTGTTCAAACACATAAGCAGCAAACCATAGCAATGACTTCATTCCAAGTAAATGTAAAATGTGTAATCATAGTATAAATTTTAGGAACAAAAAAGAAAACATTCTGTAAGCTCTTTTTAGGTAGAATTCATTTTGAAAAACATAAATATTTTTTTCCAGGGATTTTGTTTTCAGAGCACATGCCTTCTTGCCCCACTCATGGTGTTTGTCATCACACTGTACATTCTACTTTGTAGCCACTTATTTATTTATTTAGGAGTGCATGTGCAGATGTGTGCGCCCCGTGCACATGAACTTCAGCTGCTCTATCACTCTTCCGCATTATTTCCCTGAGACAGAAAACTGAACAAGGAGCTTGTCCCAAGCCCCTGATTTCCTTCTTTGGCACTAGAGTGACAGATAGGCACACCATGCCCAGGTTTTCTAAATGGGTGCTGGGATCAAACTTAGGTCTTCATGTTTGTGCAACAAGAGTTCTTACCCACCGAATCATCTCCCCAGGCCCTGAGTACTTCCCCACGTTATTAAACAGTGTGTGTGAATGTGAGTGTGAGTGTGTGTGTGTGTGTGTGTGTGTGGCAGCTGTTGCCAGCTCTGGAAGATCTCATTAGGAAATGACACCTGAGAGAGAACCGGTGGACTTTTGCCTACTTCTCTTTCTACTGTCTAGAAGGTCATTTTTGGGTAACATTTGGTGACAAAAGGCCATTAGCTAGTTTACATGAATTACCAGTGACTTGATTGAGAAAGGCTGACATTTTCCCCACTTCTAGGCTGACAGTTTTGGCTTCCAAAATTTCAAGACTTTATATGCAGCTTGCTCTAGGATCAATGGAAGCAATTTTTTTTGTCTTGCATTTTTTTGGTACTTACCATCTATTTGGCATTATCATTTGCAAGCAGTAGCCATATCAATTAAGCATATTTCAATATGCAAAGGTATCTGCACTGTTTTCTGTCACTCATTTTCACTAGTTATTTGGTCACACATGGATGTGAGTCCTGTTAGAGAATGTTTTGTTCTTTGACTTATAAGTGGTTGGGAATGAATCTGGACAGTCATCCTGTTGAGGCTTCAGTGTGTCTTTCCAGGGGTTGACACCATGGTGACTGGGCCAGACTTTCTTTGATTATATGCCTCATCTTTGACAGAAAACAATTTAACATCTAGAACCCAGAAAAGAGGTAAAATGGATTTCCACTAAGATCATTTAGCATATTTTCTTTGAGAAGAGGTGTAGGTTGTATCTGTAGGTGTATGTGTTGCCTGGCAGCCATTGCAGAAGTCCAAGACATAACTAGCACAGTGGTGAACAAACGGGAGCCTGGGAATGACCGAGCAGGAGGGACTCACAGTACTAAGGCAGATAGCCTAACACATGATGCCTTAAGAAAATGAAGACATTGTGTAAAAAAATCAGATATATCTGAACTAGAATGATTTATGTACCTAGAAGTATTATTTTCTTGCCATACCAAAACTTCAAAACACCTGAGAAAATAAGTAGGAATGTCCTGTGGTTATGAACTTTTAAGTGAATAATGACAATTTTGAGAGATGTGCCAAAGTAGGTCATTTTTCATTTTCCTCATGCTTGTTAAGATAAGGGTCTGGACTTGTTCACGGACTTGTTCATGCCTACATCCTAAAGCAGAGAGCACATTGCAGCTTCCTGGGATGGGCCGAGGGGCTCCCTTTGTTCCCCTATTGCTCCCTACTTACCCTGGAGCTATATAGCTTAAGGCCAGCAGATGGCGTCTGGCGTCAGGCTGGTAGAATGCGAGCACATGGGACACGAGAGCCTGGAGAAGCCAACTTCCCTCTAGTTTTCAAAGTGTGATGGTTTAAACGGTTAGATATTGTGCTTGACAAACTGACACTACTCCTTACAATGCCTGGATCACTGGTGGTATATCACGTATGATATAATATATCCTATTTCACTTATTTCTTAAATTGGAAATGGGTAAAGGCTCACCTTACTCATAAATTTTCTTTATGATGTTTTCAAACATTTTTTTTTCATTCCTCTTTCCCCTTCCCTCTCTCCCCTTGAACCCTTCCCTCCAATTTAGTCTCTTTTCTGCTTTAATGCTACATATTTCCTTTCCCCCTTGCTTCTCTGGTTCCACTCTCCTGTGGTCTCTTATCACGACTCATAGGCCATAGTTAGTCTCACATTCATTTATATTCATACATTTCAGTTAGGAGCCACATATAAGAGAGAACATGTGATTTTTGTCTTTCTGGGCTTGGGTTATTTCACTGAGTGTAAGCTTTTCCAATTCTATGCATTTGTCTGCAAATTTCATAACTTCATTTTTATTTATAGCTGAGTAAAACTCCACTGCGTATTATGTACCAGATTTTCACCATCCACTAACCAGTTGATGGACATCTGGGTTGATTCTATTTCCGCATTATTGTGAATAGAGCAGCAATAAACATGGAGGTGCAAGCATCTCTTGAAAGCTTCATAGGCTGGTGCAAAATGGAGCCACAGGTGGCCAAGAACAGGTTCTGGGGAGAAGAAAATGAGAACACCACTTCCCTTTGGGAGAGAGTAGAAGCAGATGGGCAAAAACTCACTACTTCCTTCTCCTTCCCCCAGTCTACACCAAGCTGTCTGGAACCATGATGGAATGCTCGAGAATCGCTGCTGGGATACAGGAGACAGAGCTGAAGACATCTCTAACATGCTTGAAAATAGATTACTTTCACACTTACCATACGGAATTTGACTTAATCTAGTTTGCAGTGCAGTCACTTGCTCCTGTTCTCCCGAGACCTGCAATTTCTTTTAGACCTCCAAGGGGGAAAAGGGAGGAAAAAGGAAGGGTGGAAGGGGATTTCTCTTGCTGCATGAGGGTAGATGAGGGAACCTGAATATTTGGCTCCTCTACCTTCTACAAACTTTCAACCAACCCTTGTGTTCAGCCTCATGTTTCATCCTTATTTCCTATAGCTTTTGGTACCTCTAAATACCTCTAGTTCTTAAGAGTTGTGTGTGTGTGTGTGTGTGTGTGTGTGTGTGTGTGTAGGGGAGAGGGCAATCTTAGGATATTGGAACTCTCTTCCACCTTACTTAAGACTGGGTTTTGATTGTGGCTTGCTGCTAGGAAGGCCAGACTAGCTATCTTGCAAAGCTTTGTCTACACTACTCATTCCTATAGGGATTACAGATGTATATGTCACTTTGTGTCTGGCTTTATGTGGGTGCCGGGGATCCAAAGCTCTCGTCAGTGAGCTTGCAGAGCAAGAACCTTTAAATACCAGGCCACCTTCCCAACCTGCAGTTTCTTAAAGAGCTTTAAGTGAAAACTCATTACTCAAAAGACTGATATCCTCTTTAGTAGACACCTGTCATTCTGCTAAACCTCTACATTATATTTTCATTGTTTTTCACACTGAGAGTTTTACCCTCTGCAGAATTTCCTAGTACTTCTTGCATCTAGGGAGCGAGCTAAGTTTCATCAAACACATTCACATGAAACTTTGATTAGAAAGTCAGCAGCCACAAGAAATAGCCTGCATTCTGAGCTACCATTTTGTAGGTGAAGAGGACAGAAAGGAGCAGTGGTGTCATCCTTCCCCTTGGTCCATTTGTGTGTTCCTGCAAACTTAGCCTTTACGCCCTGTTTTCTAAGCCTCCCATTAAGTTTCACAGTTACTAATAACTCTTTTAAAAATATTTATTTATGAGAGAGAGAGAGAGAGGCAGATAGAGATAAATAATAAATAAAGGTTCTTTGTGAGATACCTTGGTCAGGTCCACTGGACAAGTTGAGATCAGTGATATGAACCTATGACTCTGAATTGTCTCAAAGAAGTGGACATTGTGGGAAAGATAACTAACTTGAAAGAAGCAAAGAGAGGGGTTCTACAGCATAAAGGACTGTGTGCATAGATCTTTGGTTGATTCTCCCTGAATACAACTGATTCACATACAACTGATTTGAAAAAAACACAAAAGAAGCCAATTAAGATATATCTACATATCTATTCTATCTATCTATCTATCTATCTATCTATCTATCTATCTATCTATCTATAAGGGCTAAACATGAGGCTGAAATATATATATTGGTTTTTCCAAGGTAGGGTCTTACTCTCACTCAGGCTTGCCTGGAATTCACTATGTAGTCTCAGTGGCCTCGAACTCACTGCAATCCTCCTAAGTGTGTCTCCTGAGAGGAGGGATTAAAGGTGTGCTCCACCATGCCCAGCAAGATATGTATTTTTCAGAAAACTACATTGTCAAAGACATGTCAAACCTGCCTGGCAATAGCCTGAGCCTTTTACCTTCAAAATAGAGCCAGGCCTAGGCCTCTGCTTGAGTATGAATGGGTCTGCAGAAGCAGGGCCTCCAACTGCAGAGCTTTCCTTTGTCATGCATCAAGAATTCATCCATGGGGAATAACTAATAAGGAGAAAATCCCTTAGGGCACAACCATCAATCAAGGAATACTAGCCCAGTCACTATTATCCTCCCTTTAATAGGGCTTGCCATTTGCTAGTGAACAGTCACTGCTGAGTATGTCTCTTCTTTCTTTAAAATTGGAAGTTACAAAGTCTTGGTTACTCTGTTTTTTTTTTTTTTCCTATACCACATTATAACAAATGCATTAGAAGATGGTTTTCATCTTTGGCTCTCAGTAAGTCAGAACTTTTTGTTTTTAGCTATGATTTATATCTGAAATGCTAGCTTAAGGCTCATGGGTGAAAGACTTGATCCTCAGTCTTTGGCAGTATGAAGAGGGGTTCAAACCTTTAGGACATGGCATCTAACGGAAGGAAATTAGGCCACTGGGGCAGGCTCATGAAGTGGATATTGGGACCCCAGTCCCATTTTCAAGTGAACAGCTTTGCTTCACCACATGCCTCCTACAAGATGTATTTCCGTGTCACAGATGCACAAGCAATTGGGCCAACTTACTGTGGAGTAAACCCCTGAAACTGTGAGCTAAAAGAAACCTTTAGTCCTTATAAATCATCTCAGGAGTTTTGTCACACTGACAAAAATTCTGAATGAGAAGGAATGTGTTACTATCTCAAAAAACAACTCAGATATGTTGGCAAGGATCAAAATCTGGAAGAGGCTTTAGATCTTAAGAATCATCTTGTTAGCCCATACACCTCAATTGAAAGGGCTACATGAAGTAGAGTGTAGTTAAAGCAGAGGCCAGTGGAAGTACAGATGAGAAGTGCCTCTGACCTTTCTGTAGGGGTGGATAAGAAGTCTGGAGTAAGCAGGAGTGGGCTGGGGCAGAGAAGGAAGGAGCTTTTGGCTTTCTTAATTTGTTCTACTCCAAATTTCTTACCCACAAGTTCTATTTCATTCCTTCCCTTCCTTCATTTTTACTCAACCCCATGACATCAAAAAGTAAACAAATGTAAACAAACAAATCAACCCAGCTAAGACCTTCGTGGGCAGCAGAAAGCTTAGGAAAACCAAGAAGAGCTCTGTATCAATGTAACTAAGAAACTTGAAAACCTCAGACTTAAAGTTGAAAGATTTTTGCGTATTTCTGCTAATTCACATGCAATATTTCCACCACTCCTATCATGGCCTCCCAATATTTCTTAGGTTCCTTCTTCTTTTTCTTTCAGCATAGGTCAGAGGAGCCATAATCTTGACCATTCCTACTAGTTGAAGCCATATTTAAATACAGAAAAATTTGGCCTTCACTCTTATCTTCCCTCTTCTTCCAGATTCTATTTACATAGCAGTGAAGACTGTGTCACCCAAGAAAAATTCTGATATAGCTCTTACTTGTCCTCTAACCTTTCTACACAGGGTTAATGAAGTTGCTTTGTTATGTTCCATTTTTACATATTATTTGACTAGCTATCATTTTGGCAAAAGTATTCATAAGAGATTTCAAAACACATAGAGAAGTACAAATGAAAACGTGAACATCTGTAGCATCTGAAGCCTGGGTCTCTAAGGACAGCCCCCGTTTCTCTCATGCTTTACATTCTGAAAGCTCCTCTCTCTAATCAAAGGACTATTGGTTTGACTTTTTAAGCTGCCTCACTTAATTTGAGAGAAATATAGATCCTGCATGAGATCCAAAGAGGCATTTGTCAGCATTAAGGGCCTCCCTCATCTCTATCCATGCCCACAATATTTGGCAGGTGTTCTTCATAGTTTGTGGTTTGGGATTATAGCTGTTTCCTCGCTTCATTCATGATGGGGAAAATTTTTTTTCCCTTCTATTTTTGTTCCTGAGAGGGGAGTGGCATCAGTGTTTTTATTCAGTTCTCTTTAACAAGAAGACTTATTTTTTAAAATAATTACGTGTGTACTTAAAATTTTCTACTTCAAGAAAAAGTTAAGGGAAGAATGTGCACAATTCTAGCAGATTCTACATTGTCGAGGTTCCTGATAAAGAAGCATCCCTAAACAGCAGTTGTTTCTTTTCTGAAAGTGGCCTTCCCAGGGCACTGGCACCGGGAGTAGAATTTTCATAGGGAGAGATGGCCTAGCTCCCTGGGAGCTATCACCATAGATTGCCCATGCTGAGAGAACAGACCACAAATTACAGCAGCTGCAGACACTTAAACAGCACATGGAGAAAGAGCAGAGGCTAAGGACCAAAGATGGAGAAGAGACCTAGCTCAGCTGGAGAACAACAGGAGCCTGAAAGGAAAGAGGCAGCAAGCTTCCATCCTGCCTGCCTCTGCCTCCATGAGCGCCTGTGCACTTCTCCATCATGCAGATACCGTTTTGGGAAGAAGAGGGGAGAGGAGATCCTGTGGAGACAGAGAAAAGGATCTTCTAGGGAATTTCAGTGTCGCATTGAGTGACACAATGGCAGAGACTTTTACTTCCAATCTAAGTTACTTCTACCTTCTACAAAAGGGGACTTCAGAGGGAGACTACATCAGTTATAGAAAATAAATAAGCTACTGTTTTTGTACATCTTATGTGTAAGGTGTAAATCTTGACCCTGCAACATCTGCAATTTTTGCTTTATCTTTCAACAAGAGGGAAACGGCACAGGCTAGCGGTGAGCGCAGCTTGTTCCTGGCTCCCTCACTGATTTGCCGAGTGATGCCGGTCAAGACAGTCTTCCAGTGTTAAATTTCATTAACTCTAAAATCAAGGGGTTGGACCAGATTAGTGATTTTAAATGCTCTTTTATTTTGCTTTTGTTTCTTTTGGCTACAAAGCCCCTTTGTTAAACAAAATCTTACTTAGATGGCCAATGTATAAAAACAGATACAGTTGGAGTTTCCTCTGGCAAAGTGGGGAGGAAGGATCTGGGACCACATGCATTCTGGGGCCCCTGGGGCTCATCTGGGAGCCAAGTCACCACATACAGAGTCCTTCCTGGTGTTGTTTGAAGACAAATGAAGACTGTGATCTCATTGGTCTTTTTTATTCTGATCCCCAATGAAACAATATCTACCCAGGCCAGAAGTGGCTGGCAGTGACATGAAATAATATATTCCATGGTCCTTGGGCATTTGAGAGGGCTGGTACTAACTTGTCCTGCTGTAGGAAAGGCAATTATCTTCATTGTGTGTGTGTGCGTGTGTGTGTGTGTGTGTGTACATGTGCACACACATGTGCTGGTGCACATATGTGTGCAGATGTGCATGTACGAATGCATGCATGTATGTGGAGACAAGAGGTCAACGTTGGATATTTCTAGCCACCATTCTGGGTTTTCTTTTGTGACTTTTAAAAAAATATTTAAAAAAAATTTTGTTTAGTTTTATTTATTTGAGAGTGACAGACAGAGAGAGAAAGAGACAGATAGAGAGAGAATGGGCGTGCCAGGGCCTCCAGCCACTACAAACGAATTCCAGACATGTGTGCCCCCTTGTGCATCTGGTTAACGTGGGTCCTGGGGAAACGAGCCTCAAACCGGGGTCCTTAGGCTTCATAGGCAAGTGCTTAAACACTAAGCCATCTCTCTAGCCCTGATTTTTTTTGTTTTTAAGACAAGGTCTTTGATTGCCCTGGAGCTCACCATTTAGGCTACACTTGCTGACTGGTGAGCCCAGTGGACAGTAGGTCTCTGGCCTCCTCAGCACTGGGATTAGAAGTGTGTGCCACTATGTCTGTTTTTTTTTACATGAGTACCAGGAATTGGACTCGGGTCCTCATGATTGTAAGACAGGCACTTGACCACCTGAGCTATCTCCCTAGTCCATTTATTTTCATCTTAAAACAAAACTTCCCAGGCTGGAGAAATGGCTTAGTAGCAGTTAAGGCACTTGTCTGCAAATCCAAAGGACTCAAGTTTGATTCCCCAGGACCCACATAAGCCAGATGCACAAGAGGGTGCATGCATCTGGAGTTTGTTTGTAGTGGTTGGAAGCCCTGGCATGACCATTCTTTCTCTCTATCTGTGTCTCTCTATCTATCTCTCAAATACATAAGAATATGTTTAAAAATTACTTATAAAAAGTTCCTAGAGCTACATAGTGATTGAGAGTATTCATCTACCACAACCACAACAACAAGAAAAAAAAATCACGAAATCCCCCAAAATACCCTTCAGGTAACCATGTACTAGAAATAGAAATTGGATCACTACGGTATAATCAGCATGTCAGAGTCATATCTTGGGCCAAACAACAGTTGTGTGTGCCAGTTACTCTGTTGGGTACCGCTTTCATCTAAGATATGCCCCTAGGAGGTGACTGTCATCTTCATTTGACAGAGAAGGACACTGCAGGTGGCTAGCTTGCTCCACTGTATTACTACCACAAAGAAGTACGATTTTTTTTTAAAAAAATAAACCTATTTACTGTCATAAATAAAGTGTTCAAATTTGCAATCAGTTAACTAAAGCAGTGGAAACTTCTCATCCCACAGAATCTATCATTCAGTGACTCCTTGGGCATTTTTTATACATGAAGTGGGTAAAGAAAAAGTTTGAGACAAACAAGCTGAATTTTAAATGCAGATCAAAAGTCTGTGCAGTGGTGGAGAAAGCCTGTGGGTATTTCAGGGAGGTTTACCAAGAGAGCAAGCATCCTCCCCTCCACTTCATGTACTTATATTTTAAGAAGCTCAGCCATTCCAGTCCATGCAGAAAAATACTCTCAAAGGAATATTTACAATGTGGATCTTATATTAAACATTTGGTTTTATATACTTAAATATTTATAAAAGCATATGTGGAATACATTTTAGTCTACAAACTGAAGTGTGCAAAACATATCAATTTTCTTATTTCTTAAAATCAACTTAATTTTATGATTCTCAGGCTTTATCCTTCCTCAAAGATGGCAAACATTTCTGTTTCCTCCTCACTAGCTCTCCCTCTCCTTTTTAGAATGCAGAAAGTTTCTTTGGAATGAGGACAATTGAGGAAGGGCTATAATCTCTAGTTTTTCATGGTACCGCTGGCATTCACTATGAAGCCCACAGTTGTGCCCTGAATTCTGGTTGTACTATTTGAGGTTGGAGAGCTGTGTAGAGAGAGTCTGTTGGGCACACTGAGATGCAGTCGCCTCTGGGCATGACCAGCTGTGTGGATACAGCCCCTTTGTCATCTCCCTGGGCCCCTTCTCTGCAGAACCCTAAGTTTGCTTTAATGCTCGACTGTAGCTCTCTTCAAATTTGAAGAAGAGAGTTCTTGGTTTCCTTCTGTCCCTATAGTCACCACCTCTCTGATCACTTGTTCAAGGGGTCTGTAGTCTTTTTTCTCACCTCACCTCCTATTAGGCAGAAGATGTCTAGCTCCTATTCTGCCCTCTAGTGCATTTAACATTAGCTCTTGGATGGTCTAAAACTTTCACAAAAGACAGGAAGAGCCACAGATGACTAGTGGAGGGGAGAGGGATGGCTTCTGCCTTCCATCTTGCAAACTCCCTGAATCAAGAAAGCATAAAAGGGACTGGCTTCTCCTTGAAGTGGGAAAAGGAAGAAAAAAAAAAAAACATGTATGCACTAAAACAATACCTTAATACTTCTAGAAATGTTTGTGCCACATAGACAGTGTGTTTCAATTAACTTCAAGTTTATAATCAGTTTTAATGATTTTTGTCACATGAATTGAGAGCATGGGATTAGAACTAGAGAACATATTGCTTCACCCATAAAGAACAAGGGCACCAAGACCCCAGCTGGGTTTTGTAAGGGTAAGCACATATATCTCGCCTGAAGGTGAAAGGAGAGGACATTCATGTATAAAACACCAGAGCAGTCAGAGTGAACTGGGGCCACTCCAGGCCCTGACACATGCTCACTCTAGGTGTAAATGATGGAGCCACTTGGGACTTGAACCCAAGACTGTGTGACTCATAATAATATAATAACTCATATTATAATAATTCTAATATTCATTAGGATTATCTGTGGCCAGCTCAACTGATGGAGAATGAATGCTTTATCTCCCATCCACGCTGCTTTAAGGAAGAAAAGGCCAGGCTTACAACATAGAGGATTGTATTCATGAGAAGTCCCCAAACTGCATTCCTCAGTTGCAATTGGCCAGTGCTCCAGGCATGAATGAGGGAAGTTTCATCTTCAATATTTACTGAAAACAGACGCTGAAGTTTGAGAAGCAAATGTAAAGTGCTCATTCCAAAAGCCTTTTTATATACATGTTAAATCAGTTTGTGGGAAAGAGACCACAGAGATTGTTTAAACATTCATACTGATGACACAACGGTTCTAAAATATGCAGTTCCTTGTAGTTCTATGTGGAATTAATTGCATATGGAGGAAGTCATCTTTTGAAACTGGATTAAAAGGAAATAGTTCATAACTCAGTGATATCAACATGCACACCCTTGTGTCTGTGACTAGCCTCCTCCTTTTTTTTAAACTCTGCCACTGTCTGAAGACCTTGTTTGCTCACTCATGGTGTCGTGATTCAGCTCTGCAGCTCCACAGAGACAAAGAAAGAGAAAATGTGGGACCAGAAAGGAAGAAATATCACTTCAGTGCAACTGGAATGGTTGGGAGACTCTTGGACTCCAGATTCTCGAGTTCAGCTGACTTGTCTAGGCTCACCATTGATAAAAACTTCTAGAATATTGGGCCTTCTCTACCCTTGAATTTCATCAGAATGATGCAGCAAGGATTTCCTCCTTCACCACACAGCACATTCTGGAACCCATCCTACTCTACATTACCCAAAATGCCTAGCAGAATCTCTTGTCATTCACAAAGCAACTGGATAGCTAGGTTTTGAGGGAACCAGTCCCTTATCTATTGTACTACGTGGGGAACTCAGCAGTTTTTTCTTAGAGACCAGTGCTCTGACTCTTTAATTCCTGCAAGATACCATCAGCCCTTCACCAGTGTACTATGGTGGACTGCCCCCATGTGCCTTGCTCATGGCAGTCATCACACTTCCAGAACATCTGCTATTTTTAAATTTTCAGTCCCATTAATTCTTCCACTAGCTTTCTTTTTTTGAAAGATATGAGGAGTTGAGGATATCCACATTCACTTTGAAGTGCCCTCACTTAAATGGGAGATTTGGAGAAAAAAAATTGAGACATGAGGCAATCCTGAAAATATGAATGAAAGAATATAAATATTTCTCCTGCCTTTCTAGTCTTCATTAAAACACACTGGTTTGCTCTTCTATATTTAATTTGGACTCTAACCTCTTTGAAAACCTCAGCAGCATGATTAATTTTAGCTTATCATATGGAATGTCTCTCTACCTATAAATAAGTCTATTCATCTCCAGGAGAGCATAAATATGCCTTCTGTTTTACAGCCATGTTTATATATCTCTTACATAGAATTGTAATGAGATCTGCTTCCAGGACAATAACTCCATATCAGTTACATTTCCATTATGTTCTATTAGTTTCAAGGTTGGGAAACTTAAGCAAAAATTAGGTTCCTTGGATGAATGTGAACATTAGGTTAAATGGACTAACATGAATAATTCAAAGAGAAAAGAGAACCTGATATTGGATCTAACAAGTCTCAAAAGAACAAGTAAAAAGAACTAGAGAGGAGGGAGAAGGAGGAGACAGTGGAGAGAAGAAGAAAAAGGAGGACGAAGAGAAGGAAGGTGAAAATAGGAGGAAGAACTGAAGAGGAGAAGGAGAAAAAGAGAATAAGAGTTTGTAATTTCAGGCACAAATATAGAAAGTTTACTTTTAAATTATTTCCTGTGTTGTCCCACATAATGTTGGAAATTTATGGGATACTTAATGAAAAAAGGATTGGGGCATGTGTCAACTCATCTTTTCCTTCCCGCTTATTAGCAAAATGTCTGATTCTCTATTTTCTTATCTTCTAGAGTCCCTAGATTCATACAAAGTCTACATGTCCACATAAGAAAGTGTTTTATTTACACTACAGCATTGTGTTGTTGGATGCCTTGAGGCTGATGATGTTAACAGTTATTTTCAGGGAGTTGGAAGTGTGGCTTAGTGGTAAAGTGTCTGCCAAGCATGCCAAAGCCCTGGGTTTGATCCCCAGCACTGGGCCAAAACTGGGTGGGGGTGAGGGATTCTTTTCAAATACTTAATTATAACAACATGTGCTTCAAATACATGATAAAAGAGAGATGGCATATTTCCCTCCTGAAAATCATGCTGTTGTAGATAAATGTATCAGGTATTTCCAGGGCTACAATTCATTTCTTATTTGAACTCAAACATTTAAATGGAAACTTACACATGGGACTTACACAGAGGAAATGCATTATCAGCTTTCCCTTCCTAGGTCATCCCCCATTGAAATAAAGGACTTTCTTTGACAAGACAAAGGACTTGCTTTTCTCCTGCAAAATCTCTCCCCATTGATAAATAATGAGCAGAATGCTTCAGCAGTGCTTTGCCAGTAGTGTGAACTGTGTCAGCATGAACCAGCTGGTCCTTGTCTGTTGTTCAGGCAAGGAAAATGGGAACTCAGCACACATGCCAGTTCCCAAGGATGGGAGGCTTCAGCTTGCCAGGTGTGTGTGACCAGCTCCAGGTCATTTCACAACCTTCCCCCACATCCTTGCCCTGCTTAGGCATGGATAGCACAACCAAGGAAACTCGAAGAAAGCAAGCCGTGGGCCACTGCTGCTCTTTCTGCAAACATTCTCCATTTTTCTCCAATTAGTAAACAAATACCCAGAGAACAAATTAGAGTCATGAAAGACATTGGAGTGGTGAGTAATTCAACTGTAATTTTCACCATTAATCAGCTTAACACAATTATTTCAGTAATTAAATGAGCATGCAGACGAACCCAGACTGCAAAGGCAGAGCTGCTGAGTGAGGAATTAGCAAATATGTGTCACCTTTTACCCATTTGCTTCTATTTGCAGAATCCAGAATCCGGGTCCTATTTATTAACTCATAGAATTGGTGTGTAGAAACCATAGGCCATACTCACTGCTTTGTCTGGCCCAGGAGGGTGAATTGGAATGATAGTGACTTTCTGGATCATTTGATCCGATGGAATAATGCCCTGGAGTCACGTAGTGACTTTAAGGTTCTTGCAACTAATGCCTTAGAACCAAGTTACATGGGAGACCATGTTTGAACAATGTCCTTTAAGGAATTCAGTAACTAAACTCCGCTGGACAGGAGCCAAGACAAGCCTGTTTAATGCCAAATTCCACTATAGTGGGTCATGTTATTGGATGGCTCAAATGAATTTGGACCAGGAAAAAGGCCTCGTTTCCCTCAATAGTTGGCTTTTTGTTTGAATTATTCAGATAATTACTTCACTTTTCAACTTTGCTTGAATGGAGTAGAAAGGTAGCTCTACAGTTTTGTGTCTTTTACTATAATAGGATTATTACTTGTAATTCTTGAAAGCAATCTCCGTAAAAATGAGTAGCTTTAGAATATAACATTTATTCTTTTATAAATGCATTTATATGTTCAGTATGATTCATCCAGCTCATATTTACTGGACATACAGAAGACACATTAGCATTTGGTGCCTTGCAACTTGCTTGGGGAACTCTAGTCAGCTTAAAAATTTTGCAAGCATTATAAAGAAAAAAAAGTGAAAAAAGCCCTGAAAAATTTCTCCTGAGATGCTGTTTCCTTAAAGACAAAAAGTCAAACTTGTTCAAAAGTATATCAGAAGCCTACATAACACCTTTCCAAGGTTTAACATTTAATCTTGGAAACATTAGTCCCTTTGAAGAGTGAAAACATAGAAACGTACAATTTGTAAGTTTTTCTCTATTGGATGAACATAGTTTCAGGCCACCTGTAATACCCAGTCTATTCATTAAGCCCATTTGTGAAGTCCTCAAAGACCATGAAGTCAGCTTCCATGGGAAAGTTACCTCACGTCTGGTAGCTACACTTCCAACATTCTTTTCCAAGTCTTAGCAGATCTTTTGAAAAAGAACGTGATCCATATGTGAATGTGAACTCAGCCTTATTTTCTCTTTCAGTTATGATATGGACATTGCTGTCTTTCTCTTGCAAGCATAGCTACAGTTAATTAATACATATTTCTTTGTAAAACACAAACTATATTACACAAAGGTCAGGGAGAGAGAAGTTATATTCTGATGATGACAAGTTTCAGTGATAGATTTGCTGATAATTGTAAGTTGATTAAATATGATCTAAAGTGACCTTGCAGATGGTGTTGAAGTTTGATAGTGACAGTAAAGCTTGGAGGCTCTCCTGTGACTTGCCTGGGTGTGTTACTGTTCTCCTGCGTGACATCTATATAACTATGAGTGTTTGGAAGAGGCCAAACAGAGGGCATCTAACCCAAAACACGTTGTATGAAGGTGCAAGCATCAGGTGACTAGATGGATGCAGAATGATCATGAGTTATCTTTTAATCTTAAAATCATATGAAATTACAACTAACATTTTTGTTTCTTTGCATAGTTTTTCATTCTGTGTGTGACTGTTATAATTCATATTCATGCCCAAAAGTACATAATCCAAGCTTGAAATCACCATTGAGGCTCAAGAGTAGAACACAGTCTCTCAGAAGTATCTTCATGACGCTTACTGATAGCATGTACATATCCTGACATTGATAGTCAACACTTTTCTTAAATTGGTAGCTTAAGTAGGTTTAATATGTCTGCTTAGTGGAATCATACACTTATGTGCTTGGCTGTATTTGTTCAACCTTATTTCTAAAATTGGCCCAGCAACTGGAGAGACAGCTTAGTGAGAAATGTGCTTGCTATGAAAGCATGAGGGCCTGAATGTGGACCACCAGCATTCATGTAGAAGTGTAGGGCATGGTGGCATGGAGTTATAATTGGAGGTGGGGGTAGAGACAGGCAGATCCCTGAGGACAAGGACAAGCTGGTTAGCTAGTCTAGCCAAATTGGTAACCTTTAGCTAGGGTCAGCAAAAGATCTTATCTTAAAAATAAGGTGGAGATTCACAGAGGAAGACATCTGACTTTAGCCTCTAGACTCTACATGTAGATACACACACAGGTAGGAGCACCTTACACACAGGCAAACATACATGCACACACCAAGATAAATATATATATATATATATATATATATATATATATATATATATATATATTGTTTTGTTTTTCAAGGTAGGGTTTCACTCTAGTCCTAGCTGATCTGGAATTCATTATGGAGCCTCAGGGTGGCCTTGTACTCATGGTGATCCTCCTACCTCTGTCCCCCAAGTGCTGGGACTAAAGGCATCTGCCACTATGCCTGGCTCACACCAAGACTTTTTAAGAAATATTTTTACAAGGGGGGAGGATGGGCATGCCAGGGCCTCCTGCCACTGTAACTGACATCTAGATGCATGTGCCATTCTATGCATTTGGCTTTACATGAGTACTGGGGAATCAAGTCTGGACCATCAAACCTTTCAAATAAGTGCCTTTAACCACTGAGCAATCTCTCCAATGCCTAATTTAAAAATAAATCAAATTTTCCTGTGTTGTTAACTATAGTTGTCCTTTATCCATTTATTTTTTAAATTTTTATTTATTTATTTATTTTATTTGACAGAGAGAAAGAGAGAAAACAAAGAGGCAGATAGAGAAAATGGTCATGCCAGGGCCTCCAGCCATTGCAAATGCATGCAGCCCTTTGTGCATCTGGCTTTACATGGGTCCTGGGGAATCAAACCGAGATCCTTTGGCTTTGTAGGCAAGTACATTAACCACTGAGTCATCTATCCGTTCCATATTGATTAATTTTCATGTCTGGACCCAGATAAAGTTTGATGAGTCTTCTTGAGCTCCCTCAATTTAATACTCCATTGGTACCTCAGCAGGACCCATAATTGTGTGTCTACATGCGGAAGTTTGAATGTAAAATGAGGTCCATAGGCTCATGCATTTGAATACTTAATCTTCAGATGGTGGTGCCATTTGGGAAGGTTGTAGAACCTTTGGTGGGGGCAGAACCTTTCTGGAGGAAGTGTGCCACTTGGGGAGGGCCTTGAGGTGTTACAGTTCAGCTCTGCTTATTGGTGTCTCTTGTCTTCTTCCTTCCTGCAGATGTGACAATGTGACACCACTTTTCAGCTTCTGCCATGCTTTCTCTGTCATGATAAAAATTTCCAAAATAAACCCTTTCCTTCCATAAGTTGCTTCTGGGCAGGTGTTTTGTTCTAGCAGCAAGAAAGTAACTGATATACTAGGGTTCATTTGCAGAGAATAGAACCATTTTTAGCTAATTTTGTCATGTAGCCACTGACCACAAGTTTCCCCACCCAGCCCCACAGAAGCACTGAGGGTATAGATGAAACAGTATTTAGTGTGAACTTTTCATGACTTCCCTTTGCTTTCCCCAGTCACCCATAGTAATCGGCACCTTGGAAGCTGCTACCACTCAGCACCAGGATCCTTCAGACCAGCAGCACCTCATTGCTGCTCCCTGAATCATGAAGCCACTTCATTCAGAAACCGTCCTGATTAAGAAAGTACCATGATTAGGAAGTTACTACTGGAGCTGGCAAGATGGCTCAGTGAATAAAGCACTTGTCATGCAAGCTTGAGTATTAGAGCTGAGATCCCTAGCACCTATGTAAATTCTGGAATTGCATCTTGGTCTACCTATGATTCCAGCTCTTGGGAGCAGAGAAGGGATATCCCCTGGGAAAGTGGTGAGCCCTGGGTTCAAATAAGAGAATCTACCTCAGTGCAGCAAAGAGGAGAGCAATGGAGGAAGATGCTAGATGCCAACCTCTGGCCTCCACATGCACACACATGTTCATGCACCTCCTCACACATATATACTCATACATATATGAACATGCATACACATTCTCACATGCTACACATACACATGCAAAAAATACATATTTTTTGGTACTGGGGATTGAACCAATGGCCTTCTGCATACTTGGCCTGCAGTCTACCATGGAAACACATCTTCACTGTACTCAATATGTACTGAAGGAATGATATAGGGTAGATATTTGGGTGAATGTATCATTGGATGCAACTATTTCTCTAAGGTATAGTTTTCTTTTGATATTGGTCTTTGACAGAGATTAGGACTATTATAGCTGGAAAATCTGATCTACCAGGATAATGGGTACCTTTACAATTATATCTAATGGTTTATGCATTAAAACAGGTTTATTGGGATTCAGAGTAAGTGATTCATGGATGTTATGGCTAGTGTGTAGATTTTTGATTTGGAACTAGATATTGATATAGCATAAAAATACACCCTCACAAAAATATATCAACTACAAGAGGGTAATGGTGACTTTAAAATGAATAAACTTGGTAGATGCCAGTTGGGCCCAGTGAACCACAACCTCACTAGTGCTGATATACCAAGGAAAATATATCAGAGTAATTCTGCAAACAAAGCATTGCCAGATTCTGAAGATAAGGAATTGTCAGACAAACTGAGCTAGAGGAATATTCACAGACTAAAATGACAGAGATAGAAGAACTGCCTCAGAGCCTAGGAGACTGAGAGCCTAAGACAGCAAGTGTATCATCCTGGAATGACTCCTGGAGCAGAAATTAAAGAGACAATGTTAGACAATTTGGAAAACTCAAGAGTGTTCAGGAAAATAGATAATAGGCTATATTAATGTTGATTTCTTAATTTGGATGATTATACAAGAAGGTTCACACCTTATATATATTATACAAGAAGGTCTGCAATTACTACATAAACGGTTTTAAAAAGAATAATTAGAAAATGATAGTGTAGAAGGGATGATAGATAGATAGATAGATAGATAGATAGATAGATAGATAGATAGATGATAGATAAAGTCAATATGGTTTCATGCCTCAAATAACTGCCAAGGCAACTATAGTTTGTAGGACAGAATGCCAACAGTGAAGAATTCTGGGGTCCACAGTGTATTCCCTTTGACTACCCAGCAGAGTCCTGCCCTGTACATGCATGTGAGAAAATTAAAGTAAGGTTTGGTTTCTGTTCCTAAATGCCAGAGTGGAAAAAAATTCTCATCATTCATGGGCATTGGGTGAGGTAGAAGAAGAAGCATCTTGCCTCAGAACTGTGGAATATTATTACCAAGGCTAAATGTTACTCTGTCTCAGTTCAACAATTTTTTTTTTAAAAATTGTTTATTTATTTATTTGCAAGGAGAAAGAATGAAAATGGATGTACCAATGCTGAAGTTGCAAACTCAGTTTTAATAAGACACATGAGTCTAAGCTGGGTGTGGTGGTGCATGCCTTTAATTCAAGCACTCTGGAGGCAGAGGTAAGAGGATCGCTGTGAGTTCAAGGCCACCCTGAGACTGCATGGTGAATTCCAGGTCAGCCTGGGCTAGAGTTAGACCCTACCTCGGGGAAAAAAAAGAAAACTACGTGAGTCTATGGGGCCATATATTTAAACCACCACACTTCCCATGGACTAGGGTCCCAGATTGAATGAAAAGGGGGAAAAGGAAGCCAGTGGAGCACCATCATTCATCTCTCTCTGCCTCCTGACTGTGAATGCAACATGACCAGTAGCCTTGTGTTCCTACCGCCGGGCCTTCACCTTAAACCATGAGTTCACATCCACCTTCCTGAAGTTGCTTTTGTCAGGTATTTTGTCACAGCAATGAGAAAAGTATCTTTGGAGTTAACAGATGCTCTAACTACATGTGACCGTGAACATTTGTATTAGAAGGGGACTCTCCAATTTCTAATTTGTATAATATGTAGCTTTACTTCTGTGAAACTATTACGACTTTCAAACCCTGTGCAATAAGGAGTGAGGGTTCCTACCATGCAACATAAATCATCAAGTTCCCACCCAGGCTTTAGGTGCTTCCTGTGAGGTTTATGACTCTGACCAACAACTATGTGAAATTAGTCAGCATATTGCCAATAACTCCATGGGTTCATCAAATATCTTAGTCTTATGTGAATTAGAATACTTTTTAATGTGGTGGAAGTGAAGTACTTATTAATTGAACAGACTTTAATTTACTTCACAATAGTTTGAAGGCCTCACATGACCACAGACATCCAGAAAACAGAACAAATGAAACCAAGTTTGTCTATATACCTTACAACTGCATATGGTTTTTAAAAAGCACAGGTTTCAAGCCTGGCATGGTGGCACATGCCTTTAATCTTAGCACTCAGGAGGCAAAGGTAGGAGGATCACTGTGGGTTTAAAGCTAGCCTGGGACTACAGGGTGTGTTCCAGATCAGCCTAGGCTAGAGTGAGATCCTACCTCAAGTCAAACAAACCAAAAAAAAAAAAAAAAATTACAGGGCTTAGTGATAAGTATAAAAGTATTCTTTGAAATATGTCATTAATTACTGAGAATGGATTTGCACTGTCTGTCTTTTAGCTGTGTTTGGTTGGTTGGGATGACATTGCTAGTTTCCCCCAAATACTCATTATGCAAGCATGATAGTAGACAGCTTCAAAATGACTCTGGCTTCTGTCATTTGACTTGTAGCCTAAATTTACTATCTCCTGTAAAGTCAGGAAGTCAATTCCACTAATATTTCCCATTTTCTACCAGTGCCACCCTCATAGCCACGGTATCTTCTGCATGCACTGCAGTCATAATTCTTCATTTGCCCAGATGCCATCCTCTGAACTCCCTATGGCAGTATTCACCCCCCCACACACACACCACAGAATTGCAGAAAGGTCATTGTTTGTCTTACTTAGCACTTTTTGACAGAGCAGGAGGAAAACGTCTATCACCCAGTGAGAGATGCATTGGTTTGGGAGTCCTAGAAGACCGATGTCTGCAATTGCACACGTTCAGAAAACAGAAGTGATCACCCTGAGGATGCAGTAGATTCTTAGAAACAAGAGCTACTGCAAAGAGGCCAGATTATCCTGAGCATGAAAGCTATTTCCTGGTCAGGCAGGTGCTGTAGTTTTAGCTGCATTAAATTCTCAGGTTCTGGTGTCACTGACTGGGCTACTGCTCTAAGGTACTAGAGGCATTTGCTTTTCCCATTTGCTTCTCGGTGAAGATTTAACAGATGGGTTGTGGTTGTTCGTCCTGTATGTAAGAACCTGGATTTGGGTTCCCAAGGGCAGCTTCAGGAAAGTAGAGTGAGCAACTTCCACAATGGGACTGACGGAGGCAGAGTTTTTGTGTAGCAACCAAATTTGCCCCTCTTTCCTCCAGTATCTGAAACCCAAACTTCCACTCAGTCACAACTTCTTATGTCTTTGATCTTCTTTACTTTTCCACTATAGGACCTACAAACTGGATTTTATCCATACTCTTTCCCTGTACCTCACTATGAAAAAATAAATACTGCCAATATTTTTGAGCATTTAACACAGAATAAGCAGTATACTAAGCATTTCTCATATATGTGTACGTGTGTGTGTGTGTGTGTGTGTGTGTGTGTTTGTGTTCATGCATGTGCATGGGTATGTATGCAAACTCAGTTCTCTACAGCTCCATGAGGTCAGCAGTTGTATCACTATTTAATAAACAGTGAACAAGAGTCCATGCAATTTACTTAACCACACAGCTGGGAGGTCAATGAATTGGGATTCAAACCCAGACCCTTGAATACTGAACCCAGCTTACCTATTCCAGTGTGTCAGATGAAGAGACCCACGTGCTGCTGATTGACACCTGCTCCCTAAGTTCTCACGTTAACATTTGATAAGGATTCATTGAGGACACTTTCTGGGCTAGGCACTGGATTACATTCTGGGGATACAGAGCTATGCAGAAATAAGTATTAGACACGTAGGCTTTTCTGGCCACTAGAGACACATTTCAAGATTCCCACTAAATGTTTGGAAGTACAAATAGTTCTTAGAATTGTATATGTCGTCCTTTTTCTGGTATATACATACCTATGATAACCCTTTATCTTTGAAGGTAAAAGAAGCCCTTTATAACTTCTCTTTGGCATATCTGAATATCTAGCATCACCCTCTTTGGGGGGGCACTATTAAGTAAAACAGGAGTTACTGGAGCAGAAACATTGTGGCATCACAGTGGTCAATTTGAAAAGGAAGATGTCGACTAGGTGACTCACAGGTAGGCAGTGTACATAGTAAGTATATGCTGGACAAAGGGGTGACTCATGCTCTTCAGGGCAGTAGCAGGATGGATCAAGATTTCATCAAGCTCCTCACAAAGGTATACAACTTAACGCTTTGTGTGTGTTTGTACGTGTGGTGTGTGTATACATGTCTGCAGGTGCGAAGGCACACATGTGTTGGGTGCATGTGTGTTTATGGAGGCCAGAGGGTTGATGTCAGGTGTCTTTCTTGAGCTCTCTCTACTTTATTTTACTAAGGAAGGGCCTCTCACTTGAACCCAGAGCATGGCAACTCAGCTAATTTGGCTATCCAGATTCCATTCTCTCCCAGGGATTCCCTGTGAGCCCTGGAAGTACAGGTGGGTCACCACACTCACCTGGCATTTATGCTGGTGCTGGAGAGATGAACTCCAATCTTCATGCTTGCATGACAAACACTTTACTAAATGTGCCATCTCTCCATAGCCCCAGCCTTTTTGTTTTTGATTTTGTAAATTATTTTGTAGGTTTAACATACAAAATATTCGGTTCCATCATGATATCCCCTTCCCCCATGGTCACTTGCCTCCTACTACAGATTCCATCCCTTTATCTCAGTTTGTCTGCTCTCTCCCCCATTTTTCTTTCCTACCACTTATATGCCATTAAACTATCTATCTCCCACCTCACTTAAGATCACTTCTTCCCCTCATCTCCTTTCTAATAACTTCAAATTTATGAATTGATTATTCAGACTACATTTTACCACAGGTAACTGAAACTATTGGAAGTAAAACTGTGGTTAAAAAAAGATTACCTTAGTCACACTGACACATGTACATTGCATGAAAAATCAAGGAAGGAATATATTATTAAGAGCACATATAATGAAAAGTCCTTGATCTAGATGGGGACCAAAGGAGATTTTGCAAGAGAATAGTGGGAGTCACCTTGGCATAGAAGAGCAAGGGCTATCATTATGGAAGAAAGCAGGTGATGTCAAGTATGAGATCCAGAATCATGGTTGACTCATATAAGGCTATTTATTCTCTTGTCTGAATACCATGTAAGCCTGACTTTCACTTACCCTCCTCTCCTTGTCCTTCCCCTTCTTTTTCCTTCTCTCTCACTTTCTCTTCTTACCTCCCTACCTTCCTCCCTCCTTCCTTGAGAAGGTGCCCTTGAACTTGTGATATTTTTACATCAGACTCCCTTGTGCTAGGGCTACTGACATGTACCACCACACCCAGCCCAAGGTATTCATATTAGCTTTCTAATATTTTTGTAGATAAGCTCTTGCTAAGTAACTCAGGGAATTCCTTGATCTTTTCCTTTAACTAGTAAACATTCATTATAGAGTATTTTATATATTTTAGCAAATATGTAGATATAAATTATACACACACACACACACACATATATATATATATATTTGTGTGTGTGTATGTGTGTGTGTGTGAGAGAGAGAGAGAGAGAGAGAGAGTGTGTGTGTGTGTGTGTGTGTGTGTATCTCCATCCAAATGAAAAAAAAAACAAACAAGGAATCAAACTATGGAGAAATAGCAAATGGCACTGTGGAAGAGATGTAATGTACTAGGAGCCAGAAGCTTGTGGTTGTAGTCACAGTCAATAACTCCCTGAGTGACCCTGCACCTTGGAGCCTCTTCAGCTCCAAAATGGAGGTCGTCTGGCCTGCCTTGGTTTACTTCCCCTTCACCTCAGGCATTGTGAGGACTGGAGTTTGAAAACATTCACATGCTTTTCCTAAAATCTTTAAGAAGTACTAGTTCAGAGAGGATTCCAGGGAAGTGTGTATCAGTGCCTCTGTATTATCGGGTTTCTTGTTGTAAAAAAAAAAAAAAAAAGTTTGTATGCTTTTTTGAATGAGGATTTTTGATTTCCTTAACAAGAACAGCACGTGTCTTTGAGGGAATACAGCATACACTTCCTTTTTAATAACTTCACATTTCATTTATGTTAAGTGTTTCTGCATCCAAATGAATGGCACCCCATGTGTGGTGTTGGCTGAGTAGCCCGTGATGGTTTTAGTTCATTTTGGGTCAGTGATTAGCACAGCTGAAACTGGTTGAGAAGAGAAGAGAATGCTGTTCTGCTTGATAAAAATAAAGTACACTTTTCAATAAAGAGAGGGAGTGAACAGAAGGCCGTTCACTATGGAGAAGGAGGGTGGTCTAGCAGGCATGGAAAGGAATGTAAAACTTGGCACTGTTAGGTGCAGGGCTCTAGTCCTTCATGTGACACATGGAATAGTATGACTGGATATTGTGTTAACTTTCCATCACCATCACAAATACCTGAGATTATCAACTTGTAAGGGCAAAAGGTTTATTTTGGCTCATGGTTTTAGAAGTCCTAGTATATGATCAGAAGGTTTTAGGCTTCTGGGAAGCAATGGGGCATAATGGCAATGGTGGTAAAAAAAAAAAAAAAAGTGGCAAAACAAATCTTCCCATCTGGTGGCCAGGGAGAAGAGAGGAGGAAAGGACTAGCTTTCACTATAGCCACAAGGACAAGCTCCCGATCATGCAGATTTCGTATAAGGCCCTCATGTCTTAAAGGTTCCAGCCCTGGCTGGAGAGATGGCTCAGTAGATAAAGTGCCTAATATGTAAATGTAAGTATCTGAGTTCAGTTCACCAGAGCCCAAATAAAGCCTTACATTGTAGTGCACATCTGGAATCCCAGCACACTTAGGATGAGAAGGAGGAGAGACAGGAGAATAACAAGTTAGCTCATGGGCCAGCTAGCCTGGTGAAGGGAATGGTCAATGATAAGAGACCCTGCCTCAAACAAGATGGAAAGTGAGGGTCAGCACTTAAAACTTGTCCACTGACCTCATGGATACAATGACACCTGTTCACCTACACACACACACACACACACACACACACACACACACACGTACTTATTTCTCTATATTTTTATCTTTGTATGCATGTGTAAGTGTAGCAATTCATTGCTTAGCAATGGAGGTATGTGCTGACAAGGGCATCATTATGTAATTTTGTCATTGTTCAAACATCGTAGAGAGTAGAATAGATGGTATATCCTACTACCCACCCAGACTGTAAAGTGTATGGCATCATATGTATGGTCCATCATTGACCAGAATATTATTATGTGGTTCATGACTATACATGCACATTTATATTCATAATGCAGCCCTTCAGAGGCTCTGAACTATTATAGTTTTATACTTTAGGGCAGTGTTTCTATTTTTTAAAATTGGACATTTTATCCATTCCATTTATTTCTGATATTTAAGTCAATACTTTGGTTGTTAATCAGTGGACAAAAAGATACTCTAGGAGAAAAATTGATTAAAAGGCTTTAAATAGTTCATAGAATTGCTAATTGTCTTAGTGAGCAAGAATCTGAACTCTACAGCCAGAAAATGTTCATAATCAAAAGTTAAGGTTCAGTACTGTTCTACTGAGGATGTCAAAGCTGATTTCACCCTTGGACTCCACAGGTGTTAGCTCTGAGCACCAGATGCTGCCTCTTGCCCTACTGTACCTTCTGGCTAGGACCTTCATGACTCCATAGCTGCCACTTCCTTGCCATCCAGGCTCCTTGCATCATGCCTTCCAAAATCAAAATCTGCAATAGGTGTGTATTCTTGGGGGAGCCTAGGTCACATGCTTGAGCCCACCCACGCTCTATAGGAATTTGTTAAGCAATGAGTGTACAGAATCTTTGGCTTCTCTCTTAGTTAACAATATAGCGTTCCTCCAAGAGTCCTAAATTAGAGAAGAATCCAAGTATTTGCAAGGAGTTCAGATGCTTGCTGAACAATCAAAAAGAAAGAAAGAAAGAAAGAGAAAAGGAGAAAAGTGACAGATGTCAGTCAGGACAGAGAATGCAAACAAATGCCAACTCTAAAGACAGAGGGTGTAAAGAGGTCAGGCCCAAGGACCAAAACTTTCTTTAGAGGGTTAAACACAGAAATCTGGGAAGATAGCAAAAGCTAGGCATTGATATAAAACGCATCAGAACATGTCTCACTTCTCTGTCGGAAATGACCTATTTTTGTCCGTAGGAGGAGGTGAGCATGATCAGAATGCTGTTTTAATTCTTAGAGTTCCTGAAGAAAGTATTTCTGATGGTTGGGGGAACCTTCTAGTTCTGCTGTTTTGATGGTGACAAGTTCATTTGGCAAGTTGTAGATATTTCCCAGTCACTAATTAAAGGTTTTTTTAATGCCTCAGGTCAAACATCAAAAGGCCCATTTCTTCTTGAAGGCCCCATCTTAGACCATCGGTAGCAGAGCTCTGTTATTCCTGAGGGAAGAAGCAGGCAAGAGACTCTGTAAAGGGGCAGCTGTGCTCCTCCTGGGCCACTCCTCAAGGCTGCTGGGATGCTGCGTTGGGTGAGGCATCACAGTTCAGCGAGGCACTGCAAAGGCAGAGTGTGTGTCCCCATGCCAAGATTTTTTTCCAAATGTGTCTTTAGTAGACTTGGCTTTCTGAGTATGGGAAGCTGCTTAGGAGCCAGCACAGCTTCTTCAAGAGGTTCAGACATGTTAGGGTGCAGGATCAAACACTTATATGTCTTTTCCCAGTCTCTCCTCACCCTTTGGGAAAAAAAAAAAACATTTAATATCAATTTTAACATTCGCACAGTTACAGAGCAGCATCCACCTGTCACCTTTTGCCACAGATCAACAACCATTGTTCCCTGACTGCCTGACGGAAGGTCCTGCTGGCAGAGAATGCAATCCAGTGGGTCTTTTGGAAGGCAGCCAAGCAGCAGTGGGAGGCCCATTAAATCCAAAATTTTAGACTCTTGGGGTGGGCATTTTCTTCTGGCATATTAAGTAACACACTTACTCGAGTTACTGTGTGAACTCAGTGGACAGCTGTCCTTTTAGTGAGAAGCCCGTGCTTGACTTCATCCTGTCCTCACCTTCGCCCCTCCCAAGTTTAGTTCTAGACACTTCAGAGAAGCCAGGCTAAGTGAGCAATGGAAATGGAACAAACTCGGATGAACCCCAGTGGTGTCTCCCATGTAGCCACGTAATGAAGTCCAAATTCACAGCCAAACACAATGCATGTAGCTCAGATGGAGAGTAACTGAAGAATCTACTAAAAATGGAAATGGCCCTCTCTTTTGTGCACTGTGGGGTAGGAAATGCTGGTTAGAAAATAGTCTCTGAAGTGCAGAATAGCATGGACCCCAATAATCTAAATTTGGCATGACCTGTGAGACATCTCTCTAACCTGATGAGAAACATATAAGAAATTAAACATAAAACAAATGATACTCTGAAGTGCATAATCTTAATGTCATCATGGGCAGTGGTAGATCTTTCTTCTTAAAATATAGTCATGGGCTGGAGAGATGGCTTAGTAGTTAAGATGCTTGCCTGTGAAGCCAAAGGACCCAGGTTCGATTCCCCAGGACCCATATCAGCCAGATTCACAAGGGGCACACACATCTGGAGTTTGTTTGCAATGGCTACAGGCCCTGGCGTGCCCATTCTCTCTGTCTGCCTGTCTCTCTTCTCTCTCTCTCTCTTTTTCTCTCTGCTTGCAAATAAATAAACAATACTTTAAAATAGGGTCATGTGCTATTCATATTTAATACTTTGTTTCATAACCTGTTCATATTTAGTGGCAAATTAAAAAAAAAAAAGATAAGCACACTCTGCACTGCTTCCCCAGGGCTTTGTGAGATAGATGCTGTCCTCACGGAAGCTCTTGCTGAAATGGATTATGAAGAATTAAATGAGAGCTGCTACACAAGAGGGGAAATACAGTCATCAAAAAGAGAGCTTCACAAGGAAAGAAAGTAAGGAGAGGAAAAAGTGTGGACACAGAAAGATTCCTGTCTAGACTGAGTAAGATGGCATTGACCAAGGCAGAGTGTCTTTGATGCGATGATGCTTTGCAGGGAATCACAGACCTGAACAGAGATGACCTCTGTTTTGGTGCACACCCCTCCTCAGGACATGGTGTCAAGGCCAGCTCTCTGTGGTGAAGTAGGAGGGCATGAAATATAACTGGCTCTGGGGACTCTGAAGAATGAGTCTCATCTGAGGCTCAGGGCACTGCCCCCTTTGGTCTCAGACTCTCTTGTACCATGAAGTGAGTTTGGCAAGCAAAGAAAAGAAAGTCAGCTTAAATGATGAGGCAGGAAGTCTGTTCTTTGGCAATTCTTGGCAAGTTTGACAGTGATCTAGGAGGGAGATACTGAGACCAGCTCAGTAATTCTGATTGCTCTCTTCTATTGAAGGTGAGAGCGGGGCAGCAGCTCTCCTCTGTCTTACTTCAGACGGAAATATGCTAGGTGAGTCAAGATGAGAACCCAGGAAAACACAGCAAGTGTAAAGGAGGAAGAGATGGTTGAGAGAAAAGGGGGCTCTGGCAGATGTGCAATTCTGATGGAATCAGGGGTGATAACGTGGGAGGAAAAGCGATTAATGCAGCAGGCATCTATTGTCTCTTCAGAATTTGACAACTCTGATTTCTTTAAGCCTGTTGGAATTTCCTTGACTCCAAACTTGAAAATAGTTAACAAGTGAATTGGGGATAAACAACTGAAAAACTTTCTGCTCCAAATTTGTGGTTAAAAATGGCTTTACTTCTGACATTTCTTTTTTTATTATTTTTATTTTTGAGAGAGAGAGAGAGAGCAAGAAAGAGGGAGAGAGACAGAAAGAGAGAGAGAGAGAGAGAGAGAGAGAGAGAGAGAGAATGGGCATGCCAGGACCTTCAGCCTGCTGTGAACAAACTCCCGATGCATACATCTCCTTGTGGCACATGTGTGACATTGTATGCTTTTGTCACTGTGTATCTAGCTGCAGGGTCCTGGAGATTTGAGCATGAATTCTTAGGCTTCACAGGCAAGTGCCTTAACCACTAAGCAATCTCTTCAGCTCTGCTTCTGACATTTCTTGCTTTAAAAGATGAAAGTTCTTTCTTCATAGGGGACATTAAATAGTAAGGTCAAATGAATAAATTTTATTTATTTATTTATTGTTTTGATTTTTTTTGAGGTAAGGTCTCACTCTGGCCCAGGGTGGCCTGGAATTCACTATGTATCCTCAGGGTGGCCTTGAACTCACAGCAATCCTCCTACCTCTGCCTCCCGAGTGCTGGGATTAAAGGCGTGTGCCACCATACCTGGCTATGTTTTAATATTTAACTGGAAATTGTATTCAAACAAACACCCAGATTAATAGGGGATATGAAATGTTTACAATTATTGATTCAGAATTTTAAACAAATATTCGACTCATGGACACCTAAACACTTCAGGTTTAGACCAATTCATCCAGTCAGCCCGTTACAAGACATTACCTGTGTGTATGTGTTAGTCAGCAGCTTTCTGTCACAATAACAAATATTTGAGACAATCACTTTGTAAAGAGAAAAAGTTTATTTTGCTTCTAGTTTTACAGGTTCCAACTATGACCCATTGGCCCTGTTGCTTGGGATCTATGGTAAGGCAATATATCAAGACAGATAAAACTGCTCTCCTCATGGCTACCTCTTAAAGTTCAGGCATCACCCAATCACTCCATGTGGTTAGTACAGCATCCTTACTGAAGAGTGACTGAACCTCTGTTTGATCTTCCAGTCGTGCATAGCTCAATAATTCCCAACATAGATCATTTCTTGTTTATGAAGCTATTTATGCAGAACATCCACTATTGAGACAAATCTATCCCTTTCCTTCACCCCACTGTTTACCCATTGACCCTTGTTCTGTTCTTTCTCACATTTTAACTGTACAGTGAGCACTCTTCTATTTAATTGCCATTAAAATACATAAAACATTTCTCATTCCCCTCCTTGCTTTTCTTCTCCAAGAAAAGAGCTCACACCTCCTTGTGTACCCATTCATCAGTTGACATAATTTCCAGCCAGTTTCTTATCTCTGTAACTCTAGGGCTGTTTTCTTCCTTTTGCTCTCTCTTCTTCCCCTCCCTTGAAAAGAGCAGACTTTCCTAGAAAAGCAAACAGCATTCCTTTCCAAGATCTGATTGGACTTAACCATTCCCCACATATTACGGCATGTGATCGTGTACCATAAAACGCTTTATTGCTTTGCGTTTGAATAGAAGATGACTGCATTTGTTAAGCAAGCTCTCTCCAAACAAGTCGTAATAAAAAGTTGACAGCATCCCACTTCATCACATAACTTTTTAATGCCGCTCCTTTTGTTTGGTTTTGGTTCTGGTTTTCAGTCCTTCATGTTTCCCTGCCCCCCGCCCCTTGAAGTTTCAGAGTTATTCTGGAAATTCCCATGGAGAGTTTCAAGTTGGAAAACTGGTCCTAAAAAATCTTTTCTTGGAGAGCCTCTCCTGGGTTTTGACTGTGAATCAGTCTGTGTGGAAATGATGATGCCATCTGCATGGCCGGGCCTGTGTGCTGCATATGCGCAGCATGAAGACAGTTTATACATGGTTTGAAATTGTATCCCACGGTTTGGAAAATGAAGAGGTTTATGTGATGGATATCATGACCACACATGAGGTGCTATGGAGATACATATGTATCCTTAAATATTACATATCTACAAGAATATGCATATCCATATACGTATATAATGGAAAGCTTTACACTATCAAAAGCTTCAGGCAAATATTTCTTCACTCTCTACTAGTACATATGTATAACTTAACCTCTTGACTTCAGAAGCTGGGATCTGGCACTATAACATGAAGTAAATAGCAGCTATGATTAGTGGGGGAGCTTCATGAAACAAGCCTAAAATAATTAAGGTGGTTGTACTTTAAATATTTGTTCAAATGTGTAAAGGAGATGCTAACATTTAAAAATAATATATTGTGACTGATTTTGAGATGTATTCTCCAGGATTCTATTTTAAAAGCATTTATCTTTGCTCTTAAAAAAAGCAGTCTCTGTCCATGAAAAGATTAGAGCATGTTAAAAGACCTCAAAAACTTTCCCCACTCCATCACACACATTCCCTCCCTGAAGCATTATCAATATTTGTGAGTATTCAGGGAAATATGAAGCAGTGTTGTTTTAGTTGGGGAAACATTCTAAATGCTTTAAGGTATCAAATCGGGAACAGTTGGAAAAGCAAGCTTGATTAAAGACAGCTAACGTCATTTCAGGAAGGGGAAATCGTGCCTAACTAATTTGTTGGAATTCTTTGAGGAAATCACTGTCCCGATGAGCTGGCTGATGGAAAGGAAGAGATTATAAACTGAGTTGTTCAGAAAGGATTCTACAGAACTCTCCTCTGTTGGTTAAAATGTTTAAGGTCTGAAGTCATGGAAGTATGGGACAACCACATATTGGGTTGAAAGTTGGCTAAGGGGAATTAAAGAGAGGGTTAGTATGCACAGATATGTGTCAGCTTTGAAAAGAGAATTGCAAGAGATTTTAGAGAGATGGTGTATGTTGCACTGGAACCAAAAATTCCTGAAGACAATAAAGGTGTCCCTCGAACATTTACAGAGAAGGGCTGAAAGTAGGGCTCAATAGAGTTCAGCCACAGACAAATTCTTCTTATAGGAACTTTTTCCCCCTAGAAGGATACTGCACTCTTATGTCTTAGTTGGGAGCCTTAGTACACAGCACATTTCTTTTTTTTCCGCTTGGGTATCTCTCAAATCTACCAAGGACTATATTTGATTTAAGGCTTACCATAACTTGGACCCAAAGCCTCTTGGGAGGCTGAAGTAGTAGGATTGCCAAGAGTTCAAGACCAGCTTGGGCTACAGGGTGAGATCTTGTTTAAAACATACAGACACTTTATATCTCATTGTCAGCAATTCAATACACTGTTGGATAGAGATCACCAGCTCTGCCTGAGGATTATATAACCCTTTCTGCCCTACCCTCCATGCAGGTCAAAACCCTTAACAGCTTTTGTATATAATAAGGCTTTCTCTGAGACAGTCAATGAAACCTTTGCTAGGAATTAGATTAACAAGTTTGGGGAGGGGAATGTCAGGAAGTATATTTGGTGAGGAATCTCAGAGGTATATTCATTTTAGTAATTTTTTTTATGAGAAAGAGAATTGGCATGCAAAGGCCTCCAGTCACTACAATTGAACTCCAGACATGTGCTCTACCTTGTGCACATGTATGACCTTGCACACTTGTGACAACTTGTGCGCCTGGCTTATGTGGGACCTGGAGAGTTGAATATGGGTCCTCAGGCTTTGTAGGCAAGCACCTTAATCACTAAGCAATCTCTCCAGCCCTCAGGGGAATTTTTTAAAGAACCCAGTACCAATGAGAAAAGGGGTGAGGGTCAGACTATTCAGAATGGAAGCCTGTTTTGCCTATAAAACCTGTGCACTTGAGGACACATCTGGAGCACTGGGCTGACCCAGCCGACACTGGTACAGGTTAGATTATGTCCTTGCTCTGTCTGTGGGCCCTCTGGATTAGAACAATGGTTTCTAAGCTTCTGAGGATGCAGACCATTTCCAACATAAAAAACAAGGTTTTTCCATTGCAGTCATTTCATATTGATTAGTTAAGAAAACTCACAAAAACAAAAGTTTGCTTTTTCCGTGTGTGGTGCTGAATACTGAACCCCAGGCCTTGTGCATGCTAGGTCACCATTTGACTGCTGAGCTATGCTCCTAGCCTCCAAATAAAGTTTGAATGCATTATTAGCATGGGTGCACCTGATTTCATGATATTCAAGGAACCTGGTGCTGCAAATCTAAGACTTAACATGGAACAGCCTCCCCCTAGTCTAGTGGGTGAGATAATCAAGGGAGGAGGCTATCACCAAAGGATCTGCTTCCTGGTATTAGGGGATGGTTTTAGAGATGATGCTCTCAAAGATCTGGCAATTCAGCCCATCAGAGTGACTAAAGTGTAAGTGGCAGTTGGTCAGGCCTTGGCATGTGTTTTAAGGAAGAGTGTGAACAAAAAGTTCTCAGTTAAGAAAACAGGATTTTCTCTAGGACGTGAGCAGATCAGTATGGCTAGAAGAGAGTGAGAACAGGTAGGTTGGGGAGAGTTGAATCTAGAAAAGAATAATTGTTTTGTTCACTTTCATTTATTTGTTTGAGAGTGACAGAGAGAGAGAGAGAGAGAGAGAATGGGCACGCCAGGGCTTCCAGCCACTGCAAACGAACTCCAGACGCGTGCGCCCCCTTGTGCATCTGGCTAACGTGGGTCCTGGGGAATTGAGCCTAGAACCGGGGTCCTTAGGCTTCAGAGGCAAGCGCTTAACCGCTAAGCCATCTCTCCAGCCCTGAACCTAGGTTCTTGCACACATTTTGCAGGTGACCACTGAACTATTCCCCAGCCTTCTTTTTGTATTTTGAGATGGGATCTTACTTAGTTGCCCAGGTAGGTATTGGAATTTTGAACCTCCTACCTCAGCCTCAGAGGAGCTAGATTACAGGGGTGGCCACCAAGCTCAGCCACATGGCACTAAGGACAGTAAGATTAAATAAATCAAGGATTCTAAGACTCCCACATGTTGGGGTATAACAAGTGTGAATTTCCAGCTGAAAGGTTTAGTGTTCTGGCTCACCCTAACAAAGTCCCACCAAAGTGTGGCTTTCCCAACCCAAATGTACTGTTTCCTGTTCCCAAAGCTGGAACTCAAAACCAACACGGTTGGTTCCTTCTGGGAGCTGTGAAGGAAAGATCTGTTTGAGGACCTCTTATTGACTCGTTGATGCCTGTCTTATGTTAACCCGATGTTCTGGGCCATACCAGAATATGGTTGTATTTTGAGGTACTGGGGTTAGGATTTCAACATGTGAGTTTTTGGAGAAAAAAAAATTTCCTAATAACTAGAGTGAGTTTCTCAAAGCCTTGGGCTCAGAACATTTGGTGATTTGTTAGAGGTTCCTGAGTTCCAGTAGGGACAGTGGTAGGAAAACACCATAAGGGACGAGGAAGGGAAGAAGCTGTAAAGCCCAGACTTGGCCCTTCTTCTACTCTTGCTTCAATTTGGCTCCAATCCATGACTCTTGACAGGCTGGCTGTACCACAGCACGGGGAGTAATCATTGCTTTTCACAGATAAGGGAAAGGTTGAAGTCACTTCCTCTCTCTTCCTTTGCACTGTCTAACAGACTCTCACTAACAAAGAAGATCTCCAAATAAATGCCTCCCTCTTGGCAGGGGAGAGCCTCATCCAGACTTAATTTTGACCTTGGCTCTTTGGCGAGAGTCACCTCATCAGGTACTTTTCAGGAAAGATGTTCTCTCCACATCCTTGCCTCCCACAGTAAATTGCCTCCTCCCTCAGGGCTTTGATTGTGCTGTCAGGAGTGTGTAGTATCCAAAAGATCATTTAGAAATAGCCACACATCTCTTCAGTACAGACAAAAGCAAATGAAATGTAACGCATGCAAAATAGTAGGCAGATTCCAGAGCTTTAGTGTGAAGGCCCTCACGAGAGTATACCTGACATGAACCAAACTGCTGCAGGTGGACCCTTGATGCTTATTTTTCTTAAGCAGAGCAGGCTGAAAGTGTCTCTCTCTAGCTATGTAGGCCACATCTTATTAACTGTCTTGAGGGATTCTCTGGAAAACATGAGTTGATTTGAACCCTCTTTTTATTTAAATTCCAGATGTGCTTTGTATGTTCTATGAAAAACAAAACAAGCTTTCATAATTAATATCTTCAGCAGTGTTCAACCCATCGATATTCAGAGCCTGTAAGCATTATTTCTCCTTATCCTCAGGGTTGACATGATTCCGATCACCGTCCCCTTTTGAGAAATGATGACAATTCATTGTTTCAGCTAAGGGAAAAGGAAACAGGTTTTTAAAAATCAAGTGATGGAAACTTTCTGAGAAGAACATGAGGTGGAATGAGTTTTTCTTCCATCCCTGCTAGCTCCCTACTATGAAGGTAAGGTAAGAGAGGAAACATCTTGGAAGTAGAAGCAGAGGCAGGGGAGGCAGTGGCCCATTCTTTTAGAATAATAAGGTAAAAGAAGAATGCTAACGGGATACTGATTTTCTCAGTGGAAAGGGTATGGCTGAACTTTGGGTGCTTCCTTCTGAGGCTAAAAGACCACAAGGATTTCTCTTCTTCCTTAATTTGTGGGATCTGTAGCCCATGTTCATATTTCCACCCTGCAGTGGATTTGGACTTGTCTGGCTTGCTGCTGATTCATGCCAGAGGCTACTGGGAAAGCAACTCTCAGGAAAGTGCTTTCAAATATTCTTAAAATTCAAAGGGGCCCGGAGAGATGGTTTAGCAGTCAAGGCATTTGCCTGCAAATCCTGAGGACTTGTGTTTGACTTTCCAGGTCCCATGTAAGCCAGAACCACAAGGTGACACAGTGCACTTCAATATGAACTGAAGAACAACAACCTTTTAAATTTTACTTTTATCTACTTATTTATTTGAAAGAGAAGCAAATAAAGTGAAAGAGAGAATGGGCACACCAGGGCATCTAAGCCACTGCAAATGAGCTCCAGATGCATGTGCCACCTTGTGCATCTGGCTTAAAATGGAGACTAGGGAATTGAGCCTGGGTCCTTAAGCTTAGCAGACAAGTTCCTTACCCACTGAGTAATCTCTCCATCCCAGGACAGCAATCTTTTAGGGCTCTGTGAGTGTGTTGACAGGAAGATGGTTATGTTGTTGTTTATACCTAAGTGAACTAAACGTATGTAGAACTTTGGATGACACCTGGTGTATGGTAAATAGCCACATTTTCAACAGAAAATTGCTTGAAGATAGGTCAACTCTAAGTAGACAGTTTGCAAGTTGGTCTCTAGCTTCCTGTCTGGCTGTTGACAGGCAATTCTGTAATAGCAGGACTTTGTGTGCTCCATCACAAAGTAAAGAGTCCTGTCAACAGAGAGCCATTATGAACCTTAGAATTTCATGAGCTGTTGAAATGGAAATCACACTACTTGGGGAAGAAAAGTATGCCTGATCAATGGCAGCCCTGCATGAAGCCCTTTGTGGTGGCTAATTTCAATTGTCAATTTGAGTGGACTCATGAACAACACCTAGAGCATTAATGAGGCAGACCCTTGTGAGTGTTTATGAGGATTTTAAGAGAAATGAAACTGAGGAAAGAAGATATACCCCAAGCATGAGTAGTACCATCCCATGTTCTAAAGCACTGGACTAAAAAGAAAAAAAAAAAAAAAGGATAAACCCAGCCGAGTACCCAAAATCCTGGTTCTCTCTCCTGTTCAGCTGAGATATGAGCAGCCTCCAGCTCCTGCTTCCAGAGCTATGAGCTGCTATACCTCTGTGTCTTTCCCACTGTGATGGATTGTACCTGAAGAACTGTGAGCAAAGTAACTTCAAGTTACTTCTTGTCAAGTATTTGGTCACAGTGATGAGATAAGTAAGTAATGCATTTTTACTGTATGCTAGGTACTTACCCTAGACTCTGTGGATATCACTCCCTTTAATTATCTTCATGATCTTGAAATATTTTCTTACAAAGGCAAAGAGAATTATGTAGTCTTCACATTAGTAGGTAGAATCAACTCTGAGATTCAACTCCACTGTGTCCAATATTAGAACCAAGGTGCTGGCACTAAAACCACTTTACTGGGAACTGTAATATAGGAACGTATTTCAAATCGGTCATATTTTCATGAGGTTATCCTCATGTTCCCACTCCCTCAGCCCCATTCCACTGAGGGCTGTCCTCAGTGGTGTTATCAGTAGTCACTCTGGGGCCATGAGTGCACCAGTCACTCTTGATGGGGGGGGGGGAATGCCTCAGAGTATACCTTTCTACCATATGGTTCTTACATTTTTTTTTTGTCCCCTCTACTACTATGTTCTTTGAGTCTTAGAAGGCATGTTATAAGTCACATTTAGTGTTGAGCTCTGGCAGCCTTTTCTGCTTTAGTGAGTTTTCAGTCTCCTCTGTGTTTACTGTCACCTACCTGGAGGAGGTTCTCGGGTTAGTAGTGAGAGCAGCACTTATATTAAATTTACTACTTCCTCTGTAATGTTTCCTGGGCCCTTGCAGGTGTAATAGAGATGACTCCTCTCATGCTAGACACCCAGATTTCTATTTGGTAGAGTCTTTTGGGTCACTTATGTATAGGATCATATCATCTGCAAATAAGGCTAGTTTGACTTCTTCTTTTCCAATTATTATGCCTTTTATATCTTTCTCCTGCCTTATTGCTTGGGCTAGGACTTCTAATACTATGTTGAAGAGCAGTGGTGAGAGTGGACCCCTGTGTCTTGTTCCTGATCTTATTGGGAACTCCTTGAGTCTTTCAACATTAAGTATGATTTGGCCTTTAGGTGCTTTGTATATAGCCTTTATTATGTTGAGATATAAACCCTCCATGTGTAGTCTCTCCAGTGTTTTGATCATGAAATGGTGTATTTTGTTGAAGGCCTTGTTTGCATCTATTGAAAGATCATATGGTTTTTGTGTTTAAGATTATTTATGAGTGTATCTTGTTAATTGATATCTATACGTTGAGCCATCCCTGAATCCTTGGGATAGAGCCTGCTTGATCAAGGTAGATAATGCTTTTGATGTGTGGTTGAATTCAGTTTGCAAGGATTTTTTTTCAGGATTTTTACATCTAAGTTAATCAAGGAAACAGGTCGATGGTGTTCTTTTCTTGTATCTCTGTGTGGTTTTGGTATTAGGGTAATGCTAGTTTCATAGGAGTTGGGGAGCATTCCATGTTCTTTGATTATGTTAAAATCCTCAAGAAGAAAAGTGGTTTTAGTCTTCAATGAAGGTTTGGTAGAATTTGGCTGAGAATCCATCAGGTCCTGGACTTTTCCTTTTGGGAAGGTTTTTGATTAAATTTTCAATTTTGATGCATGTAATAGGTTTGTTTAGGAGATTTATCTGCTCTAAATTTAGTTTTGGTAGATAGTATGTGTCTAGGAATTCTTCCATCTATTCTGGGTCATCCAATTTTGTGGAATAGAAGTTTTGGAAATATGTCCTGATGATTCTTCCAATTTCATTGTTGTCTGTTGCATTCTCTTCCTTTTCATGTCTAATTTTTAAATTTGAGACTTTCTTTTTTTGTTTTGTTTGATCAAACTGGCCAAGAGTTTATCAATCTTGTTTGTTTTTCAAAGAACAAGTTCTTGGTTTCATCAATTTTCTTAATTGTTTTCTTAGTTTCCAATTTGTTAATTTCAGCTCTGATCTTGATTATTTCTTTCCATCTGGAACTCTTAGGATTGTATTGCTCTTGTTTTTCCAATGCCTTTAGGTAAATGGTTACGTTATTTACTTGAGATCTCTCTGTCTTTGTTATGAAGGCTTTTAGTGCTATGAATTTTCCCCTTAGGACTATCTTCATTGTGTCCCATAAGTTTTGGTATTTTGTGATTTTATCATTCAGTTCTAGAAATTTTTATTTTTTTAAAAAAAATTATTTATTCATTTGAGAGACAGGAAGAGGCAGAGAGAGAGAGAGGTCGGGGGGAGAGAAAGGGCAGATCAGGACCTCCAGCCATTGCAAACAAACTCCAGATGCATGTGCCACCTTGTGCATCTGGCTTATGTAGGTTCTGGAGAATCAAACTTGGGTCCTTAGTCTTCACAGGCAAGCACCTTAACCAGTAAAGCATCTCTCTAGCCCATTCTAGAAAATTTTCAATTTCCTTTTTGATTTCTTCCACAACCCATTCATTGTTTAATAGTATGTTGTTCAGTCTCTAGGAACTGGTGTGATTTCTGCTCTTCTCTTGTTAATTTATAGCTTTTATGCATTGTGGTCTGATATGATACAGGAAGTTATGTCAATTTTCCTGAATTTATGGAGGCATGCTTTATGGCCTGATATATGATCGATTTTGGAGAAGGTTCTGTGCACTGCTGAGAAGAATGTATATTCTATAGAATTAGGGTGGAATGTTCTGTATATGTCTGTTAGGTCTAATTGATCTATGATGTTGTTGAGATCTATTATTTCCCTCTTGATTTTCTGCTTGGATGATCTATCTATTGATGGTAGAGGGGTATTGAAATCCCCTATTATGAGGGTATTATAATTTATTTGTTGTTTGTTGTTGAGTAGGTTTTGCTTTACAAACTGTGGTGCATCAGTGTTTTGTGTGTGTAGATTTATGATTGTGATGTCCTCTTGTTTGATCATTCCCTTGATGAGTAAGAAGTGTTCTTCTTTGTCCTCTGATTACTTTTGGTTTGAAGTCTATTTTTTCATATATTAATATAGCCACACCCACTTGTTCCTTATTTCCATTTGCTTGGAAAATCATTTTCCATCCTTTCATCATGAGGAGGTGTTGATCCTTAGTGGTGAGGTGGATTTCTTGAAAATAGCACATGGAAGGGTCCATTTTTCTCATCCACCCTGTTAACTTGTGTCTCTGTTGGGTAAGTTAGGACCATTAATATTTAACGTTATAACTGTGAGGCTCTATTTAGTCCCTGCCATGTTGGATGCTTTCTGGGGTTTGGTTCTTTCTTGGGCTTTGAATGCTTTTGTGCCTGCTCTAGCTTTGGTTACTGTGATCTTCCTCTTGTAGGATCTTGAGGTTGGTTGTTCAGCTCTTCTGTGTGGAGTATTCCCTGAAGTATTCTGTGTAGGATTGGCTTCATGTGAACATAATCATAGAGCTGGTTTTTGTTATGGAAGGTTTTCCTTTCACCATCTATTATGAAGGATACTTTCACTGAGTACAGTAGTTTGGGCTTGAATCTTTGAAGTGCTCCATTCCAGGCCCTTCTGGCTTTCATGGTTTCCATTGAAAAATCTGAGGTAATTCTGATGGATTGCCTTTATATGTAGTGAGTTGTTTCTCTCTTGCTGCTTTTAGCAGTCTCTCTTTGTTTTCATTGTTTAGAGTTTTCTTTTTTAAACAAATTCAGCTGTTTTATTTTATTTTATTTATTTGACAGAGAAAGAGGGAGAGAGAGAGAATGGGCATGCCAGAGCCTCAAGCCACTGCAAATGAACTCCAGACATGTGCGCCCCCTTATTCATCTGGCTAATGTGGGTCCTGAGGAATCAAACCTGGGTCCTTTGGCTTTGCAGACAAATGCCTTAACCACTAAGCAATCCCTCCAGCTCCATTGTTTAGAGTTTTAACTATGATGTGCCTTGGAGTGTTTCTTCTTTGGTCCAGTCTGTTTGGTGTTCTGTGAGCTTCTTGTATCTGGATGGGTCTCTCTTTTGAGAGAGTTGGAAAGTTTACTTCAATAATTTTGTGAATATGTTTTCCATGCCTTTGGCCTAAATTTCTTCCCCTTTCTGAATCCCTCTGTATAGCTCCTCTGCTCATATCAGTCAAGATCAAAACAACCAGTCATTTCAGCTCTGTTAAAACTCTGGGTGGACCATAGTTCCTTTGAAATCTCATAAAGATTAGCAGACACAATCTTTTCCAATAACAGAGAGACAGGAGAAACTGAGTAGAATGTATTTGACTTACCACTCACCTAACACACTTAATCCCTTTCAGAAAGCTCTATGAAATATTGGAAATTAAGATAGAAATTTTCCTTCTCCACATTTTTTCTTTGTAATTGATTAGTAGTTACTTAGTCACTGATAGTGAAGTGTCTGTGGGGAAGAAGATGAAAGTTGGAAGAACCTTCCTGTCTTCTGACATGGTGGAACACCTTATTTTGGTCTCAAGGCTAAAAGCAAACTTTTCACCTGATGTTCAAAGTTTTTCCTTCCACTTATCATCCTTATGCAGAATCTCTGTGGCAGCCAAGGGAGAATTTATTATTGATGAAGAGGGAAGAAAAAGGAGAGAGGGAGAGAGAAGGAAGAAGAAAGGTAATGCGACAGGAGAGAGAGGGGAGAAGGAGAGTGCTGTGAGATCAAAATGATCACTGAAGAATGGGGATAATTCTATAGATCTGCGGAAGGCGGAGGGAAAGAAGACAGAATGCATCCAGGCGAGGAATGGAAATACCAACAGTGACTGTTTCCAGTGGGAAATGTGGGTGGGGTTGGTGCACCCAGGAACAAACTGACAGTAAATGGCAAAGCAGGTCATGTTGAAGAGCAGGGGAAACCAATCTGGAGATACAGGAAGAAATTGGTTGGAGGTGGGCAACAAAAATAAGTGGAAGCACTGAAATTTTGTGAAGTAGAAAGCTGCTGAAAGCTTTTTTTTTTTTTTTTTTTTTTTTTTTTTTTTTTTTTTTTTCCACTCTATCATTTTATTTAACAAAGTTCAATCCAAGCCCACAGGCCTGCTATCTTTCAGCTTTTGAGAAGGCATGTCAATAGACTCATAGTGACATTGTTGATGATTTAAATATCTAGCTAATAATTCTTTTTACTATGCAGATAGTGTTTGTATTGAGCCTTCATTCAGGTTTCGGGATTTTTTTTTTTTTTTTTTCCTTTTCGGTTTAAAATTTTTTGAGGTAGGGTCTCGTGCTAGGTCAGGCTGACTTGACTATGTATTCTCAAGGTGGCCTCGCACTCAAACTCATGGCGATCCTCTTACCTCTGTCTCTCAAGTGCTAGGATTAAAGGTGTGTGGCACCACAGCTGGATGAGAAGTCTTTAAAAAAAAAAAAAAAACTAGTTTTATTTATTTGAGAGAGAGTGAGAGAGAGAAAAGGACTCCAGACACATGAGACACTTTGTGAATCTGGATTTAAGTGGGTACTGGGGAATTGAACCCTGGCTTTGAAAGCAAGCAAGCACCTTTAACTGTTGAGCCATCTCTCCCATCCTTGGGAATTCTTTATTGGATGTCTACTATATGCTAGGCATTCTGGAAAATTTCAGGGCTACAGGAATGGACAAGATCAAAAGAGACTCCATACTCCCTGAACACACATTCTAAGAATACTCATTTTGATGATGTTCTTATGCTTTGATCTTGAATCTCAGATGGAATTTTTTTTCAGTAAACCTTTGCCTTTCTTTTGTAAGTGCCTTTTCTTTTAACCTAACCAATCAAGAAGTTGATTAATACATAGCACTTTAACTTAGGAAATGCTCTCAGAGCCTTTCAAATTTCTCTGGACCCAGTCGGCTTGTTGACTTACTGTATTTAGGAAAGGTACACCCTTGTCATATCTGTTCTCTTGGTATATTGAGAGGGAGTCAGGTAGCTTTGTTAGGTAGTTTAGGGTGACTGGGCCCCAAAAGTAAAGGCAGAAATGTCTGCCCTACCAATCTCCACTTACCTAGAGATCAAGATCAAAGGATGATCTGATTTGATATCTCTTGCCTCAAGGAGTTCCCTAGTTCTGTTTCCACAAACACCCTGAGCCTCTCCTGGAAGGGAGGTCTCATTTCTTAGAATTTGAATCTAATTGTGACATTGTGGTTGGTCAAGTTCAGCCGCCAGAACTTGGCATCATGGCTGGCCTCTTCCTGAGCCTGCCCCCCAGCCCAGACCAATTAGCCCTTGGGCCCACTTGAGCCTGAAGGTGAAACCCACCACAGTAACTTTATAAATAGATGTGTTCCAGGGGACAAGTCCCTGTCTTAGCTGGCTCCTGCACTTCCAGGTTCTGGTAAGCTTCCCTCATCTGGGTCCACTGGGCCAAGGCAAGGGGGACCTCCTCTCCCTTCCCCCCACTTGGGCTCTCTATCCACTTCTGCTCTCCTCATGCAGGAATTCTCTGCACTTTCTTCCCTATCTTTCTTTTAATCTAATAAAGTTTCTCTGAAACTTACCCTCTAGTCTGTGGACTTTAATTCTTATTTATAAGACAAGAATCCAAGGTACTCTAAATTTACGAGAGCATTGGCATATTGGTGTATTGGCAAGAGAACCCAAAATTCCCATTTCAATATGTTGTCTACCTATTTACACTAGACTATGGGCATCTTAAGCAGACTCTCCTCTTGTCTCTACATCACCAATGTATGTCTTCAATAAAGGTGGCTTAAACGAAAGGAATGAGTGGAGGGGTAGATGTGAGTCTCTTTACCTGAGTGTTTCTGTTTTTCCTTTTGGCACAAGTTTTAGGGAGAGAAAGAAGATGACTACCGTAAGCAGCCAAGGGGAGTTCTGTGTTATCTTTATGTAGGTGATTACATTCTTGAAATCCAACTGTGTTTACTTCTGCTTGTCTGGCTGTTTGGAATGTGGCAGTGGAGCTGGGTCTCTTGCATTAGAGTAACATAAAAATGACATGTCCTATGCATTTTTTCATTACCTTGGTGGCTGCAATTTGAGCCCACTTTATAAATCACAACAGTTTAGTAAATCTTAATGCTATGTGCATTTCTGTAACTCGGACTATCTGATAAATTGTGAAGCTGCTTCTTCTACTTTGTAGCCTTGAGGTCTGGGTAACAAACGTTTGGATGTCACCATGGAAATTGCTACTTCCAAGACATTGTCTACAATTTTCCCTGGCAGCTCCGTAGTAGAGAAGTCTTGGAAAACGCCTAGAGAATTCTTCCTAGAAAACTTGGAGTCTTTGGAATTCACTCTGGATGCCAAAAACAGTGAAAGAACGCATTTGTCTTGCTTGAGTCTTGCCGGATGTTGTTTTGCTCACCCATTCCGTTAATTTTTTTTAACTGAATATTTGTTCAACTAAAAAAAAAAAAAAAAAGTAAACATTGTAGATTTCAAGGATCATTGTGCTCTGTGTGAATGCGCCAGTCAAACTCTAGGTGGCGCTCCACATCGGGCTTGGGAGGCAAGGAAGGAGCACGCGGAGCTGGGAATGGAAACCGAGCCACAGGGCACTGGGACTGATGCTGGACTGGGGAGAGAGTTTACCGTGTGGAGGTGGAGGGTGGGGAGTGTGCTTGGGTTTCATTTGGAAAAACAACATACACCATGTTGTAATATAATTTGCATTTAGATTTCTATTTGGAAAAATGACATAAAAATATCCAAATTGACACCACTCTCTTCTCTGCCTAGCCTCGGTTGGAGTCCTTGTGCAATTCTTCATGACAACTGCATCATGATGGGAACTGTTTAAATATTTGTTTACTAACTTCTCTGCTTGAAGTTCGTGATGCAAAGGCCTGACCACACTCAATAACTATGTTTTTGTTGTTGTTGTTGTTGTTTGTTTTGTTTTGCTTTTGTTTTTGTTTTTGAGGTAGGGTCTCACACTAGCCCAGGCTGACCTGGAATTCACTATGTAGTCTCAGGGTGGTCTTGAACTCACCGCCATCCTCCTACCTCTGCCTCCTGAGTGCTGGGATTAAAGGCTGTTGGTTCACTGGCCTGTTGTTTCATTCCTCTGATCACGTATCCTTTCATTTGATCCTTTATTCATTTCCTTATGTCTGCTCTTCCTCCTATACCACCCTGCTCTTATCCCCGCCCACTCCATCTCTCCCCTGCTCATTGCCCACTTCTTCCTCTTTTTATGTGAGATTTGAAAGTGAAGAAACATTAATGTGAGGAAATAAATATATGAAAATTACGTTTAACTAGGTAGGAAAGGGGATGTTTTGCCAATACAGAAGAGACAGGGCTACCCTCCATTCGTTTCTTCTGGAGCCCTAGCTTTAAGAGCAGGAGCTTCATCTCCTGGATTGTGGCAACCTGAGGCAGGAGGCCAGCTGGGTCCATCCATTTAAATAGTCTGGAATGGAGACAGTTGGCTGGAATCGCAAGTGCTATCTTGGCTCACTCCGTGGTACTTCAGCTTTCATAAACTGCTGGGGATTGGAGGTTCCAGCATGAGAGATTCCCCAGTCGTAGAGTCCGACCTGCATAGTGCACTCTCAAAACTAAAGCCACTTGCTTGCCTCTTAAAGTCTTTTTTCTCATGTGTGTATGTGTGTGTGTGTGAGAGAGAGAGAGAATTTGAGGGGAGAGTGTGTGCATAGCCCAGGTGTGTGGAGGGCAAAGTATAACCTCAAGTGTCAATCTACCCCTTTCACCTTGTCTGAGGCAGGGTCTCTTATGGTTCACAGTCATGTATACCAGACTAGCTGGCCTTTGACCTTTGGGATTCTCCAGTCTCTCTATGCCTCCTATTGCCATAGGTGCCTTGGGATTATAGCCATGTGTGCCACTGAGTCCAGCTTTATGTGTTCTCATATGTTCTGGATATCTGAACGCCTATTGTCAGGCCTGTGCAGAAAGTACCTTTAACCACTGGATCATCTCTCCAAATCCCTCTTAAAGCCCAGGAAAGATGGAAAAGAAGAAGGGAAGGAGGAAAGGAGGGAGGGAGGAAGGAGAGAAGAAAAGGAAGGAGCAATGGGAAGGGAAAACAAGCCAAATTTTGAAAAGTATCAATTGTTATTCACATAGACCCAACTCACTTAAACACATTTTAAAGTTGATATGAACTGAAAACAAACGTGACATTGGCAGTCTCCTCTCTGTTCTCCCCTGAAGTGATCGGAGTGGAAAGCCCAGATTTTGGAAGAATGTATCCCCCAAATCCTTGCATTATTTCCAACCACAGAAACAAAACAGAGGGCTGGAAAGGAACTTGGAGGCACTGATGCCAAACCCCTTTTGTTCGATGAAGATAATGAGGCTCTCTGGTGAGTAACTTCCTTGAAGCCACTGAACTCAGCTGTCAGAGCCAAAACTCATGTCTTCTGGCTGGTTCTGGGCCCTTCCTTCCTACTTTACAGGCTGCAGTGTCTTTGTCAGTTAAAATGAATTTCACACAAATGCTCCATTATAAATATATTTTCTCAACTCTCATTCTTTTGTGTAAAACCTCACAGGAGACCCAGCTTGTAATGGCAAAGGAAAAATACTGTGTATTCCTTTTTAAAAATGGTCAAAAGGAAAGGAAACTTGAAAGCATATAAATGTCACAGCTCCTTGTGAGTGGGAACTTATCATTATTGTGGGGGTCATAAAGAACTTACTAGACAGGTTCCAGTTAATTCCACATGTAGTGCATACTTTTGAAAAGATTCCAAAATACTTCCCAGTGTTCTCACATAGAGTGTGTGCATCGGTCCCATGTAAGCTGAGAATGATTTACCCTTGTGAAATTATTTGGGATAACCTGCCAACGATATGAATGATTCTGTTTGCCTACTGCCTTAAAATAATTGATCTTGAATACATTAAGCTAATTAAAATAGGCAGGTCCTACCTATCTTTCCAGAAAATTAAAAAAAATCCTCTTTTAGTTGTGGTTCTAATGTCAGGAAAATAATTATTTTAAAAAGAGACTAGAATTTGCTTCAATCTGTTACAACAAAGCCAAAGAATTTAGTTTAAATATATTAATAAAATTTTATTAAAATATTAGATATTTAAAAAAATATTAGATATTTTTAGTCAGTCTTTTTACTTACTAAAGGGTTATATTCCAAAAGTCAGTGGGTAAATGAGTTGTCTGGAATTTGGAGTGTATTTTCCCATAGACACAATGTCACCCATAGCAGTTAGTTCCCAGACTACCCTTCAACTACTGTTTAACCCCTACTGTAGCAGCCTGCTGTGTACCTCAGAATCATTGCTTTATTTTAGTATGATTACTTAATCAGTACAAAAGTTATCGATGATTTTAGAGGTTGCTTTAAGTGCTAATGTCTAAGAAAAGCAGTTTCAGTTACAGGTGATTGAGATCATAGGTAGAGACTTTTATATTATTTCTGTAGAAGACTTGGAGTACTTTGAAGACTAAGGAAAGATGATACCAACATTCTCTTTTATTTATCTCTTTTATTTAATGGTGCTGCTGGCTTCCAGAAAGTGCAAAAGGGAGAAGGAAAGTGTTAGTGCCTACATTGCTTGTAAATGAGCATATTTAGGATTTTTAATAAATGGGAATTTGTTCCTTGGGGTCAGGGTTTCTAGATTTTTTAAAGATCTGAACTCTCAGTTTAAATATATGTATATATATATATATATATATATATATATATATATAAGTGTCACCTTACACATTTCATTGGACATCATCCTTGTCTCTTGCTGTCAATTGCTCCTCTCCAGATTCCATCTGGAATTTGGAATGCACTTAGAGAAGTGGCTATGCATGGACACTGGAAATATAAGGAGATCCATAGCCATGCCTTTCAGTCTCCCTTCAAGCTCTATAGCTACTGTGAAGAAAGTTGCATTCCCACAGAGAACTTGTCAGACTGGAAGAAAATTATGACAAAAGGTCTCTAAAAAGGCCTCTGGAACTTGGGTCTTATCTCATTTCACAAGCCAAAGGCCACTTTCCTAAATCAAATAATGATACAAAAACTATCTTTATCAAGTGTTATTTTGACATCACTTCTCTTTGTACAAGTGGACAGGCATGCCCATTGTCTCTTTAAATAATTTTTAAACACTCCTGAACTTTGGCTTAGAGATTGTCATTTGAAATGACTTTGCCTCCCTAGACATATCAACTCATATATGTTTTTTTTTTTTTTACTTCAACCTGGCAAAAGTTATTGTCTCTCATAAAACTTTACCCTCTCTCTTCTCTAAGCCATCACATAAACCATTTCTCCTGAGTATATATACCCTTTCTCAAGCAATATCCATTACACTGTCAACTTTCCATGGAGGTTAATCTGCTAGTGAGAATTTAAGTATTCTCCTGGGGCTGAGTGTTCTCACAGAGAATGGAGCTTAGATGTTGAAGTCAGCCAGTCCAAGTTCAAATCCCACTTCTTTCACTTACTAACTGTATCCATTTGGCAAACTAATCTTTCTAGAACAATGTTTCCCAGTGTAGAATATAATTATCATATTAATAGCACCAGCAAAGCATTTGTTTGATGGTTAAATGCTACACACAAGAAACACAACGGAAAGTAAACACTTCATAACATTTCCATAAATATTAGCTGCCATTATTACAAGTCTTTTGTAGTATGAAATTATCAGGTATTTGTACCAACATGAGTACAGAAAGATATCCAATACATCGAAGCAATTTTTTATGAGTGGAAAGATTAGAGACTAATACCCAACCATAGTAACTGTATGAGTTACATTTCTTGTTGCTGCGACAAAACACCTGACATACACAACCTAAGGAGGAAGGGTATATCATTGCAGTTCAAGGCTACGGTCCATGAAGCAGCTGGTTGCATTGTATCTGCAGTCAAAAAGAAGAGAGCCATGAGTATTAGTGCTCAGCTATCTCTCTTTTGTTTATCCCATCCAGGACCTCAGCCTATGAGATCGTTCTCCCCACAGTTAAGGTGGATCTTCTCACTTCAGTTAACCTATCAAGATACTTCCTCCCTAGTTTTCCCAGAGACTAATGTAATTTAGATAAGGCCTCACAGGCATGCCCAGAGGCTTCTTTCCAACATGATTCTAGGTCTGGTCAAGTTGACAATCAGTATAAACCATCACACCAACCATAGTTGACTATGTAACCATTCATGAGTCATGCTCTCAATATTGGGAAGTACTTACGACTGTATTGTTGAGTTTTGAGAAAATGAACCATAAAACCCATTGAGTGTGATATTTAGAGGGGAAATATGTGCTTAGAAATAAGTGGAAGAATGTCCACCAAAACAGTAGATTATAATCATATAAACAGAGAAAATGTATGTGCAGTGTGGATGGGTATTTGGATTCTGAGTGATGTTTTTATGTTTGTATTTTTCTGCCTCTCCTATAGTTTGTGCCTTTTATAATTAGGAAAATTATAGTCTGTTGAAAAATGCTGTATAAAGTTTAGCCTTCTTAGATGCTCTCCTCCTGGCTCCAATTAATTCAGACATCCAGCTCATCCATTCCTTCCTTGCCTTTCTCACTGACTATAGATTTATGTTCCTGGTGCACAGCTGCAGTTGGTTTTGAATAGTTGGCACAGTCTCTGGTTGGTATTTAGATATATTTATGTGGGTTCTCTCATCTGAGTACATTGCCATGAGTGTATCTTCCTTGTTTTCTCGGAAATTTGTGCATAGTGACTTAGAAGCTCTTTGTCCCAAATGTTAGCTGACAGTGGTCATTGTCAAGGAATGAAAGAAACTTGACTAAATTGCTTCATTATAAACAGCAAAATTTATTGGGAGTTACATCTCAAATGTGAGGGATGGAGAGGCTTATATACAAGTTGGGAATTTTGCCTTGTGCCTGAGACAATACTGTGTGTTTATGTAGCTATTTCATTTCCTCCAGGGACTCAGAAATACCACATTCCCAAGGCCCCTTGCATTGAGAAAGGGTTACATGTCTGTTCCAACCAATGAAATGGGAGCAGAAGTGGCACACACGCTTCCAAGCATTAAATCATTGTGTGGGTTCTTCCATGAATTCTTGCTTTCCCTGGTTTCTGCTCTTTATTGCCTTAGGGTGACTTGAAGCCACAATATAATAGTGCCAAAATATGGGAAAGACCATGATCCCTTAGCTTCTACTTAGAGGGTAAGCCACCCAAGAGAATTACCTGAATATCAGCATCTGATATGAACAATGTATGTAAGAAAGATGAAATGTTTATTTCATGAAAGCCTTGAGATCTGAGGGTTGTTTCTGTAGTATCCCTATACAAACCAATAAGAGTCTTAGATAAATTATAAAATAATTCTAGGTAACATATTCTGAGTATAATATAGAAATACTATTACAGTGTGTATGTAAATATATGCCAAGTGCAGCATATTATAGTGTAATCTGTATTTATTATTATTATTATTGTTTTTCGTTGTTGTTGTTTTTCAAGGTAGGGTTTTGGTGTTGCCCAGGTTGGCCTGGAATTCACTGTGTAGTCTCAGGGTGACTTTGAACTCACGGTGATCCTCCTACCTGTGCCTCCCAAGTGCTGGGATTAAAGGAGTGTACTACCATGCCTGGCTAATAATGTGGTTTTTTTTTTTTTTTTTTTTTGTGGTAGGATCTCACTCTAGCTTAAGCTGACCTGGAATTCACTATGTAGTCTCAGGGTGGCCTCGAACTCACAGTGATCCTCCTACCTCTGCCTCCCAAGTACTGGGATTAAAGATGTGTGCTACCATGCCCAGCTTCTAATATGTATTTTTTTAAGTTGATGTTTAATGCGTTACTTTACCCCCACATCTTTTGCTTGCTTGCTTTACTCAATCCTGTTAACAACTTTGATGAGTAGTAATATATTTATCTGTGCGTAGTTAAAAGAAATTTAACTACAGAATAGTTAACTCCTTTGACCTAAGCTAGAACCAAGACTTTTTAGCCACAAACACTGTGCTCTGTCTATGTTAGACACTGACTCTTTGCAACTTGGCATATATGCTATAAAAATCTTGGATAGTGATTAATAATTAAATCATTTTTTAGAAAAGAAGGTGCTTTACCTAAATGATGTAGGCAGTGTTTCTCACAGATTGATACCAGTAGAAGTAAATCAAATATCTCAAAGAACAGAGTTCTAAGGAATGACTTTGGGAAAACACTGGGTTAAGCCAGTGGGATCAGGATTTTCTGTTGGTTATTATTCTCAGAGCGTTCACTTTAAGACTTAGAAGCTCACTAGATGTGGCAGGCAGCACTTTTGACTATAGTGCTCTTTCATGGTGGAAGTCTCATGAGAATACTGCTGCAGGGAATAGCTTTGATTCTCTACTGCATGCTGGTCCACTTGAGTTTAACCTGTTCACATCCACTTAGGAAATTTCTCAGCTAGTATTGGAGTAACAACAATTCTCAAGCCATCTAATCAAAGTGAAAGGTGACTTTTCAAGAATAAAAGAAAAAAAAAAGTGCTCATTTGCTTTTGAGCTTATTCCAAATAAGAGCAGGGCAAATTCATTGCAACTGAATGACAGGAAATATAAATATGGAAGAGAAAAAGCTATGTAAACCAACTAGCTTCTAGTCAACTAACCAGCCTAGTCAGGTCAGCCTATGGCATTTACTACCACAGAGGGCTGTAAGGCAGAGTAGACCTGGATTTGAGGAAGGATTAGACAATTTTATGAGCATGACTAGCATTTAAAGTTATGTGAACTAGAACAAAAAAAGACACAAGGAAATGAAGTCTCATGTTCCAGGATGTAAATGGATCACATGTGGAGGGAGGGGCCAAAAGGAATTCCCACCTCTCACTCCAGCATGGGGTATTGCCTAATGGCCAGGTGCAACAGGCTTGACTTTCCCTCTTTATTTTTTTTTTCCTTTACTTTGGTACATCAGATTCTGGCTAAACAAGAGGTGGAGATATTAGTGGGGACAAACAGTGATCTGATTCCATGGGGCAACTCCTATTGAAAACCAAGATAACACAAATATTTTTAAATCTTCAAGTTGAACCCAGGCTAAGGATTGTGTTTTGTAGATGGGCTCTCTGTTCTTTTATTAAGAGAAGATTCTTTTGGGAGAGCTAAGGATATTTGCATTCCTTGCATGAGAAGAATTTACAATTCCCAACCTACACATTGTTCAAATGAATAAAAGGAATTGGAGAATTTCCACAAGGTAAGGTAAGTTCATGTTTATTAGTGGAGATTCCTGAACTAGGATGGGTCTGATCTGGAAAGACTATTTCAAAACACTCCTTACATTTTAAGCAGAAAAATGAAAAAGTGTCTTTGAGCTGCAGTGTCTGAGCTGGGTGATGATTGAAAACCCTGGAAGAGGGGATGGCAGATTTTATGGGGCTGGGTAGGTTCTCACTCTCCATCTCTCCATGGGAAAATTTGTGAAAATATTCAACTCTAGCAATTCGGTGAAAAACATTTGGGCCCCAGGGAGTCAATGAGAACTAAATTTTATTGAAGGAGTCCCATCTGGGACCAGAAGAATTAAGAAGCAGAACCATGGGAGACAGGCAAGAAGAAGAAAAGCAAAACCAGTGTTATGGTACAAAGAGTTAGTCTTTCAGCTCATTTCCAGTGCTAGGACTTTCTGCAGTTAGAAGGAAGAAGTAGGCAGATAAGGCTCTTTTTCATTGCAGGACATTTGTTGACTGTTACCTAAATTACTTGATGTTCATTCCAATAAGAGTCCTATGTATCATTTGCTTAGGGAAGATTTTTCCTCTTGCTTCCCTTGACAACAATACACAATGTTTTTGATGCAGCCCGTTGTACCCTTTCTACCCTAGCACAAGAAAAACTAAAAACTACAACTACGCAGTCAGTTTTCTAACCCTCTCTTGCCCCTAGACTTGGCTGTGAGACATAGTTCTGGCCTTCTCTAGCTTGGATGTTTCTAGGAAATAATTTTCTTTGGGTTAAAAGGGGAGACAGATTGGGGGAGATTTTTTTTTCTCTTACTTCCAGTCTTTGAGATAGTTTTAAAATAGCATGATAGTTGTTTTGTGACTACGAAGACAACAAGCCCAAGGATCAAAGTCACCATGGTAGAGCTGACTAGAGGGAAAGAGAAAAATCTTGAGTTTGTAATGATATCACTGAGCTTCTGTTACAATCATTGAACCATATGCATCTTAATTTCATGTGAAGCTACCTTAATCAGTCTATATCCCAATACAGCCTGATGCCCTCTCTCTGACTGGTAATATGACCACTGACAAGGTGCCAATGGGCTCCATGTGAATGCAGAACCCCAAAGAAATCATGACCTATAGTTTCTGTCATCTCAAATCACTGATATTCACAGATATAGACCAGCATAGACCTTGCTTGATTAGGGTCTGAGAACTGGCTGGCTAACGTTGGCAGGGGCCAAGGTCATGCATACAAGTTTGGAGGGAGCAGAGTCATAGAGGTGAAAACTCAACATGAGAAAGAACAGGAAGATTTCACTCCTTATTTCAGTCTTTCTTTCTGTTTTTAAATCCCATTTTTTCTTTGTTTCTTCCTTTGGTTTGGGAGAACAACTTTTGCTTTTCTATTTTGTCATTTCTGAAGTTACTTACTTCTTCAATATGTTAAAGCAATAAGAAGCTGGCTGACTGATTCATAATTGTGCCCAAAAATATATGTATGGAATGTGCGACATGCTCTATTAAATATACAGAACTTCATCTACAAAGGATTCCAATCCCTCCAGCACTGTCCGAATGTCACATCCTTGTAATCAAGTGTCATCCCAGACCTTGTGGGTGACAGAATGGGATGACCCAAGAGGTCAGGAGGTGTTATTTTCTACACTAACATACCCACTTTAAAATTTTATTTCAAAAATCTCTGCCCTGATTTCCCTTTTGTGGAGTTTGGTTTCTGTTACACATGAGCAGGGAGTTGTGGTGTATGATATACTTTGTGACTCAGTTCTTGTAAAAAATATCTGCTTCTTTTTCTTTTATGTCTATTTTTTTAAAAAGCATGCTGGGCTCAGAGCACAGAATCAGGTTTCAGTACTGAAAGAGATGTATAGGAAATGCAGTTTTCCTGGAGGGCATGCATTTAACATCCATACTTGAATATAGTATATAAGATGGAATAAAAGTCCTCTAGAAAGATGGTATCTATAATTCCCTGAGGGTCTCCTGAATATACCAAGTAGTACTTACCATGTGACAGATTGGGGGTGAAATATGTTGTGCATTTGGGTTTTTCAGGTTGTTTTTCATGTGATGTATTGGAGAAGCTGTTTTGTTTTTGTTTTCCAAATAAAGGTTCGGTTGAGATTAAGCAATAGGGTTTCTGTCCAGCATACTGTGATTCTGTAGGTAGTCATGTGTGGTGGCATTGGGACTGTTCCTTTTGCCAGGTGTTCATTTACCTGATGTCATGTTTCCTCAGCATCATTGTCAGCATGGCCAGAGACAGACACTCCTCAAAGTGTTGAGAAAGTTTCTTGGTTCCCATGAAACAAAGGGAGTCACTTTTGAAAGTTCAGCAATGAAGCCTCAATTGACCTACTGAGAGACTAGTCTAACTACTGTTTAGCATCCCTTACTTACAAAGATCCCAGACAAGTCAAGAAGCTTTCTGTCTATTTCCTTGGTTTTCAAGTACAAGTGGGACAATGTTAAGCATTTCTCACAAACTTGTAGGAAGAAATTGCATTTGAAATGGTTATGAAAAGATGGTCAACATCATTCATCCTTATGGGGTCACAAATTAAAACAACAATAAAACAGCATTATACATCCATTATGGTGGCAAGACTCCAAAACACTGACAATATACCAAGTACTAGCAAGGATGCAGAGCAACAGGGATCTCATTCTTTCTTTGTCAGGATGCAAAATGGTTCTAATGCTCAGGAAGAGGGCTTTAGCAGTTTTCTACAAAACTAACCATTTTTTTTTTTACCATCCAGTAAAGATGATTGTTGATAGTTTCCAAACTAAGGTACAAGCTTATGTCCACACAAAGATTCAATCATGAAAAATCCCAGCAGTTTTCTTTGTAATTGCCAAAACTTATAATCAATCAAGATTTCCTTCAATAGGTGAATAGATTGACTGAAGTAGAGTCATACATTAGATAGAAACAAACGACAAATATATGGAGGAAACCTGAAGGCATATTGATTACTAGGTGAAAGAAAACCAATCTGCAAAGATTGTTCACTATACACTTAACAACTACATGAACATTCTGAAGAAGGCAGAAATATGGAGAGTTTAAAAAGATCTGTGGTTCCCAAAGGTTTGGGGAGAGGAAAGGAGAGATGAATAGGTGGAACACAGGGGATTTTCAAGATAGTGGAATTATTTTTCCAGTGCTATGAGAGTAAGCATATGTTATTATACAGCCATCAGAACCCATAGAGAATACAACACAGAGTGAGCCATAATGGAAACTATGGACCTGGGTTGAAAGTGATGTGTCATTGTTGTCTTATCAATTTTAACAGAACATACCCAGAGTGTTGATGGTATGAGAGGTTGGGTTTGTGTGTGTGAAAGGGTGCTATATGGTTCTGTACTGTCTTCTCAGTTTTACCATGAATCCAAAATTTCCCTTAAAAAGGAAATCTATTAATTGGAAATAAATTTTAAAAATTAAGTAAATAAAAATAAAGCAGAAAGTAGGTGTTACCAGATATATATATTAAAAATAATTATTATATTTTAGGATTAAGTTCAGAATCAACAAGAAAAACTGTGGCTTACACAAGGAAAAAAAAAAAACAAACAACAACTTATTTCTGCCATGTGTGGTGGTGCACGCCTTTAATTCCAGCACTTGGGAGGCAGAGGTAGGAGGATCGCTGTGAGTTCGAGGCCACCCTGAGACTCCATAGTGAATTCTAGGTCAGCCTTGGCTAGAGTGAAACCCACCTCAAAAACAACAACAACAAAAAAAAAACCCAAAAAATAAAAAAAATACTTATTTCTCCTGTAAAATAAACTTAGAAGCAGGCAGTTCTGGATGGCCATGGTGATTTCATAGATGCAGTCTTCTGACTTTACTGAGGCTTCCATCTCAGCATTTGAATGTCATCCCATGATCTGGTATGTGTTTCAGTGCTTCAGCTGTTACATTTATATCCCTAGGCAGAGTGGTTAAGGAAGGGAGAATATAGGCATGCCTCATCCCTTTTCTGGAGACTTGCAGGAAGTTCCCTAGTATGCTTCTCCTATCCCATTGACCTTTAGGCAAATGGTCACACCTAGTTGGCAAAGAGTCTGGCAATATTTTTAGATATTGAATTTCTATTAACATTTTTTTGAGTAAAGAGAAGCCTAGCTAAAATCCAGGGATCCACAGATAGTGATAATGGGAACTTAGCTTTCAACATTTCTATGTGTATAAAGAGGGGAGGTTAAGAGTAGCCATAGGCTGTGAAACAAGATAGGAGACACAAAAGGGGAGGAAGAAATATTGAGAAAGGGTGGGGTGGGCCAAAAGACTCTGAATTAAACCTAATTCTTTGTACGCTAATACAGTTTTTTTAAACATTTTGTTTTATTTTATTTATTTATTTGAGAGTGACAGATAGAGAAAGGCATATATATATATATATATATATAGGCATATATATATATATATATATATATATGTATAAGGCATATATATATATATATATATATATATATATATATATATATATATATATAGAGAGAGAGAGAGAGAGAGAGAGAGAGAGAGAGAAAAGGCGCACCAGGGCCTCCAGCCACTGCAAACAAACTCCAGATGTGTGCACCCCCTTCTGCATCTGGCTAACGTAGGTCCTGGGGAATTAAGCCTTGAACTGGGGTCCTTAGGCTTCACAGGCAAGCACTTAACCGCTAAACCATCTCTCCAACCCACAGTTTCTTAAAATTAAAAAGCTCAGAAGAGTTAGAAACTGCAAAAGTACACAGAGACATGAAAACGAGCACATAGCCATTCAATATGGGGCAGTTTGTTAACATGACAGCATTTTCAGGAAGGGGCGCGACTGTGCCCAGCTGTGCTGATGGAAGAGGCCCTGCTGGAGCAAGGACATTTTACAAGGACCCAGGAGAATGACGACAAAACGGAGCAGTTGAGAAGTATTAGAGCAGAAGTGTAGAGAGAAACTTGTGTGAAAGAAGGTCAATTGCTGTTTGACAATGAGTGCTGTGCCATCTGTTGGACCATTTTATAGTCTGCCCAGGTGCAAAAAATGCTTAGGCAGTGAGAAATTGATGTCTGTAGTTGAGGATAAACCCCATGACATCCGTTTCTCTCTTCACAATCTGTTCATCATCCCATGGGGTGGGAGGTGAGGAAGAATTCCATTCAACAACACACACTTTAAGTATCTCAGGCAATGAGACATTTTTTCTTTTGTATTTATGATAAAACACCCAAATATGTATCCAAGTGGGATTACCAGTCTGGGTTGGATCCAAGAGACTTTGGTTACCAGGACTATTTCTCATCATAAATCCCCAAACAAGTTGAGTTTTTCACTTCCTTTCCTAATCTGCTGTGGAGCACAGCCCAGTTGCTTGAAGTCATCTGCTTCTTGGCAGTGGCTACCATCCCAAGATGATGGAGCGATTCTTTTCCATATACATCATTATTATTTCTAGTATAAATATTTATCAAGTGCTCACTGTGCAATAGAGAAGAGCTCCTGCTTGGTGGTCTTCCCAGCTGAACAAAACAAACATGAGGAGAGGCTGGAGGGAAGAGGTAGAAAGGGAACCTCAGCTGGTGGGAAACAATAGCAATAGATTCCTGGCCCCATCCCTTTCATTCACATTGGAAATGATTTAGAGTTTAGTTGTCATATTTCAGACTTAGACAACATGGCTGAATGTGTTCCATAATACTTTACAGGGCTTGCTATATGCTGTGCAGGGTTCTTTGCCCTTTATAAATATGAACCCATGAAATGCTTATGGTTGTCCTGTGGAATGCCTACCATCATCGTCCCCATTTGCAGATGAGGAAAGAGAGGCAAACATTAATTTGGCTACAATTAACAGATGCAAAGGTGCTGGAGAACATCACATAACAGAACTTCCTCTGATGATAGAAATGTCCCACAGCTGCCCTGCTCACAGGGTTGCTTGCTAGCTGCTTGTAGCCTTGTGTGACAAGGGCCTGTTGCAGCCGTGGTATAGTGAGAGCACAGGTTCTGTAACACTGTGCTGTGGCTTTCTTTTGTTGAAGGAATGAGGGACAAGATCATAGACAAGCTTTTTCAAACCCAAGTCCTGACTGATGCCTTTGCTAGTTCATCATGATGCCCAATGTGTAATGTAAGTTTATGGGAGAAAATGAGCAGACTTGACTATTAAGGAAGACTGCAATAAAAACTATCTTCAGGGGCTGGAGAGATGGCTTAGCGGTTAAGCGCTTGCCTGTGAAGCTTAAGGACCCTGGTTCGAGGCTCGATTCCCCAGGACCCATGTTAGCCAGATGCACAAGGGGGCACACGCGTCTGGAGTTCGTTTGCAGTGGCTGGAGGCCCTGGCGTGCCCATTCTCTCTCTGTCTCTATCTGCCTCTTCCTCTGTCTGTCACTCTCAAATAAATAAATAAAAACAATAAAAACAACAACAACAACAAAAACAACAAAAAACTATCTTCAATGACAGTTTTCTCACAATTAGTCACAAATGAAAAGGTGAAAGGGTAGAGACTCAGGGCTGTTAGGCTCATGCATGGTGTGGTGGCTTCAATATAAAACAACCCCCATAACCTCATATGTTTGAATATTTAATCCCTTGTTGGCGGCACTGTTCAGGAAGGTTGTGGAAACTTTAGAAGGTGGAGCATGCTGGAGGAAGTATGTCCCTGGGGGCAGGCCTTGAGGTTATAAAGTTCAGCCCTGCTGCCTGTTCTTTCTTTCAACTTCTTCCTTGCTGATAGGATGATGTGACGTTAATTCCCTGCTGCTGCCATGCTTTCCCTGACATGATGGACTCCACCCTCTGGAACTTTAAACAAATAAATTCTTTCCTTTCCTAAGCCGCTTCTGATAGAGTACTTTGTACCAGGAAGGATAAAGGAACTGACATATACAGTAACATTTTTAAAACAAAAGGCAACATGGTACCAGGTTGCAAAGGTGAAGGTATAAACAACCCTTTGTGCCATCCTATCCCAGCAAGACTGGAGTTTCCCCTACTTTTTTGGACAATGACACACCCAGAAGCCATAGATCATTACTAGAAAATTTTCAGTACCAGGGATGGGATACCTTGCAGTGAGTTGTTAGCCAGGGAGGTCTCTGATGCCCCCAAAACATTACAGGCCACTACCAAGGCTCTTGGTTTCCCACCAGGAATGGATGGTAAGACCCTATTGCTGAAGGCTCCACATGCTTGGACTGCATGGCCATTGAGAAATCTTGCTGGAGCTGAGCTGAAAACCTCTTCCCTGTAGACCAGATGACAGAAAGCTGGAAGAAACTGTGCTGCATACAGCTCCATGGGAGAGAGAGAAGTCACCAGTAGAGGTAAAAAAACAGTGGACACTGCAAGCCTTAAGTTTGGCCAGCCAGGCCAAATGAGCCAATGGGTGTAATAGTGGCATGTATGTTGTGGGGGAAACCAACTGGTCTCTAATTGGACTGGAGGCCCACTCCACAGGAGGGAACACATGCCTGATACTGAAAACCTATGATAGGGGAAGTCATGAGTCCTAGGGGTATAACTCTGTTGGTATCTGCCTAAATACATATATTATGATCACCAAACTGTCCAGTAAGCACTTCTCTTAATGTTCATACCCATATATTAATGCTACTCTCACTTTTGGCTAGAGAAGCTTCTCTTTTCAGATGGTGATGACCTCTGGGATGATTCAGAAGGCACCACAGTACTGAGAAGAAGTGACAGAGGAGTGCTCAGCACTTAAGCATCTTAATCATGCCTTCCAAGGCTCAGGGTACATTGTGGAGGAGGTGGCAGAAAGAATTTAAGAGTCAAAGAGAAGGACTGCTTACAATGCACTCTTCCAGACACACTATGGCCTGGATATCCATGACCTTGCAGTACCTGCAGTAGGCACTACCTACACAAGACTATCATAATAGGAGGAAAAGATGATGATATGAAAAATAAAAAAGCGACTGAGAAGGGGGAGGATATATGATGGAGAGTGGAGTTGTGAAGGGCAAAGTGTGTGGGGAGGGGAGGGAATTACCATGGTTTATTGTCTGTAACTATGGAAGTTGTCAATAAAAAAAGAAGTTGCCTTAAAAAAAAGATAAGTCTAAACTAAGCATGGTGGTTCACACCTATAATTCCAGTACCCAGGAGGCTGAGACATCTCTATCACACCTTCCAAGGCTCAGGGTCCATTACAGAAGAGGTGGCAGAAAGAATGTAAGAGTCAAAGGAAGGGTAGGGCACATTATAGTGCACTCTTCCAGACACAAAATGGTCTGAATATATCCATGACTTTGTAGTGCCTGGCCCTATCTACAGAAGACCATCATAATGGAAGGAAAAGATGATGACATCAAAATAAAAGAGAGACTGATTGAGAGGGGGAAGGGATATGATGGAGAAAGGAGCTATGAGGGGGAAAGTGAGGGCGGAGGGAATTATCATGGTTTATTGTCTACAATTATGGAAGTTGTCAATAATGAAAAAATTAAAGTAAATAATTTTTTTGGTTTTTTGAGGTAGGGTGTCACTCCAGCTCAGGCTGACTTGGAATTCACTATGTAGTCTCAGGGTGGTCTCGAAGACACGGTGATCCTCCTACCTCTGCCTCTCGAGTGCTGGGATTAAAGGCATGCGCCACCATGCCCGGCTAAAGTAAATAATTTTTTTTAAAAAGAACAGAAGACTGGAGTTTCCTTGTTTCTCTCACCTATCCTTGTATGCACCTTTAGTTTACACAGCTTTCATACCACATTCTCCTGGACAATTGTCCTGTCTCTCCGTTGGGAAAGAACATGTTTTTAGCATGCTCTGTCTTTCCTTTAATACATAATACTATCACAGCCATGTAATACAAGTTCTGACTCCCCTATTTTACTCTCAACTATTGAAGGCCTGATTTCTCTTTGTATTAACTGATTCTCCATAACACCATGCACAGTTCTTTTCTCACATTCCATAGATTATTTTAATTTTTGTCTTGCTTACCCATGGGTAACTCTAGCATATCTGTCTGTTTTAGCATTTGCTTTGTTATATTAAGTAATCAGTGATGGTGCTTCTCTCCAGAAAGAGTATAAGCACTCTGAGTGCTTCTGTTGGCTCATAATAGCTACTCACAACCAGTGAACAACATTGTGCTGAATAAATAGATATGGTCAGAAGTTTGTAGTATATATTTTAAATACTCTGTCCTTTTTATATTATATTATATTATATTATATTATATTATATTATATTATATTTATTATATTTTGGTTTTTCGAGGTAGGGTCTCACTCTAGCCCAGGCTGACCTGGAATTCACTATGGAGTCTCAGGGTGGCCTCAAACTTATGGCGATCCTCCTACCTCTGCCTCCCGAGTGCTGGGATTAAAGGCGTGTGCCACCACACCCAGCTTATATTTTATTTATTTGAGGGAGAGATAGATTGAGAGAAAGAGATAAAGATAATAAAAGAGAGTGAAAGAGAGGGAGAGCTTCCAGCTGCTGCAAATGAACTCCAGACACATGCACCACCTTGTGCATCTGGCTTATGTGGGTCCTGAGGAGTTGAATCTGGGTCCTTTGGCTTTTCAGGCAAGTGTCTTAACTGCTAAGCTATCTCTCCAGCCCAACTCTGTTCTTTTTAAAAGCAAAATGGGGCTCTCCTTCAGTGAAATTTCCTCTTTGCAGATTTTGCATTAGGTTGTATTTAACAACTACTATTTTATATAATAACTCTGCTATGAAGAAGGAAAACATAATTTTCTCATTTAATGTAGTCCAAAATGTTATCCAAAGAGTTGACTTTTAGAGAACCAAATAGAATCCACCATGAAAAAGGTGGTATGAAATGTACCAGTTTTCTTCAGTTTTCTACAAATCTGGAAAGTTCAGCTCTCAAAGAACATGTTAGAGAATCTTAAGAAATACATGTGAAAGGTATTGAGATGTCAGGTGTAGTATCGGTGGGAGGGGCTATGATTGAGTCTAAGATCATTTGAGCAGCCTTTGGTTTGATTGATTTCATTTAACTGATTGCACAGGAGAGAGAGAATAGGAGAGGCTGAAACTGACAAATAAATATAATCCTTTAGCAGAAATTACTGTAGCTTTGCTTTAGGATTTGGGAAGTTTGTTATATTAGGAAGCAGTCATATAAATGGAAAGATGGTTTTTCAGGTCTTTTATGGCTTGTTGCAAATGATTAATTAAATGCTCTGAGTGTTTCATTAAAAGTATGCATTCCTTCCAAATTAACATGTGTAGTCTCATCATAAATGAATTCATTGGGTGAATGAAAGAAGCATTTACTTCTAAATGAATACTACTGGAAAATTTCATTTTTGACAATGATTAGATAGTCTAAATTTATGTTAATGGCAATATGAATAAATTACAGGACTAGTAGGTTTTCTGCCTTACTGTTTTTGCGTTATTTGGTGCTTATATAAGATGTTCACCAATATTAAACATTTTACTATTTACAAAGCATCTTGCTAAACAGAGAGAAAACAAAAGAATTAATTAGTAAGGTGAGATTCCTGCCTCACTGACAATTCATGGGACAGCCACAAGTGCCCACTATTTTCAAAGCATTTTGCTAGATGCTGCAGACAATAGAAAGAAAAATAAGCAATGTTTCTACCCTCCAGAAGCTCAAAATGTCATAGGGAAGACATATGCACAAAATAACTTTAATGCAAGACAGACTCTAGTAAGTAAGTGCTAAAATAATAAAGGTACAAAGTGCTTGGGGAGTATAAGGCATAGAGGGATTAGGTCTGATGGGAAAGGGATCAAGAAAGACTTCTTGGAGGAGGAAGGATTTGAGCTTGGCCTTGAGAGATGGCTGGGAATTCACTAAGCAGCTCTAGGGAGAAGAGGAAAGAAAGGGCTTGTGTGGTCTCTGGCTTGCTGGGTTGTGCTATAGAGAGGTTTTGGTGTTTCTCTGGGCAATTTTGAACTGTCACATGAAAGAGACATGTCACATAGAAAATACACAGATCAACTTGAAATTGGTCTGAAAACATAGCTATGTGACTTCAGAGAGAGAAACTACATCAGGCCTGGAGTATGGGCAACAAAAGTGACAGGTATAATTAGACATTGAGCAGATCAACATTTTTTGATTAATAAACTTGTTCTTCCTATACATTCACTCAGGAGCAAAAAAGCCAGTGCAGGAAGTTCTTTAGGTTACCCCTGACTATGATGTTTTTGTGTATTATTCCCTTAGTCTTGTTCCTAAGATAGGAGCTCTTCAAATGCTACAAACATATCCTTTGGGGTCTGTGAAGAGACTAATACACCTAATAAAATGTAGCAATGCCTCCTTTATAGCTGTATTCATCCTCCTTTATGGAAACTGACCCAAGAATATGGTGGATCTTTCAGACCTGTTATTTCTGTCTGTCCCCATCATGTGATTGCACTTGCTTGGGGTGAAAGTTATCCTTGGACTTCGACACGCTGGTTTCCTACCACTGTGCCTTAAGAAAAACCATTTCTATTTGGCCACTAGTTAGAAGTTTAAAGGTATAGAATGCTAGAGCTGGAAAAGCTATGAGAAATATCTAATCCAACCCTTTATTTTTTTTCTAAAATATTTCATTTTTGTTTATTTGAGAGAGAGAATGGGAGAACCAGGGCCTTCAGCCACTGCAAATGAACTCCAGTCACATGCGCCACTTTGTGCATCTGGCTTACGTGGGTCCTGGAGAACCAAACCGTGGTTCTTTGGGTTTGCAGGCAAGCACCTTAACCACCAAACAATCTCTCCAGCCCCAACCCTTTCATTTAAAAATATATATTTTATTTATTTGCCTGTAAAGAGAGGGAATGGGCACACTAGGGTTTCCTGCTAGTGCAAATGAACTCTGCATGCATGCACCACTTTGTGTATCTGGTTTTGCATGGGTTCTGGAGAATTGAAGCCAGGCCATCAGGCTTTGAAAGCAAATGCCTTTACTGCTGAGCCATCTCCCCAGCCCTCATTTTTAACCTTACATCAGAAGCAGGGGAATCTTGGGGAGAAATAACTTCCTAAAGCCCCACAGTGGATTGTTTGGCTTATCGGATGCAGAACTACAACTCAGGTCTCAAGGTTCCCTAGCTTTCATATCAGTTTCTTTCTCTTGCCTTCTGTATTTGCATCAGTGTGTGTGTGTGTGTGTGTGTGTGTGTGTGTGTTTCTGGGAGTTTGGCTTAAAACATTCAGTAGGCTCACATAGAATAATGTATGCTAAGCCAGAGAAATAAAAAACATTGCATCAAAACCCTCCCACTTAGAAAAACATTAGAATCCTGGGAATTTCTTGAAATATAAGAAAGCTCAGCCCCAGGACCTGCAGTGTAAACACTGTGGCTAATTTGTTGAAGTGAGATGCCATTGATGATTCTCCCTGCCTTGAGAGATGACAGGGCTCCTGGGCAGAACAAAGCAGATTGCTGGGTGACGGCAGACTGCAGAGAGTGATCAGGGGAAGACGAGACATGTTACTGAGACAGATCATCTTTCTTAAAGAGTAGTTAAAAAAAAAACTCAAAAGGAATTCCTCCCCTAGAGTTTGCCTTCCAGAGTGCAATCATTTCTACAGCTCTGCTCCAGCCCACAAAATATTGGACATAACCTAGAGTAAGCTTGGCAAGGCTAGTCCATTAGTTTCACAGAAATAGTTCTAAGGAGCAGTGAATATGGATAACACAGGGAGCAAGCCAAACACTTGATACAAGTATTTGCTATTAGAGAAGATTAATTTTCAACAGGTTTGCTTTCTAGTCATTTGCAATTTCACAAAGCTTATTCTTAGAAGCAAAGGTGGAGCTCTGCTTCTGCACTTACTTTCTTATCAAAGACAATTAATTGTAAGTTTTTCTGCAGAATAAGCTATCACCGGTGAGACTTTTACTCATTTGCTGTGGCTTGATCTGGGGTTGGCCTTCTTTTTCTTTCTATTGACTTATTTTTTCCTTTGGGACAGGGTCTCCTGCATCCCAAGCTGTCCTCAAATTCTCCTTATAACAAAGAATGACCTTGAACTTCTGATCTTTGCCACCACCTCCTGAGTGTTAGCATCACAGGTATATGCCAGCTAGTTTTGCAGTGCTGGGGATCAAACTCAGGGTCTTCCTACCTGCTAGGCAAGCACTCTACCAATTAAGCTGCAGCCCCAACAGCTTCATTTACTTTATACATTGTATTTATACAAGCATAACTATTCATTCCTGTGGAGTATTACAAATAAATGTATCTAGTTGTTCCCATCCATCAATGGAGCATCTTTCCTCTGTGGGCACCTAATCATTTTCATTCTGGTCTACAGAGGAATGAAGACTCAATGCTATAGTGGAAAGCTACCTTGGCAACTGTCAACTACTTTGGTGTGCTCATGCTCTGGATGCAGGTACATCTTGGGTTACCAGATGTCTGGTTGCTCACCCTAGGGTCGAGTGGGCACTGCTCAGGCAAGGACTCACTTCCTGCTTCTGTGCTATTTTAAGTAGCAACGTCATTTTGCCTTCATTAAACAGCACCTTAAATCATATTTCACATAGGAAATAAGACTCACTTGTGGCTTTTTAGAATGCTTACCTTCAAGAAAGTTTTAGAAAATCAGGAAATGCTCTCTAACACAGATTTTAATGGAATATCTAAATTTCTTATTAGGCTTAATTCCAGATTAGAAGGGCCACTAATAGTTAATTTTATTTGTGACTGTATGAATCACATTTTAAATTTCCGAATTCTGGGTAGAAAACAAGCCCCCCAGCCCCTGTAGTTTATAATCAAAGACATTTTCTATCTGCTGGGACACCTGTGTATTGGCAATGACGTTCCACTTTGGGCTGTGAGTGGGTTCAAGTTTGCTCTTTCTGTCTCATTGGGAATCATCTCATGGCAGATGGCAGAGGCCCAAATGGACATGCCAAACCAATGCAGCACAATAAAGCCTTTTCTTACATTCCTTTGGCTGGAGTAAGTCACATAATGAAGTCAGGACTACCTTGCCTGCCCTTAGAATAAGCATTTTAAACTTAAATGACAAGGGATATGGATGAAAAAAATCTCTGTATTTTGGTATTTTTATATATGGTGGTTTGAATGCAATGTCACCGATAGGCTCATGTGTTCCCCAGTGATGGCAATTTAGGAAAGTCGTGGGGCCTTTGGGAGATGGAGCCTTGCTGGAGGAGGTGCATCACTGGGGACAGGTCTTGAGATTTGTTAGTCAAGCCCTACGGGGTGTTCATAGTTAGGTTACTGTTGCAGCTTCCTCCCTGATGATATGACAAGATGTGTGTCATTCTTTCTCCACCATGTTGAAACTTTCCCTTGAAACTCTAAGGCAAGAAATAAACCCTTTCCTTCAATGAGCTCCTTCTAGATGGGTGTTTTTTTCCAAGCAATGAGATGGTAACTGCAACAGAAAACTGGTACCTGCAGTGGATTCATTGCTATAATGAACCTGACTATGTGGTCTTTAGTTTAACTGGCTTTTCACCAGGAATATGGAAGGACTTGGAGCTTTGAACAAGAAAAGTTTGTGAGTGTTATAAGCAGGGTTCAACAGGCCACTCTGGTGAGAGTTTGAACGGAGAGACTGTGGACTGTAAATGTTTTGCCTTATGAGGTTCAGAGAGGGGAAGAAAACGTGGTTGGGAACTAGACTAAAAGAAGTTTGCATTATGTTCTTGCAGAGAGGCTGCCCATGTCCTTAGAATTTGATCAAGGTTGAATTTAAGAGTAATGATCTGGTGTATTTGGTGGAGAAAAATTGACGGGTATAAAAGCTAAAGTTTGACACAGGAAGATATGAAGGTCTCAGGCTGGAGATTGTAGTCCTTACACTGCAATTTAAGAGATCACCATTATTGGTGATGGGCTAGCTATTCTGCATTGGGACAATAGAAAGAATGTTTACTCTTTTGAAAAGAGAAGGCCTGACAGAAGAATGCTAAAGGAGTTTTATGCCCTCAAAGTCACATCCCTCTGGATTAACAAATTTAGCAGTACCATTCACCTGGTGCTGGTTTGGAAAGTATGATAAATGCAGAAAAAGGAGGGTTATTGAGTTGTGACTGTGGTTCTGGAAGCCAATAAGGCTAGACTACTGAGTATGCTACTGCTTTTTTCTGAGGCAATGTCTTAGTCTAGCAAAGGCTGACTTAGAACTCACGGTAGCCTAGGATGGTCCAGAGCTCACGGCAATTCTCCCAATTTAACCTCTTGAGTGCTGGGACTGAAGACAAGAACCATTATAGTTGGCATGGTGGTTTAATTCAAGTATCCTTCAGAAACTTAGGTGTTCTGAATGCTACGATCCCAGCTAATGGAGATTTGGGAATTAATGCCTCCTGGAGGAAGTGTATTGTATTGTTGGAGGCTGGTTATGGGGGTTATAGTCAGTTTCTCTTTGCCAGTGTTTGGCACACTCTCCTGTTCCTGCTGTCTATCTTATATTGGCCAGGAGGTAATGTCCACCCTCTCCTCATGCCATCATTTTCCCTGCCATCATAGAGCTTCCCCCTTGAGCCTGTAAGCCAAAATAAACCTCTTTTATTCCCATAAGCTGCTCTTGGATGGGTGATTTCTACCAGCAATGCAAACCTGACTGCAACAGTAAAGTGTACCGAGGAGTAGGATTGCTACTAGACACCTGACTGTCTGGCTTTGGCCTTTTGGAGCTGATTTTCAAGATGAATTTGGAAGGACTTGAAACCTTGGGCTAAGAAATGCCTTGTGGTGCTGTAAGGACAGCTTAATGGACTATTCTGGTCAGAGTTGAAAGACCTGAATGCAGTAAGAACTATGGACTGTGAGGTTTGGCTTATGAGGATGAGAAAGAGCTTTGCTTGGACTGGGCTAGCAGTTTGTGTGAGAAGCTTGCTGTTATGCCTGTGTCCTGAGAAGTTGTGCAGGGTTGCTTTGTGTAGAAATGAACTGGAGTGAGCAGAGGGATATAGCGCAGAAAAAAAAAAAAAAAAATCTTTGGGTGAACTACTGCCCATTCAGCTGCAATTGAGAGATTACAACCTTTGAGATTGGGCCAGCTGACTTGTACTGGGCAACAGGAAGAATGTAGGCTCTTTGGAAGGGGCCTGAGTGCTCAAACTGTGTCCTGCTCTTCAAAGTCTGCTTTATTCCCCCCTGGATTAACAAATTGGCACCCTACATGGTATTGTGAAGTATAAGAAATGCAAGAAAAAGAGGGTCATTGAGTTTGCAACACAGTCTTGTGTTTTGGAAATGGCCATGGGTAGTGTGTAGCAGGTTTGCTAGATGCCTGCATGGAAACCCCATGGGGCCATGAGGATGAATCGTGGATTACAGTGGAGACCTAGTGGAGATGCCGGGACCACAAGATGGCTGCTAAGGAAAGCTATCAGCCCCAGATGAAGTTGTCCAGGACTGTGAGTAGCAAAGCTGAAGGGGCAAAATTAGAAATCCAGAGACTTGTTGCTGATTAGAATTATCAGACTTGGAGATTTGTTACTGACTAGAATTGCTGAACTTGAAGGTACAGAGTTTTATGTTTGCCCTGATAGTTTTAAATCTTGTATTGGCTGAATATCTCTTTGCTATGCCCAATACCATCTTTTGCAGTGCTAATGTTTATTTTGTACCATTATGCTTTTTGGGGGGATGTTTTGGTACTATGGCTTAGTTAGAAGATCTTGGACTATGGGGATGTATGAATATCATTAAAATTGATAAAAAGTATGGGGACTTTTAAAATTGGATGAATGCACTGCATTTTATATCATGTATGATTATCAGTTTATGGGGTCAGGGGCAAAATGTGGTGGTTGGATTCAGGTGTCCCCCAAAAACTTAGGTGTTCCCCATAAACTTAGGTGTTCTGAATACTAGGTTCCTAGCTGATGGAGATTTGGGAATTGATGCCTCCTGGAGGGAGTGTATTGTTGGGGGTGGTTTATGGGGGTTATAGCCAGTTTCCCCATCCCATTGTTTGGCACATTCTCCTGTTCCTGTTGTCCAACCAATGTTGGCCAGAAGGTGATGTCCACCCTCTGCTCATGCCATAGTTTTCTCTGCCATTGTAGAGCTCCCCCCTTGACCCTGTAAGCCAAAATAAACCTGTTTTTCCCCACAAGCTGCTCTAGGTTGGGTGATTTCTATCAGCAATGCAAATCTGATTGCAATACTTGGTTTGTTTGATTTTTGAGAGAGGATCTCACTATGCGTTCCATAATGGCCTTGGATTTTCAACTCAGCTCAGTCTAGCCTAAGACTAGAGATCCTGCAGCCCCAGTTTCTAGAATTCTGGGACTACATGTATGTACCAGAGCAGCCAGAAGTCATGGCTATCTCTTGTTTTGTTTGTTTTGTTTTGTTTTGGTTTGTGTGAGAGAGTCTCTTGTACCACAAATGTTGTAGTTGCCTTCACAGTGCTGGACAAACACCTGGCCAGAACAGCTTATGAGAAGAAAGTATTTATTCCAGATTTACAGAATCCAGAGGAAACACCTTCAATGATGGAAGAAGTTGGCTCACTTCCACAGATCCACGCAGAGAGATACCACCCAACAGCCACCAAACATGAATATCTAGCACTCAAACTGCTCTGAGCACACCTTAGCACTGGACCACAAGATCTGCCCCAGTAACACCTCCATCAGGGCTTTTGCCTGCTGGAGACTCAAGTTGCAAGCTTAATCAAAAATACCTCAGAGGGACACATATTCACATTTATACTACCATACCAGGGTATCCTCAAACTCACTAGGTAGCCCAAGATGTCTTTGCACTCCTGCTGAGATTACAAGCATGCACCATCATATCCAGTCTAGGTAATCATTCCAACAACTGAGCTACATCTGCAGCCCTAGTTTTGTTAAATTGCTGACAGCAGAAACCTCCATAGGAAGATTTAAGAAGGAAAGAGAGAAGATAAGAGAGAAAGAGGAAATAACAAGCAAGGCAAAGACTAGCTCACAGAGGGAAGCAATCACTAAAGAACCAAATCACAGCACAGGTACTTGAGCCTCTTTGAGGACCTGGGGTCAGGAGCAGACACTTCTTTAGTCCACTGAGGATGGAATAAAAGAATGTTAACAATTTTCATTTGTTGACACTTCGTTCAAGCTTTGCTTTCTGAGATGAGAATGAGAATATCTGATACAGCTCGAGTCCTTGAACCCTACTTACTGGACACCCCCAGGGGCTGCGCCATCCCCCACTGTGATCCTAGAGGAATGAGACCCCTGAATCAGAGGTAAGGGAGCCTGAACAGGCAAACACAACAGCTGTCTACTCCGTTCCATGAAAATATCATAGGGTGAGGTGTTTCATTTTAGAGGGTTATAATCTAGTTTGCAAGGAAATAAAACTAGAGGTCGCTTATCACAACGAAGGAAATGCATTATTACTGGGAAAATAAGGCATCCTTTCTGTCAACCAATGGGAAACTGAGATTTATTCCTAGACATGCATTTCCTCTCCCAAGGCCCATTTTAGGAACAATGTCTGCCATCCTCAGCACCTTGTCAGTTGGAATAAGGTCTCTCTTATCTGTACCACTGTGTTGCTTACCCTGAACTACAGAGTTACCACTGTTTTCCCCATATTGCTAGCTTTCACTGCCACATGGCCAAACAGATTTTAAGTTGCAAATAAAAGAACCCCAACCATAGTCTTGAGTCAATTCACCACCAGTTTCTTTGGTGCACATGAGTATGACTGAGTGCGTATACATTTTATGTGAGAATTAGAGGCGAGGAAGGAGAAGGCAACATAGGGATGAAGTCTTTAGCATTATAAAAGCAAAGTGTATGTCTTTATAATGGAAATAAATTCACCAGAATACTCATGAGCTTCTCGGGGGTCTTGCTAAGTTTGAGATTCAGAATTGTAAAGATTGATCACATAAGTGAAAATCACTTTTGTACCAATAGATAATCATTTAGTTTCTCAGTTTTTTATTGAGCAGGCATTCATTGTGTGCCGGTCCTTGTGCTAAGCCTGAGGGAGTGAGATGTGTTTCCTGACCTCATGGAGTTGCCAGTGGTGACCACAAGGAAATAATGGAGACCTGAAAGGAACTTCCCCATTGTGGGTGAGTGAGGGAGGGCTTCTGTGGGCTCCTGCCAAAGAATAAAAGGGCACAAGTGCTTTAAAAAATGAGCTGGCATTCCAGGAGAGAGGGGATTGAAAACTTTCTGGTTGAGATGTAAACACAAACTTGAAAGGCAAAGGGTTCTGAATCAAACGGAAGAGGACCACAGGGTCTAATGCAGGGCACTGGGAAAGAGGACTAGGAGAAGAACTAGGGAGTTTGAAAGTGAATATTGATTTCAAAGGAGAAATTGCAATGAATGCATTGCAAGTTTTAAAAGCAAACAAATACACCAAATGTCGAAAAATGCAGGAAAATGTAGAGGATGTATTCACTGACCAATTGCTAGGCCTCTGCCACCACTTGACATGTTTGTTTGTTAGTTTCCTAAATTTACTACACATCTAATCATACCTTTAAATGGAAATTAGTTTACACTAGAATCCTTATTAGAAAGTTAAGTAATTTATTCTTTATTCTGGTGTAAATAAAAACATTAAATATTCAAGGTGGTTTTGACTGATTAGTCTTTGGCTAACAGTATCATGTATTTGAGGATTGGAAGTACTCTCTATACATTGGCTCCTGGATATGTGTATTTACAACCTTGTTTCTCTTCTACAGTTCACTTACCTCTATTAACATAGCACAGGGTACGTCCTCATGCTGAGACTTCTAGTCATACCTCTTTAGAGCAACACAGGAGGTGGCAGGACCACTGATAGAAGCTATTCTTACACTAAGAGGCCTAGAGATGACTTAATTTTCATGAAAGTGCCTGAAATCCACAAAACATATTCAATTAAAACCCAATTAAGCTTAATCTTCCCTTAGCTGGTTATCAAAAAGCCCATGAGCATGTTCATACCATTGAAGGTGAGTAAAAGTATAATAGAATAGAAGTTAAAGTAGAAAGAAATGGTGGTCTTAACTCACTGCCATTAGCGGCTGTTCTTTTACAAATGTTATTATCCATGTGAGCACGATAACACACTGTACAAAGTCCCATCAGAGCCTTGGAAGATAGTTGTGCAGTGGAAGGTTTTTGAAATGGATAGATTCTAAAGCAGGTGTGAGTATTTTAGAATCTTCAGACTAATGCCTGGTTAGGTATCCTAGTCCATCCCTATGGTGATCAAGAATGCCTTTCCCAGGGGTATAAATAATAGGAACTTGTTCTTCATAGATATGGAAGTCCCAGAAAAAAAGCATCAGAATATTTGTTATTCAGGGGCTGGAATTATAGATCAGTGTCAGAGTGCTTATGTAACATAGATAAAACCTTTGGTTCAATCCCCAGTACCCCAGAAAAGAGATATAGAAGATTTGATACTTGTTAATCAAGTTACAAGCTATGTCCTCAACATAATGGAGAGGTAAGTGGGCTCCATCAAGACCTGATAAAGGCACTATTCCCATTTTGAGGGTGAGTCTTCATGATCCAATACTTCTTGAAGTCTTACCTCTTATTGTTACACACTAGAAATTAATTTTTAGAAGACATATTGAGACCCTAACAGTAGGCAAACATTTTTTTAAAAAGAGCAACATCTCAGTAACAAATAGAAGCCATAAACCCAGGAGAGGTCTACTGCCTAAAGAGAAAGAGAATGGAGTGAGATTTTGGATGGGCTTATAAGCTTTCCACCAGTGCAATGCATTATTTATTTATTCTGCATAACAAATATTCTCAAATCATAGAGGCTTAAAACAGCAATGAACATTTTTAACACACAGCTCTCATCACAAAATCATTGATGAAACACTGCACAATAAACATTGTTCTTAGAGCTTTACCTATATGGACTCACTTGCTTTTTAAAATAGTCTCATGTGGAAGTTGTGCTATAATTACTTCTTTCTCAAATTTTAAGTAACATATCTGCAAAGTTATACAGCTCAGTGAGTGGTAGTTTTGGGATTTGAAGCCAGAAAGTCTGGCTTCCAAGTCTATGTCCTTAAACTATTTGCTGATTTTTGTCTTTTTGTGGCTTGCCTTTTCTCTTGGTCTAGACTAAGATTTGCTCTTCATGTCAGCATTTATCAGTAAGAATTCTTGGGCATCTGTCATGATGAAGAAGTAGTTAGCATTAATGGAGAGGAGAAAACAGATGTGGTCACTGCCTTTTCTGTGCTTATCTTGAGTGAGAGCAACAGACTGACAATAATAAATATTTACTTAAAATTAGTAAATCGATAAGTAAGGATAAAGTTTATATTATACCAAATGCTAAAAAAGAAACAAATAGGTTACTCTAATAGATGCTCCCCAGAAGACCTAATTAGACAAAGATATGGAGAAGTAGGAACACTCATCCACTGTTGGTGGGAATGTAAGATGGTACAACCACTTTGAAAAGCAATATGGAGACTCCTGAAAAAGCTGAGTATAGAGATACCAACAGACCCAGTTATTCCCTTACTGGGCATCTACCCTAAAACCTTCAAACCACAGAGAGATTTGCTCAACCATGTTTGTAGCAGCTGAATTTGTAATAGCTAAGAGCTGGAATCAACTCAGATGTCCATCACTAGAAGAATGGATAACTAAGATGTGGTATATCTACACAATGAAATTCTATACAGCAGTAAGAAAAAAATGACACAATGAAATTTGAAGAAAAATGGTTGAACCTAGAACAGATCATTCTCAGTGAACTTACCCAATCACAGAAAAAAAAAAAAAATTGCCACATAGTCTCATTCATCTACAGCACCTAACCTGAATCTACCCAAGATGCCTTACACACCCAGCAAGCATCTTGTGGACTAGACAATAGGATGGGTGGGGTGGGAGGGGAGGGGAAGGGAGGGGTGGGAAACACAAATCTAGACCCAAACGGCAATGATACCATAAAATTCTACATTCTATAAGGCAGACCAAATGGCTGAACCTTTACCAGGCCCATAGAGGGAACACCTGAGCCACAAGACACTGGAGAGGGTATGATGAAGACTGACCTTGATCTTCTACAGCTTCTCTCTCTCCCTCTCCCTCTTCCTCTCTCTCTCTCTCTCTCTCTCTCTCTTCTCTCTAACTCTTTTATATTAGTTATCTTTTTCTTCCTTTTCTTAGTGGGCACTGACCTGTAACTCCCAGTACCAGCATGGGGCTATCATCCACAATGAGCTTTTGATCAGAGAGACCTACAAGGTTTCCTAAAAGAAAGACAGATTTCTGTCAGAGTACTTGATGACCCACCAAAGGTTAGTGGTAAGACCCTACTGCTGAAGACACCTTATGTGGTTGACACGTAAAATGGAATGGCATGGCTGGAAGGTGGAAGAGAGTCAGTCCCCAGACAGTCAGCGTGTCTAGCCCCAGAAGGTGCTACATGGGCAACTGGGGGAAAATGACCAATATATATCCAAGAAACTCATGGCCTAACCTACTTAGCAGCAAATAACCTGTCGTGATGCTCACACAAGTGCAATAGTGGCACACAGCCATGGTGGGAAACCAACTGCTCTTGATTCGGCTAACTGATCCCCTCAGTGGTACGATACCCATAGCTGGATCTGGGAAACAAGTTAGAAACATATCCAAACATGAGCCAGCTCTCCATTAACAAGCTACCACCAATCGTGAGCTACAAGAGGGCCTACCCCTATTAAATTCGCTATTAAAAAGTAAGGGTTATCTCATTTGTCTGGTGCTAACTTACTCTCTGTTGGAGAATCTGCTTCTCTTTTTCAGATAGATGTAGATCCTAAGGAGAGAGCCACCCTATCATACCTCAAAAGGGCCCTGGCTGAAACTAAGAAAAACTGGTGAAACAAGCAAGGGTGCTGTTTTCTTTCTGAACCAGGTACCAGCACAAGGAGATCAACACAGAGAAAAATCAACTCCTACCAAATCAGAGATCCAGAGACCAAGAGGCCCCCAACACCTCATCATTGAAGCAGACCAAAAATGAACCCAACATGGCTCAGGGAAATTTTGCGGAAGAGGGGCTGGAAAGAATGTCAGAGCCACATGTTGGGTCATGATATGCAGAGATATTTATCCTACCCATAACTGTGGGCTAACTCCAGAATGCATAACCCATATACCTCAACAAGGAGAGGCTGGGGGGGTTAGGACATGGATGAGCCTAACAATGGTACCAAATTGACTGTATTTGTTGAGTACAAAACTAATTAATAAAAAATATAAAGATGGAGAAAATAAAGATGGAGAAGGGGAGAGGAGAAAAAAGAGGGAAGAGATAAGAGAGAGGTGGTGAGAAAGAGAATGATTGTGGTCCAGAGAGTCAATACACTTCATATTTTTGGAAAGATAACAAATGGAATGAGGGGTAAGCAAAATTTGGAGTGTTGATGCTAAATCCTGTAGCCAAATCACAACATCGGATTCTCCCAGAAAATTCTCAGTCATTGAAAATGCTTTGTCTGTGGGAAATGAGGTGGAAGTGTGGGGAGGAGTCAAGAGAAGAGTCTGGATGTCAGGACAGGGCAACTTATACCCCCTAGACTCTCTTCCTTTCCAACTCTCCAGACAACCATCCCTGTTCACCTTGCCAGGATTCCAGGCTGGTATAATTCTCCATTCCTAGGTTGCCAGTCTCAGAGGAAGCGGAGGTGCATGAAGACAAGGGCTTAAATGAAATTACCTATGTTGAAGGAAGCATCTAGGAAATAGAAGAGAAGCTCCTCAGTGGAAGAGCACAGGAAGGAGGAGAAGCAGGGGAGAAGGGGTTCGAGAGAGAGCAGGGTAAACATTTGTAGGTCATGTGTGCCATCAGTAGAGTTTGGGTTTTCTTTGAAATGCAGCCACAGAAACATTTTTTTCTGTGAGAAATGTGATCTTATTCAGATTTAAAAGAGGTACTCTGGCTCTATGAAGAATAGATTGTCACATATTTAGCTTGTCTTATGAAAAATTATATAGTCTAGTTCTTGAAAACAGAAAAGACCTTCAAAATTATCTAGCTCAACCCTTTTTTTTTTTTAAAGATAAGCAAACTAGGACAGAAAATTTATGATTGGTAAAAGGTCATATAGCTAGTAATTATGTGAGGCTTTTAAACTGGGAGTTGGAGGGTGATAGATTATACATTTAAGAAATATTTCGACTCTATATTTCTTTTGGCCAGAAGTGATGTTTCCCTTTCTGAACTTTAATCTCACCTTATTTCTTTCTTATGGTGCTTATTCATTTATTACCTTCATCTTCCTTCTTTCTGTTCTTGACTTGTCTTATCCCCTTTATGACAATGCAAAAGCAATCTCTAGCATGCAAGAAGTCCAGTCTCCATCTAATGTGTCTACACAGGGTATGTGTTTGATCAGTGTTTGTTGGATGGATGGATAGATAGGTGGACACATTCTCATTTTATGTGCCCTGATCTACCATTCTGCTACCTACTAACCTGATGCCCAATAGACTGTCCTTTTTAGGGGACACACATACACATGCATGCACAGAATTGGTGCACTGGGGCCTCCAGCCACTTCAGTCAAACTCCAGATGCATGCATCCCCTTGAGTGCATGTGCCACTTTATGCACTTGCATCGCTGTGTGTCTGGCTTATGTGGGACCTGGAGGGTTGAATATGAGTCCTTAGGCTTCATAGCTAAGTGCCTTAACTACTAAGCAATCTTTCCAGCCCAAAAGTGATCTTTTGTTTGTTTGTTTGTTTGTTTTCAAGGTAGGGTCTCACTCTAGCCCAGGCTGACCTGGAATTCACTCTGTAGTCTCAGGGTGGCCTTGAACTCATGGCAATCCTCCTAACTCTGCCTCCCAAGTGCTGGGATCAAAAGTGTGTGCCACCATGCATGGTTCAAAAGTGATCTTTTATAAATCAGATGAACTGAAGTGTCCTGGATAAATGTCATCTTTCTAAGTGTGACACTTCTTTTCTGAGACTTCAGCAGAGAGAACTCCAAATTCCTCCTGCTGGCAGGGCTTATAAATTCTTCTCACTTATGGTGTTTCAAGAGCTTATTTTCATACTAGACCTTTTCTTTTTCTTTCGTCTTTCCCCCCTCAGGTGATGAATGAGACTGCTGACAAGAAATTAATTACATATCTTGGGTCAAAATGTGCTATCACAAGGAGAAAAGGGAATAGAAAAAATATTTTACTTAAGGTTGAAAAGAAAGTGAGGCTATCTGTACCTATATACTTTCCAATAGAGAAATAACACATATGTCAAGGACCCAGAAGTGGTGGCACATGTCCGTAATCACAGCATTTGGGAACTGAGAAAGGAGGATTGTGGTGTGTTTGGGGACACTATGAGTTACACGGAAAACACCAGGCCTAATGAAACCCTTTCTCACCCTCTTCTCCGCACCCCCACCCCACCAACAAAGAAAAAAAAATACAGGTCAATGAAAACTGTGAACAACAGTCAGAATATTTCTACCTTTGGTGGCCTGAAGATTTATGGGATTCTCTTTCTCCTTCTCTTTCTCTCACCCTCCTCTTTGCTCTTCTTTCTTGATTTTCTTAGCTACAAAAATATTTGCAACAATTGGTAACTGGTCCAGTTTCCACTGTAACTATCCCATCAGTGCTGTTCAGAAATTCAGCTATGCTGGTTTGGGAGTAATTACATTTCTGGATTCATTGCATGCACGTTTGGCCTCTTGCACATACATACTCAAGCTCATGTGAGAACCTCCACCAGAGATGAGGTTATATATTGTGCTTATTGTACTTGGGTTCCCTAGGGAAGAAAGAAGCTTCAGGCCATGGGTTGGTGGTGATCTCAGATCTTACTCAGAAGATAAACATGACTCACTGTGAATGGGATTTCCCTCCATGGTTCAGATTCACAAACCTTGGTTTGAGGGTTGGGGAAATCTGGAAAAAATTCTAGGGTAGTGCCTAATTCAGAAGAGTACAGATTGTTTTTGTTGTAAAGTGACACATGTCAATGTTATGGAACGGTGAAAAGTGGCAGGAAAAGAGAACCGGGTGTCAAATCTCTTGGAACTGCCCTGCTGCTTCGGCTCAGATGTCTCTCTCCTGCCTTCTGCTCAGTGCTCCATCATCATAGTGAAGCCATTGCACTCACACTCCTCCAGTCGCCGCACCATATCAGTTATCTATTCCTACGAAATCACCCTCCACAAAGTTACTGGTGTAAAGCCACAACATTTTATTAACTATTATTCTGTCATGTGGGTGGGGCTATGCAAGGCAATTTTTTGATCACCTTAGCTTTGTCCTAAACTTCTTCTAGGCTGACTCCCAATCGTGACAGACTGACTTTATGAGGTGCGTATCACCTCAACTGGGACAGCTGTTGGGGCTACCAAGGCTTAAGTCATATTCTACCCCCATCCAAACATCATTACATATGGACCAAGGGCTCCAAAGAGCACAAAAGCAGAAGTTTCCAGACTATCTTAAGGCTTGATAATGTCACTTCTGCTGCATTCTACTGATTACAACAAGTTACAGACAAGTTCAGATCTGAGAAGAGAGGAAATATATTCTATATCTCCAGGTAAGGAATGGTAAAGAATTTCTAGATTTCTTCAATTCTCCTCATCCAGCCACAGACACATTCTGTTTCCTTTGGAGACTCCTCTGTTGCAGGAAATCTACCTCACCAGAGTTTACATCCATTGCCTGACATCTTTTACTGGGACTATGTGCAGAGTTCTATAAGTCTTTCTGACCAACCATTGATCCCAAGGGGTGGACTTCAGAGCCCCAACTCAAACATAAAATGGAAAGAATATGTCACTAGCCCAGTTAAATTGCTATTTGTTAATACAATTGAAACATAATATCTTGTCTCATATTTAAAAAAAATATTTTATTTATTTATTTACTTGATAGAGAGAGAGGGAGAGACATAGAGAGAGGAATTGGCAGATAGAGATGGGTTCACCAGGGCCTTCAGCCACTGCAAACAAACTGCAGACACTTGCAGTTCCTTGTGTATCTGGCTTAACATAAGTACTGGGGATTTGCACCTGCATACATAGGCTTCACAGGTAAGTGCTTTAACTGCTAAGCCATCTCTACAGCCCTTATTTTATATATTTTAAATCTTATATATAGACAGCAGTGTCATTCTGTGTATAGCACTGTTCTCCATATCATATCATGGTTTATGCTAAATACCACATTCAAAGGGTATTCTAGGAATACACAGAAGTGACCAAGATTCGAAGGTGTGGGATACTTGAATAAAAACAGAGGTGATAGACCTCAGTGGTTGAGAGTATGTACTATGGAGACATAGCTGAGTCTAAATCTTGGCTCTGCTGGTTACTAATAAATTCTTAATCTACATGAAATTCAATTTGCAAAGTTATAAAATAGATTAATAACAATTATAACTAATGTCTATTAAACAGTTACTTCATGTGTTAACTCATCCCTTACAATAGTCCAATGAGATAGGCACTATCTTAATCTCTATCTTAAAAATTCAGAAGCAGAGATTCTGGAAAAGAGGTCTTGCTAATACACAGAACATAAATGCATTGGGAAGACTAAATAAATACATATGTCATACCACTGGACCATCCACGATGGCCATGACTGTAGCCCAGTGTAAAACTGTAAACTTCACAGCTCTCAGCTGTGGAATTCGTGTTGTAATATCATGCAAAATAAACATCTGCATGCTCTTATGAGGGCCATGGTTGATCGCCCCAGGAAGTATTAGAATCTTTCGATGAGCATTAACTGCTGTGTTTGAACAAAGAACAGAAGGAGAGAAAAGGAAGAGATAGGGAGTAAGGGCATCTGCATGAGTGGAGCATGGGTGTGCCTCATAGCAAAGTGAATAAAGTGCATTCTCTGAGTACTGAGTGAATTAATGAGTGACTGAACACTGCACGGAAATCTCCTACATTGGGGTAGGAACTTCAACCCATTGCACCCAGGGTAGTGTGCTAGAGACTAATGGGAATTGTGGCCTGGGGGTGGAGTTTAGAGGGCCTTAACCATTGTTTAGCACATAGTGACTAAGGTTGTGATCCTAAAATTACCATATCATAGAGGCCTAGAAACTGTAGTATTATTTACAGACAATATGAAACAAACATAGACACTCCTATTAGCTGATAATCAGGATAGAAGTCTGAGGGGAAAAAAAGGAGGAGATTTAAAATAGAACATGATTTTATGAAATAAATTCTTTTTCTATATATGAGTTAAAGAACAGTATTACTTGATTTCTAGTAGCTGGAGAATTACTGTGTTAGTCAATGGAGAAGAGAGAAGTTTTTATTCTAGCAGTGATTATCAGGACATTCATTCCTGAATTAGGAATACATGTTGGAACCAGTGATAGCCTTGGCTTCAAATATAGGCCTTATATGCAATTATGGACACATTTCTTAACCTTCATGAGCCTTAATTTCCAAATATGATAAAAATAGAAATAAGACTTATTTTTGCAAACTTCCTTTTTGAGTGAATTAAATAAGATTACATTTGGTTCTCATGCTTAATTTGACTATCAATGAACATAAATTTATCACTTCTTTTGGTTTTCCTTAAGGGCCTTGGAACTATTGGCTGAAGGAAGAAGGTACAAATAAAATTTGAGAAGCTTAGAACCACATTTTGGGTTTTATCATAATGAATGTAAGATGATGTGCAAGGAACTACTGTAGCTAAGTCTGCACTTGGTGAGTAGTTACAAGACAGAAGGACTAATAAACATGCAACAGAAAGTCAGCAAAGCATATGCCAAGTCATACCTATGAGCTCTTCATTAAGTCTTGATGTCTTATATGTCCCCTTCTCAATAATGGTACATTGAAAACTGAAAATGAATAGTCATTTTGTTACTTAAGATGTGGACTAAGGAACCTTGGGAAATGTTTCAATCATTAAAAGTACTTTCTTGCAATACTTGCTGCTCTGGGTTTAATTCTCCAGCCACTCACATATTACTGTACAGACAAATAATTTTTTTGACAAAAAATATGGAATAGAAAATTTATGAAATTGATTTGATAGCACATTAGAAAACGATAGCCTGTTTCAGGGACAACATAATGATAACACTGACTTAATGGCACTCAAGTAATTGTCCTAAAAAAATGTAAATTCATACCAATTTATTAGCACTGGATCTGTAGAATCCTTCCTGTAGCACATGGAGCTCATTGCTGGTGTCACACTAGGTGGTGCTTTTATAATATCTTCCTGAATCATAAGTTGTACTGGAGGGCAACATGTATCTATCTTGCCAATGTGTTCCTAGAATCTAGGGCAATACCTGACACCTCATCGACACATAAGAAATGTTTGTTGAAGGGTACAAGAAGGGAGGCAAGAAGGAAGGTCCTAATATAGTACTTGGCTATGCAGTCAGCACTTCAAAAAATTGAGTAAGTAACATTTCCTGTTTCCTCTTAGTCATATTACTTTGTAGGACAGAATGAATATACCTTAGGTACTACGGAAAATCTCAAGGCACATGAATGAATCTTAATAAAAACTATATTAGCTGGCTGTGGCTCAACACTTGGGAGGCTGAGTTAGGAGGATCATTGTGAGTTTGAGACTGCATAGTAAATTCCAGGTCAGCCTGGGCTAGAGTGAGACCTTACCTCAAAAAAACAAAAAACAAAACAACAACAACAACAAAAACTGTATTACTATCATGAGTTAAAAATTTATTGCGTGATTTCTAGATGTCAGGTACCATGTTCCTCACTTTTATGCATTAATTTAACTATTATAATAGTATTAGGAGAGAATTTCCATCCTACAGATGAAGAAAATATGCCTCCATATAATATTCAAAAGCCTTTTAAGATAGTTGTGGAGAGAGGGTAGCTCTATTTTCAGCTTTTTCATGAGTCTCCACACTGATTTCCATAGTTGTTGAACAAGTTTGCACTCCACCAGCAGCAAATAATGGTTCTACTTTCTCAACATCCTCAAGAGCATTTATTGTTGTTTGATTTTTTTTTTTGAATGATTTCCACCCTGACTGGAGTGAGGTGGAATCTCATAGTTGTTTTAATTTGCATTTCTCTGATGGCTGATGATATTGAGCATTTTCTTCAGTGAGCATTAGCCATTTGTATTTCTTCCTTTGAGAATTAATTCTCTGTTTAGCTCTTTGCCCATTTTTTGAGTAGATTGTTTAATATTTTTATGCTTAGATTTTTTTTTTTAGTTCTTTGTAGATTAGGCCTTTGTTGGAAGTATAGGTTTTCTCCCATTATGTGGGTAGTTTGTTGACTGTATTTATGGTATATCTGTACAAACACTTTTTAGTTTTATGAGATCCCATTGGTTGAGTGATTGTTTAATTTCCTGAGTTACTGGGGTATTATTCAGGAACTTTCTCCACTCCTATATTGTGGACAGTCCTCCCTATTTTTTCTTCCAAACATTTAAGAGTTTTAGGTCTTATATTGAGGTCTTTAATCCATTTGGAGTTGAGTTTTGTGCATGGTTAGAGGAGTGTGTCTAGTTTCATTTTTCTACATGTGGTTATCCAATTTCTCCAGCACTATTTGTTGAAAATGTTGTCTTTTCTCCAGTGTACTTTATCTACACCTTTGTCAAAGATCAGGTAGCTGTAGTTGATTGAACTAAGGGCTGGGTCTACCATCTCACTCAGCTATTCCTTTCCTGGGTGTCTACCCTAAAGGCTCCACTCTTCACTTCAGAGATACTTTCTCAACCATGTTTATAGCTGCTCTATTCACAATAGCTAAGAACTGGAATCAATCCAGATGCCATCGTCTGATGAATGGATAATGAAGATGTGGTACATATACACAATAGAATTCTACTGAGCAGTAAGGAACAATGATACAATGAAATTTTTAGGAAAATGGACAGACTTGGAACAAGCCATGCTAAGTGAATTCACACAAGCACAGAAAGACAAACACTGTATGTTCCCTCTCATATGTGGTTCCCAGCCTGGAACAACTTGATGTGCTGGCATGCTTGACAGGCAACTTGAGGGACAGATAATAAGGATGGAAGGGTTGGGGGGAGAAGAATAAGAGTGCTGGGGGAGATATACACAAAGCCAAAATGACTTAGTACCATAGAAACTTTTCCCCTGGAAAACAGACTTAAAAAGATATAACCCTCAATAGGAGTATGGGGGGATCATATGGACAGAAGGGCCCTGGAGAGAGTGGGATAATGCTTAATCTTAAAACAATTGGATTTGGCTTGTAAATCCCAGTGCCAGAAATTGGTTATACCCCTCATTGAGCTGTTGGTTGGAGAAACCTAAGAGGATCCAGAACAAGACAGACTTCTGTAAAAGCACTTGATTATTTGCTTGACGTAAAAGGTAAGACCCTATTGCTGAAGATGCCACAATTTGATGACACAGAACGTCGAGAGATCATGCTTGAATCTGGAAGGAACCCAGTTTCCTGCCAGCTAGCCCATATAATGCTGGGAAGTGCTATATGAGCTGCTGGGGGAAAATGGCTGTCAAGTCTGTGAACAAGCAGGGGACCTGCAATGTGAAATCAACCAGCTGAACAAGGTGTACACAACTGTCCAATAGTGGCACCCAGCCTAGGCTGGTAACTAGTGGCTCTCTGATTGGATAAGAGACATGATTAGTGAAAAGGATCTGATTGCTGGTACTAGGAACCAAGTCAGACTCCTATGGCGATGTGGGTCATGGATTCCAATGAGAAGCTCCCACTATTCTTTGGCCCAAAGAGAGGCTGTACCCAGTAAAATCTCTCTTATTTAACTATCCTCATCCCCATTTAACCTATGCTATTCTTACTCTCTGATGGAGAATCTATTTTTCTTTTACAGAAGGCAGTGAAAACCAGGGACAACAATAATCTGTCCACATGACAAGAAAAGGTAGCCAAATCCCTTTCATGAGATAAGCCATGTCTTGCACATCACCCAGGGTCCATGTGAAACCACAGAGGAGATGGTGAGTGAAGCAAGAGTGCTGCTCTCAAGGTGAGCCTGACAGCCTTCGCCAGGGTGATGGTGATAGGCAGCGAGGACACACAAAACTACTAAAATAGAAATCCAGAAGTAACTGAGAGAGCAACATTATGTAGACTTAAAACACATATGCCAAGGCTCAGAGAATTTTGTGGAAGAGAGGACAGAAAGATTATAAGAGACACAGGTTGGGAAGGAGGATCCAGAAGTATTGCCCCCCACCACCACCACCACACACAATGACTGACTACTACTCTCATAACTCATAACCCCACAGTGAATACCAGCAACCCCACTGAGGACAGCCCTCAATGGAATAGGGGCAGAGAGGAGGGGAATGGTACCAACACATTATTTGTACATACCAAGTTTCTACTTAATTTAAAAATACTAAGATAGCAAGGGAGTGGAGGTAGAATTAAAATCAAAGCCTGTGTGATGCTACTACTCTGAGCATGCCTCTGTGAGACTTGAGGTTCCCCTTTGGTGACTACTCCATCACCCTAGCATGTCAGGATCCCTGTGGGAAAGCTAAGGGAGATCATGTCTGCCTGAGTTAGAGACACTTCTCTGGGACAACTATCTGGGGCCCACACATGGCAGGTGTGTCTTCTACCCAGTTCAGAGATCAAGAGGGCAGTGGTAAAAATGAATGACAGTGAGAAGTGAGGTAAGTTTGTTCTCACTCCAAACCAAAACCAAAACAAACATAAATCTGAAATAAAAAGGAGTCTGGATCTAGAAGGACCAGAAAGGTGATGGCTCACATGCTTGTACCAAGGGGGCATGGGAGCTTGCTGGTGGGAGCCCAGAAACCTAAGTCAGGTCATCTTTGGTCAGAAGATGACAGAAAACTCATCAAGGACCTTCCATATAAGCCATAACTTGTATTCCATCCCTATAAACACAAACTCTACTCTCCACTGTCTGTCCCCCATAGTCACATATAGGCATAAGTACACACACAGGCACATGAGTGCATGCACACGCCACTGCTGTTGCGAACATGTCCTTACATGTCCCATGTTGCTGGCTCCTACTCTACATACAAACATCTTTAGAAAACCAAGATGAAATGTCTGGACCTCACACTGGGTGGACAGTGCTTATGTTTTTGTCCCCTTCATCTGCGGAGTAAAAACACTTATTCCATTTCCTTTTTATCCCCCACAAAGCACCTATTACTAGATACCATATGCTCTGCACGTACTTGGCACTCAATAAATGCTTGCTCAAGGCTGACTTTTCCCGTCTCCCCCACCCTTTCCTTCCCACTCTTACAGCATGACTTTAAAGATCTGCTGCAGAACTCTGGGGGCAAGGTTTAAGATCCATTTTGACAAATAACCTTTATGGGTGTTTAAAGGCAAAAGATCGAATATTTAAAGCAGAAATATGAGCTGTGACTTCTTCATGGGTGTTTGGTGAAGAGACGCATGAAACTGTACAAATAGATAGCCTTTCAGACAGGACATAACAGACCCAGGTTTGTGCATTTGCAAATATACAGAGAAGAGCACAATCTTCACTTTGAACACTACATTTCCTTCTGAAGTCAATTTAACTGGAAGAGTGGAGGACAAATCTTCTATAAATTTAAAGAGAAATCTTACAGAGACATTGGGCTTAAAAAGCTTATGTCACTGATTCATAATATAAGAGGTGACATAAAACCTATTCCCCACCCATCATGACTGCCACCCTGAGACAGGAAAATATAGGTAAAATCAACTCTGGATTCCATAGGAATGGTGGAAGCAAATTGATTACTGTAAACTCCAAGACATAAGATAACGTGCTGAAGAGCTTAAGAGATCTGGAGCCAGCAGACAGATTAAGGAACCCACAAAGAAAGGATTCATGTGAAAGCTTTGACAGGTGACTTCGTGCTGACAGGGCTTAGATGAGTGCCAAGAGAATCTGGGTCCCAAGAAAAACCCAAAGGGAAGGAATCCAAGAGATGCCAGTGTGCTCACAGCTCCTCTGTCGTCCACAAGATCTATTTTCTCCAGATGCTCTGAGTTCCCCACTTGCTTAGAGTAATGCAGAAATAGAAAGACGCCCTACCTCTACCTGGCTCCAGCTGAAACAATCCCATGTTCTCGTAAAATAGCCAACACGGAGTTTTAAAGGGGTGTGGCCTGTGCTCTTGGATCTCACTGGTGACTTTGGCAAAGGAATTTGGCGTAATATATATTGTTTTGTTTCTCCTTAAGTACAATTATTTTATATGGAGTTTACCCAGTGGCTGAAGAAGTCATGTGGAGCTAAGACTTTGCAGGATATTTGGAATTAAATATACCTAACTAGCAATAGAAATCAAATTGACCTTAAGAACTCTTGGTTATATTATGAAGATTTACATGGGTAAGAACAGAAACATATCCTCTTTTCGATTTATTTTTTATTTCTATTTTCTTTACATACAAAATACATCAGTAACTCTAGTGCATAAGTTAATTAACTGACGAAAATTAGAAGTTCAGATAAACACATAATATTTCGCTTTCTTTGATGATGTGTTGAATTTGAAAAGGACCTCCTCATTATCACATGTGATTCCAGAAAATACCTGCAGGCTGAGAGTACTGTTATCTTATTATTATAGAAAAGTAAATAGAAACCAAGAAAATCTTATGTGGTTGTTTTTTCGTACAGCAGCTATTTTTGGGGACCCAATTATTTGCTAGGCTCCAGAAATACGAACATGGGAAGGAAAACATACTCATGATCTGTAGGGGTTTGTTACTTGTTTTATAGGACAAATTAATAAAGCTTTGGGAGTAGCATGTCATGAGAGCTCTACTAGGCAAAGGTAATAGATACAATGATAGTAAAGGAAAAGCAACACTGAATTTGTCTGGCCATGATAGATAGTCTTCTCAAAGAAGAAGATGCTAGAGGTGAACCCTAAGTAAGAAAGCGTAACAAAGCGGTGTGTAGGGTGTGGAAGTGTGTGGCTGTGGCCAGTTCAAAGAATGACAAACAGTTCAGCATGGTTGGAAACTGGAGGAGGAAGGAAAATGAGACTAGAGAGTTTTGTTTAGGAAGACTTTGTCTCAGACGGATGAGGCAGTGATAAAATTCATCTTTTGTTAACTAAGCTGGATTTCAAACTCCCACAAGCCCCTATGTTTCTACCATGTGGTGAAAATCAGAAATTATGGTCTAGATCAGATCTGAGAGTCCAGCAGGAAGAAAACGTTTGTGGCAGGGTAATGATTTGAGGCAGTTGCCTTTTTTTTTTTTTTTTTTTTTTTTATGAATGCAGGAAGAACATGGGCCTCTTTACCTTATGGGAGATCTGTGACAGGGCTTTTGGGGTTTACTGCTGCAAACCTAGGACATACAAGAGGCAAATGTTTGAAGAAAGGTATTTTAGCCAGACTAGAAAAACATTTTTGATTCAGGGGGAAGAGGAATGAATGAGTTTAGGCTCTCTCCTGGCACCACCAGGGGACATGGTAGGAGAGGGTAAATTGCTGTGAGGTGCCCAGTCATGCTGAGTCCAAAGCCTGGTGCTCACCAATGACTGTACTGTTTGCAGGAAGTCCTAGGGAAGGCTGAATTGCTACTCCCAAGTGAAGTGAGTACCAGCTGCCAGGTCTGACATAACACCCAGCACTAGGTGAGACTACACAAAACCCCCATCAACTAGGAAACTCCCTTCCAGGAAAGGAGCTGGAGGTTGTAAAATTCAACACACCTAAAGTAAAAAGTGTGCTTCAATACTGAAAGCAAAGTTGACACTATAGGAGTCATACTGAAAAGCACTGAAATTCATATCTACAACTAAGTGTTGCAGCGGAGCTTTGACAATAACTTTTTCTAAAGCCTTGGAGGGTGAGGAAGTAAGAGAAAATCCACAAGATGTTTTAGTGACTATCTGTCCCTTCACTTATGATTCTGTACAGAAATAAAGTCAGACTGACAAACTCAGAAGAAAAAAAACACATATCTGTATCTCTTGTTCACTCGTGAATGTCTGCAATAATTCGGCGTACCCTCAGAAGACACTCTTAGGACCACTTAGCTAGAAACGTCAAGACAAGTGCATGTTATGTTTAGAAACATCCAGATAACATTACGGTTTTCCCCTTCACTAGTTGAGATGCTCAAATCATGATCTCAGCGTGGACTATCCACCCAAACATCCTTATGTCTGTCCACTTCCAGGGGTGTTGACATTGTAGAGAGCTTGCAGAATTTATAAAACCAGCATTATTCTTGTACTTAAAGTAATCTGCCACGGATGAGATCTGAGCTTGAGAAACAAGTTCATTACATTTTCTTCTTAGATGTAATATGTCAAATGTTAAATATGACTACAAATCAGATGTTTGAGAAAAAACAGCCCTTTAAAGGCTATATTCAATAGGTTTGGGCATAAATGATAATGCTTTAGAGATCTGGGGAAAATCTTTGTACTTTTTCTCATCTATTTTGAATACCGCAAGCAGCTCTCACCCTATTTTCATTTTCTCATTGCCTGAAAGTAGCTTTATTCTATCTTTAAAGTTTTGCAATAAAAAATGGCAAGGGGAATGCAACTAAAAATAATAATCAAAGCCATTCTCAGTTCATGTGCCCAGACGAGGCTATATTTATGGAACAGTTTTTTATATTTTTTTTCTAGGAGTCAAATGTGTAAATTAAGTTGCACCAAAGCAAGTCAAATTATTCCCTGGCCATTTGTAGTATGTAATGTTTTATGTGACTTTTTACCCTCTTATTCAATAAAACAATACGTACTTGTATAGCAGCCAGACGGAGTGGTGATTCACATGCATCCAGACATGCCAAGTACTGTTCCTGCTGCAGGAAACACAGTCACCATGTGTAATGAGAGCCCTTTGGATTTCCTGCAGTGACTCAACATCAAGCTGAGTGCAACACTGGCCTGAATATTCATAGATGTCAGTGATCACAAGACCGGATATACTACAGTACCCTTCCTTGCCTCTCTGGAGTCCCCACTCACTGTAAGCTGAGAGAAACATGCTTGTTTGGTTGAAATGGGAACACTGTCACTCGTGGAAATCAATTAAAGAATTTGGCCTGTCTCTTAACGAACATAAAACCATCCAAGCATTTTGGAGGTGGCCAGCTATGGCTTTAGATAAAGACCTCCTATTGATCCCTTCTCTTAAATTACACAGTGTTAGTTTGGAAAGAAAATGTCCTCTATGGGATCATGTGTTTGAATACTTGGTACTAAGTTGGCAATGCTGTCTTGGGAGGTTGTGGAACCTTTGGGACTGTGGTTTGGGTAACGGAAGTAGGTTACTGGTGGCAACCTTTGAAGATGATATACACTTCTGGTTCTGGTCTGCGTTCTTTGCTTCCTTCTGTCACTATGGGTGGAGTTGCCCCAGTCACCAGGCCTTCCCTGGCATCATGGACTATACTCTCTGAGCCATGAACCAAAATTAATCCTTCCTCCATTAAGTTGCTTCCATCAAGTATATGATCACAGCCATGAGAAAAGGAACTAAGACATGCAGTTTTCTTGGTTGGTTAATTTTGCAGTGCTGGGGATTAGGTTGGTCACAGAGGAGTTTGTAAATGTTGACCCTGGCCTCTACAAGAAAGCAGGTTGTTACAAACACATAGTGTGTGTGTGTGTGTGTGTGTGTGTGTGTGTGTATGTGTGTGCTGATCATGATAAGACATACCTGTAATCCTTTCACTTGGGAGGCAAAGCCAGGAGAATTGCCCAATTTAAGACCAACCTGGGTTACACAGTGAGAAAAAAAAAAAATCTATAGTATGCTAGTGTGCCAGTATGTCAGATCACCGAAAAACCAATGCTTTTCAACACAGTCGTAGAAGAATAGAATTGATACAATTGAGTGAGAAAGAAAGGATCTGATTAGAAGTTCAAGTAAACAATATGAAATTCTGCTTAGAGAAATATAGCTACTTTACTCTTTGAAGACAGTAACCAAAATACAGATTCTTAGAATATAAATGGGATGACAGAATAGATGTGGAGTCAGAGAGACAGAAGCAGCTACCAGAGTTGTGGTAGTCATGGCCGCTGGAAATAAAGAAGGCTTTATATAGCCTGAACCAAGCCCATCAGAAAATAAAACCATGTCAACATACAGGATAGGTAAATGATCACCAGAAAACCTGAAGCTATTATCCACAACATTAGGCATTTTACTCACATAGTGTTTGGAAGGTTGGAATTTTAATCTAAACTATACAAATATCACAGCAAGGTTCCACCTCAACTAAAAGTTGGGGGATCGACTAAATTCCCAAGAAGGAATGCTATGATTTATACCTTGATGATCCAACCTTCTGGAAGAATGCAATGCTAGAGAGTGTCAGGAAACTTGTGAACTGCCCATTAATTCATCCTGAGAAAGTCATCTTTCTATCCATAGGTGATCTGTGCTGAAGGATTGAGCCTGGAGATACAGACAATGGTCTTTTCTGAAGAATTTACATGGCTACATTTGTTATGAGAAACTTGACTGGCAGAACCTTGGGCCTCACCTCATAGCCTCTTAATCAGCACCTTCATTTAATAAGATCCCTCATTCCCATGAATGCTCCAGGGAAGAGATTCTCAGTGTGGTCCTAGGCTAGTAGCAAAGGCCCAGAATCTGTATGAAACTGTCTCAAGCTCCAGCCCAGACTTGCTGCATCAGAAACCCTGAAAGAGTGGCCCTCCAGACTGTGTTGAACCAGCTCTGCCAATAATTCCCATGGAGCTCAAGTTTAAGAGTTCTGCTTAGGAATCAGCTATTCAGAATCACTAGGATCACTGGCTGTGATGTGAACTCTGAGGCATAAAAAATATATGTATCTCAATAAAAAAATTACTGGGATAATTTTCAAAATGATCAAATAGAAGGGTCAAAGCTTATATCATAAGTAACTTCTTGACTTACATTGGCTTACATTGTTCATCTTGAAGAAGATAAATTGGTATTTTATAACTCCTAATACCTACTCAAAATAATAGACTGTCTAATTTTGAATGACTATCTTCCCTGTAAAAGTCCATGGAATGACCTTTCCCTTAATAAGTTGTAAGCCATGGGCACAAAATAGTTTGGCCAACTTGAAAAGGCAATCCACTCTTCTTTGGAGAGAAGATGGAATTGCATGCCATCTTCCCATCATATTTATTAGAAAAGATGGAATTCTCCTTTCAAAAATTTATTGGGCAAATAATATATATTTTATATAAAGAAGATTATTCCTCTGAGAAATGGAGAGAACTGAGGACAAGAATGAACATCATTGCTACTATGTGGAGATATCTTTCCTGAGAGTGAAGCTAAATCATACAGGGGAGAGAAGGAAAGTTAAAACGTTGTTTGGACTCCCACTACTAGCTCTGCGTGATGCCAAATTAATCCCAGGACTTTCTAGTTACTTAATCCAATAAATGCTCTTTTGGCTTGAGTTATTTTGAGTTGGGTTTCTGTCTCGCAAGACCAAAGGACCTTGACAAATACAATCTCTAAATAATTTACACCTTTTTGCGAATCCCAGCTGTTCTAATAAACACCTTCCTTCGGGAGAGGCATAAAAAGACCATAATGGACTGGTGTAGTCAAGGAAGAAGAGGTAAATTTGGTACTATCTGTTTAATAGACTTTAGGTCAATTGTTAAATCTCCTGAGCTTTCTTTACATTGTCACAGCTGAGACTGGCCTAGACCTATTTAAAAAGTATTTTGAGGGCTGGAGAGCTGGCTTAGTGGTTAAATGCTTGCCTGTGAAGCCTAAGGACCCCAGTTTGAGGCCCGATTCCCCAGGACCCACGTTAGCCAGATGCACAAGGGGGCACACATGTTTGGAGTTTGTTTGTAGTGGCTGGAGGCCCTAGAGCACCCATTTTCTCTCTCTCTATCTGACTCTTTCTCTCTCTTTCTCTCTCTCTCTGTCACTCTCAAATAAAAATAAATAAATAAGTTTTTTTTAAGTATTTTAAAACTGGTAGGAGGGCTGGAGACCTGGCTTAGCGATTAAGCACTTGCCTGTGAAGCCTAAGGACCCCAGTTCAAGGCTCGATTCCCCAGGACTCACGTTAGCCAGGTGCACAAGGGGGCGCACACGTCTGGAGTTCATTTGCTGTGGCTGGAAGCCCTGGTGCGCCCATTCTCTCTCTCTTTCTCTCTGCCTCTCTCTGTCTCTCTGTTGCTCGCAAATAAATAAACAAAAACTAAAAAAAAAAAAAAAAACCTGGTAGGAGCTTCAGAGATCAGTTTGTTCACACCTGCATTTCAGAAATGAGAAAAAACTCAGCACAGGAAGGTCAGCACTCGGTTAACATCTTAGAACTATTGGCAGTGTGCAGGCTTACACCTGCCTGCCAGCAGGCGCCCCATTCCCGTATCCCTCTTACAATGCTACATGACTGGATTGTGCCAATGAATATTTATGTTATCTTTATCCATTATATCTATTAGGATGGTTTCATTTACAAGAAACTCAAATACTTTCCAATTAAAGCAGTATATTAGTGGTATATGAGGAAAAGCAGACATAAAGCTGATTCCAATACTGAGGCTCCGCAGATCAACAGCTATTAACAATCCAGGTTTGTCTGGGTGTCATTGCTCACACAATAATCCTAACACTCTCCTGAGGCTGAGTATGAAGATTGACCATTAGTTTGGGGCCAGTCTAGGATACAGAGTAAGGAGGCTCTGTCCCAAAAAAGATAAAAAGAGAGAGAGAGAGAGGAAGGAAGAAACAAGGGAAGAAAGGGAGGGAGGGGAAACAAAAGGAGGGAGAAAAGAAAAAACAGGATTTTCCTAGGTTCTGTTGTTCCTTATCGCTAGTCTCAGCATGTTGACTTCATATGAACCTGAAAACCCAGGCATATTGCCTTAGGGTCACAAGATAAGAAGAGATACCCACAAGAGTCCAAAAGTCAGAACTGTAGAAAAATCTTTTCTGAAAATTATACACAATAAAGTATGCTAGATAGGACCCTTTTTTTTTTTGGTGGGGGGAAGGACATGGAGGATAAACCAATGAATGTGAAATAAAGTGCGGACTTCAATAACAGCACATATATTGTTGATTACTTGAGATAAGTTGGGAATTTGACATGAAGGCTTGAGCTGTGGAATAATAGGATCCAAGAATCTGGAGTCTAGTATCTCCAGGTGTGACAAGCCTCACCTAGACAGACCGGCATGTCAGCACCCTGCTTCCTGAAGCAGAGTTTCTGTCTCTTACTGCTCTTTTCTTCCTTCCTTCCTTCCTTCCTTCCTTCCTTCCTTCCTTCCTTCCTTCCTTCCTTTCTCTCTCTCTCTCTCTCTCTTTCTTTCTTTCTTTCTTTCATTTTTTGAGGTAGGGTCTTGCTGTAGCCCAGGTTGACCTGGAATTCACTATGTAGTCTCAGGGTGGCCTCAAACTCACGGTGATCCTCCTACCTCTGTCTCCTAAATGCTGAGATTAAAGGCGTGTGCCACCACACCTGGCTTCTCTGTCTCTGTCTCTAGACTAGTCTGGCCAGGACTCTTGGGAACCAGGAACATCAATGACACTTAACCAGCTTCTTCTCAGCCTAGCCTGGTGGGCAGGTGCATCCTGGAGCCTTCTTAACCTGCTGCCAGCACAGCAGATCCTGCAACCAATGAAGCTCCGGAGAGAGCACTGGCACATGTCAGCACTGTGGACCCTCCATGTCTCCATGTCCTACCCAAGATGTGCCCTTCCACACACTCATTTCTAGGGTCAGGGTGAGGGCATTCTGTGAACTCCATGCTAACCTGTCTTAACTGCACCCCTAAACATGTTTCTGGTTTCACTAGAGACATGTACTCATTGAATTCTTGAAACAATCAATGACATTGGGGTAGTTTCAGTGGGCTATCTCCCACTGCATTTTACAATAGTGTATAAGATATGTCTTCTAATGCTCTGAGTGGTATTTGGATGCTGGTCCTTCCCAAACCAATGCACACAGACATGAACTCGAGATATTCTTGTTGTCCTACAGCACCTTAGAAATAAAAGATGAATTGTGGGAAAGCAAGAGTCAGTCTGAGCCAGTCAAAATGTAAAAAGAATGATTATTTAGATGTATCTTACCTTTCTCACCACCATAACATCAATGTATGAATGTGCGTGGGGGGGTATGCATGAGTGTGTGTGTGTGTGTGCGTGTGTGTGTGTGTGTATACAATACCAGAACAACCCTGTGGAAACTCTTCTGTCTATATGCTTAGGAGAATTATCAGTGAGAATCCTAACCACCCTTCCCCCAGCATCAGTAAAAGGAAACACACAACACTATAAATTCTGATGTCAATTCATACTATAAGGCAAGATACTTGTTGGAAATATGAAAATTTAAATTTCTTTTTTTGAACTTTGTCTTACTTTATTTTATTTGTTTGAGAGACAGAGAGAGAGAGAGAGAGAGAGAGAGAGAGAGAGACAGACAGAGAGAGAGAGAGAGAGAGAGAGAGAGAATGGGCTTGCCAGGATCTTCAGTCACTGCAAAAGGACACCAGATTCATGCACCACCTGTGCATCTGGCTTACTTGCGTCCTAGGAAATGAACCTGGGTCATTTGGCTTTGCAGACAAGTGCCTTAACCGCTAAGCCATCTCTCCAGCCCTGTTTAAATTTCTAATTAATATACAGGCATCAAGACATCCTTAGCTCTTTAATGAGGAAATGCCTTCAAAGGAATGTAGATATGACCATGCTGTGATATTTGGAGAAGTATCAACTAGTCTCTCTTTTTTTTCTGGAAGGATTTTGAGAACATTTAGATAAAGACTAACAACACTTTTGAAGATGACAGTTTGAGTTTTTTTTTCTTTTGAGTATTATGAAAAGGAGGTTATAGGAGGCATTTTTGTCAGGCTAATTAATTGCAAGCACTGAGCCCTTTCTGCAACAGGGATCACCAGGCTCCAGACAGACGGTACTTTGGCTTGGGGTATGTACAAAAACATCCATGTTAGAGAGAATAAGAAATATCTAAGGTTTATCTTTAAATTCAGTCAGTGGGTTCTATGGGTGAGGCTTAGTGGTAGATCCTATGCTTAGCATGCCCACAGCCCTGGATTCAATCAAGGCCCAGTACAAATATTGAATAAATACAAAAAGGGGAAATCTTCATGGATTTTGAGAGTTTTTTTTATTTGTGTGAGAATGTCTACAGGTCAAAGATTCTAAATGAACCTATGGCTAGTTGGACTCCAAACCCTTAGACCTGATTCTCTAGAAAAAAACCAAATACAAGCTGGGTATGGTGGCACACGCCTTTAGTCCCAGCACTCATGAGGCAGAGGTAGAAGAACTGCCATAAATTCAAAGCTACCCCGAGGCTACTTACTGAATTCCAGGTCAGCCTGGACTAGAGTGAAACCCTACCTTGAAAAACAAAAAACAAAAACAAAGACAAAAATCAAACCAAACCAAACCAAACCAAAACAAAACAAAACAAAAAATCCCCAAATACAATATATCCCATCCTACAGTGAAATCCTGCTATGTTGAACTGTCAGTTTGTAGTCACTAATTCATATTAGACAAGGATACTTTGAATGCTTTTAAAATGATTGATACTCTAATCAGGGTTGTAAATGTTAGGAGACCCTGTTTATAAAGATTTAATCACATGTGATTATTTGTGTTATTTCTTTAATAGTATTTATTAGGAATTATGAAGCTGGGAAGATGGCTCAGTGGTAAGTGTTTGCTGGGCAAGCATGAGCCTGAGATGGCCTGATTCACCTTGAGTTTGATTCCCCAGTATCCACATAAACAACGGGGTGTGGTCACAGATGCCTGAAGCCCAGTTCTGTGAGGAATGGAAGCCAGAGAATCTCTATCTCACAGGTCAGCCAGTCTGACTGAATATGGCTGCTTCCTGTTCAGTGAGAGACTCCATCTACAGGAAACATGTAAATGACTGATAAATGAACACACCTGTTATTCTTTCCTGGCCTCCACATGCATGCACACCACCACACCACACACACACACATCCCTACATGCACACATGCATCCACCACATGCACACCACACCACGTACATACAACACACATGCCAAAAGAATTTAAGCAAAAGATTGATCACTTCTTAATTAGCTAGAAAAACAGAGAAGTTTCTCTGAATAGTCTGTAATTGCTCTATTTTATTTAACTTATAATTTAAAAAAATATTTTATTTATTTATTTATGAGAGAAAAAGAGCCAGATAGAAAGAGAGAATGGGCATGCCAGGGCCTCTAGCCACTGCATAGGAACTCTAGACACTTGTGCCCCCTTGTGCATCTGGCTTACATGGGTCCTGGGGAATCAAACCCGGGTCCTCAGGCTTTGCAGGCAAATGCTATAACCACTAAGTCATTTGCCCAGCCTAACTTCTAATTTTTAATGAGCTATGTTCATTAACTGTGCCACTGTAGGTCAAAACAACAAATGGTACATACTGTGTACACACTAACATGTTTCAGATAAAGCCCTGCTTCTACTTCTCTGATTATCCTATAGACCATCAGGAAAACCAGGAACTTTTGAGAATGTTTGAGTCCATCAGAACATATCATTGAGTGAAACAGAACAGAGAACTAGTGGAAAGACCCCTTAAGGCCATTTAAATCAATTATTCAGTCTTAAACTAGGCATCCCGTTTTTTCATTGGTATTCAAAACTCCATCCATAAGCCACAAGTGGTACTTAAATTCCTCTTTTATTCAATGCCCCCATGCCAAGTTCAACCCTTCCATATCATCTGCTCTGTTCATACTGTTTGAATTAATGCATTTTCTGGGCCTATATCTCTATAGTTGGGCTATTATTTTACATAACTGTTGCTCTTCAGAAGTTGTATTAATGATTTGTGAGAACTGAGCTATATCTTTATTTTCCTCATGAAGGATTGTAAGATACTCAAAAGCACCAGAATTCTGCTAGGTGTATGGGTTAATCTGGGAAGTAGTAAAAGCAAGGAGGTGACATGACAGAGGTGGGTCTGTTCGAAGCAAGTTATTTTATTTTGCTCCAGCACTTATCATTTGATCTTTGGATGTACAGTGGTACAGAAAGTGAACATAGCTTATTAAGAAACCAGAAGTTAAACATAATAGAGAAACTCTGAACTATTAAGGGAATGTCTCTTAATTATTTTTAAAGAATATTTATTTACAAGTAGAGAGAGACAGAGAGGAGAGAGAGAGAGTGAAAATGAGCATGGTGTACAAGGGCCTCTAGCTGCTGCAAACAAACTCCAGATCCATGTGCCACTTTGTGCATCTGGCTTTATGTGAGTACTAGAGAATTGAACCAGGTCATTAGGCTTTGCAGGAAAGTACTTTAATGACTGAGCCATTTCTCCAGCCTCAATTAAAATTTCTCAATTTTAATGACTGATTAACTAAATGTGGCTATTATTTTTTGTTTGATTTTGAATAAGTATTATTTAAAAATAAAGAACATAAAATAAAAAACAGCTAAAGTACAAAACACTAAAATTTAGATTCATAAAGCTTGCCTTGGGACATTATATTTATTAACATACATACACACACACACACACACACACACACACACATTCACTCACACTAACAAAAATTCAAATCCACAGCATCAATAGGATCAGAAGACTGATTGATGAACCAAATTGTATGAATATTAGGCTAGAAAAGAAAGAATTGGCCCCAGTAAAACTTTAAACAAAAATTTTAAAGGAAAACTCTGAAAGTGGTTAAACTGATAAAGAATCAATTAAGATTTAAGGAAAATAACTTAAGAAAAAAGTTCTTTTGAGTTGGCTGGGGAGATAACTCAACAGTGTGAAGGTGCTTGTTTGCAAAGCCTATTGGCAGGGGCTCAATCCCCCAGTGTCTATGTAAACCCAGATGCACAAAGTGGCACATACATCTGGAGTTCAAATAAATGAAAATAAAACAGAATAAAATGGCTAAGTTAATGAATGTTCTTGCCATCCCCACTTAAAGACATATACTTTACCTCAAAAATATAAAGCAGTGAGTAGAACTCCTTGATGTGTTCCTTGTAAGTCAAATTCACCTCTTGGTTTTTCTACATTCCCTCTGGGTAAAAGTTTCTTCTCAGTTTCATATTCCAGGAGATCTGAGGACATCCTGTAAGACTCACCTTATATAACCTGTGTACTATGTCCTTACCTCAGGGCAGAATTTGGCACTTCTATCCTCTGGTTTCCCTAAAGGATATATTGTGAATATTATATCATATTGCTATAACTGGCATGAATAGCCTGCCTGCCTATATAGGCCTCATGAGTCCAATGATAACAATAAATATGGCACAGTACATGTCACAGTGTTGAAAGGTTGAACCGCTTGGTCATGAGTCTAATGTCTTGGTTACTTGGCTATCTCACATAGTAGATCCTGGATTTCTATACAAAATGATTGATGGCTAGCCCATTTGTCATTAAATCCCCAGCCTCTGAAGATGGGTGGAAAGTAAATGTAGAAATGAGTCTCCATGCTACCTGTAACTCATTCCTTTAGCTCCTTATGAATAAAATCCCAAATATGCTCTTTAACTTTCAGGGTGAATTTAACCAAAAATTTTTTGCTATAAGTTCAGATCAATACTGAACACATATGTTGTAGCACTATCTCCCTTTCCAATCTCCCTTGTCTACGGTCAAGAAAAGCAATGCATTTATAGGAACCCACCTACAGCTAAGATGACATCTTAAAATCTCTCCGTGGGCTGGTAGGGCATCCCTGGAGTGTGGGAGCACTTTCTGGGAGGTCCAGAGGTTAGGTCAGCCAAGGGCCTTTTCTTTCCACCCATCTTCAATTTGACTCTGAATCCAGCTGAATATAGTTAAAGGGTTAATTGCCATCATTTTGTTCCCTAAATTAAGAGTCATTGTGGCTAGAACCAACCATAGCAATATGTGCCAACCACAAAGAAATAAATTACTTTGTAAGTTTCAAAAGATTTTTTTTTTTAACCAAATTACTGCTCTGTGCAAATGATGTTGGGGGAAAAAGTTTGTTTGAGAAACATTTTCTTTTGTGATTGTAATAAGGTATGTGTACTCCTGCTGAGATATGAGTCACATCCCCTATGATAGGAAACTGTGGCTAGTTTTCTGTGGGTTTGGGGTTTTGTATTAAACTTTCAATACTCCGTATTTCCTATGACTGATGAATGGATCATCACCTGACTCATAAGCTCTTTTGTGATGGGTCACCCCAGCGTGACTTGTAAAATTCAACAACAAGGCTGCTTAGGTTTCTAATACAGTGAGAGAAAACACCGGAAGTAGTTCTTTGAATGGACTTTTTATCTGAGGCTTTCTCTTCCCAGTCTTCTGCAGAATGTAATTAAACTGATCTAGACAGGTTTGTAACTCTTCATTTATAAGACCTACAAGGGCCCCTTTTTGGTTTGAGTAAAGTAAATATAAGCACTTGTTTGTTTCCACATTAAAGACATGCCACTGGCCTCAATGTCAGCATTGCTGAAAGTGACATCTTATTCATTTATTCAACAAACTGTGGGGTACTCACCTTGTGTTGTACTTCCTGTAAGCAGGGGACTCAGCATGGCTGAAGTTTAGCATAGCTGAACCTCACAGTATGAGGTTTGTAGGGAAGGCCCAAGCGTTGAGATGAAGAGAACCCAAGAGCCTTTAGATCCTCTGAGCCAACCTGGAAAACAACAACAACAGCAACAATAAAAACCTGGCCTTGATTCTGGGATCTAGGAGTCCAGGAGAGTTTCAGCAGTGTTGTGAGTAGATTTGCAGACATGCTAGAAAGAGATTACAGGACAAAGACAGATGCAATCTGGCAGACTAGGGAGAGCTCTCGAGCATCAAATAAGGGGCAGAAGGGAGGGCCTGGGCAAAAGCAAGATCAGTGGGCATGGGAATGAGCTGATAGAAGTGAGTGATTATTTCTGGACTCTGGCTTTGAGTTTTAATGATTAGGCTCTTAGTGGTGTTGTTAGACCTAATTCCACCCCAAGGACTCAATCCCTGGTTTTCTCCTTTGCTCGGGATAGAGCCACTGTAATGATAATTCCAATGGAACCCACTCAATTTTGTCTACAAAACATACTTCTCTGAACTCTAAGCTTAAGTATTTGGTGACTTATGCAACATCTTCAATTGGAATTCTAGTAATAGTATTAAACTTCATATGCTCCAATCTGAATGCAAGACCTTCCCTGCTTTTATATGAGGATTTCTCCATATTTTTTTTTAACTCTGAGACTATGGCTCTCAGGTTTTTAAAAAAATATTTTTATTTATTTGAGAGACACGGAGGGGAAAAAATGCATACAGAGATTGAGTTTGGGCACACTAGAGCCTCCTTCCACTGCAAAGGAAATCCATTGTGCATGTGGCTTTGTATGGATACTGGGGAATCAAACCCAGACCACCAAGCTTTGCAAGCAAGCACCTTTAACTGCTGAGCCATCTTTTCAGGCCCCGATTTGTCCTGTTTTGTTAGTAGTAACTCCACTTCCAAGTGCTCACATCTGAAAAGCTGATGCAGTTGTTGACCACTCTTCTCATACCCATCTCACAGTGAGCGCATTAGTGCATTCCCTTGTTTAAAACCTGCAGAAAGCCTGAACACTTCTCTCCTTCCGGCCATCTCCACTGCGACACCCTAATTGAAGTCACCTTACTCCAGGATTAGTGTTAGAGCCCTCTGACTACACTCCTGTCTTCCTCCCCTTATCCTGCTGTCCATTCCGGACCTGTACAGCAGCCACAATGACACAGCGCCTCCAACTTTTCTGCTGGAAACTTTACAAGCATTCCCAGAAATGGGAAGAACAAGGCTGGAGGAACAGCTCGGTACATAAAGCATTTGCCACAAAAGCATGAGTACCTGAGTTCAGATCCTGAAACCGCACATAAAGAGCCTGATGTTAAAAGGTGTGTATTTGTAATCCTGGTGCACCTGTGGTGAAAAGGGAGGCCGAGACAGGGGAACTGAGTACTCAAGGGCCAGCTAGCTTGGCTAACACAGTCCAGAACAATGAGAGACCCCTGCCTTAAACAAAGTGGAATGTAAGGACACACGTGCCATGACATGGGCGTCTGCACTCACAAACATGATCATGTGAACATAAACACAATCACATACACCAAAAACGATGAAAGAACAATGCAATACAAATTATCCTATGCAGATTTTTTTCCTGACCCAGGATCCAATCAGACATGAGCTGATTCCATTTAGTTACTATATTGCTTTGATGTTTCTTAACCTAGAACAATCCTTTCTGCTTTTTAAAATAACATTTGTTTTTTTGTTTTTAGCAAGAATGAGAGAGAGAGAGAGAGAGAGAAAGGGAGAGAAAGAGAGAAAGATTTGGCACATCAGGGCCTCAGCCACTGTAATTGAACTCTAGATGCTTGTGCCACCTATTGGGCATGTGCAACCTTGTGCTTGTCTCACCTTTGTGTGTCTGGCTGACGTGAGATCTGGAGAGTCAAACATGAGTCTTTACGCTTTGCAAGCAAGCCCCTTAACTGCTAAGCCATCTCTCCAGCACAACAATTCGTTTTAAGTGTACACCACATTATGTTTTATTATTGTACCGAAATTTCTTTGATGACTTCCCACTTCACTGAGTAAAAGCCAGAGTTGTGGGTATTATTTTGTTTGTTTGTGTGTTTGTTTTCAGGCTTGGGGATCAAACCCAGGTCCTTGTGCATGCTGGCCAAGAACACTACCAATTGAGTTACATCCCAGCCTTATAAACCAGTGTTCTTATGAGGCCTTGTACAATCCAGTCTCTAGATCCTCTTTAGCTCTGACTCTGCTCCCAACTGAGCCATCAGCCATCTGCTCTTTGAGCTGTGTCTCAAACACACGCAGGGGCTTTAGTCCCACCGTGTCCTCTCTCTGTCATGCTTCTCCCACAGATAAACTTGTTCTACTCTTCACTACTTTAAAACCTTTTCTCAAAATCGCCTGATCAGCTGCTTAACTTTTTGTGCTTGTGTAAATGTCGTATATGCGCATGTGTTCACCTGTGTGAGGTGTGCTTGCCTGCAGCAGGGTATGCTGGCCTGCAGTGGCCAGGAGTGAACATTGGCTGTCCTGTAAAATCACTATTCTGTCTGTTCTTATTTGAGTCAGACTCTCTTACTGATCCTAGAGCTTGCCCTTTTTTTTTCTTTTTTGCAAGCTCAGCAATTCTGGGGTCTCTGCTCTCTTAACAGGATTGGGGAGATGTTCATGGTCACGCCTATCTGTTTATGTGAGTCCATGAGCTCAAACTCAAAGGGTCTTCTAGGCCTCCATAGGACCTCTTACACAGGAAGTGCTCTCAACTGCTGAGCCATCTCTCTCCAGTCCTAGTTTTTTGTTTCTTTTTTTAAATTTCAACTCCATATTCTCTCTCCCCTTGACTCCTTTTTCTCTATTAACCTTACCACATTCTTTTGCCTATCATTATGATTATTATGTGCTTCAACTCCAACGTGAGCTTCGTGGTGATGTGGACTTTTGTCTATTTTATGTACCACTGCATCCTAGTGGCTAGTACAGCACCTCTTCAGGACCTGTTCTCTGGAGTGAATTGATACATTGGCTGTACACAGGATTGAAGAAGGGAGAGCAATCCCCTTTTCAGGCTTGGTTTTCTGAAATGACAATGTTTGACTCCTTGAGATAAGAAACACAGAATGAGGAGTGTACTTGTTAGAAAACTGGACATGCGAAATTTTAGGTGCCTATGAGACAGCCATGTGGAAAGCCCAGTAGGAAGTCAGCTAGACTTGGACTTAGTGAGCAAATGGGGTATGAAGTAGTTTCCACACACCCAAGGCAAAATCATTCTTAATCCATTTAAATGAACATTGCTGAATTGAACTAATGGGAAGTCTAAGAGTCTCTTGCCTCTCAATCCAACATGCCAACCAAGCGTGGGGAGAGAGCAGTTAACACTTTCCTGAGTTGGCTAGGTCTTGAACTGCGTGACTCAAAGACAGCACTAAACACCTGGTAGTGTTCTAACAGTTTGTCAACAAAGCTGGCTGGACCTGTTAGTCTTCTAGGGTGATAACTGTTTCTAGTAGTCTAAAGCTGTGGTGAAAGACACCTGCATCCTGTGCAGAGCAATTAGTATGTTTTGTGGTTTTCCTATTGATCTACTAAGTGTGGCGAGAGCTTTGTCATTCATTCTTTCAGTCAAAGGCAAAGAGAAGCAACACTGGAAATTCTGTGGCTCTTTAGGTCCTAATCTTTTCTCTTCCTTCCTATATCTTCTTATTTGTCCCAAGCCTTGGGGAAGGGTTGAATAGGACGGACACAGGGTTTGGCCTGTGTGGTGTCACCAGTCTTTAGCACAGTATCTAGCCTAAATAGGTGTTCAGTATATTTTGTGCAGTTTCATATTAGTATCTATGTTCTTGACTTCTGAAGCAATGGCTACAACCCTGTTGACCCTAGAGCTTAGTCCACCTTTTGCCTGAGTCCTAACAGGTAAAAATAAAGGCAGCTGTGAGGGGTGGGGAAGCCAATATATCTCAACCAACATCAAACTGTTCATTGCAACTTTAGATCAAAGGGAAATTTAAATCCATTCTAATGTCATAAGATTAGACATATGCCAGTGAATAGGAATACACATTTTTCTGAGTTCTTATGGAGAATTTCTATATTAGAAATATATTTATAAATCCTGCCCACAGGATGGGTAATTCCACTAGAAACTCCTAGAAGTTCACTGTTTTCCTAATTCATGATGGTGCATGAATTAGATGTTGCCATTCATGACATGGAAAAGACAAAAGAGAATTTTTGAGCATATATCTCAATAATTCCAGACATTTTTGTCATTTCTTATAATAGTGACAATACTGAGGGTGTACTGTATGGCACCTTGGGATGGCCTTGTTAGTAAGTTGAGGACACCATAGACCAGAAACACTCTTCCCTTTAGATACTGGTCAACATGAAGTTCAAGAATAAATGTGCATTCAGCTTTTCAACTTACCCATTGTTTTTATGGCTTTTTTGTTTTTTTTATGGCTTTTTTATTGTTGTTTATTTTCTTTCTGGAATCTAAAGTGGGGACCTAGATAAGCATAAAAGCAGCTGATATTAAGAGCATTTTCTAAAGTGAAAATAAAAAGTGGCCAGATCAGGACTGCATCAGCCACAAAAGTGTAGAGCCACTGAAATTCACATAAGTGAAACTGGAGATTGAAAGTTGTTTAAAATCCAGCACCAGAACAGATTTCTTGCTATTTTGGCCTTTCATATGGGGTCAATGTTCAAGGTCATCTATGCTTTTAAGTTTTTGGGAAAACAGATATTTGTGTGTAGCTACTACTAACAAAATGCAATGAGGTACCTGGATGCCATCGTTTCAATTGAAGGCACACACCTTATTGTCTTTAAATTTACTACTAATAAAAATGCATTATTAATTGCCATGAAGTCATTATGTGGCAGAGAATTAAGAAAGACAATAACATATTTCTAAATAATTTAATAAAACCAAGTACCTCAAAACCAATAAATGTCAAAGATCAAACAGCTTAAAATTGAGACATCTCTGATTTTTATTTAGATAAGGAGGATTAGAAGAACTGAAAATAGCTAAATGACTCCTCTGAAGTTGGGTGGTTACTGTTCTATATATAGGATTTTAATTACTTTCCCTCCATTAGTCCATTCATCCATTTTAGAATTCCACAGATGCCCTGAGCACTTAAACCTTAAGTTACTCACACGGAGGTGGCAACTCCTGGAAGTGTCCCATCTGCTTCCAATAAGAAACTTGATATGCTTCAGGATTTATGGGTGGTGGGAGGAGATTGCTTAAAGTGGGGTTTCAGAAATGGCCGGAAAATCCTTGTAGGTGAAACCCATATTTCATTGACTGTCTTTAGTCCTATATTTATAGCTAAAATCTCAATAATATGTGCAAAGCCACTTTTTTTTCCCCCTCAAAGATATTCAAATTACAGTTTCTAACTGATCCAGTTTGCATACTTACACCCAAACCTTTTAGGGTAGGGAAGATTGTAGAGGAAGGAAAACAGTTGATGAGGAATTAAAAACTTTTTTTTTTCTTTGCTTGATAATCATTTGTGCCTATTTAAGAGTTCCAAGAAAACGTATCCTAATTTAACCAGGTCTAGGTCAGAAGTACTCCAATAATAGTTATAAGCCCTGGTGACTGCCCAGTGGGGTCCTTTTGTCCTCTTCTCAGAATTTGAAATGATTCTATCTGGTCTCAGAAGAAAACTAGTTCAAAAGTCTTGATGCATGAAGATACCACAGCTACCATGTCACCAAGTGGAAAAGGCAGAACACTGTTCTAAACCAAGGCCAGCTATCAGGAGTCTTCCAGCTTCTACATAGACTAGAAAAGTAATCGATTTTTTTGTCTAAGCCATTCTTGGTTGAGTTGTCTTTAATCAACAGCAATATGCATTCCTGTTGAACATACCCAGATTCAGCTTAATAAGACACTCTCAAACCCATGATAGATTTGGATTAATGTCTGTCGGCTTTGAGAAGCAGACACAAAGTCTCACAAGATGGATTTGACTCAAAATCATATGTACAAGGTGTGTAAAAAAAATTAAAAATAAATAAGAGAAAAGGCAGAATGGTCTGCTTCTCTTTCTGTCAGCACTACTTCCCATCTTCCAACAAAAATCTATCCATCTGACAGGCCTCCTCTGAAATCTTGATTTCATAAAACCTATCCCCTTAACCCCACTTCCTATCCTAACAGCTCACATTGTCTGATGACTCCTGCTGCCATAATTCTCTTAGTGGCCCACCTCTTTTTCCCTGTTCATTTATCCTGAAACTCGTGTACTATTCATGACCTCTCTACTTCCACTTCCCTTTGTACTCTGCTTAGATTCCATGGTGCGTCATTGCACCCTGAGAGCCTCTCTTTCACTCTGCCAGTTCAACAGATGAAAGAAGAAAGAAAAGGAAGAAAGAAAGAAAGAAAGAAAGAAAGAAAGAAAGAAAGAAAGAAAGGAGAAGAAAGAATTTTAATGAAGTTCAACTCTCTTCCATCCCTCCTTACAGATCCATATCACCATGCTGTTAGATATCAACCACCAAGAGGACCCATTTTGAAATCATGATGTTGGGCAAACCTATTATCTATTATCTATATCCTATTATCTATAAACCTAAACCTATTTAAACCTATTATCTATATCCTCTATTATCACCTCCCAATAACAGTCTCTAACTCATTCCCTCTGTAACTTGTTCTCTCCCTCTTTAAATTAGTATTTCCTACTTTCTCTTGTTGCCTCAAACTTCCCATTATTTTGGACAATTGATACTGTGTCAGGCATTGGTCAAGTGTCACACCTTACTGAGAAAAACAAGCTCCCAGTATTGCAACCTACATATTCACCCATCTGTCTACACCCTTATGAACATTCCCTGCTTTTGTAGTAAAAGAAATCATCTCTACACCTCAAGAGGGTGAGAAGTCTTTCATTTGAGCTCAGATACCATCTCCTTTCAGTTCTTCAGAGATATTTCTTTGCCAGAAGTTTTAACTTCCTGTGAATCACTAGTGCTTTTCTTCTACTGAATTGTTCCCACATGCCTATGTTAACATCCTCCTCTGACAACCTTCTGTTCAATTATTCAAGCATTGCCTCATTCCTCTGCTTCCTTTCAGAGCAAAAGTTCTCCAAAGACTTCTCTAAACAGGCCGTCAACACTTTATTCCTTTCTCCTTGCTAACTCTCCCATGCCTGCCATTCTGGCTTTTGTCCCCGCCACTCTACTAAAACAACTCTGCTCAGAATCACTGAGGATTGCTCCTCTGATGTTCAGGAACCCTGAACATAGTCAGCCACTCCCCACTTCATGAAACACCCTCTACTCTCAGCATCGATCCTTCTCTTTCTCTCACCAGTACCCTCTTGTAGGTATCCTTAATTGGGGTCATATTTGTCGCTTGGCCTCTAATAGAGAGCCCTATTCTTTATTTAAACTCCTTCCCCAAAGAATCATGCCTATTCTTGTGGCTTTGAATAACATGTTGGTGCTACTGATTTTCAAATATTTATTTACAACCCTGACCCCTTTCTTGAGCTCCTGCTGTTTATATTGAACTTTCTAGGTCAGCATAGCAGTGTGCTAGGCCCATATTTCACTTACTGGGTGATGCATCCACTCTGCTTAGAATCAACCCTTTATATGGGCAGCATGAATCTTTATACCTCTACCACCACCTGACACCGCATAGCTCTGCTCCTACTGATTCCTCTATTTCAATGAAGAATACCAGCTTCACTTATACAGTAGACCAACTATATAAGGGCCTTTTAGATTCCTCTTTTACTAATCCCCATAGTGCCCTTCAGTGATGCCCTTATGATCAAGCTACAATATTCTCTTATCTAAATCCCTGCTATATCCTTTTGAGTCCTCTTACCCTAACATCCAATGCCATTCAGATACCACAGTGCTTTCAAAGGTCTTCTCTTTCAATTTGATTATTTTATAATAAAATCCACATACTTTTCCTTTGTCTACAAAGTCCAGCCTGGTGTAGGTCTCCCTCTTTTTATAGGTTCTTCTCTACCATTCTCCCCATTCCTCACTATAATTTAGGAACCCAGCCCCTTTCTGAACCCCAGACCTGGCCATTTCTTATGCTCTCTGCTTAGAATGTCCTTTCCTCCCCTTTCACATGGCTGCACCATCCTTACCTTTGAGTTCTTATTCTCATTCTCCTCTCCAGAAATGCTTCCTTGGCCAGGCTGTGTTAACTGGCTATTCCTGCTGATTCTCATCAACTAGTTCATTGTTTACAAAGCCTTCTCATAGTCTGCAACTATTTCATTTGCAGTCCTCCTGCTTCAGGCTCCTAAGTAGCTGAGGTTCAGCTTTTATTACTTATTTATAGTTCATATCCTTAACTAGATCACAATGTCTGTATCTCATGTTCACTTCTGTATCCCCAATGATCAGCACCATAAACACTCAATAAATAATGCTTTAACATGAATAAAATTATGATAAAATGTTTTTGTAACTTAGAAACCTAAAACATCATAAAATAAAAAGAACTTATAATCATCCAACTCTATTATTTCATCTGCTGATAAAGAAACTAAGGATAAGGATCAGGAAGATTAAATGACCCCTCTGGATCTGAGATATCTTGACTGTCATGCATCTTGACTCATTTTTCCTTTTGTCCTGTGGTGACTTCCTCAAATTCTTCAGCTGCAAGCTAAGGAAACTGAAGCTGCTTATTTCAACCAATATAAGAACTATTAGCTAGCTTGGGGTTCTCAGAATTAAAGAGAAGTCTACTAACCCAGTCTATCAAATGAACATAAAATAGCATAGCTCTGTATGTTTAATGGGCCATGTAAAGGCTGCCAAAATCAAGAGAAATTAACCAAATCCATTCCCTTCATGGTGTCACTACACTCTATAGTCCCATTCACAAAAGAAAAAAAAGAAGTAGAATCTTTTTATTTGGGTCTCATTCTGTCCATTAGCAAACCAAATATTGATTTTGCTAATACTATGTTCTATAGCTGCTAATTTATTTCCAAAACATAAATGGATGTGCTATTACCATAAGAGGAGGAACAGGCTTCTGGGCAGACAGAAACAACAGGTTTCTACAGCACATCATGCACACAGCTGGTAGGAGTGGTGCTTGATGCCAAAACATCTGCCTCATGACGAGTCCTGTCCCTAGGTTGCTATTTGATGCTTTTCGTTTGGCCTGATTCCCTTTCCCACTGTGACTGTGAATGCTCAGGAGGCAGAGGGCGGGGCTTCTGTGGTGTGAATGTTGCCAGCCAGGACTGTAGCTGTCACTTACTGTGCATTATGTCCTACTTGTTTATGTGTGCCTGGAGGTCAAGTTGCTAGGAGTCTCTCTCTCTTTCTCTCATAGCCTGAGAAATACGTTCTTCGCCGTTGGCTGTAAAGAAGATACAGGTATTGTTTACATTTCTGCTTGTTATTAATATTTCCACAGCTAAGCTAAAGAGACTACAATAAATATAAGCATATCCCCTAACCAGGGATTAAGATTGCATTAAAAATAAATATGTGTGGGCTGGACACAGTGGCCTATGCCTTTAATCCCAGCACTCAGGAGACAGAGGTAGGAGGATCACTGTGAGTTTGAGGCCACCCTGACACTGCATAGTGAATTCTAGGTCAAGTTGGGCTTTAGTGAGACCCTACCTCAAAACAAACAAAAATAAATGAATAAATTGAAATGGTATAGTTGCATCATTATATTTTCTATATTCTTGACACCAGTGATTCTTCTCTTTTTATCCTTTCCTTTTCCCCACCATATAAACAATTAGCAACATAATACTTGAGATCTACTTCTCTAAGGATGTTTTTTTTAGTGGAGCTAAAGAAAGGAAGATAGAAGCAATGGTAAGGATTTTCCAAAGGGGCTAGGGAGATAACTCAATCAGTAAAATGCTTGCAAACATAAGGACCTGAGTTTAATCCTCAGTACATACATACAATACCAGACATGATGCATGATGGTGCTGGGGAGGCAGAAAGAGGTATATCTCTGGAATTCACTGGCTATCTGACTAGCTAGTCTAGCCTAATCATTAAGCTGCAGGTCAATGAGAGATTCTGTCTCAAAAGAAGTGGATGGTGTTCCTAAAGATGACAACTGAGGTTGCCCTTTGACCTACACACACACATACACACCTACAAACATATATGTGCCACATACTCATGAACATACATAACATGTGCAATGTACACTTATATAAAAAATTAAAAGCCATTTTCCAAGGTGGGAATAAAAAGTTCCAAAGAAAAACTGCAGTAGCTTCTTCCTTTATTAAGTAACTCACTGGCCATGCCAGGATCTGCAAATAAATCTGAGAGATCAAGTCCCTGAGGTAATATAGCTTCCTCTACTATGACTAGAAGACATTTTGTCTTCCTCCCTTCCCCCTTTTCTCTCTCTCTCTCTAGATATATATGTATGCATATGTGTATGGATGTATGTATGTATATTTCCTATTTCTTTCTCTGTTGTGTGGTTGTGGAGCTGAATGCTGAGCCTCAGAAATGCTAGGAAGTTCTTCTGAAACAGGGATCCTAAAACAATAAACCCTAAAGAATTAAAGTTATCCCAGGAAACCCTTGCTTGGCTGGGGAAGGGGAGGCTAAAGTTCTGGCAATGGATGTAGAGGAACTTATCTCTCAGGAAGATTTCACACGGCCCTGGTATGGCACCTTTCCTCACAAATAAGTCAATATGTGCATATTTCCAGTCTTTGTTTCATCTTTTCTATAAGATGGTAACAATGCCACAGAAAAGACAGAGAGTATGTAACAATGTTTCTCATCTTATTTCTGGATAAAGTGGAAGTAGTTAATTCCACGTTCCTCTCCCAATTTGTATTTCTTTCTTTCTTTTTTAAGGTAGCACATGGATTTATTGAGATGTGTCTAATACAACCACTGGGGCTTGCCCATGGTTCTCTTGATGTACAAAGCCCAGACCTTCTGCCAATTCTTTTTGAGCAATGACACCAAGAAATTGACTGTCAGGTGGATGTTGTACTCCAGCTCACCATCTGTCATCTTCACATGACCAACTGCAACAGCCAGACACAACACCTTCCTCATCTGGAACTTGATGGTGGGCTTTATCTCGTCAACTTTGGCCACCATATTTTCACTGTGAGTCAGCAGGGAAGGGAACTTGCCCGCTCATTCAGGCCAGGACCCAGGATTCATGGGGTTTGCTTGATCAAAGACTCAGACACCAAAAAGGCATCATATTTCTTGACCAGCTTATTGACTAGTTTCTTGTTCTTGTTAAACTTCTTCAGCTCCTTCATGTCCATATGGGGAATGTCTACAGCCTTGGCCTCGTCTCCGTGCTACTGGACCCCCAAGATGCAACATGGAGAACTAGGGTCGGGGAGTGGACTTAAGCATGATGGTGCCCGAGAAACTCTCGTCCTTCTGAGGGTTGTAGTTCTTCAGGCTGATCTGCAGCTCCACCCATGCAGGACTTCCCGCACTGTCTTGTACAGGGAGTCACGAGAGACTTTGCTGTTAATGGCGGCAGCTCAGGGCTGCTATATCCGGAAAAGCTCAATTTGTATTTCTTAATTTCCTTATATTCATATTTCCTATGTCAGTACAGGAAAACTAAGACAGCAGGTTTATGGACATAAGTGTCTGATCATACTTCTACCATTAAGCAGCATCACAAGCCCTCTTACTACTTCATATTTGAGAAGATTTATTCATTCTAGCAGGGGTAAACCTCATGTGTTTGTGATTAAGCCTCATACTTAATCCTTAGCTGTTGGAGCCTTTGGGAAGTGGAATATTGCTGGAGGAGGTGTGCCACTCGGGGCTCAACCTTGGGATGTTACAGTCCAGCCCAGCTTGCCAGTGCTAACCAGTTTCTGCTCCTTCCTGCCTGCTGGTGGGGAGATGTGATACCCAGCTATTTGCTTGGATTATGCTTTCCCTGCCATGATGAAGCTTCCTCTTAATATTTTAAGCAGAAATAAATCCTTTACATCAGCTGCTTCTGGTCACAAAGTGAATTAGACTCCAAGGCACTTTTAAGCCTCAGGGTTTTAGGGCATAGTAAGAGAATACAGCAGAGCAATTAACTGAAAAAAAAAAAATTTGTGGAACTGAACCCAATGACCAAAAGGCAAGGGGCACATATAGAGCTGGAAGCATTCTAGGATATACAATGTGGAAAGTCCATGTGTTTAATTTGAAATGACTGAACAACATGGAATAGAGTTTCATTTGCCTTGAGTCCTAGACACAAAACCCATCTCTACCAGCAAAGACCTGACTAATATGTACACTTGTGCCTATTCTGCTTCCTGTAGAGGAGAAGGTCATGTGGGAAGGAACCACAAGGCGACCTATGGAAGCTGTCCACATGACCCCCAGCATATCCCTGACACAAGCACAGTTGCAGGGCTGAAGCAGGCAGTAATGATAAAAGGACTATATTGGTTAGCACCCAGGCAATTCTTAAGTGTAACATGAGGTTGGCTTGTTCCACTATTACTCAAAAGTCTGAAAGGTGAAGTAACAACCATTAGATCACCCCATACATTGGGCCACCTAAGTCCTGTATATGTGATAGAATGTTTAGTAATGTCACCTGTGTTCAATCAAGACAACTTGTGTACAATGGCAGGCAATAGTGTTCCTTTCAAGAAACTGTAAAATGAAGGACTTCAGTTTTCTGAGGCTTCACTGACTAAAACTAAGCATGATCTTAGTAGCAGAACAAAAAGTAGATATGTCCATCATCATAATATGACATGGGTAGTGTTAAAACTTGCACTTGCTAATTCTTAGATACTGTAAGTGACTATGTAATTTTCTACAGACTATCTCAGTTATATGAATAATACAACATTGTGAGCAGATATTTTCATTATGAAAGAAACCAGGACTTAGAAACAAAAAACCTGCCCAAGGTCACACAACCAGTCAGTAGTACAGCTGCAGTTTGAACCCAGACAACCAGACACCAGGGTCTCAACATATGACCACTGTACAGTTCTGTCACACGATGGAGTCCCAGTGCTTCACTGAAACAGATCCTTTGAGGGGCTTTCATTCTTTTTAGTACTTTTTAAGGGTAAAAGGTTGTACCAGAGAAGTAAGTGACCATGCAGGGTCTGTGAGAAGCAGGCTTTGTAGTAAAAAGGATAAGGATCAGGTGCCTTTGGTGTGTGCAGGACAGTATGATGAACTTGTTTGAATGGTTTTTTCAGAAGAGGGCTGTAATTACCCTTGATACCTTTGTTAAGGAAGGGTTTTGACTAGAAAGTCTTATTTTCAGGGTATAGTGAAGAGGGACATTTGCAGGGATGTCTATTGTAGTGCTCTTAATTTTCATTTATTTATTTATTTGAGAGCAACAAAGAGAGAAAGAGGCAGAGTGAGAGAGAGAGATTGAGAGAGAGAATGAGCATGCCAGCGCTTCCAGCCACTGCAAACGAACTCCAGATGCATGCGCTCCCTTGTGCATCTGGCTAACGTGGGTCCTGGGGAATCAAGCCTCAAACGAGGGTCCTTAGGCTTCATAGGCAAGCGCTTAACCACTAAGCCATCTCTCCAGCTCGTACTCTTAATTTTTAACCAGGTGCCATGATAACTACTGTGTAGCAATTTTCTATGAATTGAAACATTAATTAAAACATTTCCTCCCAGAGGGAGACCCAGGAGATAAACAGGTCTGGGAAAGTTGAAATTTAAAGGGTCATAAGACACTCCCCCAAGGTCATAGAAGCAGTAAGGAGACTGCTTTGGGAGCAGCAGAGCTTCCTGCAAGACATGTGCAGTGTGCTCTAGACACTCAGCGTCTGGGAGTTGTCACCTCTGTTTGGGTGGTTTTTTTGGTGAAACATCTGCCATTGAGTCACCTATACTCCTGTAAGTAACCTCTCACCCATGCTCTGCAAGTAACCCAAATAAATTAGATGGTTTACCAGAATTAGATTTTGGTGCAGTTGTGTTTTGGTCGACTGTCTATCCCTATCTGGGGTGAATACACGTGTTCATGTCTCTGCAGGGAAAAAGTTTCACACCACAGCAGTAGCATAGACTCCTAGGCCTTATACTGTCATCACTCCAGAAAACACAAACAAATGAGAAGTAGAAGGAAAGTGCACAAACAGTTGGCTAGGAAAGAGTAGTGTGTATTTGGGTAACTCGTGCTAGGGAGGAAGGGGAAAATGTCATATGAGACTGGAAAGTCTGTAGCTGAATTTCCAAGGTCCTTAAGAAATGTCAAAGATTTTGCACAGTAGAACAACGTTACCCAATATAGTTTTTGGAAAATCCTACCTCATTTTCCTGGACACAAATAAAAGATCACCTTGTGAGCAACTGAGAATAATACAGTTTAGCATCCATCTCCTTTGTGTTTGGAACCAGGACCAAAACTTGTCTTGGGAAATGTTTCATTTTCTCTCAGACTGTGACTGGATGTTCTCAATACCAAACACCAGAATTGGAGTACATGTTCCAGGCCTGCCCAATGAATGGAACTGTTTCCCCCTGACTACCATTACTGGTTCACAAATGCACATTTGCATCAAATTGACCCAATAAGAATGAATGCTGGAATTTTCATAGGAAATTTTCATAGGAAAACCAGGAAGATACACTGACATTTTCATTCAGTTTGTGTCTGGGGATATTTGTCCCTGGAGTTGAAGTTAGCACAGGGAAAGCCAAAACTGAATAATGAAAGTTCTGAGTGACATCATGTAGGCCCCTGAATCAAGTCACACTTGAAATCAGACCCACTAAACTTTTTGATCACTACACCTAACAAATTTTTCTTATTGTTTAAGCAAAGTTAAATGTTTTGTTTTTTAATTTTTTGCAACTAAAAACTATAGCTGATAAAAGAAAATTAACCTTTGAATTATTTGGCTGGAAATCATGGTGCATAGGACACACAAACATTTTAAACTGGCATTGTATGCAAGGGACATTTGTGTTTCACTTGGTGTTAATGTGAATTATTGAATCATTCAGACTGAATGTCACCACTACCATGGAATTTGTTTTGAAACAAAAAGTCTTATGATGGGAACTCCGTGTTTCCCACTGACCAGTGAGTGAGGATATCTCCATAAAATGATTAATGGATGGAAAATAATTGAAGGAAAGTGACCTTAGTGACTTTGGGCAGCAGCCTGAAGTGGATGGAGGACTGACCATGAGGATATTTGGGCAGCAACAGGGACAAGAAAAAGTTGGTCATGAATGAGGGGAAATGTAGATAAAAATAGCACATTCCTTAAATCATCATGAGCTTTCTGTATAAAATGTGAAGTAGAATCTGGCAGAAGTAGTTATATCGGCAGAGGTTTTCTTGTGCTCAATTACTGAGGAGTTACTTTACACAAGGGCCTCACTTTACTCGACTTCAAACATTTTGTTTTCATTTCATTTTATTTTATTTTATTTACAACTTCCATTTCTATATTTGACCTCAGGACAACCCTTTCCAGTGCCACGTCAAGAATGTTTTAAAGAGGGCCTGGGGAGGTGGCTTAGCAGTTAAGGTGCTTGCCTGCAAAGCCAAAGGACCCAAGTTCAATTCCCCGGCACCGAAGTAAGCCAGATGCACAAGGGGGTGCATGCATCTGGAGTTCGTTTGCAGTGGCTGGAGGCCCCGGCGCACCCATTCTCTGTCTCTCTACCTGCCTATTTCTGTATCTCTCTCTCTCTCTCTCTCTCTCAAATAAATAAATAAAAATAATTTTTTTTAAAAAAAGAAGGTTTAAAAGAAATAGGAAAGTTCAGTGATACGGTAGCTCCTCCAAAAGAACAGGCAGCTATCAGCCCAGGAGAGCTTCTTTTTTCACCTGTAATTTAACACCTTACCTATTTTTTTTCCAAAAAAAAAGTGGTGATTCATGCATTGTGTTGCTGCTTTTGCACTGCATTAGTAAAGTGCCATTTGGTACTATGTTTCACACTAATTATAACAATGCACTGCAGTAATAGGCACCATTCCATTTCCTAGTAGAACTTCTTTTAAAAATATAAATAAGAAAATTAAGTGCCTATGAAGATATTAACAGCTGTTTTGAACTTAAATTTTCAAGCATTATGCAAAAGCTCTTTGGGGACCATAACCACTGAAGCTTATGGAGTTACTGTTACTTGTCTTTGACAAGATTCTCTATGTCAATTGAACAGTGTAAAACTGAGCAAGAAAGAAAAGGGAAAACTTTGGCAGACACAGAAGCAAATCCTCTTGGTTTCACTTGTGGGGTTCCCTTATATGACATAGGAAGAGGTCAGAGACAACCATTGAAGTGAGTAAATACAGAAAGTGAGATTTTGAAAGGAATCCAGTTCTCTTTTATTAAAGGGAGGCTACTGAATTCATCTTGAAACAAGATTAATATATATATTGGTGCTAAATATTAAAAGATCAGGCATGTGATTAAATTTTATGAAAAAGTTAACAATTCTAAATACAATATTCCTTATAAGTATACAAGATCTGTGGCCTTTCATAAAATACATCCAAAACAATTTGATGAAAAACTAATGTTGTTTGGGTGTTTTAATGTCGGTTACAAAATTTACTTAGGAAAAATTTTTAGAGGCTCTTGGAGATGAAAAATGGTAATAAATAATGACAAATTTTCATGAATACTTGTCCTCAATGGCTATTTGACCTGAATTATACAACACATTTTGAGTGTTATAACAGTTAGAGTGCATATAATTTTTAATTGACTTTTCTTTGGCAATATCAGTGTATTTGTATTATATTCATGGTACTCCCTCTGGTGTATAACTTAACACATGAAAATTCTTGTTTTACTCTTTACCAAGGTTCACTAGCAGCCTGATGGATAAGGTGTCTAATTATGGGTGTACTGCAGAAGGCTTTGGGTCAAATCATATGTTTTTATTGAAAATGAGGTCATGTTGGGTTGTGTGATATAGCAAAATAATCGTAAACTATTTTTCCAAGCCAAACATAGAGTAATTACATTTAGTAACATGGTTTCCTCCCCAAGATCTATAACTCAGACATGGTGGTTTGGGAACAATATAGGTAGAAATTCTGTATGTTATTTTTGGATATTTAAATAAATGGCATTTTCTAACTAAACTGTATTTGATACAATTTTATTTTATAAGTTTTACCTTGTATGGCCTTGTGTAGAAGCACATTTGCCAAATAATAATAGAAAATTGTGTGGTCCAAATAATTACTGCTTAAGGAATGGAAATGTCATGTTTATAGCAAGATAAGATAAGATAATGAATTAGTAAATTTTAAATAATAATTTAAATGAAATGTTAAAATCATATCATTAATAACCTGTTTGAATATTTTGATAGATCAGGTATTTCATGGAAGTATTGATTTCAAATATATTAGCATGATAATCCCCCTAAAAACCATTGAGATAATCTAGTTCTGTTATATTCCCAGTTCCAAGGGCTGTGTTTCCTGTGTACATGAAGACCTAATGTTTGAATTTGATATCAAGAAATAAGAGCATCTTGCTATATCTAAGTTGTTTTGAATGAATATTATTAAGGTAATGCACTTAGATCAGTCCATAGATTTTGACCAAATTTTAAACTTTTTCTTTTTTAGGCAGGGTCACACTCTAGCTTAGGCTGACCTGGAATTCACTATGTAGTCTCAGGGTGACCTCAAACTCACAGCGATGCTCCTACCTCTGCCTTCCGAGTGCTGGGATTAAAGGCATGTGCCACCACACCCAGGTCCTCAAATTTTAAACTTTTAAAGTTATAGGCTTAGAAACAAATTTTTAGAATAGAATTATAAGTTTATCCTGCTAATGAACTGGAACTCTCTTATTTTCTCTTTCCTAGAGTATAACAGTAGCTCCTTTCAAAACACTGAAATTTGCTATGTATTTCACATTGTCGGGTTGACCATGAAAAACTCTTTCATAATTTAGCTTCAGCCCACTAGATAATTTGCTCATTCAACGTTAATGCCTCAAAGGGGCATTGTGTAGTGCACCATTATAGATTTCCATATTCATCTAAGTTTACTACTGACATGGTTTCAAAAATGTGATATTGTTAAAATTGTGCTTACTGTGAAATTAAAATGCCTCGTTAGGCATGCAGAACAGCTGTATTGAATAGCCTGACATCTGTGAAATCAAAAGTGTATTTTGAATTCAACTTTCAAACCACAGTATTCAAGTAAGCAAAAACTGACCATGTGTTAAAAACACTTGAAACTCTTCCTCTTGTAACAGTTTATCTACATTTTTAAAACTCTGTTTACACTGTAGTAACAGCTGTGTTTAAAAGGGACATGGCAGAGCAGACTAATTTATAATGCAAAACTCCATTCTAAAAAAAAAAAAGCCTCATGTTTGAAAAAACACTTCAAAAGAGGGCAAAAATGATTAAAATAGGCACAACCATTTGTTTAAACTCTGACTTTCTCAAGAAAAAACAGCCTAATGTAAACTGGCCTGTGCATGTTCCAAGCAGCTGTTCTGTGTAACGCCTCTATGAAACCTTTTCCTTGGTGGGGGAGGGAGGAGCAGAAAGCAAATCAGAAACTGACCATAACAGAAGGTCACTGCCATGTGAAAAACAGCACATATTGCAGGATGAAATGCTAAATATTTTCGAAGTGTGCCAAGTTAGTTCAATCGGGGGCTGAGGAAACACAGCCAATGACCAACCCTGTAGTTAGTGGTCTCACAACAGAAAGGTCACACAGTTCCAGCCTTCTTTCATTGTGTTTCTATAAGTAAAATTTGAACCTTTTTAATAAGAAAACATAAACACAAAGAACACACAAATATATAAGCTGTTTTGTCTATGGTGTATGATTTAGGCCAACTCTCTTTTCACTCCCCTTTAAAGGAAGATGTAATTATTTTGACAAACTGTGAACATGATACTTAAGACCACTTTTGCACCATTTCAGCTGGTTCCTTCCAGTGTTTGATTCTGTGGACCACTCTTTCTTATAAATCTCTTTCTTTGGTTCTTATGCTGCCACTCGGCCATCCTGCCACTTGCAAACCTCTAGGGCTTGTCTTCTCCTTGTCTCCTAAATATTCCCTGACATCTTATCTTTGGCTATCTTCTCTACTCAGATGCAGCAAAACGGTCTCACGTATCTTCAAGAGGCAAAGGAAGTAGTTTCCCATGTTTCATTACCTTCCGGTATTTGCGGTTGTGCTACATCTGGAGGTACCTGCCAACTAATGGTCATGAGCTCAACAGCAACAAGGATGCTGCCCATCAGAGGACATCATAGGCAGCTCACAAACCCAGAATCCTGTATCCCACTCACGTGGCCACCCTGAGAGTGTAGACATGACACACAGGAAGGAATCGTGAGTGATTCCCAAAGCCTCCACCTACAGAAAAAGGACCCAATATACAAATGGAACTAAGCTAAAGAAACATTATGACAGTTCCTTTTCACAAGGTGGCTGTGGAACAGTGTTCCCAGCCCTTTCTAGCATAAGTAGAGTTCAAAAACAAATTTGTTCTTCTTCTATCTATGAAAGGTAGAAAAATAGCTATCTTTCTCTTCCTCTTTTTTTCCTTCTTTCCTTCCTTCCTTCCTTCCTTCCTTCCTTCCTTCCTTCCTTCCTTCCTTCCTTCCTTCCCTCCTCCCTTCCTTCCTTCCTTCCCTCCTCCCTCCCTTCCTTCCTTCCTTCCTTCCTTCCTTCCTTCCTTCCCTCCTCCCTTCCTTGCTTCCTTCCTTCCTTCCCTCCTCCCTTCCTTGCTTCCTTCCTTCCTTCCTTCCTTCTTTCCTTCCTTCCTTCCTCCCTTCCTTGCCTCCTTCATTCTTTCTTTGTTTTTCTTCTTCGGTTCTTACTTTTCTCCTTTCCTTCCTCCTTCCCTTCCTCCCTTCATTCTTCTAAAGATATTTTGAACATTTATTCTGTACATGGAATTCTAGGCACTGAAAAAATACAGTAGCAAGCATATGAAGTTCCATCCCTTTACAGACAAATAGCTGAAGAAGGAGTTGGAGGAACAGGAGCAGTAGGAAAGGAAGGAAGAAGGGAGGGGGCGAGGGAAAGGAAGGAAGAAATTAATTAGAAATGACAAATGCAAGGGACTAAAACAAAGTAGAATATTAAAGAGTGGTTATGGGGAGGATGTTCTCCTTTACTGAGTGGTTATGACTCCCTCTCTGAGTAGAAGAAATTAATTAGTCCAGTACAAAGCATGTATCTTTCCTTAATGCTAGGGAATACACCTTAGGGAATCTGTGGAAAGAACACAACAGGATGGGAAGTCAGGAACATATAGCTCTTAAGAAAGCATCTAAACAAGCTATACTATACATATATAATTCAACTTAACATGAGACAGAAGAAATCTGTATTCACAATGTGAATCCTAATCCTTCTTTGGGTTTCATTGATTACAACAGCTAAAACACATTTTGGAAACGTAAACAGAGTTGAAACTGATACTATGTTCTTATTAAGATACCCTAAATGCATATGTTAAAATAGGAAGGACTTATCTATATTTTCTCTATTTGTGTCTATGTGTATGTTTGCCTATATCCATATTGACATCATCTATATTAACATTGACACTTTGCTCTGTCATACACTTTGGATATACCCATACCTATATCTATCCCTGTATCCATACAGCTTGATAGATTTTGCTGCTAAGGCCTCGGGTCTAATTAGCTTATTTCTGAAAGATACAAAATGACCTTCCATATACATATAGCATGAATCTATAACCACATCAGGCTATGCTTACAATTGTATTACGGGCACATGAGAATTAAGCTTAAGCACCCCCAGGTTATACCTTTATAAAACAACTGGATCAAGCATCTTCAGGAGGAAGATCATCCAATCATTAAGCACAGCTGGAAGTTTTTAGTTACTATCATGAATAGAGATCCCCAAAGAAGTTGGCATGAAAAACGAGTAAATCTATATGACTTTCAATCTCATTGTATTATTTTGGAAAAATGTAAAGATTTTCCTGCAACTTCACAAAGTTGCCTTAAGATTTTGCCCTCATGGCTATCCCACCACATAAGCAGTAATTGGAGGTGGGTCGCCTATTGTCAATGCCAGGGTAGCTGACATCTTGTTGGCATCAAAGGGAAAGAATGAAGAGTTAGAACACAGTGCCAGCACCATCTAATCACATAGATTTACAAATGGAAGATAGGTTTGACAAGGTTCTGACTTTAGGAATAAATGAAATGAAATTGACATTCTTAAATGCATTTGTCTGGCTCAATTTTATTTATATGCATAGTAGAAATTTGAAAGCTTGTATCAACTAACAATTTCCAGTTTGTTTTACATAAGCAGGAAACATAGTTATTAAGACTTTTCCAGGTGTATATCAGTCCTGTGAATTAAACTTTTCTTTAGCATACAGTGTTGTCCCAAGAAATGTTCAAATGTGTAAGAGAAGATATTTAAATCATTTTATATTTTCCAATTCTATCCTTTCCCAGATATAATAGAATATGTTCATAAACAACTTAGTGTTTGATAATTTTTTAAAAAAGAGAGTTAGTAGTTTTTAAAAAGGTGAAGATCATATCATTTTTGGAAAATGTTGAACTAGTTTTCTTAGCAGGTCTTCTCAGAACCTTTACTACTGCAATGCACACAGTGACTGCAGAGAGCATTGCATGAAGCATTTTTCAAATATGTTTGACCACTCCTTCCCACAGCATCATCCTGACATAATGTCTGTATAACAACCTATGAGAAACGTCTACTGAGAGTAATTTTTTATCCTTCACAAATCTATAAGGACAAATATTTAGCTTCTCTGTTAATTTTAAAAACTATTGAAAGCCCAGTTATAAGAAACCAATTTGAAAAAAGTGCACTTACATTTATTAACTCATTCATAGCATAGCATATTCTGTAGCTGCTATATCCTAGGCAGTCTTGCTTATAGGTACCAAATTATAGCAGTGAAAAACAGGCAAAGTCCCTGTTCTTAAAAACATTATTTTCTAGTGGTAATTAAGCATATGCATGCACACACAGAGAAATGATTATATTAGAGTATTAATATTATGAGACTTTTGTTGAATTTGTTTCTTCTAATATGATTGATTATATCTACAAAATCAATACAATTACAATCAAACCAAAAGGCATTTATTTATTTATTTATGAGAGACACAGAGAGAAAGAACAGATGGACAGAGAAAGAGAATGGTTCAGGGCCTCTAACCACTGCAAATGAACTCCAGATACATGCACCACCTTGTGCATCTGGCTTATGTGGGTCCTGGAGAATTGAACCTGGGTTCTTGGCTTTGTAGGAAAGTGCCTTAACCACTAAGCCATTTCTCCAGTCCCAAAATGTTTTGTGTGTGTGTGTGTGTGTTTGTGTGTGTGTGTGTGTGTGAACTTTGATGAAGTGATCCAAAACTTTATCTAGAAGAATAAAGAGCCCAAGGAGAGTCAGGATAACTTTAGAGTAAGAATTTTTTCCTAAGCAAGTAAGAAGTTAAAAAAATATATATCTTCTAAAAACATTTGCCCAAGGATGGATAACCAAATAGAGCAAAATAGAGTCCTGAAGAAAACACATCCTATGTGGAAGCATGATGTGGATTATTTACTAAGTAGTACTGGGACAAATTGTTTCCCAAATGGAAATGCAAATGAAATCCCCACCTCATGCCATGTTTATAAAAAAAATATGAGGTAGAATAAAGAAATAAGCATTAAGGGATAGAGATATTACTTAGTGATTAAGGCGCTTGCCCGTGAAGTCTAAGGACCCAGGTTCAATTCCCAGTACTCATGTAAGTCAGATGAACATGGTAGTGCATATGTCTAGAGTTCTTTGCAGTGGCTAGAGGCCCTGGCACACCCATTTTTCTCTCTCTCTCTCTCATAAATAAATAAATAAAAATAATTATTTTAAAAAAGAAATAAGCAGTAAAAATTAGTAACACTAAAACATTTAGGGAAATAGTCACATCTCATTTGTGAAGAACAATTTATTTATTTATTTATTCATTTGAGACAGAGAGAGTGGGAGAGAGAGAGACAGAGAGAGACAAAATGGGTGGGCTAGGGCCTCCAGCCACTGCAAATGAACTCCAGACACATGTGCCACTGTGTGCATCTGGCTTATGTGGGACCTGGAGAATCGAACCTGGGTCCTTAGGCTTTGCAGGCATGCACCTTAACTGATAAGCCACCTCTCCAGCTCGGGGAAGGACATTTTAGAAACAAAGTAAAACTATAAATAAGAATATTGATAAGAATAACTATGTTAAAGTGAAAATTATGATCCAAATATATATTGAAAATAAAATAAAATGATAGTGTGAATATCCTTAGAAAAGGATATTCACATTGTATATAGCTGATAGAGTATGTGAAGAACTTCCAATACCAATAAGAAAAATTCTAGCCAATTAGCAGGAAAATAAACACAGAATATAAAAAGATTATTCAGAGAAGACAAAATGGAAATGGCTAGTAAACATAAGAAAAGACACTCAACAACTAGAAAATTGCAATTTAAACCACAGAGGTTCAATTTCATTTTCATCATTCTGGAAACATTTTTTAAAATTTATTTATTAGGGCTAGGTGTGATAGCATATGCCTTTATTCCCAGCACTCAGGAGGCAGAAGTAGGAGGATCCAAATGAGTTCAAGGCCAGCTTGAGACTCCATAGTGAATTCTAGGTCAGCCTGAGCTAGAATAAGGCCCTACCTCTAAAAACAAAACAAAAAAGTATTTATTTATTTATTGTATGTGTGCGTGCGTGTGTGTGTGTGTGTGTGTGTGCGCGCGCGCGCGCGCGCGCGCGTGTTGGCACTCCATAGTCTCTTGCTGCTGCAAATGAATGCCTGTCTGGAGAACTGAACTTGAGCTGGAAGGCTTTGTAAGCTGAGCCATCTCCCCATCTTTCCCTGGAAGCATTGTTAAAGATGACCATACCAAGTGTTGGTGAGAAGGTATGACTATGGAAACTCTTATCTTGGTTGAAGGTACTTATGCTAGTGACCCAGCATTTCCACTTCTGGATGCTGACACCAGAGAATCCCTAATGCACATACATTAGACAGATCACGTTTATCAGTCTGGAAGACTGGAAATGATGGAAATGATAACTAACATATATTTAAGAATGTTTAAATTTTAGATTATTCATTCAAAAGAATATTCTACAATAGTGAAAGCAAGTCAGTCAGAACTATATGTAGTACCACAGATGTGTGAAAAAAATAACTTTCATGGAAAAATAAAATTTCAAAGACATACAAAAAATGTAACAACTGGGCTAGAGAGATGGCTTAGCAGTTAAGTGCTTGCCTGTGAAGCCTAAGGACCTCAGTTCGAGGCTTGATTCTCCAGGTCCCACGTAAGCCAGATGCACAAGAGGGCACATGTATCTGCAGTTTGTTTGTAGTGGCTGGAGGCCCTAGCACACCCATTCTCTATGTATCCCTCTCTCTGTATTCTCTATCTGCCTCCCTCTCTTTCTCTCTCTCTCTCTCTCTGTCACTCTCAAATAAATAAATAAAGATAAACAAAAAAGTATAACAACTCATATAGAGATTAAGAAATACAAAATGATACTTAAGAAGACATACATACATATACATAGTATAAAAGCTGGAAATTTCATATTAAATCATATTAAATACATATTACTTGTATGTATAAAACTATATGACCCAGACAATGATGGACATTTCTTTCTATAATGATGAACATCTCTTTCTATAATATTGGTGCATTTAAACCTCTTGCATGATGGTTAAGATATTTGAATTTCTAGACTGGATCCTATCCTATATAATGCAACAGTCAAACATGCTGCCCCTATCTATAACTTTATAATGTAACTGTAGATCCACTCAGTAATTTATTAGGAAGAGATTGAGGGTACCACAGTTATTTTCAAAGATTCAGAATTCCATATTGCTACGTACAATGTTAGTCACACCACTTCCTGAGAGTGTAATCCCAGGCAAATCATTTGACCTCTGTGAACTGTTTCATGGTCTATAAAATCAGGGTAATGATAGTATCATCCTCACTGAATTATCATGAGGATTACATGAGGATACATGGGAAAGTGCTTTGCAAATCATCAACTCATTTTGCCAAAACTAGTAACTCATCTCTACCAGTTGAACGTAAAAGATGCTTACCATGTGGAATTTGCTTTGAAGGAATATTTGCTCTGGTGAGAGAGGAAAGACTGGAAACAATAGTGGGCAGAAACACAAACACACGTACACACAAAGGAAGCAAGTTGAATTATGCAGTTGAGATTTATCCAGTCTATAGGAGGCAATCAGTGAGGGCCAGGGAATAGGTTGATGAATGGGTTTCCCAGGGCCTTGAGGCATGGCTCTTAGATCAGTGCAGCATGTGCAGAGTGTTGGAGGTAAGGGAGCGAGAAAATCTATTTGTAAAATAGCAAGGATAGGCTTAATTTATCCAACCTGGTTAGGATTCTTTAAAAAAAAAAAATCTTTCCAGTCATGGTTCTTATTAAGTGTGGAAAGTTTTCTTGCTCCTGTAGGTTAACCTAACTTTAAACTTATGTTGAAGAAGGAGTTGGGGAACAGTGAGAATGGATATGTACGGTGTGACAACAATGTTGTGATAATTATAATCCAGACACAGAGATCTGGCCCTTCACAGCAATTTTTCTATGTTTAAACCATCTTGTCATAAGTTTTTATTGACCACTATTTTGGTCATCATGGAGTATTATTGTGGGAAATCGCACCTTTACTTGTAAACACTGCCAGATTCCAAATTTACTGTTTTAAAATTTAATCCAAAAAGGGATCCACATAGGGTAAGTGTGGCTTCCTAGACCTTGAGGCAGTCATTGTGACTTAAATTCTCTTGATTTTATCTGCACCCCTATTTTCAAAACAATTCTGTTTAATTCTTTGTTTTGACCCACACAGAATGCTAAGTTGGAATGACTTTGGTCTGGTTTTCTAAACAGTCTGGGGTCCCCACTGGGTCCTACTCAGTAGTAATGTTCACCATGAATGAATACTATACTACTGTGTTGCTGGGTAATGTTGAGACTTTAATAACATAAAATATGTTATGGTAAGGGTTTTGTGTATGGTGAGATGTCCTGTCATTGCATCCCTTGCATTAAGCTGTGTAGTGCTGTTAGTTTCTACAGTAGTAGTCATTACTTTGTTGTGGATAAGACAATATTTAAATTTAAGATAAGTGATGTGCAAATAAAGTCAATCCTATTGATAGGTTGAGAAACAAAGAAGCCTTACATTCATACTGCCGCCCGCCTTCTTTTTGTTAGGAGAGGGGAGTCTGCAGGAGCTAGTGTGCATGAAGAAGGAATTGTTTTTTGTGGAGACAAGCCTGGTATTTCAGGGAAATAAGAAAGTAATAACAGATGTAAAGTCAAGGTGAGAAACGGCACACACTTCTCCCTCCTTCCTGCCTCCTGCTTCAAGTCACATTCCATCTGGAATATTTTAGACCATTCCCCAACATTTTAGTTACTGAAAATAAACCTGGAAAGTTTGATCTGCTTGTCCTCTGGTTGGGACACTAAGAATTAAGCCTTAGTTCCTGTGGTTTATTATATGGTAAAAACTAATCATAAGTCAAATACCTCATAGTATATTATAGGTTAAAATATATCACCCCACTTAACTTTATACTTAATAAATGATGCTTTCTACCTCACCTTTCTTCCACCATCCATCCAGCTGGATTGCCTTTCTTCTGCTTTATCCAGTCCTTCAATACTGAGCCCAGCCAGATCCTACTTTCCAGATCAAACTGAATTACACAAAAACAGTTACCCAACATATGAACCTCCCCTCAAGGGCTGTCCTGCCACATGACTCTGAAAGTTCTGCTTGTGGTCAGTCGTACCTGAGTGTAAGGCCATCACTTTTAGTTGTCCGTATTGCCCCCTAACACAATTCATTTCAGCTCTATCTGCCCCACACTTGCTTTCATGTCACGGCACTGCCTCGGCTTTGAGAACATTATTTCAAACTGTGCTCCCTAACTCCCTTTTTTTTTCTTCCCACTTCACTCATACCCTGAACTAACAACTTCTAATGTCATGTCATGCCTGAGCCTGATGTCCTTCAGACACCAGACTTGACAGATGGCTGTGTTTCCTAAGGGGTGAACACGATACCACACTGATTCCATCCCTCTTTTCCCTCCTAAAAGATATGCAAGCTTGCCTCCTTCAGTCTTTACCCAACAGAACAGTTGCAGGAATTACATGCCATCATCATTGCCCTCATTGGAGAGGTATAAAGCAAGTCTTCTAATGATGCTCATGACCAGTGGTACCATATCCAAAGTAGCTCTCTCACAAGATAACATTCTCATGTGTTATGTATATACGTTAACAATAGTCTTGCCAAACAGTACTTTAAGTTAAAAGTTTTTTTAAGAAATATTTTTAACATTCTATAGTTCTTGGGGGATAAAACTAGAACTATCACAACATATCTTCCATATAATACAACACAGAAACAAAGGAGTTCAGAGGCTAGCAATAACAATAAGATCCCCTTGATTCTTGGTTCTGAATAGAGGTGGTACCTCCACCTAGAGGCCTTTGCAGAAAATCTTGGGAATAGCATTGCTCTGTTGGCTATACCCCTTGTGTTTGTTGTAGCAGGGCTGCTAAATATCCTACAGAGCAGGAAAGATGAACCTAAATGCTGAACCTTCAGCTTGTAACAGTCCCCTAACTGGGCATATAAATGGGAAAAGTATTAGTAATTATTTGATCCTAAGCCTAGATGCTACTTTAAATAGAGACACAAAGTCCTTTGAAGCAGTCTTAAGAAAGGCTGAATTTTCAGGAAAACAACTGACCAAAACTGATGGGAAAACAATCTTTTCCTTTGTTAAGAAACTCAGTGAGGATCCTTTGCATTTGTGAAAATTATGCCAGCAGCCGCCACGCTGCACGGTCCAGAGTTGCCTGTGCTGCAAACCTGCCTGCATCTGTGGATGTCAAAGAAAACCATAACAAGACAGAGCTGAGGTTTGCATGTCTTAAAAGATAGGAAATAGACATTTCTTTGATATTGCTCTAATCCATGTCATAACACTGGGAATTATTTTGACATTGTACTTATAAACATGGCCTAGCTCATTTGCAAAAATATTTCTATATTTTGAATTTGTTTCTTCTTGACATTTTTTTCCATACTAAAATTAAGATTAGTCCCTTATTTTGGTTATCATATAGAAATGTATAGTCTGTTATTACTTAACCCAGCACTAGTTTTTCTTCTTGTACCCATTTGTACTTTTCCTCTTTAATTTTGCCAAACATCTTGTACAGAATGGCTTCTGACCTTCCTACCTCCCATTTATTCATTATAAATATGTGAAAGCAAATAACCACTTTATTGTGTCTTTCAGTGTCCATATATTTCCATATTGAGTCACATATGATTTTTATTATAAATTGCTTTCCTTGAGTTGTGCTTTCTTTAGCAGTTATATATTGTATAATTAGGTAGGTAGGTTATGTTACCTCTGAATTTTATTTTAGGATTATGTTACCTTCACTGCTATGGCAAAATCCCTGAGCAAATCAACTTAAATGAAGGAAGATTTCTTTTGGCTCACATTTCTAAGTTTTCTGTTCATGGGGACTTGGCTCCATTGTCTCTGAACCTGTGTGAGGCAGGGCATCATGACGTGATGAAAGTGAATAGTACAGCCAAGCCCCTCACCTCATGATGGCCAGGAAGAAGAAAGAAAGAGAAAGGAAGGGAGTGGGGTAATAACATATATACCCTTCAAGAGCATTCTCCCAATGATGTACTTCCTCCAAAAATTTTTTATTGATGATTTTTATACATATATGATATATTTTGATCATTATCCCCTCCCATTACCTTCTTTTTTTCCCCTTTCCTTGTCTGACTTTCAATGATAACATCCTTCCAGCTAGACGCTCTTCTATTTTGCTGTCTTTTTTTTCTTCCTATATTCTCTATGGTGAAATGTTGATAGGCACAATATTACACAGGTCATATGCAGGTAATGACAGTTTCTGTGAGGTCTTAAATGAAATGACTGCTTCATGTCTGGAAGATAGAGTTTCAAAGCACTCCTCTCTATTCTGTGGCTCTTACATTCTTTCCAACCCCTCTTTCACAAGGTTGCCTGAGCCTTGGAGGGTATGATAGAGATGTCTCCTTTAGTGCTGAGCACAACAGTTGCTTTCTCTCAGCACTTTGAAGAGTTTGGATTCTCCCTAGTCGACATTGCCATCTGCAATAAAAGAAGCTTCTCTGACCAAAGGTGAGAGCAGCACTAATCTATGAGCATAAACATAAAAAGTTACAGGGTAACGTGATAAGCACAACATATCCATTTAGCCAAACAACAGTAGTAACACCCCCTCCTACAGCCTATGACCTTCCCAGTCATTGGCTTTTGATGAGATTTTTAGTACCAGACATAAATTCCCTCAAATCTGATCAGAGAAGAGCTGGTTACTTCCATAGCAGTCATACAATTATTGTACAAATGGGCACTGACATGCTTTCTCCAGTAAGGATCCAGGTTTTAAAGTTTCCATCTTTCAGTAACCATTAAATTATGAATTAATAAATAGTATCTCATTCTTGAGGTAAGAGCCCAGATGATCCAGTCACCACTGAAAGGCCTTATTTAACACAAGAGCTTTAGGGGGACAGACATTCAGATCTAACCCAAAACAAGGATAATAAAGAGGATAGTTTAAAAGGGGGATGTAGAATTTTATAGGATTGCTTCAACTACCCTAGATCTATCACATTAACAACTTTTGTCTTTGAAAGGCCTTTGTTCAGGGTAAGAGAGAAATTTCAAATAATTTGCAGCTAATCTAGTATAAGCACTAGCCAATAAAAATTAATCTCAGCCACACATAATGAATATTGCTGAATGCTAGCCTTTTCCAAAGAGTTCTTACAGTAACTCAACTCCAGCATCTCATCAACAAGAACAATTACACTCAGGTTTTGTTTAAAGAGTTTTATATGTCATCTCATTTGCTCCTATTTAGAAAGCTCTATGAATAGATATTCTTAACTCTACTTTTACAGATGATAATAATTTTTAAAAGTCAGATGTTTGTACTAAGTCACACATTTGGCAAATAGCAGAGCTGGAACTAAAGGATAAGACCCATGATCTTTAACCAATATTTTATGCACATCATGTTCATGTATCCAGCTACCACTGATGAATGGAGCAGAACATTCAAACAGTGAGTGGTTCTCACTAAAGAAGAAACCAGAGAAGGTGTAACAATGAGACCTACAGCAGCTGATAACAGTGTGTGGCACAGTGGGAGCTCACTCTTAAGGGAGATTATCATAAGGGAGAGGAAAGTCTGAGGAGCATGAGGGTTTTTCAGGACTTGGAATGGCATTCAATCTTGAAGAGAGAACTTCACTGAAAAACAATTCAGGGATGGGGGCTAGAGCAATGGCTCAGCTGTCAAGGCACTTGCCTACAAAGCCTAATGACCAGAGTTCAATTCCCCAGTGCCCATGTAAAGTCAGATGTACAAAGTGGCGCATGCATCTGGAGTTTGTAGTGTCTGGAGGCCCTGGCATGTCCATTCTCTCTCTCTCTCTCTCTCTCTCTCCTTACAAAAAAGAAATATTTCAGGGGAAGGAATCATGAGAGAATGCAGAAATTGCCATGGCTTTTCCAGGTCACTTTGCACAGATACACAGAGACAGTTGGAGTCTCTCAGGCATTTGACTTCAAGAGTTCAAGCAGTTGACTTGCAACAATTCCTACAAATGTGGGGAAATTTTTGTCTGCATTCTTGACTCCCTGGAGAAGAACCTTCCATGCTCTCATGATCTTTTTATTTATATTATGAGGGAAGATACCTCTAGAACAAAGAACCCTTACTAGCCCATTGACTTACTTTGAGCTGGATGGGGTCCAGGATCATCAGACCATCCTACTAGGAAGAAAGGAAAGGACAGTAAGACAATAAAGAACCAATCTCAATGTTAGGTCTGGAGAGTTGTCACTGGATACAGGAAAGGAGAAAAGTGAGTAAAAGACGTAAATCTGAGAGGCTGACCTATGTACGGAAGGCCTGAATTCAAGCTTATTTTTACCACTAATAATCTGTGTGAAATTAAACAATTTGTCTGGCTCAGTGTTTCTATTTGGAAATTGCAAGACTTTAATAGATTACCTATAGCTTTCTTTCTTGTATAAAAGAATATTGAACTAATTAATCTGAGGGAGAGAGAAAGAGGCAGAGAGAGAGAGGCACATATATATATATATATATATATATATATATATATATATATATATATATGTATGTATGTATAGAGAGAGAGAGAGAGAGAATGGGCATGCAAGGGCCTCCAGCCATTGCAAAGGGACTCCAGACATATGTGCCACCTTGTGCATCTGGCTTACATGGGTACTTGGGAATCAAACCTAGGTCCTTAGGCTTCACAAGCAAGCACCTAAACCACTAAGCTATCACTAGCCTAGCTTTCTTTCTTAAATACCTGTGATTAAGCTGGGCATGGTGGCACATGCCTTTAATCCAGCACTTGGCAGAAGTAGGAGGATGGCTTTGAGTTTGAGTCCTCCCTGAGACTACATAGTGAATTCTGGGTCAGCCTGGGCTACAGTGAGAGTCTACCTCAAAAAAGAAAAACTCCTGCTGGAGCTGAGCTGAAAATCTCCTCCATATAGACCAGTTGACAGAAAGCTGGAAAAAAAAAAAAAAACTACACTGCATGCAGTTCCGTGGGAGAGAGTACATTCATCAGTAGGGATAAACAACAGTGGACACTGCAAGACTTAAATTTGGCCATCCAGGCCAAATGAGCCAATGGGTGCAATGTCTGTTATGGGGGAAACCAGTCACTCTCTAACTGGACTGGAGGCCCTCTCCGTGGGAGGAAATACATGGTTGATACTGAAAACCTATGATGGGGGAACTCATGAGCCCTAGGGGGTGTAACACCTAATGGTGTCTGACTAAATGCATATATTATGCTCACCAAACTATCCAGTAAGCACTTCTCTTAATGTTCATACTCATATATTAATGCTGCTCTAACTTTTGATTAGAGAAACTTCTCTTTTCAGATAGTGTGGGCCTTGGGATGACTCAGAAGGCACCATAGTGCTGAGAAGAAGTGACAGAGGACTGCTCAGAACTGAAACATCTCTGTCACACATTCCAAGGCTCAGGGTCCATTGTGGAAGAGGTGGCAGAAAGAATGTAAGAGCCAAAGGGGGGTAGGACTCCTTAGAGTATACACTTCCAGACACAAAATGGCCTGAATATCCATGAGCTCGCAGTGACTGACACTACTTACACAAGACCATCATAATAGGAGGAAAAGATGACGACATCAAAGATGAAAGAGAGACTGATTGAGAGGGGGAGGGAATATGATGGAGAATGGAGCTGCGAAAGGGAATGTGGCAGGGGAGGCAATTACCATTGTTTAGTGTCTATAGTTATGAAAGTTGTCATTAAAAAAAATTAAAAACCACCCATGATTCTTAAAGGTATTGAGAATCTAAGCACTTTTCCTAAGCGCACTAAGTCTGTTAAAAGTTATAAAGAGGAAAAGTTCCCATTGCCAGTGGAAAAGGTACTGGGATGGAACTCAGAAGTTATAGTCTTGGGTATCTCGTCTGCTGCTAAACCCAGGTGAGAATCTATTATTTATTTGGATTGTCTGATCCTTTTGCCCTCAAATTAGCAGCAGGCAGGACTTTCTTGCCTCCAATAGGTTTTACTTTGGTATTTCACAATTTGGGTGGTATGCAGATATGGTATAGGGAAGAAAAGTATTCTTATAAAGATGTCATAGCTAAGTACCTATGTGCCAGGAATATACTCTATACTGAAAGAGAGCAGAGGAAGAGAGAGGTTGGGAATGAGGTGTGCACATCACCAGAATCTCCTTTTTGTAGTTCTTGTCTCCTAAATCACTTTGTTATCAGTCATACTCTTGAATTTTAGTAAAACTACTATTTGAGTGGGCTCTCACAAATGATTACTTAAATCTTCTTCAAGGATAGACAGAGAGGATGGAATAATAGTGAGATCTGACATCTCTTCCTCTTCAGCTTAAACCTGTATGGTTTGTGTATCTCATTCCCATTTATGAACACTTTCATTAAATCTGGAGGGTAAACTGCAGTTACGATCCTTTGGTTTTCATTTTAGCCAGTTCAATGAGTGGCTGGAGAAAAAAAATGCAATATTGAAGGATTTCTTATTTTTGTGAACACTGCTTACAAGTGGTTAACAATAAATAATGATTAATTACCCTACAAACTCAAGAGATAGTCCCACCAACCATTCTTGATCAATAATAATGAATGCTGAGAAAGTCAACTTTGCTACATTATTTTCTACAAATCTCTTGAGGAAAAATAAGTGGTTGATTCTATATGATAAAAACAATGATTGAGGGCCTCATTTTCCAACCCCAACTTAATACATAAAGGAGACTGATCTTAAAGCATAAGGCCTCTATTCTCTCTCCAAACTCTAAACTTTAATATTATCTGTTGTGCTTGTCATCAGAAGAGCAAAGAAAAAGAAACAAATCTGACCATCCACTTCTTGTTCATATGTGAACCACTTGCCTTTGTTTTGACTTAGAATATCTACTCTTTGAGACAGATATAGCCTCACATGTCATGTTCTTGCCACCATCTCTACACTTTAGGTAAGATTGTCATTGACAGAGTGACACATGTGGGATCCACACCATTTCCCAGAATCATAACTCTAAATGCCATTCCAGTTGTCTTGAAATTGCAAGAGACCTTTGTAAGGTGAGAAACCCTCTCTCGCAGAGTTCTGTTTATTTTGCAGTTAGCAAAGGTAAGGGAGTCCTTTGTGAACCATTCACGTGGAATTTGAATGTATAGAATTGCTGACAGAGTGCTGAAAATTCATCACATGGTGTACTTAGCATTCTCTTTCTGTCAGGGTAGTGGTCTGGGAGCTCTGCTCCCTTCTTCCCCTTCCAGTTATTCTGACCTTCGAACAGAGGATCCCTTCAATGACTCAGCCCTTCCCCTGCTGTCCTCTGCTACTATCCAGGCACTTGCTCACAAGGCTCCCTCACCACCAGTTTGCTTGAAAGGCTCCCTTCCAAAACAGAGATTAAAATGCCTTTTCTCTTTAAGTCTCACGGAACACTGTTGCTTGTTAATGTTCAGACACTAATAGCACTGGAAAGAGTCGTTGCTTCTGTCAACTCATCAAGTAGTCTAAACAAGCCTGTTGGAGGCTGGCCAGCTCTGGCCAGTCATTGACCACAGACACGATCTGGAAAGCTATTACAACTTGTGGAAGTGAGAGGTGGCTCTGCTTCCTGTCTAGCCCACTTCCCAGGGGTTGGCCCCAGAACCACTGGACTTTGAGGTCAGTGGGGGTTATGCTCAGCTATAGACAAGATCTGTCTTATTTTTTAGCACCCAAAATTGAGATGCATGTGGAAGCTTCAAAGCCAGAAATACCAGCATTATCTGAAGTGATGCTTGGCAGCTGCTCGTTTATAATTTAGTTTTGCGGTTAAAAGGTGCTGATAGTTTTTGTCCTACTTGTGTTTTTGATGAGTGGCTGGATTTGTGAGAATTCCTTTCTTTGGGTCAGGATAGAGCTTTTATTCCAAATGATCTCTGGTCTTCTCTGGATTAGCCACATTTATCCCACAGAGCTTTTAGGTCCTTCCACATCCCTCAAGAAGCTAGATGATGACAAATCTTCATGTGCACTCTTCTTGTAATAGAAGAAACCAAGTGCAGGGCGGGGCAGGGGGATCCCTTAACAAGAATACTGGGAAAGTTTTACAGAGTTCTACTTGCTTTCTAACTCTGGAATATTCCTTCAAAGGAGAAAAGGTCCCTGTACAGTTTCACTGATTCCAAACCTCAATCCTCATCTCATTGTTTATTTAAGAACTTTTTATTAATCATTCACTCTATAGCCAGAAATGCCAAGATGAAACCACATGGTTCCCATAGGGAACACATATACTTAAAATAATTGCTGTGATATAGAGGTGTAGAGAGTACTAAAAGAGGTCTACAACCATACCACCCGGAACGCACCCGACCTCGTCTGATCTCAGAAGCTAAGCAGGATCGGGCCTGGTTAGTATTTGGATAGGAGAGTACTAAAAGAGCACCTGGAAGAGGCTGGCAAGACTTGATTAAGGTGATTGTATTTGAACATAAACTTGGCTGACTGCGGAAATTTGTTGAATGAAGAAACTTAGACAAATGAGAGGGCAGTGAGGGTGTGTGATGTTGCCTCTAGCACCCAGAGAAAGGGTTATGGAGAGAAATCCAGGTCCTCTCTCCCTGGCCATCACTGTAAGGATGGGGTACAGATGGAGATGAGACTGTATAGACCAGCAGAGTTAAGTCATTCAGTAGTACATAATTTGTGTTTAGATTTTTCTATTTATATGAAAGCAAGTGATTCAAAACTTACAAACAGAAAAGTAACATGTTCAGATTTTCAGGTGAAAAATACATTACTTTGTAGAACTACATGAATGTATCTACAATGAAACCACCAGTCACTTTTCATTATAATTGTAACTTATACAAGCTATTATCTATCTATCTATCTATCTATCTATCTATCTATCTATCTATCTATCTAATCTATCTCCATAATGGACTTAAGGATATTATCAAATATCTTCGGCCCAGGGCAATGGGACTATGTTGAGGCTTCTTAGCATTGCCTCTCTATCACATTTGTTCTGTTTCCTCCTTCTGCTTTATCTCTAGCCTGCTGCAGATGCCTTGCTACATTTCAGCTCAATGATTATAAGGTTTTTCAAAACATACTCAAACATGCAATATAACTGTGATAATTAAAGCAATGTGAGACAGATACAAGTCTGAAAAGATCAATGGAAGGCACAGTTGATTTGGAGTCAGACTCTGCTATGCACAAGCAATGGGTAAGCAATGAGTCCCCACAAGTCCCTCTTTTATGAAAAAGTATTAACCCAATGATAAAGGAATAATAAAGTCCCATTTTACTAGCAATCAAAAGGAGGCCAATTAGAAAAAAAATGTAATAAGAGTTTTATACAAGCAAAATTAAATGGAACAGGGCCTGGAGTATGTAGCACAGTGTAAACCATTTGTTTAGCATGATCAGGGCACTATGTTCAATCTCTAGCACTGTACTTCACTGCAAATAATAATAATAATATAAAAAATAGTGATGCCCTTGAAGTACATGCAAGACAATTATTCTGTGTTCTCTTAATGAAAAGATATGACTTTTTTATGGAAAGGCTTTTCATGCACTAAAATCTGTAGAAAAAAAAAAAACATTATGTCCTTGACATGGTGACTTCACTGATCCTAACATCTCTTAAGGGAGAAAATTGGGAAAATTAAACAAATTTATACACAAAGGTGCTCATTAAAGCATTATTTATAATATCATAAATTCTGTGGAAAGGCAATTCATAAAATTGATGCTATTAATTGGTCATTGTCTTCCAAAGTAATGAATCATTGCTAAGTTTCTAGGATGAATCAGCAATTTATTTTATTTTATTTTATAACCCACCCATGCAACAAACAGATTAGGAAACTGAGGCTCTGAGGATCTGGTACTTTGCCAAGCGCACACACTGTGCTCACCCAGGTCTGACATCAAAGCTTATTTTTCTAACCATACCTTACTTCTGTTTATAACAATGTATCAATTCTTTGTTTAAAAACATCTATAAGCTCTATATACTCTTTTTCCATCCTTTCAGAAAATATGAAGGTTCTGTTTTCAAATTTCTGTGGAGTAAGTGGAGGAACTAGTGCCCATGTTTTAAAGATTCAATAAATATTTGTAATTTAAATTACTCATTTCCCAAGAAAAGTAATGATCTGGGCTGGAGAGATGGCTTAGTGGTTAAACGCTTGCCTGTGAAGCCTAAGGACCCCGGTTCGAGGCTCGACTCCCCAGGACCCATGTTAGCCAGATGCACAAGGGGGCGCACGCGTCTGGAGTTCGTTTGCAGTGGCTGGAGGCCCTGGCGCGCCCATTCTCTCTCCCTCTCTCTATCTGCCTCTTTCTCTCTCTGTCTGTTACTCTCAAATAAATAAATAAAAATAACAACAACCAAAAAAAAATTAAAAAAAAAAGAAAAGTAATGATCTATAAGAATGCACTGCTCTTCTTGTGACTCTCCCCTCTCTTACTCTTAGAGTAAATCTAGAGAAGACAAGGGTTTAGGTTACTGGGTTATTGTACACAGGCTACATAGCAAGTATTGGTTGGACCATATACATGTAAGATTACTGTATTTAAAGGATAGCTGGTTGTACTGTCTTAAGGTAGGTCAGCATGGGCACTGTATATTGAAAACACTAAGAGAAAACTGTGCCTGATGGCAAACACAGAGCATACAGTCATTTCTGAACAGCCCATGCCTTGACTCAGTCCTTAAATGAGGGAAGTGGTTGCCTTTGGTTTTTGTAAAAAAGAGAAAAATGGAAGTAAAAACAAGCTAAGCCTTGCCATTTCAAAGGTTCATCAGCTCAGAATTGCAAATGGCCAGGAAATGCATTGCAGGGGCACCAAATGGTGGTGGACAACAAAAGTCCTAGAATAAATAACATTTGATTGCCTCCACTTCGAAGGTGTTTCACACCACACGCTGGCTCTAATCAGTATTACCATGCAATGTGTTACTTTGCTGTCTTGAGGAATGACCCTTGGCTAATTTTAGCAGTGGATGTCTAAATAGTGTGGAGACTTAGAAAAGGTTTGAGGAGAAAGTCACAGAGAAATCTGAGCTCCTTCTGTCTTCATTCCCTCTCTTTTCCTCCACAAATCATACAACTGTGCTATACTTCATTAAAACCAAGGTGCCACTAATTATAAAGGTCACTAATAAGTACAATAAAATAAAGATAAGTATGATAATTAAAATAGTACAAAGCTTTAAAAATGAGAAGGCTATTTTGTGCTTATCAGAAGAACTCACTTAAATTGATTTAACAGATTTTTCAATTTAGCAGCCTGTGTGTAGATTTTTTTCACAAAGGTTAATACAAACAAAACAGATAGATAAAAGTGTTTCTAAAGCTACTTCATTCAGAATTTAACTCTTCCAAATCAGTCTTTTAAAAATATTTTTATTTTTTATTTGAGAGAGAGAAAGAGGGACAGAGAGAGAGAGAGAGAGAGAGAGAGAGAGGGAATGGGCACACCAGGGCCTCCTGCCATTCCAGATGCATGTGCCACTTTGCACATCTGGTTTTACATGAGTACTGGAGAATTGGACCCTGGGTCATCAGACTTTGCAAGCAAATGACTATAACTGTTAAGTCATCTCTTTCGCCCCTCAAATCATTTTTTAAGAAAACCTACCTACACCCTTATAACATTGTTCTCAGTGCTATAGGAAATATTGTTTGCTGGGTGAGGAAAGTACTGTAGTATAGCTCAGGGATATGGTACTTGGTCCTTATCACAAATGGAAGGAAGGAAAGAATGAAAGAAGAGAGGGAGGAAAGGAAGGAAGGAGGGAAAGAAAGGAGGAAAGGAAAAGAAAAGAAAGAAAGAGAGTAAAATGAAAGAGAAAGGGAGGGAAGGAGAAAAAAAAGAGGAAGAAAGATATCTTTGCAGCATAAACTTTATCTTATTCTCTCTGAAATATTTTCTCAGCTTCTGGCTGCCTACTCCCACAATACTGTTAATTGCTTCATCAAAACAGATATCAGAGAAGGGTTTCCAGATAACAGTCAGAACTTAAATTTCTTTTTAAAGTGTTGAAGGAATGCAAGGATCTGGTCATGTCCCCCCCCCCAAAAAAAAAAACTCTATCCAATTCAAGGTAATGTGAGCAGAAGCATCAATTATACTAGGAGTCTCACCTACTAATGATGACTAGAAGATGTTATTGATCATAAGATTTCAGAGTTTTTAACACGAAACTACGTACTCATGGAAATAGGCTGTGCATCCTAGAATTGAAGACATAGGATTTATCCAGTTTCTACTGCATACAGAATGTAGTCAACATGAAGGTAACAGAACAGGTTAAGGTCTAGGAGCTGTCTTTGGATCATTATTTTCTCCAAGCCTAAATTTTAGTGTCCTCCCAATTATCCACTGACTAACTCTCAAAGCATTTGTAGCCTACTGTACTGTCTCTAGGAGAACTGTCAAACCAATTCAAGGTCTTCAGGTGTCATTCATACAAGGAAAAGTATGTTTAAATCACACATTAGACAATGTTCAGGTTCTTTTTCCAGCCCCAGCAGGGGATCTGAGCTGCTTACCTACCAGAAACTATATATGCCCATACCTCTAAATGAACTTGAGGACAATTTGTATGTCGGTTTCAGGGAAGTTACATTAGCTCATCACACTGGAGAATGAAAAGAATTCCAGTGTCTAAAGAGGGTCATATGTTTTATGGGGCAGAAAAGAAAGGAGGGAGAGCGGGTAGGAAAACTCCAAAGACTTCATAGAATCATATAGCACAGCAGTAGAATATAAGAAATAGAGAAGTAAAGAACAGGAAAGTGAAATTCCTCTCCAAACCAGAGAAATGTCTGAACAACAGACATTTCAGAGCCCTCAAGAATACATTGTATTTAGAAATTTCTTTTAAGGAAAAACCTTTTAGTATAATGGTAAATGCGTACAAATGAGTTCAATGAAATTATCAGCTATGTGTATTTGCTGAAACATGTGAAAACTTCCTTAACATTTTTCTTACATTCATGTTTAAATGATAGAACCTAATCTCTAGCCGTGTCCTTGTTCAGATTCTCAGAAGCTCTGTCTGTAGGTGTGATGGTTAATAATGTCAACTTGAAAGGATCTAGCATCACTGAGGACACAAATTGTTGGGCATGTTTGTAAGTGGTTTTCTAGATTAGGTTAATTGAGGTGGTAACACCCACGTGAGCAGCAGCACGGGCTGAGGTTTCAGAGAGAATAAAAAGGAGAAATCTGGGGCTGCGGAGACACATGGCTTAGCAGGTAAGAGCATTTGCTATGTAAGCATAAGGACCTAAATTCCATCCCTGACATCCCTGGGAAAAGCGGAGCATAGCCACACGTGTCTACAAGCCCTTCCTGAAAGGGGTTGGAAACAGCAGACTCTCTGGAGCTTGCTGCTCAGCCAAGCGGACTGAAAAGCAGAATCAACTCCAAGTGCAGAGAGAGACTCTGTCCTAAGGAAACAACACAGAAGAGCTTTAGAGGAAGACACCAAATGTTCTACTCTGGTACCATACATGTGCACAGGGCACGTACAATTGTGCACACATCCATGTGGACACACTATACATATGTACACATCAAACTACACACACGACTAAAACAGTAAAAAAGAGGAGAAAGCAAGCTAAGTTTCAGCATCCATCTCTCGCTGCTGACTATGGATGCAGTATGACTGTCCATGCTTGGCCACCATGCCTTCCCTGCCATGATGAACTGTGACATCAGACTGTGGCCCAAAGTCAGCCCATCCTTTCTTAAATTGTTTCTTGGGCATCTAGAAGCAGCAATGAGCTAACTAATACAATGGGTACGGGGAATGTGCGGATACTGCCAATATGCTACTGGTATTAGCTAGTATGGAGGACCTGAGGAAAGAAAAATCAAAGATGTTGCTAAGACTTTGCAAGAAAGCTTCTGTAACCTTTGAGCCATCTTTCCAGCCCCTTCCTCACTATTTCTGTCTCCAAGAGCTACAGACTGTGCTTCCTGCCAGTCACAAGTTTGGGACACCTGTCCACCCAGCACTTCGTTTTTGTTCAAAGTTGTTGACATAAAATACTACTTCAGGATGGGATAAAGTGCTATGCCTTATACCCATATAAAACATATTCATGTCATTCTGCCTCCACCCTTCTATTTCAGAGAGCCTTGGAGCCCTTCAGCTTAGTCAAGTTAGGTAACAGGTAGTGTGTACTTTTGTTAAAGGTGAAATGCGTCTGTGACAAAAATTTCGTTAGCTCACACTGCTGGAGGTTGTATTCTCTTTGTGTGAAACTCAAAAGCAGTTGAGAAGGGACACACATTTCTGCCTCATGTGGATCCCCATTCTAAGCTTAAAAAGAAACACAGCTGAGACAGTGTCATGTGATCAGCACCTGAAACCATAATTCATCTCTGGTTCATTTGAAATTTGCCCTTATCTAGTTTAGGACTTGAGGCAGGTTCATGCAGAGGTCCATGGGCCTCAGCAAACCTCTTGGTGACCTTGACCTGAATTTGAGGTTTGGATTTAGAAGTTCAGGGTTTTCATTCAGGAGTTTTGCATGAGCCTCTGCTATCTGGGGCCACAATCTGAAATCCCATCAGACTCACTTCAGACCATATGGAATAAAGATAGCAGTCTCTGTGGCTCTGACGTGTGCCACACATTCATCCCAATGTTTCCATATCCTCAGCAGACCCAGCTAGACTTATAAAGGGAACTGTTTTCCTTTTCTTGAGAAAAAAAAAGACATTGGATATTAGTCTCAGTGACTGTTAGAAACTGAACTGGTCAAAAAGCCTATCAATTTCTTGACACTCCATTACATATGCTGAGGGATTGTTCTCTAAGTGTTTGCTTTTCCAACTCTTATCAGATACATTTTCTGCTTTTGAATGCAACAATCTCTCCCAAGTACATATGTATTAAGATTTTCAACTATTATTTATGCTAGGAAATTCATGTTGTAGCAAGTTTTCAAGAAAGCTTAATTACATAATTTAAAAGTCACAACAAAAAAGTCCTTTGAAACACATTTTTGAACAGTGTAGATATAATAAATGAAGCAATATCAAATATTATATTTTGAAAGTCTCAACCTTATACCATTAGTTTTTCTCTGAACTAGTTATTGTCTTAATGACCCAATTTCCATTGCAAGTTTTTATCTATTCATAAATAACTTTATTTTTAAGATGAACTATATTTAGTTGCTGCTCTCAGTATAAATAATTGCCTAAGATGAAATGGAGCAAATCCACATAAAGAAAAAAAAATTCTATTAGTTTTGACAACAGGGAGAGATTCCATTTCCTTTGGTTAGTAATGCAAATGAAGATTTTCCTTAGTTAGAGGCCTTCAAGAGACATCTGGCTACAAAATATTGGGGTTTCCCAGAGAAGAGAGCTTTACAGTTGATTTCCAAGTTATTTCTCAAATCCTCAGGAAACAGATTAGCTTTGCAGTATAGCCTTATTTATTCAAACATATTAGAAATCAAAGTGAGTTTGAACTGGTAAAATGTCTGAATTGAAGACTATTTGTAAAGAAATGCATCTGGATTCCTTTTAAGGATATACAGTCATTGAAACTTGGCTAATAATGTTTCTAAGCCAAATCCTTTGAAGGGAACTCTTTCATGAATTGAAGAGACAGTTGAGAATACATTACAATCAGCAAGCCCATTGTTTCTTATAAGTGGGGTCTTGAAAGCTGTTTGTTCCATTAATATTTAAGATTCTCCCCAAGTCTAGTTTTCACCATTAATTTTTCTGGGTGAACTTTGTGTTCCTATAAAGAGTGTTTCATTGCAGCCTGGGGCTCAGTGAGTTTGTGAGAAAATGAAAACCCTACCCAACCCAGCAGCTACCTCCCTGGCTAGTTCCCCATCTCAGAGCTGCCTGCTCTCTTTTCTCTTCCTTTGCCCCACATCCTAGGCAGATCAATGAAATTCTACCAAGCTCCATGCCCATCCCTCTGCTCCTAAATGGGCTTATTCTCCTAATCCCAGATGATCATTACGCACAAAAAACTTTCTTGTCTATCTTTCTTTGTCCTCACCAGAGTCCAAACAGGGACCAAAAAAATTCAAGCCAACAGTTTTAGTTTCACTAACTTGTTTCTACACTTCCTCCATTTCTTTGGCTCAGAATGCTGGCATAGCAACTGATCTATTAATACTGGGAGTGGCCTGTTCCTCAGCACCCTCCTCCCTCCTAACCACCCTTCTATGTGCATCCATCCCTGGGCATGCTGAGAAAGTGAGCATCTCTGATCCTATCACTCCTCTGCCATCACCCACCCCCACTGCCTGTTGAACTGGGCAGATCTCTGCTCAGCCTTTGATAGCATTCACGGAATTGAGCCCCAGTTCTTTCCAAAGTCATTTCCAGCTTCTCTGAATCAACCTTGTTCTTGAACAAATCAGGTAATATTTGGTTCTCCAAACACATTGTACATTAAAAAATATTTCTTTATTTATATCTAATTATTTGAGAGAGAGAGAGAGAGAGAGAGTGGATAAAGTATGGGCACAAAAGGGCATCTCGTCACTGCAAACAAACTCCAGATGCATGCTCTACTTTGTGCATCTGGCTTTACATGGGTACTTTGCAAGCGAGCACCTTGTAACTGCTTTGCCATCTCCACAACCCCACGTTGTGGATTTTAAAAGTTCCTGACACACTCATTCTCACACCATTCTGTCAGACTGGAATAACTTTTCTCCATTTTCCACTCAAATTTCCATCAACCATTCAGAGCCTAAAATAAATATGCTAGACTTCTCTCTCTGTGTGTGTGTGTGTGTGTAATTATGGACAAATTTATAAAGACATGACCAAGTGTCCTGTGACTCTATGTATCATATATGCATATATGTACTCACAAAACACCTCATACTTACCAAAAAAAAATGCCCACATTATCTCATTTAAATTCTTATTCCAAACTGACAAGATGGGCAGTATCAGGCACAGACAAATGAAGATTGTAAATCTTGGGTTTTGTGGATTGACCAAGGTCACTCAGCTAAAAAGTGACAGTAACAGAATTCACACCTGGGACTTGTAATAACAATTCCAGGGCACTTTTGGCCATATCACAATGACCTCCATTCTAATGGGACAGTGATGTCAGGGAAGTAATTTCTGCAGCAGATGGGGGAAGAGGCCAGGCCACAGAGGGTAACAGGAGGCGTGATCAAAGCGGCTGCTGGAAGATTGATCTGGTGGTGCAGCTTGCCTGGGACAGGGCAGGAAAGCCCTGCTGGGAACCATCTTGTGCTCTTCTGAACTCCTGTGGCTCTTTGTTTATGTTCCTGGTGCAGAGTTGGTCTGGTGCTGCAAGTGGGCTGTTTATTTGTTTATTTACTCCCTCCCTACTAACCCACTCCCTGCTGCACAGATGGAAAGATTTAAGGTGGCTTTAAATTGTCTTATATTTTACAATGATATTCATACAACTTTTATCTTATCATTCCCACTGTAAGTCTGGAGTACAAACAATATGGATTTTACATTTTTATATTCACCGTATAAGTTTGACATGCTGAGAGTGATGTTTAAAATCCAGTGACTGAATGAGTGAATGGGTCTTAGAGAGATATTGCTGAAGAGGGGAATAGATGTGGGGGGACATGGTTAAGTACTTTCCAGTACCTGGTACTTTGAAGGGATATGCAGCCATTAATAGGATGAAACAGATATATGTGAATTAAAAAGGTGAAGAGACAGTGATATACCATTGAGTCACAGAATACACACATATACATGTGTAAAAATAGATTTTGTGGGCCGGGTATGGTGGCTCATGCCTTTAATTCCAGCACTTAGGAGGCAGAGGTAGGAGCATCACCATGAGTTCAAGGTCAGCCTGAGGTAGAGTGAGACCCTACCTTGAAAAAAAAATAGAGTTTGTGTATATGTGTGTGGTGCCCAATTTTATAAATCTATTCACCACTCACAATTATTAACACTGGGGTTAGGAAGAATAGCTCAGTCAATAAAATGTTTGTCTCACACACAAGAATGCATGTTAGGTTCCAAGTACACACATAGAAACATATACCAGGTATGGTGGCATGTGCCTATAAACCCGGCCCTAGGGGAGGTGAAAACAAGAGGATCCCTAGGGCTTGCTGACCAGCTAGTTCAGTTTAATCAGTCCTCTCCAGGCCAAAGACAGACCATGTCTCAAAATGAGGTGGACAGTAGACCTGAAGAATGACACCAAATATTGTTGTCTGACCTTCACATGCATGCACACACATGCACCCATACATACATACACACATGCATACAAGAGTCATTAACACTGCTTGCCTCTGGGTAAAATACTGAGATGGGGAAGACTTGTCAATTTTTAGGTTATAGTTTGTATCCAGAGTTCTATAATTCTGTGTGTTTCTGCCCACACTATAAAACCTATTTTTACAATGAATTTGTACAAGTTTTATGTGTCTGGAGACTTTGGTAACATAAACCATATAGAACTAAGGGCTAACGCTACACATTAATTATGTTGTAATCTTGTTCTCATCAGGGCTAGAAAGTACCATTTAGTTTCCTTCTCCTGTGTGCAATGTTTTTATCCAATGAATTCTGGGGATTCTTTATAGTTTCTAACTATTTTCTTTGTCTATGTTGCCCACCCATCCCAGGTGACCCCCCAAAGATGCCTTACCCATGGTCTCCTGACTTCCTTTGTCACCTTTCCTTTTCTGTGACTTTTACCTAGCCCATCGTGCTCTTTCCAGGTTTGACTCTGTCTGCTTGGGTCAGCTCCCTGGGTCCAGTCTCCTCTGGTGAGCTTCATGATGCTGGTCCACATTTTCAGTGCAGCTCTTGTAAACTTTAGTTCCATATGTTAAATCACCTTGAAACTGTCTTTTTTTTTTAATGTAAGCATGAAGAACTATTCTAATTCTAATATTCTAATTCATTCCTCTTTCCCCAAGCCTACCATGGCCACCTCCAGATGAGCAACTATTCTTTCTCAGAAGGAAATCGCATTTCTTACACTTTAATTGTGCTCTGTATCCATGAGAAAATAAAGGCTTGTGGAGCTACAAATTTTTTTCCCTTCTTTCAGCATGTGTGTGTGGTGAATATGTGTGGGCACACCTGTATGTGCATGCATGTACAAGCTAGAGGTTGAAGGCAGGTGTCTTCTCTCCACTTTATTTACTGAGACAGGGCCTTTCATTGGACCCAAATTCACTGATTCAGCTAGTCTAGCTGGCCAGCTTACCTGGTGATCTCATTTCTACCTCTCTCCTGAGTACTGGGATTATATGTAGTCCACCACACCCACCCAGTACTTTATGCGGCTGCTAGGGACCCAAACTCCATTCTTCACAGTTGCACAAGTGCTTCATCCACTGGGCCATCTCCTGGCCAACTTTTCAATTGAAATACTCAGAGTGTAATTAGAACTAGATTTTCCTTCACTGGCTGGAGAGATGGCTTAGCGGGTAAGGTGTTTGTCTGCAAAGACAAAGTACCCAGGTTTGATTCCCCAGGACCCACATAAGCCAGATGCACAAGGGGCACATGTGTTTGGGGTTCATTTGCAGTGGCTATAGGCCCTGGCATGCCCATTCTTTGTCTGTCTGTCTCTCTTCTCTCTCTCTCTCTCTCTCTCTCTCTCTCTCTCTGCTTGCAAATAAATAAATACAAATAAATTAAAAATTATTTAAAAAAATAAAAAGATTTTCCTTCACTACCTACCAGTCTTTCTTTTCTTTCCATCTGTCTCGGTTATCTACTTAACCACTAAATACCTTCCTTAGTCACATTAAATCATCTCTCATTCAATTATTCTAAAACTTGAATGATGATCCAAATAGCCTGGTTTTATTAGACAATAGCATATAATTTTGTCTTATAACACTGATAAACTACATCACAAAAACTGGGGCTATGGAGGAATCTTCAGGGATTTGAGGCTACCAGCGACTTCCTTCTATGTCACTGTCCTACTTTCCTCCACTTCTCTCTGAGGATAATGAAGCTTACAAAGTCAAGTGTAAGACTACAACAAATCAAGAATGCCTGCCACGTGAAACATGGTCACCACACCTCCTACGCCTCCTGCAATTGTCCCATGCCACATCAGCCCAGTGTGCTATTAGTCACACATGACATGTAGAGATCTGAGACGTGAGCAATGGGGAAAGCAGGGACAACAGGTCACCTACAAAACCTTAGAGCAGATGTGTGAGGCTCAAAGAAAAGTGTGCTTGTCCTCTTCTGACTTCCTCAGGAATCTGCTTCCTGGCAACCTCATGCTTTCACCTCCGTGCCCGGCAAATTGAATCAAGTCATGCTCTTAATATTTTGAGTTTGGGGTAAAGAGATTCTAAATGCAGTTTATAGATATCTGTCATAGGCAGGACAGGAGATGAGGAAGGATGTGGTGCCATACCACGCAACAGAGGAAGAGACGTTGGTTAGGCAGAAAATCATAAGCATATAGGTATGGCTCTGTCCTGCAGTATCTTTGAACAAGTTAGTTACACACCTAAACCTCACTGTTTTCCAGTAGTTAAATGGGGAAAGTTATAGTAAGAGTGCCATGAGTATGGTGGAAATGCTTATCACAATGTCTACAGAATGCTACTGCTTCAACAGGACATGCCTTGGAACATGACAGGATTCTATGTAGGTCGTTTATACTATATAGCATATTCTGGTTAAAATGCTAGATCACTGAGAGTTATTTGCACTTTGAACTTTTTCTTTACACCAAATCATACTCTGTCAGTTCTTGCCAAAAAAAAAAATAGAGATAATATAATAGGTACAAGATAAAAGAAAAAGATGAAAAGACACCCCAGCATCCTCAAACTTGCATCTCAGAAGTAGCTAAGCCCAACCTGAGTGAAAACTGCTTTTGAGGATCCAGCATAAATTATGGAGTAAGCAGGCACATCTGTTCCTGAGTCTCAAGTCCTTCATATGCTATAGTCTGCATTTTAATTCCACTGTTAAAACATATATACAGTCAGCAGCAGGCTTGGTGTTTAGTCAACTGAAAGAAAGGGCCAATGGCTCAGGCCACAAACTTACACTGAGCAAAAGAGGATAACTTTATGACTTAAAAATACTGCCTTAATTATGAGCATGCTGACACTATACTTATACCCAGAGGCCATTGCAATATTATTAACATAGTTTATATAGTACAGAAGCATTAATAATGAAGTGGGACAAATGTTAAGCGGATTTGTGAAGTGGCCAATGTCTTGAGGTCTTTGGGCAGTGGTGGTAACAATGCTTTATGATTGGGCTATGTAATACATCACCCCCACCACTGCTTCTGACAGAGTTTCATTATTGTGATAGATAGCATGTTTCAAATAGCCAAGCACCTATTTCCCATGTAGTCTGCTCTGTCTTTATTATACTTCCTTGGTTCCTAGATCACCTTATTGTCCACTCTACTAAATTGCCAAGGAAAATATGCAAAACCTTTAAAATGGTGACATGGAGTGATTCAAGGAGATTTAAGCATTTATTTATCAATTTCTATACTAGTGACCTAAGCTTTTGAAGTATATAAAGATTTTCTTTCCTATTCTATTAAGTCAGACCTGTAACATTTCTTCTGTTGGTTTGGGTGCATATAATCTTACAACATTGGAAGGTAGAAGTCTATATAAGTGCTTATTGTTTATTAGTGTATATCTACATATTAGAAATATGTCAAACTGATGAAAACCTATGTATCTGGATTTCATTTTACTTCTAGGAATGAAATATGAAACAACTCTAAGAATATTTAAGTAGACTGTTTAAGGCTGAACATTGATTGTGGAGCTTGTTTTGTTTTGTTCTCAAATATATATAGACACCTGAGATGTTTTACCCTGCAAACAGAGATTTTGATTCCAAACTTACTGTGTTTTTTAATGACAGCTGTAACCAGAAGAGGGTGGAGGGAAAATAGATAAGGATACAGAGCCACATGGCTCCTTCCAAATCTGATGCCCTCTTTTTCTTTTGGTCTGATAACTACATACCTTCTTAACAGGATGTGTCAACCATTGGTTAAAAGGGCAATTCAAATTTTCAGTTTGGGAATCTTTACCTTACAGGGAATGTGAGGGATATGTAGGAAAATATGTGATAAGTAACAATGTATAAACCCCGGGAAATGCTGAAGTAACCTTAGTTCCTTCAGACTTTGTTTTGTTTCTTTGGCTAGTTAAAAACTCTCCCAAAGTCAAGCAGACTTTTTCTTTCTTTCTCTCTCTCTCTCTCTCTCTCTCTCTCTCTCTCTTTTTTTTTTTTTTTTTTGGTGGGGTCCTGCCCAGACTGACCTGGAATTCACTATGCAGTCTCAAGCTGGCCTAGAACTCACAGATATCCTCCTACCTCAGCCCTCCAAGTGCTGGGATTAAAGGCATAAGCCACCACATCTGGCTCACACAGGCTTTTTCAAAACTGAAAGGTTTCATTCCAGGGCAAGGCTCATTGCATTTGTGAATGAATAAAATTAATTTAGGAAAAAAAATGTTAGAATGTATTTCAGCCATTGTTAGTTTAAGTGGAACTGATGAACTAGGAAGTAAAACATTAATGAATTTCGAGGTACGGTTTAGAGGATATGCCAAAATCTTAGAAATCTTACCAATTCTTTTCCATGGTAATTCTCAAGGCCAGAGGGTTATATTTATTTTCACTAAATACTTTTTTTATAAAAATTCCTTTCCTATAAAGGTTTTCCTAGATATTGAGTTCTAAATCAATTTAGTAAAAATCCCGAGTGCACATTGAACCTTCATACCTAGTTCACTAGGATGGTCAGCTATCCTGTGGTCCTGTTGTTTCTTAATTTCATACACTTATTCTCAGATGAATTTTTTTATTTTTACTAGATGCATAGTAATAAATGCATGCAGTTTCTGGGCAGTAATATTGCAGAATTGGAGGAATGACTTGCTGTCATGTGAGATGAACCTCTCCTTTGTTTCTAGTTCTTTTAGTATGTCTGTCTAAGAATTTTCACCCTCAATAATTTTGGAACTCATTGTTTCAAACTCCAATAATCTTAAACATGAAAATTTAGATTTTATTTTACTTGATCATTCCCTTTCACCAACAAAAGGGCAAGAATTTGCCCCCAACTAAGCCAAATTTATGGAAGAGCTTGATAAAAATGGTGAATGTTTTGTGTAGACAGTGATGTCCACAGTGGCATGACCTCTCCTGCCTTCAAGTTTTATTATATGAAATGTCTGTGCCACTCCTCTGAAAACACTAAGCTGATTTATTGTATGAAACGTCCATGCCACTACCCTGGAAATGGTGACCTTATTTTTCTAAGACTTCTTTTTATTGGTTTTTGCAGTCAAAAAGGGGAAGTAACTTGCAAGGAGTTCATTGTTGTGATAATGTATAGGGGCTCATGCCTTAGTGAGAGTTCAGAAATGAATGACAAATAAGTCTGGTGGGGGTTCTCATCTACAGCCACGAAGAGAAAGTTTATGATTTATGAAAGAAAGAAGCAAGTAAGACATAAAAATTCAATAGGAAAGTAAAAATACACGCACATAAAAAGGTTAAGACTCTTGTAATGTAGCAACTTAATAACAACATAAAGTGTAAAGTGAACAAGGGCTAAGAAGATGGCTCTGTAGTTAAGGGTCCTTGCTTGCAAAGCCTACCAGTCTGGATTTGATTCCTCAGTGACCACATAAAGCCGGACCCACAAACAGAGATTAAAGTGAGCATCCATTCAGCATTCTCCCTAAATAAAATTCCAATCCAGAAATGGTCAGAAGTGTTTGGTTTGATGATTTCCTATTGCAATAGTTGTCTCCTCATGGACTGTAAGAAGATAAGGGTTTGTGATCACACACACACACACACACACACACACACACACACACACACACACACTTTGGATTCTGACATTGAGATCAGTAAAATGCTACTCCTTTGTTTCTGACATCATGCTGTCCTACACCTATTCCCCAAAGGCCTTTTAAGTTTGATAAAGGTTTTAGGCCATCTCTTTCCTTTCCTGCCATCCAGGCTTGTCTAGTAGTATTTCAATCTGGTCCTCATATGTTAATTTTGGCCGTCCTCTACTTGGGCTTCCTGTCATGGTATCCAGATAGAAAGAATAATATGGAAAAGAGGAGGGCAAAGAGATGAAAATGTCAACAGATAGGAAGGACTGGAAAGGAAAGATTAAGGCAATTCCATACTACAAAGGCAGAAAAAAAGTGGAAGAATCCGGAAAGGTTAATTATATTAGGCCTGGAAAACATTTGAGCTCTTCAGAGGAAGGCTGGGAAAGGGGGAAACTGGTCAGCAAATAGATAGATGTTGCTGTTAACCATTATACAGGAGGGCTCTGCTGTTGGTTGGGACTGTGTCCAAAGGCTGGCCACACATTTACAAACTCAGTGTCTCCAGCCACTTCTATCCTCATGACTTTTCTTGTTTGTCTGGAAACTTGTCACTTAGAAGGAGAGTGAAAGGGAACTCCCCGGACAGGTTCTTTTTCCTAAAACAGCAGTCTGAATATTAGGACCACTATCGAGTGAAGTGTATCCTAGTAAAAATACTAAGGTCAATTAACAAATAGTTGGACTGAGGAAATAGCTCAGTTGAATAGAATAGATGGCCCCCAATATATTCAGTTGTTTGTTTGTAGTTTGCATCTTTAGCCACCTGGCTGGAGTCAGTGCCATTGTGTGGATCTTAAGGTGTGGTGGTGGCTTTCAGATTTCAATCTAAAGATATGCAAAGTGTGCCTAGCTGGAGTTCCTGAAGTGTGCTGTGGCTTTTGGCTTTAGGCTTGTGCTTCTCTCTCTCTGCTTGGGCCTGTGAAGGCAGGCCAGTTTCTTCTGCCATTATGGAACTTCCCCTGGATCTGTAAGCTTCAATAAATATCCCTTCCTCCATAACTGTGTCTGGTCTGGAAGTTCATCTCAGAGAACCTGAAGCTGACTGCTACAGTTGGTAAAGTATGTTTTTGCCTTGAAAGCATGAGGACCTGAGTATGATCCCCAGTACTTACATAAAGATTCCCAGAATGATAGTTTGCTTGCAATCTTGGTGCTGAAGAGGTGGAGACAGGTGAACCTTGGGGCTTTGCTGCTCAGCCAGTCTAGCCTCACTGGTGAGCTCCAGGCCAATGAGAGAACTTGTCTCCAAAAAAGTGGACCAGGACACTCAAGATTATCCTCTAGATTCCATGTGCATGTGCACATGCATGTATGCACACCTGTGTGTGTACACACACACACACACAGTAGTTGAAGTACTGTTTGGGGGGGAATACATTGCTCAGTGACTTTTTAGAACTCAATAACCTTATTGCATTAGGAAAATCCTTAGATATTAATGTTATTTCTCCCATTGCCAATGAAAGTATCACTTCTTTGCACTAAATCTTTTGACATGACCTGACTCCAGGGCTCTAAGAATCACTCGTAAATAATTTACTGTGGTTGTTAACTTGAATCTTTCTTCCCCAAGGTTATACAATCCTTTAATACTTCAATTGCTGTAACTTTAAAAAAAAATATTTTATTTGAGAGAAAGAGGCAGATAGGAGAGAGAGAGAGAGAGGGAGGGAGAGAGAGAGGGAAAGAGAGAGAGAGAGAGGGAGAGATAATGGGCATGCCAGGGCCTTCAGCTACTGCAAATGAACTCCAGACCCATGCACCACTTTGTGCATCTGCCTTCTACGGGTCCTGGGGAATTGAACTTGGGTCCTTTGGCTTTGCAGGCAAGTGCCTGAAGTGCTAAGTTATCTGTCCAGCCCCTGCTATAACTTTTAAATGTCTAATTTTGGTGATGTTCTCCTCAGAAACACTTCAGATGCTCATATTGTTCTTTAATCAGGCAAATCTAACTCTTGGTCACCTCATGCCTCAGTTACTATCTGTTCAATCACTATACTACAAACAAAGCTGCCCTCCCCAGAAACACACAGTTTAGGTGATTTTTTTTTTTGCACTTTCTTACCTTTTTTTTTTTTTGAGGAGACATGTTTATATAAATTAGTGCCCAGAAACAAGTTAGTGCCCATAGATGGCATTACTCAAATACTTATGTGTTTCAGATAACTTAAATACACTTTAACTATTGTTATTTTAACATTTATAGGAAATATATATATGCTTTAGTGATATATGTATGTTGTTTTTTCATAAACTAATTTCTTTGTTTTTCCTTTCTTTTAAAAATATGTTTATTATATTTATTTGTGAGAGAGATATATAAAATATAAAAAGAGAAATACAAAATATAAATATAAAATATGTTTATTATATTTATTTGTGATAGAGAGAGATAGTGAAAGAGAGAGAGAATGGGCACCCCAGGGCCTCTTGCCACTGCAAATAAATGTGTGTACCATTGTGTGCATCTGACTTTACTTGGGGTGTGGGGAATTGAACCTGGATGGGCTGGCTTTCCAATCAAGTGCCTTTAACCACTGCACAATCTCTCCAGCCTTTGTCCATTTCTTTTTCTGAACTCTCTTTCTCCCTAAGTCTAGCTCATTCTAAAATACGACTCCAGTTACTCAGAGAGAGGATGAAACCAGTAAGTATAAAATTTGACCTCCCGCCTATTTTGTGGTAATATGTCATGCCCTATTTAAATTATTAGAGAGTTTTCATCAAAAATTTTCATTTTCAATAATAGCTTTACTTGAAATATAAAGATCAGGTCACTGTTTTCCTTTTAATCAACAAAATAACATTTTGAATTTATATGTACATTACTATTAAAGGTATAATTATATATAACTAATTATACCATACAAGTATTTTTAGAAAATAAAAAGTGAATTACATGTCTCTTTTCTTTAAGACATCTTTGTTTTGTTTTGTTCTTTTTTTAGTTTTTTTAAAATTTATTTTTATTTGAGAGAGAGAGAGAATGGGCATACCAGGGCCTCACCACTGCAAACGAACTCCAGATGCATGAGCCACCTTGTGCATCTGGCTTACGTGGGACCTGAAGAATCGAACCTGGGTTCTTTGGCTTCACAGGCAAGCACATTAACCACTAAGCCATCTCTCCAGCCCTTGTTCTGTTTTTTTTAAATATGTTTTATTTTTATTTATTTATTTGAGAGCAACAGACACAGAGAGAAAATGGGCATGCCAAGGCCTCCAGCCACTGCAAACGAACTCCAGACACATGTGCCCCCTTGTGCATCTAGGTAACGTGGGTCCTGGGGAATCAAGCCTCGAACCGGGGTCCTTAGGCTTCACAGACAAGCGCTTAACTGCTAAGCCATCTCTCCAGCCCCCTTGTTCTGTTTTTTGAGACAGGATCTCATGTAGCCCAAGGTGGTCTTGAACTCACTATATATCTAAGGTTGGCCTCTCCTTTCTTTAGTAGGTGAAATATATTTTTGTAAATTCTGACTAATGATTACAAATCCCTTGTGCTTTAAAAACAATAAGAGCAATTAAATTGCCTGGTAAGCTAGAGTATGTGTAGCCAAAATTCTCCAAGGGCCCGAACAGAACAATCTTTAAACACCAATAGGATTAAAAGGAGTGTTTCTCAAATCAACTTTATGTTAGCTGGCACTTTCTCTACCAGTAATCTACCCGTAACAATCCCATCGGAAAACACCTTTTCAGTGTGAAATCCCAATGGAATAATCATGTTAATAATCCTAACAAAAATGTACAGTTGCATGACAAGAGACCATTAGTTCACACTATTTGGGCTGATTCATTCTCCAGCGAGCATTGTTTAACATGTCAGTTCCAAGAAACAAGAACCACTGCAGGAGGACTCAGCGTTACTAAGGCAACACTCATGTCAAAATATTTTAGGTAACCACTAGTCTATGTTCATGTAACAACCCATCACCTCTATGATTCGCTTATTACATGCATTAACTTCCAGTCTCTAAGAATGAACTCCCTGACACCATTTAACTGTCCCCAGAGGTGGAGGCTTTTAAGGTAAAGAGCTCTCAGGCTAATCTGAGGACACTTGGACGACACCAATAAATGGTCACACAAACTCCTAACAAGTTAGATTTCTCATGATTTTGTAGAGATTTTAACACTTCTCCCCAACTACCAGCCACCTCCACTCCTGCCCCTTTTCAAAAACATTTGTTTTATACAATAATAATTTAAATGCTACAGTAATTCTAAATTGCCCCTATAATTGGTGGAAGTCCCCTCACTCCCTGAAGTGAGATGTGACAGCTTTTCCCAAATAGTGGAAAAGGCACGCCCGCTGGCTGGCGAGGAGGGAGCGATGTAAACCACCCCAGCCAGAGGCAAGAGGTGGACCAGGGAGTCCATGCCATCGCGGAGACAGGGGCAAGGGCAGGAGGCCTCTTTGGGGGCTACCGCCTGTGGCCACCTGTGTCCCCCGCACGGGGCCTCCCTGGCCAGAGCCATACCATCCGCATGCTGCCCACAAGGACTAGGGATGGAGACGCTGGTTTCTGCCGCTGTGTAATTGTCGCGCCCCTGCCACTGGGAACCGCAGTCCTGTGGGGGGGGGGGGCGGTCAGACGAACCACGAGTCCTGCAGTGGCCATTTCTTGCGCTGGACCACAGGGCGGAGGGCTTCCCGCGCCACCCTCCCCTGCAAGTGCTGGGCGCTCCTGGGGCCTCCACCTCAGCAGGACCCCGTGCACCAAGGGCCTAGTCTGCAGGAACTGCACACAGAGACATGGGAGCTATTTTAAGCACAAAGCCAGGCAGGACACCCAAGGAACACGAACGCACCGCAGCCTCCACCCATTCATAAACTTAATACTGTGTGTAAATGTGTGCGTGTCAGACTTTCCGTCATAAAGTCCCTTTTTTATCTCCAGTCTCAGGGATTCAGCTACTGGATTTCCTTCTCCAGCATGGAAGCTGGCTAACATCTTTTTCTAGCACATTTCTACTTTTTTTTTTTGCTGTAATCATCCCTGATTGAAATCACAAATGGCAGAGCCGTAGAAATTGGCATTTTAAAACTTCGTCTTCTAAGGCTATGTTTCAATATCTTTCAATTCTCATCAGCTGAGACAAATAAGCAAAGTAATTTGGAAAGGGAAATTAATGACCAACATAATTTTGGAAAGGAATAGAAAGAACCAAATGGGACTCACATTCATTTACTTACCAGAATGAGCATAAGTGGAGAACCAAGCAATGCGAGGAATGTCACATGCTCCTTAGATCTTGGTATCCTTTCTGGGCAAGTATCCAGGGCTGGACACTACAGGGACAAACCTGGGCAGCAGATTCCCAGGGGCAAATAAAGCATGCTGGAGCTTTGTGAAGAACATCACTTATTTCTTGAATGCAGGGGCTCTTTTTCTTTTCTTTCTTTTTTTTACTTTTTTTTTTTTTCTCTTTTTTGTTTTTTCAAGGTAGGGTTTCACTCTAGCCCAGGTTGACCTGGAATTCACTATGTAGCCTCAGGGTGGCCTTGAACTCCCAGGCCTTGAGCTCTGCCTCCCACATGCTGGGATTAAAGGCCTGTGCCACCACACCCAGCTTGTTTTCTTTTTCTTCTTTCATTCAATGAATGTTTGAATAATATGTTCTGGTGTAGAGTAAAATATTGGAAGACATGGAAATACGGGGTTCCTGCCCTTAAAGATCATCCAGTCTAGGGGCAGGACAGAGAAGGAATTTTTACCAGTGGATGATAGCAGGGATAGAAAGTGATAATGCTTCCAGATAGGATGGAAATACAGTCCTAGTGATTCTGGTGGAGGGAGATTGTTTCCAGCTGAAGAATGGTTCCACATTAAATGGGATCTGGTCAAACTTCAACTCTATTTTGGGCTGCGTGTAAAGGGAAGGGAAGGAGTGCATGGAAGATTGTTCCTCTGTAAGGTATCCTTGATAGGGATGAGCCTCTTCTGAAGCCTACAGTATGGATACTACCTCTTTGAGAACCTTCAGTATGTTTCCTTTTATCAGCTAAAAGTTGTCACTTTCATCTCTTGTAAACTTCCTAAGCACTCGTGTTGGGGGCAATTTCTATAAATGAAGCTGAGCTTAGATGACCCAATCAAAGGGACTCAACGTTATGAACTAAATATGTTTTATTTATTCTTTCCTTTTGAACAGAATCTGGGTGGTCTATGACAGAAAATATCTGATGTAAAGTGAGTTGGTCACATCAAAATAGAAAATGATAAAAGGGACTGGAAGATGGCTAAGTGGATAAGCCACTTGCCACATACAAATGAGTATCAGAGTTTGGATCCCCAGAATCCATGTAATGCCAGAAACTGTAGATGGTGTCTGTAATCTGAGCACACTGACAATGAGAAGGGTCGGGCAGACAGGAGAATCTCCCAAAAGCTCACAAGCCAGGTAGCTTGGCAAATACAGCTGTGGTGGAGAGACCCTGCCTCAGACAAAGTGGAAGGTGAGCACTGACACACAGAGTCATTCTTCAACCTCCACATGTGAGCTGTGACACTCATGTACTAATAGACATGGGCAGGCATAGTACATGCATGTGTGTGCGTGTGCAGGCACACGCACACACATGTGCACAGATGGACTTAAAATAAACCAGTCCCAAGCATTATAATAATTACTGAGATCAGCCTCATGTTTGTGCTCAAGCTTCTTAGCAGCCAAGGAAAAGAGATGAAAACTATACATGATATCAATTTTACTATTGAAAAAGGCAAAGAATGCCCTTCTTTAGGTGAAATGAAATTACAGAAAGAATTTACTGTACAGAGCACCCATAAATGTCACTGAAGGATGTAACAGGCAATGTTCTCACTGTGCTTTTATAGAGAAGCAAAAGGGGGATATAACAGCCCTGCTTCTGGTAACAGCTTCCCACAAAAACCAAGATTTGAGTGAAGGTGAATGAGGCTTTTCAGACAAAGCTCATATAATCCTGTATTTAGGGGTTTACAGTGAGCACCAAATCAGGTAGCCACCAGGCAGCCTTCCTCATATATCACTTCCCTCAGCTGGGATCGTGATAAGAACCAAGAAAGTTTTAAAATTGGGATTATTTTCTGGCGGGAGCCCAATGTGTACATATTACTTTTGAATCCTAGAGGACAGATTCACAGGGGGCAAACAGCAGAGTGAGTGCTGAATTTGCCAGCCTTTGCCAACAGTGGCAGAAGGCAATCAGTGTTTTCACTCGCAGGGACAACCCCAGTTCGCCTCAGAGGTAGGTGGCAGGGGCACCTCAAGGGTGAGCCAACATTTTCCTTAGGAAGTTGCTTTGAATGTGCTCCAACACTTGAACAAATGTTTAATTGAGTCGCCAGAACTTCACCCTGTTTTGGCATGGAAAAATTTTCAAATCTGGTGTTTCGGCATCACCCACAGTGGCTGGTGGAAAACTTCAGCAGGACCTCTGACTAATGAGGTAGCTTTCTGATGACGCTCCAGGATGGCAAAATGGAACCAAATGCCAAAGACTGTGACAGTTGTTACATACTGCATACACTTGTTTCTGAGGGCCCTTCTGTAGTTTTGCTGTGGATGTCTTATTGCCCTGTGTTGATTCAAACAATTGTTCAGATTTGCATGGAGTGTACACGTAGCTCACCTTTCAATGAGACAAATATTTATGGATTTGCAGCAATTGTTAAAATCTCTCTCTCTCTCTCTCACCCTCCTTCCCTCCCAATACTAGGGATCAAACCCATAGCCTTGTGCACACCAGCAGATCACCTTGACCTGAAGTTATAATCAGTTGTTTTGTGGCAGAGAAGCCTGTAATACCTGTCTCCAAAAGTTCAAAGGTCTAGAAACTGTACTATTGTTCTGTGTCTCCGACCCCTTGCTCTCCTTTTCCCTATCTTCAGAAAGAACATGAGGGCTACAGCTTCATCATGACCCATGAATCATTTTAACAATAGAAACCATGTCCTGGGAATGGAGGGTCACCATCAAAGGTAGTCATCGAGGATGGTGGAGGCACCATGCCACCCCTGGATTGCCTCTGTGAGAAAAAGAAAACAGTTTTATCTTGCTGGAGATGCAGTTATTTCAAATTATTTGTTATTAGCTATTAGTATCTGAAAACTGTTTCTAAATCCTATACTTGTCACACTTTCTAGCTAGCTAATTCAGTTATGAATATATATAGAAACTTGGGGAGATGGAGCTGAAGACCAAGATGGTAACGAAGTGATTTTCATGCAGAGAGACACTGGTAGCATCTACCTGTAACCCTATCACTTGGGAAGTGGAGGTAGTAAGATCATGAGTTGGGTACTAGCACAATACTATAGAGAAACCTTGTTTCTAAAAGAGAGAGAGGGGTGGGATAAGAAGGAAAAGGAGGGGAAAAGAAAGAGAAAATGATTTTTTTAATGTGATAGTTATCCTTCTCAAATACATCATTAAGCTAAACAGACTCTTAGCTATCTAAAATTAATTCAATGAGTCATTAACCTAGTACTCACAAAGTGGATAAAAGACAATTAAATAAAGAATCGTAGCAACTGATGACATAAAAGCAAAAATATGTGTAAAGCAGTATAAATGGACAAGTCAGGGTGTGTTTTTTTCTGAAAGATTGGACCAGGGTGGCTTCATGGAGGCTGAATCTTGAAAGGTGGGTGAAGGTTTAGAAAGTGAATAATAAGGAAGAGGTTAAAAAATCATTCCTGGCACAGGAACTCCCAGAACCCAAAGTACAGGGGAGTGAATAGCCAAGTGTGTGGGAATTCAAGAGTCTGAAGTTTCTGGGGAAGAGGGGTTGGAGAGAAGTAAGGAGGCAGAGTTTTTAAAGGGTTGTTGGCTCCTTGATGTCAAGAACACAGATTTGAGCTGAGCGTGGTGGCGCACGCCTTTAATCCCAGCACTCGGGAGGCAGAGGTAGGAGGATCGCTGTGAGTTTGAGGCCACCCTGAGACTCCATAGTGAATTCTAGACCCTACCTGGAAAAACAAAAACAAAAACAAGAAAAAAAAAAAAAAAAAAGAACACAGATTTGAATCCTAGACTGGAAATTTGGAAGCTATGAAGCCTTGGTCAATAGTTTTGTAACTTAGACTAATGAGACTGGAAATTATCTAAATTAAAGTATTCCTGAAAGGAAACAAAATAAATATTTGGGTTCTTAAAAAGCATTGTTACTGTAGTTTGAAGGATGAATGAAAGAGGTGACAGTGAGGTTAGAAGGAAGAATTAGGGACTCTTGCTCAGCCAATGCTTATTGTGTGCCCAGTGTGTTTGCATGCAGAGGCCTTGGGAATTCACTGATATGCAAAGCCTCCACATTTGTGGAGTTTCTGAATTGCTTAGGAAGAAAAGACAGCAAAGAAGTTCATAAATCTATAATGTCAATACTAAGAAAGACTCAGAGTAGAAGGAAAAGTGCTTGAGGTGCTGTTTAAAGGCAGGTTTGGGCTGGAGAGATGCTTAGAGGTTGAGGTGCTTGCCTGCAAAGCCAAAGGATCCAGGTTCGACTCCCCAGGACCCACATTAGCCAGATGCACAAGGGGGCGCATGCATTTGGAGTTCATTTGCAGTGGCTGGAGGCCCTGGTATGCCCATTCTCTCTCTCTCTCTCTCTCTCTCTCTCTCTCTCTCCCTGCCTATTTCTGTATCTCTCTCCCAAATAAATAAATAAAAATTATACATATATATATGTATATATATATATTAAAAAGCAGGGTTTTTTAAATTTACTTTTTATTTGAGAGAGGTAGAAAGAGGCAGATAGGTGAGAGAGAGAATGGGCATGCCAAGCCTTCAGCCACTGCAAACGAATTCCAGACACATGTGCTACTTTGTGCATGTGGCTTATGTGGGTCCTGGGGAATCAAACCTGGGTCCTTTGGCTTTGCAGGCAAACACCTTAACCACTAAGCCATCTCTCCAGCCCCGAGGGTGCTGTTTTAAATAGACTGATCAAGAAGAGTGTTTCTCAAAAGAACATTTGAGAAAAGACCTGAAAGAACTGAAACACATGGACATCTGAGGAAAGTATTTTGGGAAGAAAAAGCAAATGCACCTTCCTAAGGATTGAATGTCCTGGCATATTTAAGGACCAGCAAATGTACCATTGTGTTACTTAATTTTTCTTTGTTCTGACAAAATACCTGAGATAAACAACCAAAAAGGAGGAAAATTTGATCTTGGTTCATTTTCCCACAGTTATTTTGCTGTGTTGCCTTGGGCCTATGGCAACATGAAGGTCATGACTATTCATCTCATAGAGGCTTGGAAGTGAAGAGGGAGAGAGGATGGCAGCCCTCAAAGACACGTATTACTTTCACTAGGCTCCACATTTTAAATGTTGCATTACCTCCCAGCAGTGCCACAGGCAGGGACCATGGCCTTTAAAAGACACTCCAGATACAAACCATAGCAATCAGTATGTCCAGAGACCAGTGAGGAAAACTGGTGAGACTAATTAGAAGAACTCAACTGTCCTTAGCAGTATTTGTCTAGTAGTTAAGTACTACTGAGTCCTGTTGATAATATTAATTTCATGTCTGATTGTTTTTCCTTTTACAGTTTTAAAAAAATTTTTTTAATTAAAAATTATTTTATATATTATACTAAGTTATGCTACTTTCCCCCTGCCCCAGCTCCTGTTACACCAGGGTTCCTCCTCAGTGGGTTTATGTTATTCACTGTGGGGTCATGAAAGCCTCAGTCAGTTCCTATGAGGTAGCAAGGGGAATTGTGCCTCAAGATATTCCTACCCACTCTGTGGCTGTTACAACCTTTGCTCCCCCTCTTCTGGAGTGTTGTCTGAGCCATGGCTGGCCTGTTAGCACTATGATTTTGTGTTGACTTTTTTGTAGCCTCTGGATTTCTGCTTTGATAGGTTTTGATTAATCATCCTGTCTGGTACCATCACCCTGGGGCTGGTTGCCAGGCTAGCAGTAGAGCAGCATTCCTGATGTCACTTCCTCTGCACTTTCTCCTGGGCCCTGGCCTGTGAGGTAGAAGTTGCAAGATTCATGGTGGGCAGTCACTTATCTTCTCATTTGTGGGTTCCTGTGTCCTCTGGGACCCAGCCGCGGTCCCCCTGAAGGACCCTGGCAACCGGGATGGGTGAGCGTGCGAAAGTAAAAGACTTTTGGGAGGAGTTTCGGTGAACAGCTCTCTCAGTTTATTGTCAGTGAAATGGGGTTATAAACATCTGAGGGTGGGGGAAGGGTCCTAAGGGGACTGGACTTACAAGGTTCCTATGGGAACATTTATTCCAGCACTAGGCAATGTGGGGGGGTGGGAGGGAGGTGTCAGGTGATCTAGGATCTCAGAGGGATGGGCTGTGTGAAGGTTGTGTTTCCTAGGCAACTGGCCAAAGGCTACAGGGCTATGGGCAGAGCCTAAATTCAGGTGTGCTGGGCTTAGAGAGGGAGTGGCATCCTATAGCCTGGGAGTCCTTAGCCATGCCTGGAAGCTCAGGCCCCTCCCCTGAAGGCTCCAGCATGTGCCTGGCAGTGCCCGACACACATTGATGGATCTTGGTTCTCCTCCATTTTCTCTGCCATAATGGTGTGCACCCTGCATGCAGCTGATCTTCAGCTGGTCCATTCCCTCTCACGTTTTCATTGCAAGCATCCTTTGATGTTATTAATGGCCAAAGCTATAGGAAACAGCTGCTTAGCCCCTTGAATGACAGCTGACAAGCTGCCCTGAGTGTGGTGCTATCAGCCAAGCAGCTCCTTTCTTCATGACCTTCTCTGAACATGCTGTGATCGCTTTGGGGAGACTCCATTGCAGCTGTGAGGACCACTGCTCCTGTGGAAACCATAACTTCTGTTTCCAGGGGCCTTACTCTAGTCACAACTGCTTCAGGTAGCTTCACAGGTGCAGGAAGACTGTCCTTACAGTCTCTCAATTCTAAATGACCCTGCTCACCTGCAGCAATTCTCACACAGGAAAGAAAAGGGAGCACTTGCCCAGCGACTTAGCCCAGAAGCTTGTGATTCATGTAATATACAGTTTGTGACTGGTGGAACTTATGACTGATGCAATTAATGTACAGTTTATGATTGATGGAATTTGTGATTGATGGAATGTGCAGCTCGTGATTCGTGGAACTTGTGATTGATGGAATGTGCAGTTTGTGATAGGTGGAACTTGTGATTGATGGAATATGCAGTTTGTGATTGGTGGATTTGGAAACCATACATATGTGGGGCTGTGTTTGGTGAAATTACATTCTGAGTACAAGCTTGTCTATCTCCTTTTCCAGCTATATGAACAAGTTCTTACTTATGCTGGGGTAGCCAGGAAGGCTTCTCCCCTGAGCATTACGTCTTCCCAGCCTTGCACTAATCAATGCAGCCCCAATGAAACCTTTCCCAAATGGTGTTTTGACTGCTTATGGTCTTTATTGTAGGTAGAGCTGGCTGATCTGGCTGCACAAAGAGTAGGGAAAAAAAAATCCCAGGGCTTCTAGCCCAAACAAGCAGTAGCAGTGACAAAGCTCTTGAATAATCCCAGAGAATCATCATGAACCAAGGACCCAATGTCCAAAGCTCGGAGCTGTAACACAAAGAAATGGCTGAAGATTCCAGAGAGCCAATCAAGTACAAAATGTCCCAGTGGTTAAAACTATGAAGGATTGTGGAGGCATTAAGAAGCACAGAGAGGGCTGGAGAGATGGCTTAGCGGTTAAGCGCTTGCCTGTAAGCCTAAGGACCCTGGTTTGAGGCTCGATTCCCCAGGACCCATGTTAGACAGATGCACAAGGGTGCGCACGCGTCTGGAGTTCGTTTTCAGTGGCTGGAGGCCCTGGCGCGCCCATTCTCTCTCTCTCTATCGGCCTCATTCTCTCTCTGTCTGTCACTCTCAAATAAATAAAACAGAAAAATTTAAAAAAAAGAAGCACAGAGAGAGTCGAGGAGCTGAGATAACTGAAGAGGAGAGACTGAAGAGAAGGCAGGAAAGAGCAGAGATTATGGAGACTACAAATCCCAGTTGCTAGAAGAGTTCAGGAGAGCTGCTCAGAGTTAAGTAGCTAAGGATCCAAACACTCAAGGATATAGCATCTGGATATTGGTACTGTAAATCCAAAGTAATAAGGCTCTGCCTTGGATGCCTACAGCAATAAGTCTCCTGCTTCAAAATCTTGGGGCCATGAGCCCCGGGAACTCAGGGAAGTCAACAACACTAAGGACACTGTCCCTTGACAATCCATGATTTCTACCTAAGTACAGGGGGAAAAAGTATCCAATACATCTGATTTTGACGCTAGAAGGTCCTAACCTCCTGAACAGGGACTGGCGATTTGAGGAAGACATGGGATCTGGTATTGTTAGAGGCAGTTTGACCGGGCTTCAAGTCTGTTGGATATGGGGGGTGGTGAGGAAAGGGAACAAATTTTACCTGAATTTCTGGATGAAGCAAATGCTAAAGTAATGTCACTTATAGAAAGAGGGAAGGGAGGGAAAGTACCCCATAATGAAATCATCTATGACCTGTTGAATGTGTATGCCAGTGAAAGCCACAATGGGAAAAGCACATTGTTGAGATGCTTATTGTCATATTTGGTCATTCATTCATGTGTTCAACTAACATATACTGAGAGGCAAATACTATGCTAGATTCTGAATGTACAGAATTGACGTGTCCCTGAAGAATTCCTGGTGAAAACATGGCTTAGATTAGGATAGGACAGAGAAGACATGATTGGGTAATTTCTAAATATACCTTCTAAATAGACTTATTGTCATATTTGGTCATTCATTCATGTGTTCAACTAACATATACTGAGAGGCAAATACTATGCTAGATTCTGAATGTACAGAATTGACGTGTCTCTGAAGAATTCCTGGTGAAAACATGGTTTAGATTAGGATAGGACAGAGAAGACATGATTGGGTAATTTCTAAATATACCTTGCAGGTACAATGAATACAACTTGGGTGTAGAAAGCATAGAAATAAGTCTAAAGATGGTTCCTGGGTGTCTGTTTTCAGTTAGGTGTTTGTTGAAAATATATATTTTGGTGAAAATATGGGAGACAAACCAATGGGAAGATGTGAAATCAGGTAATCAGATTAGGACTTGCCAAATTTGAGACGCTTGGGTAGCCTTCAAGCAGATGTGAGTTGGGGATTAAGCTCAGGGGATATATCTTCTCTGGGACTATAAATTTGGAGACCCCCATGTAATTAAGAACCATAGGAATGTATGAGATCATCTTGGGGCAGTGGAAGGAAAGGCGAGAAGAGAAAGGCCTGGGAAACTCAGCTGAGAAAAAGAAGATGGCAATCAAGATTAAAAAAAAAATGAACAGTTTAACAATATGGATTTTTGAGACAGCTGGTAAGGGTAAAGAATAGATTATGACACCATGGGAAAGTTTCCTCATGCTCCCTTTTCCACATACTTCTGCACAGTGCTGGTGTATTTTACTGAGCCACATGCCTCATACAGACCACAGGGATATCTGTTATTAATCCATTTGTTGAAGTAAAGAAAATAACAGCTCTCTCTTCCTCCATGTGTCCAAATTTTCAGATGGAAAAAGAAAAGCTGAAGAAAAAAAGAACAGTGGAAGGCTTCTGACTGGTTTTAAAAATAAGTATGCAGTTCAATTTCAAGTATTTAAGAATTAGGATTTTATAAGCATTATGTACATGTTTTCCTTGTAATTCTAATGTGAATTGGCTATAATAAATTCATTTGTAATCACAGCTTTGAATAGATATACTTGCTACTGCAAATCAACTATTCTTCCTCACATAAAGTTGTTCTGAAATAAATGCTGGGATGAGCAACTGCTTCTAGTATCAGAGAAGTTCTAAGTTCCCAACAGTAGTCTAATTTGATAATGACAAGTGGCACAACAAATTCTCCTGTGTTGGCAGCGTTCACATTTTTCAGATTTTATAGGTAGGCGAATGAAAAGACAGGAAAAATCTGAGCCATCTTTAAAATCAAATTTGAAATTTAAAAAAAAAATGAGAGAGAGAGTGGGGGGAGGGAGAAGTACAAGCAGACTGGTTGACAGACAGATAAGAGCAGGACAGTGCATCAGTCTTAGATTCAATATTCAGAACAAAACCCTAAAGAGAGCCCCTCTTCCCCAGTGCGTATTGGGGTGCTCTGGCTATACAGAACCTTACTTGCAGCTGTCTCAGGATGCAGATCACAGACGAGTTTTGTGAGTTTCTGTTTTATTACCTATCCTCCACTTCATTTCACTTTATTTTTACTTCTTTACCAGTCCAAATTGTTCTGTGTGGCATTTAGGTATTTCCTCCGTGGCAAGCTCTCTTCTACACCATCAGATCTTAAGAAAGCCAATCTACCCCTGAACATGGCCAACAAGATATTTTAAAGGAAGGTTTACTGCAGGTGACCTTTAGCCCCCGCCCATGTGTGCATTTGGGGAGCTAGCATTCACTACACCCACCCCCAACATTTCAAACCCCTTTCATGCAACTTTCACTTCTAGGTCAACAAATATTTTAATAGGTCCCTTTGAACAGTTGTAGTGTGTAGATTTATGTGCCGACCCCATCGGAAATAATTTGGGGCGAGGGGAGAAGGCGGCTTTCCTCTCCAGGAGAGTCTGTAGTGTGTAATCTCTAGTTAATGAGCCTCTCCCTGGGCCTCAAACTGGGCGGATTATTATCCGTGTCGGAAAGGAGACTGGAAGAGGCGAGGCTAGGCGGCAAGCTTCCCCAGGCTCGGTGGCCTTAAGCCTCAGCTTTCTGTAGGCCCAAAGGGCAGAGCCCCAGGGCCAGGTCCCTCTCGGGTTCCGAGGCCCGGCTCCCGCCCAGGGGCCCCCACCCCCGTAATCGATCTTGTCTGGGGCTGCAGCGCGCCTCGCTCTTCCCGCGGTGATTTGCAGCCGGCCTGTGCTGCGCGCTTCCCATTGGCTGCCGGCCGGCGCCGCGCAGTCTGGGGGGGCGGGGCGGGGCTCGAGGGCCGCACCGAGGCCCGCGGCCCTCCAGCCGTCGCGCACTCCCTTCTTGGGGGGGTTCTTTAGCTGGCGGCTTTTTCAAGGAGGAGCGGATGCGAGTGACAAGTTAATAGCTCTCGCTGTTCTCCCGGGTTCAAACGAAACCTCTTTCCTGCCGCGAGTCTCAGTCCACGCAGGGTGTGTGTGTGTGGGGGGGGGGTGTCTCCGCGCCGAGCGGTGCGCACACGCGGTGCTCGGCCGTCCCCACGTCGCCCTGCAGACTCCCGCCACCTGTCCCTACCGCAGCCTGCGATCGTGGTCAGAGACCCCCCACCCTCACCCCGGCTAGGCGCGCCCCGAAGCCGGGGGATCGATCACCGAGTCTCCTCCGTGAGCTCGCAGCGACGCCCGTGTGCCACCCACGCGGAGCGCGCGCGCGCGCGCTGCAGGGACCCCTCTCCCGGGTGCATCCCGTGCCCCACACTCTGAGCTCTTCATCCTCGTCTTCATCCCTCCGCACGCCGGAGCTTCACACACACCTCCTGCGCTCTCCAGCGCGCTCCGGACCCACACCTAACCAACCCAGCCTGATCCCTCTGGGTCACACCCTCCCTGGGGCGTCCTCCCTTGATCCCCCACCTGTGCTCACATTCTAGCCCAGCCACGGCCCACACTGCACGGTGGCCCCTCCGTGTCGCCGATCGATCGTGGGAACCAAGCAGGACCTGAACGCCTAGTCCCTCCTAGGTCATCCATCTCCTTGCAGCTCCTAGCTGCGTGGGACCTCAAAGGCGTCCCGGGCCAACCTGATCCAGGAGAAGCTGAGCGGCTGCATCCCTCCCCGCTCCATCCCGCGCTAGGGCTCCAGAGGGGACGCGTGATCCAGCCGCATCAGAGCCCCCGGCCAAGGCAGTGCCCAGTGGAGGCCATTTGGGCAGATGGCCACCTGCGCGGGGGTTGGGGGGAAGGGCTGGCAAGCACTGGCCGGCGAGGCAGGGATTCATTTCGTCACGAGGGATATGAGAACCAGGACCAACTCCTTTCCAGGCGCCGGACCCTCTCTCCTAAAGAAAGCGAGTCTTCCCTGGAGCTTAAGCCATATTTCCTTCCTTCTTTCCCGCCTCCCATCAGGACACCCCTAATTGACAGGCTCTAATCCTAGGATCGGAACTACTTCTGCCGGGAAGATTTGGCCGGCTTTTCCTTTTCTCTCAGCATTCCTGAAAAGCCAATCCGCTGTGAGCCGCCGTGGTGGTGGGCTGGGGGAGGAGGGCTGCCTCCAACTTCTGGCACCACCTGGGTGGTCACCATAACCAAATGGTTCCTTTTCAGCCAGGTCTTCTCCTTCACTTTATAAAGGCGGCTTTGCGGGAATAGCGAAGGTTTAAATCTCTTTTGGCATTGATCTGAGGGAGTGGGGCATAGTCACTGATTTACATATATCTGTGTTCAGCTAGACTGAGATCTGGGGAGGGTAGTGATCCCAATACATAGCAAATAAATTGTAGCCGTGGATTCAATTGTGCTGAATTCTACTGGACCATTCTTTTGCATGAAGTTTTCCAAACACTTCATTCCACACCTAAAGTATGGGGGGGTGCGGGGGGGGCGGGATGAAGGAGACGGACGGCAAAGGAAGACGGGAAGAGAGAATCTTAGGATAAAATTTCAGGTCTTTTGAAAGAAATAGATTTTACTGAGCTCCTCAAAGCTGAAGATAGTTCATACATATCTGAGAACTCCAAAGCCCTTAGAACCATCACTCAAGTGCTCAGTGCTTCCCACATTATCACACCAGCCATCTTCTCCTCCTCCTGCTGCTCCTTTTTCTCGAGGTAGGATCTGGGCTTTAGCCCAGACTGACCAGGAATTCACTCTGTAGTCTCAGAGTGGTCTCAAACTCACAGTAACCCTCCTACTTTGGCCTTCCTAGTGCTGAGATTAAAGGTTTGCACCACCATACCCAGCTTTTTTTTTTTAAAAAATTATTTATTTACTTGCAAGCAGAGAGAGATAGAAGGTAGACAGAGAGGATGGGCGCTCCAGGGCTTCTAGCTGCTGCAAATGGACTCCAGATGCATGTGCCACTTTGTGCATCTAGCTCTACATGGGTACTGGGGAATCAAACTCAGATCACTAGGCCTTTCAGGCAAGGGCCTTAACTGCTGAGCCATCTCTCCAGCCACCAGCCTCCTTTAATAAGTTTTAATTGTTTTCAAAGCTTTTCTAACATGTAAGTTTAAGCTGTAGACACAAGACTAAACTGGACACAGATTGTTGTTCAAATCAAATTTAGACAATGTCACCTGCTACAATTTGGAAATGATTTGCCCCCCCCAGGGGTTTATCATTAAAAGCCTGGTCATCACCATAGCAGGCAGGAGGTGGTGGGACCTTTAAGAGATGGACCTTTCTGTTGGAGGTGATAAGATCTTCAGGACACCATCTGCAAAAGGGATTAGTGTAATTCTTATTGAACCTTGTTTAGTTTCCTGAAGATAATGTGATAATGAGCCAGTGTGATTCCCATTTCTCTCTGTCTTTCTGTCTTATCATGGGCTTTCTGTCTCCTACATACTCTTCCCATGATGCTATGACTTGACATAGGCTAGAAGGCCCCTGGTAGAGGACAAACCAACAGGGCCACCTGGATCCTGGACTTCAGCTCACTAACTGGAATTTTCTCCACCTCCTTCATATATATATATATATATATCCCACCTTAGGCCTTTTGTTGTAGCAACAGAAAGATCAATGCAGTAACTTAATTTTGGTTTTTTCTTTCCCCAGTTAGGGATTTTATCTCATTTAAGGGTTGGGCAGAGGCTAATGTAACCAGAATAACTTTAAAAAGTAAATGAGGGCTGAAGGGATTGCTTAGAGGTTAAGGCGCTTGCCTGCAAAGCCAAAGGACCCAGGTTCAATTCCCCATAAGTCACATGAAGCCAGATGCACAAGGTGGCACATGCATCTGGAGTTTACTTGCAGTGGCTAGAGGCTCTGGTGCACCCATTTTCTCCCTCCTTCTCTCTCTGTGTGTGTTTCTTTCTGTCTTTCTCTCTCTCTCTCTCAAAGAAATAATAAATAAAATATTTAAAAATTTATGGAACTATGGAAGATGAGCCAGTGATGAGTAATCCATCACAGAACAATAATGAGTATAATGTACGTGTATGTTCATGTAGACAACTTTTTCCATTCAACAATAAATTTTTGTGATACATTTATTTTGAGATATGTGGGCCTTTATAGTAGTCCATTGACTAGAACTTTCTGCAATAGCGGAACTGTTCTTTGTTTTATGGGGTACTTGTCATGATGGCCCCTTGCTTGGCTATGAGATTCTATTTTGTTCCTACAAGTAAAATAGCTGTGTTAAATAGTCACATATTTTCATCTTTCCTACACACTACTAATTGATCTTCAAAGCGCTGTAACTATATCCTCTCTGATTAACAGTGTGTTAAACACCCACTTTCCCCAGATCCTCAGTATGTGCTAGTTTAGTGTGTGAAAGTGCAGATGTGCACCAATGTATGGAAGCCTGGGGACAACCCCAGTTGTCTTTCCTCAGACACTTTCCTCCATTTGGGAGACAGGTTCTCTCACTGGCCTGAAGCTCAGCATATAGCTACAATGGCTGGCTAGTGAACCACAGGGATTCTTCTGTCTCCACCTCCACAATGCTGGAATTACTAAGAAATGCCACCACTCCTGACTTTCCCTCTGAGGATGGAACTCAGGTCCTCATGCTTGCAGGACAAACAATTAACTGAGTTATTGCTAAAGTCCTCAATATATACTATTATAAGACTTTTTCATCCACCCTTCACTGCAGATTTTTTTAAAATATGAAGTTTTCATTTATCTTTTCCTAAATTCTCATTCAAATATTGAAAAATCTTTTTATAGTTCATAGAACTTTCTGTGATAGTGAAATTGTTCACTGTTTTATGGGTGTTGCAGTCAGGTTCACGTTCCTGGCAGCACTCACCTGACCAAGAGCAGCTTGTGGGAAAAAAGGGTTTCTTTAGGCTTGCAGGCTTGAGTGGAAGCTCCATGATGGCAGGGGAAAACGATGGTGTGAACAGTGGGAGGCCATCACCTCCTCACCAACATCAGGTGGACAGCAGCAATAGGAGAGTGTGCTAAACACTGGCAAGGAAAACTGGCTATAACACCCATAAGGCCACCCCCAACAATACACTGCCTCATGGGAGCTCTAATTCCCAAATCTCCATCAGCTGGGAACCTAGCATTCAGAACACTAAGTTTACGGGAGACACCTGAATCAAAACACCACATTCTGCCCTTGGTCCCATAAACTGATAACCATCCATGATGTAAAATAGAATTTATTTAATCCAACTTTAAAAGTCTCCATATTTTATCAATCCTAATGATATTCAAATATCCCTGAAATCCAAGGTCTTTTAATTGAGCCATAATACAAAACAAAACAAAACTCTAAAACCCACAATGGCACAGAATAAACACTCACAGTCCAAAAGATGGCAATGGGCATAGCAATGAAATTTTCAACCCACACAGGATTTAAGCAGGGCAAACATCAAACTCTGTAGCTCCAAGCCCAACAACTCTAGTCAGTAACAAGTCTCCAAGTCCAATAATTCTAACCAGCAGCAAGTCTCTGGAGTTCCAATTTCGCCCCTCCAGCTAGGCTACTCACAGTCCTGGAAAACTTCATCCAGGGCTGGCAGCTCTACTTAGCACCCATTTCACAGTCCCGGCATCTCTACTGGGTCTTCACTGCAACTCACAGGTTCATCCTCACAGCTCAGTCAGGTTTCAAAATGCAGGCAATCTTTAGCAGACCTGCTTCACACTATCCATGGCCATTTCCAAAACACAAGACTGTGCTATAGATTCAATAACCTTCTCTTTCCTGCATTTCTTATACTCCATTAGACTAGGTATGGTGCCAATTTGTTAACCCAGGGGGAATAAAGCAGACTTTGAAGAACAGAACACTTCAGCATTTAGGCCCCTTGAAAAAGACCGCATTCTTTCTGTTGTACTAAGGTCAGCTGGCCCAATCTCAATGACTGTAATCTCTCATACAATTACAACTGAACAGGCAGAAGTTTCAGCCCAAAGATTTCTTTCTGTGCCATATCCCTCTGCACATACCAGTCCATTTCTACACAATGCAACCCTGCACAATTTCTCAGGACACAGGCATAACAGCAAGCTCCTCGCACAAACTGCTTCTAGCCCAGTCCAGGCAAAGCTCTTTCTCACCCTCACAAGCCAAACTTCACAGTCCATAGTTATTACTGCATTCAGGTCTTTCAACTCTGACCAGAATAGTCTATCAAGCTGTACTTACAGCACTGCAAGGCATTTCTTAGGCCAAGGTTTCAAATATTTCCACATCCCTCTCAAAAATCAGCTCCAAAAGGGCCAAAGCCACACAGTCAGGTGTCTAACAACAGTGATTCCAGTCTTGGTACCAACTTTACTGTTGTAATCAGGTTTGCATTGCTAGCAGAAATCACCCAACCAAGATCAGCTTGTGGTGGGGGGGAAACCGGGGTTTATTTTAGCTTACAGGCTTGAGTGGAAGCTCCATGACGGCAGGGGAAATGATGGCACAAGCAGAGGGTGGACATCACTTCCTGGCTAACATCAGGTGGACAGCAGCAATAGGAGAGTGTGCTAAACACTGGCAAGGGGACACTAGCTATATATAATACCATTAAGCCCATCCCTAAGAATACACTGCTTTCAGGAGGTATTAATTCCCAAATCTCCATCATCTGGAAACCTAGCATTCAGAACACCTAAGTTTATGGGACACCTGAATCAAACCTCCACAATGAGGTACTTTCCATTTTGATCAATTATCTAAACTGCCAATTTATCTCCAAACATAATCTGAATTTATCTATTCAACAACTTTTACATGGAAAATATGAAAATGTTTAGAGAAATTTGACTGTTCAAATGATAAGGCTTGGCACAAGGAAGGTTTTATATATAATCCTGCTCTATGCTGTTTTCATGACATTTTGTCTCCCAGTCTCCTATACTTAATGTTCAACTTAAACTACACCATCTATATGAAAGATCTTGTACATACAGTGCTCTCTGCTTGTTATTGGCATTTCTTCCCTCACCTACTCGTCTTCCTTGCTTATCTAGGCTGTCTTTTCTTGCAGACTTAGCCTCAGGAGGACAAAAGCCTTTCCTTGGTCATTTTTGTATCCCTGGTGCCTATCTTTCTGCATGTGAAATAGGTGGGGTTCTCACCATCGCTTTGTAAGTCACTAGCAAGCTGTTGGGGGAGCTTACTTAACCTCAGGGGGTTTTCAATGTCTTTATCTGTAAATGGCTAATACAATTATATTATAGGGATATAGTGTGACTTGCATGTGAAGATTCATATAAAGCTCTCAGAACCATGTCTGAAGCACAGTAAATTTACAGTAATGTTTGTTGCTATTATTAACATGGGTTGTCAATGAGTATTTATTGATTTATTATTAAACATATAGATGACATTAGCAGAAGTAAAAATAGTTGTTTCAAACATGATCTAAAGTGCATTAAAGTCAGCAGGGATATAAGGCCTATAAAACATCAACAAAGAAGGAAATTTCATCTGAAGTGATCTTGTCACCTGTAAATCACCAGTTACCTTCATATAGTATGAAGGTGTCAAACACAGACCAACCACATTTCATTAAAGAAGAAGACTGAGGACACTCATTTCATGAATGAAAATCTTGTAGGAGGAAGAGCCTTAAACTTGACTCAAAACAAATCCTGTAATCTATTTTTATTTTTGTATGTGTAGTATGTGTGGTGTGGTGTGGTGTGTGTGTGTATGGTACATACATGGATGCTTCCAGATGTGTGTGGTCTGTGCATGTGTATGAAGAGACCAGAGAAGAATATCAAGGGTCCTCCTCTGTTCCTCATCCATCTGTTTCCTTGAGACAGAGTCTCTTACTGAATCTGGAGCTTCCATTTTCTTTTTCTTTGTTTCTCATTATTTATTTATTTGAGACAGAGAGAAGGAGAGAGAGAGAAAGAGAGAGAGAGAGAGAGAAAGAGTGAGTGAGAATGGGTGCACCAGGGCCTCTAGCAACTGCAAATGAGCTCCAGATGCATACAACACTGTGTGCATCTGGGTTATGTGGAACCGGGAGAATCAAACCTGGGTCCTTGGGCTTCGCAGGCAAGTGCCTTAACCGCTAAGCCATCTCTCCAGCCCCTGGAGCATCCATTTTCAGTCAGACTGGCTGTCCTTTGAGTCCAAATGATTCTCCAGTCTCTACTACCCACATGGCTGAGATTATAGGCATGAAAGCCCATATTCAGTTGTTCACATGGGTGTTGGGAATTGAATTCAGGATGAATAGGGCCTTCTCAGGGACTCATGCTAGTATGGCAAGCACTCTTAACCCATTGAGCCATCTCCCCAGCCCACGGCATGTAATTTTTGACAGCACTTGAGAACAACCAACTAGGCCAAGACTTGCCCCCATAGACATCAAATAAATGACCCAGGCCTTAGCAAAGATGAACTTTAGAAGCTGGCTTGGTGTTAAGGCGCTTGCCTTCAAAGCCTAAGGACCCATGTTCGATTCCCCACTATCCATGTAAGCCAGATGCACAGGGTGGTGCATGCTTCTGAAGTTAGCTTGCAGTGGCTACAGGGCCTAGCATACCCATTCTCTCTCTACCTGCCTCTTTCTTTCCTCTCTCTCTCAAATAAATAAATACAATATATATTTTTCAAAAAGATAAACTTTAGAATGAAAACCAACAGTGCCTTTATGTCCACCAGTCACTATAAAAAGTTGTTCTCCAGATCCAAGGCACAGTGAGAAAAATGACCCTTTAGTTTCAGACTCTTTGTGGGAGAAAACAAATACCTCCTGTGGGTGAATATTTTTTAGCCAGAGGCTACACATGTGAGTTTCAGTAAATGTTTCCCCTTCACAATGGCAGGATGCACTCATCTTTCAAGTTTTGTGCTGTTGATAGTGTTGACTCCAAAGCAGATGTCCTTTAATTATTTATGAGAGTTTTAGCAAAGGATTGTAGCTCATCACACCTGACATCCAAAGGACAACTTACACCAGGAAAAAGTACTCACTTCTTATCTCCGTATTGTATGAAGATTGGTGTGCACTTACAGTACTGTGTCTGTCTAGCCATATATGAGATTTTATCTTTTTCTAAGATATATTATTCTGCATAGAATCTTCAATTGGAAAATCAGGATTTGTAGTATGATTTAATTAAAATGAATAATTCTGGTTTATCAGGAGTAGGACATAGTTTTCTCTAGAATTATAGATTCAAATTTTCTAAACTTTGGCTACTGGACTTAGGTTTGTTGGTGTCTCAGCATAGCTAAACTCTCCTTTCCCTGAGATTAGCTGGGCCTCAGAGCCTTGGTGATGCCATTCTTATCATATGTGTGAACACAACTGAGTAGAGCTAGGTTGGCCTCAATACCATACTTAACTTCCCTCCTTCCCCTTTCTTCCATTAGGAGACCTGGCAATCTTACCTTCCCTACCATGTTCAAAGAGAAGCCTGTCTCTGCAGTGCCACACAGGAATTCTATCATTACTCTTGTAGGAGCCAATGCAGTACATGTGAGAGAGGCTACTGTGGTCCTTCTGCAGCCCACCCAACAACCTACATGACCATGTCGTGCTTCCTTTGAAAGTTGATAGGCATGAAGCTCTGGTTTTGCTAGAAAACGTGATGCACTTTTAACATCTAAATGGTGTCTTTTGGGGGGTAATGTCACAACCTGTGTGATTTACAGTTGATGATTATTCCTCTACACACTCTTCATGCTTTTTGCAATGTCCTGAATTCTCACAACAGGCAGATTCCTAGATATGAGCCATAGGAATGTCTCCCCTTCCACCCTGATGTGTATACAGCACAATTTTGGAAAACTTAATCTTTAGTTTCTTGTGCAGGCAACTGTATGACTCCTGTGTTTGGATAAATCCCAGGGTATTCATACTTATGTAAAATGACATCAGATTTCAGAGTCTTAAATGGATTTCTGCAGTCCTTTGGTAGGCTGCGTGTGTGTGTGTGTGTGTGTGTGTGTGTGTGTGTGTGTTGGTACGCGTGTGCTATGAAACCATGTTTTAAATCCTTAAGGTAAGAATTTTAATGAGAAACAACTGTCAAAGGAGCTCATTTTCTGAATTTGTGTTACAACTTTACTATGAAAAATGAGTTTTTGCTAAAACTAGGCAGTTTTGACTGGGGTTGGTGAAAGGAGGGCTGTTTTGGGGTACCTGAGCAAAATGGGCAAACTAAGTGAAGACTCTTAAAGAGAAAGGACATGCTCTTTCTAGTGAAGAAACAGAACTTTCAGCCATCCCACTAAGCCAGTGTTTTCCCAGCTCTGCAGCACTCTTGTAAATTTGTAAATTTGCCACAGCTCACTTGTAAATTTGCCAGGGTGGCAGGGACACATGACTCTTAGCTGGGAGGCATGCCAGCTATCAGAAGTCCCCAACTCTCAGGAGGACGAAGGGGGCTGGTGCTCAGAGACCACCCTGGGTTATATTTGTTGGAGGGAATGGGATGCTTGCCGATACTGATAGTGATTTTCCCAGACAGATGCAGCCCATACTGGGATGTCTTGTTGAGAATTCCATCAATTCCCCAGTATCAGACCTATCACCTTATAAAATAAATCCTTACATTATAACGAAGGTAAGTAAAGCCTTCCCTATCTGACCTGATATGTCACCTGATCATTCAGGTCTTTTTGTGCTAAACTCCGTCCCACCAGAAACCCTTTGTTTATTCTCAGCAGACAGAAACCCATAATTCTTACTCATTTTATCGATTCTCCCTCTGTTCACAAATCCTCCTTTATTCCTCTTCATTCCTGGTTACCTCATTGTCCCTTGGCCTCCAAAGAATCATATCACACCCACAAGCCAGACAGATTAATGTCCCTGCTTCCCAAGGTGTGCATTTGGTCTGACTCCAGCTGACCACTGGGATTTTGAGCCAATGGCCCTTTCCTGAGGGGAAACTGCCTCCCTCTTTCTATCAAATTTATGCTTATTGCTGGTCCTCAGTCTGGATCTGAAAAAGAAAATTCTCAAACATTTCTGGGGGGTAGGGGACTTAACTTTTCTTATACATATAACTCTCTTGAACCTTTGAGTCCCTAAGGGTATTGCAGGCTGCCTTAGACATTTGGATGATTTGAATTCTATTTTCATGAGATTTTAAACCAATCTAATTTATCTATCTTGGGAGGGCAATCCCACTAGGCAATATACTGCACTCAGCCATAGATGGCTTAAGTTGCCTCCTCTGTCCGTCCCTCTGCCACGGATGGGAAGTTACAGCTTGCTAACAGGTTTTTTCTTTTTTTTTTTTTTTTGGTGTGTGTGTGTGTGTGTGTGTCAGTGGTGTGGAAGATTGGCTTAAAGATGAAGCAGGGAGGTAAGAAAGAAAAGAAGAAAGAGGAAAGGCAAGCCGGGTGTGGTGGCGCACACCTTTAATCCCAGCACTCGGGAGGCAGAGGTAGGAGGATCACCGTGAGTTCGGGGCCACCCTGAGACTCCATAGTGAATTCCAGGTCAGTCTGAGCTAGAGTGAGACCCTACCTCGGAAAACCAAAAAAAAAAAAAAAAAAAAAAAGGAAAGGCAGTTCTGGAATTCTCAGGAGCATAGCTTTTGTTTTAGAGCCACTGTTCCAGCTGCCATAGTTTTTTTTTTTTTTTTTTTTTTTTTTGGTTTTTCGAGGTAGGGTCTCACTCTAGCCCAGGCTGACCTGGAATTCACTATGGAGTCTCAGGGTGGCCTCGAACTCATGGCGATCCTCCTACCTCTGCCTCCCGAGTACTGGGATTAAAGGCGTGCGCCACCACGCCCGGCCAGCTGCCATAGTTTTATTGGGCTCATTTCTCCATAGTTTCTGAAAAACCAGTCAGTGTGACATGCTTCACCGTTGCATGAAAAGTTATGGTTAATCACTGTAGCTTCTAAGGTACAGGATAACTTTCAGAGAAAGAGTTTGTGATGGTTAATTTTGGGTTGTATTTGACAGGATTTAGAATCATCATGGAAATAAATCTCTGAGCACCATTATGGGCTAGGTTCTTAGAGTACACAAAAAGGAAAAAGCTAGTTGAGCATTCAGTATTCATTCCTTTCTTCTTCCTCCTTGCCAATGTGATAATGTGATTCTGATTATCTGCTCCTGTTGTGCTTTCTCCACCATGATAGACTCTAACCTCTAGAACTGTAAGCCAAAATAAAACCTTTCCTTCATTAAGCTCCTTCTGGTGGGGTAGTTTGTCCCAGCAATGAGAAGGTAACTGACAGAGAATTGTATAGTTGCATGAACATATTAGTGTCAGCTCTGCTGATGTTTAAAATGCTATGGAGTCATACTCATGTCATGACATTCACTACATCCATGATCTTAACTCAGAGAAAAATAAACCCTGAACAGCAGTAAGATATCCACTCAGAGAGAATTCAAAGCCACAATCCTCAGTGTTCTTTTTCCAATTCCCTTGGTTTTCCCCTCTCATTCATCCTTTGTTTTAAAAAATTCTTTTACCCCAGTGAATCAAAATAAGTCATTCACCTGAAAACCTCCAAATGTAACCTAAAAAAGAGAAATGCACTTTGAAATTTCAGAACTATTGCCCACAAACACATACATGGACACATGACACAGATCCCAATTGTCATTCAACACTATACTGAGATTCAAAACAATGTTTAGATGCATCAAATAGTGAGTTTTAGGTTTGACTCCCTTATTTTGTTGAATGGTTAGATGAAGATGAAAGCAGTACAACAACAGGCTAGAAATTCTGATCCCAGTGGAAGAAGGCTCAGAAAATGAGCTTTGAGGACCAGAGAGGTGGGGAGCAAACCAGTGACAATCATTTTTTTTGTCGACTCTTTTCAGCTAATTTTCACATTTTCTGACTGTGGCACGCTTGCTCTTTTCAGGGTGAGTACAAAGCCTCAGCATATGCCTGTCTGCAAAAGCAAGAGAAAAGAAGTCTTTCACAAAGCTAGTGTTGACAACCATGCTGTCATTTAATGTAGTCACAGCAACCCATTCATCAAGTTTATGTCTGCACATAGCTTTACCTTAGATTCAGACACCTGTTTTAACTTCCTCATATCTGTTTTAATAAAGTGATCATGTCATCACAATAAAAATATCTAAATAGATTTTTGGAGGTATGCATTAAAGGGTAATGGCAAAGTAAAAATGGATAAAGCAAGTTTTCAGACAGAAACTTCCAGTCTTCCAGTTTTTGAATGACATATTCATTTCATGATAGATGGCATGTCCTGACATGGCTGCAGAAGGATTGCTCATCCACTTTTCTTACAGCTTGATGTGATGTTATTCTGACAAAGTAATGTTTCTTTTTCAAATCTGAGTGGTCTTACAAACAGGGCAAAAGTGATACTTTATGCCTTTCAAGACCATCAAAAATATCTTTCATGTACCTGGCTCTTTGTAGACACTTACTTTTGAGCCACAGTGACAAAGCCAAGCAATCACAGACAAAACCCCACAGAGGTCTTCTAGCTGATAGCCCTGGCTCTGGCTTCTCCTATCATCAATAGCATTGCTCAGTCACGTGCACTAGTGACCTTTGGGTTCTGACAACCTTAGGTTATCTTCAGCATTTTACCTAAGTTATCCCTGCTGGGTTCTGCACAAGCTACAAATCTGTGAAGGTTAAAAAGAGTGAAAAAGATTATTGTATTAAGCCACTAAATTTTGAATGTTTTCTTATGCACTAATCAATAGCTTTAAACCCACTTTCCATTGAAAAAAAATCTGCTGTTGTTCCTCTAAACATCTACATAAACATCTACATATCATGAAACCATCTAATCTAGGAGCTTGAGACACAGAAAAACATGAAAGTTCACTGCCTGCAAAATAAGGGCAATGCAATAAGAAGCAAAGGCATTTAGAACAGTGGAATTACCATTAGAAATACAGTGATGGGCAGTTATAATGCACCATCTACTGAAGTGGGTGAATTGAAAACTGCTTCTTAAAGTAGAGAACTGTATTCAAAAGACCAGCAATATAGGACTATGAAGAAAGAAGGATGATGTATGAAAAGGCCAAAAGAATAAAATAGGAACTAAGGCCTAGACCCAGGATGAGGCTGGCCTTTTTAACACAAATTATAAGAGGCCAGTTGGATTTGATCTAACTATTCTCTCACCAAACCCTCGAGACTCGTGTGCAGTGAAAATTTATCATCTTGCTTTGGTCTAGATAGCTCTGATGTCAAGGGAAGCCCTCTTCACTTTCCAAAAGAATTAACTACTAAAGACATCTTCCTCAGGTAAGCAAAAACAGAAAAAAGAAAACAGCCACTTCAATTGACCTTCTGATTCTATGGAGAAACAGCACCTTTTACGGGAGGTTTGTACAGCTGTCACAGAGCAGCAGTTGTGCATGGTTGTGCATGTTCTCAAGAGCTTCAACTTTTATCAGCTCATGATTTCTCAGCCAGAGTTTCTCCCAGTATTGGAACTGATTACTGCCTGTTTGGTTGAGAAGCAAAGAAAGTACTTGGCTTGCACATCAGAGATGAAAGGATGAAACTATGTATTTCCAGGTCTTGAGTGCAGCTCAATGTCAAAGCACATGCTTTAACAGGTCTGGAGCCCTGAGTTCAATCCTTTGCACCTACAAGAGTTTTTGTTTCTTCATTGTTAGAATCACACTTCAGTTGAAGAGATGCTATTGTTCTGAGAGGAAAATGGACATGAGAAGGACTCTTACTCATGAATTTCTGGCTCACTCTGGGGTACGTAGATACTATCAAGTGAAGTGGTTAGAGTAGTTCCCTCACTGTGCAATTGCATTTTATATACTTTAGGTAATTTGAGCTTAAGGGCCTGTGAAGATGGCTCAGTGGGTAAAATGCTTGCTGTAGCATTGCAACCTAAGTTCTGACCCACAGCACACATATTAAAGCTGGCTGTTTTGCTGTACATCTGTAAACTCAGCCCTGGGGAGGTGGATACCTGGAGCTCTAACTACACTAAGCAGTCTAGCCAAAATTGGTGAGCTCCTGGCCAATGAGAGACACTGTGTCAAAAAAATAAGGTGACCTTAGTGGTTAAGCACTTGCCTGTGAAGCCTAAGGACCCCGGTTTGAGACTTGATGCCCCAGGACCCATGTTAGCCAGATGCACAAGGGGTTGCACGTGTCTGGAGTTCGTTTGCAGTGGCTGGAAGCCCTGGCACACCCATTCTCTCTCTCTCTCTCTCTCTCTCTCTCTCTCTCTCTCTGCCTCTTTCTCTCTCTGTTGCTCTCAAATAAATAAATAAAAATAAGCAAAAAATTAAAATAAATAAATAAATAAATAAGGTGAAGAGCAATTGAGGAAGACCCCTAACATTAATCTCCACACACATGCACAAATGAACATGCATGCTCACACACACACATGCACCCCATAAACAAACAAACATACATGTAAACACATAACACATATACAGATGTTTAAAAAGACACATATAAATATTCAGACATGGAGGCTGACACCTTTAATCCCAGTACTTGGGAGGCAGAGGTAGGAGGATAGCTGTGAATTCGAGGCTACCCAGACCTGAGACCGCATAGTGAATTCCAGGTCAGCCAGGGCTAGAGTGAGAACCTACCTCAAAAAGCAAAAAAAAAAGGGGGGGGGGCGCTGGAGAGATGACTTAGCAGTTAGGCATTTGCCTGTGAAGCCTAAGGACTCAGGTTCGATTCCTCAGTATCCACATAAGCCAGATACACAAGGTGACACATGCATCTGGAGTTTGTTTGCAGTGACTAGAGGCACTGGCACACCCATTCTCTCTTTCTCTCTCTCCCTCCCTCTCTCTCTCTCTCCCCAAAATAAATAAATAAAATAAAATATTAAAAAAAAAACCAAAACCAAAAAAAGCCAAAAACAAAAGGACACATATGACACTACTGTAAGCCTGTCTTCTAAAACTGCATATAGAAAGCCCAACATCCTCTGTGGGAAAGTCTTTTGAAGACACTAATTAGAATTCTTGTGGCAGCTCCACATGTCATCATGCCTTCCAAGGGTTCTCACAGAACATGACTTTGAGCCTCTTCCTCGCCTGTGGCTTTCCTCAGAACAGATCTCAACACATGTCCATAAGTACAAAACCCAGGATTGGTCAGCTTATACAGACAGAGGTGACCAATACATCCATCATTCTGAATTCTCACTTCTATTATTCCAGCCAAAAATTTGGGTTTTTTGGAAACTACCTATCATTGTTGAATTATAGTTACCAGTAACTGGAGTGTGTTTTAAGGTTATAAAGTATGTAGACATGCAGAAAATAAAATAACAGGCATCCACAATTTCATCACCAAGATTAACATATGTTGACAGCTTGTCCTTTTTTTTTTTTTTTTTGAGACAGGGTCTACCCTTGAATTTGCTATATAGCTGGGGCAGCTGGGGATGACCTTGAACTTCTGATTCTCCAGTCTCCACCTACTCTTGAGTGTTATGTTTACATGTATGCAAGCTACCATGCCCAGTGTATGCAGTTCTGGGTATCAAATCTTTCACTCTTTTTACCAACTGAGCTACCTCCCCAGCCCCAATAGCATGTCTTAGCTCAAATTGCTAAATTTTCTTTCTCTTCCCCTCTCCCTTTACTCTTTTTTAAAGACTTAAAAAATATTTTATCTATTTGAGAGAAAGAAATAGGGAAAGACAGAGAGAGTGGGAGAGAGAGAGAGAGAGAGAGAGAGAGAATGGGCATGCCAGAGCATCCAGCCACTGCAAATGAACTCCAGATGCATGTGCCCCTTTGGGCATCAGGCTTATGTGGGTCCTGGAGAATCGAACTGGGGTCCTTTGGCTTTGCAGGCAATCACCTTAATTGCCAAACCATCTCTCCAGCCCTCCCCCTTTACTCTTTGATTTTTTTTTTGAAACAAGGTTATGATATATAGCCCAGGCTGGCCTCAGACTCACAATTCTCTTAGTTCAGCCTATTTAGTGCTAGTATTACAGACATGTACTATCACACCTAGCTTTAACTCTTTCTTAGTATGTGCTTTTATTTGTCCAGTTCTACCATATACTGTATTTCTGAACCCATCTAACCACCCTATTAAGAGTTGGTGGTTTGACAGTTATTTATTAAATTCCTACTGCTTTCTTTTCATTGTCTTAAATTTACTATTTATATTTGTTCTTCTTATCATCACATACTTCTATTATTTACTAATTTATTAGTTATGCCTCTTGGGCAATGTTTTTTTACAATAATGAATGGGGCAGCTTGATGGTGCATTAATTAATCCTTTGAGACTCAGTGTCAGCTGCTACAAAATCTCTTCCTAAACATCACATACTAAGATTGGTGCTCCATCTTTGTGCACCCATATGCCATAGCACATGTATTCTGTTGTAATCATTATCCACTTATCTGTCTTGTCATCTCATCTTTATGTCTTTTAAGGATAAAGCCACTGCTGTATTTAGCCAAGAATGGATAACCCTTTTTAACATTTTTGAACTGAAAACATACTAGCTCAGAGTAGGTGCTCAGAAATCTTGTTAAATAATCATATACAGACACAGCAATTTAGCCAAATCTTGCTTCCTTCCATTATGGGCATCCTTTCTCTAACTTTCCCAAGTAGATCATCACTTCTAACCCACGGGGCAGCACAGTTCTTACTTGAGGAGTCCGGGACTTTGAAAGTCATTTCTTATATGTTATTATCAGTTTCCTATGCAAACACTTGTAAGTTCTCAGTCCAAATAAGTCAAGTCTCTTTCCCGAATGTCAGAGATTGTTTTATGATGCTCAGTTGGGTAAGTAAGTGAATTATTAGTGAGTGTGTCTGACGTAGAGTTCACAGAACTGAAGAAATCACTTCAGGGCTCAGGACTGAGGCACTTTGGGGGCATCACATTAAGAACTTTCAGCTTGAATTCTTTCCAGAACCTAACTGGGGCCATGAAGACCACAGAGCACAGGTGTTCCATGTTCTCGGCAGTTCACATTCCTACATAAACATGCTGCTGCCTTCTCCAGCATGGCAACTCCTGGGTGGTCCCAGGGCTGCCTTCAAAGGGAAATGGGCTGGTCTTCTCTCTCATTGCTAGTCATATGAAGACCTGGTTAGCATACAACTAGACTTTATGCTGGCCTCAACATGACAGAGTCCATGAGATCTGAGGGGGTACCTAACTGACCAAATCGGGCCCACCACTAATTCAATAACCAACACGTTATAGAGAAAGTGAATCAAAGAGAAATAGGTAGCTTCCATGGCAAGTTCAATGTCTCTTGCTAAGCATTTGATCATAACTGTTGCTTAGCAAGGTAGACGCAATTGACATTTTCCCTCAGAAATATGGAAGCAAACCATTTCCTTGAAAGCCCAGCTTTTGTGATCCAGGCTGTAGATTTCTTCAAATGGTGTTACTTGACAGGTTTTATAACGGAGCATTTGCTATTCTTTCAATGTAGAACAACAGTGCTTCTCATGTGACAGCTCTGGGCTAGGTCATTTGCACACCTTGACTAATGGAATCTTAAAACAATCCAGAAAAATAAATATTATCTTTCTTTTATAGACGAAGTGCAGTAGGCTCAAGAAAATTACATTGGCTCAGTCGATAAAGTGCCTGCATCACAAGCATGTTGACTTGCGTTCAGTCCCCAGAACCTATTTGTAACAGCTACTTTCATATTGCTGGAACAAACCCCTGACCGAAATAAATACATACATAAATAAAAAGCATATGGAAGGGAAGGATTTATTTCTGGCTTATAGTTTCTAGGGAAAGTTTCATCATGGAGGGGAAAGGATGGCAGGTACAGACAACCAGGAGCTACGATTCCACAGCAGCAGGGAGGAAGCAGAGAGAGGGAGCTGGGTTCAGCAAGCGGAGCTTTGCAGAAACATCACAAGTCCCAACCCCATTGACATGTCTCCTCCAGCAAGGCTCTACTTCCCAAAGCCTCCACTGGCTTGGGATTAAGTATGAGATTTAATCATAAACACATGAAGCCATGGAGGGGACATTTTACATTCAAGCCACCACATCATATAAGAATGACCTGCATGGTACACATTTGTAATCCCAGAAATTGGGGTTAGGGGTAGGGACAGGAGAATCCTTAGAGCTTGCTGGAGCAGCCATTCTAAATTAATTGGTGAGGTCCAAGCCAAAAATACTGTTTAAAAAAAGGTGATTTGTGTTCCTGAGCATGACGCTCTAGGTAGTCCTCTGGCCTCCACATGCATATGCACATGGGTACCCCCCCCCACACACATATACATGTACATACAAAAAAAGTTAGACTGAGGTACAAAAAGTGGTATAGAGGTCCTAGGTTCAAGCCCCAGCTCCACAAGAAAGAAAATTTAAAACAAACAAACAAAAAAAAAACCATGTCCATAGTTTGGAAGATTTCTCAGTGGTTAAGGGAACTTGTTTTTACAGTTTACTGACCTGGGTTCGATTCCCCAGTACCCACATAAAGCCAGATGAACAATGTAGAACGTTTATCTAAAGTTTGTTCACCGAAGCAAGGGGAGCTGGTGAGTCCAGACTCTGCCTCTCTGTTTCTCTTTCAAATGAATAATAAAAGTATTTTTTAAAAAGAAAGAAAACATCCATTCCTGGAGAACTACTAAGTTGCAAAAACCATCCAAATCCAAGTGGTTTTTAACTCCAAATTCCATGTACTTCATACCTGGCTATGTGGTTCTTTATTTTCAAAATTAGCTTTACTATGAGATTTCACATTTAGAGCTCAATACTGTTTTCACTGCCTGATTCTGTGTTTCTGTGTCATCTTTAATTTTTTTTCCTGTCTGTGATTAGGTACCATCCACTTAAGCTATACCATGCTTTCTTTATCACTCCTAGAATTTCTACCTTTGTTTAAAAATAATGATATCCTAGGGATGGAGAGATGGCTTAGTGGTTAAGGTGCTTGCCTACAAAGCATGCTTTATTTGTGAATATACAAACACACACACACACACACACATAAACTCAGCCATATATATATATATATATATATATATATATATATATATATATATATGTCATGCTACAAGACAAGTAAAAATATCTCATGCTACAAGACAGATGGAAGATGCCTGGGGAAATAACATGGCATATGACCATTAGTGTCTGGTGCATGCTATTTTATGCACGAGTTTATCTTGGTATGCCACAAAGAAGGTAATGAGTATACATGTATTAAAGACAGAGAAGATCCACCTTTCCAAAGTATTCAGCCTTCCCCAAACATTTGGTAGCAAAGAATTAGTGATAGATACCAACAGTTTCTATGCCTGTTTTATTGGTGCCTCTCTGCCTATGTACCTTAGCAACTGAACCAAAGAACTAAGGACTACATTCAGATAAGGTCTAATGTTTTTGGTGGTGACAGCTCAGTGATGGAAAGAGAGTACTGAGAGCCACTGTTGGGATGATGGAAGGTATAGATGCCACTGCCAAAATATTGCTGAGTTGGGTTTTGTCTCTGTGAATACAACATCCACCGAAGAAAACTCTTTATAGGGATACCTCAAGATTGCTGTGCTAAGTTTTCCCTTGCAACTTATGCAAGGCATCGGGGTTTTAAATGGAGCCCATATTTAAATTTAAAACTGTATGTTTAAATTCCAGGTACCAATGGTGAGTTCCAACTTTTCACAGAACTGTTTTCCTCATATCACAAAGGAACTAAATTTGAGATCCTCACAAACAGTTTTTCCTGGAAGTTTTTCTCTTTCACATCCCTTTTTCTTTGTTCTTTTCTTGTTTTCACCAGATTAAATTCCATGCCTTTCTTCACTGTACCAGGCATCTGGGCTCAGGAAAAGGGTTTTTTTTTTTTTTTTTTTTTGTATTTTTTTTTTTTACCTCCATGATTTAGGTAGCAATACAGACATCTGGCTGCAAGGAGTACAAAAAACTTCTTTACCTTTTTCTTCTTCCTTTTTTCATGAAGGGAACTATTACTTCAGGTAGAGGATATCAGCTAACATATTCTTGCAGTCATTGAACTCTTTCAAGACCTCCATTGGCGATCAAACCAGAGATTTGAAAGCACATTCCTATAAACAAAAGCATGGTCTACATTCGCAAACCATTTTCACTATGACCTCTTTCCTCAAGATCCTGACCATCTGCTGGCCATCTTATATCTCTGAATATTATTCTGTCAAATATATGTTCTGTCAACACAGGTAGGAGAATGCCTGAAAAATCTGAACACACAAATCAGTGAGTCCAGATGACATGACTATGGAAGGCTGGAGGGACTTTGCAAACATAGCCTCACAAATGAGTACCCCGAACAAAACAGCTTCACAATATTATTTTATTAAACTGCCCTCTTTTCAGGAAGTAAAAGAAGAATAGAAACCAACATTTTCTCCCCTAGTATAAACTTTAACCCTAGACAGTTATTACCTATGAATTCACTCTAAAAGCAAAAATCAAAGAGATGGCATATCAAGGAAGAGCAGAGAAAGCCAGAATATATTTTGTTTTGTTTTTTCAAGATGGTATGCATTTTTCTGAAGACGGTAAAGGAAAGTTATAATTTATTATCTCTAGAGCATGGCTTTAGGATCTAGAAAAGCATAAACCACACAGAAGATGTGGTTGAGGGGCTCAAGGGAAACTCTTGAGGACCATAAGCCCAAATGGTCCCAACTCTATACTTAGTTGTCATTTGTCTAAAAACACACTTGAGAAAAAGCTAGGAGTCTTCCTGCATCTTCTTTTGATATTGGGAAGTTGTGGAACACTGTTGTCAGGGCATAACATGGCTGCTGCCATCATGAACATCTGTAATTACCCCCAGGAAACCCTCACAAGATCCGGCCTGCTGATGTTCCCTTGTAGAAGGTGGTGGGGAGGATGACTAGACCCCTCCCTGGGGGGTCCAGCTATTCCTTCCCTCCCCACCCAGAAACTGTGTATAATCCAGCCCCAGACGCATGTGGATTTGGGGGATGTTGAATATATAGATGTGGAAGGTTGGTGAGTGGGATTCCAAGGGAGTAGCTTTAATGAGTCTTCGCCCATGCTGGGTTGAGGCTTTTAGGGAATGCAGTAACCCCAGTACATTCATTGGTTCACTAAGCTGGACTTGAGTGGAATGGTTTCTTTGGTCTTTTGGTATCCTAATTTGGGTAAACAGGCATTTCCATGTATCTCCCCAGGAAAAGTTATACAACATGGGGTAAATTGAGAATGGCTTCAAATTCTTTGGCATTCTTTCTACTGAGGGGGTGTCTCTATTCCCTCCCCTTGATATGCTCTAGCCTGGGACTGCTCAACTAGAGCAAAAGTAACCTTGTGGCAGGCCTCATCCTATTCTTGAAGAGACTGACAACTTTCGTTCTGACCTCTTGAGAGGCAGAAACCATGTAATACGTTGAACTACCCTAGCTAACCAAGTAGATGGGTTGTGTTTGTATAGAGGGGGTGGGAGAGAAGTGAGTTTCTTTGAATACCTGAATCCCAGATGAGTCCCAGACATATAACTAAAGAAGCCACCTTGGTTTTTGCTAGAGGAATTCCCATATGAACAAGAATTCAGGAACGTAATCAATATGCAGAATAGAAGTCCATAGCATAGGACCCAGTTGAGCTGGTCCAGTCTTCTCTTGTCATTCAAATTGTCCTAGCAGAGATCTTAGGGACTGTGAAGTAGAAACCATACGTTTCTACCTAGCTGTGCTCCACCTCCTCTTGTTTCACAAGAACACATTCTTAGTAAGCTCTGAAGTGTATCGTATCATTGAGGTGGGGTAGTTTGTCACATAATAAGAAGTAGAATTAAAAGTTTGAACTAGCCGGGCGTGGTGGCGCACGCCTTTAATCCCAGCACTCGGGAGGCAGAGGTAGAAGGATTGCTGTGAGTTCGAGGCCACCCTGAGACTCCCTAGTGAATTCCAGGTCAGCCTGGGTTAGAGTGAGACCCTACCTTGAAAAACCAAAAAAAAAAAAAAAAAAAAAAAAAAGTTTGAACTGTCAGCCTTTCTTCTACTCCTGGAAACTCTGTTCCTTTCCCTCCAGGTATTCTCCCTGTTTTTTGTTTATTTGTTTATTTTGCTATTTCACCCTTTTTCCCTTTGTCTATTATTTTCCATTCTGAAGCTTGCTTTAAAATTTATTTTGTTTGCAAATGAGGTGAGATTTTAGTACTTTCCTGAGTGTAGTCTTGGGCCCAGCCTCACATTTACTTTTCTTAGTTCCCTAGAGGTAGGTAACTGTGGAATAGTACTGATCAATGAAAACTAAATTTATAGGTTCTTATAAAAATGTTTATAGCTCTGATACAGGGATATAAGCATTGCCTTTGCCTGCTTTAGAAGGATATGGGATGTAGAGTCCCAGCAGCTATTTTGTGACCATTAAGCACCTGATAGGAGGCCAAGTGTTTTGTTACAAGTACTGTGAAAAGGAAAGTCAAAAGACCTGGGTCCTGAAGGCATTGTGAGACTGTTATACCATCCTCATACTTATTACAAACTGGTTGTTGCAGTCAAATGTGATCCCAAATGATACTTGAGCAACAGTGGTTTCCTTTTCCTCCTCTTCCTCTTTCTCCTCTTCCTCCTCCTCCTCCTGTTTAGGTCTATCACCTCTACAATGAACATAGGCTATGTCTACATTATATATAGATGTGTGTGTGTGTGTGTATGTATATGTATATATATATGACATTTGAAGTGATATATATGTGTATTTGCAAAATAAGCTTAAGGTTGAAAAGAACATTGAGTGAGTATAAAGCTAAAACGAAGCAGATGGGTTTTTTTTTTCTTCATCTATTTACCCAAAGATGAGAAAATTATCTTGAATTATTGGTTCAGCAAACCCTACCTTTAGACCCCCTCATTTTGTTTATAGAGAGCTTCAGATTCCCAGTCATTGGTTTCATCATCACCAATTGCTTTTGTTATGAATTGGACCCCGTGAAGACCACAGATTATGACTCTAGCTTGAAACATAGAATAGAAACAACCTGAAATTATCTCCTTCTCTTAGACCTTCTGATCACAGGTGGAAGACTAAAATGAACTTGAAAAGAATGTATCTGCTTAGGCTTGGAATAAAACTGGACTAGCCTGAAAGCCCTTGCCAATTTTTGTGTGGGTGAAGCCTGAGTTCTGCTTGACTGCTCTAGGGGAGGATCTTTATACTAATAGTGCAGTCAGTGCACCCTCTGCTCCTCTGGTTGATGCACCTCTGTTCAGCATCACAACTCCCTGAATGGGTACCAATTCTTCCTGCCTGTGGTACATGAGCTATTTTGACTCCCTGGCCCTGCTTCCTCCTATTCATGTTGCTCAAATTTCAGAGGCTTGCTTTCTAACTCACATAAGGTTTGGACCAAATGAGAAATAAGTCAAATGATTAAGGCAGTTTTGCTAAAGTTAGCCAATCTTTCCTTTATCAGCAGTTTGGCTTCCAGAATTGAAGGACTTAGCAATGCATTCACAATCAGCGTTTGGTCATCATAACTCCTCCCTGAAAGGGGACCTGCCCTTGTACAATTTATAACACGAGGGAGTAAACAATATCAATGTACTCTTGTCTCATAGATACACAGCTCCTCACAAAAGAGAGGAAGGGCTAGTCAAGGTATGAATTATTTTTCTAAATGTACCAATAAAACCAAATTACTCTTTGTCTTGGTTAAGGGCTCTGCTTAGCCCATCCTTTACCCTGAAAACTCCACTGAGGTCAGAGCTGCCTACACCCCTTGCCCTGCCACACTCCTGACATCCCTCCCATGTATAGCTCCTGCTCCCTGCAGCAAGCCAGCCCAGGATATTCTTTGCAGATGCTGAAACTTCCCCTACTCTTCCATGGCCAGGGTTCCACCTGTACAGCTGCACCCGCTGATCTGCATTCTTCTGCCTGTTCTACTGGCCTGTGAACTGAGAAATACTCTGGCACTGGGAGCATCTGGTAACTTCTAGCCATCCATTGCTGACTTCTAGAACTATGGGGAAGAAAGGCAGATCTTTCTGCCATTTGGAAATGGGCTGCTTTCAGTTTGAGAGAAGGGACAGGCACTTGGTCACATGGCCAGAGTTCCCAACCTGACTCTGCCATCTTCTTGCTGTGACACCTCATATACTTGGCTTAACTTAGATTTCAGTCCTATTACCCCTAATAATGGAGTGTTTTCCATATCATTGATACCTTTGCAGAACGCCCTTTATAAGTGGTCCTGGGACAATGGCCAACACACAGGATAAACCAAGAAATAATGCTTTTCATTGTTCATAGCTGAGGTTTCTCTTAAAGAGTTATTTATTTTTTTTCTTTGTGTTGCTGGATATCAAACCCAGGGCCTTGTGAGTGCTTTCAATCCATCTATCCACCCCTATCTATAGAATAACAGTTAGATTTTTTAATGTGCTTCCTCTGTATTAATTTCTAGATCCTCTAGCTAGAGCCACACAGAATGTGAGGGTGGAATTGCTCAGTGACCGTGGAGACTGGAGAATGCAAGGGAAGCCCCCAGCAGCTGGGCTGGTCTTGAGCTCTGCCTGTGGATCCCTGTGGAGCCTGTTCAGAGCTGGCACGGTTGTGGCAAACACCAAACCACTGTGGTCTGAAAGAGCAGGAAATGGCACAAGCCACAAGGCCTTCTTGGCAAGCTGCTATGGGGATTAGCAATACCGTCATTACACAGTAATGTTTGTGAATGGACTTGTCTGTCAATGGACCACTTGAAAGTACATCCATGATTCAGTCTTACAAACGTAGCACCCAGCCTAGGGCCGGGGACAGTGGGCTTCAAGTAATGTTTACGAAATGAATGAAGGAATGACTCAGACCAAATGACTAATTCAGTTCCTTATTGAAGCATCCCGGAAGTGGCTGTGCCATGCTGTTGCTGGGGTTATTTTCTCATAAGCCAACTTTATGTAAAACAATTGCTTCCAAGACTGCACATGGAGAGCTGCTCTGTGCAATAGTCTCATGTCACAGATTTCTAAGCATATCTATTGGCACTGAATGATCTCATCACAAAGATGTCTCAAATGAACTTGTGTCCTGCAAATAGTTATTTGCCCATTGTTTTTACCATACAATTTCCATGATATTTCAATTCTATTTTAGTCTAAGAAGGTGGCTTTAGGGGCTGGGAATCTGTAATCCCCACCTGTAATCCCAGTGCTGAGGAGGCAGAGACAGCTAGTCTAACCAAATCAGTGAGCTCCAGGTCCAGTGAGAGACACTGCCTCCAAGAATAAAAGCGGAAAGCAATGGAGGGGATCTCTGGCCTCCACATGCAAATGCATACATGTGCACCCACATCTGCATGCACCTGCATGCACATGTGCACACACACACACACACACACACACACACACACACACATATGTATATATATATGAGAAAGTATCTGCACATCACACAGATACACACAAGAAACAAATAAAAAAAGGTGACTTTAGATTTTCCCTGCTCCTTGAAAGTTAAGCTTTCAGAATCATTTTTGTACTGTGGATTTTCAACCCCTGATTTATATGTTATCAGATTTGTGATTCAATGTTCTATATTTTGCTCTTTAAAGAAAGGCACACCTGAATTAGCTTTGGGGATAAAAGGAATACAAAGAAAACTGATTGTGAGCAAAACATCTGATATAGTTTTACTCAAAAAGTTCACATTTTCTGAATGGGATCAAGATGACTTGGGCTGCACTGTGGCTGAAATGCCTACATATCTGAAAGTGAGAATGGTGATGGCCTGGCACACCACTTCTGGTGTACTTTTCCTTAACATATCCCAATGTAGATGCATACACTGGGGCAATCTAAAAGAGGACTTCCCTATCTTTTTTCCCAGAATCACCACAGCGCAGTTGTATGGTATCTGTTGCATGGGACCCAGTAACCCCCACTTTTTATAGCACACCCTTCTCTAGGTTGATTTCGCTTTAACTTTCCATGGTGAGAAAAATAAATGAGTTTAAATAGAAGTGAAATTCTGCTTGCTGCTTGAAGAAGCTCTCTCCTCAAATACTTCTCTGGCCACACAAAGGGGTCTCACCTACCTTTCTTTCTCCCACAGAGCAAAGCTGTCCTTTCAAGGAACCCAACACTGGGGAAGTGGACAGGGATGTCACTACCCTCACTGGCTTTGTAGTCCAAGGGAAACTTTGAGTCACCTGAGTGGTGATGGAGTCCAGGAGAGATAGTTCCTTCAATTAAGAGTTACACTTGGGTTAGAGAGATGGTGGAATGGTTAAGAGCACTTCCTTTGCAAGCATGAGGACCTGAGAGACTGCTGGAATTAGATATCCTGGACCTATGTAAACAGCTGGGCATGACCATGTATGAGCCTATAACTCTAGTCCCAGTCCCATAGGGGAGCAGAGACCTAAGAGTCACCAGAGCCTAGAAAAAAAAAAGGCAAACTCTTGGATTAGTAAGAGAGCCCAGCTCAAATAAAAGCCACTCAGTCAATCCATAATACATAGGCTAGGCCAATCCCTAATGCAAGAGGATTTTGCTTGCAGAAAACAGACCCCTTTGCCCTCTGAGCATTCTCTCCTCCAGGCTAAGTACACCCTGTTCCTTCAGCTGTCTGATGTAGTGAATTTCTGTGAACCTCTGGGCCAGTTAGATTTTGCTACCTGCTGTGAGTGATTCAAGCAACAAGATATGAGTGATTTTCTCTGTATAAAATGTAGGTCTATATCTGGCATGGTACTTTGTAAGATCACAGATCCAGGCTCCATCCAGCTTGTGGCTCCTGCGTGTGGCTTCTGCCTCAAGGACTGAGTGGTGGCAACTTAATTCTGAAGAGGAGGTGGGGAAAAGGGGAGAAAGTTTGCATGAATGCTGTCCCTTAGGAAACCTGTCCAGGAGTCTCTTCTGCGTATATTCCACCCATCCCAGCTTAGCTGCCCCTGCCTGTCTGTAGAAGACATGCAGGGAACTTCAAGGTAGCCCAGGGAGCCCTGCTCCTACTACAACACAGACATACTGTTGTTAAGGAGAGATGATGGATGGATGTGGGAGACAATTCTCCTCTTGCACTTTTGTCATTGGTGAGCTCTAGTGATCAAAACTGAGCAGAGGGCTGGAGAGATGGCTTAGCAGTTAAGGGGCTCGCCTGAAAAGCCAAAGGGGTCCAGGTTCAATTGCCAAGTACCAACGTAAGCCAGATGCACAAGGTGGTGCATGTGTCTAGAATTTGTTTGCAGTGGATGAAGGCCCTGGCATGTCCATTCTCAATCTCTCTCTCTCTCTCGCTCTCTCTCTCTCTGCCTTTTTTTTTTCTCTCTCTCAAATAAATAAAATAAATTTAAAAACTGAAGAGAAATATGTGCTTTTTTAAAAAAGATATGACTGTACAAATGACAATTTTACTTTAACATGTACAAATACAAAAATGTACTTTAATTTTTCTAAATCAAATAATTAGGGAGACTTCCTTGGCTTCACCTCCTCAAGGGTCATGTAAAAAGGGCACAGAGGTTGAGAAGTAATTGTGTAGGTTCTAGTAGTTGAGGAGTGTCTGCATCTTTAGGTCATCACAACCTTCATAGAAGGTCCATCGTCTCTGTCCATTAGACCCTTGTGGAGAGACAATATTCATTACTCTGTCTTCCAGGCTGGAGCACTAGGCTCTTTGCCAGAGATGGAATAAAAACCTTAATATCTGACACACAGATTCCCTCTATGCAATATGCAGCCATTTTTTTTTTGTATTATCCTTCTACCCTCTTGCATTCTCTTCCAAGGATAAACACCTTTCCAAGGCCAGCCTTTTATGCCTTTGCCTTCTAAGCAAATCTATTTCTGCAAATCCAGATGAATTTAACACCAGTTTCTCTTAGAGACTTAGTGGGCATAGTTTGGCCTATCTTGAAATAGATAATTCTGTACTGTGATATTCCTCTTAATGGTCAACTTGATTGTATTCCTTGGTTGTGACTATGAGACAGTTTCTAGATTAGGTCATCTGAGGGAAAATCCCACCCTAACCATGGGAAGCACTATTTGCTGGGCTAGAGTCCCAGACTGAATTTAAAGGAGAGTCAGCAGAACATCAGCCTCATCGCTTTCTGCTTCCTGACTGCACATGCAGTGTGACCAGCTGCCTCATGCTCCTGCCACCTTGTCTTCCCTGCCATGGTGGACTGTGTGCCCTAGAGCTACAAGCTGAAATACATCCCCCCTCCTTGGAATTGCTTCTCATCCAGCATTTTGTCAAAGCAACAAGGTAAGTGACCAACACACAGCCATGTTTCTGTTGTTGTTCCATATTTATTGTTTTGTTTCATTTATTCTTACCAAAATACTTTTATTAATGCTGTCAGAAATTAATTGGACCATTTTCACCATCACATTATATTTATCAGTAGTATGGGTACTTGGGTTTCTTTGCTAGTAACAGATACGAGTAATTACTAGTGGAGGGTTTATTCTCTCATGTAGAGGAAGTCCTGTGGAAGGGAAGTCCAGAGGAGGCTTGCAATATCGTCAAGGATTCACTGCTATCCTGTCTTTCTGCTCTACCACCCTTACTCATGTCCATCATCAATGATACTATGTGGCTGATAGAGCTCCAATTATTACTTTAATAGAGAGCATTCTTCTAACTGAGCTTCAGCTTTTAAACATATAACTTAAAACTATTTGCAAAGAATTCCATGTCTATTTCATTGGCTAAGCCTTTCTGCCATACTAACTGGTGAATATAGTCTTAGATATACATTGTCACTCCAAATAAAACCTAGATTTTCCTTTTAAGGAAAGGCATGGAGACTGTACACTGCATAGCATTACTAGTTCATGTCTATCCTATTTCATGGAGTTAGAGATTTCCAGCTAATCAGAGTACTTGATTTTATAGGAACTGAGTGCTCATTTCAGCCTATGAAAATATTTTTGGTCCAATATAATCATTATTCTTCAAAGCTGAATCATCTATAAATGTGACTTACATGACTCAGGGCCTGCAAAGCTCTTTGCGACTGTGTACCTTTTGGTGAGATGATGATGACGTGGTTCCAGTCCAGTCCCAGACCTGTTTTCCTTCTGAATCCACAACTTCAGATAGCCCTATCTTTTAGTCTATAAGGCTGAGACCTATGAAAATTTTTTCTTTGTTTCTTCTATTGCTACAGAGTTAGTTTCACTTTTAAAAATCTGTCTCCAAAACAGTCCTTCTTTCATTTTCTATGTTCTTTTAATTTTTTTTTTAAAAAAGTATTTATTTATTTGCAAGGAGAGGGTGCAGGAGAGAGAGAGAAAAAGCAAGAGAGAGAGAATGTGGCACTTCAGGGCCTCTAGCCATTGCAATAGAACTCCAGATGCATGCACCACTTTGTGCATCTGGCTGTACATGGGTACTGAGGAATCGAACTCAGGTTGTTAGGCATTGCATGCATGTGCCTTAACCACCGAGCCATCTCTCCAGCCTTCATTTCATTTTTCATTCAAGTACTCATGGCTAATTTAAGTGCTACCTGCATCCTTTCTAGATAGTTATGTTCACTTTATCCATTTTAAGAAAATTTAAATTATTCCACAATATATGCATGTATGAAAACATTACACTGAGTCCAATGAATATGCACAATTATTTTTAAAGAAAAAATTTAAATTTGAAATACATATGACAAAAATAAACCTATCTTAGAATTTTGACCAAAGGGGAAATATGTAGACATAGTATAATTTTTATCAAATATTTACATTGGCAATTATGCATAAAGTGTAAAATTTTTAATAGCCTTTGCCAAAAATTTAATAACATTTCATTAAATTTTTGAAAAATTAATTTCTTTTTCATGCCAAATCCTATCAGCCTCTCTGCTTCTTTGATTCATTACACGTGCATCTGAGTGAATTTTCCCAAAATAAATGAAGACAAAACAAAAGGAACTAAAAAATTAATTATTCCTGTTGCACCATTTTTGCCTTGTCAGTTACCAAATCTCTTTGGCTTTTAGTCTTCTTTGTAAATAAATATGTGGGGGCTACTTGATGAGAAATTGGTTTATCATTCTACGAAGTGAGAAGATTGGCAAGTTTTTGAGAAATTGATAATTGAATAGTTGTGTCATTAACCTTGTTTCGTATTTCAAGGTGGTTTTTTTGGTTTAAATATGGAAATATAATGACATTACAGCACAACACTAATAAAGCATTATTCGAACCTTAAAGCAGCATTAGATCACGTGAGAAATAGATACCATCCCTTATTCTAGTGTGTACATGCACCCTTCTTCCTCACAAAATATCCTTCACTTTTTCCCTCATGGTAGGAATCATGGCCCTTCACAGCATTTGAAAATCAGTGCACTTTGTTGAGGGTGAAAGGGCCCAGCCTTCTCTTTGAGGGAAAAGGAAATTCCTCACATTCCTTCCTCATGAATCACACACACACACACACACACACACACACACACACTCTCTCTCTCTCTCTCTCTCTTTTCTAGGTTTATCAGTGACTGATGAGATATCCTGTTACAAGCTTAGATTCCCTTTATGTATTTTGCATCTTATTCATTGCGTATGTTTGAGTACAAATGAAAACTTGGTGAACCTTAGTTTCCTCACCTGTTAAATGGGATGGTTGTCAGGGTTAATGAGCTAGACAATATGAGGGACATCACTTCCAGGAGCTCCTCCCCAAGGATGGAGCTTGTCATTCTTTTCAAATCTTCTGTTGCATTGTTAATGAACAAGGTTGGAGGCTGGCTGTGGTAGTTTGCAGCATACTGCTTTGTGGCAATCAGGATAGGAGAAGAATGGAACTGCCCTGATAACCCAAAGACAGAGGTGTGCAAGTAGCAAGGGCAGAAGAAGGAAGGCAGTTACTGTGTAGATGTTAGTGCCTTAGCATCTCACAACCTCTTCAAGGGAATAGCATTGCTGTATTTTTGAAGAGCATGAGACTCAAAAAAATTAAGTAGATATTCAAGTGTGTAGGAAGCTCAGGCCTGTGGTAGGCAGAATTCTAGAATGGCCTCTTAGTCCTACACCTGCAGGATCTGGAATGATCTCCATCTACCCCTTGGGTATGGGTCAGACTCATGAATGTGACAGGATGGTTTCTCTGTGAAAACCTGGGGTAGGGACAGGCAAGCACCAAATTTACAAAGAAGGTGCCCCAAATGCAACAACTTCTCTGTATTTCTAGAGTTTTGTTTCCATATCTATTTTTCTTAAAAGTTCTTATTTTCAGGCTGGAGAGATGGCTTAGCAGTTATGGTGCTTGCCTGCAAGGCCAAAGGACCCAGGTTCGATTCCCCAGGACCCACATAAGCCAGATGTACAAGATGGCACTTGTGTCTGGAGTTCATTTGCAGAGGCTTAAGGCCCTAGCATGTCCATTCTCTCTCTCTCCCTCTCTCTCTCTCTCTCTCTCTCTCTCTCTCTCTCTCCCCCTCCCTCCCTCTTTCTCTCAAATAAATAAAAAAATGTTTTTAAAAAGTTCCTATTTTCAATAGCCCTCAAGATATCAACATATTCCTAGTGTAGGTTTTGCATAAGACTCCAGTTATAGAGAATGTGTGTTTTTATAGTTTCCTTCACTATAAGGAATAACACCATCATTAGCTCTTCCCTGAGTCTGTTCAAGATAAACAAAAGTGGAGAGAATATTTCATGCTGGCATGTACACTGTTCAGTGAGACAGGAGAGCTTGTTTCTTTTACACTGCCACATTTATACAATGTGACTGTGTAGATGCAAATTTTGACCTCTGAGTTCTACCCCTTTCCTGGAGATATTTAGCTTTGCCCTGCAGACATTTCTATATTGCTTCCTAGGCTCCAGCTGCTTCAAGTGCTTCAGTTGCTCTAGTGCCCTAAGTGTACAGTAGCACATTTAAAAGTCATTATTTTCATCGTCTATTAGACGTTGCCCAGAAGAGTTTACAAAGTTGGGTGAGGCATTTTTGCAAAAGCTGCAGGAGCTTCTTCCTCTAATCTCAGACTTGCCCTGGAAAACATACTAAGGGTGGATACTGTGATGAGGAACCAACTCAATCTCCCAGGAATTAAAAGCAGTGGGAGACAGTTGGTCTGAAGTGCTGCACCTCTCTACGAGTGCTTAGAAAGTAGCCCTTCTGGGGCTGGAGAGATGGCTTAGCAGTTAAGATGCTTGTCTGCGAAGACTAAGGACCCATGTTCAACTCATGGGAATTGCCAAGGGGGTGACTGACGGTGGCTTTGCAGCATCATCTTTAATTTGAATGGAGAGGAAGATTTTTGTAGAGAAAAAAAAATGACTTGTAGGATTAATTGTACTTCAACACAAGTAACCAAAAGGGTACCTCACAAGGACTCGTGTGTACCCTCTGAAGCTGGAGAACACATGCATTGGGTATGACACCCAATGCTGATAAGAAGAGTAAGCTTAAAGTCCATGGTGGTGGTTTCCCCCCAAGTCTTGTCCCAAAGTAAGAAAGGTGACAGTGGAGCAAATTTCACTTCCACTAAGGTGGGAAAAGCCAAGTATTGCCCGGAGCTCAAGCAGACCATTATCAAAGGGAACCAGCATGGTGTGCATGAAGAGAGGTTCCATGGAAGAAGCCGAGTGATCCCTTGAAGAATGAGACCCTGAGGAAACAACAGGCATACAAAAACTCTCTGGAGGGGTAGCTGCCTTCCAGGTGGTGGCAGCCAGAGCTCCCTGAGTACGATTGAGGAGCCTGCAATAGCCCTGCTCAACAGGAACAAGGCCCTCCCAGAGGCCACCAACACTGTGTTGTAGCTCTGCCTTCCTTCATATCCATCCCTTTATCCAGCTTTCCAAGGGTCAGAAGTTTCGGCTAGAGGGTAGAGTGGGAGAAGGTAAACAAGGGAGTCACCGAATGCATGCTCATGCCTCACTAAAGTTTGCACAGAAAGCTTTAAAGTGAATAAAATGTGCTTTCCTGATTTTGACCATGGACTCACCAACTGTGGCCATGTAATTATAATACTGGTCATTTTTGATAGCAAAATAAAATAGCTATTTGTTTATTGTCTAAGAGCAATGGATCAAGCTGGACAAACTGCCCAACATTTTATCTGGGTCAGAGGAGGAAAGATATCTAACAAATTTCAAGATTAGCACATTCACATTAGAAGTTTTAATTCTTGCAATTTATTTATAGAAAATTATCAATTGCATCTGGGTTTCTTGAAGAATTTTTTTCTTTTTTCTGAATGTGTTCAGTCCATCAAACACCTAGCCAATCACAACTTAAATAAATGATGCCTGATACTGGCCATGGTGGTTCACGCCTTTAATTCCAGCCCAGTTCTTTCACAGTTCCAGTTACTGAAAAGAGCCGTGTCATTGGAGGGAAGCACAACAGGACACTACCTGCACCTTCTCAGAGTGCTCTCACTGGACTGTATTATCACCTTGTTTAAAGACACACTAAAAAAAAAAATTCTTTGTTTTAGAAAGGGAAGAGGAAGACTACTGTACTCAAATCATGAAAAATTTCCTCCCAAGATGACTGAAATGTCCCATTGTGGAACCATTTCCTTAAATTTTGCTCAACGACACAGTTCTATAGAAACGTGTGGTGGTTTAATATGTAGTCACAAATTCTTTGGTATTCCTTCCTTGAAACAGTGTTGCTTATTTCACTTTCATTGTGAATGACTTCTATGGACTAATGCCTCAGTCACATTAGTGTGCCAATTTGGAATCAAGCGATCACATCCATCCCTGGTCAAGCTTTCAGATGACCATAGCCCTGAAAGACCATGAACAGAATGACCCAGCTAAGCTGCTAAGTGTGGAGGAAACTTATCCAGCAATGGATTATGCTAAATGAAACAGGTTTTACTTTACGTGATCCTTTCTGGATATATTCTCACATGTCTATTAACATTGCAGCCCATACTTTTGCTAGAATTTTAAAAATCAGTATATACCACATTATACATTATGAACCTTCTCTGAAGCTTTGTGGTAAATCTTTTAGAAGTAATATTTTTTTTAATTGTTCTACGATGGATTCTCTTTAAAAAATAAAAACAGTTATATAATTCTGATCATTTCTAAACAATAGATTTCACATCTTTGTTCCAGTAGAGTGCTACCTTTTTCCTTTGTAATAGTTTATGTTACTTTTTATAGCTAGGAATTCATGTGTGGCTTAAATAATATATTTTTATCACAGTTCCAGTTTTTGAGAAGCAGAGGCAGGAGGATTACTTAAGCCCAGGAATTTGGGATTTGCCCAGACAATATAACAAGATTCCAACTCTTAAAAATAAGAATAGAACCAGGTGTGGTGGCGCACCTCTTTAATCCCAGCACTCGGGTGGCAGAGGTAGGAGGATTGCCGTGAGTTCGAGGCCACCCTGAGACTCCATAGTGAATTTCAGGTCAGCCTGAGCTAGAGTGAGACCCTACCTCGAGAAACCAAAATAATAATAATAATAATAATAATAATAAATAAGAATAATCACCCAGGTATGGTAGTGCATGTCTTTCATCTCAACACTTGTGAAGCAGAGATAGGAGAATCGTCATGAGTTCAAGGCCACCCTGAGACTTCATAGTGAATTCCAGGTCAACGTGGGCTAGTGTGAAACCCTACCTTGAAAACCCAAAATTAAATAAAAATAATGAATAAGTAAATATATGAATTACATTTCAAGTTTGGTTTAATGTGCCTTGTTTAAATTAATACATCAATCTCAAAATCAAGAGTCAAACTGTTTATATAAAATAAATATATTGAGGATTTTTTTAGAAGTGAATTTTTTTCCTCGAAAACAAAAAATCATAGTACAATCTTTGTTTCCTATAGGTAGTCTCATACATATTCAAAACTTACTTCTGTTAGCCAACATTATCCTTAGGTAGTTTATTGGAATACAGAGTTATTTATAACAAGCTTGTGTTTAAGTTCAAGGCAGCTTGTACGTTTTTCATCTGTTTAATTATAGCTTTTTAGACATTTCAATTTCCGTTACTGAGTTTGCATCAGAAAAGCCCTTTGAACTCATTTATCCATGTCCCTACACTAAGAAAGCCTTCAGAGAGCACAGATTTCTCACTAGTTAAGGAAAAGCAGACATTTTTTGCCATTATGTGGCTTAAGGGATGAACTGATTAGAGAAGCCAGATGGAGAAATGGGGGGCTCACTCAGCCTGAGCCACGTCCCCTCAATGTCTTCATCCCTTTTGTTTGGAATGAATATCTAGACCAACCACTGAGACACTAATTTTCAAATGTAAGAACTGAACACATTTCAATATCAAATATACAGAAACTTTTGTTTCACAGTTGTTTTCTATTAACCTAATCTGTAACCTTCCCAAATAGTTTGAATAACTGAAAAGACCTAAATGACAATTAAATATTGATTTTTAATAATTGGTTAATTTTATTTTCTATTTGTTAATTTCACAACCAAAATAATGGAAATTGATATAATAAATTGTGTACTTGTAATGTTTTCTTTGTTTGTTTGTTTTGGTTTGGTTTGGGTTTTTTTTGTTGTTGTTGTTTTGTTTTGTTTTTGATTTTTGAGGTAGGGTCTCACTCTAATTCTGGCTGACCTAGAATTCACTATGTAGTCTCAGGGTGGCCTTGAACTCATGGTGATCCTCCTACGCTCAGCTACTTGTATTGTTTATAGCTCTGAGCTTCAGGATTGTATGGATTCTAAACTAAAACTGGCTGAATTAGTTAATCATAGATTTCAAATATTTCTGCTTACCATCTCTCCTTATTTAAATCTTTAAATCAGACCTTGGTGATAAAGATAATTCTAAATCTGTTACAGAAAATGTACTCAGAGAAGTGATTTGTATCAGTTTTACAGTTGTAACTAGATTTGTCATGATATCCAAATCACCAATATATATAGGAATTAGCTTATCCTCATTTAAATTAAAAATGCATTTATAGTCTGTTCTCTAACTGATAGAATTATTATATATTAAGACAAATTTTTGTCCAAAGACAGAAGGTACAATTTGCTTTAAAGATTGTATCTACTTTCCTGTGGTTCTTTGAAGCATATCAGGTATATCAATTTTGCAATCAACTATGATAATTAGAGAAACAACAAATGCCCCAGAGGGAGCAGTTTATAGTGATTATATTATAGATACATAATAATATCTTTATAAGTGAAGCAGGAAAACATTCTCAGAAGCATATTGTTCAGGTCAGTGATTTTAAAAGAATTCCATAGGATGAATAGCCCCTCTGTCAGAATAAAAGTTGTGGTGCAAATTCCATTATAATTCTCTTTTCTCAGTCACTTGGAACCTTCTTAAAATGTCCTTTTGCAAGTGAAACTGTCCCTGGTGGCTGCCTCCCTAATGTGATTTTTTTTTTTTAAGTTAAAGAAAAACTTGCTTCTCCATCCAAGAAGGAAATAGTTATTTTTCAAAGAACTTTAACCATAATATCTTAAAACTAAAATGTTAAATACTTAAAATTTAGTGTAAATTTAAGACCATGTAATGATCATTGTATCATGTGAGCAATTAGCAACAAAATGCACAGGCATATTTATAAAAAAAAATCAGACAAAAAACAGAACTAGTTTTATCAAGCTGTAGCTATGTTGAACTTGACTAAATGCTTGATTGAGGTTTGATGACAGTAATTTATCTATATAGAACCAGACAGCAGGTCAAGATAAAGCAGCATATGCCCCTCCTTTCAAATGCCATCAAGACCTGGGCAGAACTGGAAGCTTTCCCTTTAGAGTTTGCCTTTACAGCTTCAGAGATGTGTCTCCATTGAAGGACTTCCTTCCTTCCTTCCTTCCTTCCTTCCTTCCTTCCTTCCTTCCTTCCTTCCTTTTAAAGATTATTTATTTATTTATTTATTTATTTATTTATTTGAGAGAGATAGAGAGGCAGGCAGATGGTGGGGGAGGTGGGTCACATCAGGCTTCTAGCCATTGCAAATGAACTCCAGACACATGCATCACCTTGTGCATCTAGCTTTGGGTCGTGGGGAATTGAACTTGGATCCTTTGGTTTTGCAAGCAAGGGTCTTAACTGCTAAGCCAACTCTTCAGCCCAAAGGACTTTCTTCGGGTGAATTTGGTGGCCCAGTTCACCTTTATCCTAAGGATAACTAAATAAACCTCTCCACCCCATCAACCTCCCTTCAAATTCAGAATACCAAACCTTCTATACATGAATGACTTCCCCTGGTGTTCACACAAATACAGTTTTAGAAAACTTGATAAGGTAGGCACACAATGTATTTAACTCTAGTATTTCAAAAAGCAGTTTATCTTTATAATCTACTGAACTGAACAAGGTCATACATTATGCATAACAAAGAACAATTTTTAAAAAAATGAAAGGTAAGCCAGGAAGCAAATTTATAAGCAATCAATACTCAGCAATTGTCTTGGTTTGAATGTATGTTCCCCACAGCCTCAGGGATTTTTGATTAAGATTAAGCTTCCTACTAAAGTCCCCAGTGGGCAGAAACCTGCTAGAGGAGGTGTTTCATTGGGGGCAGATCTTGAGTCCAGATTTAAGGTGTGCAGAAAGAGAGTTTGAGCTCTGGCTGCTGGGTTTTCTCTCTATATCTGCTATGGATCTATGGAAGTGAGCCAGCTTCTTCTGCCATGATGGAACTTCTCCAGCAAGCTATAAACCTTAAATAAACCCTTTCCTCCTGTAAGCTGCTTCTTACTGGATGCTTGTCCCAGCAATGAGAAGGTAATTGCAACAGCAGTGTTCTGACCACCTGAGTTTATTCATGTCTGCTACCAAAATTCTAAAACTAAAATATGTTAGTTATGGTTGTGGAATTTCTGAAAGAATGATGATCAAATGTACTATTGAATTGTGTTTTAGCTTGGCATGTTTTACTGCAAGTTACAAAAAAAAAAAAAAAAGCAGGGGCTGGAGTGATACCTCCACAGCTAAGGTGGTTGCCTGAAAAACCGAACTAACCTGAGTTTGATTCCCCAATACCCATGTAAAGCCAGATACACAAAGGGGTGCATGTATCTGGAGTTCATTGGCAGTGACTAGAGACCCTGGTGTGCCTATGCTCTGTCTTTATATATATATATATATATATATATATATATATATACATATATATATATGGCATATATAATATATATATAATACAGAGCATATATAATACATTATTATATACAGAATATATATATTCATATATACTATAATATATACTTATATATATTTATATTACATATAATATAAATACAATATATCATATTATATATAAATAGATACTTATATATTATACATAATATACTACAAATTATATATATATATACATATATATATATATATATATATATATCTCTGTGTGTGTGTGTATAGATTAAACAATTGGCAATATATCTTCATGGTTGTGGAGTCTGAAAGCAATTGATTTTGGCCAAATGGCATTCCCAATGGCTCAACTTGCTTTCTCCATGAAGCCTCCAGTTCAAGAGCACTTCATGTTCAAAGATGTCTGCTATAGCTTCAGGTAGGATACTTCCATTTTAGTCTACATGAGGAAGGCACCCAGAGGGTCATGTATGGGCTCTTTACTCCACATGTTATTGACTCCGGTTGTCCTGCCAGGCTACAAGGGAAAATAGAAAATATATCTTTATTCTGTAAAACAGCATGCCCAAATAAAAGGCAGGAGGTCTCTTTTTAAAAAAAAATTATGAAATTTATTTACTTATGTATTTATGTGCAAGAGTACACACTTGTGCAATAGTAGCACACAGCCTGTACAGGTAATCAACTGTTCTCAGATTGGACATGAGACCCAGTCAGTGGGAGATAACTAATACCTGGTACATGGAACCAAATCAGAATCCCATAGATAGGAAACTTATAGACCCTAAAGAGAATCTCCATCACTAGTTGGCTAAAAGCAGTGAGTATACCACGTCAAAAAGTTTCAAATAACTATAGTTATCCCCTTTAATCCAAACTGCTCTCAATCTTGTTTAGAAAACCTGTTTTATTTCATAGATGTCAGAGAACACTGGGGAGATCCAGGAGACATTAATACAAGACAAAAGAGCCAACTGCCTACTTACTGTAAGAAATGTCACCTCTACCACATCTGCTCGTGCCCAGGAGACACTGCAAAGTAAACAGTGACACATGAGTACTGCTTTCATTGCTAGCCTTGCCACCAATCCCAGGAAGATGGCAACAAACTTTGTGGTCACTCAAAACTCATCAAAGCAGAAATCCAGAGGCCACCCAGAACTCAACACTAAATCAGACTTCTAACATGCTCACCAAGGCTCAGGAAACATGTGGGAAAGAAAGATTGGAAAGACTGTAAGTCACAGGGTGGGTAGGAGTAGCCCAAAGCATAATCATTCCCCCCCCCACCCCCGCGAGACTGGCAATCAGAACCCAACAGTGAATACTAATAACCCCACTGAGTGGAATGGGGGTGGGGCACAGGGGATATAAGAGTTTAACCTTTTAAGAAGATAAAACTTAAATTAAAAAATTGATACAATTGAAAATGAATGTCCAAGATTAGAGCAAAAAATAAATGAAATAAAGCCTAGTAAACAGTGCAAAATTTTAAAATTAATTAATTTACTTATTTATGTATGCACAAGAATGTGTGTATGGACATGCTAAGGTCTCTTGCTGTTGCAAAGGAACACCAGAAGCTTGCACCACCTTTCTGTGTCTAGCTTACATGGGTGGCTTGGAAATTGAACTGGGGTTGATAGGCTTTGCAAGCAAGCACTCATTTAAAGGCTGAGCTGTCTTCCCAGACCCAGGAGGTAAAAGGGAAAAATGGATATTCGAGATAAAATGAATAATTTAAGCTATGCAGGTGCTTAATGAACAAAGTAAACTTGTAAAGTTTTAGCAGGTACAGAAATGAGGAGCAATAAGAGAGAACTTGAGCAAGATTAAAACATTTTAAGAAACTATGCAAGAACATAAAAGTTGATTGTTATAGATTATTTCCTTTCACATGTCATTTTCATACAGTCTTCTAGAAGTCTTGGAGTTTAAACTGCTTGAAAGCTAATATAAGGATATATCTGCACATTCCAGAAGCAGAGTATTCAGTAATTAATGAATAAATTTAGATTGTGTAATTAGTAATCTAAAAGTTTCACCTTGAATCAAAAATTGGCCTATTTGCTATGCTATCATATACTTAAAACATTTATGATCTCCTAAAATGATTTTATTCCTAAGAAATATGTGTAATGTAATCCTTGCTATTTTGTACTTGGCTCTACTACACATTGCTCAAATATTTTAACAACCTAAAGTTCTAACTTTTCCTTACATTTTTGTTTAAACAAGAGAGAAAAATATTTGTTCATTTAAATATAAAAAATAGATTAGATAACATTTAAGAATTCACATGATTTTAAGGAAATACAAGAGCTGTGATTTAAAACACTATAGAGAGACAAATCTAGTTGTAGGAAATAGGATATCATTCCACCTTTCACTTGAGATGTGATGGTGGACAGTTTAACTTGTGCAGTTGATTGTTTCTTTATTTAAAAGTAGAAGATATCTACTTCAAAGGATTACTGAGTTTGTCATATAATGAGAAATTAATCAAAGCTGAGAATACATCATAGACCAATGTTGTCTTTTTCATCGCACTGTTCATAATTTGATGCCCATCCTCAGATTTTTTTATTAAAATTTTCAAATTGATTAATTTAAGTTTTCAATTGGGCTTATTTAAACTGAAAAAATATTCATGAGTTGGGCATGGTAGCTCACCCTTGTGACCTCAGCACACAGTAGCTGAGGCAGTAGGATAAGTATGAGGTCAGCCTGAGCTACAGAATAAGACCCTGTCTTAAAAATAAACACAAACTGGGCTGGAGAGATGGCTTAGTGGTTAAGCGCTTGACTGTGAAGCCTAAGGACCATGGTTCAAGGCTTGATTCCCCAGGACCCACATTAGCTAGATGCAGAAGGAGGCGCATGCATCTGGAGTTCATTTGCAGTGGCCAGAGGCCCTGGCGTACCCATCCTCTCTCTCTCTCTCTCTCTCTCTCCCTCTCTCTCTCTCTCTCTCTGCCTGTCACTCTCAAATAAATAAATAAATGAAAATAACTACTGTTAATGAGCCAAGCACAGTAGGTAATTGTTTTACAGTTTCTTTAAAAAAAAAAACACCCTACCACAAGAAGTATATCATGTTACGTCTAGGCCATAGTCTGCAACTTGCTTTGTGCAGGCATGCAGGCAAAAACTTCTGCTTTCTGTGAGAGTACTCATCAACTAGACATGATGAGCACATTTCAATTAAGATTTATGGTTTTTATGTGTTTTCACAGATGTTAGTGCCCAGACTAGTAAATATATCTAAGAATCACATGGCTTTATAAGTGTGTCCCATTCTGTGTTTCTAATAGAGCATATATGTAACTCCAAGTGTCTATTAATCACTAGTTGCAAACAAGTTGTTCTTTCTGAAATCATGTCAACATGATGTCAAATAATTACAAGTTCTTGTCAAAGTGTTCTCGTCAATGTCTGACTATGCCATCTTAAAGTCATCTTACATAGGATTTATATTCATATATCAAATTTAATCTCTTTTTGGCTATTTGTTATAGGTGGAAATGTTCCTAGAAGTAAGTGTAAGCATACAGTGAGTTCTTGGTGACTCATACTGTTGGGAGGAGGTAGAGCACAGACCACCTGAAGTGGCAGATGTCATAAGAGACACTTTAGTCATGTGCTTTGTTGGAATCACTTTGGAACGTGGGCACCAATAATTGGATTTCATGTTAAGGCTCTATCCATGTAACGTGCTTGTCCCAGGAACTCAGAGTAGTTTCCTAGTGTCTCTGTCTTTGTGACTGATAACAAAATGCACTCTTTGAGGTATATACCTTCCTTAAGAATTTGTTTTTCAAAGGACTTCTTTGTGCACAGAGTCAATTGTTGAGATGTCAAAATTATATAGGCAGATGAGGGTTTGTACTCCAGAAACCATCAAATGTGCTCTCTTTGGGCAAATGTATAGAAATACCAATTAAATAAGATCATGTAAAGAAAGAGGTGTCAGCAATAATTAAACTATGCAGTCAGGTCTGCTCCTAGAAAGTGCTAGTCTATTAAAAATATTCACATCCCTCCCATCCTAAAGTAGAGGAATCTTGATTATAATATTTGAAGCGCGGAAAAGTTATGGTCCATCAAAAATTTTCTAATGATTAAATAAAAACTAACATTTTGTTTCACTTAGAGCAAAAAGAATAAAGTGTACAGATTTGTTTTTCAAACTGACCACTTGGTTTTAGTGTATCTAAACTGACTAGAAACTGCTCAAGACATTTCTCGGCACATGTCTCCTGAGAGACCAAGACTCAAGTAATAGGGGATGGTTCTTTCTTTCCTTTTTTCTTCTTTTTTACAGAAAGACTTGCTATGTAGCCCAAGCTAGCCTTGAATTCACATCCTACTGCCTCAGCCGCTGGTCTGTAGGTATGCTCTGCCAGGCCTAGCTCCCTGCATGGTTCTTAATTTTAAAGTAATGAAACCACCCACATTGTTTTCCTCTATGCAATCATTTAAATTTTTTTTACTTACTTTTATTTATTTACTTTACTTTTATTTATTTGAGAGAGATAGAGAAAGAAAGAGAGAGAGAGAGAGAGAATGGGCACAAATGGGTACTCCAGGACCTGCTGGCACTGCAAACTCCAGAAGCATGCACCACTTTGTGTATCTGGTTTATGTGGGTCCTAGGGAATTGAACCTGGATCCTTAACTGCCAAGCCATTTCTCCATCCCATTTTTAAATTACTTTAGTAAAGCATTTTGGAAGTAGCTTAGCTAAAGTGCTTTCCTTTGTCAGGTTTCTGAAATAACTGCAAACATGAATAAGTGCTTCAGGAGAACATCCATTGCAAAACACAACAGAAAATAATCTACACAAACAGATGATGGGCTGAAAGGAATGCATGTTCTCTTCTGTTAAGTGACAAATCTCTGATTAATCCTGGAGCTAAAGTTTTCTGTCCCCACTGTCTGAACCACTGATTCATTATTAGCATGGCTTTACATATTAAAGATTCAAATATGAACTCCTTGTTTCAATGTAGAAATGTGCAGTGACTTTATTTGTGTCCCCCCAAGTACCTGTCCAAGTCCTAGACCCCGTGACCTTATCTGGAAAGGGGTTCACTGCAGAGAAAGTTATGTGAAGGCATTGGTAAAGATGGAGTGAGCCAAGGCAAGGATTACCAAGAGTGGCCAGCAGCCACCAACAGTGCAAGAGAGGCACCAAACAGTTCTGCATTGGCATCCCTGGAAGAAACTCTGCAGATGTCCTGATCTCACACTTCTGGCCTCCAGGACTATGAGAGAATAGATTTCTGCTGCTTTAAGCCACCCAGTTTGTGCTAATTTATTATGTCAGCCCTAGGAAACTGATACACAGTGTTAGCCTCCTGTGTGGCTCTTGCGACAGTGTTTTCTGTCCCAGATGCTGTCAGAATATGTTAGTTACAGCTACAGAAGGAAAAACAACTGATGCTTCACCAGCTGCTACCCACACAACAAATTTCTGGCTTCAGTTGGTGGAAGCACGTGGTCAGGATAAAAGTCCAGGGTTGACTTGCAAACCAAAGTTGTGGATGAACAACCAGATCTTTCCTCTGCCCCTCAAAAGACAGATTGCCTCTGCTAGGAATGTCAGCCCTAAAAATCTATTGTTAAAAGCCCAAATTAAAATATTCAGTAGTGACCAGTAAGCAAGCAAGGGACCATGGTGGGAGGAAGGAAGGGGAAATGAGAGGAAAGCATAGTAGACTGGCGGTAGAAAGTTTTAAGCAGAATTAGGGGTGGAGGGATTGAGTAGAGATGTTTGGAGGAAAGGTTACCCAAAACTAAAGATGTATTAAAAATCCACCTACTCGGACTGGAGAGATGGCTTAGCAGTTAAGTGCTTGCCTGTGAAGCCTCAGGACCCCGGTTCAAGGCTCGATTCCCCAGGACCCATGTTAGCCAGATGCACAAGGGGGCGCACGCACATGTCTGGAGTTCGTTTGCAGTGGCTGGAGGCCCTGGCGCGCCCATTCTCTCTCTATCTGTCACTCTCAAATAAATAAATAAATAAACAAACAAAATTTTAAAAAGTCCACCTACTCTGTTAGTTTATTAAATATGTATGTATGCATTGATGTATAGTTTATGTGTATGTGTGTGTGTTGAGCATGTGTAGTGTGTGTGTGGTATATGCATGTATATGCATGTGCAGATGCACACTCATGGGGGTCAGAGAAAAATGTTGGGTTCCCTCCTCTGTTGTTCATGTACATATTCCCTTGAAATGGAATCACCCCCTCAACCTGGAGTTGCAGTTTTCAGTTTTCTGTCAGCAAGGCCTAACAATTTTCCAGTGTCTGTTCACCACAGGATAGGGGTTACAGGTTCTTGTGGCTACTCTCAGCTTTTTTAAAAAAGTATTTATTTATTTGAGAAAGAGACAGACAGAGAGAGAGAGAGAGAGAGAGAGGGAGGGAGAGAGAGAGAGAGAGAGTTTTGGCACACCACGGCTTGTAGCCTCTGCAAATGAATTCTAGATACATGTACCACTTTGTGTATCTGGTGTTACATGGGTACTGGGAATTGGATCTAGGCTGTTAGGTTTTGTAAGCAAACACCTTTAGCCTATGAGCCATTCTTTCCAGTCCCATTTTTTTTAATGGGTGTTGTATAATCAGACTTGGATGTTCTTAGGCCCTCTCAGGCTCTCATGCCTAAGCAGCAAGAGTTCTTATCTGCTTGAGCAGAAGTATCTTGTGTGTGTGGATAAGACTGCTGTCAGAAACCACAGGTTGTTAAATAGGAAAACCCCAGTGTCAGGGGTTGGATACTTCCCCGTGAGTTGTTGGTGAAGCGGGCTCAAGGAGCCTCCCAAAACAATACAGAGGGCTGCCTACTGCTCTTAGTTGCCCCCAAGAACTAGATGGTAAGACATTATTGCTGGAGACACCACATGCTTGGGATGCAGGTCACTGAGAAATCAAGCTGGAACTGAGCCGGAAGCTCCTCCCTGTGGACTAGCTTCCACCATACCAGAAAGAGCGATGCAAGCTGCTGGGGGAGAAAAGTCATCAACAGGCTTACCCAGCAGTGAACCCTGTGTGTTACATAACCAACCAGCAGAGCAAGATGTGCCCACTGGTACTGGTACAATAGTGGTATAGCACTTATAAAAGGGACCAAGCGCTTTCTGATTGGATCCAAGACCCACTCAATGGAAAGGAATCCATGCCTGATACCAAAGATCTAGTTAAAAGCCTATTGCTGAAAAGGTCATAGGCTTTGGGAGGGACATTAATGCTACTGTTTAGCTAAATGGATACACTGTGTCCATCAAATTGCCTTCTGAATATTTATGTTTATTTCCATAGATTAGTGCTGCTTTCAACTTTGGTAAAAATCAGTTTATTTTTTGTTTGTTTGTTTGCAGTTGGCAGTGACTACTGTGGAGACTCAAAACTTAAGCCAAATTCTGAAAAATAGTGACTGTCGAGTGCTCTGCAGTAAACCAGACATCTCTATCATATCCTCTAAGGCTCAGAGAAGGTTGCAAAGAAAAGGAGCAGGAAAATATCCAAGAGCCAGAGGATGGGGGGTGGGGGGAGAGAGTGATTTGGAATGCTGTCTTCCAGACATAAAGTGGTTGTTGGATTCATGACCTCACAGTGACTGTCATTATCAGCACAAGACTTGTACAATATCAGGCCCATCAATATTCTGTCACGAATGATGGAGAAAGGCAAAAAAAAAAAAAGGAAAGAAAGTCATCAAAAAAGAGTAAGTACTGTTGGAAAGAAGAAGGGGTTCAGTAGAAGACGGATGAAGGAGGAGGTCTAAGAGAAAGTAAGGAATTATCATCAAAAAACATTATGTGCATGTATAAAAATTATCAATGAAGACAATTTAAGGCAAACCTATATTTTCTGTGGCAAGGTAAGCTAGATGCTAACACCTACCATTTTCGGGCAGTGGCACTTCTTCCAGCACATAGTAGAAATTCTTTTAGTTCTTCTAACTTGCATAATGAGGAAGGAGGGAGGGAGGAAGGGAGGGGAGGGAGAAGGGAATGAAAGGAAGGGAAAAAGGAAGAGGCATAAGGTGGTGAGGAAATCAGGCAGAGAAGGAAAGAGGAGGAACTGTACTTATGTCTGGAATGTGGAATGTACCACATTAAGTGTTAAAATCAGGCTGCTTTCTGGATAAGGTTTGTCAAGGAAAATGTTTGGAGTATTGTTGAAGTTGAAGCGGACCTCGCCTGTCTCCTTCGTTAACTAGAGAAAGGTAACTGTCCATGCTGTTGACCAACAAGAAACAGAGGGCCATGGAGAAAACTGTTGTAAGGGAAGCCTACTATCCAGTCTCTTCAGAATGGCTGCAAGTCCTCCCACACTGCAACTCTCTCTCTACCCTGGCAACAAGACCAAGGGCCCTCCACCTGCAAGGTAAGCTGAGATTTAATGCCATCACAAGTGTTTTCAACATGCAGCTGAAATTCATGCTGTCTGTATTAGATAGCTTTAGTTGGCTGAGGTGAACTTCCAAGCCAGGCACAGTTATGAGAGAAAGGGATTTATTGAAGCTTACAGATTGAGAAGTTTCATTAATGGCAGAAGAAGCTAGCCTACTTTCACAGCTTCAAGCAGAGAAAAAAGCTACAGCCAGCACCACAAGCAAGCACACTTCAGGAGCGTGAAGCCGAACTCTAGCGCTTTGCATATCTTTAGCTGGAATTCAGATCCGCCCCCAAACACACCTTAAGGCTGGACCCTAGGACCCACCCACAGTGGCACCTCCTCCAGCTAGGTGGCTGGAGATCTAAATAACAAGCTTTAATAAACTCCTGAATCAACTGGGGGGCATCCATTCAAACCACCACACTGTCTAGATTTCCCACCGCATGGAGTAAGTGAACCAGCATCTTCTACAGTACAGGATGCTTTGATTGCTCAGAAATGGTCTTTGCAATATTTTTGCTAACCTGATTTATTTTACTTTTGGGCCAGGCCTTTAGTAAAATGGAAAAGTTTTTTTTTTTTTTTTCCTGCTTTCCTTCTAGTCTTTCCTTTCTGGAGGGGGAAGGGAGAGCCACAGGACAGGATATCAGGTTCTATGGCACCATGTCCTGCAATGGAACAGTCTGTAGATGAGCAGAGATGATACTGAAGAACAAATGCAAGGAGAATGTAAATCCACTGGGCAGCTGATATGTGTAATTTACTCTAGTGTTCTGTTTCAATTTAAGCAATTTAAGACCTGAGGCAATAGCCACCCAGAAACAGGCTAGCTGCTATGCTAATTATCCCTCCACTGGGATCATACAATAAACATGGTACAACTTGATGGGCTCAAAAGAATGATGGACACAGTTTGCCATCTCTATCCACAATGCCCCAGGAAGTAGTGAAACCCACTCCTTGTAGAAACATCTGATGCATTCTAGGAATATCTTTCAGATGCCCTGGATTCCACAGAATGACTACATTTTTTGCTGTTGATTTTGTTTCATGTCTTTGTCTCTCAGTTCCCATATTTATGCAAAATTACCATGCAGTAGCACACTAGTGTTGGTGAAAATCACAAATATTTAAGGAGAAGTAAGTAGTAATTGGCACATCGTCAATAATACCTGTTTGTATCCATTTCTATTTCATTGTATGTAATTCAAACATTAAAATCCCTAAAACTCAGATTTAATCATTTCTAATTCTTACAATCCTTTGCTCTTACTTACCAGTTTATTGGTCATCTTTTTGTCACTACAGTGAAATGCCTGACACAGGCTACTTGTAAAGAAGCAAAAGTGTGTTTAGCTAAGTTTTAGAGTTTCAAAACATAGTGCCAGTATCAACTGGACTTTGCTGAGGCTTCTAAATGAAAAGATGGTGGGAGAAGATATGTAGGAGCATGTATTGGGGTAAACAGTTATTTCATAAGCCAGGAAGCAGAAAGACGAATAGGACCAGGATTTTTCCTTTTAATTCAACCCCCCTGAGAGAACTCAAGAGGGTCACAAGAGACATTTCAACAGTATGCCTGCAATGACCCAAGGAGCTCCCATTTGGCCTTATTCCCCTGATTCCCAGTATGACCACCCTAGGGACCAAGCCATTGGTCACACTGGAATCTGAGGGACACTAAATCACATTCAAACCATTGCAATTATGAAATGTTTCTACTGGCCTTAGAATTCTCATTGGAACTTACCTTATTCTCTGTCCTTTTGTCTTATTCTACTCTTCCAGATGGAATTATTTTTGTCTTTGTTAGCTAATTTTTTTTTGAGAAGTTCATTATACAAATATATTTCATATTGGTCATCTTCCCACTGGATTATACTCCCCCAATCCCATTTCACTGAGGGCCCACCTTAGTGGGGTTATAAGTATTCACTGTGAAGTCATGAATGCATTAGTCAGTCTCTGAGGAGAAGGCAGGTAATGCTTCAGACTATAACTTCCCACTCTGTGGCTCTTACATTCTTTTTACTCCCTTTCACAATGCTTTCATAGCCTTGGAGGGTGTTTTATGAGTCCTCTGTAGAGCTGAGCTCTCAGTAGCCTCTGATTTTCTACTTTTTATGAGTTTTGAGTCTCCTCGGTGTTTACTGCCATCTCCCTGGGGGAGGTTTTCAGGTTAGCAGTGGGAGCAGAACTCATATTTTATCTTCCACTTCCTCAGTAATGTTTCCTGGACCCTAGGAGATGCGACAGAAGTGATTTGTCTTGTGCAAGGCAGTTGGCTTTCTTTTCATGTTGTACTGATGGGTCTAGGGTCTCCTCAGTATTTGTTTCAGACTCTCTAACCATGAGTGATAACAGCATGGATCAAAGGGGTAAGCATAGACATTAAGAAGACTTTCTGATGGGCATAACCTCTCCTTTTAGTCAAAGAAGCTTCTACCAGGGCTCTGTGACCTAAGCCATAGGCTTCTGATTTGCTTCTCAGTACCAAGTATAAATTCACTCTCACTAAGTGGGCCACATATCCAATCAGAGAGCAATTGATTAACCCCATAGTTTGTATGCCATTCTTGCACAATGTGTACATCTTGCCTGGCTGGTTGATTTTTGTGGTTGGGAGGATCCACTGCTTGTTTCCATGTTTGGTGATCATGATCCCCCTGCAGCTCACTTGGGACTGTGCAGCACTATGAGAGGTAGCCAATAGCAAGGTGGCTTTCTAGGTAGAATTATTGAAGTCACACAGTGACATCAAGCTATCCCTTGGCCATATTTCTCCTTCCCTCCCTCATATTTCATGTCTTTACACTATTTTCAGATTTAATTCATTGTCAGGTCTTGCCACTATTTAACTATGAACTCTGTAGCCAAAGCACTGGGTCCCTTTTACCCCCTGCCCAGTATGTGTGCATAGATGATACTCTGCCACCATCTGTTAACTGAATACATGAACAAATGAATGGTATTAAATTAAATATGAAAAATGATCATAAAATAATTTAAATAATGACATACATCAGTAAAATAAATATTACATAATTAGCAATCCAAGAACAAAACTGTCTTTTTAAGAATTTCATCATTATATTTTATACATAGCCCACTATATTCCACTAATGGTCTCCATAGACTCATGGCCATCTTATGAGGCAAAATGTGTATAGTCCAACTTTAAACATGCCTCTTTACCAATCCCAACACTGTTCAAAAGTCCAAAGTCCAAATTCTCATCTGAGATTCAAGGCAGTCTCTTAAATATGAGCTCTTTAAAATCAAAACACATGTTCCTACTTCTAACACATAATGGCACAGACTAAATATTGCCATTAAAAAAGGAGGAATGGGGACCAGGCATGAAAATACTGTACCAATGCAAGATTGAAAACAAGTAGGATGTTGTACTCAGCTCCACGTTGCTGGGATGAACTTCCAAACAGATGCATTTTATGGGAGGAACAGAATTTATTTCAGTTTATAGATCCAAGGGGAAGTTCCATTTCATCTGTAGCAGAATAAACTGGCTCCCATTCATAAATCTAAGCAGAGAGGCAGGAGTCTACCTGCTAGGGGAGTAGCTTCAAACTCAGTTTTAATAACACTGAACTCTATTGGGGAGCATACATTCAAACTACCACAGAGGGCAAACATCAATTCCTGCAGCAGTCTTTCTGGTACCTGGGACTAATGATGAAATACTCTGGGCTCTGAAAAGCCATGGACAACTTCATGACACCAGCTTTTCTGTTTGCTTCCTGGATGGAATCCACCCCAAGCTAGTAGGTGTCTTTGTTGGCTTTCCCATAGTCCTGGCATCTCCAACATCCTGGGGTCTCCACTGTTCATCATCACAGCTCCATGCCATAACCCCCATGGCCCCAATACAGGGATTTCAATCCTGTCTTACATGGTCTGATGGCAGTCTCCAGAACCATGTGTACTTTATGACCCTTTATTTCTTTTCTTTCTTTCTTTCTCTTTTTTTCAGGGGAATGGGTTCAAGTCCGCAGCTATAGCTATTGTAGACAGATTTGTTGGTCTGGGGCTTCTATGGGGTGGAGCTGGTTTGGCTACATTGCCTGCTGCTTGTCTACTCCTCCTGCTGGCACTGGCAATAGAGAATCATCTGCAAGTATGGCAGCTGGCCATCCTGCTGCAGGTGATGATGAAGGATGCAGCTGGTGATGGGAGTAAGAATGTACATAAAGGGGGCAGGAGGATAGGAACAGCTATGGCTGGATCCAGTCCCTAGGGCTGAAGCAAGTCAAAGTAGGCATCAATGTGTATAAAGGGGCAGGAGGATAGGAGCAGCTATGGCTGGATCCAGTCCCTAAGGCTGAAGCAAGTCAAAGGAGGCACCAATGTGTTTAAAGGGGCAGGAGGATAGGAGCAGCTAAGGCTGGATACACTTCCTAGGGCTGAAGGTGGTGAGCTCTTAAGCCATTGCAGCTGAAGCAAGTGAAGTCTCATGTGTCTGTGCCCTGAATCTGTTCACATTTCTTCTGTGCCAAGCTTCGCATCTTGCATATCTTTCTCCTCCATATTTTCCTCAACCAAACATACTAGCTCATTACTACTAAATTCAACTTTGCTTCAGTTCTCAGGATCTAGGCAGAACACAGCCAGAATATCACACTGTTTCTAGCTAAATTTCCAAAAAAAAAAAAAAAAAAAAAAAAAAACCCTCCTTTCCCTCCCCTCTGAAGCCTCACAAACCAAGCCTCTACAGTTCATATTTCTCTCTGCATTTGGTCTTGAAATCTTCTGCTAGAATTGCCCATTGAGACCTGGTCATAGCAAGGTAAAGCTTATAGTGTAAAGTTCCAAATTTTTTCATATGCCTCATACAAACCATTTTCAGAAGACTGAAAAACACATGTCAGGTTTATAGCAGCAGTGGTCCCACTTTTTTTTTTCTCTTTTAAAAATTTTTTTTCCTCAATTTTTATTAACATTTTCCATGATTATAAAAAATATCCCATGGTAATGCCCTCCCTCCCCCCATTTTCCCCTTTGAAATTCCATTCTCCATCATATCCCCTCCCCATCTCAATCAGTCTCTTTTATTTTGATGTCATGATCTTTTCCTCCTCTTATGATGGTCTTGTGTAGGTAGTGTCAGGCACTATGAGGTCAGGATATCCAGGCCATTTTATGTCTGGAGGCAGCATGTTGTAAGGAGTCCTATCCTTCCTTTGGCTCTTACATTCTTTCCGCCACCTCTTCCACCTTAGACCCTGAGCCTTGGAAGGTGTGATCGAGATGTTACTCAGCACTCCAGTCACTTCTTTCCAGCACTATGCTACCTTCTGAGTCATCCCAAGGTCACTGCCATCTGAGAAGAGAAGATTCTCTACCCAAAGTGAGAGCAGCATTAATATAAGGGTGTAAATATTAAGAGAAGTGCTTACTGGGCAGTTTGATAAGCATAGTATATACATTTTTCCAGACATCAACAGATGTTACACCCCTAGGGCTCATGACTACCCCTGTTTTAAGTTTTCAATATCAGGGATGTATTTCCCCCCATGGAGTGGGCCTCCAGTCCAATTGGAGGGCAGTTGGTTTCCACCATGACAGACGTACCACTATTGCACCCATTGGCTCATTTGGCCTGGCTGGCCAATTATAAGGCTTGCAGTGTCAACTGTTGAGTATCTTCACTGGTGGTGTCTCTTTCTCCCATTGAACTACATGTAGAATGGCTTCTTCCAGCTTTCTCTCAGCTAGTCTTCATTGAGGAGGTTATTAGCTCAGTTCCAGCAGGATTTCTCAGTGGCCTTGCAGCCCAAGTATGTGGAGTCTTCAGCAATAGGGTCTTACCATCTATTCCTGGTGGGAAACCAAGGGCAGTGGTCCCACTTTTGATACCAATTTTATGCTGCAGTTACATTCTCATTGCTAGGACAAACCATCAAGCAAGAATAAGCTTATAGGAAGGAAGGGCTTTATCTTAGCTTACAATTTGGAGGGAAACTTCTCATGGTAGGGAAAGCACGGTAAGAGCAGGAAGCTGAGTGTCACATCTCCACACATCAACAAGAATGAAATAATGAGTTGACTATTACTAGCATGTTGGGCTGTACTATAAAATCCTAAGGTCCACACCCCAAGGGTCACATCTCCTGTAACAAGGTTCTACCTCCCAAAGTTTCCACCAGCTGGGAATTAAGTATAAGACTTAATTACAGACACATGAGGTCATGGGAAATATTTTACACTCAAACTATTACAGCCTTACACTCATGCTCATGCAAGAAATCCTAATTTAACTTGGTGGGTCAAGAAAAACCTCCTGTAGGGCTGGAGGGATGGCTAAGTGGTTAAAATGTTTGCCTGCAAAGCCAGAGGACACAGGTTTGATTCCCCAGGACCCACATTAACCAGATGTACAAGGGGGCGCACGCATCTGGAGTTCATTTGCAATGGCTGGAGGCCCTGGAGTGCCCATTCTCTCTCTCTCTCTCCCTCTTTCTCTGTCAAATAAATAAATAAATAATATAATTAAAAAAGGAGACCTAAAAAAAAAAAAACGCTCCTTGGGCTGGAGAGATTGCTTAGTGGTTAAGTGCTTGTCTGTGAAGCCTGAGGTCCCGGGTTTGAGGCTTGATTCCCCAGGACCCACGTTAGCCAGATGCACAAGGGGGCACATGCGTCTGGAGTTTGTTTGCAGTGGCTGGAAGCCCTGGCACACCCATTCTCTCTCTCTATCTGCCTCTTTCTCTGTCTGTTGCTCACAAATGAATAAATAAAAATAAACAAAAAAATTTTCAAATAAGAACAAAAACTCCTATAATTGTAGAAAGGGAATTTTCAGTGAAGAAAGAAATCCTAATTTAACTTGGTGGGTCAAGTTGGGGGGGGGAATGGAAGTGAGCTATGAAACAGTAATTAGACAGGTGAATGAGATAAAATATATACATAATGTATACATGCATTAAATTGTAAAAGAGAAAAATTAACGAAATGTAAAAAAAGAAATGAAATCTTAAATGAACATTCATTTCAAGGCAAAAACTACAACTGCAGAAGAAATTCTATTTTGAAGTTTTGATGCTGACTCATTCAAAATTCACTTGCCTCTTTGATCACCTAAATGGAACTTTCCTTTGTATTACAATGATTTCTCATTGCAACACAAGAAAAGCACTTGTATACCATACATATTTGATGCAAAGATTTATCTGGAAAATGAAATATTAAAAATGTGTAACATAATGTGGAATTCTTGGTGTGGCAGTTTGAACATATGTCCCTCAATAGACTCAAGTGTTTTATTAAAGCTTTAGCTCGAATTTCCAGCTGCATGGCTAGAAGTGTCACTGGGGGGCAGATTCTGGGGCCAAGCCTAAATCTATACAGGGTAGTCTGAGCTCTGCCTCGGTTCCCTGCTATTTGAGACTCAAATGTGCTTGCTTTTGATGGTGCTGGTGGTGGTTTTCTTCTCTCTGCTTGGATCTGTGAAAGAGGGCCAGCCTGTTTTGCCATTATGGAACTTCCATTGAATCTGTAAGCTTCAAATAAATCCCTTCCTCCTAAAAACTGTGTCTGGTTTCCCGTTTCATCCCACCAGCATGGAGCTAACTATAACACTCAGTAATTGACTAAATCAAAGGGAAGGGCACTCTGTCTTTCCACTGAAGGTGATATTCATAAGTATCAGATCAGCTTCATGACTTCACAAATACTGTGACACCACAGGATCTCAATGCTTATTGTTTTCTTGCCAAGAACAAAAGCTTTGAAATATCATCACCCAAAGACTCAAGAAGGGAGACATATAGTTGACTATGAGACAAAAAGAGGTGTAACTAGGAAAAGATGTGGAATATTATTATCCATAACTAGCACTTCTTTCCCTGGCTGCATCCTCTACATCCCACTTACTTCAAGCTTTGTAGAAGAGGGAAGGTGAGAAAAATGAAATGTTATGAGAAAGAGAGAACATACTATAGTTTGGATAAGTGTTCCCCAAAAGTACGCATGGAAAGAGTTGGTCCTCAGGGTGGTATTGGAGGTTCTGTGGACCTTTGAATGGTGGAACCTAGTGGGAGATTGTTAGGTTATTGGGGAATGTATCCTGCATATTCCAGTTCATCTCCTCTCTCTACTTCCTGGCTCATAATGTGACCACTTGTCCCAACATGTTCTTCTGCCACTTGTTAGCAGTAATCTTGGAATTTTACTTCCACACTATGAACTAAATAAATCCTTTTTTTCTTTATAAGTCATTTGCCTTAAGTATTTTGTTGCCATTCTGACTAATAAAAAATGGGAAAGATGAAGTGAGGAAAAAGTAGGGATACTCACAAAGGTTAGAAGCACAAAGAAGTTGAAAAATGAAATAAAGTGTCTGTGAGCACCAGAGGAAAAAAAAATTAAAGCTGTTGACATCACCTATAAAAACATGTACCACGTCTTCTTCTCACGTCTAGGGAATACCATGTACCAGGCATAGTGCTAAGCACTTTCCATATATTAAATCATTTAACCATATGGCACACCTAAAGGATAAATGACACAGAAAATCTTACACAAAAGGTCTCAAAGGAAACAACAAAAAATATGTTGGGTTATAACTGAATACTCTCTTAGACTAGGCTTTCTATTTTCAGGGTTTAAAATATGTGTCCCTCTTACAATTTCCTCCACTGACATTCCTGACTTTAGGACCTATGCAACTCCCTGCTCTTAGCCCCAAACTGGCTATCTGTAGATATAAGCTAGGTTCATATTCCCTGTGCTATCACAAATGGGTCGAAGTACAGCTTAAATAAAAAATCTCTGAATTTGGTGCTCCAGTTGGTCAGATTTGCTCTTGTGATCATCCTATGAAACAATCCAGTGTTTTGTAATGTCACAGAGGTTTTTTTTTTTTTTTTTTTTTTTAAGATTAGTTGGTCATTTTAAGCCAATCAAAGATAACTTCTGAAGCTATGTGGGTCTAATTCTGTCTGAATGAGGCTGATGACAAATTCAAGGAACCATTAAGAAGGAAGGAAGAAGGTAATCTTTATAATGGCAGACAGGTGAGAAAATTGACCCAAAGGTAAATTAGTGGCTATTAAAATAAGGCAAGGAACGAAAATATAGAATAGTTTATGATATTATTTTTAAAAACATATTTTAATGTCCATATGTGCATGTATTGATACAGTGAATAGCAAGCAGGAAAAGCAAATCTATTTAAGATGAAAGGGGAACCTAAAAATAATAATAATAATAAAAACAAAAGAATTTGGCACAGAATCTCTTGGAAGTTGAATTTTGTGGGTCAGATTACCATAAAGAAAATTCTGGAATATTTGTGGGTTAGAGATGCATTAATTTATGCCAAGAGGAACCAGTAAAAGAGTAAGTAAGGGGAGAAAGCTCTGTGAGGGTGCAATTACAAGCAAAGGTAGCTTCAGTTTGATCCCATAGGAGAACTTTGTAGCAGAAGTTATGTGTACAAGGCACAGGAATTAGGCTTTCCTAGCCTGCGCATGACGGTCAATGTGACTCTGATTTGTTGGGCAATTTCACAGGAATTACAGCTGCTCAAGTATTCTGACAAGAGGTAGCTCCAGAAATTGGGTGGGCTGGCTCTGGAGAAAAAGAGTGAGACAGTAGATTTTGGGGAAATGAAAGTACATCAAGAATTCAGGTGAAGGAGAAGTACAGAATGAGGAAGGTACCAATACAATGAACTATTTGAGGACAACTACAAAGTCTACCAAAATGCTTCTGGTCATACCATGCCTCTGTCCCGTGAGGCATCAGAGGATCTCTGATGCTGATGGTGGCTCCTGTCTGCCACTCGCCCACTGCTGCTTTTGGTTCCTGACCATAGCCTCTTCCCATCTAACATGGATTCCACCTGTCACCTGCTCTAGATGTTTCTAACTACCAGAATCTAGGGGACTATATATTGACAGCTCAGCTCCAACCAAACCAGGAGAGACAGTATCTGTTGAACTTCCATTTTGAGAAGTACAGTTGTCTCCTCCACTCTCCACAGGGTCACTTTCTAGTTTCACTTATCTGAAGTTAACTACGATCTGAAAATATCACACGGAAAAGTCAATAAATAAATAATTCAAACATTAATGTAACTTTTATTCTACTACATCATTATAATGTTCTATTTCAAAGCTATATGTTAATGTCTTACTGTGCCTCATTTAGTTTACTTCTTACACTTTATCAAAAGTATGTATGTACGCATATATATGTGCATAAATACAAGTATAGTGTATATAGGGTTTTGTGTCACCTGCTATGTCAGGTATCCTGTGGTCTTATAGCATATAGGATAAAAGGATATGTGGGGGAGAGCTGAAATAATAAGTATGAATTTCTAAAACAAGGATGCTACTGATCTTGTGTTGCCAAAAGATAGCAAAAGATATTCACTATAAATAAACTTAATAATGCTGGATTAGAATTAACATGTGTTTGCTGGTGTTGAATTAGAATTAACAAGAAATGGTGGGGCTGGAGAGATGGCTTAGTGGTTAAGCGCTTGCTAGTGAAGCCTAAGGACCCCATTTCGAGGCTCGATTCCCCAGGACCTATGTTAGCCAGATGCACAAGGGGGCACACACACCTGTAGTTTGTTTGCAGTGGCTGGAGGCCCTGGCGCGCCCATTGTCTCTCTCTATCTGCCTCTTTCTCTCTCTGTCTGTCACTCTCAAATAAATAACTAAATAATAAACAAAAATAAATTTAAAGAAATGGTGGACAGAAATTACCTCTAGAGAACTGAATTAGAGCTATTCTAATATGTATCTTTCTATTGTCTTTGAGAATCATTAAAAACATATTTATTTTTAATTTTAAAGATATTGCTTACTTTTTAAAATGCCTGCTCCTTTATTTAAAACTATTTTTAAGAGACCATTCCAATTATGCATACTCTCCTCTCAGGAAAAGCCGATACTCAGGCTTGGAGATTACCATTTTTTCATTAATAATCAAAAATAATCATCCAAAGGGCCCAAGGAACATAGAGATAGAATGTGGAGGCTTTGCTCTGAAGGGAAAAAAATCATGGCTATGACAAGACATGGCAATGAGATTTTTGAATGACTTATAATTTTTATTAAATGGAACCAGAAACTTCAAGTTGAAAACTGTCATGATAATTACCAAGCTAAATGATCTTGATGTGTTTGAAATGAGTTATTAAGAGCTTATTTTATGCTTTTGAACTTCACTTCTTAAGAATTTCATTAGCTTCAGGTAACATCAATTTATGTTTTGTGTTCGATTGCAAAAGACATCACTATCCATATATGTTCTTTTAGTGGATGGTAATATAAGAATTCTAAAGAGATCATATTTCTAAGCCTGGGATTTAACACAAAACCATACGCAATAAAAATGTATGAAATCTAGCATCTGAATTAGTGTCTGTCCTTGACATAGAGTTTTGATTTATGAAACCTTTACAATATGGTCAATCCAAGGGGCAGCTTGAAGGAGGATGTGTTTTCCCACCCCCTGCAATAACATTCAGTCCCTAAATCTACATCAGACAAGGTACTTGCTGCTTCAGTTCAGCAGCAGGATGATCCCAGTGTTTTCCTGCAGTTGGCTTACCTCCCCTGTCTGGAAAGTCATTCTGGTCAACAATTCCCCGATTGTATGACATAAAATGATATGTTACTCATTATTAATTTGCTATACAATTGATGTTTGAAAGTCATCCTTATATTCTGAGACACAACATGCCAACTCAGTTGATTAAAGCAGTGGTTTCTAGCCTGTATGTTATGGAACATAGAACCCCACAGAGGTGAGTAGGGGCAGTGTGAGGCAGAGGCTGAGGGAGAGGCAGAGTAGATTATTAGAGTCTGGTCTCCTTGCCCTGTCTTAATAATTTTAACTTTCTGCATGTTGAACTTCTATATTAACCTTTGAAAAAAATTGTCTATAATGACTTTTGCGAGCTACATTTTCCTCAAAAGATATTTACTTATTTATTTTGCAAGGGGAGAGAAGAGAGAGAGAGAGAGAGAGAGAGAGAGAGAGAGAGAGAGAATGGACATGCCAGGGCTTCTAATCACTGCAAACAAACTCCAGATGCATGTGCCACATTGTGCATCTGGCTTTATGTGGGTACTGGGGAAAGAACTCTAGTCATTAGGCTTTGCAATCAGGTTCCTTAACCACTGATACATCTCTCCAGCCCAGGAAAGGTACTTATAAAATATGTTTTGATCTTAAATGCTCCCTAACATTCCACATTTAGTGGCTTGGCAATCATTTTGTGACAATACTGGGAGGGCACCCTTTAAAAGGTGGCACCTTTGTCTAAGGAGGTGGTTCAGTGGTGCTTGCTGAATAAGCATGAGAATCTAAGTTTGGATCTCCAGCACCTTCAAAAGCTAAATGGGTGGAGGTACATAACTGTTCCTATAGTTCCAGCACTGGGGAGATGAGGACAGGATTATATCTTGGATAGCTGAATTGGTGAGTTCTAGGTTCAGTGAAAGATCCTATCCCAGATAATAAGGTAGAGAGACAGAGGAAGATACCCAAAATCAACCTCTGCCATCCATATATATGCATACAGACATGAATGTATCAATACATGCACACACATGTAAACATGCACATACACATATATACATACAAGTACATACAGTGTATCCTAGTATCACAAAGTTGTGTCATTAGATGCATGTCCTTAAAGAGGATGTGGGATTATGGACCCATCCTCTCTCTCTTTGATTTTCTTTCACCATGAGAGAAACAGACCTCTACTACCACATACCCAACCATGATTTACTGAGCCACTATTATCTCAAAGCTATGGGGCCAAGTGACTATGGACTGAAATCTCTGAAATAATGTGCCTAAATAAATCTTTCTACCTTAAAGTCAGGGTGCTCAATTATTTTGTCACAACAATGAAGAGCTAACTAACACACTTAGAGGTGACCTTGCAAAAATACTCTCACATGTGCTCAAACATGTATGCATTAAAAAGTTCCTCTATCATTATTTGAGAGCAATAGGAAATTTAGAGCAATCTAAGTGCTTCAATATTGGGATAGTTAACTCAGTTATGGTAAATCTAAACTATGAAATACAATACAGCTGATAAAGCTTCATGGAAAGGTCTTTAGGACATGCTGAGTTTTTTTGCAACCTTCAATAAAATATATATAGTATGATGTAACTTCTAGGACATAGGTGTATACATGACTATATACATAGATAGATGCTTAAATAGAAGGCTCGAAGTATATACACATCAACTGTTGCCGCCAAGGATAAAATAAAATACAGTTTGAAAAGATGGTGAAGAGGAGCTTTGATTTTTTTTCCCCAAATGTTTTTGAATTGTTTGAATGTCCTAGAATGAGAACATAGATACACACACACACATACATACATACATACACACATACATACACACATACATACATACATTACTTGGGAACATTATTAGAGGAAATATTTTTACAAGAGCTTAAAACTGATAGGTTGGATCATGGAACTAATTAGGTCATGAACATCTATCTTTTTCCTAGACAGGCAAGTATCTTGGTCTGTTTTTGCTACTCTAACCTAAAACCACAGACTGAGTTTGTTAGTAATGAAAAGAAATGTATACACTCAGTTTTACAGGCTTGGAAGCCAAACATCAAGGCACTAGAAGGTTTGGTAATTCTCATTCCAAGATGGCACCTTGGACACGGTGTCTTCTTAAGGGGAGGAGTACTCATCCTCACAGTGTGTCAGGTGGAAGAGCCAAACCAGAACCAGTGGGAAAATGAGAGAATGGTCCAAAATTGTCTCTTTAAATAGCATTAATCACAACTATGAGGGTCTCACCTCTTTTTAAAAAATATTTAATTAATTTATTTATTTGAGAGAGAGAGAGAATGGGCACACCAGGGCCTCCAGCCACTGCAAACAAACTCCAGATGCATGCTCCCCCTTGTACATCTGGCTTATGTGGGTTCTGAGGAATCGAACCAGCGTCCTTAGGCTTTGCAGGCAAATACCTTAACCACTAAGCCATTTCTCCAGCACTTTTTTGAAAGAAAATATTTATTTATTTATTTATTTGAGAGAGAGAGAGAGAAAGAGGCAGATAAAGAGCGCACTTCTCAATAATCTTTAGGTGACAGTTTTGGAACAGACAACAGGCCACAGGACAAGTTAGCATAACTTACAGGAAAAATCTCCATTGTTGGATAAAGTTGACACCAGTCTGTGTAATTATGCATACAGTGGATCTAGTCTGAGCATGGTGAGACAGTGAGACTGGCAGCCACCCATAGTTCACAGCCGGTATCTGTGCTCCATTCTGTGTTCTTTGCTTTAAATGACCTTATTAAAGTACAGTTTACATAACAAACAAGTACCACTTATACCATTTATCCTATAGTATTTGCTAGCCTTAGTATATGGAGAATTGTGAAAACATCAATATAATCAAGTTTAGAACATTTCCATTACCTCCAAAAGAAAATCTTTAGCATTCCCACATTGTGTACACAGTATGAGTCAACTTTCCATATCAATAGCTTTGTCAATGTTGAATATTTCCTATAAAGGCAATTTTACAATCTTGGCCTTTGGGGACTGATTTAACATAATTTTCTCAAAAGTCACCATGTTGTAGCATGTGTCAATAGCTTGTTTCTATGAGCATCACAGATTTGGTTATCCAGTCCACTGGGGGGACATTTGCATTTGCACTGTGTCTGTGTTTGGGCTGTTCTGAACAGAACCATTATACACATTCATGCTTAAGTTTTGTGTGGTGATAAGTTTTAATTGTCCCTACTAATATACACAGTAATGGAAACACTGGGTTCTATGGAAATTCTACTCTTAACATCTTAGTAAGCCATCAGACAGTTTTCCAAAGCAACTACATTGTTTTTCAAAACCATCAGCAATGTGTGACTGTTCCAGGCTCTCTTATGCTACCTATCTTTTTGATCATAGCATTTCTCTTTTGGGGGGGAGAAGGAGGAGGGTGATTTCTGTATGCTCTCTAAGAAGACCACCTCAACTAATTTTGCTTCTTTTCAATAACATTGCCGCTATTAACAACTGCAAAGCCCAGTGGCTTCTACCACATCAATTCAAAAGTTAATTGTGGCTTGACTGGGCTTAGCTGAGCAGTCATTGCTCCTCATTTCATGTGACTTCATCTCAGAGCTGAGATTGCTTGCATTACAATGGAGCTTTGAAACTCAGTCAGCAAGGAGAAACACTCTGTAGCCTAGATCTAGCACATGTCACTTCTCCTATATATTTTGATTTATTTACAAGGAGAGAAAGAGAGAGAGAGAGAGAGAGAGAATGGGCAAGCCAGGCCCTCTAGTCACTGCACACAAACTACAGATGCAAGTGATACTTTGTGCATCCAGCCTTATGTGGGCACTGAGGAATCAAACCCGGGTCACTAGGCTTTGCAGGCAAGTGCCTTACCTGCTGAACCATCTCTCCAGCCCACATATGTCCCTTCTGCTCTCAAGCCATCATCTCAAAATTTCTTACCCAACCTCAATTGAGACAGTAAGTTAATTTGGTTCAAAGTGGCAAAGAGCAAGAAGGCATAAATTATAAATGAAGTAAAATGTAGACATTATACATGATCTATGCTTTTTGAATTCAGAATTCAGGGCATCTTAAATCTCAGAAATCCTTTCTCCAAATAACTTCTGAGAATGTTAAAGCCTAACGATTAAAAATTACAGTACCTTCACCAAACTAATTTTTTGGAATCTAATGTTGCTAGCTGCAACTCAATAGTTCTCTGTTTTTTTCCTTTAAAAGTAACTGATTATGAGCCAGGTATGGAGGCACATGGGAGTAATCTATGAGGCTGAGGCAGAAGAATCACAAGTTAAAGACCACCATAGGCTTCTTAGTAAGTTCAAGATCATCCTGAATTATATAGTGAGACTCACTCTCAACAAGCAAAGAAACAAACAAATTCTAGGTGGCTTTATATGTAGTCTTGGATCACAAAAATGACCTACACAATCCAAAGCATTTAAGCAAGGCAATGCTTCACTTCTGCAGAATGGTGCACAGCCCTGAAGAATTCAGGCAGGCATGCACATCCAGCAGGAAGTCCACTGGATTTTTATCCCGAATGTGAGGTCCTGTGCTTCACTGATTTGTCAGAGCTTGGCCTCATACTCTTACTTGATGGCTACTTTATATAGAATGGTGCAGTTTCTAGAGGAAAATGTAAATTTCCAGAACTTTTACCAAATAAGAGAACATAAACTAGAGTTCCAGGAACTGTTCACTCAGGAGAGGACCTTCTCTCAAACTGGATTTTCCCTATCTCATTTAACCCTTTGGTAGAAGAGACTGTATATCTTTCATATTTCTTACAGTAGTGAAACACTTTTTTTTTTTTTTTGCAACCTCTTTAATCTCCAGCTGCTATTGATCCTGTGGTGAAAATCTGCTATGCATGTCTGGACAAGTTTGGCTTCCTCAGCATTTTGTTTTTGATTTCTCTAGCACATGATCATGAGCTAGAAGTGGATTGGTCAGAAGCATTACATCATCATATAAATGAAAGCAAGGGCTAAGAATTGGGATATGGAAAGGAAGTAAGAGAACAAACTAGTATACCATCATTGAGTTTTGACCAACCTGGCCACCCATTGCTAGAGCTTTATGTCATTCTCTTGTTGATAAGCCATTATTGTCTTTATATTTTATATCAAGTAACTGACAGAATGAAATTAAGTACTAAAGTATTTAGTTTTATAAATTTATAGTTCTTGATCCTTCATTACCTATCCACTCATTAGTATGTTTACATTTGCTGGGAAACATCAGCAAATGTCTGTTCATCCCACAAAAGGTACCAACAACAAGGAAAAGAAACAATTTCATCTAATGGTGGTTTGGTAAACTACAGTTGAATTGGGGTTACTCACATGAGCATGGGTGAAGACTTACAGAAGCTGGTGTAACAGTTACCCACAGGATCATGGGCAGCTCACAGGTGGATGATCTATCATCTAAAAAGAGTCTCCTCCAGAAATACTTCTGTATCTCACAGAAAGGAGGGGCATCATCCATCTCCAGGACTCCACGTGTTTCCCTCCTCCATAAGGGAATGTTAAATAAGCCCAGTCTGGGATGGTCTCCTGTGGGTAATCATAGCTGCTGTGGTTTCAAGATAGCCATGGCCATGACAAGACTGGAGGACAGCTTTCCTCAACTCATCTTTCTCTAAATCACCTAGGATTTCTTGCTTGTGGCTGTTGAGCTTTGTTAACAGAAACATGACATAAAAAAACAATGAGAAGAAAAAAGAAAATGAGGCCAGGGTATTTCCTTCCACCTTGTTCCTGCTCTGGGGCCTCCTCTAGCAAAAGTGTCACAGGCTTCCCATACCTGGGATCCTCCTCAGGGCTCCAACTCTCACCAGCTCTGGGGATCTTCAATACAATTTTATCCCTCTATTTTTGTTTCTGGATGACAGTGGTTCCTCAATGTGACTAGGATCTAGGAGCCTCAGGATCTCTTTTTTTTGTTGTTGTTCTTGTAGCCTTGCTGGATCTCTACACATCTACATGCCTTCACAGGAACCATCTGCAGTGAATTGCTTCCAGCTGCCCTGCCTGACAGTAAAACCTCTCCAGTACATGTGTCTGGGCTTGCATCTCAACAACTTTTCTCATAATCCTCCCTCTGCCTGAAAACCCTTTACTCCCATTTTTGTGTCGAGCTGTCCTTCAAGGCTATCCTGAACACCACTGCTACCAAATAGCCTTCCTTACTCCCCACACCGTCTTTCCTGCATCTTTCCTTGAACTCACTCGACACAAACTCGATAGTGATTTTCTTTTTCTGCTTTAAATTATGCTGACTTATGTACATGTGACTATGGACAGTTTGTAACCTCTTTGAAGTCTGCAGTCACATCCAGGTCTGACTTGTTTTTAGTTTTTCTCTTTGCTTTTTGCTCCTCCGTGACCTTTGCCTCCTTGTTCCCAAAAAGCAAGACCTGACATCAGATGGATGCTCTATCATTCATTCTTATTCTTCTTATTATTTATCACTTCATAGTACTATAATAGATCCCAGTTTCAATGGACACTTTACAGCAAATATGCAAATTATAGAGCAGATGAAATTTTTTCTCTCATGGAATGCATTTGTTCCACTTAAAATGTGCAATATTCACCTATAATACATACAGTTGCCTCTTGGTACTGTTGGTATCTGCAAAGAATTGGCTCTGAGACAGTCTGGTGATGCTAAAATCCACTGACACAAAACTTCCTTATATGAAACATTGTACTCAACTTAAACCCATTCTCCCATGTACTTGAAGTATCTCTATTATTCATAATAACTTATAAAATGTAAATACTATGTAAATAGTTGTTCATATCATATTTCTTAGGAATAATGTCAAGAAGAAGGTTTATATAATCTGTATAGATAATTTTTGTCAAATATTTTGGATTAGTTGTTGGTTGGATCTCAGGATGCGGAACTCATACAATATGGATGGTCAAGCATATATGGGAGAGTACATTATTTTTATTTAAAATTTTTCAAGTGATAAATCCAATTTTATCCTAACACCTCTTTTGAGGATCAAAGGAAAAAGTCATATATAACCAATATCCAGCTCTAATTGAGGTTATCTATCATCATTAATTGGCCATGAGGTTATGGAGTTACCTTCTAATCCAGTGTTTTCAAGCACTGCTCTTGGAACTTCAGGAGGCTCATCCTAAGAGTGAGCTATGAGTGAGACACTCTCAGAAAGCTTTGGTCTTCAAAAAGAGTAAAAACAATTTATCCCATTTCCCACTCAAACATTCCCACAATCCCCATTTCTTCAGTGACACATCTCTGCCCAAAGACTTTCACTAACAGAATTCAGCCACTTCTCAATCAGATCACAGTATGTTCCTGAAATATCAACCTCATATTTGCCTACATCCTGATTGTCATTCTTCTTGAAGCAGTAGAAAAAGTATGTCTGAATTCATTTCCTCAAAATGGGCAGCAGTGTAAGATAGTGATCAAATTTTCACAAGTCTCCCGTGGGCTGAAAATACATATTTCCCTCAAAAAATTTCATGTGACGTGTCTGTGAATCCATGTCTGGCTGCTGTGAACATCCCTCTTCGAACATGATCCCCATAACAGGAGGTGACATCCCAGTTACACTGTGACTAGGACATACTGTAGTGACATTATTGACTTCTCTTTTCTGGGTTGTTAAAAGTCAGCTATGGGGACTCTGATTAATGGCCCAGCATGAAGGGAGATGAGAAGTCACTACTTAGTCCTAACAAGTAAAACCAAAAACAAAACAGAGCAAAACAACTCCTTTGAAATCTTGCAGAGAAGTGAGATCCTGGCAAGCTGGAGGGATAGAGAGCTGGATACAGGGAATCATAGTTTCCTAAAGCCAGAACCTCTGAAGAACCCAGTGCCATATCAAAAACAGGAACTGCACTTGAGGATTAGCAGGACGCCCAGGGTCATCCAGCCTGAGCACTAGAAACCCCAGGGTCTCCTCATGGGGTTCCCCAGACTTCTGTGTGGTTTGCCTAATGAAGATAGTCAGGGCCTTTAGATAGAGTAAGTATCTAAGAAGAATCCTTTAGACTTTGGAAGGGACAGGAAGGGAAGACATCAGTTTGAAGCCCCACAGCATTTTGTTCTCCTTAAGAAGACCTCTTCTTAGGAGAAATGTTTTGCCAGGGTCTGAGTTGCTGACGTTATCTTAGAATGTAACCTACCTAAGGAAGGCACCTTGCCCTGGGAGGAGGAATGAAAAACATATATGTAGCTGACAGTTGGAGGCCCAGGTTCATCCAAAGACCACAACCTCATGATAGGACTGAAGAATGCTACGCCTCCCACCATCCCTTACCACCACATCTCTAAAGGCCTGTGTGCCATAGGAGCTTTTATCCAGTGTCTCACACACTTTTCAGCAAAGCATGCTAAGAGATGAAAGGCACAGTTTGCAGAGCCAGAACAATCATAAGTAACAGAGTCAGATGTGCTAGCAAAATTAGAATAATAAGATCAGGATTTTTTTTAATCTATGGTTAATATGTAAAGGGATTTACTAGAAAGAGTAGATGCCTCAAAGAATAGGTGGATAAGATGAGCAGAAAGATGAAATTTCTAGAAATGACAAAAATGAAGACCACCCTTATTGGGTACCTTAGTAGATTGCACAGAGGCAAAAAGTTTCTGTGTTTGAGGATGTGGCACTAGAAGCTCTAAAAACTAAAATCACTCTGTCAGGCATGGTGGCACATGCCTTTAACCTTAGCACTCAGGAGGCAGAGGTAGGAGGATCACTGTGAATTTGAGACTACATAGTGAATTCTAGGTCAACCTGGTCTAGAGTGAGACCCTACCTTGGAAACAAAAAACAAAAAACAAAAAAAAAAACAAAAAACAAAAAACCCTGAAATCAAAGAAAGAAAAGACTAGAAAAAAGGAACAAAATGTCTAAAAGCTGTGGGACAATTACAAAAGGTATAATGCATGCATAGTAAAAATATAAAAAGAAGAAAAGGGCATAAACAATATTTTAAGCAATAATGACTGAGCTTTTCCCCTTGATATCATATAATGTCATGTCATATCATATACCAAACCAGACAAATGGGAAGCTCAGAGAACACCAAGAAGGATACATGTGAACAAAACAAATCTTAAATGTAAGCATACTGCATGAGAAACCTGACAAATCAAAGAAATAAAAAACTCAGAGACAGAGTCAGCCACTCTTCTAGTTATTACTCAGCTCATGGCTCCCTTATAGTGTACTCACTAAACAAGAAGGAAGGAGAGAAAGAAAGAAAGAAAGAAAGAAAGAAAGAAAGAAAGAAAGAGAGAGAGAGAGAGAGAGAGAGAGAGAGAAAGAAGGAAGGAGAGAAAGAGAAAGGAAGGAAAGAAAGAAAAGAAAAGAGGAGGACAGGAGAGAGGGAGAAACAAAGAGAGGGAGGGAGGGAAGAAAGAAGAAAGGAAGGAAGGAGGGAGGTAGGGAGGGAAGAAGTGAAGGAAGGAGGGAGAAAAAGGAAAGAATGGAGGGAAACAGAAAGAAAAAGATAAAACATCCCTTACCCATAGAGCCCTAGGAAAGTAAAGGTAAGAGTTGTGTCCTACTCCTCAGAATTCATGCCTGGAACAGAGGAGACAGTTTAGAAGCAGGCCCATATAAATATAGCCAGTTGATCTTTGACAATGAGCTAAGGTAATATAATGGAGCAGACATCATCTTAGAAACAAACCATACTGGAAGAATTTGACATCTGCTGCATAAACAAACAATCCTCCAGAACTGAGAAACAGAACTTTTACCCTTCATAAACATAGTTTTAAATGAATGATATAGTTAAATATAAAAGAAAAAACTAGGGTTAAAGAGATGGCTTAGTGGTTAAGGTGTTTGCCTGTGAAGCCTAAGGACCCATGTTCTACTCTCCATATCCCATGTAAGCCAGGTGCACAAAGTGATGGGAGTATGCAAGATAGCACATGTGCCCAAGATGGCCCACAATCTGGAGTTTGATTGCAGTGGCTGGAGGCCCTGGCATACCAATTCTCTCTCTCTCTCTCCCTCACTCTTGCTCTCTCTTCTCTCCTAAAAATATAAAGAAAAGGCAACTACAAAATGTCTAGAAGATAACATTTAAAAAATGGATGACATTGAATATTGAAAGACTTTAAGCTCAACACCAAAGTTATGATTTGCAAAAGAAATTATTTCTAAGGCTGGAGGGATGGCTTAGCAGTTAAGGCTTTCACCTGCAAAGCCAAAGGACCTAGGTTCGATTCCCCAGGACCCACAGTAGCCAGATACACAAAAGGGCGCATGCATTTGGAGTTTGTTTGCAGTGGCTAGAGTCCCTGGCCTGCCCATTCTCTCTCTCTCTCCCTCCCTATTTCTCTGTCAAATAAATAAATAAAATAAAATATGTTTTTAAAAAGAAATCATTTCTAAAGTGTACTTCATTAAAATTAGAAACTTCTGCTCTGGAAAGACATGAGCAAATGAGTCACAGAGTCAAGGAAACATTTGGAACAGTCACATTTGATGTAAATATATATCCATTTTTTTGAAATTTAATAATGATAATATAAAGCTGGTTGTAGTTTGAGTGTGAAATCTCCCCCATAGGATAATTGGGAAGGTTGCGGAATCTATAGAAGGTGGAGCCTTGCTGGGGACAATGGGCCACTGAGTGGGACATTGAGATTTTATAGCCTGGCCTCACATGCTGTTCATCTTCTGCTGCCTGACTCTTGATGCAATGTGATCAGCTGGCCTCCTGCTTCTGCTGCCAAGCCTGCTCTTCTATGATGGAATGTGCCCTTTGGAAATGTAAGACAAAATAAACCCTTCCTTTTCTAAGTTGCTACTTGCTATACGTTTTGTCACAGTAAGGAGTATAATAACTAAAACATTGGTCCTGAAATTGCAGGCCTATACTTCCAGCCACTTGGGAAGCTAAGGCAGGAGGATTAAGGGTTCAAGGCCTGTCTGGGCTCTAGAGTCAGTTTAAGACCAGCTTGGGCAGCTGAGTGAGATCATGTCTGAAAATAAGAAGTAAAAGGCTGAGGATATAGTTCAGTGATGAACTGAGGCCCAAGTTCAATCCCCATTACCACACACATACAAAAAGAAAGAATGAAAGAAAAGAAGACAGAAACGAAGAAAAAGGAAAAGGAAATGAACAACCTAATTTTAAAATGGGCAAAAGACCTTGACCAGACATCTCACCAAAGAAGAATGGATATCTAAGGCCCTGTGGAGATCTAAGAGACCATTCAACTTTGATTCCCACATTAAAAAAAAAAAAAAAAAAAAAAAAAAAAAAAAACTGAGTATGGTCAAAGGTACCTGTAACCCCAGCCCCATAGGAGAACAGAGAACAACTTGAATTTATGAAAACACTAGCCAGCACTAGGGTCTGTAAGAGACTCAGACTCAAAAAATGGGCAGAAGAGTGATGAAGCAGGACACTCAACACTCTGCTCCCGCCAAGGCAGGTAAGTGAACTCTGCTAACAAACAGATGAGCATATGCATGCACATACTCTACACATACCACCCCCCATATACAAACAAGCAAACAGAAAACCAAAACCAAAACAAAATCCCATATGTTCAATCCCAATATAATTAAAAATTGAAGTTCCAGTGAGATGTCACTACACAACCTCTTAGAATGGCCCACATCTAAAACCCACAACAAAGGTTAGTGAGGACATGTAATGACTGAAATGCTCATGGATGGCTTGAGGAAGAACAAAGCATTAGTGGAAAAGAAGAGCCATTTTGGAAGATCCTTTAGTGATTGCTTACAAAACTAAATGTTCTTTATCATACAATCCAGTAATCAACCTCCTTGGCATGCACCCAAACGAATCGAGACAAAAAATGTGCATGTGGTGTTAAAAGCATGGTTTTTCATGATTTCTGAAAATTCAGAGAAGCCAAGATGTTCTTCAGTTTGTGAGTGGATAAAATATAGATACATTTAAGCAATGGGATATAATTTGACATTAAAAAAATGAAATGTCAGTGTATGAAAAGTCACGGAGGAATCTTCAATGCATGTTGCTAAGTAATAGAAGTAAATTTTCAAATAACATATACTGTGTTATTCCAACTACATGAAAAGCTAGGAAAGGCAAAGCTATGAAAACTGTGAAAGATTCCTGGTTGCCAGGGATTAGTGGAGAGGGAGAGATAACTAAGCATAGCACGGAGAATTTAGGGCAGTGAAAATATTCTGTATGAAGCTACAGTGATGGATATACAGCATTGCTCACTTGTAACAACTCAGAGACCCTTCATGTAAACTACGGGCTTTACTTGCTAATGATGTGTTGAAGTAGGTTCATAGAGGGTGACAAATTTAACACAGGAGCCAGTGTCATAGTGGGGGAAAGGGTTATGTGTAGATGAATAGGAGGGGCATAGGAGATCATCTGTATTTTGTGTCCAATTCTGCTATGAATCTGAAATTGCTTTAAAAATAAAGTTAGTTTAAAAAACAGCCACATTTCAGTTTCTGCCAAACATGCACTGATTAAGTCTTCTATCAATTGGTGATTACATTTGGCTACCTGAGAAGGAACTGAAATTCTAAGGGAGCTCAGAAGTGGTTCAAACAAGATCTAATGTCCTTCTTTGTAAATTAGTTGTAGAGATAAGCACCTCAGGACTAGTATAGTTGCCCCCCCTCACCCCTGAAGTTACCAAGAACCTGTTCTCTTCCAGCAAACTCAAATTGTAGCTTCCATTTCTATAGTTACCTCACAGTCTCAGATGGCTAGTGGAATGTAATTGGGAGAACCCTCCTAGGTAAACCTGTCCCCTTAAAACACCACAAACACTTTCCAGAGACTTCTACTATTGACAACCTCAATCTAAAAGGGTAGCCGGGACATGCAGTTTGTTGGTTGGGCACCTTGCTATCTCAATAACATGGATATTATTTTGCTAAGGATATATATGTGTATGTATTACACATTATTACATATTACATATATGCAAATATAAATATCTATAACGTGGGATTTTAGCAATATCTGTTTTAGTCTTACATATAATCATAGAAATTGTTTTTAGGTCACTTTCCTATCTGATGCTGGCATGCCTTATTTCCATCCTTGAAAACTATTAATCTACTTCACATTTATCATCTTAAATCACATTATGCTTTGTTGAGATCCTTTTGATTCTTAATTTGAGCATCAGTAGAGTTAGCTATCCTTTCTGCCTTCAGGACATCTGAAAATTTGAAAATTATATCAGGATGCTGATAGAAGAGACCACCTTTGAAGTTGATGTCAGCACAAAGGAATGCGCAACATCCAAGCCATATTTCTTCAGCTTTCCACAAGGATGTCATAAAAATTTTTATCAAATGCTTACTTAATTCCAGGTGTGTGTGTATGAGTTCTATTTTATGTATAAATCTGAATAACTATGATGGTGTTGTTCGTTGCACTATGTAGAAGACTAGTCATTAATATGAAAAAGATCCACAACACGTTACTCAGATAAAATATGTCACGTGATTAAGTGTGCAGTATAACTCTGTCTTTGCTCACCTAAATCTTGGAAAGGCTAACATCTTTTAGAATTATCTCTAGGTGTTAGGATAACTAGGGAACTTTTTTCATTACATTATTCCATGTTTCTGTGATTGTATTTTCTGCTATATTTGTGAAAAGAAAAGAAAAAAAAATACAGCAAATATAGCAGGTCAAAGCCAGGTATGGTTCACATGCCTGTGATTTCAACACAGAAGGGGTGGAGATGGAAAATTAGGAGTTCAAGGCCATTAACCTACACAGTGGCACCCTGTCTCAAAACCAAAATAAAACAAAAAAACTGATAAAAATGTATTTTTATATAAATGTTGTGAGAATGGGTTTTCAGTGTAAGAATGAAGGATAGAATAGAATGACTGACAGTGAAGCAATCTAAATGTGAATGAAAAGGCTCCTACTGTGGAAGTGACCCAAGTGGAGTAGACAGAGTGAGAACTATCTAGAAGGTAGAACCCAATCCTTTAGTGTGGGGAAAAATAAAGGATATCCCAAAGTAATTTCTGGCTCAGCCTAGATCTCATATAAAAGTGATTTCTAGCTAAGCAAATCACTCATTTGAGATTTCTATTTTTTTTATTTTCCCTCTTTGTGCCATTAATTGGAATGAGGCAAATACAAAAAGAAACTAATTTTGAGAGATAATGATGGGCTAGACTCTATATTAACGATCCACTGATTAACTTAGTGGCTAGAATACAAAAACGGCTGTGTGAGAGAGATGTACTTATAAGCCTATATTTGGGGCAGAGCTCAGCAAAGATCTCTCAGCTCCACTCTCCATCAGCTTGGAGTGGCTCAATCACAGGACTCACACACTCATCTGATGGGAAATGAACATCTAGGAACTGCCACAGCTTTTCTGTCTCTGAATATTCTCTATTCTCCCCATGTTCTCTCCGACAAGGTGCCTTCAAAATAGCTTCTGACATGTTGACTCAGGGATTCTGAGGTATGAGAGAGAGAGATTATGTGTGTATGTGTGTGTGTGAGAGAGAGAGAGAGAAAAGAGGAGAGAGAATGAGGTCAAGGTAATAGTTGTATCTTTTTTGGAGCCTTGTCTTATATATCTTCCAAAATTATTCAGTCTCATTTGTTATTGTCTTCTTCTCATTACAAGATAGTTATTCTGACACTTGAGGTTGAGTTTAGGGTGGCTGGGTTCCCGAAAAACAGTCCAGTCCCCAGGCAAAGATTAAATTTGTATTTTATTTGAGATGTACACAGGGCAGAATGAGTTGGAGGAAATGGAGGTGAGGCAGAGAGGAATAGGATACAACTCAAGATATGTGTTTTCTGGCTGACAACTGCTTCATTAGAAGCCCAAGGACACTTAACAGGGTCAGTACCACTAATTTCAGGGGCCCATATTCCAAGATAGTTGCTTGAGTAATTGTGCTTTGAAGCAGTTAGGAGAATTGAGAAAAGAGAGCTTATTGGGCCAAATCCCTTTTGGATAATTTTTCATTGTTGCATAACAAATTTCTATAAACTTTGTGGCTTAAAGTATTGATAAGCTCATGGCTTTGAATCAGAGTAAGGTATAGAGTGGCTGTGTTCCCTACTTGGACTAGAATATATGTAACTGAAATTAAGGTGTGGGGGCTAGCTCAATTCTGGTCTCAAGGCTCTGGGGAAAATGAGGCTGCACTTTCAAACTCAGTCTTGCTGTTGGAGAGTTAAGTGCCCCTTAGAGAAGAAAGGTCCCTGTTTCCTAGCTGGCAGACAGTCTAATAATGCTGCCCTCAGCTCCTAAATCTCACCCACAATTCCCTTGCCTCATGTCCCCTCCATCTTTAAACCAGCAATGATGAGTCAAATCCTTCTTGTTCAATTCTCCAACTTATCTGCTACGATAAGGCAGAGAAAACTGAATTTGTCAATCCTCACCCATATTACAACCTAATGAATAGTTTCTGAATGAACTATGGAATGCATAGAGGAGAATAATCACTTTTAAGGGTAAATGCAAGATATAGCATGTGTGAGCATTAAATTGTTTTAAAAGAGAGTCTCTTGAATTCTAGATAAATTACATTCCTGAATCTGTGAAAATAGGTGATATGCCTGCAAAAGCAAGTCAATATTCATCCAATTCAGTCAAAGCCAATGTTTGTTTAGTAAACATATTTGTTTTGCTTGGTAATTCTCCTACTGTAGGAATGGGGAATTTGTCCAAATAAATCCAACCAGTCACAAACAATAAAAACAACCAATTAAAAAAAAAAGAGGTGGGTGTGGTGGCACACATTTATAATCTCAGTGCTGGGAAGTCAGAGACAGTACTCTGGTCTCCACACTCACGAGGTACATATGTGTACCTGTGCATCCACACTCCTGAACACATGTACATGAACACACAAAGTACCTTTGTCATCACAATAAATTAATAAGTAATTTCTAAGAGTCTGTTATGTGCTGAACAATACCAGGACAAAACTGGCATGAAAGAGAGATGTTAGACTTCAGGGAATATACATACAATTTACATATAACCATGACACAACAAGTAGAACACAAGATATACATCTTTTACAGTTTATTGGAAGACCCTTCAGAGATTAGTCTATTTCATTTTAGAAGCAAGGACACTGAGATATGGACAGAATAAACGGTTTGCTAAACATCATAGAAATGATAAAGATATGGTTTAATGGAGTCTAAGGGAATTCAGATCTCAGAACAGTCTAAGCCCTTGGTATTTAAATGTCTAGTGTAACCCTCAGTAAGCAGCAGACTGTAAACATGCTTAAGATATATCCTGTGTTGTATCCACAACTAAAAAAAGAAATGATACTGCTAATATGCAATAACAAAATGATAGGACACCTTACATTCTAAGTTGCATCCCAATTACCAGGTGTGCTGAAAGGTGTATGGGGTGTGTGTGGGGGGATCTTAAAGCAATTTTATGCAGTGTACTATAGAACTAAAATTCTCGATCCTATTCTATTTATTTTTTAATGGTGTTCTGGGTCCACTAAGTTGATTTTACCACCCACTAATGAGCTGACCTGATCTAAACACTAATATAAATCATGTGTCACAGATAATTAGAAAGCTTGTTAACGTATACAACTAAGGTGCTAATTGTTCAATTTGATAGGAGGTGAAGAAGAAAATAATTTAATGTGCACAGAAGCCATCTGGTAAGTTCTCAAGCTAGAAAAATGAGTTAAGCCTTGAATAGATGAGTAATATAAGTAAAATAAAGGAGGAAGTGAATGACTGAAGAATTGAAATTTGAGAAATAAACCTCTCAAATTTAAATGTAAAAGCAGCCATTCTTTTAAAAGAAAAACCTAACCATTTAATTTTATAAAAAGACACTATTTTAATAAAATTCTCAATGATTTTAGGGATAAAACACAGATTTTAATCCCTTGCCTGAAGAAAATATATAGTAACTTGGAAAGGCAAAACTGTTGAAAAATGAGAATGTTTGAAAGTAACTTAGAGAAAACTTATTATTTTATATCCTCCTCTGCATAAATTCAAAACGTCTCAAGTCTGAAAGGAAAATGGAATCAGAACAATTGCTTGGTCTTCTCTCCCAATTTTTTTGTGCTTCTCTTGATTCTAGTTTAATCAAAAATACATTTTAGAATTCCCCCTTGCTGGTCTCTATCCGTTTAACAAAAAAAAGAGTCCAAAGGTACAATGAGTTGCCCAGTGTAAAATCAGCTGACGGAAATCCTAGATGACTTTTGCCTACCATCCCTCGTCAGAATTTTATCACTGTTCCTGACAAAAAGTAAGCAAACCAAAACGACCCAGAAGCCCATCTTGCGCATGTATGTCAAATGTGCATGCCAAAGCGCAACTATGTGATCACAGTTTTTTAAAATGTGCAAGTTGGTAGTAAGGAAATGTCAGTGCAATCGTTAGTAGGTGAAATTTCAGTCCCTTTGATGAAGATACCATCTTTCAGCCAAGTCCTGACAGAAAACCTTTGGTGCCCCTTAGACCTCGCTCGCTCTGGCTGGGCCCCATCTGGAGGCATGGGGGCTCTCCTCTCTATCAGAGCTAAGCGTTCCCAGACCCTGCAGCAGCCCCAAGCTGCTGCGAAGCACTCAACGTGCAGCCAAGTGTCCCAAGTCTGCAAAGGGCAGCTGGAAATGTATTTCAAATAGCAACGTTAGCCAATCAGCGGCGCCGCGGAGCAGACATTTACACGCGCCTCCTTGAACACTGAGGAACCTGGCAGAGCCTAAATCCCCGCTTCAGGCTGCAAAGTAGGCGGTTTTTAAATATATATATATATATATATATATATATATATATATATATATATATATATATTTAAATTCCACGGTGGTCTGTATCTTTGAAAGAAAAATTCTTCCCCTGGTGAAAGTTTTTATTTTGGACACAGTCCAAAATAATTTTGGGTGTGATGTGTGAAAATCTGAACCTAATTTTTTTTGGAGTTTTGTGTTATTCAAGGATGAAAAAAAAAGAGGTACATTCTTAAATGTACTCCGCCTTTTGAAAACGGGCTGTGACCATGATGGTGTTCACATAACTCAGAAACAGCCCAGACTATAAAATTAGAACTTGGCAGAAAGGAATTCGGAGGGAGAAGGGTAAATAAAGGTAAGCAGAAAGGAGGGTGGGGCAGTGGGTGCAGTTGTAAGGCGAGCCATCTAGGAGGTCCCCTATGCCCTGTAGGCGTCTGAATCTGTACGCCTAACGCCAGTTCTAGGGACACGTCCTGTCCAGTCATCTCACCCAAAGAAAAGAGCTCAATGACTAAGCTGGCGCGCTCACGGGCCTGTGCAGCCTTAGCAAGTCTGCACGTGCTACAAATGTGTTGGTCCCTTGGTGTGCCTGTGTGTGTAAGCACGTGTGTTTGCAAGTGTGCATGCGTGCGCTAGTGTGCACGTGCATCTGCGTGCAAGCATGTGTGCATGGGCTCGCATGTGTGGGCGCGTGAATCTTTGTGAACGGCTCTGTGTGTGTGTGTGTGTGTGTGTGTGTGCGCGCGCGCGCGCGCTGGCCGGCGCTCTGGGGCCAGGGCATCCCGAGACGAAGAGGGACTGTCAGGGACCACGCTCCGCCCGCTCGCGGCCCCTGAGCCCCCGGTGAAATGGAACTCTACCGCGGTGCTGCCGGCGCCTTCCTGCAACGTTTTGGCTCCGCACCGTGGAGGCACAGGTAAAAGCCGAGCCCCAAAGCGTGGCTCCGGAACAGTCCTATTCCCGCGCCTTTCTGGGACGACTTTGGAGTGACCTCGGGCGGCCGGATGGGCGAGGCCTGCAGGCTAGCCGGCTCGGGATCCCGAGTCTGTCCCTTTAACCCTGCCGCCGGGAGGGAGCACGTGAGCCGAGCTCGGGGTGGCACCCGGGCGCCGCCGCCGCCAAGGCAGTTGTGTTTCGAACGCTGCCTCTGGCCCGCGGCCAGGCGCCTTGGCTCGGCGGTCCGCGGTGCCTCCCTCCTCCTCCTCAGACTTCTCCTCCTGCGCAGCCCCCTCCCCTTTATCCGCCTACGATTAGAGGTGGGCACTCCCCCCCCCCCCACTGCCGCCAACCCCTTCGCCAACGCGCGCGCGCGCGCACACACACGCACACACACACACACACTCATCCCACTTGAATCGCGGGCAGGAACTCAGCAAACTTCCAGTCCGGACAGCGCGCGGTGGGTGCAGCGGAGAGGCTAGCTGCGGGTCCCTCCCTACTCTGCGGTGCCACCGCCGCCTGCAACCCTCCGGCCACCCGAGGAGGCGGGGTGCCACCCACTGCTCCGCTCCTCGCTTGCGCTGCGCGCCCGACCGGAGCCTGACACAATCTCCCCATCCTCTCTTTCGGACTACACCAATCTCTCCTCTCTCCTCTCTCTCTCTTTTTTCTCTCTCTCTCTCTTTCTCTTTCTCTCTCAATCTCTCTCTCTCCCTGCGGAGGGGTGGGGGGAAGAGGAGGAGGAATTCTTTCCCCGCCTAACATTTCAAGGGACACAATTCCCTCCAAGTCTCTTCCCTTTCCAAGCCGCTGCCGAAGTGTTCCTGGTGCCCGCAACTCCTCCTGATCCCTAGCCTCGACCAGCCTCTCACACCGGCTCATCTTCCTCTCCTCCGCTTCCCACCTCCTCTCGCCACCTCCACCTCCACCACCACCTCCCGCACCCACCCGCCCACCGCTGCCGCCGCCGGCAGCGCCTCCTTCTATACTCCTCTCTCCCTCTCTCTCTCTCTCTCCCTCCCTCTCTCTCTCTCTCTCTCCTCTGTTTTTGGCAGCCGCTGGACGTCTGGTGTGCATGGTGGCAGCGGCGGCCGCCTAAGCAGCAGCAGCAGCCGTCGCCGCACGCCAGCCCTCGCCATCCCCGCCACCCTCTCGGAGCCACCACCTCTCCTCCCCGCGTCCCTCCCGAAAGGTGCCGAGCAGACTCGGGGCGGCCGAGCGCAGCGGCGGTAGCGGCGGCGGGAGGCAGGATGAGCGCACGCGGGGAAGGCGCCGGGCAGCCGTCCACTTCAGCGCAGGGACAACCTGCCGCCCCGGCGCCTCAGAAGCGAGGACGCGGCCGACCCAGGAAGCAGCAGCAAGTCAGTACGCCCGCGACGCTCGCCCACCCTCGGTGCCACCCGCCTGCCGGCTCCGCGAGCTGAGCGCGGGAGCCTCGCGGCTACGGCCGGCGGGCAGGCGGGCGGAGGGTGCGGGTGGGCGGGCCACCGATTCCCTCCCCCCCCTCTAGTGTGCGGCACGGTCCCCGGGAGGGAGCTGGGGGTGGGGGAGGAGGGACGCTGCGGGCGGCCGGGACCCGGCGGAGCTGGGGTCGCTCTGGCGCGTCCTCAGACTTTCGCTATTGTGCGCAGCCCCGAGTGGCGCCGCGCCGCCTGGGGACTGGAAGCGGCCGGGGTCCCACCAACCAAAGATCGCACTGCTTTTTCTCCAGCCGCCTGGCCCCGGGGACTGAAGTTGCTAGGGACTTGGGGCAGTTTGTATGGTCGGGGCTCCGGGTCACCGCGGTTCCGAAGACCCTGAGGTTCTTTCTCCCCGCTGTTTGGCACTGGCGGATGGCACGCTGCAGCCGCCCCCTGGGTGTACCCGAGCTCCCGATGGCCCGAGGCTCGCGCCCTCCCGACAAAGAACGCGTGGGCACTGGGCTGCCCCGCGCTCTTAGAGAACTTTAAATGCCAGTGCCGGCTGGCGTTAGAACTAGCCGGGGAAGGGGTTCCCCGGGGAGACTAGGCCTTCTCGGGACCGGGCTAACTCTCTTCGTCCAGGAAGCTTTGGAGACGCGCGGAGTAAGGGATAGTGCCCGGTAGCTGGGGTCACTTCCAAGCCAGGAGCCCGGTCCCCGTTCTGCTCCCGGATCCCACGCCTCGGAGCTGCAGATGTGAAATGCTATCCTTCAGGGCAAGGAGCTCAGGGCTGGGAGGGGACGATCGAGGGGCGCCCCAGACCCCGCGGAGTGAGGGTTTTGTCTGCGGATGCAACCAATTAAGCGTGCAGCCGGCTCGCTAGCGCAGCGCAGCGCAGCGCCCAGGGCGGGGGTTTTGTTCGCAGGCTTTTTTCCAAGCCCAGGCGGGCAGAGTGGGACCCGGAATCAATGATCCGGACGGTACCACTGAAAACATTGAAACTCCACTTCCTCGGCTCTTAGAACTGCTCATTCACTCCTTAGCCTTAAATCGCTTCCCTCGTGGCTTGACAAATAGACCGATTAGAAAGTATTCCTAAAGTTCCAAGCTGCTCGGAGAGCAAGGTGGGGGTTGAACTGCGTTTGCTTGCCATGCAGTTAGGAAAACCCAGAGGGCTGTACCTTTCTGAAATCATCAAAGGAAACAAGCCGATCTGGAGGCCTCTGAGTTTTCCCGCTCTGCGCCAGCGACACTTTACACCGCATTGGGATCGCGTTTTACACCTCCCAGGAAGTCTCTGCCCACACCCCCCCTTCAACCTGGTTTCCCACCAGCCATCAAGCTTTTCCCAACTCTGCTAATTGCACCCTTCCCAACTGAAAATAAGAGTTTAATAGAAAATGCAATGGAATCTGGAGGTGATTGGAGAATTTTTTTTTTTTTTAACTTTGAGTTAAGGCAGAGTTCACAAAGAGAGAAAAATGTGTTTCGGATATTTGCCCTTGATGTGCCCACTGGCGCTGGCATCCCACGGAAGCTTGTAAGATTAATCGTCCCCACACTCTCCAAATAGGAGGCAAAGTTTCATTGAGAACTTTCATGCATTTGGGTTCTAATTGTTCTCATTTAATCACCGGTCTGAATGAACCACCAAGAATAAATGATTCACTGGAGAGATATGCAGGATCTGCATTTTGAATCACCACATTTTCTTAACCACTTGGGTATTTAGAAGTTGGCATAAGGGCCATTTAAAGTGTTTAAAGCTTTACTGTGCCTAGTGGTTGTTTCCATTTCTTCCTCCCATTTAAAGATTTCCTTTCCTCTTCGTCTTCTTTTTTTTTTTAACAGTCCACCCAACATAAGAACTTTCTTAAAAAGAAAGCTTGAAGAAAATATTTTAAAAGATATTTAAATTTCGAATGGAGACCATGCCTGTCTCTCCAAAAGGAAAAAAGAATTGAAGCAATTATCTAGATAATTCAAGCAAAACCTCCCACCTCAGATTTACCACAATTGTTTGGGAATTTGGGGGTAGGATAGAGCTATTTTGAGCTGACCAGTTTGGGTAATCACTCAGAATGAGTGGATTGAGTCCCTATCCACCCAGGATGTAGGTATAGAGGAGCAATTAAAAGACGTCTTTTCAAGAGGATGACTATTGAACCATCTATGATGCTAACTCCTACTTCTGTTATTTGAAGTGCTGTCATAATTGTAGTGGTAGTCATATAAAATCCTTATTATTTTTATAAATTAACAAATGCATGGCCATGTAAACTTTATGCCTCAAAACTATATGATTTTCTTTGCATAGCATGCAATCTTTTCTATCATTTTAATTTTGAAGTAGACTCTAGTTTTCACATGTATAGTAGTTTACTCTGAATCCTTGGAATAAAACTATGGGTATTCCCCCTCTCTGTAAACCATTTCTTCATCATACAGCTGGACATGCTGGGGTAGCTTAGTTGGGATGCAAGTGCAAGTGCAAAAATGTATAGCTCAAGAGAGCCAGGGTCAATTTCTTTCAGACAGTCTTGCCAAAACAGCCTTTTCTCCCCCTCCCCACAATTAGGAGCCAACCTGTGAGCCCTCTCCTAAGAGACCCAGGGGAAGACCTAAAGGCAGCAAAAACAAGAGTCCCTCTAAGGCAGCTCAAAAGGTGAGAATTCTCATGTCAAACTCTCCTAACTCTATCAATGACTACAGACAGCAAACTCCCTGTAATTTTCCCATTCTAAATCTATACATAAGGGTTTGTCTCAGCTGAGTAACTTGACTCACTCCCTGTATTTAACATTAGTTGGGTGGAAGTTGACCTTTTTTCCAAGTTAATGCTTAGCATAAAAGGTTCATGAAGATACAAAGTTTTTAGACAAACAAAAAGCCATTAAATAATGTGAAACTTAAAGTGAATGTGAATCTTAAGTTGAGGGTGGAATGGGAATGGAGAATGGTATAATTAATATTTACACTGATTTTGAATAGTTCAAAACAAATCAAATCTATAGACTTTGACTGGTGGTGAAGTTCCTGCAACTTTCTCTGAACAAGATATTAATTTACTCTGTGCTTACTTACATCACTATTGCAAATCAAACCCTCCCTTTAAGTTAAGCACTCTGTCAAATAGGTGACAATTAAAAATAAATCCAATTATGGGATACTGGGGAAAATTTTATGAATTGTATAGTTGTAAATGTTATGATAAAGGAGACTTTTTGCTTTATAATAAACCTGCAATATACTGTATCATAAACACAAGAAAATTTGTGATAATATGTTACTGTGAATTGGACAATGAAAAGTTCTAAAAACGAGTATTTGATTTTTTGAATATATATTTTGGGACAGGATGGGGGCCAGTCAAGTTTGACATTCAGAGATTTTCTTAACAAATTTTAAATTGCAGTTTAAAATAACTTTATATTGGTTATGCATGAGTTAATCAAGAGGAAAGGTCTTAGAGGAAATGGCCACCTAGAAGAGTGGTGGTGAATATAAGCCACTTTTTGGCCTTATAAGGAAATTAGACATAATTTGTATTTTATTTGTAGCTTTGTATAGTAGTTGAAAACAGAGACTCAAAAGCTAGGAGGAAATTTAGATAGGTCTTCTCAATAGATTTGAATATACAACATTTGTGTGAATGATTATATGTTTATCTTGTTAGGATTTGTGTGTGTGTGTGTGTGTGTGTGTGTGTTTCTGTGTCTTGGCCACTAGCCATATTTTATGTGATGGTTTTCAATGGTTTTCATTGCCATAGCTGCTATTGAAGTGTACAGAATTATTCAGGAAGTAACTATCACTTCAGTCTGAATTTTTTTTCTAATATTTCAATTTATAACTGCTTCTTGCAGTTTAGAATTATAATTCATATTTAATCAATTGAACTTAGAGTGACTCTAAATAGCCTTGTTATTTAAGTGGCAGTAAACAATCAGGTATTATTAATATGAATACTTTGTATTTGTTCCATTTTACTTGGTTTATAAGTTAACTAAAAAGGACTAATTTTTTTAACCAGTTATTGTGTGTGTAATTTACTTAATTTTGCTCTCAGACAACAGCACAGGAATAGGTAGGTAGGTAGCTAACAGGTAAACAATGACATAATTGCTCTAAAAATTCATCATTATATTTAAGAAATTTCTAAAGGTCACTACAAAAATCTTAAAATTTATTGCAAAAAACAAATGTTTTTTTCCTTCCAGATCTAACTCTATCATGTGTTTTGTTTTGTTGTTTAAATGAATAGGTAGAAATGATCCTATCATATTCTCCTCAATTAAGAAACTTTACCATGGACTAAGCATCTCTATGAACAAGAAGAAAGCAAAACACTAAAGTAGCTTTTCCATTTCCAAATAAGATTTACTTTTCAGTGTGTGTATGTGTTAATACAATTTCCAAAACATCAGTAGGCTTCCACACACCCCCACCAAGAAGAACTTTTTCTGAAATTTTTCATTCTTCTAGGCACAATTATTTCATATAATTCTGTTACAAAATTTTCTCCTAATAAAAATGAATAAATACATTTGCCCATAGGAGGACTGTTATTTTTATGCTTCATTTGGAGATGACAATACTTTGCAAAATAATGAATGACTTTGATAAATCATTCATGCATGCATAAACTTAAGGCATTCTCATTTCAGATCAGCTTTTATCAAGTATGCTACTATCCTTCTCTAAACATGATTATCAAACATGTTTATCAACCATATATTGCATTTAACCAAGCATACATATGTTCATTATGATTTTAAGCTGCAAGTACTTTTAGAAAAAGTTATGCTTTTGTGACATGGAAGGTGAAAATACCTTACTAGACTGAGCTGAATAAATAGAAGACTTCTATGATTAATTAACTGGGTATATTCCTACACCTTAGGACACATCATAATGAAAAAAGAATATTATTTAAAATGGTAAGTATATGAGGAAAGAAAACTCTTAAAATTAGAGAAGATACAGTGTGCATTGAAGTTCAACATTTATTGCTACTTTTAGTTTCTTTCCTAAGTGTGTACTTGGACTCAGAAAATGGGCTTGGGGCATTTGAAAAAAAACTACTTATTAAAAAATTAACAGTGTAAAATTGACAATGCATGCAGAATGTGTCAAGTTTATAAAAAGGCAACTTGTCTATTTTTTGCATATTACATAAAGCAATTTTCTATTGGTTGTGGTCTGGTATTAAAGTGATGGCTAATTGAGGAGTGAGTCATCCACTTGCTCTTGACATGATCATTATTCTTCCATCAGAACCAATTTCCATAGATAACCATTGTGTGGCAATTCTCACCATTCCTGAGAACTCCTCCAATCTGAGTACTTACTTTAATTTAAAAAAGAAAGAAAGAAAGAAAGAAGGAAAAGAAAAACTATAAGTTGTTGAGTGTTTTATCTGAGTTTTGTGTGTCTTTGTCCTTTTATTCCTTGATTTCACTTTAGTGTATACCTCTGGCCAGTTCGCTCTTAGTTTCCTTTGTGTTGTGTTAGGTTTTCCTCTCCTGATTGTGCTGAGTGGAAATACTTGGAATGTTCACATTACCCATGTTTGGAGAGGCAAAAGATATAATTCCCTCTATGTTTTGTTTAGGGTTTCAGTTCTTTTTACGCATGAGAGAATACAAGTGGGGCTGTCAATCAGTCTTCTATGTCGCAAGATCACAATCAAATTGATCTTTAAGTGTCAAGCCAATTCTCACTCAGGTGTTTCAGGAAAGGGCTATTTTTTTCTGAAGTTGTTATATTTTAATAGAAAAATTACTATAAGAAAACAATCTCAGGTGCCAGATAACCCTGTTTCATAAAGATTGTCTTAGTCTTCCTTGTGAGCAAAGAACAGAATGAAAATACTATCATGGCAATGCATGTATAATTCAAATAATTCATCTAGAATCAGCATTTAATGTTTATCTTCAGTTCACAATTAAAAGAAAGCTTGCTATTATTTGGGCCCCATAAAAACATAGTCATGCTCTAAATCATAGATAAGTGATAGATTTTTTTTTTCAAGAATTGTTACTAACATCAATCATAGATATTTTAGGAAAAGAGGATGTGGACCTTGCTGACCATTCCAGACACATAACAGACTATAGCTGCAGTATGAGGACAGGATTATCATTAGACTATAGAGCCACTGAAGAGTCACAAAAGACATTATAGTTGATTAAGTCAGAGAACAATGACACTGGAAGTTGTCATACAACTCTAGTCTTTGTTTTCCACAATGACTAAGTGACTTGGCATGATTCCTCTGCGTCTTAATGGGCAGGTAAGTGGAATTATGAGAGACAGGGCCCTATGTGAATGTACAAGTGAATTTAGGCAATTGTAATAAAGTAAGAAACAAGTGTTGCCTCCATTATCTTGACATTTTAGGTTGACTAACCGAAATGATTGTCTCTTCTTATCCTCACTTTGCCAGGGAGGACCAAGCTTTGCTTAATGCATCAGCAAATTCTACCTTGCAATTTGTTCAAACCATACATTGTGATGCAAATATGGGAAATTAAAACATGTTGGATTATTATGTAGTAATGATGCCAGGGGACCCATATTCTAATTCTCTGGAACCTATCATTCCTCTGAACTCTCCCCTAAAGCCCCTTATGATTTTGGCTGACCTATATCTTTCGCTTATTTTTATCTCAGGGTCTCAACAGATCATCTTATTAAGGAGATTAAATACTCCAGATTGGCATTCTATTGAATTTCAGTTTGTGATTGAGAGTAGATGGATGATGAAGAGCATTTCATGTCAGTTAAGTCATTCAAAGCTGTCGGATCTTGTTAGTTGACTTTCTGCAGTGTCCAGAGCTCATCTTAGAACCACATATCTTACACAAGGGGGAAACAATTTCTGTACCCCAGATACTGAAGTTTGTAGTTAGGCATCTTTGTTCTGTTAACTAGGAAAAAAGGTGAATGGAGAACCAACTAGCTATTGTTTGAATTTATACTGCTTCAATGTACTAAACAACTATGAGTGGCAAATTCTATTTGATTTAGTTGTTAACCATTCTCTGTAGGAGGATGTAGGAACCAGCTTGCTCAATAGGTAACCTATGTCAATTTCTTTCCTCTCTCTCTTTTTCTTTCCTTGCCTCCCCTCCCCAATCCCTGCCTTCCCCTTTTTCTCCATCCCTGTTGATATATTTTTTTCTTCTTTTTCTTTCTTTGTTCAGTGCTAGGGATCAAACATAGGGCCTGTGCAGGCTAGAAAAGTGCTCTGCCACTGAGCTATATCCATCCCATAACTGTGAACTCTTGCATCATCACTATTGAAGGGACTATTTAGAGGAGAAAAGTCTCCAACTTTTAAAATTATAACTCTTCCTGTAATTTTGGCCTTGGTTTTAAGTTAGTGTTTATAGACATGTACAAAAGAATGGCATAAGAACTCAAAGTAAGTGCATTCTTGGGTAAAATAAGCATGAATTGCAACAAATGAACAAATTACTTTTATTTCCCAGTAAAATGTATTGTGAGAGAAAATTTTAACATATCTCAAGATTAAAAATGGTTGTACTTAAAAGTGGGAAGCCTTAATAACTGGATTATCAAGAGGTAACTTGAGAATTGACTCAATACTTAGTCTGACTGACTAGTCCATTTAATTTTAGTAACAATGTATATTGACTTATACTGTTGACATTTTCAAATAGTAATTGGAAGAAATAATGTGCTGTTGCTGGATTTTGGTTAGAAGCCCATACACTTCATATACTTAAACTCCACACACTTAGGTCCAAGCAGATTTTAGAATTAAGAAAAATAAAATAAATGAAAGTACAAGAATAAGAATAAGGCACTGTCACAGGCAAGTGTTTTTTTCTAGCTCTTTTCCTGTGTACATACACTGATTGATTTAGAGTAGGGGAATTCCACCTTCCATCTATTATATCATCTATAAAATATGATGAAAATATTTTGAGCTGTGAAACATTAGTACTTATCTAAATTTGACCCTGAGATTAGGATTGAATTATTCTCTTGCTTCTCAATCACTGTTATTGTACATGCTTTTATAGGAATCATGCAACTATTTTACTTGTAAGTATTCATTTGATATACCCTAGAGTATTTTCTTTTTCTACTTCTTCCCCTCCTCCCTTCTCTTCTCTCTCTCCCTCCCTTTTCTTCCCTTCCTTTCTTCCTTCCTTCCTTACATAATTTGCCTATGACAATTTTGTTTTATATAAGAATATCCTCCTAAAGATAGAGCTTTACTGCCTTGACATCAGACTGACCCTATGTTCCTCTACTTATGAATGTGGGTAAGTCACTTAATCTCCCATGAAGTAGGAAAAGTGAGGTAATGGCTGCCTTACTTAAGTAGAATTATGCACAGAAAATCACTGTGGAGACTTACAGAACTTGTAGGTGCCCTTTTAACAATAGCAACTTTAAAATAGTAGGAGAGAGAAGACATTGCATTTGAGTACCTACCAGATGCTGCAACCTTATAGGGCCCTTCACAATTATATTAGTTCTTTTAATCCTCGACTGTGGTCTTTCATTTCATAAGTGAGGAGACAGATTCAAATTTGTACACTGTGACATATCCAGTGTTTAACTCTAGTGAATGGTCTCCCCTGGGTTTGAATTCATCTGCACTTCTAAAGCTTATACCCTTTCCACTTCTGCAAACTATCAAGCACTTAGTAAAACAGTGAGTATTCTATAGATTTCTGTTATCTCCAGTTACCTGCAATGTAGGCTGGAAGTGAAATATTGTGAAACTTTTAAGGATGTTTCTCTTTCCAAGAGTATAAAGGGCTTACAGATGTATATCTTCTGCCAGCTATACCCAGAGACTTCCGGCCTCCTATAAATCATAGGGATTGTAGATTGCAACAATCTAGAAGTTTTATTACTTGTTAAATGAGAGAGCCACAAGAAATAATTTCTAGGGTTTTACCAAGCTCCTGAGGTTTATTGGTAAGAGAGAAATAAATACGCATATAATACAAACACTACTGTTCCCTCTTCCTCTTCCCACTCTTTCTCCTTTCTCCTTGTCCTTTTTGTCTCCTTCCTTCCTAGCTCCTTCACTCTTCCTTCTTTTCACAAACACATAGTAAAAAAAACAGCTCATACATCAACACCAGTGTTAATCAGTGTTTTGAAATTCCAAAGTAATATTCACTAGATGAATTTCCTTTCTTGCTTTTTAAAATGTAAAATATATCTATGGAACTAGAGTACCAAGAATGTTTTCGCCTTCCATTAAGCAGCCCCCTCACCATCATGAAATTGCTTCTAAACATATTATAAAATTAAGAATACCGTTCTGATTTATGAACTTAAAAACAGAAATGAAGACAAGCAAGGAAGAACTAGCACCTTTACTAAGCTGTGATGTATGATCATTGTGAATCCACATGTAATGATGCAGCAATAGTGTGAAATTTTAGTTTCTCACAGATGCAGAATTCCTACTGTTTCTCCCTTTTCTTTCTCTATAAAGGCAAAAAATAATTAGAATTAGTTATGTCTCAGGAACATGTGGGCTTGAAATATGTAACCAAAGTCTACCCCAGAAAAGGAAAACTAAAGATACCCTTCAATAGCATCACATAAGTTTACACATTAAAACAAGTCCTCTGAATGTTTGCCTTCTTTGAAAGATTGCCCTGAAGGACATTACACACACACACACACACACACACACACACACACACACACAGTTTAAGCCAACAATTTTCCAATATCTAAAAATCCTGAATCTATTCTGGTTTGTAAACTGAAATCATAACTTGATTTGCAGCCTTCATGGAGTTTGAGTGGAATGATTAAATACTGTGGGTTTTAAAGAACAAGGAAACCTCCCAGACTGAGGCCACAGCCCTGCTAAGGGCTCTTCTAGATGTCTCAGAAGCGGTGTCAGTTTACGTGGAGCACCCTGACTAGGGAGCAAGTTTGCTTTTCAGCAATTTGCAGTGATAATCAGGCTAGTATGCCCTTTATTTCATGGCATGAATTTTATTCATCAATAGGCTTTTTGTAAATGAGATGCTCATTTAAATGTTATCTTATTTGCAAGGCTTTCTCTTTCTTTGAGAGATTTGTTTTCCCTGACTTTGAAATGTAGGGAAACCCTTTTAAGAAAAATCCCTTCTCTCTCTGGTAGATTTTCAGATACAAGCATATCATACCATGGCTGTTATGATGTAAGGGCTGTCCAGAAAAGCCTGGTAGAGCAACATTAGCTTTAAGGTCAGCATCAGCCTCTCCTTCAAGGACTCCAAAGACCACCATCACTCATGTGAGAAAGAATTTCTGTTGTCCATGCTCCTGTATTTCATTACTGGGTAAACTGGGCAATCTAATACTTTCTCAAATGCTGCTGTGTCCCAGGGAATTGTGTACGTTTACAACTCACCATGCCCCAGTCCAGGATTTCTTTTTTTTTGTTTGTTTGTTTTTTTGTTTTTTTGTTTTTTCGAGGTAGGATCTCACTCCAGCCCAGGCTGACCTGGAATTCACTATGGAGTCTCAGGGTGGCCTCGAACTCACGGTGATCCTCCTACCTCTGCCTCCCAAATGCTGGGATTAAAGGCATGCACCACCATGCCCGGCTCCAGGATTTCTTCAAAGCTTTCTCCTAAAGGTGACAGACAGATGGGTGTGATGGAATATTTTGGTGTTGACTCAACCTTCTGTGAGGTTGGACTAACTCAGAGGAAAACTTCTTCTAAGCCTTCCATCTTGTTAGGCATAAAGGGCATTTATGAGTAACTTTGTTTATGGCAGGTGCTTTCAAGTGCCTTGATGTCATCTCAAAGGAGATGTTATCTCTATTTTACAGATGAAATCAAATTAAGAGTTCCAGAGACCTGCCCGAAGTCATAAAGCTGAATGACTGAGCAGGGATTTGGACCTATGCTTTCCAAAGTAGGATATCTTGATCCCTCTGTGAGACAACTCTGAAAGGCCCTGTGGTTTATTGGTCACCCCTGGCTTTCACTCACCTTAATTCATGCTCAGATGACTGAAGGTAAAGCAACACCACTAACTTTGACCACAAAGGAACCTGTGGTGGAGCCCTAATCAATCCAGAAACAAAACAAAACAAACAAACAAAAAAACCCTCACAGAGCCAAGTCTAAAAGTGAGCCTGAAATCCCAAAAGCCTAGTTGGCTGAGTCAGTCAGTACAAAGGGGAGGTAGCCCTGGTTAAGAGGATAGTAGCACAGTCTTAGGAGTCAAACATAACTGGTTTCAAATTCAAGGTCTGCTACTTAGCAGCTTTGTTCATGACCTTGAATGAGCTATTCACTAAGCTGATCTGATCTAAAATTTAGTTAATTATCTGCAAAATAAAGAGAAATAATGATGCCCATCTTATAAGTCTGCTGCAAGGATAAAAGACACACACATGCCTGACTCAGCCTGAGATATTTTAAATGTTCAATAAATTAGCTAACATTAGCCTCATAGAGAGTTGGGGTTAATTCATGGACCTGGTTTAACCAATGGCTACTTAGCAATGGCAGATATTTGCACTTAGCTATCTATCTATATTATCATTTATGTGCATCTATTTTAATTTCTTTTATTTTTATTAGGAAGGTTGAAGGTACGAAGAGGAAAGGTTCATCTGGCAGCACAGACAGTCATAACACCTCCTTTCAGTAGCGCTGTGCCAAATGCCCACTCAGATAACAAAACTAAATTACAAAACAAGTTATTGTGGTTCAAGTTGCCTAGATTTCACACTAAGATAGCCTTGGGATGCCTAGACTTCACACTGAGATAGTCTCATAAACAGAACAATATGTACTAAGTTTCTTTTGTCCAGAAAAGTACAAAAACTTGGTAGAGTAGGGGTGACTCTCATGAAGGCTACTTACTTTAGAAATACTGTTAAAATTTGAATAAAAGGGAAGCAAATAATTGATACTAGAAAAATCTATGAAGTAAAGCAATGATATAAACTCTAATGATAATTGGAAAGGCTTATGTTGAGGGTAATTTTTTTTTTTTTTTTTTCTGAGGTAGGGTTTCACTCTAGCACAGGCTGACCTGGAATTCACTATGTAGTCTCCTGGTGGCCTCAAACACATGGTGATCCTCCTACCTCTGCCTCCCAAGTGCTGGTATTAAAGGGGCATGCCACCATACCTGGCAGTTGAGTGTGAAATTTTTGTTAATAATGTACATTTTTAATTACTAATTACTTTTAGGCAGCCTAAGTTTCCATTTCTGGGACAATTCTGCAAGTGGTTTTGCTTTATCTTCTCCACGGCCCTCTCCCTCCTCTTATTCCTCCTCCTCCTTCTTCTCTCTCTTCCTCTCCTCTCAGGTGGATTGATTTTGATTTTCAGATGATCGTTTTGGGCAAGGAACAGGGAATTAACCCTGCAGAAGTGGGCAGTTGTTTATTATTTTGTATTAGAGTGCTTATGTATTCCTTTTTACATTTCAACTTGCTTTTTCCTAACAATAAAAGTAGTTGTACTTTGTAAGTTTAAATCAATATGTCAGTAGTCATTTCTATAACCTTAGTTACAACATGAAAGAGAATTTTGGTCCTTTAAGCAATGTCAATTCTCTAAACTACTAATTTGCATAATTATGGGATGTGGTGATATTTTCTTAGTATGAATAAAAACAAAAGCATGCTCATGCTTTTCAGAAGAGATCATGGTGCAGGAGCCTGTCATGGTGAGGGGTTGTAGAGCTATCTCTTTACATCATGCAATAAAAAACCGGGAAGACAATCCATTGAAAAGTGCAGAAGATGAACCTTGGAAGAGAAAGACCTTGTTAAAATAATCTTGGTACCCCATCTGTAGTTCAGAATGTTTTAACTTGAAACATGTCCTTTGGTGCAGCACTTATAAACAATGTCAGGTAGGAAACTACACAACTTCCTTTTTCATTTTGCAGAAAGCAGAAGCCACTGGAGAAAAACGGCCAAGAGGCAGACCTAGGAAATGGGTGAGTGATAAGATATCATTTCTGTTTTTGGAAAGAAAAATTTGTCTCTTTTTAAGATTTAAAAAAAAGAGAGGAGTAGTTTGTGTTTTGTGGATGGTATGAATTTCTAATTTGTGGTTTGGTGAATTTACGAAAGGGCTAAGTAAGTGATGGATGATTGCTTCTGACTTACAACACCAGGCTCCAGAGTTTGCTCCAAACACTTTGCTTTTCTGAGAATGACTCCTTTTTCTATCTCTTACCAACATCAAAGGAGTCTCCAGGCTTCCTGCAAAGGGAATAACAATGAGATGATTTGTTCATGGGTTGAGAGATAATGATTAAAGGTATTATGAAACCTTAGATGTTGATTACAAAAAGTGATAAAATTCAGATGAAATGTGTATGAGGAAACATTTTTTTTTCTTATTGCTTTCCTCCACTGCTTTGTTTTGAGCACATCTCGTCTTCAAGGTAGTTTTCTTTTCCACATTGGCTTCTTTAGGAAGGTTTAATATTCAGTGTTTCCCGCAAACCTTTGTAGTCAACCTCTACATCCAGACCACAGAGACACTGGCATCCATGCACGTGTGCTTGGTCTCACAAGGTACCCAGATCCTGTGTTGTGAGGCCAAAAATTCAATGGTCAATGGAAAGCTTTGCTCATTTGGCCACTTGAATCTTTTTTTTTTTTTCCCTGTGGCCATGTTACCCATGTTCTGGTATGCCTTTTCCAATGATAGAGTGGAAAAGTCTCAATAATAAATCACCATATTTTTCAAAAAGACCCTAGGCACCCTCTGTGTCCAGCATTATCTGTGATGGGATTCTGGCCTTTTTTCTCCAGAACTCTTTTCCGGCCTGTTATTCAGACTCTTTTACCTTTTCAAGTTTTTGTCCTGTTATGCTTGGTTGTATTTTTTCTATTAGTTTGCCATTATTTTCTCCTCTTGAGTTCTGCATCACTTTCTATTTATACTTTGGTATTGCCTTTCATTTAATTTATTCTTCTTGTATTTTCCCCTCTGCTCCACATGTGTTAGGATTGGATTTCTTAGCACAAGGAAATGAGAATGATCTTTAGATTAAAAACATCTCAATGTTACAGTATAACCTTAAAGCAAAGCCATTTCAATTGGCTTTCTCTTCAATAAATGAATTCTCTCCAAGCCTGCACATGTGACATCCCTCATCCTATGCCTCCTCACCTTAAATCTTGAGATCTCACTGACCCCTAGGCCACTTTTTCTATCAAGAAGACCTCAGAACTTAGAACACTGTCCATCCAACCCTAATTTCTCTCCTCTGTCTCTGTGCCTGCACCCCAGGAATACATAGAGTAATTGTTTTCACTTTCACTTATGATGACTATACAAATATTTGGGGACAACTGTCACAAACCACGTGTTATATTTTCTGTTTTTAGGATTTCTAGTCCTTTCAGTTTCCTTTTCCCCATAATGGAAGATTCTTGTTCATCTTTTACAGAAAATTTTTTTTTTAAATATGAAATCTGTTACACAAAACTAAGTATCATATTCCAGGTGTGGGTTTTGTAACCAATGGATTTGTCAGCTGCCCAGGAATGTAATAATGTAAAAAAAGTATCCCATGTCATTATCTCACCTGTTTTGGGACAAGGGCAGGGCAGAAACATTTGTCTCTGCTTGGGGATTTCTGAAGCCTCTGCTGGGAAGACTTGCATTTGGCAGTGGCTCTAAAACTTGGTATCTAGATTTTGGAAGCTTCACTTATTATTTGGTGCTTTAATTGGCTGGACATCTGGTCATATCCGGGAGTGTCCATTGGACCACACACACTTGGATTCTCCAGTCAGATGGCTCGGTGTAGTCAGCCTTCTTATCTGCACTCAAGGCTCTGGCAACTGGGGAGAAACTGCAAAGCCCTTTGCACTTAGTCTTAAAAGTCTAAAGTTCCCACTGCCATTGTGCTCTGGTGAGCACAAAGCTGAGTTGTCAGTGGAAAACAGATCAAATATAGGTCTGCTATTTTCTAAGCATCAGAACCCTGAAAGGACACAGCTTCACTGATTAATAAACAAGAAAGACCTATATAATCTATCCAATAGGTAATGTAATAGACAATAAAGTCATGGGACTAATGTGGCTAAGGTGAAATAAATAAATTTTCAGCAAATACAGCAAAAGTTAACCAGCCAAATACTCTGCTCTTCCCCTCTTCCACTTTTGTGCTACCCTAGAATCTTCTCCAATAAATTTGCACAGGACTTAGACCTGTCACTGTTCTTCTTAGAAACTTTCTGTGGCTCCAGATCTGACTAGTGAATTCATTCCATCCTGCTCCAGTACTTCAGCCCTCCAGTTTATGCCCACATATCTTTGTGGCTTGGCTTCCCATCTCAGTTTCACACAAGCTGGAGGAAAATATAGAGCAAAATTAAAAGGTCTGGGGCTGAGAGATGGTTCAGTGGGTCAGAGCACTTACCTATCAATCAGGAGGGCCTGAGTTTCATCCCTAGCATGCACATAAAAAGCTGGGTGTGGCCACCCATGCCTATAACCTTAGTCTCTTGTGTGAAAACATAATCTCTTGGGCTCAAGAAAATGGCAGCTCTCGATGTATAAGAGACTGTCTCAAGGAAGCAACACAGAAGATGGATAGAGGAGGGCACCTGTTGTTCTACTATGGCCTTTCCATGGGTGTTCACTGGGCACACACATCTACTGACACTACATATACACACCACACCACATACACACAAGGATCTGTATGTTTTTCTTAAGAGATTCTTGCTCACTTGTGAGGAACCTGGATTCCAAGTATCTGATCATCACTCTGGGCAAGAAGCTTATGTGAACCAACCACCACAGAGACCCTGGCCTTTCTGGAAAGAGTTTAGCCATCCTCACTTTACCTTCCTGGTTTTTAATTTCTATTGGCTGTGAGAATGGAAAATTTTCATGCCATGAATTGTTACCAGTCCCTGATTTAGTCCCCAAAGAAGAGTTGATGTTCTTAGAAGAGAAAATAAAAGGAAATTGTATGTTTTTTCTTGACAACGTGTTTCCTTTTTGCTTGTATATCTTCTTTTGGTGAATGTGCAGCCAGTCACAGCAAAGCATTCTGTGCAATGACATTCTTTACTGAAAAGCTTGCACTGAAGAAATAAATCATTGCATTTTCCATAGGAAATGGGCTTGTACTTTATACTAAGTTCAGTTTTTTCCAACAGTGACAATTCGCCGACTTCCTTAAGTTGAAGATATATGTTTGAAACTGACTGGATTTACTAGATATATGACTCAGAAGCCAAATGGTTCCCTTTATTGTTGTGAGCTGTTTTGTTTTAAAGCTGTTTTGCTTTTAAGCATGTGTCCTATTCATAAAAGTAGAAGTGAAACTGTTTAGGGGAACAAATGAGAATACTGGAAGGGGGTGGGGGAAGGCAAGAGAGTTAGAGGGATAGAGGGGAAATATTCTCAATGTATAATATATACCTATACAAATTTTATGTAACCTTTTATATAAATATACACAATGGAAATTTAAAAGATAAATGAAAGAAAAATTAATAAGGGGATAAATTGCAAAATAAATGTCATAAAAACCTTACAGATTTATATAACAGACCTGGAAAAAATATCTATATTGGAACCCTGTCATTTGATACAATTGGGATCAGGAGTTGGGTGTTTAATCAAAAGTTGATTCACCAAAAATATGTAGGTCTACAAGAAAAAATTGCAACAGTCCTGCCCCTGAAGTGGACATGACATTAGCTGACTGAGTGATCCCTGAGCATGTTAACCACTGTTTACTATTTCCTGTTAATTTTTTTTATCCCCTGTTTTGTTTGATGAAATTTTAGACCTATTATTTGATGTAGTTTTCTGCATTTGTAATTTGAGAGGGGGGGGATAGGTGTGTAGTGAGAGGTAAAAAGAAAGAAACGAGGTCTAATTTTCTTTCTGGTTTCTTACAATTAGGACCAGGATCCAGGTGGCTTGGGTTCAAATTCTTCCTCATCACTTGCTTAACTGTCTTCTTCTTTTTTTTCTTTTCTTTTTTTTCTTTTTTTTTTTTTTGGTTTTTCTGATTTTTTGAGGTAGGGTCTCACTCCTAGCCCAGGCTGACCTGGAATTCACTATTGGAGTCTCAGGGTGGCCTCGAACTCATGGCAATCCTCCTACCTCTGCCTCCCGAGTGCTGGGATTAAAGGCATGTTCCACCATGCTTGGCTTTAACTGTCTTCTTGAATAAAGATATATTTCTCATAAAGTTTTTATAAGAATTAAAAGAGAGACTGTGTGAAGAATCTCAATACAAAATGGGGCATAGAGTGCTGGCTAAGTGCTGAAACTAACAGTCAGTTCTGCTGTGATTCTGCTTCAACAGCAACCATAGCTTAAATTCCAATTATGTATGGACACCAATCATTCACATGAAGTAGACAGACTTCCAACCAAACTAGTGATGCTCCCTGGATGGTAGCATGTCTTCATTGTATCTGTGCCAAATATGATCAAGTTTAAGAATTGCTCATAAATGATACTTATAATAGTACATTTATGTTTATTCACATAAGTCAGAGCTGATAAGCCTTTCTTTTTTTAAAAAAAATTAATTATTTGAAAGAGAGAGAGAATGTATAGGCATACCAGGGCATGAACCACTTTTATGTACCTGGCTTTATGTGGGTAATGGGGAATCCCATCCAGGCCATTAGGTTTTGCGAGCAAGCACCTTTAACCACAGTCATCTTTCCAGCTCATAAGCTTTTCTTTTGATAGTAAAAGGTTGATGTCATGCCTTGTTGAATTGTATGATTTCTCTTGTTTGTGAACACACAGAGATGTGCTGGTTTTTGAACCTCTACAGCACTCCAATAGCCTCCTGCCAGTAGCATTCCTGTCATTTCTACATATCTCAATTTTACCCTGGAAAGGAGCTTGTCACATCACTAGTGACGGTAGATATTTGGGTAAAGTTCTGGAGAGTGGAGCTAAGGCTCAAGACCAAAGAGTTAATGTAGATATTTACCTTCCTCGTGAAAGCAACTTAGTATTGCTTAGTAAAAGCAATGATGCTTCTGGAAGAAGAGCAAAGACCAAAAAACAAAGAATAATTCACTGACTGAGAACAAGCAGTTTAGGGTGTTTAGATGTTTTGATTGTAGAATATTTTTTAACAGAAAGAAAATGCTTCCTGATATGAATGAACTGACCTCAGAACCTTAACTTCAAATGGTGAATAGAAAAAGTTACTAACATCCCAGCTGTTTCCTTGAGTTGTTGATGTTCTTTATTTGGTAATGGGGTGTGTGCAGGATGTTAAGTTAAAAATATGCATTTAATTTCACCTCTTTTCAGGGGCAGTTGTCTTTTCTTAAAGAGCTTGTGATACACAGGAAAGTGATGTAATTTCATTTGTTAGTCAAACATGTGAGGCTTGTAAAGAGACAAGGGCTTTCTGCTTTTCCTACTTGGTAAAAATCTGGAAATTTAAGTGATGATTTTAGGATCAAGAAGGAGAAACTCACTAAGAATACAATCTACTGTAACCTGACTACTTGAAACTCTTTTTTTTTTTTCTAAAGATGACAAGCATCAGTGTATGAAAGAACCTGGAAATGTAATTTTCAAGTAAAGTATTACTTTTTTTTTTTATCTCCATTTCCTTTCCTTCCAGATGTTTGGTACTTTTTGAAACCTTGTAGCCATTTGTAATTTAACACTTGCCTTGTTTAAGCTGAATTATAACTTCAGTGTTTAGAAAGAGATATCCAATAATGCAGATTATTTAACTTTGTACTGGGTTTAGAGAGAAAAAACTGACTTTGATATAACATCAAAAACTGTTGGTTGAGCATATAAAGGTGAAATCCTTTTTCCTTGGAAACTTGTAATAACATTTTTTAGAAAACACCAGATGCCATCTTTAAAGCACATAGTATTTTATATGCACTCAGTCATTAAAATGAAAAATTTCTAATACATACAATGCACTCAAAATTGGCAAGTAGTATTGCTGAAACCATCGCTTACTTTGCTACATTTTCTGATAAACATGGAGACCTTTCTAAATCCTAACAGAACACCTTGGGGCAAATGTGGATCAAGCTTGTTTTATTTCAGTAGTTTACTGTAAAGTTTACTAAAATGATTTAAATTTGCAAGATTAAATATGTATACACTAATAAGTTTCATAAAGCAATAATTGAACTTTTTCATTCATGTTATAATTAAAGATTAATATATTTTGGTCAATTTTAATATCGAGGGGCTGTTTTAACTTATTCTGCTAAATGAAAAAAATTTTTAAAGAGATTGATATTCTGCTTTTCGTGGTCATCTATGCAGTGTGTTAAGGCCAAGCTCTTCTTCACCCAAACCATTCAGAATTATAAAGATATTGAACACAGAGATGTGTTGCTACAGGGCCACAATTACCTGGTGAGTTTATTAAACTATAATCAAGAGACGACATGCTTTCCTCCACTTGTGATGAACTGGCAAATTCTAGCAGCAATTCAGATAAACAAGTCTTGGTTCTTTACACAAGATCATTATATCAACAGAATCCTGGCTAAGACAGTTATCTCAATCTCACTTTAAGAAAATGACAGATACTGTAGTATTCTGTGATCATTCATATGAAAATATATATATATATATACCCAACATACATTTACTTGTACTTATTCATATTCAAGTTGGGATGGTAGTAACTATTTCTAAAAGACTAAAAACCTTCAAATTGTATATAAATAGGATTAATATGCCACTAATTTTTTAACTAGGCAAATAGGTACAAATCTCATTACCCTGTCCCAAAAGAGGTGGAGTCTGATTTAATTTTAATTTTAATTTTTGTTTATTTTTATTTATTTATTTGAGAGCAAGAGATAGAGAGAGAGAGAGAGAGAGAGGGAGAGAATGGGTGCGCCAGGGCCTCCAGCAACTGCAAAGGAACTCCAGACGCGTGAACCCCCTTGTGCACTTGGCTAACGTGGGTCCTGGAGAACCGAGCCTTGAACCGGGATCCTTAGGCTTCAAGGCAAGCGCTTAGTCGCTAAGCCATCTCTCCAGCCCAAGTCTGATTTTATTTTTAGATTTTTTCAACTCAAGGTATTCTTAGTTGTAAACTCTTCAATATTTGGCACAAACAATTCAACAGTTTTGGACCAACTTTGAATCTGAAACCATTAAGTCGAGTGTCCTCCCTCTGCTCCAGATTGAAGTTAGGACCTCTGTAAATACCTTTATGAGGTTGCCTGATTTACTCATGTAATTTCTCATGTTTGAGTACCTGACAGGTACATCTGTCCATAACTGAAGACTGTTATGCAATAATACTTATAAATATTGCTATAGCCATCTCTATCATCCATGAACCGAAGATTGGGTTTATAGATAATGAAGCTTCTTGGCTTCTTTTCTGCTTTGTTTTCTCTGCTCCCTGCTGCTGCCTGCCCTTTGGCTATTTCACTGCTCATTAGTGCCTACAACAAATGGGGCTAGGGCCAGGGAGGTCAGTCCTGGTAAAAGGCTTGTTGAGAAGAAGTCTGGAGATCTCGGCAAAGAGCAAGTCTTCAGATTATCTAGATGTACTGCATCCCAAATTCATCTTTAAGAATAGTTAAATGTAGCCATAACCCTGAAGTTTGCTACACATGATATTCTCATAAGAGCTTTGAGAATAAATTAATGACTTTACAATTTAGAATGCAAGCATTCAAATTTCCTTAGTATTGATGAGTTCTTGGCCTAAGCAAAGTTTTTTTCTTCTTTTTATAATCACATATTTACATTAGAAGGACTTCACAGAGTCATGATAATTCTTTAAATTCAGGTTAAGAAAGATTGCCTTGGATGCTGAAAAAGACATCTTATTTGACTAATAAAAGGTTATGAAGCTGGTGTTGAATGCTTTCATTCCTTAAGCATGTAATAACTTTTTATCTCATGAAGCTAACTCCCTCTCTATGACTAAGAGAAGTCCATGTTGTCATTTTGGACTGTAGTTTCAACACATTCAACCAGTAAATGCCCTTTGAACATACACTGTGCATAAGGCTCATTGTGTGGGTCAGTACACTTTGAGATAGAGATGGTTTAAACACTTCTTTGTTTACCTATTTGATTGCTAGTTTCTCTTCTTTCTTTCTCTTTTATTTTATTTTATTTATTTTTGGTTTTTTTCAAGGTAGGGTTTCACTCTAGCCCAGGCTGAACTGGAATTCACTATGTAGTCTCAGGCTGGCTTCGAACTCACAGCGAGCCTCCTACCACTGCCTCCTGAGTGCTGGGATTAAAGGTGTACGCCACTAGGCCTGGCTAGTTGCTAGTTTCTTGCTTGGATGCACTAGTTAATCCCTAAGGCTCCATTTCTGAGACGTGTGTGTGTGTGTGTGTGTTCCTGAACATTTTTGCTTAAGTTTTCTGACAATACTCTGGATCAAGCCTGTGCTAGATCCTGAGGAGGTAGATGGGGCTGTCAGGAAGGAAATTCATCATTTAAACTATTGTCTCTGTGTGTAATGTTAACTGGGCTGTAGTCTGTCATTGTTGCCACAGAAGATATTCAGTCTACTAGCAAATGTACATAATTTGATTTGTAAGAATAATGAGTCAAATTTCACATTGTTAAGGTAGACTTGAAAATAAAGATATTAAATTGTCAGATGTCAGCTCTAAGAAGAAGAGGAAAAAGGGAGTCAGAAGGACCAGAATTCTATTGTGATACTACCTTGGCATATGTTGGTATTGTCTTTTCTGTTTGCTCATTTTGAATGTAATTTATGTTTGTGAGTAATGTATAAATCCCAGGTCTTAAAGAAAATTAATTATATACTTGAGCATTTCTGAATAGTGCTCCCATCTATATTTAAAAAATAGCTCTTTGAAAGCTGAAGACATATTCATCTTCAAACCCTTAGCAGTGCAGGCATAGAAGAGAATTCAGCAGAGTGATTAAGAGCTCAGACTGCCTGGATTCAGGTATCTACTTCATCAAGACAAGTTTCTCATTGTCACCAACCCCCAGATTCCTCTGTGCAAACCAACCTTAATCCTTAATCTCAACATAGTCTCATGGTAACCACAGTTCTCATAGGATAGGTTTGATCATAGGATCGAGTAAGAAGCCCTCAGAAAATTTTGTATATCAAGCACACATGCATTACATCATAGTTCTTGATATCAGTGCTATCTTGGGCCCATAATAGTGTTTAATAAACATTTAGTGAGTAAAATGAGTTTTTCTTTTGTATATATACAGCATGATCTTTGAAATTTTGTTTCCCAATAATGAGTGTAGATTTAAATTTCATTCTTTGTTTTATTTTTTCTCATTAAAATTTGATAATCTGTATTTTCAAAGAGGTTATACTAAGTTTAAAACTTCAACATGGAGTATAGCATTTGTCAAGCAAACTTGAGGAGCTGAGTTCAGACCCCCAGCACCCATGTAAAAGCCAGGTATGGTGGCATAAGCCTGGGGCTGCCGGCTATCTAGTGCAGCAGAACCAGTGACCTCTGGGTTCAGTGACTGTCTCCAAAATAAGGTGGGGAGCAATTTGAGAAAGACATGCCTCTACACACATGTGCACACTCATGCATGAGCAACTGGACACACAAATAGACACATACATAAAAACACATTCAAAATAATAGTAAGGGGCTGGACAGATTGCTTAGTGGTTAAGGTGCCTGTGAAGCCTAAGGACCCAGGTTCAATTCCCCACTACCCATGTAAGCCAGATGCACATGATGGCCCATGCGTCTGGAGTTCATTTGCAGCGGTTAGTGACCCTGGTGCACCCATTATCTCTCTCTCCCTCTCTCTCTCTGTTCCTCTTTCTTTCTTAAATAAATAAATAACAAGAGTGCAGCCTGTAGGGATCAAAGCAGTGTTTTCAAATAATTTCAAATTCCAGTTTATTCCTTCCCACTCAGTAAGTTAGTCGCTAGCCACTACTTTTCAAAATGGATTTTGGTTGCCTTGCCCTGTATTAATGTTTCTATTTCTTCCCTTCTTGAAATAGCATTCTGCTCTCTAAAAACAGACTGGAGTATGGCACATTAAAATAATTTTGCCACAGTTTTGGATTATCAGAAAAGCAGAAGCGATCTTTGTTGGCTAAGCCTCACAAAAAAATTTCTAAGTGAGGTAGTTATTATGTCTTTGTTAGAAAACACATTTTAATGTCCTCTTTGTGGACAATTTCCTTGCTCTTAATTTTTACTGCTAATGTGAAAATAAAGATGTTTCTTTGACCTTTTCCAAAGGCATTTGTTATAGTAATAGTAATGTATGGAGGCCATGATATTACTAGTAGAACTTCACTGGGGTGTGAGGGTGCTAGGTTTTGTCACCATAGAAGTAGCACTTTATAGCCAGAATAGTGTGGGTGTAGGAATGCCACCTCACTTATAATTTTAAGTGTTAAAATCACTAATAAAGGAAAAGTAGGTTGACCAAAGCTTCCAGGCAACTCCAATACTTTTTCTTGAGGAAGTGCCCCATGACTGACAAGAAAATAATCATGCAGAGGAGCATGAAATTCTAAAATTAGAGCAGATGCTGTTATGGAAAGTTATTTTACATCTCTTGTTCAAAATGACTATGGTGTCAGAGAAGACACACATTACCCAGTCAATAGCTCATCCTGGAATGCCGTTTTCTGGTTCCATGTCTCAGTACCTACATTTTCTGTCCCACCATTAATTTCTGAGACAGTCCGATTCCAGTGGTCCTTAAATTCTACAATAAAAACTTGAGGCTTTTGCATGTCTACACCAACTGTCAGGTCTGGGGTCAAGTTGGAATGCCTGAATACCATCTATATTCCTCTCTTCTTCTGAGATGGCATTTCTGACACTGGATATACACATCTAGTGTTTCCAAGAGAGTTTGAGAAAAGGCTATGCACATTGTCCATGTGCTAGCTATACATTTCATTTCCCTTCTCCTGTGTTCTTTCTATGTCTTGCATTAGCTTCATTCTTATATTTGAATCCCAATTTTCTATATGACTGGGTAAACACAGTCTCATCCTCAGCTTTGATGGTCCCCTTATAGTTCCCTTCACACCAACAGTATAGAGTTTAGTGCTTTGTCAGTTACAGAATGAATGTTCATTTCTATATTGTCAAATCATGACAGCATTTCTTTTTAGTTACTAATGCTCTTCTTCTGGGGTGGTAGTTTATTTATTTTTTGTGGGTATTGAAATTTTTTTCAAGAATTCAGTCAGGTTTAGGGTTTTATGCTTTGCATTCTGTGTAGACAATTGATGGACTACTTAAAAGCACATAAAATCCCCAGTATTATAAACGAGAAAATGGTAACTTTGTCTAATAATTTGTTTGCCTGTTAAATTACTAATTTTGTTAGTTGAGATACTTTTTAAAAGTTAACATCAGTGAGAATAAACTGATACAACTACTATCTTACTGGCACTGAGGAAACTTCCTAGAGGTCCTTTACAGGGGCTAATTAATGCTACACTCAACTTTCCCCCTACTGTTTCCTGCTACTTATGTTAGGGCAAGTGACCTTATATATATATTCTTGGGTTAATAGGGCTCAATGCATATGCATTGTATAGAGTGACAGAGCTTTACCATACATGGTCAAAATACGAAGAATTATTTTATGACTACAAATGTTTTTATTTTTCTCCAAAAGATGACTTTTCTACCCAGGATTATTATAACATGATATATGTCCAGAATGACTATTCAATTTTCAGTGAAGTAAATATATTACAACAAATATTTAGACCCTTATTTGAGATACTGGCATTTTATATCCATAGGCAAATTCAAAATTTTCAACTTGTGTGTATTTTTATTGTTTTGTGATTTCTTCTTATCTTTCTTTCTTCCTTCCTTCCTTCTTCCTTCCTTCCTTCCTTCCTTCCTTCTTCCTTCCTTCCTTCCTTCCTTCCTTCCTTCCTTCCTTCCTTTCTTTTTATTTTTTTTTAATTTGGGTCACAGATTTTTAAGCCCAAAAAAACATTTTAATTCTTTGCAGTCACAAAATTATTCTTGGGAGAAAAATGTCAATCTGTATATGAAAAAAAATACTATCTAGAATGGAGATTTCATGAGTACTCTAAGCAAGGTATGCAAGTCTAGTTACCTTTCCTACGATGGGAGGGTGTTCATATAGTCATTCTATACTTCTCCCCATATGGTTCTCTGTCTGTTTCCTCCAGCCTGGTTGTTAATGGTGATGGAGATAATTTTCTGGGTCCCTCTTCAAAATAAATCATCCTTCTTGGGGTGGGCAAGATACTTTTTGGGGGTCTTAACAGATTGGAGGTTGAGGATGAGCCTTGCCACTTGCTAAATTTAGGCTATTGTCACTTCTCTGAGCCTAAATTTCTTCTTCTGTGAGATGAAATCCATGATACCTCCCTTAGAGTTTTAGCCAACATACCCAATTCCTAGGAAATACTAAAAGTATAATTTCTTGTATCGTTATTATTAAAACCCATGTGTATGCATTAAGTCAGTTTTAACATTTTCCATACCTTCCTAGATAGTTCTACCCCATTTTTCTAACTTGCTAATCATGGTTATAAATGCAATTTCAGATGATGTGGTAGGTGGAACACTAAGTTTGCAATGAAAGGCTTATCAGGCTTGTCTGACTGGATTTCTGACAAAGAATTTTTAGCTTGAATTATGGACAGATTACTTAACACCTGGAGCCTGTTTGTTCACATGCTATGTTGGGATAACTATTATATCTTATATGTCTTCCTCTCTGGATTGTGGTCAGAAAAAGGTAAAAAGAAAATTTACATCACAAAGCACCACATGATAGTAGTAGGTATTGGCAATTAAAATGGAATAAAACAGGGTGAATGAACTTGAGCTTGTCATACATGTAACTTTTGAAACATTGCTCAGTATCTTCATCTTCCCTCATAGTTGTTATGAGGCATTAACGATTTTTCCATTTCAGTTTGCTTTTATGGATGGAAAGTTAAAAATAGTCCCAACTTTAAAGGTGTTGTTTTTGTGTGTAGTTGGGCAGTGTTAAATAAGAGCCAGATGACCCAAGTGGGAATAAAGAGGCCAAGAGATGAGTGATGGTAAACATTCGAAAGAAGGATTGCAGCACTCCGTCTCCTAAGGTCGTCACTTCCAAGTTCTAACAGAAGAATGTGGTGGCCAAAACATACCTGAATGAGAAGGGAAGTTGACTGAGACATTAAAGATTGCTTAGAGTTGAAGTGTCCTTGAAGGTTGTAGAGATCTCAGGTAGGAGAAAGTGATGACTATGTCTATGTAGATACACTCTCTAAGGGAGCGGGGGAGGTTGTGTGATGTGTGAGGGACTGATGTGTGGGGAACAGACCAGTGGTAATCCTGAATATCTGGTTGGATCATGAGGACTAAAATGAGAAGAAGGTAGAGTATACATTGTAATGCTTAAGGAATATTTATATGAGCTATTTGTTTTATATTTAAAATGTATTAAATATACAGTTAGAGTTTGTAGAAGCAAGAATCCTTCCCCATGATTATATTATAGTAATCTTTTGGTTTTGTTACTCAAGTCAACTTTTTATGTTTAATTATGGCAATAAAATTATATACCTTTCAGTAGTCTGGAGTAGAATTTGGCTTAGTGTCCCCAATAATTGATCAATATGCTCCCTATCCTAGCAGAACCAGCCACATTGAAGTAACAGTCTATAAGCCATAGGTACTGTTTTCCTGAGGCCTTTTCTTCCATGGCTGCCCATAACCTTAGCCATTGAATCATTTAATGCTTTCTGGCCTCCTAAGCCAATGATTTGGAGCAGGAAGAGAGGTAGGCTGATGTCATGTCTGGGGCATGAGCCTGTATCCTCACCACACAGAGGTCCACCCTTCCTGGTCTAGGCAGCTCAATGCACAGTGCTTGGCACATAGTGAGCACTCAATAAATTTAGTTGCTTTTCCTATTTCTGGCTGTACCTGAAGTAGGAATATCCAAGTTTGAGAATGCCCCCAGAGCATTAGATTCCCCAGTGAACATCCATAAGGAAAGATGAAGCAATGTGGGAATGCAATTCCAGGTAGTTAATGTAGGAAAGGTGATTGCACTACCTTTATCACTCAGTTCCCCTGCTCATGAACCATCATGAGAGTCCATTTAGGAAGAGTGAGTTTTCACGAAGCATTTCTAAACTATGTGTAATATTGTGACATTTGAAAACTTCAATTATGAGAAACAGCTCATGGCGGTACAATTTGTGAGACATTCCCTGTTTCATTTATAGTGTTCATTATCTACCTCCTTCTCCTCAAAAAAATCAGAAGGAAGACCCTCCCCATTTTATCAAAATTCCTAGAAAAGTATTTGAGTTATAAAACAACTTTTTTTTAAAGGAAAACAACTTTTTGATAGCTGTATGCATTTATTTTTTGTTCTGCTTTCTTTTTTCAGTGATGAAAATTGAAGCAAGGGCCTCATGCATGGTATGAAAGCACTCTTTCCACCATGCTACTTTCCCACATTTACATTTTTTTTAATAAAAATTTCTTTCTCTTTCTCTTTCTCTGAAAGACAAATTGACTCTCCCTTCCTTTTTCCTCTCCTCCAATTCCAAGCAAAATACATTATCTTTCTTTGTGAGATAATCATACATTCATGTGCAATTGTAAAAAAAAAAAAAAATACAAAGAAAAATGCCTTATACTCGTAGTCTAGTTTCTCCCCAGTGTGTCTATTTTCCTCCCTGCTTTTTTTTTCTTTACAGTAATGAAGATCAACCCAGGGCCTCAAATATATGTGCTGTATTACCGAGCTACACTCCAATTAGCATTTTTAAAAACTATAGCACAATATCTCAACTAGGATGGTACCATAAACACAATCTATCTGCTGCATTCTGGGTTCCCCAATTTTACATGTACGTGTGTATGTGTGTGTGCGTATGTGTGTGTATATGCACGTGTGTGTGTAATCCCACACAATTTTATCACAGGTGTAGGCTCAGAAATCACCAGAAGTACTGCTTAAGAGTTGTTAGCATATCCCATGATGGCAGATATTGAGATGTGAATTGTTCTCTAAACACACCAGAATGTTGCCTGGCTGAGCAGAGTGGGCAGTGGGGTTCTGGCCTGTGGTTCCTGTCTGCGGCTGTGCAGTTAGTCTTTCATGTTCCCTCATTATGAACAGCTGGCTGGCCCCAGCAGAATCATAGGTGGGCTTGGCACACAACTAATTACTTGCCTGGAGTGACTTGTATTTTGTACTGCATTAAGAGTTCTGCCAATTTCAGAGGCTGAGAAAAGTTACTGGCTGAGGAGTATAACACACCTGCTTTTCCTGAGGCCACACACACCATGCCTAGTTGAGTACCTGTCTGCCTTTTGGGATATATTCCAACATGTCTCCAGAGTCGTAAAGTTGTTGATGAATACATTCATTACCCTGCAGAATTTGTCATTTCAGGCCAGGAATATAGCCGTGGGAAAGCAATTACTTAACGTGTACAACATCTTGGGTTTGATCACCAGCACTGCAAAATATGTAATAAGTAAGTAAATGCATACAAGCATATATAAATAAAATCAGAAGTTATTTCACAGTTATTTTAAATGTCCACTAGGGCAGATATTCACTGGACAAACTATCTGTTAGCTGTATTTTGGTCATCTGTCACAGTCTCTAGAGTGAACAGCAGTAGAACCTTGTCACTTGATACTTTCAGAAATAGCTACCCTAGATCATGCCACCATAGTAGTAGTTTCCCCAGCTATGAATAAATACATTGAGCAAATCAAGCATAATGGCAAGCGTCTTTTGATGTGAACATATGCACGCATACACAATCATGTGTGTGCACACACAGAGCAAAGGCATAACAAACAGATCAAATAGATGGTGAAGCTATGTCTCCAATAAGCATCCCAATCCTATCTTCTACTCTGAGAAAAACTGGATGTGCCAATAGCTCAGACTATGAACATTATTACTTTAGAATGATAAAGACCTATGCACTCCACTTATCACTCCTGAATTTTGAGTGTTTGATGCAATAACCAGAATGTGGGTGATCTGTGAGCATAATAACCAACAAGCTACCCACTATCAATGTGATCATTTTTGGGAGATGTCTAGAAAATATTTAGTACAGTTACGTTCAATGTCCTCTCTGCCTCCCTCCCTCACAAACATGCCTGCCTTTCTTCCCTTCCTCCCTCTCTCCCTCTCTCCCTGACTCCCTTCCTTCCTTCCTTCCTTCCTTTCTTTCTTTCTTTCTTTTATTCCATCCTTCCTTTTCCCTCTCTTTCTTTCATGGTAGACTCTCCCTCTGAAGCTCAGGAGGGCCTCACATTCACTCTGTAGTCGAGTCTGACCTTGAATTGCCAGTGATCCTCCTACATCAGCCTCTTAAGGGAAGGAATCACAAGCGTGAGCTACCATACCTGGTTTCTTCTGAAAAATTCTAGACAAAAATCTGTTTTATGCCCTTTTTCTTAATATTTGATATAACTGGTACTCATTGATATCCATTGGCATTTAGCCAGAGCACTGTACACTCTACCTTTGTTGTCCCATAGTATTTCTCCTGTGTGTTTGAGTGATTCTTTTCTTATAAGGATACCAGCCATATTTGACTAGGGTCCACTCTATTGACCTCATCTTAATTCTATTGCATACACAAAGATCCAATTTCAAATTAAGTTTCATAAATATAGATACAAGGTGGGTTAGAATTTCAACATCTTCTGGGGAAACATAAGTTAACCCACAACAGCTCTCTTTAGCTTCAAGCTCATGTTTAGAATGAGGGAAGGATTTGTTACACACAAGTAGAACTTGCAAGGATTTTCATTAAATCTAAAGCATCATATCCAACATTTGTAGTTTGTTATAGTAACACATTGAAAAGATTAATAGACTGTTTTGGGTGTGAGTTTTGGATTAATTCCTTCCTTTGAACCATATGTTGGAACACGTTTTTGTTAAAGTAGGGAATGAATAGACTTAAAAACATCTAATTTTCATTTTCAATATAGCTTGGAAGCCAATGAATTTTTCAGAAAACCAAATACAATGTTACGAAATACCAACCCTATATTTGTGTATTATTTGGACTTTAAATTTTCTTTGATACTTTATTGCTTATGCTAAGCCTCTAGCTAAGAAGAGTGTTTTTGTTTGTTTGTTTCTATAGCCAAAAGTCTAGAATAAGATGTTTGTACACAATAGTTAGTGATGTATATATACAAATTTTAAATAAAAATTGAAAATGAAGAAATCCTAACTACTTACCACACTCAACTGTATTCATCCCTCAGACTTTATGTCTTGGTTTTAATTATTTATATTCACAGTCTTCTCAACCTCATTCTCTTTAACACAATTTGATTGGTTTAAGAGGAAATATATATATAATCTTAATTTGTATCTTTTAAAAATATTTTTTAAACTATATAATGGGATTGGACTGCCATGTCCATTATTAACTTTTATAAATGTGATTCCAAATCTCTCTTTAAATTAATGTCTTTTAGTTTCAAATATACCTCTTCCCATAAGGTTAATCCCTATTTCCTATAACCTTATAGACCTAGGAGAACAGTATTTTCCCTTCTGTCATTTTGATAATTATGTCCTCTGTGCTCAGTGGTGGCCTATTAACTCACATGAATACCACAGGTTTGCAAAATAGCCTCAGATTTCCATATATTGGAACTGTGAGAATTTCCTATAATGGCGCTTTAGCAATAATGATTGAGGTGCAGGCATTTCCTGAGGATTAATGACCAGCTGGGAGGAACTGGTGGCCCTTGGCTCTGCCTCCCAGCCAGCCATTAATTCCAAGGAAATGTCTTTTGCTGAGGTCATTATTGCTATTATAAGCTTAAAATGGAAAAACATAATAGGCATATGAGTTATTTTTATGGGTTGATGTAGTTTCCAATGGTACGTACTAATTTAAGAAAATAGATGTATATACGTACAAGTATAAATCAGATTGTTTGACTCATCCTTCAGTGTTCCATATGTTTTCTGACTGATTTTATAGTCTGAACCATTCTTTAAAAAGAAACAAACAGTTTGATTCAGTAATTCCTACCTTGGTCTGAAACTTAAAATTATGGTACTCAATAACATATTTGCACAAGTTTCTGTTATTGTCTGCAAATAGTATCACAGTTTCACATATGGCATGAGGGAACAATACTTTATTTTCTGTTTTTGTGGTGATAATTTTTCCTCTAGGCAATTTTTTTTTTTTGCAAGAAAAGAAAGGAAGGAAGGAAGGGAGGAAGGAAGGAAGGAAAGAAGGAAGGAAGGAAGGAAGCAATCAAGCAAGCAAGAAAGAAGAAAAACAAACAGAGGGACTTACTTCTATAATGATTTTGCTTCTTCTATTTTCTCTGATACTTAACAGGCATCCTTATGTTTATACCTTTACGTATCAAATCCGGCAGAGAGAAAGAGGAATACTGCCTGGTAATTTAGTATTGCAGAATTATAAAAAATATACTACACATTGCACACATCGTCCAAGGCATAGTCAAGATATTGCCCACCATGTTCCTTTCTGGTTTTCAAAACCTAGCCCTGTATTCCCACTTCTGATTTCAATAAACTAGCCCATTGTATTCTTTTTATTTAGACTAATAAAGACCTTTGTAGAACTGTTATTAAAAGTAATAAGAGGTGTAATTCTGGGAATATTGCCACCCTTGATCTTATGAAGAAATGTGGACAGCATTACCTAGATGTGATACCAGTGTCCATTTTAAATCTACTATCAGCAAGTGTGACCCCATATTTATTAAGCATTAACTTCAGACCAGACCTTTTGGAGGATTTAAAACCTTTCAGGACACAGGCTGCACTAAAAGAAGTATGATGAAGTGACTGTGTCTTGTCTGCTAGGCCTTCAAATACCTGCTGCACTTCTTTTCTCCCTTCACCAGACTTATGACCTCTGAGTAGTGTAACTCTCAGTAACACCTTTCACTCCCAACATTGTGAGTAGTTAAGTGCTGTGCTTACCTTACCTGCAAATGTTCTTCACATGCATACCTCGAACCTCTCTGTTTTGTTTTTGTATGTTTATGTTGTTGGGTCTTGTTCTTTTATGTCACCACCCTATCACTGCATTCTGTTCTGCCGTTGCCAAATGGCTCCTAATTTGTGTCCCAGTATTTCATAAAATTTTCAGCCCACATAAATAGAATCATTTAGTTCTTGATTTACCATTATTTATTCATGGAATGGGGGAGGAACCTTTGTCGTCCATGAATAGTACATTTTCCCATCTTCCCTTCTACCTGGAATTTTCATCTTCCACTTTCAGATACTTGAGGCCTTCTTTAACCTTCCAAGCCCAGTTGATTACAGATAGTTTAGTATTTTTTAGAGGTTGAGATATCATGCTCCAGTAACATGGATGTATGTTGTTAATGGGTTGGTCCTAACAGTTCCCATGATCATTTTTCTTTCTATTTTTCTTTTTTTGGTTTTTCAAGGTAGGGTGTCCTGTAGCACAGGTTGACATGGAATTCACTCTGTATTCTCAGGGTGGCCTCGAACTCATGGTGATCCTCCTACCTCTGCCTCCCAAGTGCTGGGATTAAAGGCATGCACCACCATGCCAGGCTACCATGATAATTTTTTAGCATGCATTTTATTTGCTTACCAGTGTTGTAAGCACCTTGAAAAGAGTTTTGAATATTCTTGAATATCTAAGACAATGTTATATGTTAGGCTACATGGTCAGGGAGTGGGGGGGAGTGTACATGCTAGACTATTCAAGTCAGTTCCATAAGATGATTCCTTGAAAGTGTGTAATTGGGGCTGGGGAGATAGCTTGGTCAGTAAAGCTTTCATCTCCCAAGCATGAGGATCTTAGCTCAATCTTTATTACCCACATGAAATGCTGGACATAATGGTATATGACTATAATCACAGTGCTGGGAATGGGGAGGCAAGAGGATTTCTGGGGCTCACTGACCAGCCAGGATAGTCTAATTGGTTAGCAGCAGGTCAATGAAAGAACCTATATCAAGTAAGGTGATCAGCTTGTCCTCAGGGCTCCACATACACATGCACATTAATGCATGTGCACACACATATACACAATACTTCCACATACCTATGAACACACACATGCATGCATACACACCACACACACCTAAAAGAAAACTATGTTTGGTAATCAGCTCGGTTCTGACTTTTGTTAGCCCCCATACCAGCCTCCTCATTGAGATAACACCAAGAACAGCACTCCGAACCCTAAATTGCGGGATACTCAAGGTCTACAAGAGAATGAACCTGGGAGAGCCTTTTGGGGACCAGATCATTAAGTCACAGTTAGTGACATCCCATTTGCCATCTGGAAAAGATAAGATTTTGTTGTGCAATTATCTTTATGGGATGGAGCATTTCTTTTGGTCGACTAGAGCCATTAAGCTAAAATAGGGCACAAGTGCAAGTCCTGGTCCCCCAAGTTGGCTGCACCTTCCTTTCTGCAGTAAGAAGGGAACATCTGCAAAGAAGCGCAAACTGTCCCTGGTGTGTTTAAGCTGACTACCTTCGCTTCAAGGATCATTAGATTTCAAAGTTAGTTTTGTGGTTTTTTTTTTTTTTAAGGCCACTTCCTTTGCATAGACCAGACACTGAGAAAGTTGTAATTTGGAATTCATTCACAAGAAATGGCCTGGAAGGTTTTCATGGGAATAGAATTCTAAAGGTCAGAAACATGGCTCCTGTACCTTCCAGTCTCCCTGACCTTGTGATTTCTCATCAGACCACAGTAGTTGTGACCTTCATTCCATGCAAACAAGGGGTTTTCAAGTCTTTGGTAAATGCAGAACTTTTAGGTAAGCTGGTTTGGCACAGAAATTTTCTTGTGCCTGATTTTGGCTAAGCAGTTTTAGTAATAACTCAAAAAGTGCTTGATTCTGCAAAGCTAATTGCAAAACAAAAGTATAACTCCTCCAGATGGAAAACAGGATAGCAAATACACCAAAGAAAAGGAATACACACAGTTTCCCACACAATGGCTCTGCAGTCTGAGAACAGTTCCATGAATATTCTGTATGCGCTGTAAACATTTATGACCATATTTAAGTCCAAGCAGCATGAGGGATTTTGAGTGAGCAGTAGTTGATGAGTACCATGAACAGGAATCCTTTATATCTGAGGTATCCATAGTAACTAAGTAGGGCCCATTTCCATTGTGCTTATTAGCTTCCAACCTGCTAACCAGGCTTAGCCGCTGTGAGCTCCAAGATTCCTAATTCATATAACACCCCAGAGAGTGGGTAAGTGCTTTTCACTAAAAGCAAACTTAAGTAAGGGATTTTAAGAGATTTGAAGAATGCCACATAGCAGCCAAGATGATAATTTTTTTGGTTCAACTGTAGATCTAATTGAGTAGTGTTATACAGACAAAATTACACAGCCAGAAACAAAATTATGGTTATCAAAAAAATAATAGTTTTCTCGTGTCTCCTTGAGATCTTCTATTATGTTACTCACTCCTGTTTGCTATTTTGAAGATATACACGTTCCCCTTCCTTTTGGCAGAAAGCCCAGCCTGGCTATTCATGTTCATTCTTTTTCTTAATACAGGGAAATAGTTAACATAGAAAAATGATTTGAATTCATGACATTAGCATTAATGTTGTAATACTACTGTAATCCTCTTTTCCCAGATACACTACAGATGACTTTAGTGTTCCCATTTGATAAGCACTGGAGGTTTTCCTCTGGTTTGCATGTGCTTTGGTACTGAAACGTAGCATAAAACTGCATCACCTACATTTTTCATCACAATTGTGATTAGGTATATTTTGATGAGTTTAATTCGTATCAGCTCTTTTGCATGCACATTAGTCCATTTTTGTTTGGTTTCATGAGAATAAACTTTTTCATGCTCCACCTGAACAGAAAGTGCTCTACAATAATTAAGCATATACGATGCTGAAAATATAGCTCCAAAATAATGATTAAATTGAACTTAGAACTAAGGGTATCCTCAGGCTTGAACTGGAATGCAATGTGGAATGCACTCATGTGCTGTTTTCTCATTTCTCCAATGTCAAGGTTGGAAGGTACTCTTCCTGCTCAGTCACTTTCCCATCTAGTTTTCATTAGAATTCAAGTTATGAACCAGCTAAAATGATGGAGAACAAAAAAAATTGTGAATTCTTGGAATCATACTAAATATATAATTCTAATTCCTTTGTATCCAAGGAAGGTAGAGCTTTTATATTATAGAGAAAAGCAATTCACAAACACAGGAAGAAAAAAAAAGGAAATTGAGAATGGTCTGTAGTGAGGCACCTGTTTACTCACTCCAATAACATTTTTCATGGCTCTTCCATGCCTACCCCTCAACTAGACACAGGACTGGTGTAATGAGAAGTCTGAGGTGTGTACTTTCATGGATTCTCCATCCTAGAAAGGAGTGATAAATAATAACCTGGCTCCTAACACACAAGCGGATTATTTCAAGCAGTGATAATGAAAGATTTAATATGATGCAGTGTTGGAGGGAAGGAGACTGCTTCATTTTTACTAATTAACTTATTTTTGCAGTGCTAGGGATCAAGCCAAGGATATCACGCATGCTAGGCAAGTATTCAACCACTGAGCTGCACTACCAGTCCCCTGGAGAAGCTATTTTACATAGGAGAGTTTTAGAGGGCTTGATGAAGCTGGTTATATGTATTCTTCTTTTTTAAATTTTTTTTTTAGTTTTATTTAGTTATTAGAGAAGAAGAATGAGGCAGAGAGAGAGGAGAGAAAGAGAGATAATGGGCACACCAGGACAACCAACCACTGCAAACAGACTCCAGATGCATGTGCCACCTTGTGCATCTGGCTTAGGTGGTTCCTGGGGAATAAAACTTGAGTCCTTTGCCTTTACAGACAAGTGCCTTATCTGCTGAGCTATCTCTCCAGTCCCCGTTCTTCTTGTGTATGTGTGTACATATGTGTGTGCGTGTGTGTGTGTGTGTGTGTGTGTGTGTGTGTATGTATGTAGAGTTGGGGGACATGATAGGGAAAATAAATAAGTTCTGGGTTTCTGGTTTCTAAATGTTGCAGAGGTCAGGAAAAGAGAAAACAGTTTGCATGGAAAGAAGTGGAGAGATGAAACCCCTCAGCTCAATTTATTTACCAATTCACAAAATGACACAAAACAGTTGACACTATAAATTTAGGGCCTGCCACTGTCTTTAACTAGTATTTCTGAATGCATAGAAATAGCCACTTGCCCTTTTTTTTCTTTTATCTTTTTTGTGGTGAGCAAAAGTCAATCCCACTGGGGCCCTGAGTTCTTTTCTCACTATTTGTTCTGTTGAGAACTTTTTTATTTTTTTTGCTTTTGAATACAAAGGCCTCATGAAATCTAGAGGCCTTCTCAGGAAGGGGAACTTCTAGGAACTTAATCTGTGGGGAGGAGAGCCAGGAACCAGCACACTTGGAGTGGTATCTGAGCGGGAGTCATCAGACTTGGCTGGCCAGTCTTCCCTTAGTGAGTGTTTATTACACTTAAGCTACAGAACTAATGACTGTAAAACGACATGAAGGAACAAGAAGGCGGAAACCCTGTCCTCATGATACTGACAAATCAGTTGGACTGAGCACACATGAATCAACCAAAGAACACTTCTGCCAAGTCCAAATTGTGTAAAAGTGGAGGATATGAGTCTTGTGGGGACACAGAGTCAATGTGTGAGCTGTTAGTCAGCAATGGAAGGCTCTACAGAAGTTGTTTGGGTGGGGTTTTGAAGAAAATAAGAAAAAAAAAATGTGAATTAATGAACTTAAAGCTCATCACCTGTAAAAAACTAGAATCATCTTGCAAACCAGGAGATGGCTTTCTTTCTTGCCTATTCTTGAAATTCCCTTTCTTCTTGCTGGATTATTTATTTAGTATTAGATTATTTATGTAGTAGTATTTGCCAAGAGCCTGAATAGCTAGACCTGGACACCATGTTGCTGAAGTGGCTCTACTCTGCTACTGGCCATAGCACAAACTGTGAACAGATGTTACCAACACCTTGAAGATCTATCCCTTTTGTTTCCTGATGTTTAAGCTGTTTCTCCTTCCACCATTGCTCACAAAAGAATCTCAGCATGTGAGAAGGAGCAGATATCCAGTAACCCACTGAAGCTGGCCCTGCTGAAAGGGGAGAATCTGTTGAACGCCACTGGAAATGTAAGGATCTCTTATGACATTGAGGTCCCAGGAGAAAGGTAGTGGGCAAATTCTGAGTTTTTTGAGATTGAGGCTTTTTCACTTGCAGTGCAGATAAGTGTCTGATCTTGCAGCTTCATGTTTCTGACTTCTTTGTTCTGGCTACATTTTTTTTTTTTGAAAATGCCATTTTCTTTCATTCTTGGAGTTCAGAACATGTTCAAGAGCTTTTCTGAGCAGCAGTGGTTTCACAGCGCTCATGGAGAACGAAAGCTGAGTATCATCCTGGCAGCAGTCCATTAAGGGTTGAAAGGAATCAGGTTACTACCTAGACTAGGTGTTGTCTGAGCATGAAACAGGAAAGGGAAACTGAGGCAATGAGATACTCCCTTTAGGTGCCAAATACCCTTTACCTTGAAGATAGATTAAAAATTAAAGCCAGAGAGCCAGGCGTAGTGGCACATGCCTTTAATCCCAGCACTCGGGAGGCAGAGGTAGGAGGATCGCCGTGAGTTGAAGGCCACCCTGTGACTACATAGTGAATCCCAGGTCAGCCTGGGCCAGAGCAAGACCCTACATCAAAAAAAAAAAAAAACCAAAAAAAAAAATTAAAGCTAGAATTTCCTTTCATAGGTACCATTCAGATCATAGATATTTTCCCCATGGTACTTTTCCTGGTCAGGGCATCTTTTTTAAATTTTTTTTTTATTATTTAGTTTTGTACTCAGCGAATACAATCAGTTTGGTACCATCATTAGGCTCATCTGTGACCTACCCTCTCCCCTTGGCTCCTCCTTATTGAGGTATATGGATCATGCATTCTGGAGTTAGCCCATAGTTATGGGTAGGATAAATGTCTGTGCATATCATGACCCAACATGTGGCAAAGGATGGTTATGGAGCCATGAGATGGCTGGAGGATCCAAGTAGAATCAGCCTTGTCTGCTCCTCCTCATCTCATTCATCTGAACTCCACTGAACCAGTGGCAATATCAGTTTTAATCAGTTGTCAATATGCTGATTGGCAGTCTTTATTGGTTATTCTTTTTGTTTTGTTGTGTTTTTATATATATTTATTTATTTTTATTTTTTGAGGCAGGGTCTCACTCTAGCCCAGACTTACTTGGAACTTGTTGTGTTGTTTAGGCTGACCTGAAAATCACAGTGCGTGGGAAGCACTTTGCCAACTGAGCCTTCTCTCCAGCTCCCTCTTGATCATTTTTTATTTTTATTTATTTATGAGAGAAAGAGGGGGGTCATGCCAGGGCCACTAGCCACTACAAATGACTATAGATGCATGTGTTACCATGTGCATCTGGCTTATGTGGGTTCTGGAGTATTGAACCTGGGTCCTTGGGCTTCACAGGTAAGCACCTTAACCACTAAATCATCTCTCTACCCCACTCTTGATTATTCTTAATGGAATAATGGACACATGGCATTTAGAGGTTGAAAGTAAATTAAAAATTTGTGCAAAAATCCAAAATATAAAAATTTTCATAAATTCTCATGGTGCTCTAAGCTGCTAGTACATTTCCTACAAGTGAAGCTAATAGATAACCATTATTATTGTGTGTGTGTGTGTTACATGCTTTCAGATATTGGCATTCTAAACTATTACCCTTCCTTGACTAATGAGGGAAAACCTCGTATGAAACATTCAATTTATAGAGAGCTTCGTGAGAATGTATCTAGGAACTATTTTCTAAGGATCGAATGCATTCAACTCAATTCCAAAGCTTCTTTAAAGCTTCTTTGATAACTTTATTTTTTCCAAGCCAAACTGTATCCAGCTTTATTAAAGATACTTTTCAGCCGGGCGTGGTGGCGTACGCCTTTAATCCCAGCACTCGGGAGGCAGAGGTAGGAGGATCGCCGTGAGTTCGAGGCCACCCTGAGACTCCATAGTGAATTCCAGGTCAGCATGGGCTAGAGTGAGACCCTACCTCGAAAAACCAAAAAAAAAAAAAAAAAAAAAAAGATACTTTTCATAAACAATCGTGGTATTTCAGGCAGGACATGGGCAGACACTCAGTAACAGTATACAAGAACTTTCAAACTCCCTTCTTGTATGGACTACCAAAATCAGAAAGCCATTATGAAATCCAATGAAGTCTTCACGTGATGCTTGGAACAGGGGGGTTTAGAGTGAGGGTTGACACTTCACATTGAGCATGCTGTTTTAACAACTTTTCACAAGCCGACCCTGACTTTCAGGAAATGAAATGGAAATGGAAGGATTATGAATCTGAAACATCCACAATCTTTTAGAAAAGGTACCACAGCTCCTGAGAGGAACACCGCCATCTCAGTGATGTCACTGCAAAGTCCAGGTCAGCTCACACACTGGCAGAACCAGTGTGAAGGGGTCAGGTCCCAACAGGTCTCTGGTTTTAAGGGAGTTAAGTCTATGCTGATGGTGGAGGGGGGAACATGAAAATGGACTTTAAGTTTTCTCATGCCACAAGGCATTTGTGCCAAGGTTGGCTACTGTGTCAACACAAGGGAATCCCTCCTCCCCAGAGCCAAGGGGAATCTTTCAAAACTAGCAGGGAAGGTGTTTTCCCATCACTCCAGCTTGGGAGACCTTCTGTTAGTAACACTTGTTCCACCTCCTCCCCCCAAAACAAGTAAGTGTTCTGTGTGCTAACAACATAGCTTTAAAAAAAAAGTAAAACAAAATTCTGCATTTTTATAAAACTTGATAAAAAATAGTATTTCAAACTGTACAGTCACCAGAAGAACACAGTTATCAAAAATGCACACACCTCACTTGGCATCTCCAGCACCTCTGGCTTTCTGTGCCTGGTCTGTTGTGGCATCTCCGTTTTCTGCAGGGTTATTTCCCTCCTTGCCAGCGTCAGCTTTTCCCTTTTTCCCTTTGGGTACCTTCTCTCCCTTCTTTGCAGGGGTCGTTTTAGGCTTGGGCTCTGGCTTTGGAGGAGCAGGTTTAGCAGATAACCTTGCGGATCTTCTCTGTGGTTCGTCCTTCACCTTGGCTTTATCTCCTTTAGCATCCCCTTCAGCCTTTCTTTTGGGCATGGTGGCAGCGGGGGGGGGGGGTGGAGGGGGGAATGTAGGCACGGCAGCATGCCGCTTTGGTCAGTCCGGGGGTCATCCTCGCTTCTTCTTCACACTGCTCCTTTGATGGGGAGGGTTCCCTGTGCCAAATTAGTGTGGGTACTTATCATTTGAAATAGGATATTACCATCATACTTTATCTTCATAAATCAAAGTGAGATTAGAGAGGCAATATAGTAAGTAATAGAGCAACTTAGAGAGACGACAGCAATGACTAGGAAGTGGAAAATCATGATAGTGTATTTCAGGGACACTGTCTAGGAGATAAGAAATATCAGAGCTCTTAAAGTACCACCTGATAGATTGGTAGGTCTTCAATCTAATCTGATGCCATGTGGTACTCAATATTCAGATTTTCATAAACATTTATTGAGCACTTAACCTATGTGCATGAAGGTCACTGTAAACCTTATGAAAATAAATAAAATATGTTTCTTTGCTTCAGGAACTTACAGTCAAGGGCTAGACGTGCATGTGCATAAAGCTTCTGTTTATTTTGCACTCCAATTAGATGACAAGTGTTATGCTATGACTTTTTTTTCAGAGAGAGAGAGAGAGAGAATTGGCATGCCAGGGCCTCAGCCACTAAAATCGGCTTCCAGACGCTTGTGGCACCTAGTGGGCATGTGCAACCTTGACCTTGCCTCACCTTTGTGTGTCTGGCTTACATGGGATCTGGAGAGTGGAACATGGGTCCTTAGGCTTCTCAGGCAAGCACTATAACTGCTAAGCCATCTCTCCAGCCCAGCTATGACTTTTTAAACCTTGTCTTGCTTTATGATTTAATCCTTCTGATTCTTGAAAGGCAGTTGTTTTATAAATGTTTTTGCTGAGATGTAAGCTACAAATAACAATCTAAGACACTCTTGTTCCAGCTATCTAGAATAAGGAGAGCTTTATACTAAGGAGATGGATGGTGCTTCAGCCAAGCCCTAAAGAACAAATGGGATGTTAACAGGTAGTGAAGAGAGGAGATTTCTGGAAGAACTCATCTACACCACACATGTGAGAGGTAGCCCTGGGTCAGTGTGGACAGGGTGTATTCAAGCAAAAGCAGCATGCTGAATTTCAATACTGTGAATTGGGGCAGTGGCATGGGTAAGGGGGTGGATGTAGATAAAGCTTAAACAGTAGGCAACAGGTGATAAGGGTCATGCAGACATGTGTACAGAGATTGAGCATTGTGGGAAATAGAAAACTGTAAAAGATTCTGACTTGACTTAGACAACTGTACATTTGGCTAGAGGCCTGTGTAATGACCAATACAGCACTATTATTTGCTATGCTCATTTTCTTCTTTAGAAATGAGTTTGTAAACCATGTACACATGGGCTCACTGGAGCATGCCAATAGCTTCAGCTACTTTGGCGGCTGAGCATAAGAGTTTTTGAGACACTCCCTAAGGTATATGTTTATAATATAGGCTTATATATTTATACATGACTGAAAAAATAGCAAAACCTTGTTGCATGAAAATGCTGTGAGATTCCGTGTTAGCAAATTACTTGTGCTGGACCTAGCCATGATGTCTATGTCATTGTTACCTGTGAAATATCACATCCTATAGCAACAGAGTGTAGAGCCTGTCACAAGGAAACCTAGAGTTACTTACTAACTCTTCACAGAACATTTTTGCCTGACAACTACCCCAGTGTTCCTTTCTGGCTTTCTTAATCCATTTAACTGGATTTCTTCTAGTCTGTGAATGGAAAATGAACTTAAGTTCTTTAATAGAAGCAAGGCACTGTTGGCTTTGCTTCCAGGTGTATTTGCTTCCTTCCCTTGGGAAGTTTGAATGTCTTGTATGTCCGTTTCCAAAGCTAACATGTAACGAGGGAGAAAGTGTTTTCTCCATCACCATCTTCTTCGTAATGGGGATTCTGAAAGTGTGCATTTCCCTTTAGGTGACAGGACCTATGTGTCCACTGCTTCCTGCTCTCAGTGACTGTGTTCTTAGCTTACTTGATGTGTCTCCGTTCATCTGATCACCCCTGATGCTCTTTCACCATTTTCAGCACTCACAGCAGTGTGCCATTCATTATTCCTACATGCGCCGTGAGCCATGGGCTTGGTTTTTGTCCATTTACAGAGCTTCTTTCTTTGCATAGACCCTTATCATCCCTCACTTGAATTATTTAATCATCCCTCACTTGAACTGTTTACACGCTTTCTAGTTTCCAGGCCTTCTCTAGTCTTCTCTGTCCCACCCAACCTCAATATCACTGCAAGTGTTATCTTCAAACAGAAACTGCCAAAAGCTCTCAATGGCCACCATTCTCTCAAGGGAATAAAGTCCAAACATTTTATGTTGACACAGCACTAGGTCTGGTTTCTGATCTTGCCTCCTGCCATGCATTAGCTTCAGACTTCCTTCTACAGAATAACCAGGTTTTCTGCAGCTTGCATGGGTTCTTTCACAACTCTGCTCTGATTGGCATGTTAATTATGTTTTTCTCCATCAGTAAAACATCTCAGCACATCTCCCAAGGCCCAGTTCCAATTTGGTATTCTTCTTTCTGACATTTATTACTCCCTCCTTTTTGCCACCATGCAAGTTTGCACACACCTGACATAGAGCACTCTTAAACATTTATCTTTGATTTTGCAGTGCAGAGTACAGTGTATCTTATAAAAACATTCAAAGGAATGAATGTGTCCAACTCAAGGGACTCTACCTATACCAAAAACTCTCTAAATTCCAGTGCTAGGCATGTTAAACAGTACTGTGAAAGGTATAATGTAAAAGCTTTATTTCTTCTCAACTTTTTTTTTTTTTTTTTTTTAGTACTGAGTCAGGTTAACTGTAGATGGCTACTCATGAAGTCAGATGTTCTTTGGATCTTGTAGGATGGCATTTATATTAATATACTAGAATGGAAAAGGACAGCATTTCCAATGTCCCTGTCAATGAATCTAACATGTTAGAGATAAAGTTTAACTTCCTATACAACAGCTAGTAGCTTGGTAGAAAGTGCCTTGTGGAACAGACAGACTATGCATATAAATTTAATATTATATTAAACATATATGCATAATTTAGTGTGACTATTAGCACATTCCTGTACATTTTATTTTATAATACCTATTGTCACTAAATATCATTGTACGTGCAATAATAAAAAGATAAGGGACTGGAGATCAGTTTTTAAGTCTTGTGTGTACAACAACAGTAGTGGCAGATCCTTAGATGATTAACATGCAGGGCCCCCACCCCATAGTGTTTAACAGGTTATCTCCACCCTTACAAAATTTAAAACATCATACTCATGAAAGGATGGCGGACAATATAAAGCAATTTGAGATATGTGAATTAATAGTGAACAGGAAGAGTGATTTCATTTTGTGCCCCCCTCATGGGTTACTACAGCACTTTTTATACCTGGTTCAGCTATGTAAATGAAGAAACAATGAGCCAGAAGTGAATCTGTAGTAGCATTTCAATTTGTCTTTCTTCATTATGTATTAAAGTGGAGGTGAGTCTTGAGCTATGTCTGCTGATACCAGCTAATTAGGAATATAAGAATGAATCTATTCTTCATTTTTATGTCTCATTAATTTATTACCTATGAAATGAAAATATTTTTATCTTACATATTTGGAAGCAAAATTAATTAATTATGATATAAATAATAAATATATTTTAGATACAAAGTTGTAAGTCTACAACAACATATGATTTAAAGCTCTGTAATTCTACTACTTAGTTAAGACATGGAGTGAAAGTCTATACCCAAGTCTTCAATGATGTGAAAGGACTCTGAATGGTTGATTTTTAAAAATATCTCTTTAAAAATTTGTTATTTTTATTTATTTCAGAGAGAGAGGGAGAGAAGAGAAAGAGAAAGAGGCAGTTAGGGAGAGAGAATGGAAGTGCTAGGGCCTCCAGCCACTACAAACAAACTTCAGATGCATGCACCTCCTTGTGCATCTGACTTATGGGGGTACAGGTATTAAGCCTGGTATCTCAGGCTTTCCAGGCAAGCACATTAACTACTAAGCCATCTCTCCAGCCCAAATGGTTGATTTTTGAAAATCTTTTCCCAAAGATGTTTGGGTATACTGGGGGCAACTAAATGGTTGAAACATCTTCTTCTTGCCATTCTCCAGTTTGCAGCTACATCTCAGGAAAAAGAGTCACATTTTGAAACCAACACAGGTCTTACTGGAATCTCTCAAGTTTGTGTTCTCTCATTTTATTTTCTTACCTTCCTTGTAGTAACTGCTTTAGAGCTTCTGTGTCATTTGATGTTGTAGCTATGGTAGGTATTGTTTTGTTTAAAACACAAACATGCCAAATTTAAAAGAACTGTATATGTTAAGTCACATTTAATATTTAATACAAGCAATAATTCCTCCCATGTATTACCAAATTAGATTTTTATTCCCACACTACCACCTGGAAGGATCATAGTGGACCAGTGCATACTTCTTTGATTCGCTTAATAGCAGTACTAGCCAGGTAATTTCATTCAATTGAATAGTTCTGTTCTTGAATGAGTAAATGCTATTATTCTAAGTTGATCTATTTATATGCACCAAAGATTTAATCTTATAAAAACTCCTTGATTTATTATTTCAAAGAGTTTTAAGTGCAGGGGTGGAAAGATGGCTTCATGGTGAAGGCACTTGCTTGCTAAGCCCAAGGACCCAGGTTTGATTCCCCAATACCCACATATACCGGTTACATATGGTAGTGCATGCATCTGGAGTTCGTTTGCAGGGGCTAGGGGCCCTGACACACCCTCTCACTCACTCTCTCTCTCAAATAAATAAACTATTTTAAGAAGATATATTAAAAATATTTTTAAAGTGCTGCACAGAATCCTTTACAAAAATTTTCATGTGTGTGTGTGTGTGTGTGTGTGTGTGTGTGTGTGTGTGGTTTTTTTTTTTTTTTCAATATTAAGGTTAACATCAATCGACAGTCTGAATGATCAGTTTGGTAGGCACTCGTCTTTCAATTTGTATTTTATATATCCTTTGAACTATTTTTCTGTTATTATAGAGTAAGCAAGGTTACTCTGCCTATGCTGAGACTCTTTGATTTTGAAAGAAAAGTCCTTTGAGGGAAGAAATAAAGCTACCTTCCATCAGGCTGACCACAGTCTTCATCACCATGGGAATTGGGAGTTGCTGTTTTCTCTCTCTCTCTCTCTCTCTCTCTCTCTCTTGTGTTTAGTTTTAATAATACTATTTTTGGAAGATCTTTATTTTTCTCCTAAAGTTATTATATAGAAAGATAGGGGCTGCAGTTTAATCTATTATATGAATAAATGTTTACAAGTAGTTCACTTAGCTGTTGTAATCTGCCTTGTTGTGCACTTAAGGTACTTTAAAAACAGTTAGAAATTCTGTCTCTTGGTTTCTACAGAATGGATTTGTAAGTTGCTATATTTAAATATTTTCAGGAGTTTTTCCATTAAGAATTTATGTGACATACTCCTTCACAAAGCACAGTGTAAAATGTACAAGTCAGTTAGACATATGAAAACCTGGACAGAAAAACCCATCAAGTGGTAGGTTTTCATTTGCCAGTAGGTTACTTTGCATATGGCAAAGCTGAATGTTCCTTCATTCCACTACCAATTTTAGTGCATATACAGCTCCAGATTTAATTTTTCTTTCAAGAAAACCAGGTCCTGTGAACCCAGGAAAGGATTCCAGATTAATTATTTTCTATTTCTTTCTTTATAAAGCAGACAAAACAATTTCTGGCCCCTGGGTTGTTGTTTGAGACAAGGGTCTTGCTCTGTGACCCAGGCAGCCCTTGAACTCATGATCCATTTGTCTTTGTTTCTTGGCTTTGGCTTCTGAATTTTGAAACCTGAAAAATCATTCACCACTTAAGGCCAAACCTTCTAAAATCACATTTTAACCTAGAGCAAATGCCTTTTCCATTCATAATCCTTTGAAATTAAAGTTTCAAATAGACGTTTCCAGACAGCCTTGAAGAAAGCCATGTAAACACGTGTCCCTAAAGCACATTAAATTATATAATTCACCACCATGTACACACAGTATTTGCCACAGGGGGAAAAGAATTTGTCTTAACCCTTGAGTAGACTAGCTGCTTGGGGTGCGGGGGTGTGGGGGGTAAGGATGACAGGTGAGCTGCCTGGAGGGTACTGGAGCTGGAGCTGGAGGGGTGTAGTGTTTGAGGGTGGAGGGAGCTCCCACTCTGAGCTCGGGGTGGCTGGTTCATTCTTTTTAGCCCTGGCTATAAAGTGATTTATGGGAACTGTTTGGGCCATACATCACTTTCCTGGTTGGCTTTGTTGACACCCTGTCACATTCTTGTGGGCTTGAGGAATTCATTGCTCTTGTTTGAACTGATAAGAACAAAAAAAAAAAAAAAAAAAAAAGGAAGAAAGAAAAATAGGAGAGAGAAAGAGAGTGGGAAGAGAAATTTAAAGAAAAGTTTTTTTTTTTTTTTTTCCTTGAGCCACGAAAAAGGCAAGAGCTGGGACATTAGCAGAACCTAGGAATGCTGTTTCTCCCAATAGTCCTGTCTTTGCACCTGCTGGGTCAAGCAGCAGGAAGCCTGATCTCAGGCTGTGCTGTCTAAAGCTTTGTTTGCCCTCTGGAAGCAGTTTCCTGGCTGGGAGCTGTTTCTTTTTGCTGGGAGGTGCTCCGGAGTGGACTTGTGGAGTGGTCCAGAGGGAGTGGGGTTCATTCAAAAAGTGGCAGAGAAGAGATTCCAACAGAAGGTCAAATGACACTGGTCACTGGAAGCAAGTAAAATGCATAGTGACTTTTGATGTGACCCGGTCTCTTGTAAGTTCACTGTGCTGTTCAGCGTGCTGTTTGGGCATGGTGCCACATTGACCTCTCCCCTTTAATGAGTAGTGCCCCATGCTTCACTTCGTATATTGGCAGCCTGCGTGCAGAGGCTGGCATTTGAGCCCCCGTGCTTTGAAGACAGGAAAATAATGTTTTGGCTTTGGAAATTCATACAGTCACAGTCCAAAAGTTTGTACAGTGTATGCACCAGGTATTATCTCCCACTTCAACAGAGCAACTGTTTGGCCTGCCTGGCTTTTTAGATCTCTTCTCTGATATCATTACTTAAAAATATGAATTATACTGTTTTTTATCCAAGAAAAGTAACAGGTCAAATCATATGTGTCAAATCATGGAATTATGAATATTCATACTTCCATTTGTGAAAAACATATGTTTTCTTTAAGAGCAGCCAAACAAATATTCTACTTATATTCTCTGTCATCATGCTCCTACTGATTGGAAGGCACATCTGTGTTCCAGCCAGTAGCAAGGTGTTTGGGGAGGTGCACCCTTTTGTGTTACACCGTTCACAAGTTCATGTGTAAGGCCATCATGTGTAAGGCCATAAATCACTTTACCTGGAAGTAGCCCTCACACATTCCCACTGTGGACCTCATTTTGAACTACAGCCATTGCAAATTGTTTTCAGTCTTCTCAAAAATGTTCTCTGCAATAGCATTCTTCCAGAATGTGTACGGGTAAACTTATTCTTCTTCTTAATTTACAAAGTCTTTGCTGTGCTGTAAACAAGGGATGCATGAAGAGCTGCCAAGGTAGGTGGCTAGGTTCCAGAGCAGACATCTCGGTGATTCTAAATGCAAATGAAAGTGACTTAATAAACGTGCAGTAGTAAAGCTTGCAGGATTAAAGTAAGAGGCAACTTTTTGGAAAACTCTTTTTTATTTGCTCCCTTATCAAGTGATATTTTGACTAAATATATATATGTAAATATACATATATGTAATGCTGTAAATAATATTAGTATATCAATATTTTTAATTCGTATCCATTTTTTAAAAGTCTATGAACCCAGTTTCTTGGCAAGTCTGACTGGCCGCCAGCTCTGCTTTTGTGTTTTCTTTGCTTGGAATCTCCTCTGGTTTCCAGAAGTTGGTTTATTGACTGTGTTTCACTGCTCTCTGCTGGAGAAGCCCAAAGGCAACCCAGGCATCTGGGAGACCATGCTCAAGGAGCACAGGTATGATGGCTCTGATGATAAACTCCTGGTCTCTGGAATTAAACTCAATGCAAGACGTATTCATGTTAGCCATAGGTCACAAATTACTAGCCATGTTGGACAGGCTAGAAATGGGTTTTCCAGAGAGGAGGATGGGTAAGATTAAAATGTAACACCAAACAAACTCCAATTTCTTACTTTAAGTGTTGCCCTCTATAAAGATGTCTATATAATTAATGGTGCTTGAACCTGTGGAGGTTCTCAAGTTATTTTTTTAGGCTTTCATATTTGATACCCATAGGTATACTTTATTGTGATGCACATTTTCAATCGCATCTCACAGTGCAAAAGAAAAAAAATAAAGCTCTTTTGACAGAATGGTATCAAGTTTGAAAGCAAAAAACGAAGTCTTTTTTTTTTCTTTCTTTCTATACTTCTGCAGTATGTGAATAGCTGGAGGAAAAGGATCAAGAACAATTTAGCCACTAAACAGAAAGTATGTTAGGACATCTTCCCCACAAACTGTTCTAAGCAGAAATAAATGAAAATTTAGACCTTCATTTTCATCAATATAAAATTGTACTAGAAATTCTCAAGTTTGAGACAATAGTTCAAATGCAAGACTAGCAAGTGCTTTAGATATATGTTAAGCATGCATATATGTATATGTTCACATGTGTTTATACAAGCACACATATATCATAGACAGATGTGTATATATATGTATATATATATATATATATATATATATATATATATATATATATGTTTTGGTGGGAACAGGAAGTGAAGATACAAATTTCACACATCTCTAAAGTGTTTAATGTTCTTTTCAGTATAGCATTTTCCAACTTAAAAACAACTTGATGAATAGACATCATGAAAAACCAGCCCCACAGCAGCATTAAAATGCTGTGCTATGCTCCAGTATTCTAAGTGAATTATTGCTGTGCTGTCAAAGAAAACAAAAACATTTGGGAAGGACTGTTTATTTTACAGTGGTTGACCAAAAGTATGCAGTGGTTATAAAAAAGAAATGTAGACAGCTAAGGCTGAGAGGTGCCACTTGCACATCCCGAAATCCATTCACAAACCTTTGACAACGTCTTGATCACTGGAGATAATATCAGAGGCAAAAGCATTTTCCAAGGGGGGGAAACTATCCTAGCACTTCCAAGGCATTTCAGTTCAAAGCAAATTAATAAAACCTCTGGCCACCACCCCACATCCCTGGCAACTCTCTGCTCACTCCTGGAGCTCAGTGATAGGGGTTTTGTTTGTTTGTTTTGTCCAAGAAGAGCTAGGGAAAGTGCAGAAAATATGGTTATCATAATGTGGTACTTTGGTACTACAAAGCATGTGTGGCCCTTAGTATTTAAAGATTAAACAAAAATCTTCCATTTACAAGGGTTGAATAAACATTTCATCTTACCTCTAGATGGGAAATTAGAGGTGCCTAGTACAGTCCCTTCATATTAAGATTGTAAGATGGACGAGGTTTTGTGAAGATCGCAGACATGGGTGGTACGAAAGGATAAGCCAGAATAGAAAACTGGTGTGTGTTTGTGGTTGTGGTGTGTTTGTGTGAGAACCAGAAACAATCTCACTGGGGTTTCCAGGTGAATTTGTAATATGTAATGAGAACTTCTCATTGGCGAAGAGATCATTGATCTATGAACTATGAGATTTTGGCTAAGGTTTCTTTTACTTAGCGAAAATCCCTGCGTTGGGATCCACTTAACTTTCTGATGGCTGTTTCTTGAAGGGTGAAAAAGTGAGACAATGATGTGTCTAGCCTGACCTAATTCCATAAAAACACCCAGTAAATGTTGATTGACAGTATTCATTTAAAGAAATGCACCAACTTCCCTTTCTTTCAGTGCAAACACAGCTTGTTTCCTAGTAGGTGTGTAAGTGTGAGAATGTACCAAGTCTTAGCCTCAGGGTTGCTAGGACAACGGATCACCCACCTATGTTGAAGATGCCATGGGCATCCTTCTACCCTTAGGAAATGTAACAAGGGAAAGAAGGTGACTGCAAGGAAAAGTGGCCTGTGGGCCAGTACCTCTGCCGCTCCTCCTCGGCCCCGAGGGTCTCCAGGACCTGAGTATGCTCTATTAGACAGTTCAGTTGTTTGTGTCTCCTGAATGACACAGCATGGGATATTTTTCAGATGCAGCATCTGCCTTCTCTCTGTAACAGCCTTGGCTTAATCACGTGCTTGCTGGCCTGGCTGGGATATGTAAATAAGACTGGGCTTAAAAAAAAAAAGAAAAGAAAAAAAAGAAACACTTAAAGGATTATGAAGCAATCTTGCTTAATAGTAGCGAAACAAAACAAAACACCACTCCAGCAAATCCTCCAGTGTGCTACTACATAGGGGGAAGATCCAGTTATGACTGGAACTGTCCTGGCCCCAGTATTGTCCTAGGCCCAGAGGGAGAGGCCAGGGGAGAGGGAGATGGGGGAAACAGGAAAGGTTGGAGGAGGCTTGAGTCGGAGGCTGTGCCTGCGGTGACTGGTGACCCCGCTCCCCCCACCCCTGCAGCACAGCTCCCTTCCTTGACGATGCTAAGAAGAAGCAGCACGCTGATACAAGGTGCCTGCTAATCACAGGACCAACCTGGCAGCTTGGGCACAGTGTGACTGACACATGCCCTTCACCACCCACCCTGCGCTGTGCTGGCCCGAGGGAGCCCCTGGCGGGTCTCCTGCTGCAGCAGGCACGGAGGTCCAGACTGAGGGGTTTTGACGTGGCGTTTGGAGTTCAGTGTCTCCTGTCCTTGGGCGGTCAGCTCCTGGCATGGGACCACAGAGCATTCATTACCTCTGAGGAGTCTCCACCAAAGCAGTCTGCCCTGGCCGGAGGGAAGAGAAAGGAGCCTTTGCCAATGCGCTGGGCAGAAGGCGAGGTCCTGCATGCCTGCCTTTCGGGGGCTCCCGGGAGAACCCTGCTGCTATTTCTGCCAGTTGGCTTCTGCCCACCTTTTCTGTTTCATACTGAAGCAGCCAGGAACACAGGGAAGGAGGAAGCCTGGGTTGGGTCTCGCCTGGGCTCCGCCAGCACTGCTGCCAAGGCTGTATCTGTATGAGGTCCAGCAGCAAAAACAAAGCAGGGCAGAGCCAGGGGAGGCTGCGAGCAGCTGAGCATGGAAACAAAGCAGCTCTCCCAGGGCAGCAGCTGCAGCAGGCACAAGATGCGGGTCTGGATGGGAACCTGGAGCAGGCCTGCATTCTAGCAAGGTTGGGAAACTGAGACCTGGAGAGGATGTGACTCGTGTGGGCAGTGGCCCAAGCATAAGTGGATATGATGTCTCCTGATGGTCCGTCTTTGCTGCTATTTGGTTTTAATAGCTGTGCTACTGAATCAGTAACCTTGAACACGTCACTTAATCCATCTGGCCTCTGTTATCCCATCTGTAAAATGGGGATTCCAGTCATGCCTCAAAGAATTGTGAGAATTCAAGTAGAATGTGTAAACAAAACACTTGGCACAATGCCCAGGAGAGTAAACCCTCAGACAATGTCGCCTGGTCTCATTTGAACCAGAATTTGAGATGTAAGTGAAATGGGAAAGCTAGGGAATTGTTACTAAGTACCTCATCTGTTAGGAACATGTTTTCTAAGATAGACCAAGGCACATACTTGAATTCAAATGGCTAGGGAGTCCCTCAACCAGTGAAGCTCTTGGCAATCAAACAGGAGGATTAGTTTAGATGCCCAAAGCATGTAAAAGCAGAGTGAGGCAATGCAAACCTGTAATCTAGGCTCTGGGTAGGTGGAGACAGGAGAATTCCTCACCCCACCCCTGAGTGACTGGCTAGCAGGTCTACCCCAATCAGTGAGCTCTGGATCCAATGAGAGACCATGTCTCAAACAAGTAAGGTGGAGAACCACTGAGGAAGACACCTGACACTGAACTCTGACCTGCATGTGCATGCTCACACATGTGCACAAGCACACACACACCCGCTTGTGCACCCACACTCATGTGAACAAACATGCACACATACCACACATACACATGTGAAAAAAATCAGATGATGTAATTTTGTTTAGTTGTGATGTCAGAATGTTAAATCAAATGTCATATCGTTAAGAGCCCAGCCTGAGGTAGGACGAAGCAAGTCTGTTCAGACCTGCTGAATCCGTGTATCTGCCCCTTGTGAGTGTGCATATGAATCTTCCCACAGGGTTTAAGCAGTTCATTCTCAAAGAGGTGTTCTAATGGAAAACACTTCCCAGCACAGAAGAATTGTTCTAGGGGAGAAAGAAGAGAGGGTGCTGAGAGTATGCCCTGTTAGGAGAAAACACTATCACTAGGTTATATTGCATCTGTGCATGTGATAAGGAGCTCAATGAAAACAATGTATAACAGCACTTTTTCTAACTGAGTTCCACCTCCTCTGTTTCAATAGACACTTACTAGTGGTGAATCACTAAATAATGATAGCTGTAGCAGCAACAATGAGCATTTTACTCAGCTCTTACTGGACATTGGATATTGCACAAAGTACTCTACATGATATCTCACTAAACTTTCACAGTAACCCAGTGAAATATTCTCCTATTTTTGTGATGAGCAAAGTAGAGTTTAAAGAAGTTATGTGACTTACTGGTCCTTAATAAAGTGCTCTTAGCCACTGTGTTATGTCCTGGTTTCCCCTTAAAATCAGCCTTAGTCCTAAACTAAATTTGGGTTCACCTCTGTGCTTTGCTGCTTTTTCACTTGTAAATTAAAGGTAAGGCTGCATTATTGCCAAGGCTATTTCTTTCAAAGTTTAAAATTCATCCAGAAAGGTAAAGTTAACAACCAATGCCCTCACTTTCCAAGTACAATCTGCTTTACTAAAAATCAGTAAACCAGTTGTCCTTTTCACAGGCATAAATTGTTTAGAGCAGAGCATTCAGGAAGGGACTGAAAACTGGGGGTAGTCATTGCCTGCGTTGTTTTCATGCGCATGCCTAGTGGCTATTGGTAAACTGTTAACATTTTGGCTGATAATGAGTGATTGATACTAATTTACAAGTGTATCTCTTTTTGCTGTCAATGATGAATCTTAAACTGTTCCTAAGGGAGGTTGTGATTTCAGGTCTGCAAATGGGTGACCTCAAGGTAAGCACTCTGAACTGCTTAGCATTAACTGAAATTCTCTATCACAATTTTTCATGGACTAGTGGAATTATGCTTCTAAATTCTTTAGCATCTTAATATTTTTAGTATCACTGAAACTGTTTGATTGGACTCATTTAGATGAATACGAGCTTGTAATCTTGACCTGTATGACCTTGAACAAGTTTCTCCATCTCTCTGGGCTCTGTTGCTTCAGCCACAAAACATAACTGGTAATACCATTCGTATATCACCATCATGGTTTGCTGGGACCATAACCTGAGTTGATTATGTAAAGTGCTTTAAATTTCACCTGGCACATTTACCATGTAGGTGCTAATTAAAAGTATTAATCACTTGTGATTTCCAAAGTGGAATTTTCTTATAATGGTATAAAATACATACTAAAATCATAATAAGCTTCCCAACAGTTTTATTTTAGTTGCTACTCAGTTGTATAATTCACCTCCTACTTTATAACTAGTGTATGTAAATTATTCTTACATAGACAGACAGCCTTTTCCTTTAAGAAATTTGTGTGTCCTAGCAGTATAGCAAATGGCTTTTGTTTTTTCTTGTTTCTTGTTTATTACTTAGAATTTCATCTAGAGAACCTTTTAATTTTGAACTGTTATATACAGTGGTTCATATTGCATTCTTTGAACTTATTTACTCTGAACTACAATTACATTAGGTAGAATTTCTTCTCAGGTTTTCTTTTTTGGTGCCCAAGTCTCAGAGAAACATGTGCCCAGCTGGCTCTGCTCATGATAAATAGTGGGGTTTTAAGTGACACCACGAGATACATATTTCTGAGATACAAAAGCTTGTTGTTATGTTCTTTTGGCTGGAGAAGACACTTCTTCCTGGGAATTGTAACCACAGAATGCTGAGTCTGAGTCTTATTAATAACCTTGTAGATTGAAAACAAAATGTTTTTCCTCTAGGTTTTTGTTCTCTTCCATTTGGCAAACCCAGTGATTTGCCACATGAGCTAATGTGTGTCTCATTCGCTTATTTTCTTGTGCACTCACAGCTCTGGTGACATCATCTGGAATGTGTACAATCCCTGGGAATAAATAACACACTAGAAAAATAGCTTGTCTTGCAGCAATAGGATTGCTTATGCACCTTACAACACACACAATCTCCCAGCAAATTTTTAGAAAAAAAAATATATATGTAAGGCACATTACCCTTCCCATAGTTCCTACTTTGAAAAGTGATAAAAATGATGAGACAAAAGCTATAGATAATTACTCTGATTGGGAAGTTAAATTTCTAGATTGAATCAAAAGAAAGATATTATATATATATATATATATATATTCTATTTTCTCCACTCTTAAAATGGTCCCTGAGTCAGTGGTGCACAGTTTTAAGAGGTTGAGATATTGAACAGAATTGCAAGGGGCCTGTTCCCAGAATGCTCTCCATCTGACACTCCATACAGTTAAAGCCTCTCAGGCCCCTAGGTCTCTCCTTCTAGTGGGGAGCTTTTGATCCATCTTGCTTGCAGAGCATGACCAAGCCCGGCACACCACTGAATTCAAGGTTTCTCAACCCACTGGCCAAGACCCAATCTTCATTCTGCATTATTATGAACACACTCATGGTTTTTGAAGGCATAGTCCACTGAATTCCTCGTTTCTTGTTTTATTCATGGTCTTCCCAGTGCTCCTTAATAAGTAAGCAGGGCTCTCTTGACTACAGATTATGGAATTCTTGGGCTGCTTAGTGACTTTAAGGTCATTTAGAAAGTGATGCGTATTTCCCTTGGGTAGGGATTGTTGAAGGCCAGTGTCTTCAACTCTATTTATTTGCCAATTTAAATGATGCTTTTCCTAGAAGCAGTTCACTCTATCAATAGACCTTGGAGCAATGGTTCATATTTAATCTGGAATTTCAGAAATGGAAGAGTTTGATGACTTATTCTAACACCAGTTCAGGGAAGGCAATGCAAACTTTATCTTCCTTGTTCTTTCTTTTAAAGTTGTCATGCCACCGAACTATATGGAACATGATGAAGAAAAATTCTTTTAGAATACTTAGAATTTGTAAAATTTTTAAAACTGTAAACAACAATAGTTCTTGATGCTTAATAGCAAGGTAAATAGTAAAGATTCTTTGCAGTTTGATCACTAGCATAGCTACAATAAAGTATCTGTAGCCTTTCCAGGTCAGCCTGGGCTAGAGTGAGACCCTACCTCGAAAAACCAAAAAAAAAAAAAAAAAAAAAAAAAAAAGTATCTGTAGCTGATATAGGCTAGCATAATAAGCTTTTATTATTTCTTTGTTTTTAAGACCAAAACATTTGAGTTTATTATTCTAGTTGTTCTTGCCATGCATTCAACCCCAACACATTAATGCACCTTTTGAGCTACCCTATTAGGCTTTTGTTAGTGTTTCCTTTCGGAGTCTCTCATTTTCACAGATACACATGTGCATGCACACTTTAGTGTTCCTATGGTTATTGCTGTTTTTCCCACAGCATTTCCTGAGACATAGGAGGTAGTTTGTGAGTTGGGGGGGGGCATTGTGTCATATATATTAAAATCTTTGAATAAAACTTTATACCTTTGACTTATTAGCCTATAACATGCTACCTCTACAAGGCAGATGACACAGAGACACAGGGACACCTTTCCCTTCTGGATGGGACACCCAGGGCACACAATCACTTTATCACTGAGTTGAGTCTCCAACCTTCCTTTCATATTTTTTTTCTTTTGTTTAATTGTTTTTTGTTTAAATTTGAAACAAGGTCTCACTAAGTTCCAAGGTGGGCCTTGAACTTGTGATCTTCCTGCCTAAATCTCCTGATTATAAGCCTGGTTTACCAGGCTTGGCATTTATCAACTTCTGCGTTCTAAAACATATTAATTGCATAAACCATAGTATACTGGTAGATATTTTAAGATTTCTTTCATTTGAAATTTTGTAAGACTGGTATAATTAATATAGGATTATTATCTTTCTGTTTTCCTTCTCAAATCTTTATAAAGAAAAATGGCTTATTTTAAAATATTCAATTTATTTATTTGAGAAAGAGAGAAAGAAGCAGAGAAAGAGAGAGGGGGAGAGAATAAGGATGCCAGGGCCTCTAGCCACTGCAAAACAAACTCCAGACACATGGGCCACCCCATACATCTGGCTTATGTGGGTACTAGGGTGCATCTGGCTTATGTGAATACTGGGTAATCAAACCTGTGTCCTTAGGCTTTGCAGGCAAGTACCTTAACTGCAAAGCCATCTGTCCAGCCCAAGAAATGACTTCTTTTTGTTACAAATCAAACAAACCTCAGTGTCCCACAGCTTCCAGTGTAATGTGACATTTGTTCTTCCACATTCCCAACAAAGTGACCTTGTCCCTGAACTAATGATTTTGAGGCAGGCTCTAAAGCTCCACAGATGACCTTCTATAACACATACATAGAGCAAATGCATATCTCGGAAATAAATATGCATATGTATGTAGATAAAGCAGGTTAATGGTGTACACTTAGTTTGTTTCCATTCTAATAATGCCAAGTGAAAATGGTGCAAGAGGCCAATGAGATATCAGACAGAGTATAGCAGCTTTCCAAAATGGTGAATGAATTGAGCTATAATTTTAGAGGTAGGTCAGTAGTTGTTGACAAATGTTAGTTGGAGAGTGGACTAGGTCATGGGAAAGTATGTTACAGGATTGTTATGAGAATCATGTTTCCTTCTTGAAATAACTCCATGAGGTAAACATCACGATCATCCTCATTTTACTGATGAAAAAAGCAAAACACTTGGAGATACAATAACGTGTGAGAGAAGTGAACAGCTGGTAAGTGAGGGCCAGGCAGGGCCGCTTGCTCTCAGACATCCGAGTTTACCCTGTTTTCATGTCCTTGCTCACTTATGTGGCAGGCCGTTCTGAAAAGAGTTCTGTCACATTCTGTAAAGAAACCTCGTTATCTTTCCCATTCATTCTTACCCACATTTATTATGCCATAATTACTAAAATAAGGGTCCACGAGACAGCAACATCATCAGTATCACCATCTCTTAAAGAGTAAAATCACAAACTTAAAAAAAATCATATTATTATATTATCAGCAAAAAGAACTAAGCAAAACAAAGTCCTACATTTATTATAGTACCAAGTGAATAGACAATTACTTAAGTGATTAACTTAAAATACTGTATTATCCCAATAATCTCAGCACAGGACTTGAGACATAGTTACTGGACAGTGTATGCTTGCTGACTGAATGGTGGAGGGGGTAAACTAATAGGTCATGGCTTGAGTCCTTTCAAAGCCCTGCTTCGTCTTTCATAAATCTATCCTTGGGAATTGAGCAATGGAAAGAAGAGCCAAGCTCCTATCTCGTATTGTTCTAAATGTTACATTTCTGTCACTTTGGGTAAGATTTGAATCCTTGAGGCTGGGGAGGTAGCACAATGGGTAAAACGCTTGGTGTACAAGCATGGGGAACTGAATTTGGATTCTCAGCATCCACATAAAAAGTTGGATGTAAAAGGTTGCATGCAGGGCTAGACAGATGGCTTAACAGTTAAGGTGCTTGCCTGAAAAGCCTGACGACCCAGTTTAATTCCCTAGTACCCATGTAAAGCCAGATGCATGGTGGTGCAAGTATCCTTTTGTTTTCAGTGGCTGGAGGCCCTGGTACATCCATTACCCTCCCCTCTTCTTGCAAATAAATAAATATACTTTTAAAAAATTAAAAAGCTGCATGTGCCTATCTATAATCCCAGCCCTTGGGTAATGGAGACAGGAGAATCCCTGGACTTGCTTGCTGGTCAGCTTGTCTGTCTGAGCCAAGGAACTCTGGGCTCAGTGAGAGATCATAGCTTGAGTAAATAAGGTGGAGAGCAATAGAAGAATACACTGGACATTGATCTCTAGCACACACACACACAGAGACATGCACACACACACCTGAGCACACAGAGGTGTGTGCACACACCATACAAGCATGCATATATACATATACAGACATAAACAAACATATATATATATATGTGTGTGTGTGTGTGTGTGTGTGTGTGTGTGTGTATAAATTTGGCAGCCAATCACACCAGTCTCACACTAGGCACACATGACACAAGCATCATCTCTACCTACCTCCAAGCAAGATTTTGCTTTCAGGATGACAAGAACTCCGCAATGCTGTTTTCCTTAGGTTAGGTTGAGATTTTAAACAGGTTTGTTTTATTGCTTCTTCTATGTCTTCTTCCACATATATTGAGCCTGGCACTCTTTCCTTATCCATTCATGGGAACCATTGTCTTTCTGATGTAAACACTGTTTTGATGCCAAACTCTTGTACCTAACAGACCATTTAGGAAGACTGGGATAAACACACTTCTTGGTTTCATGATCCATTTCTGCCTCTTAGGGGCCAGACAGTGCTAGGCTTACAGACGATTGAGCCAGAAAACTGGCAAGTCAATTAATCTGTGGTTAACTAAGGCAATAAAGGAGCATGAAGGAAATGCAATTGTAAGTAGGGGATAAACTCCGAGTGGCTCTATCAGTAGTGATTCATGATGTTGAACTACAATAATATTTTTCTCTGTACACTTTCCCAGTTCCCATTGCGATCCTGGTGTAGCATTTGGGAGGATGCTTAGGCATGAGACTGGCTCTGTGGTGAAGCTTGTGACTCTAAGACTGTTAATCTGGCTGACAAATACTTCCATATGTTTGTCCTGTTGAAAGTGGTCTTATGGACATGTAGGGGATCTTGTTAGTTCAAAGAACAGCTTAAGTATGAAGAAGACAGGAGAGAAGTGGTTTTCTGACTTTTCCAAGTTTAAGCTGATGAGTCACCTAGCAGATTGAGAGACAGGGACCCTAGCTTGACTGCCAGTCATGCTGTGCCTGCAACAGGTCACTTAACTAAAGACCATAACCTTCAGTGTCCTCACCTATCATGCCAGCAATCCTTTGTTAGGAGATTTAGATGACAGCCTGAATTTCAAGAACTGAATCCCATGTCAGCACAACAGAGAATACCTTCCCCAAACACTACTTCTTTTCTGTGTCTTTCATCCTTTCTTCCGCAGTCTGTCTCTTCCACCTCTCAGCTGACTTTTGTCCTCTGATGCCCGCTTCATCAAATCAGCAATTAGAGTGTTTACAATACTTGCGCCTTCTTGCCGCTTCTCCTTGCTGGTGAATCTGGACCAGGGAGCTCTGCCTCTCCACCAATACTCGTGATGATGGTGTTGGCCAGGGGACAAAAGCTGCTGGCAGAGACCTAAGAGGGAATGCGCTGTGGTAGCAGCATGAAAGAATTTGGCAAGGGGATGTTCGTCACATGATGGTGATTCATACTGTACTCTTGAAATGTGGCAGGAGGGGTGGAGGAGGCTTTTAATGCCAGCACACAGAGAGCTGAGACACTCATTTTCAAACATCACATTCTTTTTATAGTACAGGCATGCCTCACAGGAAAAATATTGAACTTGGCCTGCCAGCACCACAAGAGTTGTCCCAACTGTGATTTTATTGCTTGAGTCACTCCCTGAATCAGATACTAGCTGCACGGAGGAAGTCTTCTATTAGAGATGCTTCGAAGCTGTGTTTTTAATTAATTAACACCAACTCTGAGCTGGTTTTTCATTTACTGCTAACTGACTGCCCCCCCCCCCCACACACACACACTTGGCTTGCCTGAAACTTTTAAGACATTTCCTTCAGGTCTCAGCTGGATCATTTTTAAGTGTCTTGGTGAATGAGTTATCTGTGGCGGGTGAACAAAGCAAAGGGGCCCTTCAAAGTGGAATCTGTCATCTTGGGGTGAATCTGATGCCTGAGACAGCATCATTTGGGACAGGGTCTCTAAGAGTCTGGCATAGAGCTGTTTGATCCCTTCAACAGTCCTCAATCCATTCATCCTGTTGTTAAAACTTAAAACTGGAACTGGCCAGCTGTTAGGAAAAGTCCTCAGTTTTATTTCAACCAAATGGTGCTGCCTCCTGGGGCTGGAAGGAGATTGACTTCAAGCACAATTATAAATGTGTAGCTCTTTCTGACTGGCGGAAACCTACAAAATGGCCTTGATTCACAAGGCCCCTTTGGCTCAAAGGCTCTCTGCTTCCCGCGTGTCATAAATCAGTATCTGCATCAAAAAGTGTAAAGACTGCAGTGTATGGAAGGCCCTTCTTCCTCTGCGAGTGTGTCTATGACAGATTTATACTGATGGCTGCCCCACACTCCCGTCACAGACTCCTATTATAGTCATACCCCACTGACTCAGGCCCGATTTCCTGTTGAAGGTGAGGCAGGGTCCTGAATGAAGGAGGGTGAAATTACATCTCCACTCTTTAATTGCTGTTAATACAGGGAGACCTTCAAGGGCCATAGCAAGACCCTCTTTGTTCATAGCAACACCTACTGTCTCTTCACAAGATGCAGTTGCAGCTGCAGCCCCAAGCATTCAGTTTCATGATGAGACCTGCCATGACAGGGAGCCCCACAATTCAACACTGTAAGAGAAGAGGCCAAAAATGCAAATGCATTTGTGAAGAACAGAGAGATACCTTCTCTGGTGATGGATTTTTTTTTCTATGTGACTTGTACTGAGAGTACAAGTCTAACATGTTGAAAAATAATCTTCCAAGGAAAGGTAGCATTAAATCCATTTAAATATTTGTAAAGTAGGAATTGTTTTCCAAACTCCTTCCTTGTTTGAGACTTTCATTCTTAACATATGTGGCAGTGTCAAAAAGCCGGGTATGGTGGCCCACACCTTTAATCTCAGCACTCAAAAGGCAGAGGTAGGAGGATAGCTATGAGTTCAAGGCCTCCCTGAGACTACATAGTGAATTCCAGGTCAGCCTAGGCCAGAGTGAGACCCTACCTTAAACAAACAAACAAACAAACACAGAAAAGAAAAGAACCAGAAACAAAACAAAACAAAAAGCAGTGTGTCCTAAGAACCTTCTCTTTGACGTTTTCCCTCATGGTTAGAACTGTTCCAGAAGTCACCAACAAGTGAGTGTCAAATCACCACTTTCCCAAGAGTTAAGTGACCAAAGTTATTGGTCTAATTTGGATTTGAAAACTGAAACAGAAATATGTCAGGATAGCTGAATGTTTAAAAAGGAAAGATGGCCCCTTGACTTTCCACACCCACGCTTCTTTCCTCACAGGGTAGTAATTCTGGCTCCTTATATTCTTTATTGCTAAGAGTGTGCAAAAATGTCACTAGCTGAAGTATAGTGCCTGTGATGATTTCAAATCGACTATTTAAAGGATCATAATACTTTAAAAGTATTATAAAAGAGTGATATCAAAGTCAAAAAACTTACATAACTCATGATTGGTATTATGCTTTTGAAGTTTTACAATTCTTTTATATCTTCTGTTGTCAAGCTTAATGTGAACATGGTTATATGCCTCTAGTGTTTATATTATATTCACTGCGTTGATTTTAACATGCTAAGGATTCCGGTTTAAATAGGAAATCACATTGCTGTTTGAAAGTTTTAGTTTTAAAACTTTTACCATCTGCTAGGTTAGGGAGAGAGGACCTGGTAAATGAAATTGTGTAGATGTGTGTGGTTTATTTTATTGGCACTGCATATTTCTTTGATGATCCATTTTCCAAGGCTCGTTCTTATCTTTTAGAAGATGTTTTCAGGATTTATGCCTTTGGCAAGATTTCAGAGAGCTCCACAGTGGTGGAGAGGTACTCTCCATTTATGGGGAATCCTGAATCAGGGTCATTCAAAGCATTTGTTTCATTCGGTGCTTAAATTTATTTCTGCTCTGGACATTTCTTTCAAATGGATTTTTTTATATTTGCAAAACTAAGGGTATTATTCAAAAGCACTCTAATAATAAAATATTTTTGGTACAGACATAGGAAGAAATTTACAAAATGCATCAGGAAAGTCTGTCAATTGTTTTTTAAGCCATCATATATGCTGAGAAAGTATTGTATTCATTAGTGTTTGCAAAACTATATATTTAATGATGCAAAAGCAAAATTGACCTCTCCTTTTTGGTACACAGATGCATAAACTTTATGGGAGTACACCCCCAGGTAGAAGCTTATTGGAGTAACTCTTAGAAAGGGCAAGGTTGGCCGTAAACAGTGGTGCAATAACCCCACAATTATGTATGCTCAATTATTTGGAAGGGAAGTCTGGGAGCATGTTTTATATGGTTATATGGCCAAACATGAAGTGAGTACAGAGAAGCATAGTACAGAGGTTTGCATTTGTTGTGTATACCCTAAATAGCATCCCGCCACAGCTCAGCTGTGTAATGCAAGTCCACTGGTACCTGTAAAATAGCATTTAAAACAAATAGTAAAATGAACAACATTTGCAAAGCAATAAAGACACCACCTTTGCAACCACTTTACTACAGTTTTGAAAAATGTTAGTGAATAGCTCTCCAAAGATGCAAATAAATAATATTTTATTAGATTTCAGCCCAGGAGAAAGGGGAGGAAAACCTTCAACTAGAATTACATGATTATTACTTTGCTTCTCCCTCAACCCAGCAAACATTAAAATGGAACATAAAATAAGTCTATAACAAGATTTATGGGGAAAAGTATTACACTTAGGGGCACATTGTGCAGGAAAGTCATTAAAATTGTTTGGGCCTAGGAAGGGGGGAGGTTCTTTTGAGAAAAATGAGAAACTCAGATGTATGGAATGCCTTGGTGAGGATTGTGAGGACTGCCTAAGTTTGTAGGTTGAGAAAAATAATTTAAAGCACATTGTAACTTAAAGTTCTGGCTCATCCTCTATTATACCAGTTTCTTTCCACCAAACAAAAGTAGAAGATTTTGTTTTGTCTGAGAAAGCATACTAAAAATGAGGCATAATAGTGCTGTATCAGACTTAGGCTATTGTATGGTTAAAGCAATACAGGCATGTTATATTTGCCTTATGTTAGGGGCATCAATAGACATCACTCTTACTACAGATGTCAATTCAAGCATGGCTTACTGATTGATGTCTAGAGTCCTTGCCTTTCTTTCTTCATCATGTTTTAGTCTTCCTGATAGATTCTCTTTCTGGTTAGTTGTACACATGTGTAGACCATAGTGATAGCTCAATGTATTCTTTACTCCTCACTCTGATCTAAAAATGGTTAACACAGTATACTTCTTGCCTCTACTTTCACATTATACTGAATCCAAGTTTATTCTGTCAGTAAAGTTGAGATTGTGAGTGTGTGTGTGTATGTGTGTGGTATTCCTATCTGTAAAGCTTTAACTCTAGTTTACTGTTTAACCAGGAAACTCAGCAGGACAAAGGAGATCTCACAGAAACTATATTCCATCTGAAAATCGCCAAGGTTATGTTATAAAATGGTGGTTTGGGCAGAACTTCTGTCATTCATCTTTATCAGAGTAATAGGGGTTTTTTTTGGGGGGGGGGAAGGGGCAGTTAAAGGAATGTTTCAAGGAGGTCTTTGAAAACCATTTTCTTCAAATGTTCATTGCATCTAAGATCCCATTTTTGTCCCTTTATTTGCTCCAGAATACCGCCAGACCGCCAACAAAGAGGGGCCTGTGCTCCCAGGAATTTTCTGCATTCCTCTCCAGAGTAGGCATTTTTCTCAGCTACAAAGGCCCTTTGGCAAATTCCCTCTAATCATTGGATTTACCCTGGGCTCTGATAGGTGCCATTCATGGACTTGGTCTGCTGTTTGATGGGGCTGAGGCATTAATGGGATCTTTTCATGATAAACAAAACTGGGTAACATGACCAGAGGGATCACAACGCTGCTGTTGTTAGGAGGTGTGTTGCTTTCTCTCTCTTTCTTTTTCCTATTTTTTTTTCTTAGTCTTTTCCTCTTCTTTCTTTTTATGAATGTGTGTGTGTGTACACCATGGCCGTTTCTAGAAGCAGATCTTCTGACTTTCATTGGTGACTGGAATTCAGTGGCCTATTGCAGGCCTTTGTTGGACAGATGATGAGTCTATAACCTGAAGTACAGTAGCTCTGCAGCCTGCGGGGAGATCTGTGTTTTCCTAGTTGATTAAACACTGGAGGAAGACTGCGTGAAGAATGTGACTTTAGAGATCTTTCTTACATGCTGACATTTAATTTCTGAAATCTCTAGTGTGGAGATGAATGAGTCTATGTGGACAAACAGCATGAGAATATGATTCAATGTGGCCGGTCTGCCTGACACACCTCTGTCTCTCTTGCTGGCAACAGACTTGATGGGGCAACTTTGGCCATGGCTACTGCAGAATTCAGATTCTTTTCTAAGGAGAATGCAACAGTAGTTTGGAACATGGCTTCTGCTGTGTCCCTTCAATATTACTGTAGGTGTCATTGCACTATTTATTGATGAAAACCTGACAACGCAGGCACATGCAGTTGGGCTTATTTTATGTTTCTGGGAAGATAATTCTTATTTTCTGTTTTTGAGAATAAGTAATTTTGGGCATCCTAAAAGCTACTGCATTATTTTCAATGCATTTTCTTATGTCCCATCTTGAAATTAGAGCTCAGACAAAAAGGACAAAAATAAAATAAAACATAAAGTATGAAAGACAAAGGAAGTAGGTGTGTACAATAGAGTTTGAAAATTCAAAGAGTGTTAGGTCAAGCTGAATGATTTATCCACAGGAAAACAGAACATGATGCTTCCTGTTTCCAAAAGCCATTAGTAGGAATTCTTCATTAGAATTCCAATGTGACTTGCTTGCACATGGCCATTTCAATGTGAATCTCAATCTATTTGTGGGTGACAAAACATGAAACCAGATTTCTTTCTAGCTAAGATGTTGTGGTGGGGGTGTTTATCAGCTGTCTTGGTAAGTTTTAAACATACCGCTGAGTGGGAAAAAGCATTTGACCACAGGGTAGAAAATCATTTTTCTTCAGCCGAACATTGCTTTAGTCATTTTCTTTCAGGCTTTGAGTAATATTATTGTTATAATTTGTTCAGTATAGTCTATTATAAATCACATGCCCAATGCCCAAATTGCTTTTCAATGATTCTTTAATTTGAAAAGTGGAACTTCCCAGGCTCAATAGAACCCTGCCATGGCTATAGATTCCTGCAGAGGCAAGTTATACCAAGCTTTGGGAGATGTTAAGAAGACATTGTGTGTTTCTATTAAGAAAACATCAGGAGTTTAAGAACATCTGTGTGATTTAATACTCAAGTGCTTTGCTCATATGCTTAGCTGAATGTATTTGACAGCCTTTGAAGACTTAAATTTTATTCATATCTATGGCAATTTTAGTGAGAGCAATATATACATATATTGAATATCCTGCCCTTGTTTCTCAATAACCATTAGCCTTCCAACTAATACTGCAATATTATACTATGATCATTCCTATTTTAAAGATGATCAACCTGAGGCATGGGGGAAAAATAATTTTAAAAGGGTATTGGTGTCAGATTCCAACTCTACATGGTAAATTATATTGGCTATGCCCTTCCTCTTCTGCCTTCTCACACTTTCATATGGATGAAAAGTTAAAAGTTTATTATTTCCAAATATTTCCAAGTACTCTTATATTTCACAGCATACAGTTTGTGATATATTGGGGAGCAAGTCCTTTCCTGTGTTTATCTATTCTATATCATGTCTTCATTTAAGTGTGTTCCCCCATAATGACTTTTCATTCTGCTTTTCCCTGCTTAGAACTCACCTTTTTTTTTTTTTTTTTTTTTTTTTGGCTGTCTACTTTATCCTCATGGGATATATACACTTTTAAAAAGCCAGCTTCGTGATATACTAATCAAAGGATATTTTCTGAATTGGAAAGGCTGGGGTAAAGGGAAATGGGGGTTTGCATTTATCTCTGGAGCAGAAGAATTCTGATTTAAGGAATTAATGGAGTTGCTGATTAAGGAAAAACCTAATTCACTATATAATGTCTTTACATTCCAGACATGTTACCATGGTCTGAAAGTGGCTTTCCCCTACCCCCATATTGTCTCATTTTTATGATGAGAATTGAAGAGCTTTCATCTCTGGGTAATTTATATTTTAGTTTACAAATCTCACTTGCACTTTAGCCAATCTGATATTTTCAGCTCCATCTTAATCACATTTCACCTGCCAACATTTTTTCCACCTAAGCAATTAGTTTCCTGACATGTGAAGTTTTCTGCTACTCGTGAAGTCTGAGGTGGAGGAAGCTATATCTGAAATTTAACAAACAAGAAAAACAAAAGAAGGGGAAACCTTTGTTTCAGCCATGAGTATTTTGTTTTGCAAAAATGCTCACACAGGGTAATTATTTCAGATTATTATGTGTATGTAACTTAGATTATTTTTCTAATCACTACTAGCAGATTAGGTCATGTTTGTTGTGTACACAGTGAAAGTGATTTGAATTTTTTCAATCATTGCTTAGAAAGAAAGATATCCAGTATTAATTACCACTTTCCCTGGCTGGGCCTTACTGCACTCTAAACTTGTATGTGATGTGTTTGTTTTGAAAGTACTACATCCTGGGAGACTATATGGCATACTACTCCTGTCCTGAGGGCTCAGTTTTGTTCTAATGCCAAGAGTATGATCAGGCTCTTCCCTAAACTCTTCTAGGATATTTTCAAACATGTTTTGAACATGGTCAGGTCTGTTTAGAAATCAGACAAGTATCATAACCTTCCCTCTCATGAGCCACAGTGAGCTCACAGTAGACATTGAGCGTAGGCAATGTGTCAAAGCAGATTGTCCAGCACTGTACACTGTAATCTATGCACTGCAAAGAGTGTGGAGACCACATTTGTTTTTTCTGGTACACAAAGAGATAAGTCAAAGAACAAGATTTTGATCCAGCTTTTATAGTAGAAGCACTACTCACTTCTAAAGATTCACTACGTTCACTTATTTATAGATACAGCTAGATAAATCCACAGGGTTTTTCTTCAATTTAAATTTTTTTGTTTATTTTTATTTATTTGAGAGTGACAGACAGAGAGAGAAAGAGGCAGATAGAGAGAGAGAAAGGGTGCACTAGGGCCTCCAGCCACTGCAAATGAACTCCAGATGGATGCGCCACTTTGTGCATCTGGCTTACATGGGTCCTGGGGAGTCGAGCTTTGAACCGGGGTCCTTAGGCTTCCCAGGCAAGCGCTTAACTGCTAAGCCATCTCTCCAGCCCCACATGGTTGTTTTCACGGGAGTCCTTTTGATGTGCTGGAACAAGCTTGGAACAAATATTAAATTTTCAGGAACTTTGAAAGCTGGCTGTTAAACATAGTCATTATTTTTAAAAAATTAAGCACTCGGGAGGCAGAGGTAGGAGGATGACCGAGAGTTTGAGGCCACCCTGAGATTACATAGTGAATTCCAGATGAGCCTGAGCTAGAGTGAGACCCTCCCTCAAAAAACAAAAAAAATTAACATGCATGGGCTGGTGAGATAGCTTGGCAGCTAAGGCACTTTCTGGCAAAGCTAAGGGACCCAGCTTTAACTCCCAAGTCCCCATATAAAGCCAGATTCACAAGGTGCTGCATGCATCTGGAATTCATCTGTTGTGGCTAGAGACCCTGGTGCACCCATTCTCTCTTTTTGTCTATCTGCCTCTTTCTCCTTCTCTCAAATAAATAAATAAAATATTTTAAAAGTAATTAATATACAGTATGGGAGAGATGGTTCAGCAGGTAAGAGCACTTACTGCCCAAATGTGTGAACCAGAATTTGAATCCCAGCACCCAGACAATAAGTTGGGTGTGGCTATCCACACCTATATCCCAACACTGATGGGGACAGAGACAGGAGGACCACTGAAACTTACTGGTCACCCAATCTAGCCCCCGAACAGTGAACTCCTGGTCAGTGAGAGACTCTGTCTCAAGGAAATAAGGCCAAAGAGTGACAGGGGAGGAATCCCAACATGCTCCATAGGGCACGTGCATCTGCATTCACCGCATGCACATATCCACATCACACATGCTTTACACAAATATGATGTTATGATTAAACAAATCATGTTATAAAATGAAGGTAACAGGCAAAGCTCATTACTTCACAGTGATGTTTTTGCTTTACTTTTATATAGGTCTGCTCTTGGCATTATTCTTGTTTATTTTATCAGTATAGAGAAGATGCTATATAATGGTGTGCCATTGTTCATTACTTTGTAGCCTTGTGTTCACTGAGGGTACATTGGAAGCATGAAATGGATCACTATAAAAATATTTACAACCATAGAACTTGGCAATGCTACAGATAGGGCTCAACATAGTTACAGTGCTTGTCTAAACATAAGAAAAATCATTGAGAGTATTTTATCAATGGCAAATTATACTTAATTTTAAGTATTAGTTTATAAATGCTATAAACTTTATATTATGAGTGACAAAAAAATCCAGAGGATTGTTGTTTGAATATTTGAAAACTCTCTTTCAATGCACCAAAATGTCACATCATTGATGAATGAGTAAAGTTCTGACTTCATGTTTTGTTTTTCTTTAACTTTGGTCTTACATGTAGACACAAACAAAATTGTCAACCAATGCTTAATCTGTAATTCTACTCACTGACTAATGACATGGGACTATTTCTTTCTGAGAGGTAATAAACTGTTTTGTATGTGATCTGAATTTATGACACTGTTGTTCAAAACTGAATTATAAAAACTGATGGCAATTTGCAAGAAGTAGCAAGTGACACTGGCATTACAGATGTGTAGAATTTGTATGCAGGTATATACAAATGGACTGCTGCATAACTCATTATTTATAAAACACTTTCATTTTCTTATAAAACTAACAATAAACTTATGCAAATAGATATTGCACACACATTTTCCCCCTCAGAGAACCAGGTGTCAGACATTCACTAGATAATGGAAGACAAAGGAAGCTTTATGACATGAATCCATAAATCCTTCACAATTTTTTTATTTACTCCTATTTTTATGTTTTTGTTATCCCAAGGACACCAGCAGAATTGTGAACCAGAATGAAATCCATACACAGGAATGTGTGCACATGCCCACTCACATACCTAAGAGAGAAAAGCCATCACTGCCAACCTATTTGGCTTTTGAAAAGCCAATCACACTAGTTGTATACAAACTGTCCTGGCATGTATGAGAATTAAGCCTCCTAGAATTGCTTTCCCAGTATAACTAAAATTGATAGTGTTAATTAACTTAGTCTTCTTTTTAAAAAATATTCACTTGTATTATTTCAGACAGGGTATCACTATATAGCCCAAACTAGCGTCAGAGTCCTGTTCCTCCTGCCTCAATCTCTGGGATGATAGGATCACACACATGAGCCTCCATGCCAAAAATTCAGTTTTGTTTTTGAGAGCTATGTGTCAGACTTTGTCCTTGACTCTGCACAAGCAAAACTTGGTTCTTGCTTTCGAGGTCAAACTCAAATGCTTATTCATATGGGTTAGCCCACTTTAAAGATTCCTTTTCATTTCAAATACATAGCAAAAGTAAAGCATTAATCCCAATCTGTGAGAGCTGATAATAATCTGAATTTGTCTTCCATAGAATAAAATTAAGCCTACAGTACTGAACATCTGTTACTTGCCATGCTCTATAGCAGGCACAGTTTTCATGTCTAATCTTTAAAGAACTCTGTGAGCTAGGTTCTAATATTTCCATTTTTCATGAAAAAACATACTGCTAATAAATGACAGAGATGGGACTCGTATTCAGGTCATTCAGATTCAATATTCTCTTTCCTGAAAATATTTTTATTCCAAGAGTCCTGGCAAAGAAAACAAACAAAATTATACTCCTTTGTATATGATCACTGAATACACACTGCACCAAGGGAAATGCTTTTCAACAAGTGTGAGAGCAAAACTAAGTGACAGCTGGGTGGCCAGATCTGTTTTCTGTAGGAGAGAAAGCAGTATGAGAAAACAGCTGCCCAGAAATGAGGAAATGTATCAGATGACCTATGTTTTGGTATCTTTTTATATTCAGAAGAAAGGAAAAAAACTGGATTCTCATCTCCTTGGTCATCCCTGATACAACAAATTTAAAAAATATATATTTTTTATTTATTTATGAGAGACAGAGAAAGGCAGATAGAAAAAGAGAGAAAGAAAGAAAGAAAGAAAGGAGGAAGGAAGGGCAGAAGGAAGGAGGAAGAAAGGAAAGAAAGAAGGAAGGAAGGGAAGAAAGAAAGAAAGAAGGAAAGAAAGAAAGGAAGTATATGCCATGGCCTTTAGCCACTGCAAATGAACTCCAGATGCATGTGCCACCTTGTACATCTGCCTTATGTGGGTACTGGAAAATCAAACCTAGGTAATTAGGCTTTGCAAGTAAGCACCTTACCAGCCGAGGCATCTCTCCAGTCCACAACCCAACTTTTGATGTGTGTGCAGATGCAGCACAATTTAATTATTAAACTAAGAATGTGGCCTTAGGTGTGTCCAACTTCCCCTGTCTCCTCTTGTCCTATACAAACTGGCAGTGTGCTAGTTACTAATAGTGATTCCAAATTGTATACCTAAATTTTGCAGAGTGAAATGGCTATACCATCCACATAATATGATTAGAAAAAAAAACAACAAGCTAAAGTGTGATATCATTAAGGAAGAGAGAATACATTATTATAACTGTTGCTCCAAGGATACACATGTAAACCTTCAAGTGTATATGTTTTTGTTTTATTCTTTCCTTTGTTCACTCTGAAATCCTTCCAGAAGTCCCTCAGGTGTTGGAGTGCGCAGTCTTCTAAGGGAAAATACAAATCAAAATAGGGGACATGATTCTGTCTGAAAAATAAAAGAACCAACTTCACTTTTGTTAGAGCACTTGATTTAAAGTATTTTGAAAAAGTGTTTTCTGTCTCATAGAAAAGCGTGTAAGTCTCTTTTTTTGTGTTTGCATGAGTGTGTAGTGTGTGTGTATGAATGCATGTTCATATGCACATGGATGCACATGTGTGTGGAGGCCAGGGGTTATGCCAACTGTCTGCCTCAATTGCTCTCCGTCTTATCTTTGAGGCAGGCTCTTTCACTCGACTCAGAGCCAACACATTTGGCTACAATGTATGTGTATATTGTAAGTGAAATGAGCACCAGGACATGAGATGTCACAACGAAATACTATTTCCCTTTATTTGCTTTAGGAGTTGCTTATTTATATACATTTTGCAAAACCCACAACATTACTTTGGTGATTAAAATGACTTAAATTTGTGTCACTTCATTAAAAACAGTGCCAAAAAAGTTGTGCCATAAAATTTAAAGTATTTATGATCAATGCATGCTAGAAAATAAAGGGAAATGTAGATTTTAAAAAACTAATTGATTTTTTTTTTAGTCACCAGTTTGAAGCAAATAAATTTCAAACTATTGTTAAACTTTGAAGATACACATTTAGGTGCTAACAGTAAAATGATCCTAGTGGGGAAAGAATTTGCCTACTAGAAAGAGCTGGAAAGAGTGAAGTCACAAGCAGAACAAACATACATGGCTGTAACTCAGGGGGTTCTGGGCAGAGCATGCATCCATGGCTAATAAGAGACACTCTAAGAATGATCCAGTATAAGAGGTTTCAGGTGTCAGAGTGAATATTTGTTAGCAAAATATTTCAGACCTGTCAAATACTGCATTTGTAGATCTACAGAAATTATCTGTGCTCTGGGTGTAGGGCTCCTTCATCCAGGAAAGAATATGGATTAAATAATAGAGTATACTAACCCACAAATTATTTTACATCTTTAGACTTCTTGATTAGTGAGATATGGGCTTTTCTGTATCATTTGGAGGATGTAGATCATGTTCATTGTTGTCATTATAATAAAATAAGACTCAATACTGACAAATTTGCATTCATGTTTACTGCCTAGAGCAGGTTGATCTAGCGAACTTAAAGAAGAAAAATGTTATATTTGAGGGAAAAGATATATATATATATATTTTTTTTTTTTTCTTTTTTCGGTGCTGAGGACCGAACCCAGGGCCTTGCGCTTGCTAGGCAAGCGCTCATCCACTGAGCTAAATCCCCAACCCCGAAAAGAGTTATATTTGTCAGTAATAGTAAATTAAAAAACCCAGGCTTGGAGAAATGGCTTAGCAGTTAAGGCACTTGCCAGTGAAGCCTAAGGACCTAAGTTCAGTTCCCCAGTGCCAACATAAGCCAGACGCACAAGTTGGCACATGTGGCTAGAGTTTGTAGTGGCTGGAACCCTGAAAATCTCTCTCTCTCTCTCTCTCAAACAAATAAATAAAAATAAAAAATAAAAATCCATACACATCCTGCAATGATAATCATGAGTACTAATGATAATATCTTGAACTTCTCTACTACTTTCATGGCATTAATGACTTATTTAAACCTCTTAAATACATATAATCACAGCCAAGTCAGCTTTTAATTAGGTGAATTGTGAACTAAAATAGCATTAAAAAATAAAAGCATTGCCTATAAGAGTGAGGATATAGCTCAGTGGCAGATCACCTGCATAGCATGTGGTTGTAGTCCTTAGTATTATTCCCAAATTAGAGATAGTCTTTTATATCAGACTTGCAAATGCCTGTCCTAATTTTTATTTCTTTAGAACATTGATTTTCTGATGGGTTGAGAAATAATTTATGATAGAAATGACTTTATCCCTTAAATGTCTTCATGGCAGGGAGTGAGGATAGCATTTATTATATGCAATTAACAATATCAAAACTTTCAAAACATTTTTAATAGTCCAAATGGCTGCATATTTTATATATATATATGAAATATGTATATGTATATAAAATATGTATGTATATGTACATATATATATATGTATCATGCCTCTCAGCTTGGTTATTTGCTTGTGTTTCTATCAAGCTTTTTCAATGGCATTGTACTGTCCTTTGCAAACAATTCTTTCAGGAAAGAAGAAGAAAAAATAATCTCATTACTATTGTAAAACACAGCTTATGCATTATTTCAGTTTTCTAAGTTGAGAAACAGAAATAAAAATAAACAAAGAGGTAAATAAAATTCCTCATTCCTGTTCATGGACACTACCTATATCTCCTATGCATATTAGTCCTGGACTGTACTTGCTCTGAGAACAGCTCCGTTAGCTACGCAGTCCACAATGCACATGAGTGCACTTCCCTCTGCCCACACACAGAGATATTTTTCATTAAAATATTTTTATTGGATAATTCATAAAAATACATTGATTTAAATAAGATTACTTTTCCTAGTTGATATTTTACTACAAATGTTCATAGATAATTTTTTGCACTATGTGTACTATAGAGTATATATGTGTGTGTGTGTGTGTGTGTGTGTGTGTGTGTATACATATATATATGTATATATATATAATTTCTTGTTTGGCTTCTTAAATTTCACATTTTTTATGAGCATTCTCCAAGCCATTTGTTCTTCTAGGAAACCATAATAGATTAGCAATAGTTCACTTAAGACAGTGAACAAAGTGCATTAAACCCCAGCCAGAGCCTTACCAAAGAGCTGATGCCATGAATACCAATCATAGCTTAGTTGCTGTTCCATATGCTAATTTAATTTGACAGAGTAGTCTTTGAAGTTCTAATTCTCTTTTGCATCCAATAAACCAGTTTTTATAGTGCCTGAACTTTTAGACGTCAGCCCGCAGCTAACCTCATGTCAGGAAGTTGCCATGAGGTTACATGTGACAATTGCTCAAGGGAGGGTTTCTTTGGAAGTCTTGTGAGAGAGGTGAGGGGCTGTCAGGGGTCACTTAGAGGGTCAGTGTCCCCGAAGATAGCGTCTTATGGGCATACAGAGTTGTTTTTTATGTGAGCCCTTGAAAGACAGTTCCTAGACAAGTAGGTCCGCAGAAGCCCAGCAGCATTCGTTAATAAGTGTTTTTATACATCTTTGTGCTTATTAGTGGGCTCTGTGGCTTTAGAAGAAAAAGTGTAGGCAGAGCTCTCTTGTTGGGATGTGGTTTGGCTTCCTGCACTTAAGTGAGAAAGAAGGGTTCTCTACACTCACTTTTAACATTTAGATTCAGGGGTGTGAGATGGTCGGATTCAAGGAATATTCTTTGAGGATATTTTTAACTTGATGTTGACTATTTTGGGTAGCGTTGGCTAAGGGGCAGAGAAGAATAGGGTAAGTGCATTAAAGAAGGTCAAAATGACCTACTATGCTAAATATTAAATTCACTTTTATTCTTTGTTTAGATTATAAGTTCTTTGAAGGCAAAAAACCATTTCTATAAGGCAATATAGGCTGAGGGGTGGATGTCATTTCAAAAGGTCATTCAAGTTACTCAATATCAGCTTGTTGTATTTTGAGTACTAGGACCATACACGATCATGATCTTGTCAACTTTGGTTTCTTTCACAATTATTGATCATCTGCAACATACCAGGACATAGATAAAGTTTACCCCCTTGTTATAGAGGTTTTCAAAAAATGAGTCATGGGCTGGAGAGATGGCTTAGCAATTAAGGTACTTGTCTGCAAAGCCAAAGGACCCAGGTTTGATTCCCCAGGACCCACGTAAACCAGATGCACGAGGTGGCCCAAGTGCCTGGAGTTTGTTTGCAGTGGCTGAGGCCCTGGCACATCCGCTCTCTCTGTTTATCTCTACCTGCCTCTCTCTCTCTCATACACACACACACACACACACACACACACACACACACACTAATAAATAAAAATAAATTTAGAAAAAAGTAGTCACCAAAAATGAAAGGAAATCAGGCATATATTTGTTATGCCTGACATTTGTTACTTGAAGTAAAAAGAGTGGTCAAATGCTCACAGATCTCAGAGACTCAGAGCATTTGTCCACATTAGGACATTGCTCAGAATTTAATAATCACGAGGGGAAAATGATGTGAACTTGAAAGCGGATCCTATGCTTCCCTGGAAGCACCTGGAAGGTGAGTTCTTTGTTCAGGACAGTGGTCTACAAGCAGGGAGCAGAAAGACGGAATAGCCACTTAAGAGGCGCCCAAGCCAACATTTAAGGAAATTGGTTATTAACGGGAAATGATTGGACAAGCGCTTAATATTTCCAGTAAGGATGTTTCTAGGTAACAATCCTGTTGTGGCTGAGTGGTTCTGGGAAGTGGTAGACATGGGATTAAGCAGCTGCACTGGGTGGTGGTGATGTAATTGGGTTTCCGACATAATTTCCAGTCTTTCTGCAGCTTCTGGGTGGTATCAACTGCTTTGTGGCCCGAGTGCCATCTTGGCAGTCCATGTTAGCTTCTGCTGACACTCCATAGACTTCACGAGGGTAGGCTGCGACTCTTCTACACCAGCTTCTCGGCTCTTGTTGATATCTTACATAAAGTTGCTGCCATATCTAAACAGTCTGCCAATTAAGCTTTTAAAGAAAATGAAATGCTTTACGGAGGATAAAAAGGCCAAATTAAACAGCCAAGTGAGCCAAAAGTTCACCTAAAATTTGGTTTAATTGTGGAGGAACTTGCCTTATTTTTATGATGAAATACAGTATGATATAAGCACAGTTTGTATTACCAGTGCCTTCCAGTTCCTAGCTTTCACAAAGACATTACATACAAATTGCAACCTGCATGTGGCCTGGACATCCCTTGTGCCTGGGTACAGACACTGGGAGCTATGTGCAAGAGCCAACCCTTGATTTGGGTCTTCTTGCCCGCATTGTAGGTGTCTTCCGTTTCTCTGTTCTCCCATTCTTTGCCATTTCTCAGTCATACGGTGTAACATTTCTGGTCTTTACCTGACCTGTCTAAAATTTTCTTCACATGTTTTATTCTACATACTGTCTTTCTCTACAGCATCCCTTCTTTTCCTTTTCTTTCTTTCCACCTTCACCTTTTCTTTTTTGCATTGTGCATGTCACTGAAATCTGGCCCATGGTTGTGGGGAAAGTGTGATCACTCCTGCCTCTGTCTAATTGTTCTTCATGGACAGCATCTCTCTGGTACCACGGGGGATGCTGTGTTGTAATCATTATCATTTTTTCTACCTTGAAGGCACTTTCATCTTTAGCAACTTCTCTGGCATCTCTTGGGAACGTAATGCTTGCTTGCTACTCGTAACTGTCATAATTCCAATAAGAAAGTTTGCTTGGCTTTCTAGCTAGATCGTCAATTTACAGAGACTGGCTTGGAACATAACTCCTTCACAGACTGAGGACTTCCTGCAGTGTGGTTAAACACCAGCCAAAGACATTTTGCTACAAAACTGTAATGTTGATACACTGTGGCTCCACCTGAATTCCGCTATAATTACCTTTACAACATATATCCTGCCATCATCTGTCAAAAGTTTAATTCTAGACACATCTGCTAGGAGCAGATTTGTTTTGCTCTCTTTTCTAGGAAACTAGCTTAACAAACTTAGACACTCCGACTTCAATTTTTCTTACTTTTCAGCTGTTGATCTAATTTTTTAAGTAAATAGATTAGCTTTAATTTGTTGGTACATTATGTGCAATAATCGTTAGTAATTAAATAATTTTAACACCAGAAAGTACATCTAAGTCTTCTACTGTTTGTCTGAATGCAAACCCCATACCTGGGAGCCACAGTACTTTCAAAAGTGCACATCAAAGCAATTGTTTTGCCTGGTGCCAGTACAAATTTCTGCCCAGACCTGCCCTATTTAATGTAAATTATGTTACCTGTGGAATCTAAGAGGATACAAGGTGTGTCATACCCTGCAGGCAGGAAATTTAAACTAAACCATAGGCTGCTTTCTTTGTTTTGTTTTACATCTCTGGTTTGTTCCTGTAATACGGAATATTTAGCATCCCTGATTTTCTGTTTAATCTTTTTACAGGCATATTTTGTAGCATTCCTATGAAAGAAGTTCAAAATTTTGCACATTCCCTCAGGCTAAGAATGGAAAAACTAAAGTTCATAATAAGTTTATAAAAAATAAGAAAGGAGCTGGGTGTGGTGGCGCACGCCTTTAATTCCAGCACTCAGGAGGCAGAGGGAGGTCGCCATGAGTTCGAGGCCACCCTGAGACTACATAGTGAATTCCAGGTCAGCCTGAGCTAGAGTAAGACCCTACCTCGAAAAAAACAACCAGGAAAAAAAAAGAAAGAAAGGAAGAAGAGAGGTGGGAAGTTGAAGAAAAGCAGAGGTCTGTGACCAAAATATCATGCTTCCAGAATGATGCTGTGTCTGTTTTATCTGTATAGACATGACTGGGAAGCAGAACATTCATGGGCAGAAGCATGGCAACAGTATGTTCATAATTCCATTCAACACACTTTTATACTCTGCTTGTAGGACCAACATGCTAGCCTTTGAATGTGTTTCAGGATTGCATGGCAAGTGAGATGGAGAGAGAGAGCTCTAGCCCTCCATATGTGTTCACACACCCAGGACTCAGTACTCTTAGCTGATAGATGTGTAGCCCATGAAGTCCTTTGCTATAAGACTCTTTTATGCATGTCATTTTGGGTGTTGAGTGGGGAGAATAAACACTTTTCACTAGGATAAAAAAGATAAAGCTAATAGCAAAGTCAAAGATATTTTTAAACGAATTAGGGAGGAGAGAGAGAGAATCCCAATGGGAGGAAGCGGCTTCTGCTTAGCCTTTTGTCCATTCTGACTGTTCATACAAGTCTCCATTATCAGGTACAGACAACCTCTCCAGGCACTTACATGATTGAACAACAGTGTCACTGACCACAATATTGTTATTAGTTTTTTATCTTGCTTCAAAATCTTTACACCTGACAATCTTCACACCTGGAAGATGCTACCCATTTGTCCCAATTTTACTGAACATTTAGGATCTCTCTTTCTTTCTTTCTTTCTTCCTTTCTTCCTTCTTCCCTCCCTCCCTCCCTTCTTTCTTTCACTTTTGAGGCAAGCCCAACAGACTGGCCTTTTTTTATGTGAGAGAGTGAGAATGAGAGTGAGAGAGAAAGGGAATGGGTGCACCAGGGCCTCCAGCCACTGTAATCAAACTCCAGACACATGCACCACCTTGTGAGCATGTGCAACCTTGTGTGCTTGCATCACCTTGTGCGTCTGGGTTATATGGGATCTGAAGAGTTGAACATGGGTCCTTAGGCTTCACAGGCAAGTGCCTTAACTGCAAAGCCATCTCTCCAGCCATATGATCTTTAGCAAGAATATAATACATGTTGACAATTCCAGTTCAGGCCATTTTCTGTTTGGTTTTGCATGTGTTTCTTCCTTCATTTTCTGTAGTTTTTGGTGTGTCATAGATAGCTCCAAGTAAGAGTCTGGGTACTGGATCCTGGGCCACTTTTTTACAGCTTCCTCAAGTTTTCTTCTTTAGTTTTTACATTGCCCCACATCACTTCCTGCAAGCTGATCAACTTAAGCTGAAATGTAATATACATCTCCTTGGCATTCTTTTGTTTTTTTTTTTACATATTTCCCTTTGCTTAAAAAAGGGGAGGGTGCTATGTATCCTTGAAATCAAAAACTCAAATTTAACTTTTAAATTTCTGTACCAAATAGACTAAGAAGTAGCAGATATTTAGTCACTGAATGCCAGCACTGAAGGGAACTTCTTGCTAGCTTTCCTGAGACCCTCTCCTGCCCTCATCCTCATCAGAGCCTCCATAAGCTTCACAGCAATGGAGCAGATCCTTATGAGGAATAGCGTTGAATAACGCTAAAGCTGGCGCTGCTTTGCAAACATGAGAACCTTTATTTGATCCCCAAAATCTACATAAAGATGCTGGGGGTATGGCGGTGTGCACTTGGACTCCCAGCACTGGGAAGAGGGAGACAGCAGGGTCCCTGAGTGCTCACTGGCCAGCCGGTCTATTCTACTTGGTGAGCTTCAGACAATGAAAGACCCTCTCTGAACAAAAGATGAGGGCTGAAAAGATGGTCCGCATGAGGGCCCGAGTCTGCCCAAGCTCAAATCTCCAGCACCCACTAAATAAATGGCATAGTCATGCACATCTATACTCCCAGCCTTCTGGGGCAGAAAATGGGACGATTATTGGGGCTCCCAAGTGGCAAGCTCTGGGTTCAGTAAGAGACTTCCTTGCAAAGAAAAAATAGGCAGGTGAGTGATGGAGAAGGACACCTGTTGCCCTCCTATGGCCACCGCAGGCCAGCCCATGGGGCACCACATGAATGCTTGCATGGTGCCACATTAGTACATACATGTGCATACACTGCATAGACCATATTCACACATACTATGTGCACACGCATACACACACACATACACACACAAAGTAGACAGTGTTTTTGAGGAATAGCACATGAGTTGGTCCTCTGGCTACAAAAGGCATACATGCACCTGAATACACACTTACATGTAAACACACAAACACACACACACGCATTAAAAGGAAATAATACTAAATCCTAAAAACTGACACATAGGCTACTTTTTATTTATATATTAATTATACAAAATCGTGTTTCATTATGAGACTTTGACATATATCACATATTTGGTTACATTTCATCTCCCTCATTAACTTTTTATTTCTAAACACTGTTCTGTACATACAATTCACTTGGGATATTTGATGACTTATACTAGAGCATTTAAGCTATAAGCAAGTTTAGAAGATGCCTTGGGTTCTAGGTGGGATTCCTGAAGGATATGGTGTTTTGTTGTTATTGTTGTACAAAGACATAATTCCAAAGTAGCAGATGTACCATACTACCCCTATCACTTGACTTTAAAGTTTGTTCTTGGATAAAAAGGATAGCCTAATAGTGGGGCTGATTGTCCTGAGAATGAGGCTTCTAGAAACCTTTCTATGCTATCAGCCTTCCGGAAGCAGGTGACAGGATAGTTAGCATCAGCATCTGCATCCTTTGCTCATCAGAGCAGCTTCTCTGTTGGCACATTGCTTGGCAAGGCTCCAAGGAAAGCTGTGCAGTGAAGCAACATTAGGATCCAGGAAGCAGGGCCTGGCCATAGGCTGTAAGCTGTCTGTTTCTCCATCTCCTTAGCATGGCTGATTCTGCCAGCACTGCCCATCTCTAATATCAAGCCTCCTAATGAGCATTTGTTCATTTTCATCAATAACAAGCTCAGTTTCATTTGGCACATCTCTTAATCCTTCTTGTCACATTTGAGATGATGAGGTCCCTTAGACTGTAAACTGCCCCTGGATGCCTCCCCACATACAGATCCAAGGCATCTTTGGAAAAATGGTAATGTTCGACGGTAAAGGTTCTGTGTTACTGATCTCTAAGATTTGGGATTCACTACATGTAGCTGTGTGCTTATGAGCAATTACATGCCTGAGAATTATTTTATAAGCATGACTAATCAGGAAGGCTGCATTCATACACACACACATATATAGTTATATATATGTAATATATATATATATATATATATATATATATATATATATATATATATATACAATGGGTGTCCAGACTTGAAATGGTGATCTCTGATTTGACACTATACTACCTTAAGATATATTACCTGTAACTGCACTTTCACCTGCTTTAGTCTTTCTGCTGCTCTCTTTGCAATCTCCAAACACCCACTAGTTGCATTCCTTACCACACATCACAGAATTGGTCTTAAGGTAAATGAGAAATACTGAAAATATTTTTATTTATGCATATTATATTGATAAGTTGACCACTGAAAATATTTAATGCTAAAGTTAACTTGATGGTTTTTTTTTTTATTCAAGCATTTATTTCTCCATAGAGTATACTCCTGTAAAAATTTTTTTTTTTTTTTTTTTTTTTTTTTTTTTTTTTTTTTTCGAGGTAGGGTCTTACTCTGGTCCAGGCTGACCTGGGATTCACTATGTAGTCTCAGGGTGGCCTCGAACTCACAGCAATCCTCCTACCTCTGCCTCCCAAGTGCTGGGATTAAAGGCGTGTGCCACCAACCCGGCTTGTAAAAACTTTTTTAAAGACATTTTTACTTATTTATTTATTTATTTATTAGAGACAAAGAGAGGGAGAGAGAGATAGAGAGAGTGAAAATGGGTGCACCAGGGCTTCTAGCCACTGCAAATGAACTCCAGATGCAGGCGCCACCATGTGCATCTGGCTTACGTGGGACCTGGAAAATCAAACCTGGATCCTTAGGCTTCGCAGGCAAACGCCTTAACTGCTAAGCCATCTCTCCAGCCCTACTGTAAAAATTTTTCAGTGCAGCAAAACTAGACCAAACATTGTGACTTCATCTGTGTTAAATTTGAAAAAAAAATGATTGAATAAACGAATGAAGGATAAAAATATTCTGTGGAAGCAAGTTTCACAGTGGGTTTCAAAAAAAAGTAAAGAACAAAAGCTTTTAGACACTGATTCTCACTCTGTCCAGCAACATTCTGACACACGTTTATCAACGTGTCTGCAGAATGGCATTGGTGACCTAGCTGCTGCAGTCTGCCTTACTGTCCTGGTACTATCAATTCTCAATTTTGTTTAGCAAATTTTTGGCCACCCATGCAAGCAGTCTCTAGTGTTTATAATGATTCACAGAGAAATGAAAGGGAACAACCTGAGGTGGTATGCTTGACAGCCAGTCAGCCTTCACAATGTGTTTGAAAACATAGGCTAAGATTCCAGAAAGAATCCTGGATTTGGAATCTGGCCAAGGACTTAAAGTCAAGTCTGAGCTCCATGGGTTTTAACTGGAGGGCTCCCTTTGCATCTCTGACCACAGTTTTTACAAGACTCAAAGACAGATTGCCATAGGATAATAATGCCTAATATGTAGGGGAATATAAGATTTAAATGGGGCAGTATAGATTTTAAAACATGAACACTACTAAACCTAAATAAATAAAACGTTTCTTAAAAAGCTACTTTGAGGATTACAAAAAGCTCTAAAGTGCTCATTTCGCACTGAAAGGATTCCTCATCTGAAGCAAGATCACTTTTAAATTCTTCCATTCAGATAAAAATCTATATGGTGTGAAATATCTCCGGAGAAGCAGGTTCTGTAGGATTGTGTACTTTAAACATAGTAGACTAGATATTCTTAAAGCAAAGATTTTTTTTTATTAATATATAAACACAATTCTGGTTTTCTCTGTTTCCTCATCCAACCTTTCTTCTGTCCCTGAATTCCCTCCACCATCTTGTGCTGTTCTGTAATGGACCATGCCAAGGTGGATTTCTTCCTCTTCCTCTCTTGTCAGCTCCTTCAGCGGTCTTCTCCACTTCTCCTCTCCTCTTTGGGGTCAGTCATCTTTACTTATGCACAGGAAGAAGATTCCACAGTGTTCCTCAGCCACTGACTCCAATGCAGGCAAGCCTCTGGTAAGGAGACTTCCCTTCACGTGACGGTTGAAGCCCATTTCCTGTCTCTTCAGAGCAAATTTCTAAACAGCTGGTTGCCATCCTTTAGGTTAATCCTTCCTAGACAGTACTTCAAAAACATTATATCACTTTCCAGTCTCTTTTTGTCAAGCATGAGTTATAGAACTTCCTTTAAGTTTTTCTCATAAGGCATATTATTCAACCTTTTAATAAGCAGTATGGTATAATTGAAAGAACATGGGCTTTGTAGTCAGACCTGAGTTTGAATCTGAGCCATGTTCCTCACTAGCTGTTTGACCCCAGCCAGAGCTCCTAACTTCTCTGAACTTCAGTATCTTCATCTGTCAGGCAGAATTAATGAGACCTGCCTCAAAGGGTCCTTGCCAGAACTTATGATGCATCTAACATTCCTGACATGTAATCAGTGCTCTGATAAATGTTGGTTTCCTTCCTTCCTTCTTCTCTTTGTTACTCTCCTCTACATCAGGTCACTATTTATTACTAGATACGGGTCTATAATTGCACAAAGTATTGAGAATTTGAAATAATTGTCTTTGCCTGTCCCCACTGAAACACCCTTAACATTTTTTTCCATGATTGTATCTCATAGCAGACCATTTCATACCATGTCTATAAAACCTCAGCCCTGATGTTATATCCAAAGTACTGATCTTGAGCTGGTTATGAAGAGAGAAAAATCCAAGGGAAACAATATTCAGTGGAATTGCTTAGTTGGTATTGAAGTAGTTCAAGTCAGCCCTTAATCTCGTATTAACCTTGAGGAATTTCCCAAGTGATTTCTATGAGGCTTATTTGTAGTCCTTTCCAATATGGGGACTCATCAGAGGTCTGGCACCTCATTTCAAATTACTAAGTTATTCCTTCTTGTTTTCCAGCTCAAACCCACACTTCCACTGTCCCTTATGGAACCCGTGCAAATTTAACAAAGCTATGTCCTGAGGACAGCTCAGAGATGGGAGGGTGGGCTGAATGAACTTCAGGGTGCCTTATAATTAACCTTTCTGCAGAAACCACAGTGTTGGTCTCAGTGTGATTTAGTTTCGCAAACCTCAAAGGCTCAAATTACATTCACAGCCTCTGTCTGTCTCACCTGATGTCAACCTTCCTGTCATTCTATATTCCTTATATCTGTTATCTGCTGTGCAATTTACAAACATTTCTGTCCCTGCTTCAAGGTTGCTTAAGCTCTACTGGTTCAAGTTTATTTCTTTGCATGCCTGCCTTGGCTTACATATTGTTGTAGAAATACCCTTTCTTTATACTTAAACTGTGAGCATTTGGAGATTATCCCAAGTAGATTTTACTAAATACTTCTACATTCTATTAGCAGATTCTTATATATGGAAAACAGGCAAAACTTAAATGGGCACCTAGATGGCCCAAGGTGAGGTAATGAGAGGGAAAGGGGCACTTCCAAAATCCACACCTTGGCAATTTTCACAGGAGGCAAGAGTTCAGTAGGTCTAAGGAGTGGGGCACTGTCCTTTTAAATGGACAAGAGGTCCTCTTGTACCTCTTATGTCACCTTGTAACACTACACAAGCCCTATATAGAACAATGAAGGATGTAGTGGGAAGTTGGAGTTTCCAGGGCTTGGCCAAATCAGTTATAGTAGTCAAGGAATCTACAGGCCCCATCCAGCTTGTTCTCATGCCCAGACAATAATAGGCATTCTTAAATCCATCTTCAGGAGATGAAAGACTATGTTAATGCAAAAAAGGTGTACAAATATCTGAAAACTAAGAAATGGGAAACATAAAGCTAAGGTGTAGATGGGATTTACTGACAACTTGATGCACTAGAAAGATAGATCTTTTAACAAATAAATTTATTTTATTTTGAGAGAGAGAGAAATAGACAGAGAAAGAGAGAGAGAGAGAATGGGTACACCAGGGCCTCTAGCCACTGTAAACAAACTCCAGATGCATGTGCCACCTTGTGCATCTGGCTTACGTGCGTACTGGCACACCCATTCTCTCTCTCTCTCTCTCTCTCTCTCTCTCTCCCCTCTCTCTTCCAATAAACAAACAAATAAATAAATAAACAAATAAAAAATCTTTAAAAAATTAGCTTAAAAGTTGGATCTGGAAAAAACATACAGAAAAAGTGCTAGTGGGTATTAATTGAAGATTTGAGAGATGAGTACAGACAATGAGTAGGCAGCAAGGGGAGAGAAGAAACTGGTGAAATGGAGCCCAGCACTTCGGGCAATAGTGCCTGTGTGGCTCCTGAGGAGGTAGCCAGCTGACATGGCCCTGGCACAGAAGTAGTAAAATCTAGTTCAGACATGTTTGTTGTAAGTGGCAGTGATAGGTCTAGTCCATGTATTTTCTAGACATTGAGAATTACGGGACCAAAGAGTGGATGAAAGGTCTGAGAGATAAGAACGTGGGGTACATCTGCATGGGTGTTAATTGAGTCCACATGCGTGAAGGATGCAAGAGCAAGGAGCCCCTGACCAGGAGCACTAGGTGGTACTGCATGGAGGGAGGGAGGCAAAAAGAAGAAAGGAGAAGCAAATGGACACAGCTGCAAAGTCCAGAGCTCAAGAACCCATCAAGAGAATGCGGGGGAACCCACTCCAGTGTAGGTCCTGAGAAATGGTGTTTGACGGTTCTCATAAAAGCAAGGAACAAGCCGGGTGTGATGGCACACGCCTTTAATCCCAGCACTCAGGAGGCAGAGGTAGGAGGATTGCCGTGTGTTTGAGGCCACCCTGAGACTCCATAGTGAATTCCGGGTCAGTCAACCTGGGCTAGAGTGAGACCCTACCTTGAAAAACCAAAATAAATAAATAAATAAAATAAAACATGGAACAAAAGCTACGACCCGTTTTTCAGAGCGGCAATGCCAGAGTAGAATCTTGGCCAGAAACCCATCATGTTGCCGAGTCATGCTTTGTAAGATAGTGTTTGTTGAGTGAACTGGTAAGTGTGGAGCTGAGTAAATAAGTGGAACATGGAACCAGTACCCTGATCACTTTTTTTATGAACAAGAAACTAGCAGCATGTATCAAACACTTGCCTGTGAACTTCACTAAGAAGTTTGAATTATTCAGTAGGCACAAGGGAGGAAAGGAGTTGGAAGAAAGAAGGCTGGGAAGGGGAGAGCACACAGCAATAGGGAGTGAAGGGAGACAGAGGTTTCTTGATGTATGCAGCTATAAACATCTAGATGTATGGGTTTGGCCTTTACTTTGTTTCTATTTCTTTTTGTGTTTATCATGATTATTATTATTATTATTAACATATTTCATATGGATACAGCATGTGTTGGTACCCTCTTTTCCCTCGTCCCTGCCCCCATTCTGTTGGGGATGCTTCTCAGTGGGGTTGCAGGTATTCCCCATGGGATTGTAGTTTATGCACTATAGGAGCAGTAGTCAATTATTTTGGGGGTAGACTTTGTTTCTATTTCTAATTGTTTTTTTGGACATTCTTCTGGTCTCTCTGGTAGAACTTTAAGTTTCTTGGAGAAGACAAGAATTACATGTGTGCGTGCACCACAATAGAACTGAAGGCAGATCCACAAATATTTGCTCTGCCTTTGTGACACCGGGAAAGGCAAGCTTCCCTTACTACAGGTGAAAAATTATCCAAAAACCAAGCAGGGCAAACTCCCATTTTTGATAAATGGTACTAAAGCGTCCCTCCTTCACTCAGGGGAAGTCTTTAAATTTGGATTTCCTAAATAATTTACTTAAAGTCCTGTTTCTGAAAAAGGGGCTAGAGGTGTTGCTTGTGAAATGCCCTGAGCCAGTTCTACAGAAGTCCTTCCTAATCTCAGCATGAGGAAAAGATGGGCTTAAAAGAGTTGAAATACTTCTTTTCTATTTTCCTTTACATTTTTTTTTTTTTTTTGGTGCTGAATTCATAAAGAATACCTGTCAAGGTTTGCAGATAAACTAAAGACAGTGTTAGTGTTGAGGGACTTCACATATCCATTTGATTTGTGATATGAGGACCTATGTTGGTCAGTAAAATGTACATGCAGGCAAACACAAGCAGGGTAGGGGAGATTTGACAGTGCTGGTCAATTAATTTTGACCTTGGGAAATATTGCAAATAGATACTCTACAAGATCACTTTCATTCTGGACATGTGGAAAACTTCATTTTTTAAAGCTAGTCTGTATGCACTAATGATATGAATAGAAAAACTTACCTTGAAAACATGGCCAATATAATTTTTACCTTCTCATACTTCAAAGACAATTTATTAAATTTTGAAGAAAAACAAAATTCACCTGTGGTGAAGAGCAAGATGACGGATTTCAGGAAGCTGAAGGTGAAAGTGTGACCAGACTATTATCTAATTGAAACTTTATAGCATTCTGCCACGGTGTTTAGTACCATATGTGCAGTAGACAATGGAAAGGGAGTTGAAGTGGGTAACAATGCTACTTTTTTTTTAGCTGTATAATTTTTTTTGCATCTGTTACTGGTAGCATTTCCTATTTTTTAGAGTAAATCCAGTGATAATATAAGACCATACTTTCAAAGCACTTCAAGAAGTTAAAAGAAAAATTATAAAAAGAATGTCTTTACAGGAGAGGAAGGTTATGATTCTTATAAAACTTTTAGTAGTATGAGGGTTACAGGAGATAATCCATCCAGTCTTCATTCATCCCATAGAATTTTGTCTACATAAACAAGTTAATTTAAGATAAGAATATTTATCAGCCAGCCAGATTTTTGCAACCAAATCCCTTTAGAAACCTTATGTAGCATAGATTTGGTAAGTCCCCAAAATAGAAAAGATCCTTTTTAATATGGAATGGTGGCTGGGGAAAAAAAACCATCCCTGAAGCTTTTGCCTTGCAAGCATGAGGACCTGAGCTCGATCCCCAGTACCTACTGCTGTGGTGGTGCCCCCTTGCGGTCATAGTGGCCGAGACAAGGAGGATCCTGGGGCTTTCAATCTAGCCTAATTGGTGAGCCCCAGGACAAGGAGAAATCTGTCTCAAAAAAAGATGGTAGACAATTTTCCTGATGATGAGACCCATGGCTGTCCTCTGGCCTCCACATGCACACATGTACATACATACCTAAAATGTATAGAGGTTTATTTCCCAAGCAGAACAATAACCAGTATTTAGTGCTTATTGTGCTTATTCTAATCAACATGTTAAGTAATGTGATGATCTTAGTAAATGATATGCAAGATAGTATTACTAATGAAAACTGTTATAAGAATGGTGAATGTAGGCTGGAGAGATGACTTAGTGGTTAAGGCATTTGCCTACAAAGCCAGAGGATACTGGTTCAACTCTCCAGGACCCACGTAAGCCAGATGCCCAAGGGGCACACACATCTGGAGTTCGTTTGCAGTGGCTGGAGGCCCTGGCACACCCATTCTTTCTCTCTCTCTCTCGTATATATATGAATGGTGAATGTAGAGCAACCTTGAGCATGGTTGTAGAAGGCTAATATCCTGAACTTTAAAAGCAAGGGTAGATTATCAGCCTGCCCTGGAAGTGTCTTAGTGATAAAATTGTTACATGAACATATTTTTGCACATGAAATAAAATTTAAGAAGTACAAGTTAAATATTATTCCAAAGGTGAAGCCAATAATTCTTAATCATTTGTATAAATCTGCTATTTTTCCCTTACTGTGAAACCACCATTAAATGGTTCAGGATTAAGATGTCCATGATGCCATTGACACCACTGAAGCCAGCTATAGAATGAACTAAGTAGCAGAACTCCTAAGTAAATAGAAAGATATGGTGCCTATTCAGGTGAAGTTACAGTCCACTGTCTAAAGAGTTGTGGCTGAATTGATATTATCCACAAAGATTCAAGACAGCTTACAGAGAATACTATGGAGTTTGGGTGGGCAGTGTTTGTTGACCAAAGCTATATCCTGAGGTCTGTTAAGTTTTAGTAATTTGTCATGCTTCTCAAGTAGGAGGTTGAATTCTGGCTCTTGAATACTGATGTTTGGCAGAAAATCATTGTGTTTATGACCCATCATGTTGCCAGTAGTCACATTGCAATAGATCTTGGATGGTTCCTAGTTTGAGTTTACATAGCAACTCTCTTCAAGAGAATACATCATTTTTTGAAAACTTCTTTGTTAAAGTAGCTGTCAAGTGAGAGGCACATCCTGGTAGACATGGAAAGGGAGTTAGCTGGTGGAATGTACAGGAAACGCTTGCCTCTAGGTAGTAATCCAGTTTTAGAAGAATTCTCCAAACTTGAGTGAAATATTTCCTGGATTCCCAAATTTAAAGACTGTGAATTTGGGAATTTGCCAGGTCCTCAGAAACATCAAGGGCATACTAAAGTGTACTAGAAAACTCTTGAGAAAATAAGGGGGAAATAAAATGGAAATAAGTTGTTTAGAATGTGTACTTTAGATCCAGCTCTCCTAACCAATGACCTTCAGAAATAAATTTGCAAGACCACTTCCTTGGTTTCTTCCATTGGAAAGGAGGAGAAAATGCTCATCCTCACTAATTGGAAAGCCTGAAAGAAAGTTAGCTTGCTCCTATTTCTGATTTAATTAGTAAATGCGGGCTTAGTCAAGTCAAAGTAAGGCAAAAACTTCCCTAAGTCAGTTCATAAAGCGGGCTCCTTAGATTCCACATATGAGAGAAAACATAGGGTATGTCTTATTTCACTCAACATTATGATTTTCCACTTCATCTATTTTCCATACAAATGATATAATTTCATTCTTTACAGCTGAATAAAACTCTATTATATATATATATACTGGGAAGATGGCCCAGCAGTTAAAGGTGCTTGTTTATAAAGCCTACTAGTCTTGGTTTGATTCCCCACTACCCACATAAAACCAGACGCACAAAGTGGTGCATGCATCTAGAGTTCATTTGCAGCAGCAAGAGTACCGAATGTTCCCATGCTCACACGCTCTCTCTTTTAAGTAAAAATATTTTTAAAGTAACATATATGGAGAGAAAGTGATAAGTTCTTTAATCATTTATCTATTGATGAGCATCTAGGCTCACTCCATAGCTTGGCTATTGTAAGTGAGGCTGCAATAAGCACGGATGTGCAGTTATGTCTGTGTCAGGCTGACTTACAGCCCTTTGGGTATGTACCTAGCAATGGTGTAGCTGGATCTTATTGAATTCAATTTTCAGTTTGTTGAGGAACCTCCATACTGATTTCTACAGTGCCTACTCTAGCTCACATACCAGCAGTGAATAAGGATTCCTCTTTCCCTGCATATGCATATGATATGAAAACAGAATGGGAACTACTTTGGGGGGCCAAGGGGACAAGCAGAAGTGGGAGAATGACAAGGAAGGGTAGTGGAAATGAATGAGCAATGTATAATGATATTCATGTATGAAAATGTAATGATGAAGCCCATTATTTTGCGTACTAACCAGTAAGGAAGGATCCTGCTTCTCACTTATGTTTTCTTGCTGTCACTAGGACCCATTAGCCTTCGTTCACTCAGGCAGCATACATTTTACCCACTTGAAACTCTCCTTCTCATTATGGAAATGGATTCTTAGATGAGCCAACTTTAAAGTAAGGCCTTAAATGATTTTCCTGTTTCTTAATCTTTCCTGATACTAATCCCATAGTTCTTCATGCTATATTCAGTATGTTAGTTCATGGTATGGCTGTGAATTGGATGCAGGACAGGAACTTAAGTGTGAATGTCATGAGGTTACTAATCACCAACTGCCCTCTATGTTGCCTACCACAAGGATCACACACGTCTGATGTCACTCAGATAATAATTCTGAGGTCTCTGGCAGGGACAGTTGCTGTGTATTAGAAAAGAATGTCATGTGTCTCAGGGATTCTTCCTGTCTTTATATCCTTCCAGACTTTATTCTATGTATATTTTCATGAATACAAGTTTTCAGTCTTGTTGCCCTTCTGTCCTCTCTTGCAGGTTTTTTAGAACATACCTCCTCCTTCTCTTTCTCTTTTTTTCCTATGTTTTGTCTGCCATTTTGTCATATGCCTAGAGTGGCCTTGGAAATAAATGTATCAGAGAAGAGAGAAACCATATGTTTTGAGGAAAAATTTTAACAGAATAAAGAAAGAATGCCATTTATCTTCAGCCCTTGAAAATGCCCAGAAGCTTCCATTCAGATCCGCCTTAAAAGTTTCCATCCACTTTCTTTTATTAAACCCTGGTATTCCTCAAACATCAGATTCCAAGATGAATTTTAAAAATATTTCATAGAAACATTTAACTCTTTCAATTAATTATGTTACTGCTCAAAGGTATTTTTTATGCAGTTTCTGTTAGGAATGTCTTACATCTTAAGTGATAAGCTTTTGCCAACCTGCTATGGAATCTAACTCCTATTTATACCTTTTGTTCATTCATGGAAAATATATCTCAAAATTGAACAAAAAAAATCATAGCCAACATTAGAACCACTTCTGTTCCAATAAGGACTGGGTTGGCCCTGAGCAGGAGAAATGTTCTTCTAATGTTTAAAATATAGCTAAGGGAACTGCAGAAATGGATTAGCAGTTAAGGCACTTGTCTGTGAAGCCTAAGGACACAGGTTTGATTTCCCCAGTACCCAATTAAGCCAGATGCACAAGGTGACACATGCATCTGAAGTTTGTTTGAAGTGGCTAGAAGCCAGGTACACCCATTCTCTCTCTCTCTCTCATATATAAACAAAATATTTATTTTATTTTATATTAAAATAAATTATATTTATATGGAAATAAATAAAATATGACATATAGCTAAGGAAAACATCCCCACAAAAACATTGCATTTCCAAGTCCTTGGAAAATACCCTAACTTGGAGCTAAGCTACATTAATGGGATTGAGAGCTGATAGTTTGCATGCCCAGGCCATCATTCTGCCCTGCCTCTCAACTTGATCTTCAGGAAAAGGTCCTACGTGTAAGTCATCACATTTTGTGAATAGTTTTCCTCATTTGTCTTTGTGTCTGGCTCTGAGCTTCAAACCCAGAAGACGCTTAGCAATTGCTCCCTGAACTGTGTTTAACCCCAGGCTAATTCATTGTTCTTTGCTATCAGATTTGGAGTAAAAATGAAATTAAATGCAAAGCAGTATAAAACACTCAGGTAAAAATCATGTCAAGCAATCATTAAATTTCCAGTGATCTTCCAGCCCTTAGCAGGGGGATGCAAATCTCAGGGGTATTTTCTGTCGTGTGTGGAGATGTGAGTGTGTGTCCCCACATGGGTTCCTACATAGCAGAAGGAAGGAAGTTGTGAAAGGGGAGAAAATAGAGCTATTGACTGAAGGGCCATAAAGCTGTTTTTAGAATGACTGCTTCTGTTGTATTGGGGAATGCTTCCTTTGAGAAAGGGGATATTATGCATCCTCTTTCCATTAAGTCTATTTTAGGAAGAAATTATGGAGGATAATATATGACCCATTCCCAAGGATCTCCCATCAACACGGCTCTATTCTCATTACACATTTGCTTAGAGCAAAATAAATTATTCGGTTCTCAGGAATACCAACGCGAGACAATCAAATTCCCCACTAAATCACTGTTTATTAGGGACAGCTGATTTTTAAAAAGTGTTAATTTTGCCCCTAAAAAGCCACAAGTGAGAGTGAACCCACCACACTTGAGCATTCAATCAGTTTCAACAGGGGCAAAGTCTTGCAATTGTTTTCAAAACAGCATGGGGCTTCCTACTCAGGGTTGAAGATTTATCTGCATTTGGCAACTGTTCCAGTTACTGAAGACCAGCAAGAAGTTTACTTCTCAATAGTTTTACAAATGATGTGTTTAACTTTGTAGAATGATTCTTGGGAGGTGGTGGGGAGGAGGCTAGAGTCTGGAGGCAAACTCAAAAAACTGAGGTTTAAAGTGACAGCAGCAACCCCCCCCCCCCACCACCACCCCGCCCAAGCAGAACAGTGTGGTCAAATTCTATTTCCACCTGACTACAGTCTGCATTCTGTACATACAGTGTGATTTAAACATTAAAATAAAGCAACTTAAATGTTTAGCAATAAAAAGTTGTTTAATCATTAAACAACCACCGTTTTCTTTTGCCCTTTAAACCTGCCTTCAATCAGCCTGGATGCTGGTTTACAGTCTCATTAACTGCACAGATCACAAAGGAAGGGTTACTGGGATCACTAGCCCAGCAGGAAACTCTGAAATGCCCCTATTGTCCCATGAAACATGCAGCCAGAGTCTCCTTCAGCTGTCTCCCCACACGTACTCGGCTCTGAAGGAGGTATGTGGCCAGAAAAATGCACTCTCCAGTTCCAGAAGCAGCCCCTGTTCATTCAAAGAAAGAAAATAAAAGTGTTCTCGCATTTAGTCATTGGCACAGCCCTGTTGGTCATTGTTAATTGCAGTAATCCGGGATCTTGCTGCTGCTCAAGTGTAACTTAAACCAGGCATATCATAGGGACTCCTGGGTGAGCCTTGCAGATGCTCCTTTTTGTAAAGCAAGGAGGAGTTGCAGTATTTTATGGCCCTCTTTCAACACATGGGAGTTTTAGCACTCACTTTAAAAGCACAACTTAACACCACTTTCAAATAGCCTCGGATCCAGCCCTGTATTGCTTTTTACAAATGAGCCCATTCTCCTCCCAGCAGGATGGTCGCAGGTGCCTATTCCTTGCCATACTTGTAAGGACTAAGTTGATTCCCACCACAGGCGGGGTGGGAGGGAGGAGCTGGGGGGGGGAGGACGGTCTAAAATTTAGTCCTAGAAGCTACCGTCCTTCGAAGCTGTGCCAAGGCCCCAGAAGGAATCCCAGCTCTATGCAGAGGTGCCATGCCGCTTTACCACATGCTGTGTTCTCACGGGTTCCTTCTTCGGCCACTGCTGCCCAGGGCACAGAGAACACTGGCAATGACAGCATTTTTCTTTTTGTTTGTTGTTTGGTTGGTTGGTTGGTTGGTTTGGTTTGTTTTTCGAGGTAGGGTCTCACTCTAGCTCTGACTGACCTGAAATTCACTATACAGTCTCAGGGTGGCCTCAAACTTAGGGCGATCCTACCTCTGCTGGGATTATAGGCGTGTGCCACCATGCCCCACAGCACATTGCTTTTAAGTGGCCTGGTTGTAGACAAAATTGGTAATTAGTTCTGTCTTAGAGACGACAAGAACAAAAACTACATTTGCAGAATTTGACAGTGATTTCCTGTGTAATGGGGACATGAAATCCCAGAGAATTCCAGAAACTTACCCGAGACCTCACAGAAACTCAGAAGCAGAAAATGGGGTGGAAGCCAGAATCTTGATGGATAGTCTGTTGTGATTTAGGCTTCCCAAATGTCTTTACTAGATTAATATGAATGTCTCCTGGTTTGCTCTCTTGGACGATAAAGGTGTATTGGTCTCCACATTCATACACTCGCTCTCTCAGACAAGAAGGCTATAAGAATATACCTGAGCTGAGCTGAATATGAAGGCATCTGTAATATATCTCCACCTATATATAAATACATATATATATAGATATATAGATATATATGGATAGATAGATAGATAGATAGATAGATAGATAGATAGATAGATAGATAGATACACATATATACAATCTCCAAGGTTACTCACGGTCAGCAACACCGACTTTCTTCAAACTTAACAATCCAATTCTTTTGCATTTTCTTTGTAATTTCACATTCTAAATTTAAAAAACTCATTTTAACTTGATCCAGGAACAGCAAACTTGCAGAATCTGAACTAAGCAATTCAGTGAATTGGCCGAATTTTAGTAAAGGATTTTGGATAGTGTGCACGTCAAGTTTCTCTGCTCACCAAGTCACTTTCGATGCAAGTGCTTGGAGCAGGAAGGTGTTCTCTGGCCCAGTTTTGCTGAAACAGATGACTGCCTTATGCCTCTGTTTTATATTTTAGTGTTGCATCTTTAACGTGTGTGTGTGTGTGTGTGTGTGTGTGTGCATGCGCTCACACACACAAGCATGCAACATGAGGGGCAGCTTACATGGAGTCCAGAGGAGAACTATGAATGTCCTCTATGACAACTCACAGGACTGGCCGTGCATTGTCTTGTACAGCTTTGTATAGGTGCTTGGGAATGGAGACACATCAGGCCCTCTCAGTCTGGTGTGGCAAGTGCTCTTACCCCAGCCCACTTTTGGTTTATAAAGTGGTGATTTGTTTAGTGTGCTTGCAGCACATCATGGCTACCAGGTCAGTTATTTTCACCTTTGATGATGAAAGGGAGTTATTGCTAATTTTAAAGTATCCTTGTTTAAAAAATTGGGGGAAAAAGTTATCAACTTGATCTTTGTGAAAGAATGTATATTTAAGTAGCCAATTTCTTCAGGGAGATAACAAAATAAATCCTGTATCAGTCCATCAAGAACTTCAAGTAAATTATGTCAGGCACTTTAAGAAATACCCATTTCTACACAATTTTAAACAAAATTCAGCTGAATGTATACCTGAAAGAGGATATTTTATCACCTTGCTGAGCAATTGGTTAAACTGACTGCCCTTGTCTAGATAAAATCATGACCAATAAAATGAATTTTTCTAAAATGTCAAGACATAGGTGGCTGTAAGTGTCATATACACCAAGTATGAGATGTAGTATTCTATAGTGATAAGAACTGTGGAGAGGAGGGGAGAGGAGGGGAGGGGAGGGGAGGGGAGGGGAGGGGAGGGGAGGGGAGGGGAGGGGAGGGGAGGGGAGGGGAGGGGAGGGGAGGGGAGGGAAGGGAAGGGAAGGGAAGGGAAGGGAAGGGAAGGGAAGGGAAGGGAAGGGAAGGGAAGGGAAGGGGAACATGGCAGACAGAAAAGAATGAGAAGAGTGATAGGATATACGCCAGAAAAGCTGAATCAAGAGAGACTATTTTCAGATTAAAGTGTTTGGTCAACCCCAGCATAGTTGAAAGCTTCTAAGATGAGATACCGCCAGCAACTCCTTTGTTTCTTCACGTATATCCTATATCTGAACAAAACGTTTCTTTCCTGCGGGCTGGACAGTAGGAAGTAATCCATCTTCAATGTTGTTTGGTTTGTAAATAAAACTGTTAAAAAGCATCTGCTGAACTTTGGACAAGCATTCTCCATGTGCTCCTCCCCAGTCTCAGAGTCAGGTTAAAGGGTATGGGCAGGACCACCTAGCAACTTAATCCTTCAGGGACTGTCTACAAGAGACTGAAAAATGAATCCATACCTGTCCCTCTGCAGAACAAGCCAGCTCATGCTGGCCAGCAAGGCTGGTTTTACTGGAAACAAAAGGGAGACCATGGGGTGCCAGCAACTTTCACATACGCTTTTCTGCCTTTCCCTATTGAAATTGTAATTTCTGTGAGAGTCAGAAGGAAAATGGACACTGGCCATCTCTCTTTTTGCCTGCCCCTTTGCAGGTATTGGGATAATGAAGCTAACTGTCATTTCCTCTCTCTCTCAATAATGAAAAGTGGAAATGCAAACTTCCTGTGTGAGCTCTAAGTAGCAGGTGGTATTTCCTTATTATAGTGTGTTTGACCTTTGGGAACTTGACTTTGGAAAATGAAAATAGTACCAGGATTCTGTATTTTTAGATAAAATAATCAATATCTTATTAAAAATTAAACTGAAGTATTATAAGAAAAGGTATATATATATACATAGTCTAGATCGATAGATGATAGACAGTTTTATTTATCACTCCAAATCTTGTAATTCAGGAAGGAAAGGAAAGGGGATAAAAGAATTTTTAACCTTTGAAGACTATTTTTAGAAAGACAGAAACCATATTTTTAAGGTTCATGGTAAAACTTTGCTGCTCACAAAATGCTCGGCTACTCTTCATCATGCAGAGTTAAACATGGGCAAGTCTGAGCTGAGCTGAATGTGAAAGCATCTGTACTTTTCATTCACTTGCTCAGCAGCACTAAATTTCAAGCTTGTTTTTTGTTCCGCATCAAAGAAAAGGTTGTTTTTATGGTTATTAGATTTTTTTAACCCACATTTTGCATGAAAGCGGCTCAGTTCAATGGGTCTTTACATTTATTGTTTTTAGTTATTTTTCTGCCATGGTCCTTCTGCATGCCATCATGTTGAATAGGAAAAACACAATTTTGTTCTTTTCCTCATCCTTTGAAGAAAAAAAAAATAATAGGCTTATATACTGTTCACATTTTGGAATTTCCTTCTTTATTCCCTCCCCAAACCATCATTACACAACTGCATAAAGCAATCCAATGTTGAAAGACTTTAAAAGGGTTTTGCTCCTATAAATATATTTTATATGATTATAACTCTCATGCTTATCAGCAGCTACAAAACTGAAACCCAGGAACTAATTAAGTTTATATGTGTATTTGAATGTACATGTATATGGGCAGACGTCTTTTTGTTTCAGGAGCATACGTCTATATCTAAACGTGTCCAAATGTTCACAGTATTTTTAGCATAAAAATTGCTGATTAGGCATCTGCATTCCTTTTCCCCTTAAAGTTCTGAATTGGGGGCTTTTGAGTTCATAGGGGCCAGATTGACTCTGTCGGTGCAGGGCTGAAGTCTGACTAGTTCATGCTTGGCTAACCATTGAATTGGATAGTTCAGTTAGCCTCACTCTTTAATTGTCTTGGAGTAGAGATTTGACTTCAGGGTACAGGTTCTGAAATGCAAGAAGTCTACATCTTCAGCTTCAGAGGTATGAAGCAGAATAATTGTACTTCACTTAAGATTCATATTAATCATCACGGTACCTTATGTTCCCAGAAGGAAGGGACTGTGAGAGCTGGTGTCAAACCTAGCATTGTTCTAGCCCATCTAATCTTGCACTCTCAATGTTTCTTTAATAGATTGTTCACTTGATACCTACACATTTTCACTTTAAATCTTGTTAACAATGTTGTCCATGAAAATCTGACTAGCATATGTGACACTTGTGAATGCACTGAATGTAGTTTGTATTGGGTTATTGATAATGTTTGGCCATTAACATAAGCATCACCAGACTTTCCAAGTAGCAAGGAGCATATTCTTTCATCTTTTCTTCTTCATTTCTTGAGTACCAACTGTGTGCCAGGAACCATGTGCCCATTGTGTTCCTTGGTGTATAGAAGTTTCCCAGTGAATGTTTGCTGAATAAACAAGGTCAATGGATAACTTTAAGAGTAGATTATGTTTAGGAAACTTTGAGTGTAAGACCAGCCACAGTGCTATGACGTAGAGCTCTTCAGCAGTGAATGGTGTGAATACAAGGGCCGATTTAATCACCACCAGGCAGTGTGCCCATCTCTCCTTGAGAAGTACAGATATGAGAGTAATTTCTTTTGTCATTGAATACTTTCTCATAAAATCAGAGAAACCCTGTGCAGATGCCAGACTCCTTGCTCATTGTGACAGGATACTGTCTATAAAATTCATGTTCAAATCAAAGCTTAAAGCAACTATCTTCCAAAACAGTTCCTTCACATACTAAATGACAATCGCTGAACAACTGCAGCTAGTGAACTTCACCTTGACATTGTCATGCCAAACATCACTGACTTTGACACCTTAGTGTTTTCACCACACCTCTGTTCCAGGCTCCCTATGCTTATTCCTGGGCTGTGACAGAGGAGTGTTCCTCATCACTTCAAGCATTTGTGACATACACTTGTAATCCCAGCACTCAGGAGGCAGAGGCAAGAAGATTACCTTAGAGTTTGAGACCAGACTGCTCTACACAGTGAATTCCGGGCCAGTCAGAGTTACTTACATAGCGAGACCTTGTCTTGAATTAAATAAGTAAATAGCATTGGGGCTAGCATAGTTGAGGACAAATTGCACCCTCACAAATTCCTTATCGTTACAGTTCTATTCAGTATAGTAGAGATGGACAGTGTGGTATTTGGAGACAAATGAATCTGGGTTTGAATGTTTGTTTCATCCATTGTCAACCAATGGGTGACTCTGGAATGTGTTTGTGTCTCAAACATGGCATCATTATATACCTGGGGTACAATGGAAAAACTCGTGCAGAACTCCATGCAAAATTACTTTTATTATTGCTCTGAAGATTGAGTGCATCTGACCAGAAACAATATAAAGCTAAAAGACTTTTTTTAAATGTATGTATGTATGTATGTGTGCTGTGTGTGTGTTTTGTGGGTAGATGTGCACACACCATGGACACACATGAGGAAGCCAGATGTTGTATGTCCTTCATTGCTCTTCCACCTTATCTTCTTGAGACAGATTCTTTCACTGAATCTAAAGCTCGCAGTTTTGGGTGTAGACTGACTAGGGAGCCCCAGCAATTCTCCCGTCGTGGCCCTCCTCTTCACTGGAGTTACAGGCATAATGGCAGGCCCAGCATTTACATGGGTGATGGGAATTGAGCTGAGATCCATATGCTTGCAGAGCTCTTGGCCTGGGAGACATCTCTCTAGCTCCTACAATATTTTTTTGTTTCAGCATTTTTGCTTTAGACACAGTTGATATTACAAAGTAATTTATGCTAAGTAGTCTCTATAGAGTCCTTGAAATGGTTTAAATTTCTCGTGAAATACATTTTGTAATCACATTTCATATAGTGAATGATCCTTATGGTAAATTTTAGGTAACTGATGCTGAGATAAAAAGATTAAAATATTCACAAAACTATACCCTGTGTGGTAGTTTGGATCAGACATAAACTCATGTGTTTCGAATGGTTGGTTACAAGCTGGAGGCCATTTGAGAGGTGGAGATGTGCTGCTCGGGGTGGTCTTAGAGTGCTATAGCTAGCTCCCTATTGGCAGAGATTGGCCTACTTTTTTTGCTTCTGTTTTCCACCTACTGTGGCAAGGAGGTAATGTCCAGCCTCTGATCTACCTCTTATCCCTGCCATCTGAAGCTTCCCTTTGAGATTGTAAGCCTAAATACTTTTCCTCCCATCAACTGTTTTTGGTCAGGTGTTTTGCCCCAGCAACACGAAAGTAACAAGTACCCTACTTCATCATTAGCTATCCTTAGGTATAGCTATTAGTCCGGTATTATTGTTTCTAAAGAAGAACAAGTGATATAAAATGTGTGCATCTCTTTAAATGTTGGCTTGCTCTTTGTAAGCAATGAGTAAACGTGGGGATATTTTTTCTAATGACTAAAATTTTTTTGTTTGTTTTCTTTGTTTTTCGAAGTAGGGTTTCACTCTAGTCCAGGCTGACCTGGAATTCACTATGCAATCTCATGGTGGCCAGGAACTCACGGCAATCCTCCTACCTCTGTCTCCTGAGTGCTGGGATTAAAGATGTATGCCACCACGCCTGACTTAATCACTAAATTTATAATTTTTTGCTATATTTATTTTTTATTTATTTGAGAGAGAGAGAATGATAATGGGTGCACAAGGCCTCTAGCTACTGCAAAAGAACTCCAGATGCATGTGCTACCTTGTGCATCTGGCTTACGTGGGTACTGGGGAATCAAACCTGAATCCTTAGGCTTCACAGGCAAGCACCTTAACCGCTAAGCCCTCTCTCCATCCCTAAAGTTTTATCTTTTATTTTTCATTTTTAAAAAATGTTAACCTGTCTTTGATCTATTAAAATCATAGGGATGTGATTCAGTAACACCAGAGTAGAGCATGAAAAGAAATATCAATGTAGACCCAATAACGAGAAATATAAATGTATTCTAGGATAAAATAGTCTTAAAAAAAAGTGAAAAAAAAACCTCTGCAAGCTCTTGTTTCCAGCCCTTGTCTAGGCGTTTTAATTCAGATTTTGATGGGGGAGGTACATTGGAGGATATTACTCCACACAGTTTCTAAACACTGGTAAATTATAGGGTAGATAAGCTTATCTTGTATGGGTCCCCCGGCAGCTTCCTGGGCTCATTCCCACAGTTGTATATTGACAGCTGTATTGTTTAATAATCTGCATCATCTCATGTTTTCGTCTTTTAGCTTTTCATTAGTCCACTCCTGCAAATCATAGAGCAGAATGGTTCTTTTTATTCCCCAGTCCACTTGTAAATTCACATGCCTATAATTTTACTTTCTAATATGCTGTGGCTATAACTGGAGAATGAAAAATTTGCCTTCCTAAGAACCTTGGCCTCTGTCTCTTGACAAACAGTGCTTCCCCGTGCCTTCATTTTTCTCAAAAGACACTGGAGCATGAATAGATGCTGTTGCTCAGGAACAGCAGAGCTCCTATGACGCCTAACCTTGTTGATGTGAACAAAAGTTTGCACCTTGAATGTGATCTGCAAATGGGTTGAGGAACTGGAATCATAAATTCCCAGTGTAGAACCTGACACTTGTCATGTCACTGGCTGCTGATTTTCTTGCCTTTTTTCCACATACCTTGACCAAGCAGGAATATGCATAAACCTGGCAGGTGACGGAACTCACCACCTAATGGCAGCCAAGCAGATACCTCCTGCAGAACTTGGAGGGAATCTTGGTGTAGAAGGAAGGAGTAGTGCCCCTTACAGTGACTGGAGCAGAAAGTGAGACAGCCCATCACAGGTGTTATCAGCAGTGGTTTCTGAACCCTATGGTAACCAAACCTGCCTCTTCTGTCCATGGTCCATGGCTATTGCACCTCTGTCACCACTGCCCGAAGTGCTGGCTTTATTTCCTCTTAGTTGGAAGGAAGTTACACTGTATGTCTGGCTTTGAATCCCAAAGATACTGTGGTTGTTGAAGCAGTTGGGGAAACATTGGGAAAATTAAATGATTTGAATACCTCCCACAGTAACTCTGCATTCTGTTTTATGTACAACTATAGACTGAAAAATTAGACTAATTTTAAGGATCTGTTCATACAGGAAACATTACCAGTCATTACAACCATTGTAAGTATTTCTCAGCAGTAAACTTAAATTTGAATGTGGTTTCTTAGATGGCTGTTTAACACTTGTTCAAAAAATAAGCTGTTGGTCATCTAAGATCAAAGGAGAGACTGGAAATTTAGTTGAATAAATGAAATCTCTAACAGAAAGATATACATAATTGAAGTGTGTTATACGTGTTTGGGTATTTGAATTTGGGTTTGTCTTTCTTTTCTTATTTTCTGTGTATACAATTCATGTAAGCATCATGACGAGAACATTTCCTTTCTGTTATCTTAAAGAGTATGTCTTCAATTTAAATGGTGTACACATACAAAAAGTAATTTCTAAGGAAAATACAACTTTGAACACACAGTAATTTAATTTTTAATGAAATTCCTAGTTTGTAACTTGCTGAAAAGTTATCTTCAGGGAAGGTAATTTTGAAGACAATACAGAATTAGTGGGTTTTTTTCATTTAAATTCTGCAATTAATTGGTAGTCATTAATTAAATTTAATAAAATACAAGTTTCTTTCAAAAGAAACTCTCTGCAGTGGTACATTCTGGAGCTCTGCTCATTTTCCCAGCAGCCCCCGGGGCTTCGCAGGTAGGCAAACATGGAGAGGCCATGAAACTTTCAAAGCCTTACAGGGCTGCAGTGGAGTGCTTAAGGCTCTATATTCTTGATGCAGTATCACGTTACAGTAGTATTATGAAAAAAGCTTCAGGGAATTCTCATACACATTAATACATATAGCTTTCATGTCCACATGGCTGGACCCATTCACAAATGGGACCTGTAGGTCAGATGCAGTTTGCAAGCCAGTCTTATTAAGCTGTTTTACTTTTACGATCAACTAATGGTTCCTTGTGAGTATTATGAATGCAAACGTTCTTTGCTCTCTCTGTAAATCTTTTGTGCCATTCATTTTTTTTTCTGTCCTTAAGAATGTGGGGGAAGGACATCCCTATCCACAAATCAAGTGCTTTAAATAGCCAAACCAGAGCTGAATGAAGGAAATCGGCACAGATAACATCTCTGTGAAACTTCTGTCTATGAACTCGGCATCACACAATGCAAAGGAAATTGCCATTGTCCTGTGCAAGTCAGGTGAACAAAACACATAAAGCTTTCTGTTTTGTTGGCCATGCAGATTCCTGTGTGGCTGAAACCGGAATCTTGAAGGCCACAAAAAAAAAAAATGACATGGCTTAAGTGACAAATTGGCAAGTGGAAGGGGCACATGAGTCTTAAGCTTAAAACTCAGAGTCCTGTAATCATTCCAAAAGAACCAAGTTCTCTGACATTGAAAACTGCCCATCATAAACACGGAGAACGGCGCCTCTGCCCTTGTGCTGTCAAGCAGTGTTTACCGTGTCCTCACGGCCAGTGTTCTGCTGGGCATTTTAGTGGCATGCATTCTACTTAGTCACCCCCCAGCAACCTCCTGAGGGCTCTACATCACACAAATTAGGAAATTAAAGTTTACCCTTTTGTTTTGAATGTTGTGTGTGTGTGTGCGTGTGTTTTGAATATTGTGTGTGGTGTGTATGTATACATGTTCATATGTGTGTGGGATGTGTGTGCACATGTGTTTATGTGAAGACCAGAGATGTATATCAGGTGCCTTCCTCACACTTCACCTTATTTTTTGAGATAGGGCATCTCACTGAATGTAGAGCATATGGACGCAGCTAGACTAGCTGGCCAGCAAGCCCAGAAATTCCCCTCTCTCGGCACATCCCCAACATTAGGCTTCTAGGCAAGCGCCACCATACCTGGCTTTTGACCTGAGTGCTAAGGAGCCAGATGCAGATCCTGATGCCTGCCTGCCTGGCAGTCATGTAACCCACACAGCCATGTCCCTAGCCCAGGACATGTAAATATAAACTGCCTGAGAGTCACGCTATTTGTTCACAGACCTAAACTCAGGTCTTTCTTAGCTCTAACACCCTGCTTTTAAAAATTATTTATTTATTTATTTGAGAGAGAGAGAAAGAGAATGAGCATGACAGGGCCTATAGCCACTGCAAACAAACTCCAAATGCATGCATACTTTGTGCTTCTGGCGTTTTGTGGGTACTAGGGAATCAAACCTGGGTCCTTAGACTTTGCAGGCAAGCTCTGTAACCGCTGCGCCATCTCTCCAGCCCATACAACCCTACCTTTCAACACTATCTTGAGGGTTCTTTGCCAATACATGAAGGGAGTAGACCCCTTCAAGTTGCCAAAATGTTCATTTTCAACCCTTACAGAGTAAATTGAGTTCCTTGGAGGGAAATTTTTCCTAAGGCCAAGAAAACCTGCCTCTGTGCCCTCATACGGCAACTACAATCGAAGAGAACACCTTCTAAACATACTGCCTCTATTTAAGAGAAAAAATTAAAAATTAGGAGGAAAACGCTACCAGCACCAGCATTCCCTCCCAAGATCAGAGATGCATTAAGCATAGCTGGCAGTGAGCCCAGACATACCAAAACATGTATTATCTAGAGCCAAGGACTTGAACACCCCGGCATCTGCGGAGAGACAAGCATCTCACTTCAATAGACAACTTGTTCCTAGAGTTGGGATCCTCCCTGCTGAACTGACAGGGAGTCAGAAGAGCAACATAAAACAAAGAGAGCGGTTGTTACACTGCGGCCAAGGCCCCAAGCACACCCTCGGGTTCTGCCCTTCTTCGGTGTAACCGAGCAGAACTCCGGCTCACTCCCAGAGTCAGTAGACAGTTAGTCGGTTTCCAGAATGTGGGCAGAAGCTCATGTTATTTATTTACTACCCATCTCTGGAATTCCTTCTGGACATGACCAATGAGTTGCAGCTGGTGTTTAAGCAGCGTGGCACACTCACTAACTAGCTGTCAGGAACAGCCTCACCCTTCAGTCCATAATGAAATGAACTCAAAGCTGGAGTTACCAGGGAGAAAATTCCAAACAGACCAGGAAAGCAAAAGCCACTCACATCATCCCAATAATAACTGTAAAGCTGAAACGTGTGCACTGTACAAAGAGGGGAGTTCCTCTACCTCGGCAGAAATAGCTCAACAAAGGCAAAAGCTTTGTGCATGACCCAAGACAAGCAAAGCAAGAGGACAAATTTGTGCTGCCAATTTCAGAATCAACAGGGAGTTTCCTGCCTGCCCTCCCAGACAGACGGGCACAGTGAAGGTCAGAATATCTGAAGCCAAACTGTTTGTTCCCGTGTCCATTTCACCATCTTCCTCTGGTCACAGAAATTGACCTTTGCAAGACTCAGGGGTATTTGGTTTGATGGAGCTGGTTCTGAGAGTCCTGTTCCCCTGCGAGGCAAATCTGGCCTTCTGAGAGTGGGGAAATTTGCTATGAATGAGGAAATGTAACCATTGTCCCTTGTGCGACTTAGAGGGAGCCAGACTGAGGACAAGCCTATGACAGTAGGATAGAAAGAAGGAAAGAATCCAAAGTTCTGATAGCTTTGACCAACTGAATTTACCACTTGGAAGGTATATCATTACAAAGCTTTTGTTCACTTAGACAAATGATATACTTATTAAGTCATTTTCAACTGATGTCCCTTGTATACCTCAAGGATAGAGGACATTTTTTTTGGTGGGCTTCTAAAGACTCCTCAAAATTCATTATCTAGGTTCTCATACATTGACTTAACTTCTATGAGCTTTATTCACATACACTAATTTATAGGAAATGTATGGAGGTAAAAATCCTATGTAATAAGTTGTGACAGCTTTCCATCACTATGACAAAATGCTTTAGAGAATCAACTCAAAAGCAAAGATACTTTATTTTAGTTTATGGTTTCGTCCATAATAACTTGGTTCTGCTGCTTTGGGCTTTTATCGATGCAAGACTTTGTGGCAGGAATGGCAGGAGTGCATGGCGGAAAAGGTGTGTTCACCTTGTCACATTAAAAAAAAAAAGAAAGAAAAAGGCTAGAGAGATGGCTTGGCAGTTAAGGCACATGCGTACAAAGCCTAAGGACCCAGGTTCGATTCTCCAGATCCCACGAAAGCCAGATGCATATGGTGGTGCATGTGTCTGGAGTTTGTTTGCAGTAGCTAGAGGCCCTGGCATGCCCACTATCCCCCCCCCCTAAATCTCTCTCTTTCTCTCCCTGTCTCTAATAAATAAATAAAAATAAATCTTAAAAAAAAAAAACAAAGAAAAAGAGATAAAGGGTTGGGATTCCAAGAGTCCCCTTAAAGGCACTCTCTAATGACCCAACTTCCTTCCACTAGGACTGAACTTCTAAAGGTTTCACCACCTCCCAATAATGCCATAGGCTGAACCCCAAGCCTTCAACACATGGGCTGCTACAGGACACTTTTGATCCAATCTATGGCAATGCATTTTGTCATATTTTTAAATCATAGTAATTTTCTTCTCCTTATGTTTGGATCTCCATAGGTCAACTACAGCCGTGTTGGAGGGAAGAATTATAGTTGTATAATCATTTTTTTCCCATGACACTGTTTCTTACAGCAGGACCCATGAAGTCACTTTGTAAAAGCAAGATGCTAGGTCCTTCCTGAATTTGAGAATAGAGTCCAGGAATTTGCACTGGTAACAAACACCCTTTTATAGATGTGTGAAAGGTAGGAGTTACTTACCAGTTAAGGAAATGAAGCAAGGAAAGGAGGAAGATTTCTTCTAGGCAATGAAACAGTTTAGAAATTAGTTGTAAACCACTTTTGGATATTTATGCCACACAGAAGACAGAAGGTGTGTTAGAGGCTAAGTCAGGTGGGTGGGCAATGTCTGGGAGAAGAAGCCTCTGAAATTTTCCATTGGTGGTATGATTTGTTCAATGTTTGTGAACGCACAGCTTCTCTGAGTTTGGGACATGAAATGGTCAGTGTTGGGAGTTTTGACTAGTAATTGTACCTTAATATAAATATATATAAATATCACATATATATGAGCAGGCTTCAAATGGAGTGTTTTAAGTAACTCCCTCTGTACAGAAAAGTGTATTTATATATATATCATGGGTAAAAAGTTAGTGCCATGGGTGGTCACATTCCAAAGAACTGAACACATACACAAAAGCATCAGCCAGTGGGCATACAGACCAGACTGGACAAGGGATTAAAGACAAGAAATGTGCAATTTTCTTGAAAAGAAAGCCAAAGGCAGGGGGTGAGAAGGAAAAATGTATAGTGATGTAGATGGGCATATATGGGATGGACCTAGGTGACAATAATGTGGAAATCAAGAATCTCTATTCTTCCTCACATCTGGTTACAGATGATAATATACAACATATGAAATAATAAACTCCACAGATGGAGGAACATTTCTATCTTATCTTTCCTATGTTGTAGATACCATAGAATGAATAGCTAATATTTGTAACACAATCAAATAGTAGAGCAAGTGGTCAAAATGAAGGAGGAAAACAAAAATAATGATCAGCATTTATCACAGGCACTTTTGCATTCACAGCCTTATTTAAATTTTATAGAATTTTTGAAAGAAATAAGAAGGATTAGGATTAGATAGAGAAATAACAGGATAGGACTTCTAGTTTTATAAAAGTCTAGTGAGAAACAAGATGCTATCTAATTTGTGAGACATTTTGAACTTTCTTTACCTGATAGTATTTCACTATGTAGCCCAGACTTGCCTTGAACTTGTGATCCTCCTACGTCAGACTCCCTAGTTCTGGGATTACAGACATGCAACCCTATGTCTGGCTCATCTCAAGTTATTTTTATCAAAAAATAATAATATAAAACAGTGTTTTATCAGAGCAAAGTTGTTAATATAAAAACATTTTCCAATGCAAGTTTGTCCTTCAACTATAATGGAGCTATTTTGTATAATTATTATCTTTAAAATTTTTACATTGAAATGCCATGTCTCCTTAATCATCTTTCTTCTTAGTGAAATCACAGTGTTATAAACCTACATTTTATTATATATTTTAAAACTACACTATTTTAAAGAGCATATTTGCCCAAATACTGATTAAATGCATAGATTAAGTTGAATGATTATGCAGAAATTTTTAGGTACCCTGGGCTGGAGTTACAGGCTCCCTTACAGTCCTTGTCACCTTTTGTAGGGCACTTCTGTCATTCCAATTCAGCTTCCATCATTTGTGAATCTGAGCGGCGGAACTTGAGATGGCTGGGGTAAGGGTTAGATCAGATGGTGTGTGCTAGATACCTCATTATCATACAATCAATGCAAATATAAAATTAATCATGTCATCAACTTGTCTTGTTATAATTAAAGAAGTTTTGATCAGGTAGGTATGCACAAAAAACAGAATTCCAAGAGAAATTTGTGGAATATTCCAGGGAATTCTAATTAAAGACAAATAGTTGTTGAGATGACAGAATGTCAACCCGAGAATCATCAGTTTTAGAGAAGCTGATGGCTCAAGGAACTGAGCTGAAGTGGTTAGGTGTTGTCTGAAGCTCCATGTGGGTTTAAAATGGAGTAAATTTGGGAAGTAAGCCAAACATCTTTTCTACAAGAAAAGATGGAGACATTGTAATTTAAAGATTCTAAGGAAAGGGACATGAATCCAGAGAAAACTTTGAGAGAAAATCTAAGAAGGAAAAGCCCTTGGGAAAGGCTAGGGGCTGTAGCCACTTTGCAAGTGTGAGAATGTGGAAGAGAAAGACCTCACTTCCATAACTGAACAAGTTTCAGGATATAAGCTAATGTTCAGGAAGAGGTAACATTTCTCCGATTGAATATTAAGCTTCCTCCAAGGAAAACAACCCCACTGTGAAAGGCAATCCTATATTAGTGCCAAGAAAATAGTGCTAACTTGGGGCTCAAGGAGAGATATGACTCAGTTAAATATCACAGGGCTCTCAACCCATAAACTATCCCTTTGTCGTGCTGCAGAACATAAGAGATAAATTTACTGGCTCTTTCCTTTAGGAAAAGAAATGCTTTTCTTTCCTAAAAATCACTAGTCAGCTTTTTAAATTCAGTTTCCATGTGGAAACATTGAAGCTGCTAGAATAGTGGATAAAGAGTTCAAGCCCAGCCTGGGCTGCATAAGACATTATCTCATTAAAAAAAAGAAGAAGAAGAAGAAGAAGACAAAAATGACACAGAAAAAAGCTGGGCGTGGTGGCGCATGCCTTTAATCCAAGCAGTCAGGAGGCAGAGGTAGGGGGATCACCATGAGTTCGAGGCCACCCTGAGGGTATATAGTGAATTCCAGGTCAGCCTGGGCTAGAGTGAGACCCTACCTCAAAAAAAATAATAATAATAAAATAAAAAACACAGAAAAAAGAAGAAAAAGAAAGCTGTTAGCCAGGTGGTTACAAAGACTGCAAATGTCCTCAAGAAGAAGGGCTACAGTATACTATACAAGAAGACAGAAGCCTCACCCCTGGCATAGGCAAATCCTTCTTTTTACATCAAAGTTTAATATTGTTGTACAAATTAAGTGTAGCAATCAAGACCCACACTGGAGAGAAGTAAGCAGGGGAATTGAGTATAAGCCTTTTTAGTGCATAAAAGATACAAAAATCTACTGGATAACATGGTTTAATGTCAAATCACAAAAATTCTACAACTGAATTAGAGAGATTTAGAGAGAATTTAGAGAGAACTGATTAGAGAGAATTAGAGCCTTGTCACATGTCTATTACATTAAGCCATATGAGGTTTCTACTGTTTTATTAGTTTTGACCTACAAAAATGGCAATTCAGGACTAGAGAGATGGCTTAGTAGTTAAGATATTTGCCTACGAGACCTGAGGACCCATGTTCAACTCTCCAGGTCCCATGTAAGCCAGATGCACAAGGTGACACAAGCATGCAAGGTTTGACATTCGCACAAGATGGCACACGTGTCTGGAGTTCGGTTACAGTGACTGGAGGCCCTGGCACACCAATTCTCTCTCTCTCTCTCTCCCTCTCTCTCTCTCTCACTCTCATTAAAAAAAAATGAAAATTCATATGGGTCACGCAATAGCTAAGTCAGTTTGAGTGAATGCTGGAAAGATGCTCTGTCTCCTCTATCCTGCTGACACAGATCTGCTGGGTGATCAGAAACTGGAGAGCAGAGATTCTTAGTGGACTTCCCTCCTCCCCCTAAACCTTACTCAGTGTTCCACTGAATGAGTCTGAAAGTCCTCCTTCAGCCCTGCTCTCACAAGTACCATCTTGTCTACTTCCTGCTGCAGTGGGACACATCACTGGTCAAAGAAGAGAGAAGGTTCCCATGCTTGAACTAAACTAGCCCCAACCCTCTAGACTAGAGCGTGGTGCTGACTATTCACTCAAACATAAATCCTGACATTCTGAAGAGTGAAGGTTTGAAATTAAATCCAGAAGGTCATGAGCAAGTCTGCCAATTGCACCATGTCATGAAAGGCAGGAAGGAATTTTCATTCATGATCGTGGTACTCCTCCTCCAGTTTGAGCTATCATCAGAGTCAGAGAAAATATATTCAGAGCAGCACTGCGAAACTTCAGAGGACGAAAAGCAGATTAATTAACACATAAGTGAAAGTGATGCTTGGTGGATGTCAACATACAGAGAGAAGAGCATCCTTTGAAACTTTAAACCACTTGAGACAAAGTGTGAAGGCTCTTGTTCAACTCACCGGTCAGAACAGTTGTCTGTCATGTACCCCACAGAACTGGAAGCTGCAGCTGGTCTTGATGGCCAGGGTTGAGTGTTGGCACAGGCCTGACAATTACTTGCCTGGAATCTGACTTGCATCTCCTTATCAATTTTTGCCCTTTGTTTTTTTTTTTTCCCATAAAGGACTTAAAGCAGTTGAAGTAATTGGCAATAAATGGTCATTTACTCAAATTTTGTTCACATGGAGTGGATATATTGGAAAACCAATTTAGACTAGTGAATCTGGTTCCACTTGTGTAAGATAGTCATAACCACCCCCGTTGTCCGGTGTCAATGAAGTTACTTAAGCATAACTACTCTTAGACTCATAGGACTTGGGAGATAGCTCAATTGATAAAGTGCTTGCCTCATAAGCATGAGGAACTGAGTTTGATCCCCAGCCACCTCCTTTGTGTTTTCTTATATACTCTGCGCTTTTACAGCACACTGGACACTAGATAAGCGTACATTGGGGTCTGTGTAGTTACAGAGAGCCCCTTTTTTTATTTTTATTTTTATTTATTTATTTGAGAGCAACAGAGAGAGAGAGAGAATGGGTGCATCAGGGTCTCCACTACTACAAATGAACTGCAGATGCGCCCCCTTGTGCATCTGGCTTACGTGGGCACTGGGGAATCGAGCCTCAAACCAGGGTCCTTAGGCTTCTCAGACAAGCACTTAACTGCTAAGCCATCTCTCCAGCCCCCCTTTTTTATCTTTATATAGTATATTCCATGGACAGATTCCAATTCACAGGTTTATTTTAACATAGGAATGCAAAGCAGTTCTTCTGAGTACCATGTTGGTGGTGTTTTGTTCTGTGAGGAAGCTACTTTTCATTGATGGTGCTTTAAAAGTTTCAATGAGAAGAATTTCATAGCAAGGTTCTTGAAAGTGTCTTAACATAATGAACTCAAAATCTTGGGCACAGAGATGATCAACACTAGCATGTATAAACGCACGGTGAGCTGACACTTATCAGAAGCAGAATTCTTGAAAGGTCCTCACAAACGTGAAAGGCTTGGTTGTCTGTTCCATATAACAGTCAGCATGAAATCCATGTCTGTAAGAACACCTTACTGGGATCCTTCACAATTTCTTAGAAAAGAATCTCCACGCGAGGAATGATAGTTGGACCTTGCAGGCCTCTTGTAGACTTCAGCAACTTAAGTTTGCGCTGGGCCATGCTGAGGAATTGGAAAGAATGGCCTTCCCTGACAATGATGGCCCTCGAAGGGGGGCAGGGAGTGTCCTAGGAGATCCCCAGAGGAAGGTGAACCTGGGGCTAGATTCAAGGCCAGAAAGGCGGCTTTTCCTTCTCAACCGACTCTCGGGACTTTTTTTTTTTTTTTCTGAAGGCGGATGGATTTCCTGTGAACATTATTCAGGAGATTAAGAGAATTAATAGAGTCGAGTTGTTTTAGTTTTAGAAAATGATCTCAAAGAGATTATCTAAAGTCCTTCTGCCTTAGTTTCCTCGTGAGAAAGTGAAAACAGTAAGACCTGGGCCCACCCAATCATAAATCACAAAGATGTTAAAAATATAAAATAGTTTTGCCTTCACATAGGAAATACATGTGTAAAATATTACTTCTTCATTAATGTGCATGAAAACATACTGTTAACCACCTCATAAAGGTAATAAGCCCGAGCTATGGAGGTGGCTCAGAGTGGACGAGCACTTACTTCACCAGCATGAGGACCTGAGTTCAGTTCCGAGCACCCGTGAACAAAAGCCAGGCACGGTCACACATGCCAGCACAGTGGTGCTGGGGGGTGGGCGTGCCAAGATGGAGGGTCACTGGAGCTTTCTGGTCAGCCAATCTGAACAAACAAACAAAACAGGACAAGCTGCAGGTCCAGTGAGAGATCTCATGTCAGGGAAACAAGGCAGAAGAGCAGTATAGGAGGACCCACAACATCCTCCTCTGACCTCCACATATGTGTGCAAGGATCAAGTGTATATGCACAAACATGTGCATGCACTGTGCACCGCACACACACATACACACACAGAGAGAGAGAGAGAGAGAGAGAGAGAGAGTTACCACTGAATTCTTATAAAAATGCATTGAAAGAACCCTGAGGAGGCAGTTTGTCTGTATCTAAGTTGGGCAATGCCTCAACGAAGATAAGAGGCTAGCAGCGTGGTGTCCAAAAAGCTTTCCAGCTGACAATTTTGTGGTTTTTTTTTCCTCCTTTTTATGAATGGCGGTAGTATTATGATTCACTCTGCCTTTTTTTTTTTTTTACCATTCATAAAAATAAAAACAAAACAAACAACAACAACAAAAAAACTTTCTCTGCACAGTCTGTAGCCATTGGGTGCCAGAGGCTGGGAAAACATCCTGGCAGCACTCACCACAGCCAGCCCTGAGAGCATTCAAGGGTCTGTTTGTTTGGTGGCCTGAGAAGGATGAAGTGCTGTGTCTAAGCGTAGATGGTAGAAGTTCTGTGACATGGACTAGGCCGGGAGCCAGGGCTGGCAGAGGTTCAGACATTGTCTTTCCCCTCATTGAAGTGTCAGGACCTAATTCATGGAAAATCGGGCGAGCTGGCAGCCCTCTCAGAGGGTTTCATTGAGACACGCTGCACGGCAGTCACATGAATGGGGATCCTCGGCCAAAAGAGGAGGGGACTTCTGAGCAGTAGGAAGCAGGCAGCCTGCGAGGACATGTGTGGATTTGAAACGGTTTGGGAGTAAACATGAGTACAGGTGTAATTGGCAGGGAAAAAGAAAAAAGGGGAGGAAGAGAAGCAGGCTGTTCTTAGAAATGACCCTTTTGAAATGAATACTCTCTCAGCACAGGCTTCTGAGTCCCAAGAGGCAGGAAGTTCTAGTCTTCCCTGGTTCGAGTCCACCTGGAGAAAACATCATCTCCAAACCTGGCCTTTGATAATGATGTCAGTTCCACTGTAATTTAAAGACACAAGGAAGAACTTTCTTTTAAAAGCATCTTGCCTTTTTTTTTCCTTCCTTTTAAAAACTTATCCATCTAAAGTAACAAAGCTCTGAGGGTAATTTTATATATTTTTAATATGCCAGCTAGAAAATATCACACCACCACAGAAATTCTGAGCAGGAAATGACACAGTGAATTTCCACCAACTTCTGTTATTTGGAAAATTGTAGCAATGTGATTCAGTTGTACTTGCAAACTTTAGCAATGTGTAGTCTGCATAAGGTTTGTATTCTTATAGGAGTGTGAGATCTAGAAATTATCTATCAAATGTCTTGGGCTTCATATCCACCTTTTATATTCCAAAGAAAAACAAATATTGTCTAATACTCTAATGAAAACTCAATTTAGGTTGTAGAAAATATTTTCCTCGGATGCTTTGCTCAAAAGATAAGCGTTTTATCTCTTCATACAATTAAGCATGTAGGTGTCGATACAAAAAAGAAATCCCTTTACATGATACAATCATGAAAGTGAATGAACACATGGAATGGATTAAAATATTTGCCAGTCATATATCTGATAAAAGTTTGTGTCCAGAAATTTAAAAGAACTCTTAGGATTTGGTGTTGCAAAGGTCAATGACCCAGTTTTTTAAGTGAGCAAAGCATTGGAACAAACATTTCTCCATAGAAGATACACTGATAGCCAATAAACACATAAAAAATGCCTTACATCATTAGTCATGGGGGAAATACAAATCGGAGCAATGGCATTCAACTTTCCACCCAGTTGGAGGTCCACAGTTTAAAAGAAGACCATAGCAGGCATTGGCTCATATGTGGAGAAATGAGAGCTCTCTTGTGTTTCTGTAAAACAGTACAGCTGCTTTGGAAACCCAGCTGGCAGCTGCTCAGAAAGTAGAAAAATAATTGCCATTATCACCCAGCAAGTGACTCCTGGGTTACCCACAAGAACTGAAAAACACATCTATATTAGAAAATATATATATATGATTTCTCATAGTAGAACTGTTCCTAATAACCAAGAGGTGAAAATAACCCAAATGTCCACAAATTGTTGAATGGATAGATGGCTTATGGTGTTTGCCTACAAAGCCTAAGGACCCAGGTTCGATTCCCCAGTACCCATGTAAGCCATCTGCACAAGGTGATGCATGTGTCTCAAGTTGGTTTGCAAAGGCTAGAAGCCCTGGTGTATCCATTATTTTTTTTCTCTTTTCCAATCTTTTTCTCTCTCTAACAAATAAATAATAAAATAATTTTTAAAATGTGGTTCATCTAAGCAAATACTATTTGGCATAAAAAGCAACAAAGTACTGATGCGATATGTCTGTCTTTCTCACTGTTATGTCAAAATCCCTGACCAAAGCCACTTAAGGAGAGAAGGGTTTATTTAGGTTTGTAGTATGAGGGGATAAAATTCATCCTGGCAGAGCCAGCATGGTGGCAGGAGGATAAGACAGCTGACCATTGGTCCACAGTCAGGAAGACGAGAAAGACAAATGCTGGTGCTGAGTTCACTTGCTCCTTTTATCCATTTTGGGACCCCAGCCCACGAGGTGTGCCACTAACATTCAGGGTGGGCTTTCCCTCTTCAGTTAAACTTTTTCTGGAAACACCCTCAGAGGCAGGTATATTTCCATGGTGATTATAAACCAATCAAGTTGGCAATGAAGATTAATCATCACCGATGCTACATTATGACAGTCCCCCCCAAAAAACCATTATGCCTAGGAAAGAAGACAGATGCAAAAGATGACATAGTATATGATTCTTCTTAGATCAAATGTCTAGACTAGGCAAGTTTATGAGACAGAAAACAGAACAGTGGTCAGCTAAGGAAGTAGAAAGGAATGGAGAGTGATCAGATAGATATAAACTTTATTATAGAGGAAATAACAATGTTCTACAATTAGATTATAGAGGTGGTTGTACAGTCCTCAGAATATACTAAAATCTACTCTGAATTGCTTTAAGCAATTACTCTGAAGGAATTATATGATATCTGAATTTTATCTTGGTAAAATTAACTATTGCTTAATAATAGTTAATAAACTATTAGTAAATTAGATCTTTCCACTCCCCAAATTTTGTGAAATGCAAACTAAAAATAAAGTTATTCCAATAAGAAATTTATTTCAATAAAATTGGTAAATAACCTGAACCCTATTTCCTTAACAAATAGAAATTTTGAACAAACACTCTTTGACCTTAGATGAACTATTTGAATGTGAAATTGTCTTCTTTGCTTTGCATATACAAGTCTACACTTAGAACTTGTATACTGGGGTTTCTTTTTCATTATGTATGTTTCTTTTTAAAATATAACACTTCTTTTTGTTTGTTTCTTCCCTAGCCACAACAAGTCGTTCAGAAGAAACCTGCTCAGGTAAAAAAAATGGTCATTATTATTCTCCTCCCAAAAGAGCTAGAGTAAAATCAAATATGTACTATAAAAGGTTATCAAATTAAACTTTTATTTTAATCAGAGTTTTCTGATTATGTTAGCATTGAAACCTCCTTAAAAATGTGTTGTGTCTTTCAGAGTTAGGAATTTGTAGTCTGAGATTATGTTATTAAAAATCCCCAAATCAAGGTCTTCAGTGTAAATGAAAATATAAATATTATAAAAAATAAAATTATTTTATTTTAGGACCATTAATAAATACGTAATTTTCTTTTTTATGAAGTCTTAAACATCAGTTTTTGTCCTTTCCTCTTAACTGTCCATATTCCTTTGACCTGATCCAGAACTTACTAATTATAAATCACTTGATTTATAACTAAAAGCATAGCTTATTACTATGTTTTTCTGTAATATTTCATGATCCTAAAACATCTCTAGTGAAGCTTAGAAACTAGGAAATTAGGTTATATTAGTTTTTCAGATAAATGACTAAGATCTTGCTTTAAAATGACTGCAACATTAAAATAAGCCTTACTGTTCTGGAGGCCAGAGCCTGGAGTTCCTTGTCCTAACTATAGTCTATACATAGCAGCATAAAATACATATTTATTGAGGAAATATATCTTGAAGAAAACATAACTAAAGAATAAATTAATCATGATTGCCAACAATGTGACGTATTAATGTACAAGAATGTGCTGCTAGTCTCTTCCTACTTGAATTTAAATAAACATTTAAGATGCCTATGTAGAACATAATAAGGTAAGGTATTGGTGTCATGAGTTATCAAGATCTTCATAGACCTCTTTTGTATAATTAAAATTACTCATAGAAATACTTTCTCTAAAGACCTATAAGATGTATCTAGTATCTGGTTCTTTTAGAACAGAATCGCTTTGCCTGGAAAACACCATCTGGGCACTCTTATATGTCTACTACTCTTTAAAAATTCTGCTTGGAGTAAAATTAAAGCTTTCAAGTATGTATAAGGACCCAGGGGAAGTGAATTCAAATAATTACATGTGTTTTAAGTGGAATATATGCAGAGTGACTATGGAACAAAAATTTTTCTCTTTGCTATTCCCAAACCTAGAAGCAAAGTAAAACATAGAACAGTAAAAATGATGTGTTTGAATATTTGGAAACAATATAACTAAACAAATTTAAATATCTACTTGACATTTTCAGTAGGAAATCCCACATTGTTAGCCTCTCATCCTTCATCAGCAAGTAACTCAAAAGAAAGTGAATGGGCAGTTTTGTGTATTTGAGTCAAAGGACTTTGCAATGCTTGATGTTATAACTCAGGCTGTGAACTGAAGATTTATAATCATATGTGAGTTGTAAACATGGATTCAAACTACTTTTGGTGTTATGGGGAAAATTCATTAAACGAAAGTGGTCATGTACTAGGGAACTGTGTAATTCATAGGTTCTTACACATGGCTCCAAATTAGAATAACCTAAAGATTATATATAAACATAGATGAAATTTCTGTACCCTTGTGAGCCAGTGGTGAGCATCTCTTTCAGATTCATTCTATGTTCAGTGACGATGGGTAGGTCACATGAAATCTACTATGTGAGAATATTTGTAGCATGGAAACAGATACATGCTGCTTATCCAGTGATTATTTTTCCCCTGGAGAACAAGTTGTTAAGCATTTACCAACAACCAAAGGCTTAAGTGGTTGTTCATCAAGTCTGCTTATTTGCTTTGGAAACCTGTACACAGCATTTTCTATGAACTCTCTTCATGATCCCAATGGACAGCCAGGGATGAACATATTCTGAAAAAGAGAGAAAGAGATGTTTTAACATTGTTTTAATGAGTGAATGGCCACAAAGAGTCAGTGCATATATTACCCCCCATAGAGAATATAGATAAATAAGTAAAATGTCATGGACTAACAAGGGGATAAATTCTTGAAAAGTTGAATTTTATTGTTTTCTTTGATTTTGCTTTTATGTGGACATAAAGAAGAGATGTCATGGATTAAATCAGTGGCATGTACAAAGGTAGAAAGTCAGGGCAGATATTTCACAAGGAGAGATCATTAATATGTCTGCAATGGATGGCAAATTGAGCTTTAAATCCCCAAGTAGAATGTAAGTGAAATCACATATTTTTTCCCAAGAGAAATAGGAATCTCAAAGAAGCCAAAAGTGAGTTGGGTTGATGTTCATGGATCAGTCTGGCTGTTATACAGACCCTGCTTCAAATTTGCCCTTTGAAGGAGAAAGGTTCAGACCTAGAATTAGAAAAAAAGAGCTCAAGCTCAATGGACTACCTCATTTATATTGTCTTGGGACACTATGATGAATTGTATAAACATGGGGACTACATGGAAGTTCGTTGAGGATAATGTAAATTGTACACAGCAAAAGAATCCCTTCCTTTTCCATCTGTTTCTTTCAAAATACTCTCCCAGATGGCTTTTCCATGTGGCAGTCTGGATTAACTCAGGCTCATATCCTTTCCTCACGAAAGCACTTTAAGAGTCTACATTCAGGTCCTGTTTTGAGGTGGTGACAATTTCAGCACAATTAAATATGTTTCATGTAAAGAAAACAGTTCTACCATGTGTAAGGCAACCTGGGTATTTCATTCTGGTTCCATCCCTGGGCTTTCTCCTGTTTATCCATCTATGAAAATGGCATAAATACAATGATTCGCCCCTAAGTCCCAAAAACATTATGAAAGGTTCACAATCATAAAAACACCAGAGGGAATGTTCTGAATTCTTTTGGCTGCGAAATTTTTCATCTCCTGAGATTTATATTTTCAGAAATTTTAGAATTTTAATTAATTCAAAACTATTCCCTTTTTGACCAAGTACTTTCATTAGTTATTAATAAAATTTTTAATAGGAGGAATTGCTAAATTCTTTTATTAGAATGAAAGCCATCAGAATCATTTTCCCTGTGTGTGTTCTGTGTATATGAAATTACAGACAATATGGTAAAATATGCCCTTGCCATCTGGGATAAAAAGTAGCAAATGTCATTCCAAAGAGGCAAATTCAGAATTATGACGAATTTGAGTATGTACATATGTGTTTGCATATATAAGCATATGTGTTTATAAAAGCTTAAGGGAAGCTCTACTGTGAGGGTTTGAGTTTGGAAATTGGACCAAGTGCTTTGAGTTTCAAACCTCAAGCATATCCTATAATCTTAATGGGCAGGTAATCATCCCTTAAGCCCTAATGACAAAAAAAATCTGGGGCTGGAGAGATGGCTTAGTGGTTAAGGCGCATGCCTGTGAAACCTAAGGATCCAGGTTTGATTCTCCAGGTCCCATGTAAGCCAGGTGCAAATGGTGGCGCATGCATCTGGAGTTCGTTTGCAGTGGCTAGAAGCCTTGGTGTGCCCATTCTCTCTCTCTCTCTCTCTCTCTCTCTCTCTCTCTCTCTGTCTGTCTCTAGTAAATAAATAAATAAAAATAAAAATCTTTAAAAATATCTGCAAAATGCAAATAACTTTTTAAAATTCTGAAACCAATGAAAGCAAGGCTTACCAAAAACTTTATTTCTTAAGTAATAAACAAACAATAAATATGTTAGCTAGCTACAGATCATTAGAAATAGAAAATAGCTAGCTCTTTAACAAGTGGGAGCAGTTAAATTCTTAGACATATGATTCTCAACTTCATTTTAAGTGGGAAATAATAATAGATTGCTATTGTTAATGAAGGGAACTTTGCTTCTCCAGTTTTTTATTTTGATAAAAACATATCTCTCAGACAAATTTAAAGGCTTTACTAGCTTGTCCCAGGTTTCACTGTGTCATGATCCCCACTTTAAGGCTTTAAGTTGAGAATGGAAGTGACTCCTTATATCCAATTCAGACACTTTTCCTCATCTCAGCCTTACCAAGAGAAAAACAAGTTTTAAAAATTTCTTATAATATGGCATCATTTCAATCTGTATTGTTCACTGGCAAGCTAAACATTTCCCGATAGAGAAAGATATAAACCTGCTCTTTTCAAGTTCCCATTAGGAGAATTGGGAAGCTTTCAGTTTCTCTAAAAGACTCGAAGCAAAGCTTTTTGTTTCAACATGGATTTCTTATTTGCAAGGCACATCTTCTGTAGGTGGTGTGCACCAGGCAAAGGACTCCCAGTAAGCTTCAGATATTATCATGGGATAACCTGCTGCTTAAAAAAAAAAAAAAATAGTTGAATGTTTTTAACAGAAACTTCAAGGGCAGTTTTCAGAATGTTTATATTTCAAACAAACTAAACAATGTTTGGAGAAATGAGAGATTTCTTTTTGGGACAAGCATGTCGATGAATGGCAGTCAGCCCATCCTTCTCAAAGGTGTTTTCACTGAGGGATTCTAGTCTAGACGCACAGAGAAAGGAAGGAGGATGGAAAGAAGGGAGCTCATGCTCACTCTAGTACTCATCTTTTTTTACATGGTGCCTTAGCCAGTGCAGTAAAGAGTTCATCATAAATCAGACTTGCAAGCAGTCACCGGTCGGCTTGCTCAGGGAGCATGTGATTTATGCCACCCTAAGTCATAAAGAGCCCCGAGTGATTGATTTTCCCACATGTGCTTCTTTCAAGCTGGGAAAACATTTTGTAGGCCAGTCAATGTTTGGTACCAAGTGGCAAAACATGATGGGTCCTATCAAAGACTTCCCGGAGTGACCCTGTTTTTGTGGTCTAGGAAGTGCTTTTTGATTTAACTTCTGACCCCTGGCATTGCAAAGGTCAAGGCAAAAGGAGTAGGCAACGTTGAAACCAACATTTAGCTCTTCATAATGTAGCTCAAGGACATAGCAGCTCAGGAAAATTAGAGTGCAGAGAAAGCCCAGGAAAATGATCACTAACTATAAACAGATGAAGTAATTAGCTCAGCTAACAGTTGTCAGAAAGGAATATTGGCAAGGTGAGGGCAGCTGTTTCTTGGCATAGATTGTCATTTAGAGATAATATAACTTCTCATGGAAGTGAGAAAAAAAAACACTCAATTTGAGGCCATTTATAAAACTCAAACTGGTAAAATTTAGTGTCTCTGGACTTAACACATTTGCTGCAGGGTTGTTTGTGTGTTTTATTCTTTGACTATGTAGAAGTTAATGGAATAGGCTTCCCATGAAAAATAGCAATGTGTGTCTTCTTTTCCTACTCATGTGGCAAAAGGCTTTTCATCTGCATTTGCATGTAAGCTAGATCAAATCAATTTTTTGGTTCAATATATAAATTTTCTTCATAGTATCCATGCTTGCTGACACCAGTTTATATGGAAAAATAATAATTGGCTTTTCTAAGAAAGTGTGTTAAGATTAAATATTAGGAAATATTTGCTGATCACTCAGCTGCATAGTTACTTATTGACTACTATGATTATTGACATTTCCAGTCTTATTCAAAAGTCATAACTCAGGATAATGAAAAATGTTAGTACAATTTTGACTAAAATCCAGAAATGCTCTGTTGCTTGGCAACAAGTCCAACAGGCTAAACAGAATTTGGTATACATATAAAACAAAGGGGAAAGGCTTCTCCTAGTCTGCCACCAATGAGTAACTCTGGAATATGACCATTAAACAGACTTGAGCGTAACCATACCTTAAAATCATTTTGCATAAAAATAAGAACATTCCTGGGTGATTTTGGAGATCCTTCTAAATATTTTCATCATACAAGGATCTTTTTGCTACATCTGTAGTCATCTTAAATACAAGTTTCCTTCTATAAGAATTAGAACTAGTATGGTAAAACTGATTAAACACATAACCCTCAGAAATTATGGCTCTTGGGCTGGAGAGATTGTGGTTAAGGTACTTGCCTATGAAGACTAGGGACCCAGGTTTGATTCCCCAGAACGCATGTAAGCCAGATGTACATGATAGTACATGCATCTGGAGTTTGTTGCCACAGGCTAGAGGGCCTGGGATGCCCATTGTCTCTTTCTTTCTAATAAACAAATAAAAAATATTTAAAAAATAAATTATGGCTCTTGAAATTTGAAGTTAGTTTTGATATGAAATGATTTCTCTATTTTAAAAAATGTGGCTCCTATCTCAATATTTTTTAAATAGCACTTGATCACAGGATGGAGATATTCATAGTATCCCAAGGACCAGCATTGCCTCTGGTTGCAATATTGCCAGTGATGGAAGTCTATCAAGGGCAAACACAAGATGAACAGAAGTGCATTTTAGGCCAAGTCTCATTGTACAGATAAGCCGAGGCAAATTAGTGAGACCTCATCTCAAAATAAAAACGGAAAAAGCAATGGAGGATACAGCTCAGTGGTGGAGCATTGCCTAGCATGGGCAAGGTCCTAGGTACAACCCCCAGGACCAAAAGAAGCATATTTTAAGATTCCAATACGTCTTTAATTTTCTGTGAGAGAATTGTTTAATGGTAGTCTTTTTCTTTCTCAAGATCTATTTCTGAATCACAGGTAAAGAAACAAATGCTAAATCAAGTTAATGATCACCATGGCATTGCACATGGTAGTCTTATTGGATTTTTATTCATATGGTTGTCACATGTTTTCTTGTCACACCACAATGCAGGGTTCACACAGTGGGAATAAGGCATTGTTACACAATCTTCTCATGCCACAGCTGGCACCCATAGTCAGTGGCATCTAAGAGCAGCCTCCTTTTTTTTTTTCTTTTTGGAGCACGTATATGGAAAACCTTCAAAGCAACCTCTACAGTTTAATGGTGAAATCCACAAAGTGAACCTGTTACATATATATTGTTATAAACATGTAGCTAAAAGATCAACACATATGCTGTAAATACCCCAACTTCTCAAATCTCCTTTTGCACTAGCATTTACACCAGAATCCTTTATACTTGCTAGGCCATATAGATAATAGATATAGATATAATTTTAACATTTTAAAAACTCTGCTATAAAATTTTCCTAGTTGGAAGAAATAATCATTTTCTATGAAGTAAAACAGCCCAAGCTAGTTTTGAGTTAAAAAATCTGACAGAAAAACCATAAAAAGTTGGCTTTGTGGTCCTGTGGGTCTTGCAGCTTCCTTCAGCTGGAAGTTAAAAAATTGACCTTCTATTTTGACAGGATTGTCTTGAAACACACACACACACAAAAGGACTCTTCAGTGTGCCTTTTGTAGTTACCTTTTCATTGCTGGGACAAAATCACTGACCAAAGCAGCTGATAAGAGTAAAGGGTTTATTTTGGCTTACGGTCTAATGGGGCAGTTTCAGCACGGCAGGGAAAGAGCAGTAGAGCAGAGGCTGAACATCACATCTAGTCAAAACAGCTGCCAGGAAGCAGCAAAGGTGAGCTGAGCTCTAGCAAGGACAAAGCTGGACTATAACACCCCCAGACATAACCTAAAACACACCTCTTCCAGCAAGGCTCCGCCTCCCAAACTGCCACCAGCTAGGGACCAAGTACTAAAAGCACATGAGTTTATGATTCACACCACCACAGTGCCTCTCTGAGACTTTAAAGAGTTTGGCATGTTTAATATTTAAGATGACAAAAGTAATACCATTCAGCTGCAACTTCTCTTCGTTGATGACCAGGTACTTTTAGGTTTGCAGCTGAGACAGCGTAAATTATGCACGTAGTTTGGCATCATGAGTGTCATGCAATTAAAAACTTGAAAAATCTTTGGATTAAAAAAAAAAAACTATCAGAGTTTATTACATCCAACATGAACTTCACCAGCATTGCATGCCTTACTACACACAGAGAAATATCATGGTAACAATAGCCTCCCAAGTTTGCCAAGGAAGAATCCCTACTTCCCAGTTCCATTTAGAGTTTACTGGCCTTTTCTACTGCAGACCTGCTGTTTAGTCTGCCTCTGAAAATTAAACCCAGAGCTTCTGTCTCAGCTTTTCAACATTGAGCTTCATTCTAGTTCACACTCTTGCTTCTGTCCGCGTGGTAAGATCTGTGATTAAACTAGAACATTTTAAGATGCTGTCAACCATTACAAGTGAAGTTTGGGTATCAAACCATATTCTTTCGCCTTGTGGTAATCACTTGTTCCCAAAGATACATACAACATGTACCATGTTGAATCAACTAGAAGGAAGGGTGACATATACAAACTATTTTTCTAGGTTGTAGGGATTTTTTTTTCATGGTTAGCCGAAGCAATGAAAAAGCCACATTTATGAAACTCCGTTTTTTCATGAACAAAAGAAAACAAAGGCAAAATGAGTGCTATTTTGCAATAGCTATAATACAAATATAGTTCTCCAAATTTGCCCACCTTCTTTGTCTCTCCTGTCAGTTCTGCCACAAAAACTCATACATTTTACTCCAGTATGGTATGGCCTCAGTTGTCTTTGTAAAGTAGCTGTGAGAATGTCTGGGAGCTGTTCGATGTTTAGAGGTTTTAGCAGCTGGTGCCCATAAAAATGTCACCGTGCACTTCTATGCTGAAAAGTCCTTTTATCATAACATCCCTGAAGTCCCATTCCAACAGGTAAGCCTTCTTGACCGGAGAGAGCTGCTATTTGATTTGCCCCTTCCATCAACTAGCCCCTAATGAGATGTACGCAACTCTTGGCCACAGTATTTTAATCTCTTTATTACCTCAAGGTGGTTGCGGGGAGCTATAGTCCTCAAAAAGTCCTTTGGTGGCATGTTACAAATGTGAAGCCATCTTTAAAAACATCTGGAGATACAAAGCTATTATCCACAATCCATGGCCATAGCTTTTAAGGTACCTGAGAGCTTTGAATCTCAGGGGTTTGTACCAGTTGCTCTTCTATGGAAACAAGATTCCTTGGAGGACCTCAGGGCCAGGGGCTTCTCCCTTCTCTCTGTTCCTTCTGGTCACCTTGTGTGGAATCTAGTGAGCCCCTTACACATACCTGGACTGATTTTCTAACTTCGTCTTAATGGCTCACACACTTGTGGCGCAGCAGTCACACATGTAACAAAAGACCAGGTTATTTAGAGAGCTACGAACTACAGTTTGCAGAGGTGGGAAATGCCACACCCACCTTACGTGCATCATCTACTTGGCAACCATGCCTTGCTTTGGAGGGTGGCCAGCAGAGGCCATGGCAAGAAGAGAGCCCTCCACTAACCATCGTGCTGAGCAGGTGAGAGCCATGTTGCCACCAAAAAACTTAATGGACTGAGACTTCCCACCCTGACCTCCTAGTTACATTCCCAGTACTAATTGATAGTTAGTTGCACAAGAATTTCAAGGTCAGTGGTAAGATACATAAATAAAACAACTACCCATGTTGTGCTAGGGACTGTTAAGTAAAGGAAACAATGAAAGGGACCATCATTTTCCACTGAGTTGTGTCTAAGGGGTCTGAGTGTCAGGAGTTTCAGGAGCTCAGATCAGGCAAAGCTTCTGGGAATGTTTTGAAAAGTTGATCACATTCCTTCTAGTACAAGGTCTTGGTAAATTCATGGCCTGAAAATTCTATTTCCTTCCGGATTCTGAAGACTGGTTTCCAAATAGATCAAGCCGTTAGAGATGAAATAATCACAGCTAGGTCCAGGAGGCTTTCCAATCTGCCTGAATTTGATTAATATGTTAACTGTGAGAAGATGGAATTAAATATACCTGCCGGGTTTTATGCTGTAGTTTGTTCTGGAGAAATAAGCGAAAGTCCACATCTCATGTCACAAGGAGTGAGTCCTTTGGGAGTGGACAAAAGAGTATATCTGCCAAACAGTTTGGTGACTTTCTGGAATTTAAATATTAAGTGAAAAGACAAGGTCATGGGGCAGCTGATCCTTGGCTTGTCTCCCTTTGGTCTGTTCATGGCTTTGATCATGCGACATCCTCCTTTGTGACGAGTTCTCCACAGAGAATCTCAGGGTCATGGCCTGTTGCCTCGTCAAGAGGTATAAACCTGCTGTTTAAATATGTGAAGCCTGCAGTTTGGGAGTTGGAAGAAGGGAGATCATTTCATATGCTGTACATTTCCCACAAAACCAAAAGCAGACTAAACAAAACCGGTGTGAAATCTCATGACTCGATGCTGCTATGGTTATATTTTTTAAGCTGTAATCCATTCTGGGTTTGTGTGTGTGTGTGTGTGTGTGTGTGTGTGTGTGTTTATTCCCAGGATTTACAACCCTCTCAGTCTTTGGGGGAAAGAGAATGTTTGAAAACTTTTGCAAAAGGTTTGCAATAAGCAGTGAGCTGTGATTAAAGCCCCAATAGAGGCTTTGTGGCCGTGTGTGTGCGTGTGTGCGTGCGCACACGCGTGCGCACACACACATTCATGAAATTATGAGTGCCCAATGGTGGAGCCTTCCCCTCCCGTTTGCTGCTTTTACGCAAAAGCGACACACATGGTAGCATTTAGAAGCCCTTTCACAGCTGAAGTGTTTCAGACACTAATGAATGGAAGTTTGGTCATATAGTGCAGACAAGCTCTAAGGCATGCTTTACTGAATGGTGTACTGTAGTGACCTGGGAAAGGAAGAGAGGTATAAATTGTGTCAGTTAGCCACCCAGACAAAATGAATCCATGTGGAAAATCAAATCTATTAAAGTATGAAGACTGTTATAAGCTGTTTTAAGCTGGCCATTCTTACAGGGGCTCCATTTGCTGCAGGAGTCAATGTTTACCTCTTCTCCCAGATCTCTTTCACATGCCATCTACGGAGACAATGCGCAGCATTTGATAAAAATCATCCTTTCACTAAGGACACTTTTATCAGAAATGTTTATTTTCTCCATTTTTGCCACCCGTGTCCTAAAAGGTACTGCACATTTGTAAAATAAGCAAAAGAAAAGAGAACCTTGTAGCTCAAGCTGGCTTGCAAAACCCCCAACAAATTCCAGAGCCATAAGGAATGAGAAAAAGAGAAGTTAGATTTACATGGAGAGGAGGCCCTGCAAAAATATATGTATTAGATTTTCTCTGCTTGGCTGGCCCGCCATTAGATGTTTGGCTGATGTGGATGGCTTTAGGACTGAGATTGAGCAGTTATGCCAAACTTTGGTCATTGTCTCAAAATGTGCTTTAATAAATGCAAGAATGAGGAACTAACTCTGGACTCTGCATTCACTGATGTCTCCCACCGCTTCTCTAGACGCCTAGTGATCACACAGGGGTCCTGACACCTGCAAACTCAAATCTGACCCCACTTGCCCTGTTACCATGGGCAAACATTGCACGTTTGAGCTCTGGTCTTTCTCATCTGTAAAATAGAGACTTGACTTCAAGGCATCTCATCTAGCAAGCGCAGTGAAAGAATCAGCTATTGTCGCCGCTGACTCGGGGGTGGGGTGAGGATGGGTGTGTTTGTGCCTTAAGAAAGAATCCCTTAACTTTAGGTTTGGGGCTATTATGCCAGTTTTTAAAACTGATGACTGGCATGCTGTCAGGAAAAATAAGTCCATTCCTTTTTGACTCTAATTGGCAAGTAAGCTTACACCAGTCTGACAGTCTCCTGACTGCAAACAATTGAATTTGCTGACCAGCCATCATGATGTCAAGCCTTAAGTCAACAGTGGCTAAAGGCAACTCTGGATAAAAAAGAGAGAGGGGGGAAAAAAAGGAAAGTTGATTTCTCAATGACAGGGTCAGAAGTCCTGGGAATGAGGGCAAGCCAATCACCGAGTCCCCCGTGTGAAGCCACTGTTCTTGGCATGGTGGACACAGGTCACCTCTGTGCGCGCGTGCAGGGACAGTGCACACAGCATAGTGGCCAAATATAAGGCTTAATCCTCCTGCCCTCGTGTCTTGCAGGAGGAGACTGAAGAGACATCCTCGCAAGAGTCGGCGGAGGAGGACTAGGGGGCGCCCACGTTCGATTTCTACCTCAGCAGCAGTTGGATCTTTCCAAGGGAGAAGACACTGCAGTGACCACTTACTCTCTACTGCCACGGTCTTTCCACTTTCCTCGGGGCGGGCGGGGCGGGCGGGGCGGGCGAGGGGCGGGGGCGGGGCGGGGCGGGCGAGATCACATAACCTTGAAAAGGACTATTAATCACTTTCTTTGTAATCCCTTCACAGTCCCAGGTTTAGTGAAAAACTGCTGTAAACACGGGGGACACAGTTTAACAATGCAACTTTTTTATGACTGTTCTCTTTTGTTTCTTAACCTACTAATAGTTTGTGGATCTGATAAGCAAGGGTGGGTGGGTGAGAAGAACTGCGATGGGTTTAGACAGTCACCGCCTGCAAACCAGAATCGTGTCATCTTTGTGACCGCTGGCATTCACATAGGAAAAGTGTGGTGTGTGACCACTGCGCACACCTCAGATGCCACCCCACCCCGTTGGCAGCGTAGTGAACTCTCTGTTTAGAACACCAAAGATAAGGACTTAGATGCGACTCTCCTTTTCGTATAATCTTGTAGACACTTACTTGATGATTTTTTGACTTTATTTCTAATGAGACGAAATGCTAATGTATCCTTTCATTCTGCTAACAAACCAGGAAAGGTTGTGTTCGCTTTTCAACAAAAAAAACAAACAAACAAAAAAAAAAACAACAAAAAAAAGGGAAGTAAGCACATACATGTTAACTCCTATATTTATGGATCTCACGCATATCAGCAGGAGTAATAAATTTACTCACAGCACTCACTTTCAGGAAATCTACAAAGCCAAATGCCATTTCGCAATAAATACCACTTGTCAGCCTCAAAACATTGAAGGAACCTAGACAAGTAAAATTATCCTTTTTGTAATATAATGAAAAGGTACAACACAATAATGCATGATAAACTCACCTGAATGATGAGGTGGGAGGAGCGAAATCTAAATTTCTTTTGCTATATAAAAGACAATAATTTTCAAACAAAAAAGCCCTCTCTCTTCCTCTCTCTCTCTCTCTCTCTCTCTCTCCTCTCTGCTCACTCTTCTCTCCCTTTCTCTCTCATCAGTTTCCATGAAAGACCACTTACCTCAAATAAAGCCCGTGCATCACTTCAAGTAACACATTTCCTTTTGACATAAGATGGTTGACAAGGTGCTCTACCTCGGTTCCGTTCACCATCTCTACATCCAAACTGCACTTTCAGTCAGAGATGCAATATCCCCACTACTCAATACTACCTCTGAGTGTTACAGTGAACTCACAGCCCCATACTTACTACATGCTGCTAGACGTAAGCAATGCAAGAGCAAACACTTACTGGGCAGGTGATTCTGATCACCTGCAGTTCTTTTCGTATCCTTCATGACAGTCAAAGAAGCCATCTCCTTCCTCTCTTGCTGTATGACTATGTAGGTTTCTATAATTTTTTTTATTAAAATTTTTTAAATACTTGTTTCAGCTTCTCTGCTAGATTGCTACATTAACTTGAAAAAAAAAATTAACTAAGTCGCTCCTAAGTTCTTACGAATAATTTTCCTCAGTCACACTACATATCACACATACACACAAACACACACACACAGAGTTTGTCTGTAATGTTTAAACATTACCCTCCAAGTCTGTACCTCAAATGAATTGTTTAAGGAAATGGATGAATTGACTTGCAAGAACCTACCTCCAGACTTCAAAAGGAATGAACTTGTCACTAGAAGCATCTTTTTTTCCTCCAATGTTTGAACTAGTTCAAACTGCAGCTACTCCTCATTAAAACTATTTTTGTAAAAGACATTTGATAGAAAGGAACACATTTTTACATCCTTTTGCAAAACTAAATGAATAATTAAAGCCAACCTTCAAAGAAACTTGAAGCTTTGTAGGTGAGCTGCAGCCAGCTCCGCTTTTGCCTAATGCAATCAAAAAAAATAGAGGTTTTTAAGATTAGTTGCTTATAAGAATATGCTTGACAGATATTTTCATGTATTTTACACAAATGTGATTTTTGTAATATGTCTCAAGCAGATTTATTTTGAGCGCTTCTTATGTAGAGTTTTTATGCCTTTCTCTCCTAGTGAGTGTGCTGACTTTTATCATGGTGTTATCCACTGGGCCAGGAGGTAGTTTCTCATGATGGCTTATGTCAGTATGACTTTTAGTACTGAAGTCAAATGAAACTCAAAACCATCTCTCTTCCAGCCACTTCAGGGAGGTAATTTCAAAGGCCACATACTTCTCTGAGATTGGCAGATCGCTCACTGTTGTGAATCAGCAAAGGAGCTATGGAGAGAATTAAAACTCAACATGACTGTTAACTGTGCATTAAATAAGCAAATAAACAGTGGCTCATAAAAATAAAAGTCCCAGTCCATACCTTTGGAAGGGCCTTTTTAGAAACCTTACTGGCCAGCTCATAAAACTGACGCAGTTTCTCATGCTGGCCAAACTTTGGAGCGCAAAGCAATTTCCATCTCTGATGAAGTTACTCTTTTATTTCCTGTACATTGTACAATCAAAACACACTACTACCTCTTAAGTCCCAGTATACCTCATTTTTCATACTGAAAAAAAACAAAAAAAAAGAAGCTTGTGGCCAATGGAACAGTAAGAACATCATAAAATTTTTATATATATAGTTTATTTTTGTGGGAGATAAATTTTATAGGACTGTTCTTTGCTGTTGTTGGTCACAGCTAAGTAAGACTGGACATTTAACTTTCCTACCATTTCTGTGAGTTAGGTATGTTTGCAGGAGAAAAGTATCAAGACGTTTAACTGCAGTTGACTTTCTCCCTGTTCCTTTGAGTGTCTTCTAACTTTATCCTCTGTTCTCATGTAGAATTGCTGTCTAAGATTGTACTTTGAAACGCTTGCTTGTTGAAAATATTTCTCTAGTGGATTATCACTGTCTGTTCTGCACAATAAACATAACAGCCTCTGTGACCCCTGTGTGTTTTGATTCCTACTCTTTATCACAATTCCGTGAAGTGAAAAATAAAGTTTGGTCAAAACAATTCAAAGTAGGGCACATTCTCAAATCGTTTTCTGTGGCCTCAAGGTTCACGCTAGTATGAAGTATGTTTTTGAAAACCATTCCCTACATCACCACCTGACCTGAACTTACCTTGAGTGGTCTGACATTGAATTCCAAAAAGCCTGGCTTAGAATACATGCAAAGGAGGAACTGGCTATAATTTAAAACCAGTCTTTTCTAAGGTCTAGTGCCTAGAAAGTTTGTATGGAAAGAAATTGGCATACCAGTTATCTTTGAAGTGAAATTTAGAGAGAGATACAGAAGTTTGGTCAAAAGAATAAGAAATGAAAGCTGGGTGTGGTGGCGCACGCCTTTAATCCCAGCACTCAGGAGGCAGAGGTAGGAGGATTGCCATGAATTCGAGGACACCCTAAGACTACATAGTGAATTCCAGGTAAGCCTGGGGCCAGAGTGAGACCCTACCTCGAAAAAACAAACAAACAAAAAAAAAGAATAAGAAATGAAAGCCATAAAGTTTCTTCCAAGTAGAAGTTTCATAATTCTATATTTAAGGAAAAAAGCACTAGCAGAGTATTAGGAGAGTCAGTACTATCCCACCAAGTTCAAGTTTATCTCTACACTTCACTTGCTGCCTATGATGAGTAAATCCAGGACTTTTGGGGAAGCTAAAGCCTGTGGTTGGTTCTACTAGCACAATTACTAAAACTCTTCATTTAGCTCCTTAGAAAGGGAAGCTTGTTTCTAAAGTATCTACTATCAGGAAATTAATTGTCCTTTGTTACTTGATTCATTGAGTCATCCTCACAGCCAATATTGTGAGAGTACTTACTTGTGGTAAGATCCAGGCCAAGAGGTACTATTTCAAAACATTACCTCATTGAGAAAGTTGTACAGATATATTTTATAGTTACATTCATGTTACTTAGACAAACCAGCTGACTAAAAGCAGCTGATAGAGGGAGAGGTTTTTATTTTGGTTTACAGAGGGAAAGCTTCATGATGACAGGGAAAAGCATAGAATGAGCAGAGGTTGGATATCACTTCTGTCATGGCAGGTGGAAAACAGGAGAAGAGTGAGCAGATCTCTGGCAAAGGGGATCTGGCTATAATACTATAAAGCCCACCCCCACAACAACACACCTCCTCCGGGAAAGCTCCACTTCCTAAATTGCCACCAGCTGGAGACCAAGCACTCAGAACACATGAGTTTATGGATGGGGGCGGGGGGGGGGGACGGGCATCTGATTTAAATCACCACATTTCTCCCTTTGTTCCCATAAAGTCATGGAATTTCATGATGTAAAAATGCATTCAGTCCAACTTTAAAAGGTCCCCATAGTGTTTTTTTTTTTTGTAATAAATCCCATAGTCCAAAGTCTCATCTGACCCAATCCAGTTTCTTAATTGTAAGCCTGCAAAAGTAAAACACAAGTTAAATACACATAATGGAACAGTAAATATGCACATTGCAAAATATAACATTGGGCATAGCAATGAACAATTGAACCAGTACAAAAATCTAAAGCAAAAAGGATAAACAATCATATCCTGTAGTTCCAAATTCAACACCTATAACCAGTGACAAAGTCTCTGGGGTTCCAATTCCACCGTTGTAGCTGGGTTGCTCACAACCCTGGGAAAATTCCATCCTGAGTAGTAGCTCTCCTTGGTAGCTGTTCTATAATTCTGGCATCTCCAAAATCCTAGAGTCTCCACTGCTATGCATAGTTCATCCTCATAGCTCCACTGGGCCTCCAACAACCCTTCCTCACATTGTCCAGTGGCCATTTCCAAAAAACATACCATGTTGCAAATCCAATCACCTTTTCTTTCCTGCATTGATTATACTCCCATAGTACCAGATGGGCTACCAAATTTATTAACCCAGGGGTAAATAAAGTGAACTTTGAAGAATAGGAAAGCTTTCAACCTTCTTCTTCCTTCAAGCCACCTCCATTCAAAAGCAGCAGCATTCCTCTAAATGTCCCAGGACAGAGCAGCTGGCCCAACCTCAATGGTGGTAATATCTCAAATAATGGCAGCTGAAGTGGGCCGCTGTCTCCTGCCCAAGACCTCCATTTCATTCTGTGCCATATCCATTTTTTTCATACCAGTTCATTTCCTCTAAATTCAACCCTGCTCAAGTTCTCAGGACACAGGGAGAAAGTTGTTATCCTCTAACACAAACTCCCTCTAGTACACTCTGGACAAAGCTCTCTCTTACTCTCATAAGCCAAGCCTACATGGTCCATAGTTCTTTCTGCATTTAGGTCTTTCCAGAAGATGGATCCTCAGATACTGCTTGCAGCACTGCAAGGCATCTGTTATTCCACAGTTTTAAATCCTTCCACATTCCTCCCACAAATCAGTTCCAGAAAACCATAAGCCACATGGTCAGGTTTCTAGCAGCAACAACATGACTCCTCTGGCACCAATTTTCAGTTGCAGTTACCTTGTTATAGCTGGGACAAAGCACACAAACCAAAAGTGGCTGGTGGAAGAAATGAATTTATTGCTGGGCAAGGTGGTGCATGCCTTTAATCCCAGCACTCAGGAGGCAGAGGTAGGAGGATCGCCATGAGCTCGAGGCCACCCTGAGTATACATAGTGAATTCCAGGTCAGCCTGAACTACAGTGAGACCCTCCCCCTCCTCTCCCCCCCCCCCAAAAAAAAGAAAGAAAATCAAGAAAGAAAGCAGAGGCTGGACATCACTTCTGCCACAGTGTTTTGGTGAATTCAAGAATGGTAAGTGGTTTAAAAGTATGGGCAGAAATAAAAACAGAACAAAAGAAGAGAAACACTCCATCCAGGGAGTATGGGGTACAAACTCAGACTACAATAAAACTTCAGAAAAGTGAAAGAATAAAAAGACCCAGAGCAGAGACAGGGCAGGACCGAGGTGCTTCCCTTCAGGATTTATTTCCTTTTTTTTCTTTTTCCAGGGTAGGGTCTCACTCTAGCCCAGGCTGTCCTGGAATTCTCTATGAGTCTCAGCTGGCCTCAAACTCAAAGGATGCTCATACTTCTGCCATACAAGTGCTGGGGTTAAAGGCATGTGCCACCACACCTGGCTCAAGATTCAATTCTATGACATGACTTCTTATTGAGCAAGACTACATCTTAGAGTGTGGTAAGGTTACCCTTGAGCAACTACTCTTCAGTTCTAGGAAGTCTTGTATAAAATGGAGAAAGCCACCAGAAAGGATCAAACTTACTTTTGAAATGTGTGATGCAAACGTATAATAACTTGAGTCAAGGGTAATAACATAGATTACACATACACATATAGACACACACAAAAAAAAATGGTGATTACTAATGTCTAGGGACACTAGAACAATCATCTCTTTCATCATATGATGCAAAATGTTGACAGTGTAGACCGTGAGCCTGAAATTTTTGCTTTTAAATCATATCTCTACCCAAGCCAGGGACCTTGGGCAAGTTACATCACTGTTCCAATATCAAAAGTTACCACGTACACCTAAAATGATTGTTCTGAATATTAAATAGGTCAATTCATGTAAAATGATTTAAAATATTTGGCATAATAATATAGTATGTATAAATAATACATTACATAGCCTTTGATATAATTTGCTTTCCTCCCTCTTGCTGCAAAGTAAGCTCAAAGGTAACTTTTCTGTTCTATTTTCTATCATTATATGATCTTTGGCACACTGAGTTGTCCACAGGTCATGGTCAGAAAGGTACCAGGATTTCAAACATCATTTGCATTGTGTATTGTAATGATGGAAACCATTAATAATATATGCATTCTCCCTTTCCCCAAATGGTTTATACTGCTTGATGTCATTGGATTTGGTTACCAGAGGTAGTCACTTCTGAAAAATCAGCCAAACACTATTTCCTTACAATGACAGCTTTTGGGGTCCCTGGTGTCCCCTATTTTCTTGTGAGGAGGCTTTCTCTCTGCCATCCACAGAGAGAGATGGTTCACATCTACTACATGGTAAGACTGAGCTGCTCCAGACTACTGACTTTGGATCTGTTGAAAGCCATGTTGGAGTACTGGGTTTCTTGGTGGTCCTCTCCTCTTGGCTGGTAGTATTTCCCTCATGTTATTCCTTCAGATTCCAGCCTCCAGCTGTGGCCCACCCACCTCATGGAGCTTAACTAACTGCACTCTGCAGCCAACCTTTGTACCTCATTAGCATTCTTTAAGCCACCTAATTGTCATCTCCTGTTTAGTCCTCCTACATTGAACTCGATTGGAATTTCTATATACCCTTAGTGCCTTAGGTTATCAAAGGAAAGTCAAGGATGCTCGACCCCTTCACATGAAATCATTGAATGCTTAGTGCAAAACTGGAAGACAAAGAAATGTAAACAGGAAGGCATCTGCTTTCAGTTTTCCCTAATGACTAATCAGACCTGGGATAGACTGAGAAGCTACATGCCCATCTTTGCCTACATTACCATACCCTTGACCAGATTAAAACCTCCTGCATTTGAAATGAACAGCTGTGTTAGGGAGGAGTTCTTGACTGCAAGTGGCAGTAAATTCATTTCAAAATGGCTGAGGACAAAATAAAAGTGTATTGCTGATATACTGTATATTCATTACTTTTTTGACTGCTATGACAAAATAGTTGACAAAAGCAGGTTAAGGACGACAGGGTTATTTTGGCTCACAGTTGAAGGGTACAGTTCATTATGGTGAGAAAGTCACAGCAGAAAGAGTTCGAGGCTACTGGTCATATTATGTCCATAGACAAGAAAAAGGAAAAAAAAAAACAGAAAAGAAAAGAAAATGCTGGTTCTCAGCTTGCTTTCTCCTCTTTATTTAGTACAGGACCCCAGCCTATGGAATGGTTCTGCCCATATTTAGGGTAGATCTTCCCCACCGCAACTAACCCAGGAATGCCTTCACAGAAATACTCAGAAGTTTGTTTCCAAGGTGACTCTAGATCCTATCAAGTTGACTATATTAATTTTTTAAGTCACTTATCAACTTGATTTAAAACACTCACTTTTAAACCACAGCCTTCCACCGCTTTTGCAAAATGCGTTCAGTCCAACCTCATATATTCCCATAGTCTTTCACACTATCAACACTGTAAAGAGCCCAAAGTCCAAGTCTCTTCTGAGATTCAAAGAAACCTCTTAAATGTGGGCTTCTACAAAACCAAAAACAAATTACATAGTTTCAATGTGCAATGGGACAAAATAAACATTCCCATTCTAGAAGAGAAGAATGGGGACATGGCAAGGAAAGATCTAATGGCAGCAAGACTGAAACGCAGCAGGAAAACATAAAAATCTATGGCTCTATTTCTAGCACCCGGGTTTATGAGGAAATCATCTAGACTCCAAAAGATTTGGGTAACCCTGCTCCTCCGGTTCTGCTGCCTGTAGCACACATGGTCTCTCATTTTGGCCAGTTCTACTCTGTACCTGCAACTTGCCTCAGTAAACAACCCATGGGTCTGGAATTTCCAACTCCATTGCACCTGAGGCTTTGCCTACGAGCTTCACACAGTAGCCACTGGAGGTCTTCTTGCAAGGACATGGACCATGTCACATATTGCCTCGTTCTTGGAACTGTGGTGCAAGACTCCATGACCCCCTCAATATTTCAGCTTTCATGCCTGTAAAACCATATGGCTGATGGTGCCCAATTCTGCTTCCAGCTTGGGATGTATCCTTGTTACATTGGACCACATTGTCCTCAGCCTCTATGTACCTCCCATACAGATCCTAGGGAATCACTTCCTTTAGGTGGTTGTTTTGGAACAGGGAATGTCATCAGTGGAATCCTAGGTTTAGGCTCTCTCCTCAAATGAATTTACATTTTCACAAGATGGAGCCTTCAGTGAGTGGAGTCTTACCCTCAGGGCTCATTTCCTATTGTCCAAGTGAAGAACAGCAGGTTTATTTTATTTATTTATTTGAGAGAGAGAAAGAGGGAGAGAGAGAGGGAAAGAAAGAAAGAAAGAAAGAAAGAAAGAAAGAAAGAAAGAAAGAAAGAAAGATAGGACTAGCTAGGACCCCCAGCCCTGCAAATGAGCTCCAGATGAATGTGCCCCCTTGTGCATCTGGCTTACGTGGGTCCTAGAGAATGGAAATGAGATACTTGGCTTTGCAGGCAAACACCTTAACCACTAAGCTGTCTCTCCAGCCCCCACCAGGTTTCTTTTTAACAATACTAATCTTTTTAATAGTTACACCTGCTTTTAGAAAGTTCTTTTTAAAATATTTCTATTTATTTATTTGCAAGCATAGGGAGATGAGAGACAGAAAGAATGGGCCTCTAGCCACTGCAAATGAACTCCAGATGCATGTGCCACTTTGTGCATCTAGCTTTATGTGGATAGTGGGCAATTGAACCCTGGTCATTAGGCTTTGTAGGCAAGTGCCTTAACCATTAAACTATCTCTCCAGCCTTGCAACTGCTTTTGAATATTCTTTGTCTGTAACCCTTTTCCTTGTCAAGCTGTACATTTCTTATACCTCTGTTATCATAAATGTCAATCAAAGCAATGAGCAATTACCATGACACAACCTGAATTCTAACCTGTCTTCAGATTTCCTCCTCCAAATAAATTAGAACATAACATGAAAAGCCTCTAGTCCAATTCCCAGTCAAGTCCTCTAAAACTTATGAGCAGACCTCCACTGTTTATATTCCTTTTGGTATTCCAGTCTTTCAAACTCCTACCAGAAGGGCTCATTAAGCTCTGCTTTAATAGCCCAACATCAGAAACTCTTCAAGGGCTGGAGAGATTGCTTAATGGTGAAGGCACTTGTCTATAAAGCCAATGGACCGAGAGTCAATTCCCCAGGACCCACATCAGCCAGATGTACAAGGAGGCACATACATCTGGAGTTCATTTGCAATGGCTGAAGGCCTTGGTGTGCCTACCACCCCCGCCTCTCTTTGTCTCTCCCCCTCTTTCTCTCTCTCTCAAATAAATAAATTAAATTAAACTTTAAAATATTTTTTAAAAAATCTCTTCCACATTCTTCCCACAAATCAGTTCCAAATGCCTGTGAACCACATGGTCCAATTTATTACAGCAATGACCACACTTGTTTGTACTGACTTAAGGAAGAGAGGGTTTGTTTTGGTTCATATACTGAAGGTATAGTTCATTATGACAAGGAAGTCACAGCATTAAAGGTGAAGGAATTGGTCATGTTATATCTTTTATTCTTTTCAATTTTTTTATTAACAACTTCCATGATTATAAAAAATATCCCATGGTAATACTCTACCTCCCCCCCACACACTTTCCCCTTTAAAACTCCATTCTCCCCATCTCAATCAGTCTCTCTCTTATTTTGATGTCATGATTTTTTCCTCCTATTATGATGGTCTTGTGTAGGTAGTGTCAGGTCATATTATATCTATAGTGACACTCAACAAGGAGAGAGAAAGGAGTGTTGGTACACTGGTACACAGCTGGTTGTCAAGTTCTTATTCAGTTCAGGACCCAAGTGTATGGAATGGTGCCACTCATACTTGGAATTTGTCTTCCATCTCAACCCAATCTAAAAAATTCCTCACAGACATGCTCAGAGATTTATCTTCAAGATGATTCTAGATACTTCCAAGTTGACAATCAATATTAACCAGTACAACTACGAAGTCCAAGTATGGTGTGACCCAGGGATCCAATAATGTGGCCAGGAATCTGACTTTGCATTACAGAGTATTTGAACCAGGTTGGTCATGCCATTGAGCAACTCCACTCTATGCATCATGGGAAGAGGAACTCTAACACATTGTTTTCACCAATGAGTTAAGTTAGGTACAGAGAAAATAAGTGACTTTGGAAACCGAGCTGGTAATGCTAGCTGTAACACTCTTCCCTCTAGATTGATGCCCCTGCACAGAGTATTCTGCACAAATTTCACAATATGAACCTTTTCTTAGATGCACATCTCTAATGTATTAGTTCAAGTTTTCAAAGTTGGCTTTCCAGGGAGTTACTGAAGGGCTATCACATTCAGTCCCTGAGTTGCCACTCTCCATTGATTGGAAATCTTCAATTAAAATATGGATCACGGAATCTGGCTGATCATCCCACTGAGCAGCCAACCCTATGTGTCAAGGGAATAAGAGCTCGATCGGATGTAAGAGATGATCCGCAGTATATCAAGCAGGCTGACTGCAGGACACATCACATTCTGAGAGTCCCTCAGAGTTCACAGTCCTATTCTTTTATCTTTGGCTTAGCTATCAGATCCACAGCTTGACAAAAGCTCCCTGTGGCCCTGTATCTTAAGTCAGAAACAAAACCGGGTGATATATGGACATTATTTATTATGATGGAATACATTTGGCCATAAAGCTATTGCATTTAACTTAATCCCTAGCCAATTTAATACTTTCATGAAAAATAAAACCGACAATTCAACCAGCTCATGAAAACATCCCTCTTCAATTCTTTCTCTACCTACAGCAGTGTCATTTCCCCAAGTCTAACATGGTTGAGGAAACTCACAGTCTCTCATCAGGCATGGCTGGCCCAACGTATTCTGGCTTTTGCTTCTGTTTCCAGCCTACACTCTCACTGTCTTCCTTAGGTTCAATGTGCTTGCTAGGATGGTTCCTTGTTCCTTGAACCTTGAGTGCTTTCTCTCAGCCTCTATTACCCTCTCCCTAAAACTCTTTTTCTTCTTCTGCCCAACCTTAACCCAGCCAAACCTCTTCCTCATCCTTGAAGTCTCTGTTATAAAATCTCGGTAGGAAACCTTCTGTCTTCTCACTCCTACCCTCACTTGCACACAGTCAGACCCCACAATGCTCATTTTCTTCTAACACCCTGGATGTCTCGTGATTCAATCACAATCGTGATTCTCATTTGTCAGGTCTAGTATGTGTTCCCATGGGGTACATGCCAGATCTGTCCTGCCACCTTTGTATTCCCCATTAATACCACAGTACCAAATACAGCAGAGCTTCCAAAACTGAATGGATGAAGAAATGAACCATGCCTAATTTCTACTGGACTGAGCACAGATTCTGACAGCTGCCACATGGCCTTGCCCTAGATCCCTTCCTTACTCTGGGGCCCTTCTGGTCTTCACTTGGACCTCATTTTTACTGTCCTATGTTATGCTTTGTGCTACAAAGTTCTTCCCCCTTCTCTTCCCAATCATTTCCTAGACATATCAAATATAATGTCACCTTTGATCCATTTTTGTGGGAGGAAAGGGTTTGTTTTGGCTTACACACTCAAGGAGAAGCTCCATTATGGTAGGGAAAGATGTGGTATGGCATGAGCAGAGGGTGGACATCATCTCCTGGTCAACATCAGGTGGACAACAGCATCAGGAGAGTGTGCCCCTTTGATGCATTTTTTCCAGCATGTTCATCTTTAAAAAAATATGACAAATAAATTGACAACAGATGCCCCATAGACAAACACCTAGCTCAATGCCTCATGCATATACACTTGATGTAGACACTCACTCGGTATCTATTTAACTTAATCCCTGGTAAGAGTACTCCTTTTTAAAAAAAAAAAAAAGCCATGTACCTCCATATCCAGCCTTTAAATATCTTATTTATGTGAGAGAGAGAGAGAGAGAGAGAGAGAGAGAGAGAGAGAGAATGGGCTCACCAGGGCCTCTAGCCACTGCAAATGAACTCCAGACCCATGCACCACCATGTGCATCTGGCTTATGTAGGTTCTGCAGAATCAAGCCTGGGTCCTTTGGCTTCACAGGCAAGAGCCTGAATTGCTAAGCCATTTCTCTAGCCACAAAGTACTCTTTCTTGTTTTCTATTCATTTCTCTTTCACTCTCAGTTTTTGAAATTCAACCTGTGGCTGGTAGGGCAGGCATGTAACTTAGGTCAAGTCAGTTCATATATTATGACACTCTGATTGATTAAGCCAAGGCATACAACCCAAGGCAAGCCCATGAGGTTTAATGTCAGCAGACATTAAATGACCTTTCATTCTAGTAGAATTGAAGCTGGCAAAAAGTATGGCCATAAGTTCTGAGGGAAAGGCAAGAGAAAGGGAAGGTATGTAGTCACAGCACAGGATGAACTTGTCTGAGGATGAATTCACCACAGAGGAAAGTGGAGACATGTTCTGGAAACAGACTAAATCTTGAAAACTTTATTTGAGTAACTTAATTCTAATCTGACTAAAAGTTTATAGTTACGCATAGTAATGAAGCTATCTCTCTCTCTCAAAGTTGTCAGAGTTAGGTTTCTCTCACATTCACCCAGAAGAATGCTGCTTATGCAATAAATTTTAAAAATACATGCACAGTGGAAGACAGCAGAACTGACTTTAAGAAAGCCTTTGTTCTAGCCAGCATCCTACAATTTTGAGAGTGTGGGCCATCTTAGACAAAACTCTGAGTTTAGAGCTGGAGGGATGGCTTAGCAGTTCAGGCATTTGCCTACAAAGCCAAAGGACCCAGGTTCGATTCCCTAGGACCCACGTTAGCCAGATACACAAGGGGGTGCACACATCTCAAGTTCATTTGCAGTGGCTGGAGGCCCTGGCGCACCCATTCTATCTATCTCTCTCTCTCTCTCCCTCTTTCTCTGTTAAATAAGTAAATAAAAATAAAATAAAACTCTGAGTTTCACTCTCATTTACACTGGCAATGGTGCTTATGTCAGATGGTTAATAGTCTCCTAGGTTTGATATTCTAGGATTCTGTGATGCTAAGGTATCCACAGAGCTTAAACATAAAGGCATTAAGTCACTGTGATGAGAACTGGATCCAAGAACAAAGGATATCATCCTAGGTGGAAGAAACTAGCCTGGCTCTGCCATAAGTCATATGTGCATCACTTTCTAGTATAGTTCCAGGTTAAAGAATCATGGAGCTTCCTGGACTGATATAGGCAAGTGCATTAACCTCTGAGCCATCTCTCCAGCCCACTGGACTGATATAGAACCTACCAGAACTTGCAGCCAAAAAATAACAAAGTAGTAACCTCACAGACAGCAGGAAAGTTTCATGAAAGAGCTGGTTTATTTCAAAGCTATATATGCTTGTATGTAAACATTTCTCTACATGCACATACATATCGATATATATACATATTATATATGTATTAGATATTATTTAAGCTATGTATTATCAGGAAATGTGTTCTTTCTTAAATTTAATAAAAATAGTTATTCACAATTAAGCATAAAATTTAATAATATAATAAATTCAAGGCAGAAATTATGCAAGTAGAACTACTAAAACTAATTAAACTTAAATATCATGTATTGTATAAAATGGATAAATATTAAATAATATTCTATGCCTAACAGATAATTTGATATAGATTTGTTACCAATATAGTTGCAAATTCTAACTAAACATGTCTTTGGATCAGCTTCTGAATGAAAGACATATCCTGCTTAAAGCAGTACTGTTCAGGGCTGGGGGATAGCTCAGTAAAAACCCTTGCTGAGTTCAGAACCCCAGAACCCACACAAAAGCCAGATGCTGTAGCTCAACCATCTGTAATCCCACTCCTCTTGTGATAAGAAAGGATGCAGAGACAGGAGAACTCAGAAAGCTTGCATCCTACTACTCTGGTCTATGCAGCAATGAACAGCAAACAGACCCTGCCTCAATCAAGGTGGAAGGCAACGAATAACACCCACTTATCCTCTGATCTCCACATGCACACCACGACACACATACTCACACACCACAATCATACACAGGTACACAAAGATTTTTTTTTTGAAAAAGGAAAGTAACAACTGTTATGTGGAAATAGACATTGTGCCAGAGATTAATCTCTCATGAGTCAGCATTTCCACAAGCTTTTCTTTTTTTCTTTTTTTTTTGAGGTAGGGTCTCACTCTAGTCCAGGCTGTCCTGGAATTCACTATGTAGTCTCAGAATGGCCTTGAACTCACGGTGATCCTCCTACCTCTGCCTCCTGAGTGCTGGGATTAAAGCTGTGCTCCACCACGCCCAGCTCCACAAGCATTTTTTTTCCACAAGCATTTTTGATAGCATCCTGACATCCACTTTCCCTCAGATGCATGCACACTGAAAATCTGCTTCCACTCATAAAATGCATATAATTCATCAAAGTAGAATAGTACTCTATCTCCTCTAATTACACTTCTGTATATTCATGATGAGTTAAATTTTCAGTGTAGTCTGCATTCACTCCTATTCAGACACTGAAGAAACAGGAAAATACAACTTTGCCGTGGTTATTAGGCAAGGTGTGAATAAGAGGCATGGGACATGAACCATTTTGAAAACTCTTTACTTTCTTCTTTCATGGGGCTATTAGGTGATATGGTGTAGTGTCCAGGAAGTTGCCAGCAGAAAAGAGTTTAGGAAATATTCATTTCCTATGAAGCACAGGAAATAGTTGAATAGCTGTAGCCTTCTTTTTATCTCTTTTTCCTTAAATTCTGGATTTAGTCCAGTATTTTTTTAACTCATTAACTTTATTTCTGTTTCAATTTCCTTTTTCCTTTTTTTTTATGCTCTGCAATTGAGTGACATATAGAAAACTAGCATGGTTATGGGCACAGTGTTACAATTCAGTGATGTGGACAATATATTAGGAGCATATCAAGTAATTGGCAGATTTATCACCTCACACATACATCATTTGGGGGGTTGAGGGCACACAGAATCCTCTTTACTAGCCTTTACTAGATGACATTTTGAAATATTTGAAAAAAAATATTATCAATCATAGTTATCTGGGGCTTGGGAAATAGCTCAGTCAGTGAAGTGCTTCTCTTGCAAGCATGAGGACCTAAATTTGATCCCCAGAACCCATGTAAAAACTCCGGACAGGTAGCTCACACCTGTAATCCCAGCAATGGGGAGGTGGAGAAACTGGATCCCTAGAGCTTGATGATTAGCCAGTTGAGCCTACTTCCAGACCAGTGAGAATTCCTGTATCAAAAAATGTGGACAGTTCCTAAAAAATGACACCCAAAGTCCTCTAGCCTTCACATATGCACATGTGTGTGCACGTGCATACACACACACACACAAATACACAGCCATGTTTATCCTACTGTGCTACTGACACTTGACATTATTTCATCTATTCCTCTTCAACTCAGTAGTCTTTAACTACTCTTTTCATCCTTTGAGGTCTTCTCATACCCTTCACCCCTATACTATTTTCTTCTTCATTGAGGTCAACTTTTTACCCTCCACATAATAAAAATGAGAATACAAGATATTTGCTATTCTGTTCCTGACTTATTTCACTTAATATCTTCCAGCTCCCTCATGGTTATTGCAAATGACAAATTCCATATGACTGAATAAAATTCCACTGTGTATACTTGCTACATTTTCTTTATCCATTCATCTGTCAGTGGACAGACACATGAGTTGATTCCAAATCTTGGCATTATGAAGAGTACTGCAGCAACTCTAGTTCCAGTTTGCTGAGGGACATTAATACTCTTTTCCCTAATGGCTGTGATTGACTGAACTTATTTTCATTCTTATTAGCTGTTTATATAGGAATTGTAAAGCACAGATGTGTGGTTGTTTTGGCTCTTTGTCAGATATACTCAATGTGTAAAGACTAAAGGGGAACTGTGTTATGGTGACATCACCAAATGTTTATTGAACTCTTACTATGTACCAGACACTATGTGATGTTCTAGAGATAACAAAACCCACAGTCCAGCTTTCAGCTAGAACTGCCATCTTCTAGTAACTCAACAAATGAGAAAGACAATGGGAAGGGGAGAGATCCATATCTGTTCTCTGGGCCTATTAGAAAGCCTAGAGTTGTTTTTGGGCCACATAGATGTGAATTTTCAAGAAGGGTGATACCTTAGACATCAAAGGAATGGGTACTTTTCAAAAAGGATTGTTTCAGAAATGTCACCATGGCAAAACTGGATGTAATGCTGTCAGCATTATAAACAAACAAGTTAAACGCAAGTTTCTTGATGAGAGTTAATGTGCATGTTAAGCATATTCAGCTCTCTAAGAGCTGAAGACATTTCTTGAAATAGATGAAGGGAAATGATCAGAAAAAAAGAAGGAAGCCAAAGGGAAAAAGAAACTTGAGTTTGACTGAAGCATGAGTTCACTCCATCTAGAGAAGCACCCTCGTAAGAGCATGTGTAAAGAGCAGGACATGCTGGGACCCATTCCCTCTGAATTCATAGCTTAAAAGATGTGAATAAAGTGAAAGACCTCTGGATTTTGGGGGGTGGGGTGGATGACACATGGTTCAATCTCTGGCTACAGAGAACAAAGTCCACAAGGTGAAAAGATGACAGAGTCCCTAAAGCAGCTTGCCCGTTGTGCCAGCACTGTGGAAGCGCAAATCCCCATCTCACTGATGAGGTTTCCTCTGCAGAGTTCACATCTGAGCCGAAGTGTGAGAGGCGGGAAGAATGTCAGACAGGCAGAAAGGAAGAAGAAGGGGGAGGAAATTCCCAACAGATCCACAGTATGAACACGAGAAGCATCCACACCAAAGACTTGTACTGAAAGGATTTTTTAAAAACAATTAGCAATGTTTAAATCATAACACTGTACTGCGGGAGGAACGCATTGCCATGGTACCATGTTCCTGTGCTCCTGAGCAACTGGTGGAGGACACTGTTACCACACAAGTCCCAGGCCAGGCCCAGGGAAGTGGATCAGAGCTGAGGTTTCCACATGACTGTGTCAGCAGCTGCATCATACAATGAAACTCTCATGAATTTCCTCCAAACAAGGGTCACTTCCACTCTAGATGAGTAGAGCAACAGAGAAATGTAGAGAAAAGAATGGAGGCTAGGCAGACAGAAGACGCTGACAGATATTTACAGCAAAACTTATACACAATTTTCCCCTCAGCCTCTATACATCCTATGGCAGCCCATCCCATTGACAGGCAGGTCTGCTGTCCTACAGGTTGTCCTAGTAAGTACTGCTTTCTTTTTGCCTATCAACTTCATATCTGTTATGAGGATTGATAAGCAGAATTTATTCAATTGGATTTATGTTACTGAATATTTATATTTGGGGACTGAGGTTTTTCCTATATATAAGTTAAATCCAGATGTTTTCAATTCATGCAAAATGACAGCAGATATGAAATACATTTTTCAATAATCCATGTAAGGCTGAGCACAATGCCTGGCATGTAATAAGTGTTCAATAAATGTTAGCTGTTATTGTTGTTGATATGACATCTTTACAGTAAATAAATGCAAAATGTTTTTAAGACATGTACACTCTTTAAATCAACAATACAAGCATATGATGAAAAAGCTAATAGTTTGCAAAAACTTATAATGAAAAACAAGTGACTTTCCTCCTTCCACCCCCACACTTCCATTCTATTTAGAAGCACATAACTGCCATTAACTGGTGTTGGCCTACATAGTTCTACCTTTTAGACATAATTATTTATTTATTAGTACATTTGAGGCATAAACAATTGACATTGTTCCATGGCTGATGAGGATTTGGATCTATTTCATCTGTCACTGGCTGGTCAACTCCACAAATAATGTTTTGAATATGTACTATTTCAAGCACAACTGAGCATAAGGGTCATGTTGTAGTAAGCTCCACACTGGCTGGGATGAACTTTCCAACAGACACAGCTTATGGGAGAAATGGGGTTATTTGAGCTTACAGATCCAAGGGAAGTTCTCTAATGGAGGAAGATGCTTGCCCCTTTCACGGATCTGAGCAGAGAGAAACCACAAGCAACCAGCACCAAAAAAGCACAAATGGGCAGCAAACAGCAGGAGGCAGAGCTCAGATTGCTCTGTTTACTCTTGGGCTGGGAATCACATATGCCCCCAGACACACCTAAGGGCTGGACCCCAGCATCTACCTACAGTAACACTTCTTCCAGCCAGGTGACTGGAAATCCAGGTTTTAATAAAACACCCGAGTCTATTGGGGGACATACATGCAAAGTGCCACAGATAATAGAACTAACATCAAGCCATACCTACAAGGAAAACGAGATGCTAAGCAATGCAATGTACAGCATGTCAGATGATTAGACATTCAGTGAGGAAAAGTAATTGACTAGAGAATATAAAAACACATGTGGATTGGGCTGTGCTTCAAGGAAGCCAGGAATACCTCACCCAGAAGCTAGTATCTGATCAGGCTCTAACCTTGGGAATTTTCTTAAGTGGTTTCTTTTAAAATTTTCTTCATCTTCATTTTCTCCTCTCTAGTTTTTTGAATAGTCTATTTGCCCAATGTTGACAGTGATGGCTTAACCCTATTGCAGTAACCTTTGTGTTGCTTGGATAAAGCACCCAATCAAAAGCAACTGATGGGAGGAATATTTTATTTTGGCTTCCAGTCCTGAGGGGAAGCACTATGATGGCAGAGGAAAGCATGGCATTGAGCAGAAGCTGGACATCACCTCTGCCACAGCAGGTGGAAAAGAGTAGCAGGAGAGTGAGCTGGGCTCTGGCAAGAGGGAGTTGGTTATAACATCCCTAAGCCTGCCCCCAACAGCACAGGCTCTACCTCTCAAATTGTCATCATCTAGGGACTAAGCATTCAGTACACATGGGTCAATGGGAAACATTTGACTCAAACTACCACAATTCTCTAGGGTGTTTGGACTTTTTTTTTTTTTTTTTTTGCATATTTTTCTGTCTTTATCTCATTTCATTCTCGAGGTGGTTTTCTTCATTTTAACTTTTTATCTCTGTGCAATAGGCATATGACACTCACTTCCTGAGAGGCTTCAGGACTCCTTCAAAGTTACTACTATACTCCAGGCTTGAGAAACATGTCATTCTGCCAATGCCTAAAGAGCTTGATGGCAGTCAAGTGACCCACGTGATATCTTTGCTTTTAGGCCTGAGCCTACCTCCATTCACAAGTGTGCCTGGAATGCCAGAATCCTGTCTTTGAAATTCCTCTGGTTAAACCTGGTGTCTTTATCTTTAATCTCCATGTGTATGTCATCAAAGCACCCACTAGACCTGCTAAACTTGTATTCTAGAAATGTGTGGAAATTTACTGTCTGCAATGGACTCTTAATCCATTCTTTGTGTCCTCATAAACTGATAGATTTTAGGGATCTCACCTTGATTTTAATGGGGACTACGGAAGAAGAAGAAGTTAATGCTTGGATAATCTGTTTTCTGTAAGTAAATATCCATGACCAATTTTTAAAAGTATTTGTTGAGGGGCTGAAAAGATGGCTCAATCAATAAAGTGCTTTCTGCACAAGCATGAGTAACTGAGTTTGAATCTTTATCACATACCTAAAAAGCTTGGCACAGAGGCATAAACCTATGATCCCATACTAGGAAGGCAGAGACAGGAGGCTTCCTGGGGTTTTCTGGCCAGATAATTAACCAAAGCTGGTTTCAGTGAAAGATTTCCTTCAAAAAATAAGATGGAGAGTTATTGAGGAAGACACCCAGCATGGACCTCTGCCTTCTACATGTGCATACACAAACACAAGCACATACATATACACATGAACACATGTACACAATACATTGCACACACACAAAGTATTTGTTGATTATAATGGTTTCAATCACATAGATGTAAGTATGTATATATGTATGCTTCTCATATATCTACTCAAAATGTTATGTGTGTGTTATGGCTTATATATGACATACCCTCCTCCCAAAAAGGCTCATTTGTTGAAGACCTGGTCCCCAGTGAAATGTTCAAAGTTGGAACCTTGGGATCCAAGTAATTGGATCATAAAGGCTCTGACCTAACCAATGGATTAAGACATTAATTAATTCATAATTTGATGGCATTACTGGATGGCAGCAGAAACTACTAGGTGGGGCCTTATTGGAGGAAACAAATCACTGAGAGCATTTAAGAGTGTCTTGTCCCTGGGCCCCTTCCATAGCTCTGATTGCTCACCACCAGGAACTAAGGAGCTTCATTCCACTGCACCCTTCCACTGTGGTTCTAATCACCATAAATCCAAAAACAATGGTGCTAGCTCATATGCTGGAACCTCTTTCCTCCTTTAAGCTACTTTTCTCAGGCATTTCATCACAGTGATGAAAAACTAAACATAATATAGACATGTGTTTACATGTAAGTATATAATCTTTTTATCATTTTATTCTTTTGGAACTAAGATATGCGAACTCAAGAACGTGTATGTGTGTGGTTTTTCAAGGAAAGGTCTCAATCTAGCCCAGGCTGACCTGGAATTTACTATGTAGTCTCAGGGTGGCCCTGAACTCAGGGTGATCTTCCTACCTCTGCTTCCTGAGTGTTGGGATTAAAGACATGTGCCACCATGCCCAGCTTCAACTCAAGAAGTTTTATTGAATGATAGATATAGTGTCTTCCACCTGTAATCATGGCACTCATAATGCTGAAGTGGGAGGCTTACAACGAGTTTAAGGCTAATCTGGGCTACATAGTGAGTTGTTCCAGGTCAGTCTGGACTACAGAATGAGAAAGAAAAGAAAGAAAGAAAGGGAGGGGAGGAAGGAAGGAAGAAGGAAGGAAGGAAGGAAGGAAGGAAGGAAGGGAAAAGAAAAAGGAAAAAAGAGAGAAAAAGACTATTATTACTCTTAAGGATACAAGGTCTTATACATTGTTTTAATGCCAGGTGATAGGGCACAATGCTTTGTTGGGAATTTCCAAGAGGCTGGACTTTAGCTTTATTTGGGGGAGAAGAAAATGATTATAGAATATGCTTATGAGATTTTATAAAAAGAGAGTGACACCCAAAAGGGCCATTTAAGTGAAGGTACAAATTTGATATTTCTTCTTTGTTCTGTAGAACCACTAAGTGATGAATGAAGAATGATTCATGATTCAATCCAATGAGCATTTGAGAGATATCACTGGCTGTGCTGAGAAGAATTTAGTAGTGGCCAAACAGAAATGACCTTCAGTAGTATGGGACTACAAAGAGGCAAGAAGAGACAGATGTGGCCTGAACCAAGGCAAAGGAAATGGAGAGCAAGGGGTTATTTGGAGAGTTTTTGGAAAGTGTTGATTAGTGTTGGCATTCCTCAGAAATGAGGGTAGGAATGGGGAGAGAAGTTGATTTGTCCCAGCTAGGCTGGTGGGTACAGGCCCATCCACTAAGTAGAAGGCTCCAAAGGAACAGCAGGTTAAGAAGCTGACAAGGATACATGAAGGAATCAGAAGCCAAGTACATACACAAAGGCAAGCCATAGCCCAGGAGAAACCTCAGCACAGAGAGGAGCAATCCGCCCTGAATGCACACTCAACACTGATGGCTATTCCCCAACAGGGCCCTTAACAGAAGTAGTGATTTGGGGACCACAGTGAGGATACCACTATCATTCAAAAATTCACAGAAAAGATGCCAGCTATTTTAGAAATAGAAACCAGAAGTGTAGGAAGTTTACTTTCACTGAAGTTTACTCATTTAAAGTTACTTTCTAGGTTGCAGACCATGTGTAATGGAATCAATTCTCCAATTACAGCTATATAAAACTCTGTATTCTCCAAATTAAAAAAAAATTCACATTCTATTCAGAATACATAAAACACTGATTACAACTGACCAGGTACCAGGTCACAAAGGACAGCTCAAAATCTTTCAAAACTTTGATCTCATACAGATTGCATTTTAAAAACCACTCTATCCTTAAATTAGACACCAACAATAACAATACAGAAAGGGGAGAAACACTTTGATTCACATTTTGATTAACTGCACCTACAAACAATGTATGACTTAAAGAGAAAATGACATTGAAAATCACAAAATATTTAGATCCAAACAACCACAAATGCATATTAGAAATTATGGGGCATATCTAAAGTGGTTCTAAGATATGTTTATACCTTCAGCTATTTCTTTAAAAGGATATTCAAGATGAATAGCATTTACTTCAAGAAAGTGCATTAAAATCACTTACAGGAAATTTAGAGACCAAAGTAAGATTCCATCTTTGGTTTATATACATCATTGCATAAATAAGCAAATGCTTATTTGCCCCAAGTAAAATTCATATCAGTCAGGTAATAAAAGCTATGATTTTATTCACTCTACTCTTTCTTGTCTCTTTTATATCTGTACTGATCAAAAACTTTGGTGAGATTGTGTAGTTATTTGGCCTTCTCATATGTCTTATGTATATACAATATTTATATCTGTATGCAATATGATTCTCTGTATATAGGTATAATAGTCCACATTGTACAAGATGACTCTAAATTGAAAACATTTCTGACAGAGGCAGGAATAGAGGGAGGAATAAGACTATAGGTCTGGAGGCTAGACACCACTGAATTTTGTCTCTGCTTTAATTTTTCTTAACAGGCTAGCAGGCAAACCTATATAGTCTCTGAAAACTTTAATATCTATATGAAAATGAGAATTACTGTAACACCAGTACCAGCTACAGGTGATTGTGTGACAACTCCATGTCCCTGTATATACGGTGTTTGTGATGCTATACAGAGTTGGGGATCACTGTGTAGTAAGTTACTAAAATTAGAAAAAGACTCATGCTTTATGGTACAAAGAAATTCTTAACTTTGACAATCACTTTAATGCATCTATTCATTTAGTTTTTATAATTCATAATACTCCGGGTGACAGAGCTTTGAGTATGTGATAGTTAATATTGTCAGCTTGACAGGGTCAGAATCACGTAAGGGCCAATTCCCCAGGTATGTCTGTGACAGTTTCTAGATTAAGTTTATTGAGGTTGGGTGACCCATCCTAAGTGTGAGTGGCACCATCCATGAACTTGACCCTAGTCTAAGACTGAATGAGAAGGAGAAAGACAGCTGAACACCAGCATCCATCACTGTCCACTCTTCACTGAGAATTGAATGTGAGTGGTTATTTTATATTCTGCTTGCCATGGTTTCCCTACCATGATAGCCCCTTGCACTATAAGGTGAAATAAACCCTTGTTTCCATAAGTTGGTTCTTCTCAGATATTTTGTCATGGCAACAAGGCAAGCAACCCATACATTTCACATCAGCCCACAAAAGCCTGGATGCTAAATGTGTGTGCTTCTTCCCTCCTTTGTTGTGGTTTCTCAGGATGCAGACAGTGCAGCTCATCCTTCCCCTCCCCTCACCTCTGTAGCTCCATCCACACTCACAGCCTTAGATATGACGTGTCTATGCTATGACTCACAAACTCACTTATTTCCAAGCACCATCTGGGAATATACCCACTGGGATATTTCACAGAAAAACTACTAATTTGCCATTCCTTCTGCCCCATCTTCACATTGCTAGCCCGATTTTCCCTACACTTTCCCAACCACTCATGAAGAAAATGAGTCAAAAACATTAGACACTTTTCTTCAACATCCAATTACCAAAGCTTGTCAAGTCTATCATCAATTATCTGTCTAAGCAAGCTGGTCGTGTCTACCTGTTGACATCCTCCTTTTCCAAATGACACCTCCTTTCTTAGGCTACTGAAACAGCCTCCTAACAGACATCCCTGCCTTCCCCAAGAGCTTCTCTCCAATTCTTTCTCTACATTGCAGCAAGAGATCATTTAAAATATGGATGAAACATTGCCATTCTTCCCTGTAAAGCTCCTGAGCAGCTGCCCAATGCTCGTAAAAGAAGTCACAAATTGGGGCTGGAGAGATGGCTTAGTGGTTAAGAGCTTGCCTGTGAAGCATAAGGACCCCAGTTCGAGGCTCAATTCCCCAGGACCCACGTTAGCCAGATGCACAAGGGGGCGCACGCGTCTGGAGTTCGTTTGCAGTGGCTGGAAGCCCTGGCATGCCCATTCTCTCTCTCTCTCTCTCTCTCTATCTGCCTCTTTCTCTCTCTGCTTGTCGCTCTCAAATAACTAAATAAAAATGAACAACAAAAAAAAAATTGTAAAAAAAGAAGTCATAAATTCTTTTTTTTCCCCCTTTGGTTTTTTGAGGTAGGGTTTCACTCTAGTCCAGGCTGACCTGGAATTCACTATGTAATCTCAGGGTGGCCTCAAACTCATGGTGATCCTCCTACCTCTGTCTCCCAAGTGCTGTGATTAAAGGGGTGCGCCACTATGCCCAGCAAGACTTAACAAATTCTTTAGCACGATGTAAGTTGCCCTACATCCTACTCCCCATCTTTGCAAACCTTTCTCATGCCACGGGCCTCCTCAATTGTGTGCCACCACTTTCTTGACATCTTTAACCATTTCAACCTCCTTCCAACCTTACAACCTTCATGCAACATATTGTTCCTGTCTGGGGAATGCTTCTTCCAGCCTCCATCACTCTTCCTCTTTCAGATTTCATGTAGAAAATGTACTAGATAACCTTTGGTGTTGTAATTGTTATTACAGTTCTTTATTTTTGTAGTTCTTACCAAAAGCCCATAATTCAATCGCACTTATTTAAATTGTTGGTAGCCCTTATTGATCTATATGCTTCTTGGGACAGACACACATTTACTAGGTTCTTCTCTGTATTGCTATTCTCAGGCCCAGTGTCCAACACACAGTGAACACTCAATAATGTTAATGAAATAAATTAACAGCTAAATATTTAAAAATATTTTATTTTTTATGAAAGAGAGAAAGACGGAGAGAGAGAATGAGTGGTCCAGGGCCTATAGCCACTGCAAACGAGCTCCAGATATATGTGCCCCCTTGTGCATCTGGCTTCACGTGGATAGTGGGGAACTGAACCCAGAGCCTTAGGCTTTGCAGGCAAGTGCTTTAACCACTAAGCCATCTCTCCAGCCTCTGAATGGTGAATTTTGATAAAGTCATTGGGACTTCTAAAACTCTCTGTTTCATTGCCTTCTGGAAACTATTTTTTCCTTTGTCCCTCACCAGACTCTCTGCTCTCATTACTGCTTTAGGCAGTTTCACATGCCCTGAAACCTTTCTGCCCATCCGCAGATGCCCCAGGTCCCATCCCCACAGGGACTCTACCCTCTTCTGGTCATTATAGGAACTGACTTTGTTTAAATGGATAATTACTATCTAATTAACGTTCCTTCTTAAATGAATATGTTCTTTTTAATTAGCAATTTGCAAGAAAACAGACCTTATCCCAAAAGAAGACTCCCAAACTGTTTTAATATTATCTATGAATCAAATTCATCCAAAAAACTCATGACAACATGGAAATCTTCACCAATTCAGTGATCACTTATTTATTGACAGTTAGTCTACCTAGCTGAGAAATTCAGATTTTTCAAGGAGCTCCAGGCATAGGAAAGAAGATATTGCAACAAAAAGGACATGCTATCACATTCATGACAACTCCCCATTTCTTCTCTCCATGTGAAGCAGGGATGGGAACCTGGGTTGGAAGTTTAGTATTACCTGTTCAAATGTCTATCATATTTGAGATAGTGTCCTTTATGTAGTAATTTGAATGTAAAATGACTCCACTCCACTTGTGCATTTGAAAACTTTGTTCTGAAAAGTTTTGGAACATTTAGGAGATGGAGCCTAACTGGAAGAAGTATATCCCTGGGGACCTCCAGGCCTTGAAGTCTCAGAGTCGGTCCTGTTTGCTGTTCTCTCTCCACAGTTCCTCCCTCCTCTCCAGTGTGACGCTGTGAGCCAGCTTCCTGCTCCTTCCACGCTTTCCCCACCATGATAGACTAGACCTTCTGGAACTGAAACTGCAATAAATCCTTTTTCTTTCCTAAACTGCTTCTGGCCAGATACTTTGTCCCAGCAATGAGAAAGTCTATGAGATAAAGGTGAGGTGTCTTGGATCTAGAAAAACAGCTGCACTTCACGACTCCAGGGTGATGTTCAGAAAATATTCCTTTCTTCCATGAATAGAAGACACTGTCTGAGAACTGCTGGTATTGGTGTGTGTGGTCTAGTCATCCATTGTTGGGTAAGGGGAAAACACTTCCTGTGTAAAGTTCTATAATTCACGCAGGACAGACACTACACAGGGCAAGGTTCTGGATTTGAAATTCCTGTGTCCACCTTGGCCTACTCTGAAGAATTTGGACTGCCAGCTGCCACTTCAACTGTTCTGCGGAACCGTTTCCCCTCACCTTCCCTCACCCCACTCTCTCTTCTGCTTATTATCACAGGCCAAATAACTACACCTAGGCAAATACAGTGCTAAGGAAGAAGTACAACCCAGGAAGAAAACAGATTGATAGTAGATGCCAAGGTTTCCCAAGGGAGTCCAGGAGGAAGAGGCACATAGCTGAGGACAGGGTGGGAACCATCCAAGAAAATGCATGCATGTTTTTCAGTTTCTTACATTATTTTCCCTCAGACAGAAGAAACTGTGCAGTTTTACATGATTTGTTATTATATTAGTATTAATTTTCATACTACAGTACTGACTTGATATCACTATTTTATTACTGCTGCCTACATGTAGGAATTCTTCTTAGATATGAAATTTGTAAAATTTCTCCTTCAGTAAAATTTGAGTTACCTACACATCTACAAAGGACATTGAGATAAATATATGAAAGTCATGCAGAATATGCATCAGAGTCTTTGTTACTGTAAATCAAAGTGACAACTGAAACAACAGCAAATCCTACTGTTAAAACTATAAGGATCTTTATTTCTTTTCTCTGATTTTTCTTTTTGTCATCTTTTTCTTTCAAACAATATGTCTTACAAATTGTTGGATCAGCCAGGCATGGTGGCACATGTCTTTGCTTCCAGCACATGTGAGGCTGAGGTAGGAAGATCACCTTGAGTTTTAGTCCAGCCTGGGCTACAAAGTGAGTTCCAGGTTAGCCTGGGGAAGAGTGGGGTCCTGCTTCACAAAATAAAAATAAATCAATGAATCACTCCAACTTACAAACTCCAATAAAACAGAGCTTTAATTTCTAAATAGTTTCAGTAACAGTTCTAGGTGAATACTTATTTAGCTTCTCTGCCAGGAATAGCTGAACCTGGATTAGACTTTCAAAGATGACTATGCCTGCCCACTGATAAATGTTTCACATAAATATACAGTAGAGAAATACAGAAGGGTAGAATTGGATTATAGGACAGGGAATGAGATTGAGAAGCAAATTGTCAATACTCTGGGAGGATCTTTCAAAAGTGGGAAGGGCAGGTGAAGACAATATGTGAGGGGAGCATTGAGAAGAATTAGAAGGCCATGTGTCTGACATCCAGTAAGTCAAGACCCAAAGGTAGGAAACAAAGAAAAGTAGATATATAAGGCAAGCCAGAGATAGCCCTGGAGACCACTACAAAGTCCATAGATTTTATTGTATAACTGACACAAAGGGATTGACTAGATTTGAGTATGGAATGTTGCTTATACTTCAGAAGTCTTACGGTTATAGACTTCTGGAGGGAGAAGGAAAGATAGGTTAGAAAGCACAGCAGAGGAGATGGTGGGTAATGGTGATCTGAGCTACAACAGTAGTGATACAAGTTGGATAAACGAGACTTCAAATTATTTTGAAGTTTGTGCCAATAGAATTTTGAGAGGGGTTTGATTCAGGATATGAGAGAAAGAAAAGAGTTCAAGGTGATTCCAAGGTTTCATGCTAGAAAAAGAAGAGGATGTTTCCATTTTGGGTGACCGTAATGTAACGAATAATGGTAGCATGTCACCCTGTATGCATGCACACACAGTCTGCCCAAAATCCTGTGAGTTCTGTTTCTTAACTCTAGCATTCAGTACCTGCTCATGTCTTATGATCCTACACATCTTCTCTCAAGACTAACATCTTTCATACGCCTAGGAAAACAGTTCCTCATTACCTTTTGCCTCATATCCTTGGTTATCATCACCTGGCTGTCATGAAGAGGCACAGGTTGTAACATTGCTAACAACCAAAAAAGGGGAAAAAAAAAACAAAGAAAAAGAAAATACAGTAGGACATGGTGGCTCATACCTTTTGTCCCAGCACTTGGGAAGCAGATGTAGGAGGTTCTCCCTGAGACTACATAGCGAATTCCAGGTCAGTCTCAGCTAGAGAGAGGCTGCTTTGAAAAAACAAACAAACAAACAAACAAACAAACAAACAAAAACATTACTAACAGACACAAATTCTGTCCTGAGAAGAGGACTTAAGCGGTGGAAACCGCTAGAAAGAAGGAAGTCTATTGTCTATTCACCTACGAGGAGGTTGTCATCTATGCTGAAGTGAAGCTTTTTAATGACATGGCTGCTTTGGGATCACCCACATTCCTAACTGTGTATTGTTTGCACTATGAGGCAATTGCAAGGCAATACACTTTTGTGGCTCTGCCCAAGGTAACAGGAATCCAATGAAGGACACCAAACATTTTTAGACCTTCTAAGATGCACCAAGTTGTAATAACTGTCTTCTCCAAGAAGTCACAAAAGAGGGAAGTAGTTTTTGTCAAATTTGGCAACTCAATAGAATAATGAGGCTTATCAGAATGATATTTTTGTTCAAACATCCATCTATAATTTCTGGATCCTGAAGTAGATACCACAGCTTTAGAAGATCAAAGCAAGAAAAATGCATAGGAGGAGTGGGGCTGGAGATATGCCTCAGTGGCTAAAGGCACTTTCTTGCCTTTCGATTCACCAGTACCCCCAGAAAGCCAGATTCACAAAGTGGTGCATGTATCTGGAATTCATTTGTAATAGCAAGAAGCCCTGGCATACCCATTCACTCCCCTCTCTCTTCTTGAAAATAAATAAATATATTTTAATAAATGCCTAAGAGTGCAAGATTGAAGGCAGCCAAGCAAGATATTTCTGTCAACTGGCTTCATGGATACATAAAATGTCTGATCTTGCAACAGTGAGTGTCCTGTCACTGGAAGGGAAAAAGTGAAGCTGACTGACTGTGTTAAGAGTACTGAGAAGTATCCTACTTTGGAAAAGATGTTATCCAGATTATCTCTCCGGATCATGTCAGTTCTGAGCACTTAGGTTCTAAAAACTTCAGCTGGCTTTACTAAGGCAGCATTGTGGTTACCTTCCTATTGCTGAGACAAACACCCAACCACAAGCAGCTTATGGGAAGAAATGGTTTACTCCAGGTTTATAGATTCCAGGAGAAGCTTCATCGTGACAGGAGACACTGTCTCACTTCATCATACATCCACAGTGAAGAGACAATAGCCAGCACCAGCAAAAGCATGAATTGACTCTGAACACACACCTAGGGCTGGACTCAAAATCTGCTCCCAGTGACTCACTTCCTCCAGCAGGGCTCCACCTGCTAAAGAATAAGTACAAAGCTTACTCAAAAATACCTGACAGTAAGGGGCCATTTACATTCAAACCACCAGAGGCAATAAGTCCACTCTATGGACTTTCCAGAAATAAGGAAATTGAGTGGATTGCTTTATAATAAGGACGTGTGTGTGTGTGTGTGTGTGTGTGTGTGTGTGTGTGTGTGTTAAAAATGGGAAGGATAGGGCTGGAGAGATGGTTTAGCAGGTTAAGTGCTTGCCTGTGAAGCCTAACGACCCTGGTTCGAGGCTCGACTCCCCAGCACCCACGTTAGCCAGATGCACAAGGGGGCGCATCCATCTGGAGTTCGTTTGCAGTGGCTGGAAGCCCTGGCACGCCCACTCTCTCTCCCTCTCTCTATCTGCCTCTTTCTCTGTCTGTCACTCTCAAATACATAAATAAAAATAACAAAAAAAATGGGAAGGATAGTTAATAGTCAAATGGAAAATGGGAGAGATAGTAGTCAACATTTTCATAAATAAATAATTTCTTTCCTCAAATGAAAAGGATTTTTAAAGTTGAAATCATACTTTAATATTTTATTTACTTAAGAGAGAGAGAAGAAGAGGTAGATAGAGGGAGAGACTGGACATGCCAGGACCTCCAGCCACTGCAAACGAACTCCAGATGCATTTGCCACCATGTACATATAGCTTATGTGGATACTGAGGAATCAAACCTGGGTCTTTAAGCTCCTTGGCAAGAGCCTTAACTGCTAAGCCATCTTGCCAGCCCTTAAATTTGAAATTATGTAATGTAAAATTAAACTATTTTTGAAGTGTGAAAAAAAAAAAAAAACAAATGGTTGGTGATGCCATCCTTCTTGCATAAATGGAATGATCACCCAGTGGTACTAAATGTCACATTTCTTGTGTCTCTTTATATTCTAGCCAGGGACCTCACCAGCTAGCTCTTCATTCAAAACGCTTGCCCATGACTGTTTATTATAAAAAAAAACAACAATATTTTTAAAAATTACACTACCTAATATTATATGTGAAATATAATGCTGATTCAGGTTATCATGGAACATTAGATTTACAAATAGTTTTACTTTAAAAATACTTAGTAATATATAATTAGCTTTTCAGAAACCATTTTAAATATTTATGAAAATTAGGAGGAAGGCACAGAGCCATTGAGAAGCAAGTTCTGAACTTTTTTCTCTATAGAGCAATCAACTCAATTTCCTTATTCCTGGAAAATCAACCAGCCCAAATCCACAGTTATGAACATTTTTGGAGATGGGTCCATTTTATCTAAGTAATTTGGAATTCAAATTTTTTTCTTGCTAAATGAGCATCTCTAATAAGAAATATTTGCAATGTGTCAGTCAGCCTGTACCTATAAGAACATACACATTCCTGTGAAAATTAAATTAATAGAAATGCATAGAAGATAGCTTCTAGTAGAGAAAAAAATAACAGTTTTGGGACATTCATTTTGCAGTAGATTTTGTTATTTTTGAGATAGTGTTATCCAAGCTGGCCTCAAACTCTCAGTCCTCTTGCATCAGCCTCTAGAAGGCTGGGGTTACAGATGTGTATCACCACACTTAGCAGAGGTATTTTTTTTTAATATTTCTCATATTTATTATTAGAATTCAAAATTTTGACATGAATGAATAATTATATACATTTTAGCTTTCAATTTTGCAGACAATTTAAAATATTTAAATAAAAATGCTTTTGAAAGCACAAATGTATTTTTAGCTTTGGAATCTAATATATATTTATAATATATTCAATATTATAATCCATTGAATGCAGCTAAGCTTTATTGTTTATTCATTTATATTATTACTGTCAATATAACACAAATAGATGAAAATCATCATTATAACAGATAGCTTTGCTGAAGTCTAAAAGGTCCACGGGGACTAGAGAGATGGCTTAGAAGTTAAGGCAAATGCCTGTGAAGCCTAAGTACCCTGGTTCTATTCTCCAGGTCCCACGTAAGCCAGATGCACATGGTGGCACATGTATCTGGAGTTCATTTGCAGTGGCTAGAGGCCCTGGCACACCCATTCTCACTCTCTCTCTCTCTATCTCTCTCTTTCTGTATCTAATAAATAAATAAGTAAGTAAAAGGGTCCTCTTTATCAACTAACTATATAAAATTTATATATTAAATGTTATATATGAATAGTTATTTAATTATTCATTTGAATATTTTAAGCATATAGATAGATGCTATTTGATAATGAATACTAAACTCAATCAGCTTTAGTACTTTTTAAACTTTCAGTCTGATTTAATAAACACATTTAGTCATATTTTAAATTCTGTTATGATGGTAAATGGACAAGGAAGGAAGGATTGAGCATATATTTTTTTCCATCTATGGTGGGGAGCATATGTGGTCTTCCTTGGGCTGCTTAGATGTTCCAGAAGCCCCTTCAGAGTAGGGTGTCCTCAGCTATGTCTGAAGGAGCAGGGAAGATTTCACTGAGGAGCAGGTCCTGGAAGGAGCCATCAAGAATGGTCATGAGCTCATCAGTAGATTTGCTTCCTACCAGGCAGAGGAAGAAGAGCAGGTATAACTCAAGTAGAGCTGTTGGGGGTAGGGCTGTGCTCTGTGAATTGTAGTAAGTGTGATACAGATGGACTAAAGTATGTGAGGATAGGAGAATGGTTGCACTTTGAACTAGAGAGAAGATTGGAAAGACACATCTGAGGTGAATCCTGATCTCTCTTGTTGCTGCTGACGACTTTGTTCACTCAGAAACATCTTTGTGAGTACTGCCTGTATGCCAGGCTCTGGGCTAGATGATGGAAGGATGATTATAAGGCACACAGTTCTTCATTTGGGTGGTGAGTTTTTGTTGTCTGTTTGCTTTTGAGATAAGGTAGTTTAGACATGACCCTTGAACTCATAGTCTTAAACTTCTGATTTTTCTGCCTCCACCTCCTGAGTATTGACATTACAGGTGTGTACCACCATTTTCAGTTTATCCTATGCCACAGATGGAACCCAGGACTCGGTGCATACCAGGCATGCAGTCTACCAATGGGGCTATATCCTCGGTTCTTAGACACAGGCTTTCTCTGCAGGAGCCGCTGTGTACATCTTGGGAAAGGCCTTGAGTGCGGCATCCTGGTCCAAACACCTTTGTGATTTTAGCCTTTCCTGGACTTTATATCCAGTAAACCCTACTTGAATGTTTGTTGAGTTGAAGTGAAAACATGTCTGTTGACATTGTGAGCACAATAGTGAAATATTTCTCTGGCTCCCAACCCTGAGATATATCATGAATCTATTAACTCATTATTTCATTGTTAGAAATACTGAGAGCATTGAAGAATAGTGGTCAATGATAAAATATTAATAAAGATTAAAACTATGGATTACTATTACCATCAATAATAAGAATAGGTGCTTTTATCCATAATTTAGTATGTGCTAATCAGTAGCTAAATGTTCTTTGTCAATTGTCCTTTAATTCTCACACTAACCCAACAACACACATTGGTCACCAAGTGTTGCAGTCAGGTTCGCATTGCTGGTAGAAATCACCTGACCAGCTGTGGGAAAAAGAGGTTTATTATGGCTTACAGGCTCAAGGGGAAGGTCCACAATGGCAGGGGAAGACGATAGCATGAGCAGAAGATGGACATCACCCCTTGGTCAACATAAGGTAGACAACAGGAACAGGAGAGTGTGCCAAACACTGGCAAGAGGACACTGGCTATAATACCCATAAGCCGCCCCCAACAATGCACTGCTTCCAGGAGGCCTTAATTCCCAAATCTCCATTAGCTGTGAACCTAGCATTTAGAACACCTAAGTTGATGAGGTACATGTGAATCAAACCACCACACCAAGGAACAGTGAAATGAATAGAGAACCCCAATACAGCTAGTAAATAACAGCAGAAATTCAAAGAAACTTGGCTCTAGAAAGATATAGAAGGCATCCATTCTCCCTACTCCCATGTAATGCTTATTAAAATAGTCCGAAGCACTGCCCTATAGCTGTGTGTTTTATTTGTTTTGGTTTATATGTTTTTCTTTTGGTAGTTTTTTCTTTTCTTTCTTTTTTTTTTTTTTTTTACAAGAGTTGGTGAAAAACCATATGTATATGATCACTTGACAGGATGTGGCTTGTCTCTGAAACATGCTCACCTCCATGGCCAGAGATAAGGTTGTTCTGGTACATTAGTGAACCTCCCCTCTCCTGACACACACACCTCGGACAAAAAGAAAACACAGTTACTTAACAGCTTTTTGCAAAATTCCTTGATTCTATGAGTGAAAGCCTATTTGCCCCATCAAGAATCAGTTGGGGTGGCTGAAGAGATGACTCAGCAGTTAAGGCCTTTGCCTGCAAAGCCTAACCACCCAAATTTGATTCCCCAGTACCCATGTAAAGCCAGAAGTACATAGTAGTGCATTCGTCTGGAGTTCGTTTGCAGTAGCTAGAGGTCCTGCTATGCCCATTCTCTATGTCATTCTCTTTTCTCTCTCTCTCTCTCTCATCTCTGCTTGCAAATAAATAAGTAAATAAGTAGTATATTAGAAAAAGAATTGTTGGGATGCTTTTGGTCCTCTTCAAGTTGTAAGCATTTGCTCTATTAGAAATGTTTACAGGAAGGTAAATAATAAGAGAAGGGAAAAAATAACTCTCAGTGTGCAAAATTATGATAAAAATTTCTCACTTCAGAGGACTTTCAATTGCCAGGAACCAGAGAATGAAGAAGTCGAGTTACCCCACCATGCTGTGCAGGCAGCTCTATTCATAAGGTAGCTAACTTGGGGATCAAGTAAGACTACAATCTAGAGAGCACTCTTCTTTTAAGGTCAGGTCTGCAGGTGCAGAGGTGCATCTGCACTGGAGGAGAATTTCATTTGAACTTTCATGCTCACCAGATGTTCTCGTGGCAGCTCTGCCCTCAAGGTCCTTCTTCTCCTCCCGTGTTTCCAATCTCTCCCACAATATGGAACAATTGAGGGGCTATATGAAATAGTGGACTCTCGCCTTGTATTTGTCCAATTAAAAAGCTACTAGCCACATGTGGATTCGAGAAGCCTTAGATGTGACATGCACACATAAAAATCCTTGAAGAATTAATGTAAAATATGCACTGATAATTTTTAGATTCAATACATATTAAAATAGAATGCTTTTAATACGGTAGAAAAACATATTTTGTGTGTGTATGTGGTACGTACCCATGTGTGTATGCATGGCCATATAAGCAAGGACACGTGTGTGTGGATGCACATGCACTTGTGTAGACACGAATGTGAAGGTCAACATTTAATGTCTGGTGTCTTCCTCACTCTGTGCCTACTTTATGCAACAGGACTCTCTCGCTGAACCTGGAGCTCACTGATTCTGCTAGACTAGCTAACCAGCCAACCCCAGGGATCCTCATGTCTCTGCCTCCCTGATTATGGACATGTTCTGCCACATCCAGCTTTTAAGTGGGTTCTGGGGATCCTAATTCAGGTTCTTAAGCTTGCACAGTAAGCACTTTACCCACTGAACTATATTCTCAGCCCCAAATATATTATTAAATATATTTATATTATATTACATATATTTCACCTCTTGTTTTTTTCCTTTTGAAACATGGCTACTAGAAACTTTTAGATTTCTCCTTTGCACTGCATGAATTTCTCTTGGAGAATGCTACTCGGGGCTGCTCTGGAGTCAGACAGAGCTCATCTAAATTTCCTCCCACACCAGCTATGATTCTTCAAGCAAGTTTCTTAGTTGCTTCTTTCCTATAATAAAAAAAAAGTTTATAATCCACAGATCATGCTAAAGATCAAATGAGGTAATGCATGTCCCCTAACACTGCACTGATTAATAAATAGGTATTTACTGGGCTACAGAGATGGCTTAGCGGTTAAGGTGTTTGCCTGCAAAGCCTAAGGACCCATGTTCCATTCTCCAGGTCCCATGTGAACCAGACACAAGGTGAAGTTAGTGCACAAAGTCACACATGCGCACTAGGTGGCACACATGTCTGGAATTCAATTACACTGGCTGGAAGCCCTGGCACGCCAATTTTCTCTTTCTCTCTCTCTCTCTCTCACACACACACACACACACACAACCTACCACTCTTGCTCTCTCACATGAAAAATAAAAGGCCAGTCTGTTGGGATTGCCTCAAAAAAAAAAAAAAGAAAAACAAAATGTATTTACTATTTCTATGTTCTTGATCATGTGTTCCCATAGGGCATTGAAAAGCAGGTAGATGTTCCCAGCATTTCACTGCAGAGGTAGAAGCTGGGGGCTAGAGAACTTACCAGTAACAGTTTCATTTTAAAGGAAGTCTGCCTTATAATTTCCAAGATGCTCCTTCAAATTAAGGAAGTATTCTAGGTGAGGGTCTGATGCCATCTTACCTGGGGTCCCTAGGTCACCAATTCACCGACCAGGACACAGACCCATTATCGTCACCAGATCCCTTTGCTCCCTCCCTTTCAGGTTGTGTGTCATCTGCACTAGCCTGCATATGCCATAAGCATCTTGCCCTGTCCCCCACTTAGAACCTGAAAACAAAACTCACCAAGATATTCTATGACCGTGATCTTCACCACCTGGGCAGGTGATGGTAGGAAAGAACATCCAGAGCTTTCTTTTTCTTTTTTTAAAAGGCCTTGAAGGTTTTTATAAGTCCGTGGTTTAGACATGCCTCTCTATGGGTGCATTTAGAATGTTTTCAATACATAAATTAGGAGGTGAAGACAGATGTGTTCATATGAACACTCAATGTCTGAACTAGACTGACTGAAAGTTTGTTCGCCTACTCTTTCCAGTCCGAGGGATTAACGTGAAATTTCCATGAGCTGGCAAGCTGCAGCACCCGTCAGTAACCTCTATTGCAAACCTGCCTCTTCTCTCAAATCCATGGTCATAGACCTCAGGGTCATGGTTCTATTTGCTTATGGTTTAGATCTTAAATGTTCCCTAAAGCACAAGTGTTGAAGGTTTGGTGCCCAACTGATGGATGGGGAAAGGTTGGTGGGATTTGTCAGAGGAGAAAGATTTGTCATCCATACGTAATGTATGTACAGGTCAAGTTCATGGGGAAGTTAGGGCATGAGAAATGCCAGCAGATGGATAGTATTTGAGCTGGTCATGCTTGACTCTTATTTTGACCTCACCACTTATGTTTAACTCATCACTGAATCTTAATTGTGTGCTGGTACTCTTCCATGTCTTGCTCTCAAGCCCTTTGCGACTACTTTGGTTCTAGCCTTACTCATCTATACCCACATCTTTGCAGTAGCTCTCCAAATGCATCCGTTCATTCTTGTACCTCTTAAATGAATCTTCTGCATAATCACCTCTTTCTCTAGGAATTGATCCTTTGAAAATTCAAAGCAGATCAATCCATACAGCCCTGGTTATAACACATCAATGGCCCCTCCTCCCAGATGACAAATAAAATAAGCCCAACTCCGTAGCAGGGAAGGCAAGCCCCCATCACATGCCAGCTTTTGGGCTCTCCTCTCTAGACTTGACTTCCTGTCACCCTTTTTGTTCTCCCCTACAGCTCCCTACAGACCTTTTCTATGCCCTTGTATCTGCACATATCCCTCCCTTGTCCCTTTTCACGTAGGCACCTCTTAAACCCTTCCTTAATCATGACCTCCTTTGGAAAATATTCCATGACAATCCCTACAATAGGCTCCTCCTAGCCTTGGCATCTTGGAGATTATGTCCATGGTCACATTATGACCTAGTGCACATTTATGTTTATGTGCTGTTTCCTGCATGTGTACATTCTCTGAGGATAAAACCTGTCATTCACTTCTCTGTTGTAGATGGGCCTGGTACAGTTCTCTTGTCATGGTGCCACTGTTACATCTTCTTCACAAGCACTCTGACATTCTCTCTTCTCGACTTTGCTTTCCAAACCTGGTTTAGGTCCAGTTGCTCCCTTTTTGCTTCCAAGGCATATCTTGACTCTCTTCCAGATGCTCTGAACTTAAACAATTTAGATCTGATATGGTTTCTGTATGTCCCTCAGTTTTATGTGTTGGAAGCTTGGACTAGGACAGCACCATTGAACTGTGGTGGGGAACCTGTAAGGGGGAGGGACTAGTGGAAGGTCCTTGGGTGAGTAGAGTGTGCTGTCCTTGGAAAGATTAAAGTTAGTTTTTCTGTGACTCTTTCATATTTCTCTCAAGAGAGTTATGATAAAACCCTCAACCTGGCCCCACTCAGATGTTTGCTATTTCTGGTTTGCCATTGTGATCTCTTGCTCGCCCCTGTTTCCTCAATTGCCATTTGTCATGTGATAATGCAGCTACAAAGTGCCTTCATCAGGGTCTGCGCTATGCCAGTGAGACTTTCTACTCCTAATACTATGAGGTAGCTGTACCTCCTTGCTCAATAGTTAGCCTGTCTCAAGTAGTTCATTAGAGTAGTACAAAATAAACTAATATATGACACATTAACATTTCCCCAGACTTGCATTAAATGCTCAAATATATATATATATATACACACACACATATGTATGTATGTATATATATATATGTTTGTGTGTATACATATATACATACATACATACACATACACACACACATAGGGGGCCTACTCAGATTGGTTCTGATATACATGGACAATTGTCAGGGCCAAGGTCCTACCATATAGTTCAGCCAGCATATGTACAGCTCTGTGGACTATACAGTTGCTCCACACAGGACTACAGAACTAGACTAGCCTCCCCTTCCAGGGGAGAGTTCCACATCTCCCCCACTTCACTCTCTACTTGCTTAGAGAGATAGAGGAACTCCTTACAGCCCTGCCCCGACCTCTCTCAAAAGGAAACAACATTTGGAGGTTTGAAAGGTAAGTGTCAGCGGCTTCTTATAGAGTGTGGGTGGCCCTTCCTAGGTACAGCAGATTTATCTAACTCATCTTCCCTTACCCGTACCTCCTTGGATTCCTTCTCCCTTGAGTTGCTGGAATGACTTCGGATCCATCACTTAGCATTACACTTAGAATTTGTCCAAGCCTGCCTGAAGCTGGGGTATAGAAACCACAAGAATGGAGCTGTGCATTTCCTTTTGTAAATACTAGGCAGTTCTCAAATATGCATCGATATGGGTAAGAGGTTGGAATGAGCTGTACTGCTTGTCTGATTCTGTTTTGTTAGCATGAATCTCCTCCTGGGGCCATTTTGCCTCAAAGAGTGTGTTTCGAATCTTTCTGTCCTGGAAAAACAAAACACAAGAACCCACAGGAGCTATGAGTAAGGATGGTGGCATGCAGGGCCCTGGGTGTGGGTTGGGACAGCTCTTTCCTGCCAGCTCTCAAAGTTCTGTGTGGGGGGGGGAAGTGTGGCAGTAAGAATTTGTAGGTTACATTGACTTCAGGGAATAAAGGCAAAAGTGAAGGGAAATGAAGACTTCCAGATAAAATGAAAGCTCGGACAGCCTTTCTCTCTTGCCTATTAAGACTACTACTCTTTGGCTGGTGAAAAGAAGATCTAAGTAAGGATCTTGAGCTCCTGCTGTGCAATGTCCTCAGATTTAGAAGATAAAGAGTACACAGCTCCCAACACAGAAGGACATATGTCCACGCGCACCAGAGATGTCATGGTCAGCCCCACTCTCACAAAGGGAAGCAAGAGACTGGCCTTGATAACTGATATTGGATATCCACTTCACAGAATACTTCTGGATGTGTCTGTGAGGGTGTTGGCTATGGGTGAGCAAACTGAGCGGGGAAGACCCACCGAATGTGGGTGGCACCACCCAGTAGGCTGAAGATCAGATGGAAGGGAAAAGTCAAAGAAGGCAGAGTTCATTCCCCTTCTCTCTGTTCCTCCTCTTCTTTCCCTCCCCTAAGACTGAAGTGCTTCAGCCTTTGGGCTCACCCCTCCAGGGGCTCTCTCAGACTAGGGCTGCACCATGAAGTCTCTCTTGTTTTCAGGCTGCTCATTTCTTAGAACCACATGATTGTATCATTCCAGCTCACAGGCAGCCATTTGCAGAACTTTTCAGCCTGGGAATATGTGAACTAATCTATCGGTTCTGTTTCTCTGGAGACTGCCAAGTACCTCACTGGCCATCCTCATGCAGGCTTCTGATACTAGAAGTCTTCATGGCATTCGAAGAACATCAATGTGAAATCTTCAAGTTGTACATGATAGAGTTCTTTGTATCTCTTACTTTTATCTTTGTGTTTTAGGGTTTGTTTGGGTTTTTTTTATCACTAACAAAATACCTGAGAAAACTAACTTAAGGGAGAAATTATTTCAGTTCATGGTTTAAATCCATAGTCATCTGGCTCCATTGCTTTTATGTCTATAGTAAGGCCAAATACCATAGCAAAAAAAAAAAAAAAAAAAAGGCGTGATGGAAGAAAGCCACTAACCTCATGATAGCCAAGAAGCAGACAGAGGCAGAGAGAGGAAGGTCCTGGGAACAAGACACGCCTTTCAAAGGCACATTTCCAGTGATCCACTTCTTCCAACAAATCCCACTTAAATCAGCTATAAAATCAGCAGCCTGGTGATCCAACCACTCTTTTTTTTCTTGTTTTGTTTTTGCGAAGTAGGGTCTCACTCTAGCACAGGCTGACCTGAAATTCACTATGGAGTCTCAGGGTGGCCTCGGACTCACAGTGATCCTCCTACCTCTGCCTCCCAGTGCAGGGATTAAAGGCATGCACCACCATGCCCGGCTATCCAACCACTCTTAATAGTACCACCAACTGGGAATAGAACTTCAACACAGAGATATGTATGGGTCACTTAATATCCAAACCACAACACTTAGCATGTATTACTGGATTATAATACTAATATATACATATATATGTATATATATATATATATATATATATATAGAGAGAGAGAGAGAGAGAGAGAGAGAGAGAGAGACGACTTCTATACTTACAGGCAACAAACCATGGTATTCCCATCCCCTCCCCCACTTTCCCCTTCATAACTCTGTTCTCCATCATATCCCTTCCCTCTCTCTATTAGTCTCTCTTTTAATTTGATGTCATCATCTTTTTCTCCCATTATGAGGGTCTTGTGCAGGTATTGCTAGGCACTGCAAGGTCTTGGATATAGAGGCCAGATTCTGTCCGGACAGCTGTATGTAAGGAGTGGTTCCCTTCCTTTGACTCTTGCATTCTTTCTGCCACCTCTTCCACAATGGACCCTGAGTCTTGGACAGTGTGAGATGTTTCAGTGCTGAACACTCCTCTGTCCCTTCTTCTCAGCACTATGTTGCCTTTTGGGTCATCCCAGTGGCCATCACCATCTGAAAAGAGAAGCTTCTCTAACCAGAAGTGAGATTAGCAGCAATACATGAATATTAACATTAAGTGTAGTGCTTTAAGGGCAGTTTGGTGAGAGTAATATATGCATTTATCCAGACAAGAGCAGGCTTTACACCCCTAAGGCTCATGACCTCCCCTTCCATAGGCTTTTGATAAGGTTTTCAGTACCAGGCATGTATTCCCTCCCATAGAGCGGGCCTTCAGTCCAATTAGAGAGCAGTTGGTTTCCCCCAGGGCAGACATACCAGTATTGCACTCGTTCAGTCATTTGGACTGTCTGGCCAAACTTGAGGCTTCCAGTGTCCACTGATTTCTCTGTTGATGACTTCTGTCTCCCATAAGGCTGCATACAGTGCAGCTTTTTCCAGCTTTCAGTTGGCTGGGCTACAGGGCAAAGGTTTTCTGCTCAGCACCAGCTTGATTTCTTAGTGACTTTGCCACTCAGGCATATGAGGACTTCAGCAGTAGAGTCTTAACATCTCTTTTTCATGGGGAACCAAGGGCCCTGGCAATAGCCTATCATGTTTTGTAGGCAACAGCGACCTTCCTGGCCAACTCACTGGAAGGTATCCCGTCCCAGGCACTGAAAATTTTCTAGTAACAATCTATGGCTTCTGGATGTGCCATTATTCAAGAAAGTAGTGCATGATTAAAATGAATGAACTTTTACAAACTTTTAGTTAAGCTTGAGGTTTATTCAGAGACTATTGCAAATGGGGTAGGATTCAATTTAAAAGGTATAAAACCTTCTTTGAATAGGAGTTTCTCTGCTTCCAATCTTAAAAATAACTTTTTAACACCAAAGTGAGGAAATTTGGAGGTCACTCCAGTTAACATTAAAGAGACAGAAGCAAGAGAGTTGAGTTTCTCTGAGTCAGTCAGGAAGCTAGGACTGTGTTTATTTTCTTCAGTTCTAGTTATACATTGGGGTCACCTGGCAGTCTTTAATTCCCAGGACAGGAAGATAAGTTCAGGAGGTCCCTAAGTGTAAAACTAGAGCAATTACCTGAACAGATGTACTAGAGCTACTGTGTGGTAAAAGTGAGATGTATTAAAGAAGGGAAAGCCCATGGTGTCTTGTATCTGGAAGGCAACAAGAGTGTTTGGGTTCCTAATACATCAAGATACCTATGAAATCGTCTTTTCTCTTGCACTGTTTTCTACTTCCCAAAAGATGAATCTCAGTGTAAAGTATTCTTAGGATCAGGCCTTTTTTGCCCATCTCTGCCTCTTTGTCTATCACCTCGATAGACTTAGTTTTTCCTAGGTCACTAGATTCATCTACATATTCACGTACAGGAGCAATCATTGACTCTATTTCTACATTCAGGCCATGGGCTCAGCCAGATATTGGTAAACTGTGGTCCCTGGACAAAATCCAGCCTGCCACATGGTTCTTAACGTCTTCTTGCCCTCTTGCTCTTGTTTTGTCCATGATAGTTTTTATACTTAAAACAGCTGAGTTGAGTAGTTGCATCATTGACCATATGGCCCATAAAACAAGGTACTTACTATCTGAATTCATACAGAAAATGATCGTGAGTCATGGTCTAAGCCTCTGTGTCCAGTGATTGATCTAATAATGAGAACATGAGCTCTTTTTTATCAAGCAGTTATGGTTGCTGCATCATTACTGGAACACAGAATAGGAAGAAATGATTCCCACTCATGCCAACTGTTGCTATGTCTGAGAATGAGAGCCAACCCATGGAGGAAAGCAGAAAGGATGTGTTTTGGGCAGAGTTATGTAAAGGAACAGAACCAAGAGGATGTATGTATATATTAAAAGTGGGATGGTGGCACACACCTTTAATCCCAGCATTTGGGAGGTAGAGGTAGGAGGATCACTCTGAGTTTGAGGACACCCTGAGACTGCATAGTGAATTCCAGGTCAGCCTGGGCTAGAGCAAGACCCTACCTTGAAAAAAAAAGAAAGGTTGGGCGGTGGGGGGGGGGGGGATTGGGCATGGTGGCACATGTCTTTAATTCCAGCACTCAGGAGGCAGAGGTAGGAGGATCACTATGAGTTCAAGCCCAGCTTGATACTACAGAGTGAATTCCATGTCAGCATGGGCTAAAAGGAGACCCTACCTCAGGGGGAAAAAGAGAGGGACTGATTGGATTGGCTTGCATGATAGAGGCTGGATAATTCGACAATGATTGCCTTCATGGTGGAGAGGCAGGGAACCAGGTAGCTGTCCATGCCAATGAGCTGGATGCATCAGCAGTCTTAGTACAGGGATGAAGGCCTGGAAGCTTCCCGGGAAGTCCCTGGTGTTGAGAGTTCACACTGAAAGGCTGAGGAAACTGGAGTCTGACATCAGTTAACAAAAGCATCAGCATACTTGTTCAGAAAGGAAAGGGGTTTGCACACAAGTGCCCTTCATCCACTTTCCTTTCATTCCAGCCAGGAGGCTACGGATGGTACCACTGCACTGAAAGACCATTACTCCTCCACCTCCCTCAATTCACGGTTTATGTGCTTTTCTCTGAAATATTCCCACAGGCACACAGATTTGCATTTCACCAAGCCTAGATACCTTTTCAAGCTGACAACCAAGGATGGAAAGAACTTGTAGCACTGATTGTATTATTGAACCCATATATAAACTCTGAGGAAAGCTCCACTCTGCACTTTCTAATAACTGACACACTAAATAGTTTTTCTGTTTAAATATTGATATGTAATGAGGTATTCTACTATCTGCATGTCAAATACCCCAAGTCAAATATAAACTTCTGAAGTTGATTCAAGAAGAAATAGCTCAAGGCAGATGGGAGAGATTAGACTGACAATAACCTACTTTGGATATAACCTAGTTTAAGGAAGAGAAATTTCAATTTATATGGCTGACCTTAAAGAAGGAGTTATGAGCCAAAAACTGGGAAAAAGAATACCACATTATATATGTGTTTATGTTACAATATCATATGAAGTAAGACAACAATTTTTGGTGGCTAGTGTGCAAAATAAATTCATATGTTTTGTGGTCTAGTGGTAATGCATTATATTTTTTAAAATATTTATTTATTTACTTGAGAGACAGAGAGAGACAGGCAGATAGAAAGAAAGACAGAATGGGCGTACCAGGGCCTCCAGTCACTGCAAACAAACTCCAGACGCATGTGCCACCTTGTACATCTGGCTTTACGTGGGCACTGGGGAATCAAACCTGGGTCCTTTGGCTTTGTTGGCAAGTGCCTTAACCACTAAGCCATCTCTCCAGGCCTGCATTAAATTTTAACCTTACCATTATGTTCCCCTTATGTTATGGTAAAAGATAAATGTAGACATAACTGGACTATTCAACACCTGTCTGGCGCTAATATTTTTCTTTTTATTATGGAGTCCTTTAACTGCAAATTAAAAGATGAGTCCCATTGCTGGAAGAACCTATCTCTTCTTTTCTTCTTTTTCTTTTTTTTTTTGTTTGTTGGTTTTTTGAGGTAGGGTCTTGCTCTAATCTGGGTTGACCTGGAATGCACTATGTAGTCTCAGGGTGGCCTCGAACTCAGCTCACAGCGATCCGCCTACCTGTGCCTCCCGAGTGCTGGGATTAAAGGTGTGTGCCACCACACCCAGCGCGCCTGTCTCTCTTTTATTGTCCTTCTTAAACTACTGTAGTCCTTAGCTATGGTTCATCTGGAACAAAGAGGGATGTAGATATAGATGATATAGAGATACAGATAGAGAAATGAGACAGAGATAGAGATATAGATTTCTCCCTCTTAATCAGAAAGCCCAAAGCCAGAAGTTCTCTCACATAACCCGCCCCTTGCTAACACATTCATGATCAGCCAAAGGCCTGCATTCTACACTGGAGGTGCAAAACTCTTCCTCACCTTTCCTCAAAGCAGAGTGTGAAGCCAGGGTAAAAAACTGGAGATTGGAAAAGGCCACCAGCTAAATGTATAAAGGTGTGATTACAATAGCATATGCTTTATCTGAAATGACATGCTCTATAATCCTGAGGTGGTGTTGACCATGCCCCTTTTCTGCGCTGTCATAGTAGATGTGTATCAGGGAATATGAGTTAATGAAACAGAAAGATAAATACATGTTCAGTACTTACAACATATGATCCCCTCCATGCTTGCTAGAATTCAAAGGGCCAGAGCTTGAATCTGTACATCCGGTTCCAAAGTTCGTCTTCACACCTTATGGAGGCTTCTAGGAACCATAACTCACTTAACAGTCATTCTCCACATTCTTCTTTGCAAAAAAAAAAAAAAAATAGAATAGTGATTTCGTTCTGCTCTCTTCTCAGACTAGAGGCATACTTTAATGGAATTAAACTAAACATGGTACTTCTATCCTATTGTAACAACTGGGTGAGCAATGCATATGTGATCCAGTCCACTCAAATCAGTCATGTACAAGGACAACTGAAAGACTTCTTGGGATTATTTTCTCGCTTTTAAAATATTTAATAAATGGCTGGTAATATAGCTAATCTGGTATAGTGCTTGTCTAGCAAGCAGGAAGCTCTGAGTTTGATCTATAGCACTGAATAAAACTGGGCATAGTTGTATTTAGGAGGTTGAGGCAAGACAAACAGAAGTTGAAGGTCAGCCTCAGCTAGCAAATTCAAGGCCACCCTAGGGTATATGTGACCTCATCCCCAAAAGAAGTCTATTCATTTTTATATTTTTAATGCATTTGTGTATCTTTATCCTATTCATCTTTAAATTTTTTATTGAGAACTTTAATATATTAAAATACAGTAAGTTAATCATGTTCCCCTCATGTAAACCTCTTTTATCCCATCTCTCTTACCCCCATCTTCTGAGAGCCCTCCTCCTTTAAGGTAGTCCTTCCTCTGTTTCATTGTCTCATTCCTTTTGTCCTCCTCCATCCTCTATGTGAAAATGCCTATGGGCTCAGAAGTGTCCTGGTCTTGTGGAGGTAGTGATAGGATCAGATGTGGGCTGGCCTTGTGGGAGTAGTGATAGCAACTATGGGGTCATGAATGTGCCAGTTGGTTCATGTTGGGATGATAGTCCCCCGAAGTGTGCCTTCCCCTCCCCACTGTGGCTTTTGCATTCTTTCTTCCCACTCTTCTGCAATGTTCCCTGAGCCTTGGAGGGCACGATGAAAGTCTTCTTTAGTGCTGAGCTCTCAACAGTCTCCTATTTTCTAATTTGGTGTTTTGAGTCTTCTCAGTGTTACCATCATCTCCATAGAGAAGGTTCTCTAAATACCAGTAATAGAAACACTCATATTCAATCTGCAACATCTTCTGCAATGTTCCCCGAGCCATAGGGGATATGAAAGAGATGACTCTTCTAGTGCATAGGCTTTTTCTTCTTGTATTTTGATGAGTCTTGGTATTTATGGCCTTCTGAAAAAAAAAAAAAAAACTAGCCAAAAGTGAGATCCGCATTAATCAAAGGACATAAACGTATACATTTAGAAGGCTTTTTTGAGCATGTAGCCTCAGGAGAGATGAGAATATAGAGGATGGAAGATTAGAGGACAGCAAGCTCCATCAGAGCAGCTATGGGGATCGTCATTCGTGCTGGGATGTAACTTTTCAATGTAAGTCCTCACCCATGCTCTGTAAGGAAGCACAATAAACTCACTGGTTTACCAGCATGAACTTTGATGGAAGTGTCCTGCCTGATGGGCACAAGCGCTAGTTGGCTTCACCTCAGGAAAAGTTCATACTGCAGAAGCATAGCAGTGGGAGAGTGAGGTGGATGGTCATAATACATCCTTAAAATCCAGGCAAGTTGAAGTGGAGATTAACTGTAACATCCACAAATAAAACTCTTATTTTCTGTAATATGTGGAACTAGATTTTGTGTGTATGTGTTGAAAATAAAAAGGGGAATATTGGGGGAAAGGAGGGGAACAAAAGGGAAGGAGAGGGGAACAAGAGAATAAGTGTCAGAAATGGCATAAGTAAAGAAATTATTGATTTTGTCTTACGAAATATTTTAGGTGTTCTAAAAGATAATTGATTAAGCCAAAGGACATTATTATAGAATATGTAAGCACATATAGAAGGCATAAAAAATGAAACATACTTTATTTAAAAGAATATATGTAGGGACTGGAGAGATCGCTTAGCAGTTAAGGTGCTTGCCTGCTGTGGTGGTTTGATTCAGATGTCCCCCATAAACTTAAGTGTTCTGAATGCTAGGTTGCCAGCTGATGGAGATTTGGGAATAAACACATCCTGGAGGCAGTATTGCTGAGGGTGGGCTTATGTGTATTACAGCCAGTGTCTGGCATACTCTTCTGTTGCTATTGTCCACCTTATGTTGGCCAGGGGTGATGTCCACCCTCTGCTCATGCCATTGTTTTCTCCTGCCATTTTGGAGCTTCCCCTTGTACCTGTAAACCAAAATAAACCTTTTTTTCCACAAGCTGCTCTTGATCGGGTGATTTCTGCCAGCAATGTGAACCTGACTGCAACACCTGCAAAGCCAAAGGACCCAGTTTCGATTCCCCAGTACCCATGTAAGCCAGAGGCACTAGGTAGTGCATGTGTCTGGAGTTCATTTTCAGTGGCTAGAGGCCCTGGCATGCCCATTCTTTCTCTCTCTCTCCCTCTCTCTCCAATAAATAAATAAAATATTTTAAAGTAATACATTTATAGAACAAGTCAGCCAACAAATTAGGAATACATGTTCTTTTAAAGTGTGCTATCCACCAAACTAAGTCGAAATCTGGACTATTTAGCAAACTACGAAAAAAAAATTGTAAATGGCAGTCATGAAGAACATTATTTATTAAGAACATATTTTATATGATTACATCATATGTTGGAACCATCTTTTCCTCTTCCCTGCCCCCATTCTGCAGGGGACCCTTCTCAGTGGGGTTACTGGTATTCCCCATGGGGTGCTGAGTTATGCATTGTGGGAGCAGCAGTACTAGAATTGAAGAATCTTTTAAATTGTTATTTATTTATTAGAGAGATAGAGAGAATGGATGTACCAGGGCCTGTAGCTGCTGCAAATGAATGAATGAATGCATGAGCTACCTTATGCATCTGGCTTATGTGGGTACAGGGGAATCGAACCTAGGTTCTTAGGCTTCACAGGCAAGTGCCTTACCTGCTAAGCCATCTCTCCAGCCCCAAAACATGTTTTTGAATAAGAACAAAATTGAAAATATCAAACCTCAACTATTTGAAAATCAAGCAATATATTTCTCAATTACTCATGGGTCAAAAAGGAAGTCATAAGGAAAATAAAGCATATTGTGAATTAAGTGGATACTAAAAATGCAAAACTAGGAAATTTATGAGATGCCCTCAAATCAATGCTTTGATAAAATTTTAGAACACTAAAATGCTTATACTAGAAAAGAAAAAAAGATTTGAAATCAGTAAGTAACCTTTTGAATTAAGAAACTTGGGAAAAATAAAGAAATACAGATGAAGAAAGAAAGGCATAAAGGTCAAAGCAAAAGTTAGTCTATTTAATAGAAAAATCATGAAAATAATACTTTAAAAGGAGCTGATTTTTGAAAAGCTCAATAAAATTAATAAATGTGATGTCAAACTTACCTAGAAAAAGTGAGACAAATCAGATTATAACTATCATAGTATCTATGGTTACTTAAAGGATAATAAATGAATATCTGTATGCCCATAGAATGATGAAATACGCATTTCTTGACACACAAATTCTCAATTCTCTTTCAAGAAGAAATATATAACTAGACTAGTCATATATCTTATAAAGAAATTTCATTTCTAACTTAAACCTTCCAAAACAGAAAATTCTAGACTCAGATGACTTTATGGTAAGTGAAAAATAAATAACATAATCTTTATTACAAATTCTAGCAAGATATAGAATAGATAGAAATTATTTCCACCTTCTTTAATAAAGGTGGCATTACCCTTACACTGAAACAAACAAAAATGTTATAAGAAAAGTATATACCAGCTATAGACTCCCTTCCTCCTAATCCAGAAGACCACTTGACCAGCATCAGAAGAACCAAGCTGCACTGCACAGACCCCTGCCCTCGGCCAGCTCGCCATTGGTTTCCCCTCTACCCAACACAGATGTGTATAGGATACACACTCAGAGCCAGGAGGACCAGACCATTTGGCATAGACCCCTGTCCCAAACTCCAGTAGATCACCTGAAGCAGTGCCAGTCTAGGCCTAGTGAGTTACCAGTTCACAAACATATCTATTACTAGAGCAGTCCTGTCCCCAGCCTACCATGTGTCTGTCCCCCAGTGGAAGCCCTATTACAACATTCTTGGCAAGACAAAGGAATTAACTGTGGATGGGCAAACTCCAATGCAAAACAAGAAACCATGGCAAGATATCTCCACCAGGAGTGTGTAGTCCCACAGATGAAGCCTCCAATGAGAACTACTTAGAGGAAACTCAAGACAGAATCCTAAAAGATGACTGATAAATATAGACAACAAAATTAAAAAGGACCTGGACAAACACTGGAATAAATGCAAGAAAATCAACTAAAATAACTCAATAAACACCTGAGTGAATTCCAAGAGAACACCACAACTAAATGTGATGAGAAAGTCAATCCAGGAAATGAAAATGAAACTCAAAAAGAGACAGAGATACTAAAGAAAAAAAAAAAGACAAAACAAACTGAAATAAAATAACTCAATTACCAAGCTCCCAGTACTAGGGAGATGTCTCAGTAGTTGAAGGTGCTTGTTTGAAAAGCCTAACAGCCTGGGTTCAATTCCCCAGTACCCATGTAAAGTCAGATGCACAACATGGCACATGCAACTGGAGTTCACATGAGTGGCAAGAGGCCCTGTTGCACCCATATTCTTTCTGTTTCTCTCTCTTCCTCTCCCCCACCCCGACATACACATAAACTCACACACACACAAGTAAATAAATAAAATTATTTAAAAATAAATAAATAAAAAGCTCTCAGGAAGCCAGGCATGGTGGTGCACGCCTTTAATCCCAGCATTTGGGAGGCAGAGGTAGGAGGATCGCTGTGAGTTCGAGGCCACCCTGAGACTCCATAGTGAATTCCAGGTCAGCCTGGGCTACAGTGAGACCGTACCTCAAAAAAAAAAAAAAAAAAAAAAAAAAGCTCTCAGGAAAGCCATAAGAATAGGGTAAATCATGTGAAGGACACAATATCAGGACTTGAGGACAAGACAGAGGAAATTGATCACGAGACCAAAATCAATCACAAGATCAAAAAAAAAAAAAAGTATAAATAGACCTTTAACAAATGTGAGAAAATCTAAGAAGACCAAATGATGAATCATAAGCATAAAAGAACTTCAGGTCAATGGCATAGAAAATATTTTTAAGAAAATTTTCTAAATCTTACAAGAGAGGCCCATCCAGGGTCACGGGATGTACAGGAGGTACACAGAACATCGAATAGAACCAGAGTAGAAGTTCCCCATATCGCATTATAGTTAAGACACTGTGGTAGTTTGAATGTATGTTCTCCATAGACTCATGTTTTATTGAAGCTTGTAACTTGTGTCTCCAGCGGCCTGGCTGGAGACGTGTCACTGGGGACAGATTCTGCTATCCAGCCCAAAGGTGTGCAGAGAGGTTTGAGCTCGGGAGGCTCCTGCTTGTTGCCTATTTGTGCTTGCTACTTTTTGGTGTTTGCTGGCTAGTGTTCATTTCTCTCTCTGCTTAGATTTACGAATATAAAGCAGATTCTTCTGCCATTGATGGAACTTCCCCTGGATTCTGAAAGCTTGAAATAAACCCTTCCTCCCATAAAACTGTGTTTGGTTGGATGTTCACCCCAGCATCGTGGAAATGTCTATTGCACACACTAAACACACAAAGCAAAGGAAGAATAATCAAAGCTGCAATGAAAGAATAGCTTGTTACTTACAAAGGAAATCCCATCAGAATAATATCTAATTTTTCAATGGAAACTCTAAAAGCCAGAAGGGTTTGGAATGGAGTATATCAAATATTGAAAGACCATGGCTACCAATATATAGTAATACACCCAGAAAAATTATCCCTCACAATAGAAAGAGACAAAAAAAAGCATTTTATGATAAAAGCTGGATATATGAATAGATGAGCACTAAGGCAGACTACAGAGAACACTAGATGGAATGCTTCACATTGAAGAGAAAATAGACATACTCAAGAGGCTTCCAGAGTGAGTTCCAGGTCAGCCTGGGATAGAGTAAGACCATACCTCAAAATAAAATAAAATAAAGTGTGTATACCAGCACTGGAGAGATGGCTTAGCAGTTAAAGCACTTGCCTACGAAGGCTAAGGACCCAGGTTCAATTCCTCAGCACCCACGTAAGCCAGATGTACAAGGGAGCACATGAATCTGGAGTTCATTTGCAGTGGCTGGAGGCCCTTGTGCACTAATTCTCTCTCTCTTTATCTTCCCCTATCTCATTCTCAAACAAAAATAAATAACTATTTTTAAAAGCATATACCAATTTCCTAATTGAACAAAAATACAAAAGTACTTATCAAAAACTTAACAAGAAAGGGACCATCTACCATTTGATAAAGGCATATACCAAAAACCTACAGTTAATGTTAACCTTAACAATACTTCATAATAAAAAAATTGGCCAGGCATGGTGGCACATGCATTTAATTACATCACTCAGGAGTCAGAGGTAGGAGGATCGCAGTGATTTTGAGGCCACCCTGAAATAATGAATTCCAGGTCAGCCTGGGCTAGAACAAGACCGTACCTTGAAAAACCAAAAAACAAACAAAGAAAAAAAAAGTAATAATTGGATAATTTCCCCCTAAAACTGAGAGAAGGGCAAATATGTCCCTCTTTTATACTCCTAGTAAACATCATACCAGAAGTTCTAGCCAGTACAATAGAACAAGAAAAGAAAGAAAATGCATGCAATTTAAAAGAAAGAACGAAATTGTTAAGAAGTACATAATGGGTCTAAAATTTGCCCTGCTTATAAACTAATAAGTTAGCAAATTCATGGAGGTGGGCTGAAGAATCTTGTACTTGGTCAGAGTAATGAGTCTGAGTATTCACAGCAATCACAGTTGCCATAGAATCAGTATTTTCTTGTGTGGGTTCCTCTAACATTATATCTACAGGGTAGCATGGAAAGGGCCAAAGGACTTGCATTGGGTTAGGGTACCATACCCAGCTCTTTTACATTGGTTGTCATTAATAGTCAAAGTACAAGTCAGAACCATATCCAAACATAAACCCACTCTCCAATATCAAGCTACCGTCAATTGTGGGCTACAAGAGGGCCTACACCTATTAAATTCTCTCTAAAAAAAAAAAAAAAGGGTTATCTCATTTGTCCTGATGCTAACTTACTCTCTGTTGGAGAATCTGCTTCTCTTTTTCAGATAGATGTAGATCCTAAGGAGAGAGCCACCCCATCATACCTCAAAAGGGCCCTGGCTAAAACTAAGAAAAATTGGAGAAACAAGCAAGGGCACTGTTTTCCTGATGAACCGGATTCCAGAACAAGGGGGAAGGAGATCAGCACAGAGAAAAATCAACTCCTACCAAATCAGAGAGCCAGAGCCTCAGAGGCCCCCAACACCTCATCACTGAAGCAGACCCAACATGGCTCAGGGAAATTTTGCGGAAGAGGGGGTGGAAAGAATGTCAGAGCCCCATGTTGGGTCATGATATGCAGAGACATTTAGCTTACCCATAACTGTGGGCTAACTCCACAATGCATGACCCGTATACCTCAACAAGGAGGGGCCAAGGGGAGGGGGCAGGTCATGGATGAGCCTAATAATGGTACCAAACTGACTGTAAAAAAAATAAATAAATAAAAAATAAAAATGAAAAAAAAAAAAGAACCACACACAAAAAAAATAGTCAAAGTCTGGAGATAATGAGAGAATCTGATGACAAAGAGGCTTAGCAACTGCTTCTGCAAGGCAAAACTATTTTATATTTTGAATTTGGTAGTAATTATATGAAGGATATACTTAACACAGCTCCTAGACCTTTATATTTCAAAAGTAAGCTTCATTGCAGCTAAACTACACCTTAATATTTCAATGAATGAATTGTAAAGGATAAACAAAAATCACTATCTAGGGAAAAGTCCCAGTTAATAAGTTGGTCAACTATTCCACAATAAAAATCACCATTTTCTATGTTTGCTTCCATTTTGATTCTTCATTCTGGGTTACATAATGATGTGTGTATGTGAAGACTGTTTATGTGTTCTACCTACCTCAATATTTAAGAGAGAAGCTAGTAGAAATTTCTTGAAATTTGTTATTCTTTTTTTTTTTTTAAGAGAGAATTGGCACCCCAGGGCCTCAGCACTGCAATCAAACTCTAGACACTTGCACCACCTAGTGGCATGTCTGGCCTTGTGCTTGTGTCACCTTTGTGTATCTGGCTGATGTGGGATCTGGAAAGAGATCAATTATGGGTCCTTAGGCTTTGCAGGCAAACACCTTAACCACTAAGCCTTAAATTTGTTATTCTTATATTCGCCTAAATTCATGCGCATTTCTCAATTCACTTTATAAACAATGCTAAAGCTGTCTCTTACCTGCATGAAAAAGAGAGGCAAACATAATTAAGAGGCACAGAAGTCAGACAATTGTTCCAGCTCCAGGCTAAACAGACCAATTCAGATGAGTCCAAGCTGTAAGTCAAGGTCTTCAAGTCTTACGTGTTCCACTCATGTGATTGGACTAACTGGATCTAGCCACTGATGAAGGTCAAAGATACAAAACTTCCAGACTAAGGGAACAATGAAGGGGTTGTAGTAAGGTTACCAGGCTGTACACACAATGACGAAGACATGAGCCAAAGCAGACACCATCCACAGGAAGCAAGTATGGACAAGGACTTTGCAAGTCTGAAGCAGGCTTTCAAGCTCCTAGGGTCAAAGGGGAGGCTTCAAGGAAATTCAATCCTTCAGGCTTTCTGCCAAAAAAGAGTTGGGTCAGGGAGACCAACTGTCAGAGGAGAGAGTCTGAGGCTTAAAACCTGCTTTTACCTGGGGTATCGTGTTCTTTCTAGTCCAGGTCCACAGATAACTTGGGCACACTCAGTTTACTGACTCTGCTTCCCTGCCAGATCCAAAATTGCTCTGTGAGCTGATTTTATGAAATAAAATAACTATGTCATCAACGTATCACGTCCTTCTATCTTGCTTCATGTTTATATTATTTTATGTTTAAAAGAAGCATGGAGTAACCAGAAAGTCTAGTATGTTTGAGATCAAAGAGACTTAAATAAAAATCTCTGCTGTTTATAGTGACATGACCTCAATGAAAATTTTCTGTGTCTCAATATCTTCATAATGATCATGGAGTCAACAGCATCTACTCTTGTGAAAAATAAAGGAAATAATAAATACCTGTAGATTTCCCAAATTCCTTTTGCACCAACATATTACAAGCCTACTTAACAGCCTCTGCACAATGGATACTTACTAAGAAACATGAACTCAAATTTTGCAAACCCATTGATACAAATACCCCAGTACCATAATTGGTGTTTCAGATTAATTACACACTTCAGGCTAAAAGACCCAAGTGCCAACTCAGGGAGTCATGAGTAAATAAGTCAACAAACCCAGTGTCATGTCAATAGTGAGAAAGACTTTTAAAAATCACCTTGGGGTTGTAGCAATGGCTCAATGGTGAGAGAAACTTTCTTGCAAACCTGTTGGCCAAAGCTCAGTTCCCAAGAACCCAAATAAAGCTAGACACAAAGTGGTTCATTCACCTGTTATGCCAACACACCTATGACAATGAGAGGCAGAGCCAGGAGAATCTTCAGACTCATGAGCCAGCCAGAATGGCACACACACAGCTGGAAAAAATAAAAATAAAAATGAAAGAGATCCTGGGTCAAGTAAGGTGGAAGGAGGGAAAACATACTACATTACTGTACTCAGACTTCCACACATGCATGGTGGCACAGGGGCACCCATACACACACACACACACACACACACACACACACACCCCAAACCATCTGGATAAGATGCACAGGAACTATTACTTTTAGTTGTTATTTCTGGAGAAAATACTAGTGTGATCTGATCTGATTTGTTTTGTTTTGTTTTTTTGTTTTTCAAGGTAGGATTTCATTCTAGCCCAGGCTGATCTGGAATTCACTATGGAGTCTCAGGGTGGCCTCGAACTCACGGCAATCCTCCTACCTCTGCTTCCCGAGTGCTGGGATTAAAGGCGTTCACCACCACACCCGACTGATCTGATTTTTTCTAAAGAGAAGTTGAAGTCTGAATTTCTACATGAAGTTGATTGTTTTTCCCAATAAAATCCCTCAACCACACTGAGTCAGCTCTGGATTTATCTGTTGACAACTTCAATACAGCTATGGGAAAACCATTCTTAGCGTTGGAAATATTTCTCAGTGGTTAAAGGCACTGCTTGTAAAGCCTGACTGCCTGGGTTCAATTCCTCAATACCCACATAAAGCTAAATGCTCAAAGTAGTACATGTGTCTGGAGTCTGCAGTGGCAGGAGGCCCTTGTGTGCCTCTCTCTCTCTCTCTCTCTCTCTCTCTCTCTGTCTCTCAAAAAAAATAAATAAATAAAGGGAACCTCCTTAAAAAAGCAGTCATGTAAACAATCTGTAACACCTTTTCATCTCCTACACTGAAACATATTCTTAGAAATGCAAAATGTCAAATGGAAAAGGTTTCTCTTTTTTTGTTTAATTTTTTATTAGTTATGTACACAGTGCATACAGTCATGTCGGTACCATTGTTAACCTCCTCCCTGTCCTCCCCACTCCACAGGGACCCTCCAAGGCTTCTCATTTTAGTCATTGGCTTGCTTGTTATTTGTAGAAGAAAGAGCAGTTGCCCAACACCTACAAATGTGGAGGTCAACTGCAGATTCCATCAATGTGGAAGAATGACAAAATCCGACCACACGTGCCTCCCCTCCATAGCATTGACACATGGGTGGTGGGGGATGTGTCTGAAGTCACAGAGCCACATTCTCTCCTGTGGCTGCTGCAACAAGGAGTGCATCTGTGAAGCGTTTGCTAGCATGTCAAGAGGAACAGGACCCTTGAAGTCATTTCAAATGTCATCCCAATCCTCACGCATAACATCTTTAAAAGTAGTGTTGCTTTCAGGGATCTTAATTTTTTTTTAAAAAAAGCACAAACTAAAATGAAATGCAATATTTTTAGCCACTTAAAAGTAGAATTCTTTTTCACTCAGCGAAGTTGAACTTTTTAAGCTTCTTTTTACCAGGCAAGATTCTTTTTGGTGGTGAGCAGATAAGTTAGCATGTGGGTCCTAAGTGCTCTTAAAATCGTTTTGCTATCGACCTGTCCACTGTTTATAATTCTTAAATAAAGTCTAAAGTAAAGAAAGCCTTTCTCTGAAGGTTTATGAGCATTTTTCCATGAAGCAGAAGTCAAACACAAGATCAAAGAGATTCAACAAAAGAGTCCAAACTTGGAGTAGGGTGGGCTGACGGGCCCGTGTAAAGAAACCAGCCTCTCTAGATAGTTTGGGAGACCTGTCTTGTTATTTAAAATTAAAGCATGAGAGTCTGAATGTATCAAACTGACATGTCTGAGCAATGTTGCTAAAAGCATCTGTCTTTGATATTTTACCCAGAGTGTCACAGACATTTTTAAAGGTTAACTGTTTTACCAAGTGAGGAATATGAACAAGAGAAGATGAAATTCTTATCTCTGTGCCTCTCCATCATTTTCTCTGAGTTTGCCTAGGGTAAACTTTTTTAGCCTCCCAATGGATTAAAGTATATTTAAGGTATATTTTTGATCTGACTATTATAATGTACTCTGTAAATTCTAAATACTCATTAATTGATATGTTAGCTTTTTAAGCACTTCTGACTGAAGAGACAACTAATCATTTAGGTTACAATAGAAAGAGAAATGAAAAGAAATAAGATGAACATATTGGCTTAAAAAAAAGGCATGAATCTGCCTAGCAGTGATTAAGCCCCCAATAAATCTGTTTCCAATCACCCATTGGTATTTAAATATGTAGTAACTACTCTATTAAATTTAATTCTCTCTATTTAATGACAGTTATTCTAAATTTAATGACAGTTATTTGAAATATATACCCACAGATTATTAACAACATTTAACAAGATTTTTAAACCATTGAACGTGAGTAGAAATCCATCAAATGTCAATACATCAATTACTATTTAATTCTGATGCCCAAACTGTTAAGCCAAAGCAACCCAAGAGAGGAAGCTTGGAAAGCTTTTCAGAAAAAAATAATTTGCAAGAGGTAGAAAAACCTATGTGTGAATTGCAAATACTGTTTCAGAATACAATTAAGGGTGTATAACTTTAAAATCTATTTATTTTGTATGAAAATATACATTTGGGAGAATGCATTAAATTTTTTAATTGGGATTTGACTTTTTTCCAGGACCCATTTTAACATTATAAATCAAGTGGTTTTAATTTTTCTTTTGCCAAATAAATATATACTAAAATCTTACATACTATTTTATTCTGTGAATATACAACCAGGTTTTCACCAAATGTTATTTTAGATTAAACGAAACAAAAAAAGCCTTTTATTCCCCCACATTATGGTGCCCACTAAGGCACTACCCATTGACCAAAAGAAAGTCCTTGATCCAAGTAATTCTGTTTCCCACTATTGCCATGGTTTGCTTCTCACCTGATAGGCTGTACCTGTCATGTTTTTGAATGGTCCATGCCATTCCACACATCCTCTTCCACATCACTGGGTCTTTACTAGGTCCAGAAGTGTAGACTGGAAAGTTCTCGTGATACAAGAATCCCAGCCTATAAAGCACATCAGTAGACACTTTGTAGCATGTGCCGTTTATTAGGGTTTCCATTAAAAGTATTATGTTTCCATACTTTACAACCATAAAGGAGTAAATAATTTCAAAGGATTGCTTGATAGGAGACTTCTGTTTTAAATGGAACTTGGAAATATCTGGGAAATCACTGGAATAAATGTACTTAATAGACCCAATGCTGTGAAGTTCTTTCTAACTGTTTTCTTAAGCACATAAAAGATACACCATTTCCTCCAAGTCTTTTTTTTTTTAAATGAGTTTTGGGTTTTTTTAAATAAGTTTCTCTCTATTGACATTTGACTTATAAATATTTCTTACAATGCTTTTATTGTTTTCTTTCTCTCCTTCCCTCTCTTCCTTCCTTCCTTCCTTCCTTCCTTCCTCCTTTCCTTCCTTCCTTCCACACTAAAGCTGACAGTTCTTAACATCAATAAGCTCTGGCTTCCTTCACCACTCTAAATACAGGATACCCTACAGCTTAAGAGCAGATAGCAACATGACACCCTACTGAAGAAAACCTGCTGTGGGACTTGATAAATTGGAAAGCATCTGCCAAACACCTTTATTGAGAGATTTCTTTTTAAGAGAAGCAAATTCCATCCATGGGACTAAGCAAATATTTCATCAATCTGCTATATGGGAAGCCAATGCGGCATTCTTTGCATGGAAAAGATTAGATCAGATCAGTTTCAGAAATAAAATCACTTGAAAACGAATACTGCTGACATCAACATTTGAAGAAAAGTTAAATGGTCCATAAAATATTCACATTTATAACCCAATTGAAATTGTCTGCATTTGCTGTCTCTGCGATCCCCATTGTCTGGGAAGTAACAGGAACTTCTCTTTGATCATGTCTGTGTGGACATTGCCTTGGATAGTGTCCTTTTGAAAAGCTGTATTTGAGGCACCAAGCAAAGTCTAGGAGCATGAGTCATCATACATAAGCTGATGAGTAGGTAACAGTTGGGTTGAAAATTGATTGGTTATTTCACTGTGAGAACTGTAGGTCTCAAAACATGTGATTAGCTTTTTTAAACTGAAAATTTGAAGTTGTCAGCAGCAACCTAACCTTGGGAACCCAGAAGAGCCTTTTTAATTGGCTTAGTAAAGAGGGCACGAACAATTGCCAGCAGGTATCAGACTTGCACGCCAGGCTCTAGGATCAAGTCTAGGCCCATGTCATTCTTTGTGCATGTGTGCGTGTGTCTGTGTGTGTTGCACATGCATGTGTGTTCATGTGTGTGAGGGAATGCATATGTATTCAAATGTATATGAGAGTGTGGAGGCTAGAGAATAACCTTGGGTACTATACTCAAGAAATCTGCCCATCTTTTCTTTGAGACAAGGTCTCTTACTGGTCTAAAGTTCACCAATTGGGCTAGATCGCTCCAGAGATCCTGCTATCTCTGTTTCCCCACTGCTGAGATTATAGATACATACTATAATGCTGGACATTTTTACCTGGGTACTAGAGTTTCAACTCAGGACCCCATGCTTGCAAAGCAGGCGCTTTACTGACTGATCTATCTCTCCAGTCCCATGTATTTAACTTAGACTATTGTTACCTTCATTTTACAGATGAGGAAATTGAGACTCCGAGAGATTAAGTAACCTGCTCAAGATAACAATTAGTGATCCTAATCTACAAATATCTCATCCATAAAGCACTGGGATAAATATATTTTATTTATTTATTTATTTGAGAGAGAAAGAGACAGAGAGAGAGAAAGAATGGGTGCACCAGGGCCTCCAGCCTCTGCAAACGAACTCCAGACACATGTGCCCCTTGTGTATCTGGCTGACGTGGGTCCTGGAGAATCAAACCAGGATCCTTTGGCTTTGCAGGCAAATGCCTTAACTGCTAAGCCATCCCTCCAGCCCCAACAGCACTGGGATTTTTAACCCAAGACAAGAAGAACCCAAAGCTTATTCCCAGCAGCTGTCCTGCTTCAGAGTTAAATGGGAGCAGAGGACAGAATCCAAAAACCAAGCCCAAAGGAGGTCAACTCATAGGTGAGAATACCACCAAGAAGGAAGCAGTGACTGAAGCTCTCAGAGCCAAGTCCCCCCAGCAGAGTAGGACTGATTGACAGGGAAGGAGAGGTGGGATATGCACAGGCTGCCTCTTGGATCTGGCAAAGGGCTGTAGACGATAAGCAAGAGCTACCTGTGCCCTTGGAGTACTGGGCCAGGACTAAGTCTCTGGGTGGTGTGAGCTAAGGGACCAAGGACAGTGCCACCTAGCTGAGGCAGGCAAGTAAAGAAAAATGAAGGCTGCCAGACATGAGCCCATATGCCTGTAACCCCAGTGCTGAGGGGGGACAGTATCAGCAAGATCTCTGGGGCTCCCTGGTCAACTAGTCTAATAAAAAGGGGGGCTGGAGATATGGGTTGGCAGTTATAGCATTTGCTTGTGAAGCCAAAGGTCCAAGGTTTGATTCCCCAGGACCCTTGTAAGCCAGATACATAAGGAGGCGCATGCATTTGGAATCCATTTGCAGTGGCTGAAGGCCCTGGCATGCCCATTCTCTCTGCCTCTGTCTCTGTCTCTGTCTCTGTCTCTGTCTCTGTCTCTGTCTCTGTCTCTCTCTCTCTCTCTCAAATAAATAATTTTTTTAACTTTAAAAATCACAGGGAACTCCAGGTTCAGTGAGAGAACCTGTCTCAGGAAATGAAGGCAGAAGAGCAATAGAAGAGGACACCCATCACCTTCCTCTGGCTCTGGACATGTGTGAGCACACATCTGCTCCTGCACATGTATACACTACACACACGTATGCATGCCATAGGTACTACACACCCATACACACACACACACACACACACAAAAAAAAAAAAAAACAGGAAGGAGGGCAAAGAAAAACAAACAAGAACAACAAACACTAAGGCAGCTCTTCAGGCAGCCATTGTCTTGCCCTCCCCATAGAAATCACACAGTCTCACCACATGAGGATGCTGAGAAGAGAAGCTGAGAAAAGGAGTAGGAAAGGAATCCAGGGCAATTCATCACCTTGCCTGCCTGGGAGGCGCAGCGCAGTAACCAAAGGGGCTGGCTTCCACAAAGCATTCAATCTACTGAAAGAAACAGCATAAATAAAGTCATATTTGCCAATGATGGTTTCTAAATGTTTAAACTAGCCAGTAACACCACACAGATGGGGAAATGAACGCTTGCGGAAGCTAATGATTTGCACCATCGTTCTCGCTGAGCTAGAGCAGGTGCAACCCTCCAATCTCTGGATTCCCAGATCAGTGCATAAACCATCAAAGATACAAACCTTCTAGCTTTAAAATCTTTCCAGCCCTTTTTCTCCTGTGTGGTCCCCTGTCAACCTCCAACACTGTACTACACAGAGGGATTTCTTTACCTTACACAGTTCCTAAGTATAGATTTGCTGCATGACTGGCCTCCATGTTAGTTCTTGCATTCTTCCATAAATTCTGCATCTATCTGTTGAATTCCTATTATATGGCGATGGTGTTCTAGATGCCAAGAGCATGATGGTGAATAAGACTTTGTTCTGCCAGAGTGCGGATTCTAGAAGGGTGAGGCAGACAATGAACAAAGTATGAATGCGTTATATAGGAAAGTAAGGACTGGAGGCATATAGCTCAGGGGTAGAACACTTGTCTAACATATACGCAATGCCCTAGGTTCCATCCCCAGCACCTCAAAAACATAAATAAAATAAAAATAAAGCAGAGTAACAGGATGGAAAATAACAGCAGGGAATTATTTAGACTGAATATTCAGGAATACACTCACTGAGATTTTGGATCTGGGACCTGAATGCCAAGAAAATGTCAGCCAGGGGAAGATGAAAAGAAAGAGACACTTCTGCCAAAGCGCTGCTCATCGGATGTCCGCATTTATGCTCTTAAACCTGTCTTTTTTTTTTCTATTCCAGAGAACTTGTCAGATTACAAATGAATGAAAGTGCCTTACTAAGGAATGAAGCAAAAACAATTTGATGTCTGTTAGTAAGCCTTGAAATTTTGACTATTATTAATACACGTATTTTTAAAATTTGTAATCCTCTGCTTGTTTCACAACAGATTAAGATATATCACAGTAGTTCACGTCCAAAAAAATGAGGTTCACAGAAAAGCCCAATGTCACCCCCAAGGATGTTCAAATGCATTTGCTCAGTAGTTCTCATACACTGGTTTGTCAAGGTCACATGCTCTCCCCATCAGACCCAGGCTGGTCTCCCAGCTAACTAGTAACCACGCAGATCCTTTCAAAAACTAACGTCCTGGATTGCACTTTTCTGCCTATATCATTTTGAATTACACTGACCTTTCATTGGGATTGTTCGGAGCTTGTTTCACCCCACCCCCTAAGTACATATGCTGAAGTCCTAACCTCCAGTACGAGCATGTTTAGAGATTAAGTCTTTTAAGGAGATAATTGAGGGGAAATGAGATCATAAGGATAAGGCTCTGGAACTGATGTCACCATGAAAAGAAGAAGGGACACCTAAGTGTCCTCTATGTCCTCATGCACAGAAAAAAAAAGCCCCCATGGGGAAGAGGAAAGGTGGCCTCCTGCCAAGTGGAAAGACATGTCTTGGCAGAAGCCCACCTGATAGTACCTTACCTATTTCTCCCCCAGAACTATGAGTGTAGTTGCCATGGTCTACTCTGGCACCCTTGGAAGGTGAGTCCATAGCTATCAACTCTCTGCCCACCTCACTTTTCTGGCACACTGGTATCTTTGTTCCTTGTGCTGGAAACCCTCATTCCAAGATATACTTGTAGCTCTCTCCCTCTTTCCTTTAGGACTTTGCTCTGCTGTCCTTTCATGGTAATGCTTCTATGACATCCTCTATCTAAAATGACAAAATGTCCCTCACTGCCACAGCCCATTCCATTTGCCTGCTCTATCTTTGTCACAGGGCTTACCTGCCAATACAATGGAGAATTAATATTTATTTGAGGAGATTGTCTGAATCCTCCTACTATCATGTAAGCTACTTGAAGGCAGGAATTGCTGGTTGATTTGTATCCCGCCATATGCGAATAGATTGGGGATCAACATGCATGAGTGTGTGTGTGTCTGTGTGTGTGTGTGTGTGTGCGTGTATGAGTTGTGTACATTGTAAGATAGAAAGGAGAGAGAAAGAAAGACAGTGGCAGAGAGAGACAAAGAGACAGGGACAGAGAGAATCACATCAAGATTGTGCCCAGTGGGGACAGCTCTATCACTTTCTTTGACCAAGTTTCTTAGATGTCAAATTATAAATTCTAACAAAATAAATACTTTAAGGAGTTTAAAGTGTAATGAAGGGGTGACATTGCCCCATACCTGGCAGAGGATCTGCTGTCACAGAGCACAGCTTTAATAACCCGCTCTTGTGAATCAATCATTGTTCCCATAGCCATTATTTCCACAATCTAGTACCACCACAACTATTCTCATCTGATTATCCATTTCTGCAAACCACACAAGTAGGGAAGAGCCTTATGTGCTGAAGGCATCAAGAACAATGAGTGGCTGGTCTTGGGGTTTCAGGAAGTACATGTGGAATTAATTGTGTGAATTGTGAAATGGGAGAAAATCTAAAACTCTTCTACACCGCCCTTTGGCTCCTTTCTAGTAAATAAGCACTCCTTATTTGTCTGCTTCTGACTATAGTGTTCATAATTGGTTCACGTACCAAGGCCACCATATTTTCGTTTTTGGGATAAGAAAACTTAGAATTTCTTACATGCTAAAATGGGAAAACAGTTCCACAAAATGCAGCAACAGCCATGTGCATGTAGTAACATGTGCATTTCACAAGCTGTGTAAAACCCACAAAGAACTTTTACCAAAACTCTGTTCTAAAACTTAACATTTTATGTGAACTATTTTTAATGCAATAGAGATTACTCAGTTTAAAAGAAAAGGATTGAGAAGGAGCCTCGTGTAAAACAAAAATTCTATCTGCAAATAATCATCTCAATTAATCCTGAGAGTTGGGATAGTTTTCCTTGGTTTATTGGCACGTGGGCACACATATGATTTTCTTAAAGCAGGAAGGTTAGTATTGGAATCAGCTGTGTTGTATGCTTAGTAGTCAGTTTTCAGATAACTGATTGTGGGTTAGTTATTGGCTTAGGGGCTTTTATTTACCCAGACACTCAAGCCCAACCCCTGCCACCCTTGAATACGCTCAGGACCATCTCCAAGAGAGCAATACAAACAAGTGACCTAGGCCTAGGGAATTAAAAATGAGATAGGCTTGGCTGTTAAAACCATTAATGAAGGGGCTGGGGAGAAAGCTCAGTGGGCAAGAGTGCTTGCTACTTAAGCATGATGGCCTTTGACCCCAAGTCAGATTCCCCAGGACCCACATTAAAAGCTGGGCATGGCCACACACTTGTCTGAACTCCAGTTGTATATGAAGCGGGGTGGCGGGGGGGACACAAAACCTAGAGAATGACTGAAGCTAACTGACTGATAGATAACCTGAAAATTGCTCCTCTGAGTTGAGGGGAAGACACTGTCTCAAGGATGGAAGAGGGCGCTCGACGTTCTCTAGTCTATGCACATGTGTGCGCAGGGTACATGCAGCTATGCATGCACACTTGCATGTACCACACACATGTCAGATCATCTATCACACCACTTAAACTCTACACTTACACAGAATCACATATACCCCCCCCCAAAAAAAAATCATTCTAAAATATTGTACTCTCGAAATTTTTCTGTGGATTCCCAGGAACTTGGGATCCTAGCCCAGTGAACTGAATAACTGAGTCATATTGTTACACATATCTTTACATATGGTAGAATAATGTCTTCTTAAATCCAATAATATTCATATCAGTATCTCTTAATGTGTTAAGATATTTTTAATGTGGCTTTTTTTGAGAAATTGAATGTTTTGACTTTAGTGTTTTCTGCTTAAGTGAAAACCAAAAAATACTCATCAACTTAGCATTTCTTTGAATTTCTATTTACTCAACACACTTCTGTTTAATGCTGTCAGCATTAAATCATCAGGAACACTAGAATAAAAAAATGCCTAAGCTGGGCATGGTAGTATACACTTGTAATCCCAGTACTCGGGAGGCCACGGTAGGAGGATCACTGTGAGTTTGAGGCTACTCTGAGACTACATCTTGAATTCTAGGTCAGCCTGGACTACAGCGAGACCCTACCTTGAAAAATCAAAACAAAATAAAAGACATGGATATTACGATAGAGATTTATTTTAAGTGATAGAAAAAAGATAACATCTACATATAGCATGCAGAGAAATGGAGAAAATAGCAAATAAAAGGTTAGTGTGGGTTGCTACCACTTCAGAGCAACTGGGCACCATGCAAGTAAAGTTGTAGAAGCTGAAAAGTTGACCTGGCCGGGCATGGTGGCACACGCCTTTAATCCCAGCCCTCAGGAGGCAGAGGTAGGAGGATTGTCATGAGTTCAAGGCCACCCTGAGATTACATAGTGAATTCCAGATCAGCCTGAGCTACAGTGACCTACCTCAGGGGAAAAAAAAAAAAAAAAAAAAAAAAGTTGACCTGTCTTTGAAGATAGACAGGAGACTTTTTTTTTTTTTAAGTTTTCAAGGTAGAGTCTCACTCTAGTACAAGCTGGCCTGGAATTCACTCTGTATTCTCAGGGTGGCCTCGAACTCACAGCGATCCTCTTCTCTTACCTCTGCCATTCGAGTGCTGGGATTAAAGGCGTTTGCCACAACGCCTGACTGGAGACATTTCTTAAATCTGCCCCCAGAGTTGATGTGGGATGCTTTTAACCTCTTTCTGATAGTCAATTAGGAAGGGGTCAAAGTTGAAACCAATAGTAAATAATGTAATTAAGTCCATAAATTATTGAATATTACATCCAAGTTACCAAAAAAATTGAAATACAAAGTTAAGAAAGAAAACGCATACTATATGCAGTGGAATTATATGTATCTCCAGATCACCATTTCTGCAAAAAGCTCTCTAAAATATTCATAAATTTAAGTAACTTCCTAGAAAGATATCTTCCAAACAAAGTGTAGCTGAACACAGAAATCCAAAATACATAAAACAGGTTTTGAATATATATTATGTTTCTGTGGAATTTATTAGGAAGTAGAAATGCCACCAAAATGGAAATTGCATGGCGCAGGGGTGGGGAGATGTGGAATACCACTATGCTTTTATCCAGACAGGTTGGAAGTGATGTAATAAACATAGCATCATTTATATACACAAATGTGAGGACAGCTCATCCAGGGAGGGGCAAGCACAGAAATGTAGTGGGGGGAAAAAAAACAACAGTGCACATCAAAGAAATATGACCAGCTGCCAACAGCCATTATCTTCTTCATGGCCCCAGTGCTTTCTTATTTATGAAGTTATGAGAGAATATAAGACTATACCTTATTTGGCATATAACACAGAGTAAATAACCTCTTTGAGAAGGTTTCCTTCTTAAAAATAAAGACATTGATAAGTCAACAGCCATATACCTCAAGGAAAATGGTTTAAGTCTGACCGTAGTCCTTAAACTTAATTTCATTGTGACTCTCATTCTTCTTGCCATGGTCCACAACCCACAACACAGAAACCACTGGGTAGCAGACAGCTTCAGGTTCGCTGAGATGAACCTCCAGACCAGGCACAGTTATGGAGAAACGGATATTTATTGAAGCTTACAGATCCAGGGGAAGTTCCATAACGGCAGAAGAAGCTGGCCTTGCTTTTACAAGTGAAAGCAGAGAAACAGAGAAACCACAAGCCACAAGTCAAAAGCCACACAGCACAATTCAGGAACTCCAAGTGGAACTAGGCACTTTGCATATCTTTAGATTGGAATTTCAAACCCACCATCACACCCTAAGATCTGCCCGGTGACACCTCCTCCAGACAGGTGGCTGCAGATCCAAACTACCGACTAATAAAACACTGAAGATATTGGGGGCCATGTATTTAAACTACCACATACTGCATGTGATATGTCTCCAACAACCAGCTCACAACCAAGAAAAGACTTCAAATAAAGACAATATTGAATTGTTTCAGATGTGCAGGCATGACAGAAGCCTGAATTACTGAGTACTTTAAATATCACACTAAAAGAAAACATTTGTGTAGTTGTCCCGAAAACCTCACAATTCTTCGCTGTGGTTATCACTGCATTATAGCATGCTGTTTGTTAAATGATAAACCTTTCCATAGTGTGGCTGTACCAAAAGCCACTTAACACTCTTCAAGTTCATAGCTTGATAGTTTTTCACACAGAGCTTCTCAAAGATATGTCCTCTTTGGGATTTCTACAGTTCTACATCTTGGCAATAAAATACAATGCATTACTTATTACTACTTCTGAGAGGAGTAACCAACATTTCCCACCTTGAAGTATTATTTTAATAAAGTCTAGATCAAAAAACTTCTGTTTATGTGAACATGAATCAAGCAAGTTTTGCAAATTATTTTAAACTTACTCAAGCAATGCTATAACCATATTATTTTCCTTCCCACTGCAACCTCAATAAATATTTATAGTGTGTGAGACAGAGAGCTAGAAAAAGAAAAAGAAAAAAAATAGGTCACCCATCAGAAAACAAATAGCCAAAATGCTCAAGAAAAATACTCAGTATTACTAATTATCAGGGAAATTCAAATTAACATTATAGTAAGATTTCACCTCATTCCTTCAGGACTGCTATTATCAAAAAGACAATAGATAACAAAAGTTGGTAAGAGCCGGACGTGGTGGCGCATGCCTTTATCCCAGTACTTGGGAGGCAGTGGTAAGAGGATCGCCATGAGTTCAAGGCCAGCCTGAGAAAACATAGTGAATTCCAGGTCAGCTCAGAGTGAGACACTACCATAAAAAAAAAAAAAAAATTGGTAAGGATGTGGAGAAAATAAAGTCCTTGTGCACTGTTAGTCTTTATGTTAGAATGTAAATTCATACAGCCATTATGGAAACCTAAAAAATAAAATACCCATGTGATCTAGCAATTCTACTTCTGAGGCTGTATCCCAAGGAATTAGTGTATGCACGCCCGTGTGGACTGTGACACTAGTCACAAATACAAAGATAAGGAAGTAACCTGAGTATTCATCAAGAGATGAATGAGTAAAGAAAATGTGATAGGCATGTGCAGTAGAGCAGTAGTCAGTCAAAAACAAAACAAAACAAAAATTCTTTCACTTGTGATAACAAGAATGAACTTAGAGGGCACCATGTTACATGAAAAAAAGCCAGACACAGACGGACAAATGCCACATAATTTCACTTATATGTGGAATGTGAAATACATTGTGGAGAAAGAAAGAAAGAAAGAAAGAAAGAAAGAAAGAAAGAAAGAAAGAAAGAAAGAAAGAAGGAAGGAAGGAAGGAAGGAAGGAAGGAAGGAAGGAAGGAAGGAAGGAAGGAAGGGAAGAAAGAAAAAGAAAACTAGAATGGTGGTTACCAGAGACTGTGAGTAGGTGAAAGAATGGGCAGCTTGTTTTGCCGTCAAAGTAGGTAAAATATTTCCATTAGGTAAGAGGAATGTTTTCAAGATCTATTGCACAGTATTGTGACTATAGTTAATAATAGCAGAGTTTTCGATTTTTAATAATGTTTAAATTGCTAGAAAGTAGATTTCAAATGTTCTCACCTCAAAAAAAATATGACGAGTATGAGGGGAAGAGCACAGCATGCATATACTGGATATGCAGAGGGGTGACAGGGGGCAGATCATGATCATCCTTCCCTTCGGACAACACTGTCTTCCTAAGCCCACACTGTCCCAGAGGTCACAGGAACACAGACCAACACAGCAGCGTCACTGACCGAACTAGTCTGTATTATCCTTCTCTTGATTAGTGGCTACTTCCGCCTCTTTCTCTGAAACTGAAGCAGCCGGATCACCACTATGGAAATGAGGATTGTGGGCGGCACACAGAGCAACCAACTGGGGGGGTTATTCAGGAATATGTGGGAGACTAGGGTGAGGAAAGAGGAGACAGAGACCCACAGTGTGCCAGAAGATGTTGAATCAGGCCCTGGGGTCAAATCTGGATCCAACCAAGTGACAGGGAGAATGATTCTTCTGGAAGCCTCCTCTCACAGAGCCCAGCCCCACCTCAGATTTATGCACAGTTCTTGACACCACCAAACGGCTCCTGCCATATGGGAACACTGGAAGAGTACCACTGGGGGAAGGTAGCTGTTAAAATATTTTTAAATTGCTTAAACATCTTGAAGTATCAAGTCACACATCAAACCTTTGTGCACCTATACAAGCAACCCATCCCAGCCCTGACAATCTGTCCATGCCCTTAATCCAGCCTTCAGAGAACCGGCTCCTGTCCTTAGCCACAATGCCAAAGTTATGCCAGTTTGCTGCTGCTCCATGGATTTTTAGTTCCATTTTTTTTTTACATGGCATATTTAACTGTTGCCATGGCTACTCATCAAAATTTACTTAATCATTTCTGCAGATTCCAGGCTTACAGACCATTGAATTCACATGGTTTGATTACTGAGTAATTCTTAAAATCTCATTACCAGAGTGGGCCGTTTATCTAAGATCAAATCTAGAGAAGGTAGTAGGGGGTGTGTGATGGTAATAAACTCCTATTGAAACGGAACCATAAAGCTGGGTCAAACAACAGAGGGTTGTAAATGATACCCTCCCCAAAAGGTCCCTTCTGATAGCCACAGCTACAGAAAACATATGATAACAATAAATATGATTTCCTCAATGCCACGGTCCTTTCACCACTCGCTCCGTATGGAGATGATAAGCAGTGGCTCTGCTCTGTTTTTTTGTTTGTTTATTTATTTGTTTGTTTGTTCATTTGGGGGGGGTTGTTATTGTTGTTAAAAACAGAAATTCTTCCCAGCAAATAATAAATTTATAGCAAGGGAATTTCTTTGTGACTCAAGCTCCCATTTCTTTAACTTACCACTTTTAGGGGCATAAATTCTATTAGTTCTGTGTGTGGAAAGTTTGTTAGGGCAAGTTGGAATCAGTGGAAACTGGATAATGTTTTATAGTGTAAGAGGAAAATACACAGCCCACTGTAGATGCCCATCAGCTCTCTTTAATATGCCTGGCTATTTCAATGCAGTATGTGAGTTTATACTATTTTATCTATTTATTTATTTTATTTTATTTTTTATATTTTGGTTTTTCAAGGTAGGGTCTCACTTTAGCCCAGGCTGACCTGGAATTAGTCTCAGGGTGGCCTCAAACTCAGAGCAATTCTACTACCTCTGCCTCCTGAGTGCTGGGATTAAAAGTGTGCGCCACCATGCCTGGCTTCCAAGTTTATATTATTTCAGTCAACACCAGATTTGGGCAATGCTTCACATTAGTTTATTATATTTAGAGATCATTGGGGAACAATCTGGCATGTGCAAATGCCTCTCGTATCAGTCATCAGTACATGTATTTCAGAATACAATACCTTTATTTACATTTGAGAAATTGTTTCACTCTTAAAAATATTTCAACAGTGAAATAAATTCATTCTTCCAGCATTTGAGAATAGACAGGCTCCATCTAACAGAGCCTTGTATATAGTTTGTTTTATTCAAGCAAACTCTTCAGTGACTTTGAAGAATGAACACTGCCCAGGTAATTAAATATTTTGTTGCATATGAAGTATATACAAATACATAAGGAAACAAAATCATTAGAAAAGCAAGGAATTGTTGTTGTCTACATTTAAATAGTAAAATGTCATAGTGGCACACACCTGTGGTCCCAACGCTTGGGCAGTTGAAGCAAGAGAATCATGAGTTCAAGGCTAGCCTGGGCTATATAGCAAGATCCTGACTCCAACAAACCAATAACAAGGTAACTTGATGGCTCTGAATTTAAATAATCTAAACTATTATCCTTTCACTTTTGTGTAGAGTCTTTCTGCTGAAAGGAACATAAAAGACTCCAGGGACAGTATTGGCTGGCCTCTGAGCTAATTGTCACCACATAATAATCAGTTAAGTACAAACTGAAAGTGGACTTTCAAAACTTTCATAGTATTTAGCATGTAATCTCTTTATGTTTGTTAAATCTAATATTAAATTCTAGAGGCTGGCATTCTGCATGATTTGGAGTGTTTTATTTAATTTTTCTAAAAATATGCTTTTATTATATTTTATTAAAGTATTAGTTGATGACTGTAAATTTAAAAACTGGTCCCTTGCCTCAGATAGCTTGAAAGACACTGTTCTAATCTACAAAGTGACCTGGATACTCAGGTAACTGTCTTGTACAGTAACTGTGGATTTTATACACACATGCACATACACACACACACACACACACACACACACACACACACACTCATATGCACACACACAGACACCACAGTAGTTACTTATCTAACATACAGTCAACTCAAAACTCAAAGCTCAGTTAATTCATTTCCTCAATCTCTCCAGATATGTCACGGGTGAGTAGATTGTTCAGAAATAGGCATAGTTTAATTAAATGGTTAAAGCAAATAGATTTGTTAGACTTAATTTTTTTGTTGTTCTTCCTTGCCACCTTCTCCTCCTTCTCTCTCCTTGCCTTTCTTTCTTCTTTTTTTTATCATTTTTATATGAAGAACAAATCACTTTTTTTCTCTCTTTAGAGTTAAACCAAGAGATAAAGTTCATGCCCATCAATAAATTGCTTCAATAAAACTGGCTGAGGTGGAGGAGTGAGGAAAGTTTGCCGATAGGAGGAGGAAGTAAACTGTCTGAGATACAAGAGAAGGGTCTACAGCAAACAAAACAAAGGTTCCCTCATGAAGTCCAGGCAGTTTGCTTCTGAAACTTTTTCTTTCTATCTTAATCATCTATAAAAGGATTTTCAAGCAGAATCTTTAATGAATTCTTCTTGGTTATTTACCCATGGAAATGCATAGAAATTTCTTCTACAAGGGGTTGGTGTAATTTCTGTAGGTCCTTTTGGGGAAGAGGATTGGTGAAACCATTTCCCCAGGTCTCCCTTCACCCCAGCTGAACTGTTGTACATCACCAGACTTTCATTGGACCCAAGTCATTTCCCCTAGACTGTAAAATATGGAAAGTTAAAAATAGTACCCCCAAACAACCATATTTCCTGCCCCCACACTACCCCATTCCATGTACTCGAGACAATGAAGATTTGTTCCGCCTCACCTGTGTCTAATGTTAGACACATGCCCAGGAATTTCTGACAACTTTTGTGTTTCATTTCACAATCAAGGGAATGTACTGCCCAAGCTCATGAGAAAACACAGAGAAATGAATCTGTATCCCTTAAGCTCTGCAATTCATTTTTCTTCTTTGTCTGGTCTGAAAACTGAATTCCCTCAGATGGAGTTTTATACTGTAATTTTGTCTTCTGCACTTTTCTCTACCCAACACCCTCTACTCCCTCTATGACCTCCCCACTCCCTGGACCCAGGGTATTTGGCACCAAATCAAAACAGCTTTCAAGTGGCCAGGACCAAGCTCCTACATTTCCTAAAGATTTTTCCTTCCTTCCCAGACTTTCCCAGGCCCCCTCCAGGTGGGGTTCTGACTGCAAGTTCTGTGCCTGGGCCCCCACCTCAACTGCAGAAGTTTATTTGAAGTATGTTGCTCCTTGCCTGCTTCTTAACTTGAGGCCTGATAGTATTACAAATGTCATTTTTCCCCCTACTGTAAATCAAGGGACAGCTGTCTTTGGAATAAATTCCAAATACTTGGTCTGGAAATGAACTTCGCAGTGGGTCCCTCCTCCATGCTGGCTGACATTTCCCCATTAATTTTTTTTTTTTTTTTTTTTTGCTTTCATCCATTCATTGGTTGATGAGTCTATAAATACACCTCATCTGCTTTTACTTTGCTTTTTAAGAATAAACTGATACCAAACACACTGCCTTAATTACATCCACAGGCTAAGCATAACAAGTTTAAATGTTGTCACAATATAGTTTTAAAAATTGACATTGTTAATTTTGCCAGCTGTGATAAAACTGGAAAATGAAAATCTTACTTTGAATGGATAACTGAGTGATTCATCTGAAAAGACCTTTTGAACACTAATTAACGAGACTACACAGATACCTACTCAGCAAAGGAAAGGAAAGGCAGAGGAAGCTGCTAAGTAGCTTGTAAGGAAGAAAGAAATGTGACCATCCCTCTTAGTCATAGCATCTCTGAAACTGAGCAAATTCAGATCAGACCAGGGAGAGAATCATCCCTGCTCTGTTCCTCAGTGTCCATGTGATGAGGTGGCTCCAATTCATGAGGCTCTGACTCACAGGGGCACATCGGGAGTAAAGACATGGGACAAACTGATTCATTCCCAGCAAGGAGGAGGTTTGGGGAAATTTTACTTTGTGTGATGCAGAAAAGATTAAATAAAAGGATAAATTGTCATTCATATGTTCTCAATAGAAAATTACTACTTTTAAACCCTTTGGTTGAGATGGTATGACTCATCAATTTCAGATAACAGAAGCCCTTGGGTGTACATGAACATTCTGAATTTTTAAAGAACTCTTTATTTTCCTGAAGTAGTCTTACAAAAAATGGGGAAATTAACATCCATTTTTGATTGAGAAATAAGTTATTTTCTATTGAAAAATTTCTCAGATATGAAACTGTTAGAATGCTCTCTATTTTTCACACACCACGAACCACAAAAAAGCAGCAGTTAATATACTTTGAGTCATGTGTGAAAACTGCTAGACATATCAAAAAGATGTTAAGTGAGCCAAAAGAAGAAAAGACTTACAGATGGCCAAATTGCCTGGACATTGACAGAGACGCACAGGAAGAATGATGATCAGATGTTTTACTACTTCTATGAAAACGGTTCAAAATGAGTATGATTAAACTGTAGAAAAATTAATTTTGGCAAAAATATAAGAAATGGCATACTCTACCCATTCTTCAATTGAAAAGTTTACCAATGGTGACTGTGGGAGAATTTATTCTCTTTGAAAGCAGGATTCCCTTTCCTTGACAGAAAAGTAGAGAATCACTGTGATCAATGTGTAGTTTTCAAATTCTGAGAAGCACAGGTCAGTAAAAGTTCTATGTTAGACATTTTCATATAAATACCTTGCTTTTTCACAAAGATTCAGAAGTAGATGAAACAGAAATACACAGGTAGTCCTCAGTGATGATGGACTTTAATACATCATGTGGGGACAGCTAGAAGCTGCTTACTATGTAGCAAAGATAGCATTTTGGAAGTCAGGTGATGAGGGGCCTGGAGAGGTGGCTTAGCAGTTAAGGTACATGCCTGAGAAATCTAAGGACCCAGGTTCAATTCTCTAGGTCCCACATAAGCCAGATGAACATGGTAGAAATCAGGTGATGAACAAACTTTTTACATATTTACTTTATTTCTTATTTTATTTTTTTGTGCATATGCATGCAGTATGCATGTGTGTGCAGATATTTGTGCCTCGTGAGCACATGTGCCAAGGCCAGAGGAGGATACTGGTGTCCTCCTCAAATGCCTTTCCTGTGTCAGGGTGTCTCACTGAACCTGGAACTCATGGCTCTGTTGCAAGACTGACTGACCACTAAGCCTCAGAGATCTTCCTTTCTCCACTGTCCACTTAATTCTGGGGTTACAGGCATGTATAGTTACACCTGACTTCTTACATGGGTGCTGGAGTTTGAACTTAGGTCCTTATGTTTGTGGAGTAAAGTACCTTTATCCACTGAGCCATCTCTCCAGCCTCTGAACAAACTTTTTGAGGGAGTCTCCTGGTGGCATCATGCCAGCTAACACTCTACTTTGGCACAAATATTGTCAGGCAGACAACTCTATGGATTCCCAAAACCATCTGGTTTCTCCCATGGGCCCATGAGAAAACTGCATTCCCCATGGTTTTCTTGTATCTAGATGGCATTTTGTGGCAACTGATAGCCAATGGGTGTGAACAGACATACACATGCTTATAGCACTAACCCTTTAAAAAGCTTATATGCTATGCATCAGTTTCTAATTTTGCTGAGAAACCAAACTGAAACTGGTATGGAAGCCTCCTCCCTGCTGACTAGCTGCCATAGTACCGGAACCTGCTCTATAGACTGCTGGGGAGGGGAAAGTCATCAACAGTCTTAAGTAGCAATAGAACTATGAACTTATGCAACTAGCCACCCAGACAAGATAAGCTCACTGGTGCAATAGTGGCATGACTGTCATGGGAGTAACCAATTGCTATCTGATTGGATTTGAGGCTTGCTTCACAGGAGGGAATTCATGACTGAAAACCTAACCAAAAGCCTATGGTGTGAAAGGTTATATGCCCTAGGAGAAAGCTACTACTATTGTCTGCCTAATGGATATGTTGTGCTTGTCAAATTGCCCGCTAAACACCAGCATTTATGCTTATGTTGTAGTGCTACTCTTACTTTTGATCAAAGAAACTTCTTTGTCCAAATGACAATAACAACTGGGGAGGACAAACTCATCACAGTGCTGAGAAGAAGAAACAGTTAAATGCCCAGCTCTAAATGAGACATCTCTATTACACCTGCCAAGGCTCAGGGAACATGGTTGGAAGAGGTGGAGGAAAGAATGTAAGATCCAGTTGCAAGTATGTTTCTATGAGGTTTTTAGGAGGTAGGCCCAGTGTTGAGTCTCATAGATTTTACGGTAGGCTTGATTTTGCTCAGCTGAATGGTAACTTTTTTTTTTGTTACCACCCTATGTCCTTTGGATTATTTAACAATTAATATTCAATAATCCAGTTTAAAACCAACATACTATTATAATGGCTTGTCTACTGAGACTCTAACATCTAGATTCAAAAAAAATAACCATATTAATATTACTAAAAGGTAAGAGAACCATAAAAACCAAGTCAGTGGGACTAAAAATAAAATGAGAGGGTGAGAAGGGAGAGGCAAAGGAAAGAGAAAATAGGGACAACAAACATGATAAAACCAACAAGCATAATCCAACAAGTATATATGAAAGGACAAACAGGAAGAGAATAACAGAGTCTAATGCAATGACTAAATCAAACTAAGCAAAACATCACCTAGAAAAAAGCATGAGAAAGAAATACAATGATATTCAATAATAAAAGTAAATTAATAAACATATAAAAGAGGAAAATAAAATAAACCTCTGGGGGATAATCATATCTACATATGGACAAATGTCCTATGGGGGCAGCAAATGTGGAAAAAAACCTACAAATATAGAAGTGTAACCAAAAGTGAATATAAAGAGATGAGCTGGAAGAGCAGGTGAGATAGGCCAATGAATATTTGTGACGTGTAAACAGAAGGAAGAAAACTATAGTGGATAGGGAATGGGAGGAGGTGGGTAGGGACACAGAAGGAGGAATGGGAATAAAGAAAAATAAATTGTATTTGAAAATGGCATAAATAAAAAATTATTATTTTTGAAAAGAATATGAGATACAGAGTATGGAGAGAGAAAGAAGAAACAAAGAGAGAGAAAGGAAGAAAAGAACAAAGGAAGGAAGGAAGGAAGGAAGGATAAAAGAAAGAGGAGAAAGGAAGAAAAAGAGAAAAAATCAAATTAATAGAATAGGAGCAAGGAATTCACTGTCTGAAAGGATTTAAGGGAAGGAAGAGGTAAAGAGTGTTAGGATGGGGCTCTAATCAAAATTCATGTATATATCTAAAAACTGTCAATAAAAAAATCCCTGTGAGATTCTCTGCATTCTCTCCCTTTTCTCCATGACTGTTGAATAGAGCAGGGCCAGCCCAGGCCTCCCACAGAGGCTCTCGTGGATGGTGTAGTCACAGAAGAAGGATGTCAGGCCCCTTAGTCCCATTTAAAGAAGATATTCCCAAACAAAGTTGCCCACATTGGGCTCTATCTAGACAAAATAATTCAAGTTAACCACTGGTGCTTAGCTATGATTTATAGTAATAGTAATAAATAGCTTTGATGAATAGAGTGACACAAACAAAAATCAATATTTGTGTGACAAGCTGAATACTTTATTACAATTTGTAGTTGTTTTTCTATGAGGAGAGTAGAAAATAGAAAAATAAACGAATAGATAGTAGTAGTAAGGGTACCATGAACTTAATAGAACTCAGAAAAAGATGGAAATTGCTTGTCAGGTTAAAAGCAATAAATCCTTTAACCTCATGCAGACTTTCACTTAAATAGGCAGTTTACATGTCCAATTACAAAGGAAAAGGCTATTGTGGAACTTGTGTGAGAAGCGAAAATTTAAATCATTCAAATTATAGGTCTAAAAAGCAAAACCTACATAGAAACAGGACCTTTGCCCCTTCTCTTTCAGATACAATCTATCATTTCACTATCTTACAATCAGCTCACAGCCATGTTTTCAGGATCAAAAGTAGAAAAATGCCTCTATTTCCTCATTTTTAAATATGAGAACATTAAAAGTTAGAGAACTTGAACAATTCTCCCCCAACTCATGTTAATAAATAATAGGAATAAGATTCATTCAGAGATTGCCTTGTCTGAAGTCCTGTTCATTTTCTTGTACCTCATTGCCTTTCATCTGGGTAAAAATTTAAATGTCTGCCTATCTTTGAAGAAAACATAGAAACTGATCCTATTGCACCCCCTTTGAGCACTATAATAGCAGGGTGAACATGCTTCCATAACTTTTTGTCTCATGAATCAGGAGCCTATGAAAACAGCCCTTGGCTACCCAGCAGATGAGTGCCCAAAGACAGGGTTTTGGTCAGCTATGCAATGCTGCCTCTGCAAACGGCACTATTCCTGTGAAGTATTTCCATTAATTTAATGTGGAAAATGAAGTTACAACAACATTAAAGAGAATGCTTCAGTTTCACGCTCTACACTATTGGCAGAGAACTTGGCCTCTGTCCCAGAATTCTATCCCAACTGGCATGTCTCAAGAGGAAAGAATTCCTGCCATCTCTCTACAGCAGCCCATTCTGCTTAACCCAGACCCCCACAGAAGGGTGGTGACGAGTACAAAAGGCTTCCAAAGAGAGAACTGACAGACAGAAAGCTTGCAGACACCCTATCTCTTGAAAAGAAGACGAAGAAAAGAAATTATTTATTAACATCATAATAGCCCTCAGAAGAACGTCATACTCTTTGTCTCCACTGCCATACCAAAGCAAATGTATAGGAAACACATCAACTGGAAACATTATTGTCCATCAACTATCCAACTATTGGCCTGATGCGGTATTTGGCGAATACACTTTTACATCTCGGTCCCACAGTATTTTTGGACTCAGTAAGATGTATATGAAGCAGTTAGACTTCAGCTTGTAAATAACAATTTTTAAAAGCTTTAATAAGGTTTCCAGTGTCCATGTACCTCTGTAGCCATACCCGTGTCTATGGCTGCAGTTCTGCCAAGGTTTTGTTTGTTTTTCCATGATGAATTTTTCCTGGGAGGGGTCCCATACTGCACCATCCTTAGCCCTGTCTTATGGCCTGCCCAGGGGCAAAAGCAGCCTCTTGGGGATAAATGATTGGTTATTCAAAGTTGGAGCCATCCATTATTTGGGGCACCACTGCCACAAAGAAACTCCCATGGCTCATCCACTTCTCTATAAGTAGCCAGTCTTCTCTGTTCATGTCCCTGAGCTGTGTTTGAAAGTAGAAAAAGGAAACATGAAAAATTGAGAGGAGGAAGAGGAAGGAGGGGCTCATTATGAATGTTCACATCAACACAATGGAATTCCACAAGCAAAATCTTGTTGTTTAGATCACTCCTGAGAGAAAGTTGGGCACCCTGAGAAATGAGTTGGCAATTCCAAGCCATAGAAAGTATGGACACTTTCAGGAGGTATATATCAAATAGGAAACGGAATGATTACACAGGGCTTCTTAATATCAATTGAGCGTGACAGTCACTAAGGAATCTTGTTATTACACAGGTTATGACTCAGTAATCTTAGGTATGGCTACAGACATTGTCTTTGTCATAAAATTTCAGCTGATGATGCTTTGAGGAAAGATGGTGAACTAAAAAGGTCAGAACATGGAAGGTATGACACCTGGGGCTTCAGTGTTCTTATCATCCATGAAATAAAGATTAAGTTCTATAATGTTGGACTCTTGAGAGCATTAAGTGTCATCATGGTATTTATCTGGCACTTAATAAGTATTCAATACATTGACTAACATCAGTATTTTCTTTCTGTTGCTTTGAGCTCTGGGACAACTTCCAAATACTAATGCCTTGTGTCAACTTGGTGCTTTAATGATGAGATGAAGGTGTGCCCAATGAGGTGAAACGTGTCAGGGCAGAGACAGGTGGAGGAGGAGAGAAGAAAAACAATGACAGGAAGACTAAAAAGAGAGGTCCCACCTATGCCTTCCTTCCTGTTCAGAAACATGCACAGTGACAGATGCACCTCTGTGAAATTCCACCAGGAAAGGTATTTCCTGAAGGAGGTGAGGATCACACTTTGTGGTTTCTTTTTTGAAAACCAGTGGAATAAGTTTGCAGCTACCAAACTACTGCTCAGTTTTCACCCTCACGCTTTGATTCTCACAAAATATTCCCATTATCAGGATGGCACAGGCTTATCAACTGAACAAAAGAAACTAAATGAAATTATTTTAACACACACTCAGAATACCCTGCAAAGCTTTAAGTAAAATACACAAAAACCTTTCCTCAGTCCCCTGGGATGCAAAGAGAATGAGCTCACCTGAGAAAATGACATATTAAAATGGTCTCTTAGACATTTGTGGAGTTTACTATGCTAGCCGATGTACTAGTTGCTTGGTATATAAGTAAAAAAAGACACGATTTTGGGCCATAAACAGCACTAATTTTATATGGAAGAAAAAAGCATTAGCAAAAAAAGGAGAGAGATTTTAGTAGATTATAGATATTCACTGAGAACTATGGGAGCACCAGTGAAGAATGCTTTAAGTGGTAATTGCTTCCGCATGGTTCAAGGGCCCATGAATATAGCACATGTTGGGCTTTTGTTGTTGTTGTTTTGGTTAAGTTAAATTAGTTGCTAACATTTATTAAAGAGAGAATTGTGTTGGATTCCCTCCCAAGAGCAATCAGCTGGAGTAATAATAACTTCTTTTAAATAAGACACACACTATCCATTTTATTACTGCCGCCAGTATTTTCTTTAAAAATGTAAAGGTGCCATTCTCTTAACTTAGGCATTTTACTTTTTACTTGTGACTTAAGAAGAGGGTGTTAATCAAGCATAGATTTTCTTCTGATAGGTGGATAGGTAATGAAAACCTGGAAGATGAGGGGGAAGCCATATTATTTACATTTACCCACATATGCACCATTCAACATGCTCTTTATGTCTTTCTGCAGGTTCAAATTCACATCTGGTACCGCATTTCCTTTTTCTAAAAGTTCTTCAAAAAATATCTCTTATAGTGAAGTTCCCTTACTCTTCAGTGATCTAAAGAATTTATTTTCCCTTCATCTTTGAAGTATATCTTCACCGGATATAGAATCCTAGGTTGGTAGTTTGGGATTTGTTTCAGTTTGATGCAACACTTAAAAGACGACCTTCCATTGTCTGTAGTCTGCATGCTTTGCAATGAGAAGTCCATTGTGGTTCTCATGTGTCTACTATACGAAATGTACCATCCCCCACCCCGACCTCAGCTTCTACTTACATTTTTTTTTTAATTTTTATTTATTTTATTTGAGAGAGACAGACAGAGAGAGAGAGAAAGAGCAGAGAGAGAGAGAGAGAATGGGCACGCCAGGGCTTCCAGCCACTGCAAACGAACTCCAGACGCATGTGCCCCCTTGTGCATCTGGCTAACATGGGTCCTGGGGAATTGAGCCTCGAACCAGGGTCCTTAGGCTTCACAGGCAAGCACTTAACTGCTAAGCCATCTCTCCAGCCCTCTACTTACATTTTTTCTTTGCATTGGTTTCAGATACATAATTAATGGTGTGCCTCAGTGTGGTTTTCTTTATATCATTTCTGTTCAGAATTTGTTTGAGTTTCTTGGATCTGTGGGCTATCATTTTTCGTATCATTTAGGTAATTTTTCAATCTTTACATCTTCAAATACTGTTATCTGTTTTTTCTCATGACACATTTGTAGGCCTCTATATATACATTGTAGGGCTTACAATGGTAACCACATTCATGATATAGGTTGAGTGAGTGTGTGGGTGGTGGGTTTCAATCTCTTTTTAAACATATGCTTCATTTTGGGTAGTATCTCTGCTATTTCTTCAGACATAGTGATCTTTACATATGGTATGCTAGTATACCTATCCCTCTTCTTTTTCTCACATACATTCTCAGCACTGAGTAAGTTCCATTTGAATTTGTTTGTTTGTTGTTGTTTGAGGTAGAGTCTCACTCTAGCCCAGGCTGACCTGGAATTCACTATGTAGTCTCAGATTGGCATTAAACTCACAGGGATCCTCCTCCTGAGTGCTGGAATTAAAGGCATGCTCCCATTTGAATTCATATGTATACTTTGTTCTCAATCATTTTTATATTCTATTCTACAACCTTAAATATAAGCATAACCTCTGGGAAGATCCTTGCTTATCAATTTTATTACCTCTATAATTTTTAGTCTGTCTCTATTAATTTCTCCCTTGTTATAAATTATATTTTGTTTCTTGGCATATCTAATAATGACTTCCTAAATTACAGATGTAAATGTAATTTTTTTAGGTACTGGATTTTGTTGTATTTCTTTTAAATGTTGGATCTTATGATATAAGAGGCTTACTTTTCAGCTTTATATGGTGTTTCCAGAACAGCCTTTATTCTAGGACTAATGTAACCACACTAGAATATTATGACCCTTGTGAATATTTCCTATTATATATTTAGAAGTTTCTTCACTCAGGTTAGTGGGAACAGTAGCTCTGGTGATTTCTAGTAGTTCTTTCCTTGGTCTTCATAGTTTTTCTCATGCATGTACAGATCAATAATGTCCCAATACCAAAATCATTGGATGAACCCTCTGAAACTACTTTTCTACAGAGTTATCTTTTCGAATAATCTACACATAAAACCTTATGCTCTCAGCCAAGTGTGGTGGCACAAGCCTTAAATCCCAGCACTCAAGGGGATTGCTGTGAGTTTGAGGCCAGCCTGGGATTGCAGAGCAAGTTCCAGGTTAACCTGGGCTAGAGTGAGACACAACCTCAAATTTTAAAAAAAAATGCATATTTCACATTCTATGAGATATAACCTCTAATAAAGAGGGAGAAGGGACAATCCAGACAAAAGGTAGAAGAAAATAGCCTTAAAACCATGGTCTCTGGCTGGTAAATCCCAGGCACAGAATTGGATTGCTCCCCCACCACAGTGAGCTATTGGCTAGTAAGCCACATAAGGACCCCAAAACAGTGTAGACCATTGCCAAAACACTTGATTATCTGACAAAGCTAAAAGGTAAGACCCTATTGCTGAAGACAACACAAGCTGTGGTAACAGGACTTTGGAATACCATGCTTGAACTGAAAAGAAAACTAGCTCCCACCCAGCTAGCCCTCATAGTCCCGAAAAGCCCTATGGCAGCCACTAGAGGACAATGGTCACAAGCAGCATGAATAAGCAGGATACTCTACAGACTATGAAATCAACCAGACAGACAAGAAGTACACAGTTGTGCAACAGTGGCACACAGCCTCTGTTAGTACCAACTGTACATAGATTGGACATGAGGCCCACTCAGTGGGAGAGAACTCATATGTGGTACTGGAAGCCAAAGAAACTCATAGACCTCAGAGAGAAGCCCCCACTGCTCTCTGGAGAAGAAGAGTGGGCTTGCACACCAAAAATCTCTCAAAAAACTTTGCATAACCCCATTTAACCCAAACTGCTCTCACTCTTGCTTAGAGAATCTGTTTTATTTTACATATGGCAGAGAGAATGGAGGAGAACCAATATCTATCAATAAGACAAGAAAAGAGCCAACTGCCCACCATAAGATGTGCCACCTCTACCACATCTCCTGGGACCCAGGAGAAATTGCAAAGGAAGCAGTGACACGAATCCTGCTCTAGCAGCTAGCCTGACAACAAGCTCTAGGGCAATAGTGACAGATGTGGTGATCAATCAAAACCCATCAAAGCAGAAATTCAGAGGCTACAGAGAACTCAACACTAAATCAGACTGCCAACAGGCCAGTCATAGCTCAGGAAAGAGGTGAGCAGAAAGACTGTAAGAGAGCGACAGAGTTGGTAGGAATACCCTGAGGCACAGTCCCCCTGCTGCCAGATAGGGATTGACTTAGATCTTTATGTGCCCACAGTGAATACAATAACCCCTCTGAGGAGGGCCCCCAGGGTAACAGGATCAGGAGTGAGGGAATAAAAGAGTATAATCTGTGTGTGTGTGTGTGTGTGTGTGTGTGTGTGTGTTTGGGTGTGTGTGTGGTGTTCTATCTCCTCAGTTCAGCTCTCTGGGTAGGATGCTGAAAAGTAGCTGTGGCAAGCATGGAGGTTACCTCACTTGTTTTGCTCACAGAGGTCACCATTTTATCGTTAATGTTTGCCTCCATGCTAATTGCGGGCAATGGCAAGGCAAATATTGCAGCAGTTAGTCATTCAAGGGTAGAATCAGGGGTAGGTGCAGTTGTTAGAAAAGAAAGGTAAGGGGCTGGAGAGATAGATTAATGGTTAAGGTAATCACCTGCAACGCCTAAAGGAGGTGGAAACAGAAGAATCCACTGGAAGCTCAGGCTCCAGCTCCCCTGTTCAAAAGCTGTAGGGAACATCATGAGACTCCACCTCAGAAGAGCTGGAAAGCAAAGACCCACACCCAAAAGTTGTCCACGGACATCCTTAACACACCATGACACATGCATGTCTGCACACACACACACACACACACAAACACACACACACAGACACACACATACACAAACAAAAACATAATTTAAAGGTGAAAAACTAATGCTTCTTTGCCCTCTTTCTGAAAGAAGATGTAGTGAGCAGGAGACCTCCTCGTGGGCCTTCTTAGCTGGTGGTTACTTGTATGATGTCATCTTTTCTTCTTTGGGCTTTGCACAACAGTATGGATTGGCAAACTACACAATATCAATTGATGTTGGAGCAAATTGACTCCTCATTTTATGCAATTAATCTTAAGGAGTGTATGATGTGAGCACAACAATGTTAACTGAAATCATAGCCAACAATCTAACCCTTACTAAGGTCCAGGTACTGTACCGACACTTGTATCATCTCAGTCAATCCCCGTAACAATGTCATTAGCAGACACCTTTATCACTCATTTTTTTTACAGGTGACTAAGACCCCATACTACAGAAGGAAATCCAGGAACACAACGAGGGAGTCTGGCTCCAAAGCCAACTGGGTTGTTTTACTGGGTTCTTTCTTTATGGTTGGTACTGGTGAGAAGGATGTTTTCCTTTTTTTTCTTTTTTTTATTTTAAATATTTTTGGGTTTTCATTTTGCTTGGCTTGTTTTGAAGCAGGGTCTCAGTCGGGCCCAGACTGATCTAGAGCTCACTCTGTAGTATAGTCTGCCCTCAAACTCAAGGTGCTCCTCCTGTCTCAGCCTCTCAAGTGCCGGGATTATAGACATGAGCCACCATGTTCAGCTCCATTTTATTTTTATTATGGTATTATTATGTGTAGTTCCTTAATGTTTTATTAAAATAAATATTCTTATTACAAAATGTATATAAACCCCTCCTGCTACCCTCCTTTCCCCCTTCCCATTGAACCCCTTCTTTCCTAATATTACCTCTTCTGTATTGTTGTAATTTTTTTTGCCTCCTTCCATCATTCACAACAATCTGCTAATGTTCCTTTTCTTCTTCAGTTGTAAATAGTGAAACACTGATAATCAAAAAGGCTTTTAAAATTGTTCTATCGGGGCTGGAGAGATGGTTTAGCAGTTAAGGCACTTGCCTGTGAAGCCTAAGGACCCAGGTTTGACTTCCCAGGACTCACATAAGCCAGATGCACAAGGTGGTGCATACATCTGAAGTTCATTTGCAGTGGCTGGAGGTCCCAGTGTGCCTATTCTCTCTCTTTCTTTCTTTATCTCTTTCTCTCTCTCTAAAGTAAATAAAAAAATATTTTTAAATGTTCTAGCATTTTTAAAAAAAGTCTACAACAGGCAGGAAAATTCATATTTCCCTGAGACCCAAACTCTTCCATTTTCTGTTTGCTTATAGTTGACACCTCCTTTTTAGCACATGGGTCACTGCTCCAGAGTAATGCGTGTCTACATCTTTGTGATCACTGTGGGGTCTCCGCCATGTGTGTGTATTATGGGCCATGCCACAAATCTCTCTCTCCCTTCGCCAGTAACAATTGTGCTACATAGACCACATTAACATGAAAAACCTGGAACAGAGAGAAACTTTGACCAGCAGCTCAATGGACTTCATGATGGACCTATCACCCATTGATAAGAAAAATGACTTTAAGCCATTGGCTTTCAGTGCTAGAATCAGTCACAAATCAAAACTGAGTCCTTTAAGTGTTTTGAGGTGAGACGCTTCTAATGGTAACATAGGAACTTCTATTCAGATTTCCTTCCATTTTCAATCTAGATTTAAGCAAATGAGCATAAGTGTGTATTGGTGTGAAGGTCTCTGACATAAGACAGACTATTCTATAAAAAATAAGTTTACTTTTGACAAATCTTGACTATCCAGCAGGTGATGAGTCATCTCTGTGAGAATAGATAAATAGTTTCTCATGACCATATATTTATCACATTTCCAAGAAAAAAAAAGGTAGAGGGAAATAAGGCTTACTTGTCTTGTCAGTAAACCTGTACAATGGTTTTCAGTCTAGATATTTTTTTCCTTTAGCCAGGTGGACAGTGCCAACTACATGCATAAGAAAAAAATGTACAGATTATTCATGGTTAATTTAGTTGATTAACTTTGAATCACCTCAAACAAACACAAAAATCTCTTTGATCAAGCTTACTACAAAGCCTGAAAATGAGCACGCATGTCATTCTACACACATCCCCAGCTCCCAAGTGAGGGAGCTCACTGGAAAGGAAGGCAGAGCCAACCTATAATAGACTGGATTTTAGCCTAGAATTAACAGAGGATCAGCCTTGCATTCTTATCATTTTTCTTTTGAGAAGCTTTGACCCACTGTAGAGGTCATTTATTCTAGTAACCCCTGAAAGTGGAGAGAACTATATCCCAGGGAATAATGGATATCAGAATTACTGTAGAAGGGATTTCCCCAACGGGCAGGACTCTAGGCAAAAAAAAATTCTAGATATGGAGTAGATGTTGAGTAAACAGGTAAATAGATGAATAGGTATATCCAAGGACAAAGGAAGCCTGCATCCAGCCTGAGGCCAGTGAAACCCTTCTGGTAAGGCTTCTGAAGTGATTATCAGAATGTTCTAGTGGTCAGGAAAGGAATAGTGTAAATACTGTTGAAGACTTGCTGCAGCTTTTTGGGGTTCTCTGAGGTTCACCAGCAAGGTCAAGTCCCTGGATTCATTTGTAAAATGCAGGTTGTTTGCTGCAGTCTTCAATATATACATATATGTATATAATCATTCCACACTGTTGCAAAACACACAGAAGACAAGACAACAAACTGACCATTTAATGAACTAAGAAAGTCCATGAGGAGTTCACCTCTTCATAGTATTTTTTTTCCAGAAAAGATGTAAAATTTACTCCCCCACCCTGCAGCCTCTATGGGGGTTGGTGTATCCTGTAGGCACAATCACACCAGGTCCAAATCGACCTCCCTATGGCAACTCAGAGGTGGAAGTCAGCAGAAAGTCTAAGTTATGGTAGTTAAAGTAGTAGAGTGGTGTCTCCTCGCTGCAGAACAACATGATGCTCTGGCCCCAGAGAAGATGCAGCATTATCTGCTGGACAGGACTCTACTTCTCTTCACTATTGTAACAGACAGATTCCCTTAAGGCTGTATGTCAGTCCTAACTAGAGCATCAGAGAGGAGCTGGTCTCAGCACAGGCATGCCAACAGGATCATAATGACTTGAATTTCCTATTTTAGAAGTTGAAAACTCTGAACACCATTGTATTGGGCTCTCTAAAGGAACAGAAATGGTAGAATGGATGTGTATTATAAATGGATTTATTAGATTGGCTTACAGGATAGAGGCTGGGCAGATCAACAATGGCTATCTACAAGCTGGAGACTCTGAGAATCTGTATGTTAACTCAGTCCACAAGGCTGGATGCCACCACAGTCCCATTCGGACACAGGAGGCCTCAAGGGTTCCTGGAGAACCATTGCCATTCAGTCCATGTTGGAAGCCTGAAGAAGCTGGGTTCTGATGTTTGTGAAGGATGTGTTCACCAGCACGTAGCAAGGACAGCCAGACAAAAAAATGCACTGATTTTTCCTGGAAACCTCTTTACGTATAGGCTGCCACTGGAAGAGCTACCCACTCTTGGAGGAATTGATGATCTCCTGGACCAAAGCTATTCATTTATAAGGAAAACCATATTTCTGTCCTCTGATTCCCACATAGCACTGAATGAAAAGCACAGGCAAAAATCAGTAGGGAGGATACACTACCGACAGACATTAATGTGATAACACCAAAGTAAGTGTGAGAGGTTGTAGAGCTCTGATGGGATGAGTGGTAGCAGTTAGAAATAATAAAAAATCATCAGGCATGACAGCACAAGCCTGTAGTCCCAGCACGTACAAAGCAAGGGCAGGAGAATAAGGAGTTCAGAGTCATCTTTGCTGCGTAACAAGTTTGAGGCCAGCCTAGACTCTATGAGGCCCCGACTCAATAAACCATAGTAGTCATAATCATTATAGCAAATACAGTTGTGGGTGGTGAGAAGGGGCCATGGAAGAATGCAGAAGAAATTCTTTTCCTGTTGCTGAGAACCAGAAATGAGTCTAGAGATTGCTTCTGCTTTTCCTAGCCACAGCACCTCTTTTTTCTCACATAAGCAATAGACTAAGATAACTAAGGGGAAGGCCTGAGTTCTAGAAAGGGATCTGCTACCACACTGCTTAAAGTTATGCTAATTATATTAGGTGATAATGAAAACAAGCACCATGTATCAGTACACATTGTGTATGGGTTATTCTTCTCAATGCTTCATGTCTATTAATTTAGTTAATCATCACAGTGATGACAGATACTCTTCTTGTATTATTTTATACATGAGTTGGCAATTAAGTCATTTGCTTGGTGTTATACAGCTCAGAAGTGGAGGACCTCTCATTCAATCCCAGACAGCCAGCTTCAGAGTACGAGCTCTTAGCAACTGCATTCTCTTTTCTGTTTTCTCATCTTAAAAATGTAGCTCACAAACTTCATAGAATTATTGTGCTGGTTAAATGATATAATAAATATATAGTTAGAGGACCTTGAGTATGTGTAAGAAGCAAACAAAACTGTCAACTTCTTTTTTTTGCCTTTGTATTCCTTTCTTTTCAACCCAGAATCCAAGAGATGGACCCAACAGGGAAGATTGGAAGAATTCATGCCAACTTCTTCCCCCCACCACCTAAGAAATCTTGTGTCCATTTATAGTTGTGCTACATAACAAACACTTAAAATAATAATAATACTAATAGTGAAACCATTGAATGCCATGAATATGCATGCATTGTATAAAATCTACTGTCCCATAGAACCTGTGTTGCTCCTCAAGCCCACCTACTCTCTGCTAAGTGGTTTTCCAATCACCATCGATGTGCCCAGTGCAAACTCTGCAGTCAAGAGTTGGCTGCATTGTCTTTGCAAGAGAGAAGACTCCACTTTCAGCTGCAAGTGGGTTTGCATGACAGCATCTGTAACCTTTGGGGTGCTTTAGCCTTCATGCATCTGTTGTGTGACTTTCAAAACTCACTGTGTTGACTTGGTTGAAATTAGAGCCCAATTTACACCCTGTACTTTACTTTCTCAGCATCATGTAAGAACAGCATTTTTTTTTTAAGTTTCAGGCCTCTGCTCTAAACATTGATTTTCACAAACCATAATAGTGTCCTTGGCAGCCAATAACAGGGTTTCCAATTGTTCACCTTCATCAGACTCTCTTTCTTGTCAAAAAACCTGAGCCACCTCCTCTTCCATCCTGCAGGCTGAACCGACTCAGCAGAAAATGAGCTCCACGTTTAGAATGATGCAAAAGCAAGCTCAACCGTAGCTTAGTTACTTTTCTGATTGCTGTGATGAAATACTCGAGAAGCAACCTAGGGAAGAAAGGGTTTATTTTGGCTCATGATTTCGGGGTACAGTCCATTGTGGTGGCAGGAGGCTTGGTGGGGGCCTCAGTGGCAGCAGAAGCATACAACACCTTCTCGCTCACATCTCAGCAGACCCTGAAGCAGAGCCAGGGCAGGAACCAGCCTGGCTATAAACTTCAACTGCCCTCTCCCACCAGAGATCCACTTCCTCCACCTAAGCTCCAGCTCCCAAAGGTTACACCAGTGCCACCACTTAAGAAACCAGTGTTCAAACACATGAGACCATTCACATTCAAACCATCAGGACAGGTGAAAGAAAACTGGCGAGTCTGAAAGGTGGGAGGATGACTCCTCAAAGAGCCAACTCTGCTGTACAAGCTCTCATTTTCTCAGGAAGCCAGGAGGTTAAAATAAATGGTTATACTCCAGAGCACTGAGTGATTTTCCTGAGGCCACCTTGTCATATGACTGAAGACAAGCCTGTTTGCTTCTCTGGGACTCAGTTGCCCCATCTGCAGAATAATTTTTTCTGACATCTCTGCCACAGAGTTTATTTAAAGCATTTCACCATGTGTTCCCTCTTTACTCTGTAAGAGTTGGACATAGACACTGTGCTCTAGGACCTCAGAGGAAACGAGCAACACAGGGATTTTTGTGACATTTACACAGTTGCAATGTAACTAGAGTAGAATGCATATTGTTTACCTTAAGGCCAAGTGCTATTGCTTTCCAGAAAGGTCTTAGTCAATGATGGAAAACTTAACATAGAAACAAAACTTGTTTCTTACAAATCACTTGACCTAGGCATTTAAATGAACTTAGGGGATTTGAAAACCCAATGTAATAGAAAACATTCATACTCAGCTAGGAAAAACACTGATCCAACTGAGTTTTACATTATATAAATACTCTATACTTGTGGCCTACCACCTTGGAACAATAATTACTTCAATGCTCATATTTACCTTGTGAAATACATTATTAGTCATTATTAGTTCCATTTACAGCTGGAGGAGCCAAGGAAGAGAGTTCAAATGACTTTTCTCAGGTCTCAGAGGAAGCCAGTACCACACAAGAGAAACCCTTGGACTTAAGCTCTCTCTTCCTCACAGAAATAGAGAAAGCAGGTTCTTCTGGCAGAATTCTCCTAGCTGAAATAATCCTGCAGCCAGAAGCATGTTCACATGATGTTAGCTTTGGAGTGTGAACACAGCTCTAGCCATTCTAAAAATTTTAAAGTACGAAGTCAGATATATATTGGAGAAAACACTCCTGAAGTTGTGTTTCCCAAATTGTAGTCATTGGGTTGTCAGAAAATGGGGAGGACTCTAAATCATTCACAGTGGACATTTGTTCTCCTATTGGTGAATTAACTGTAGATCAATGACCTTCAGTTAAAAGCTAATGTCTTGCCATGATAATTCTGGCTAAAAAACAGTGCCAACTCCCAGTTGATTCTCAAGATTTGGAGTGTTTGCTTATGGTATGGGGTGGTGAAGTGTGGTTGTGTGTGTGTGTGTATACATGCACATGTATGTGAGTTCAATTAGACACTTACTATTAACTGCACATGAAGCACTGTGATAACATGTTGAAAAGTGTAAAAAATTTTCCTTCTCCCTTAAGGAATATGTACACACACACACACACACACACACACACACACACACACAAGTTCTAGTAAAACCTAGAGTTTCAATAGATGGTTTTAAATTTTTTCTTAAGCACATATTTCTTTAGATTTTAAATACCAGTTTTTTAGAACTTTCCAATGCCACTGTTATATGTTCTTCCCCTTGAAAATTAGTTGTTTTTCATCTTGGTCCATATTCAGGTTTAGAATCTTTCAACTACACTTAAGTTTTTATCAAACAATTGCATTCAGCAAAATGCAAATTAAGACCAGTTGATTTTCACTTATAGTACATTATTTTATGCTTAATTTTGGCATCCTATCTGTGAAGTTTTATACTATGTGCTGAGCACATAAAAGGAATGAAATGCAAGCCCTGCCTGACCCTCTAGTAGAAAAGAGATGTGAAACCAAGGCTTACAATACAGGGAGGTAGATGTGGGTTGACAAATCTATAATATATGACCTTCCCTAGAGACAGCCACATGGGGTATATGGGGGTGTGCCTCGTGAAGGAAAGCTTTATGGAGGAAGTGAGGTTTGAGAGCTTCTGAGAAAACAGAAGGTCCCCAAGGTGACAGGAGGATGAGGACTTTTCCAGGCAAACGAATAAGCATGTGCAAAGGCAGGAGGACATGATTTGGAGGTCTCTTGGGAGTCTACCCATCAAGAGAAAACCTCCCGAGAAGGTTGAAAAGTGAAGCAGCATCTATATGAGGGTTCGCCCAGCAAGCTGAATCAGACAGCAGACTGCCTCAGCTGATGTGATGCGCTCCAGTGCCTCCTCCCTTGACCTGCAGTCAGTGAGATTCCTCTTACTTTTCCCTGTCTAACACCATCCTCCATCACTAGGTGGGAGTGTCTACTCGAACTTCTCAAATGCATACAAAAAAGACCTTGTGCCCCATCAGTGAGTCACATCAGACAAATAGCAATGCTTCATCAGTGGTGGACAATAGATTAGTCAAAATTTCAGGAAGTAGCCATGCCTCTGAAGCCTTGTCTGTAACCATCAGACTGTCTGCTCATGTTAGTGTTTACGTACACAACTGATTGTGCTAGTTCACTCTTTCAGCTACTGTTGCTTTGTGTAGTGATTAAAACTTACATGAGAAGGTTGGAATAACTCATGAACTTTCTTTTTACCATTTTAAACATGATTTTACAGAAAGTGGAGGATTTATCACATAGAAAATTAATGTTAATGTCAAAAATATTCTTTTATAATATTTTTTGATGAAAAACATTTTTAACAAGTTCCCACAATTGCTCAGAGGCCACTTTCCTGCTGAATTTCTTGATTTGTAAGTCATGCTATCTTGATGTTATTTGCAAGGAGTAATGTTGTATGAAGATAACCATATTATGGCTAAGAATCTGTTCCAGGCTAAAGTCCTTGAACAAAGTAATATTCTATGTCTTTATTTGAAGTTCTTATATGAAAAACATAACACTGGGGATTTACGTAGTTAAGCCTTGATTGATAATTGCACCATGAAAATATTTTCAAAAGTTTGAGCATGTTAGATAACGCAAAGTGCATTTTCATTTTTTCTTTTAAAATTATTTTATTTTATTTTATTTATTAGAGGAAAAGAATGGGCACACTAGGGTCTCTAGCCACTGCAAATGAACTCTAGACACTTGTGCCACCATGGGTATCTGGCTTATATGTGTTCTGGGGAATCGAACCTGGGTCCTTAGTCTTCACAGGTAAGCTCCTTAACCACTAAGTCATCTTTTACAAAGTACATTTTCAAAAAATCTATATCAATGAAAAGAATGTGTATTCACTCAGCAAATTTTTATTGAGTTGCTTTTTCTGCACACATACTGTCAGATAAAAATACATAAATGATTCTTTCTTATTGACAATTTTCATACATACCGATAATGTAGTTTGATCATAATCTCCTCACATTATCTTCTTTTGAACCTTCTCCCCAGTCCTTCTACCAGTGAACCCCTTCTTTCCAACTAGTCCCTGTTCTACTTTGCTATATTTTTGTACCTCTTCTATCACCTATGCCGGAATGTTGACGGGCCCGGTATTGTGCTGGCCTTGAACAAGCACATGCTCTGTGAGCCCATGACTGCAATGGTTACTTCACATCCAGAAGACAGTATTCCGAACCAAACCTCCCCATCTTTTGGTTCTTACATTCTTCCCACCCTTTCTTCTTCAACGTTTCCTGAACACTGAATGGTATAGAGATGTCTCATTTAGCACTGCGCATTCAACCACTTCTCCTCAGCGCTTTGATGAGTATTGTCTCTCTTCATTAGTTACCAGAAACTGCAAAAAGAAACTTTTCTGACCAAAGGTGAGAGCAGCACTAATCTATGGGCATAAACATAAATGTTAAGCAGGTAATTTGATGTGCCTAACATATCCATTTAGCCACACAGTAGCACCTCCCCTCCTAGGGCCTGTGATCTTCCAACCCATAAGCTTTTGACTGGATTTTCAGCACTGGGCATGAATTCCCTCCATTGAAGTGTGCCTCCAATCCAATAAGGGATCAACTGGTTACCCCTGTAACAGTTATGCATCTATTGCACTGGAGGGCACATCTAGCTGGCTGGTTATGTAGTTCACAGTGCGCATTGCTAGCTAAGATTTGATGCTTCTCCCCTAGCAGCCTACATAGCACTTTACTGCATTATGACCACTAGCCAGCAGGGAGGAGACTTTCAGCTCAGTTTCAGATGAAGCCTAGAAGTCAGGTTTTCTGACTCCAAACCTTTTGTTATTATCACTCCACTTCGTATTCCAAGGAGATAGGTAGGTACTAGAAAAAGGTACTAGAAGGATTAGTACGTAAACACAGGCACAGACTCCCCAAAGAAACGTGACTATGAATGTATTTTTGTGTCAATAAAACAGTAACTCAAAGCCAGGTGTGGTGGCTCATGCCAATAATCCCAGCACTTGGGAAGAAGAGGTAGGAGGATCACCTTGAGTTTGAGACCACCCTAAAACTACATAGTGAATTCCAGATTAACCTGGGCTTGAGTGAAACCCTACTCTGGAAAAAAAAAAAAAAAAAAACAGAACTCAAGTTAAAACACAATAATTTTAACTTTTTAAATAAAATACAGTAATCAAAACTATTAGCAAGCTTAACCATAAGGGTAAAAAGAATCCTGTCATTTGTGAATTTTTGTGAAATGTTATGTTCTATTGAATTATACAGTATATTTTGTCTTAGCTTGTCTAATTAATAGCTTTTCAAAAACTGTAAAGATTTTAGAATTATAATAATTCTCAATCTTTTTTATTGTGGGGGAAAATGGGACTCACTCGTCTCTTCATGTTAACCTGAGAAGGGAGGCTTCTCTGAAATGAATTGTTGGTGGCCGCTGTAAGAAAAGAATGAACCAAGGGGAGACATTTGAGTCTTGTTAATTTGTGAGGCTGAAATTTTGAAATATAAAGTAAGCTGGAAAGAGTGAAAAATCTGTCCCTTTGAAGGATGTTTGAAGGATAATGTCATTCAAGAAGTTGAGGCCAACAATTGACACAATGCATGAACAGTAAAAAAATTCCTTTTCTGTGGCTTTCAACTGAAGAAGCAAAAAAAAAAAAAAAATCAAAAGGCAAAATACCCAAGGTTCAAATGGATCCCTTAACCTTAGAGCCCAGTTCAAGTTTATCTGTGCGGTTTCATTGCTGAGTTCACATACACACATTTGCCCTGGAGATTCTAAAAGAGTATTTTTTAAAATCTTTTACATATAAAGTTGATGAATAAAAATGTTTTTCCAAATCTATGATTATTTTGTTCCTCACAAGTTCAAGGTATGTGAAAAGAGAGAATAGTTTCGTCAAGAGAACTCCTGCCACATTTTTAAATGTTGCTTTATTGTCAGCAAAAGCAAAAGCAAAAAAAAAAAAAAAAAAAAAAAAAAAAGCTGAATGTGATCTTTCAAATTAGTCAACAGGGAACTTGGTGTCAAATTATGTATATAATCAAAATACCATGCCATTGCTTTTTATACCTGTTTTTTTATAGGGAAAAATAATATAATAATTTACATTTAAACTTTACTACAATAAAGTCCAGTTTGGGGAAAAAAATCTTTCTTGGCATTCCCTCAGGAATAACGTTTTATAGTTATAGCCAGATAAAATACGGTTTTCCTGCTAGGTAAAAGCTACTACTATGGCCTACCATCTGCATTATATATTACTGTGAAATTATATTGAAGTTATATTAAGTATTAGAATAAGAGCAAATGTCTAACCAAAGAAAACATCCACAAATCTAATAGTTTAAGAAAGGATATGAGAAATATAAGGTATAAAATATGCTTTGCTAAAGTCATATAACAGAATGTAAATTGACTCAGAAAGTCCAAGAGTTCATGGTCATGTGTTAAACTCCAAATTGGGTAAGATTTCCTCAGTGTCCTGGCATATCTACATGAGCCACTTGTAAATGCATCCTGTAAATGACATTTGAGCTTTATCTAATATCTTCCAATGTTTCGGAGGCCACTGGCAGTCAAACTGGTTTTTAAGAATACATTGGTTCTTTTTTTTTCTACTTACATAAACGTAAAACGTTTGTCACTTGCACTTGGTAGCATGCACAGTATAGAACAAGCTTGTGACAGCAAACATCCTAGAATCCTTGTGTTTGCTTCTCACAGTGGACACCAGCTCCCAAGTCTGTTTTTGTTCATTTGCTCAAATCCAATCAGTGGGTTCCAGCATCTTTCTATATTTTTTAGGTGAATTTTTTTCTTCCTAATTTAATATTATCAAAAAAATTGCATTATATGGGCTGGAAAGATGGCTTACCGGTTAAGCGCTTGCCTGTGAAGCCTAAGGACCCTGGTTCGAGGCTCAATTCCCCAGGACCCATGTAGGCCAGATGAACAAGGTGGCGCACGCATCTGGAGTTCGTTTGCAGTGGCTGGAAGCCCTGGCGCGCCCATTCCCTCTCTATCTATCTCCCTCTTTGTCTGTCTGTTGCTCTCAAATAAATAAATTAATTAAATAAACCAAAAAATCACATTATATGTAAGGATTTGAATGGTATCACCTATATTAGCCTGTACTACTTACAGCCCTCCAAAATTCACCATCCCATTTATTATTTCAAAATATAAACAACAAGATGTCCCAACTTATCCCTTTTCATATTTTGAATGAATTTAATTTTTAGGTGACTAAAAAGCCAAACCAGCCTTGGCTCAACCTCCAAAACTAGCTACTCTAGGCAGATGTAATGAAGCTGAGGTATTGGGTACAACATCTGGCTAGTACTTGTGAATTACAATTTTCTTTTACAACTGAAAACCATATCCTGCTCAGGTCTCAGTGGGGTTTTATGCTGTCAGAACGCACAGGGTTTGTTTTGATCTGTTGTGGAGTAACACACATAGCTTCCGGTTCACACTAATAACATCCCCGTGTCTGGTATACACCAATCCAGAGGCTACTCATTAAAGGGTGGAATTAACCAAACACAGTTTCACTACAAAACATGTGAAACTTATTAAAACTTAAAAGTAACTGCTGATTCTCAATACAGGCAAGACTGAAGAATGTAGGAGTCTTATGAGGTTACTTAAGCAAAAAAAAAAAAAAAAAAAAAAAATTTAGAGCACATTCAAGATGCTCCATGTCTGCCTAGTACACAATGTGTTAACATAATAGAAAAATGTGCTAAATTTTTTAAGAGGACCAAAACCAGGAGATGAAAAGGATTTAACAGGGAAATAGCCCATTTCCCCCAGCAGGATTAACTTCCACTCTGAGTCTTTGGTCTGACCAATACTTGCATATGTACTTCTTAGAACAATTACCTGGCCATTTTTTCTCACCAGAAAATCATGTTGGTTAGGAAATGAAGAGGAGAGCTGAGACCAGTGGAAGGCAGCAATGAGGTGAGTTTTGGTTGCACAATTCAATCCAAGACTGCAGTTTTCATTTTATTTTTATTTTTAATCTACATATAGCATATAGTACAGAATACATATTTCGTGAGTATATAGCTTATTCCTGTAACCAGCATCTAGACCAAGAACCAACACATTATCAGCTCTCATTATGTGTGTGTGTGTATATACACACATATCATATGTGTATATATATATATGCATGTCATATATACATATATATATATATACATATGATATGTGTGTACATGTAATATAGTATGATATGAGAGAAGAGTCTATGCCTGGAACACAATAGGGAATGACAGCAGCCAGTGTTCTCTCTTCTTGTGGCTTGGACTACTGAGTGTCAGCATGGCATATATGATAACAACTGTTCAAGCTAGATCCAAGAAAGGCAGCACTGATCAAAGCTCTTCCTCTAGGAAGTGTACTCAAAGTGGTGGTTTAGAAAAGTTGTGAAGGCACTGAGCTTGAAAACTAAGATCCCAAATTCCAAAATCACAGAGACATTATATATATATATATATATATATATATATATATATATATATATATCCACAACCTAATAGAAAAGGGACCCAGTCCAATCCCATTAATCCCTCTGAGCTTGAACAGGCCCATCATCAAAGATGCCTCAGTCTCACCAGTCATGGAGATCACATGAGATCCCCTACAGTGGAAACTGCTGAACACAAAGTAGTCATCCACAAGTGTTGTTTATCATCATTATCACAGTAGCCAAAAAGATGACTCATTCACTGGAGAAATCCTGGTCTACTCCTCAGATGCATATCAGTTTACCTTCCTCTTGTGGACTTTTGTTATCAGTAAGTTTAACAGACCAAAATTCTAGACCAGAGGGTGAGTGACCCCTACTGGTAGAAGTCACGTACTTCCTCCCTCCTCACTTGAGTTTTATTATCTGAGAACTTTAAAATACATCCTAAGGGTTTTTTTTTTTTTTTCTGCACTGTGTTTTCAAATATTGGTATATATAAGTGTCATCTGGATTTCTTGTGTCCCGTACCTGAGTATTCTCTTTTTAGTAGATCTGGAGTAGGGCCCGGGAATCTGCAGGGTTTCTTGCATGTAATCAGCAACCAGGTCTTGCCAGAGGCCGTCCCCAGGCCTTTCTTTCCAAAACACAGACGTTTTGAGACTCAGGACCTAAGAGATTATAAAGAGTATCTGAAATCAGGGCGTGGTAGTGCACCTCTTTAATCCCAGCGCTCAGGAGGCAAAGGTAGGAGGATCTCCATGAGTTCTGAGGCCAGCCTGGGACTACGGAGTGAATGCCAGGTCAGTCTAGGCTACAGTGAAACTCTACCTCAAAAAACAATAGCAACAACAACAAAAAAATATCTGTTGAAGCAAAGAAATATTTAGATTCCATTTTTTATACAAAATGGATAGTATTCCCAGCTGACACTTTCCAAACACTAGAAGAATTTTCCAAGGAATAAAAAAAGTCTCAAAACATGTGGGTTGCTGGCCTTCATTTTATATAGATCATTAGCATATCATTAAAAGTCCTAAGCATAAATGAGATGCTAATGAAGTTGGCTGATTCAAATCAATGCAACATTAAAATTCATGAAGTAAAAGAAATGACCTGCTAATGTATAAAATTAACATTTTTCTCATTATGTATTTTTTATTTCTTGAGCCTATTTCTTAGCATCTGACATTCCCTTTTGCATATTTTTACTTCTCTATAAAAATTAACTCATCAGCACTGACTATTGCAAAAATATTTTTATAAAAAAAAATTCAGCTGGGCGTGTATTGCACACCTTTAATTGCAGCACTCAGGAAGCAGAGGTAGGAGGATTACTATCAGTTCAAGGTCATCCTGAGACTACGTAATGAATTCCAGATCAACCTGGACTAGAGTGAGATCCTATCTTGAAAAGCCCCCTCAAATTTTTTTTCATTTGCTCACATATGTCCATATACAGGTAGTAACATGTGTATATGTATGGCTATATATTCACTGAGACAGGCATAATGTTTTGCTGAATAATCCTTCACATTTCCCCTTTCCCATTGTCATCATCTCATTAAGTCCATACTTAATCATCCCCATATTTGCCTAAAAGATATATTAACTAAGTTCAATTATCTTTCATGATACAATTTGATATTCTTGGATAAGTTTGCTATTATAAATTTATGGCTTTTGTTTGTTTGCTGGGGCATGGTGGAATATATCTGTGTTCCTAGCATTCAAGGAGGTAGGACAGAAGGTTTGATAGTTCTAGGATAATCCGAACTGTGTAATAAGACTAAGGCCAACATAGGCTTCATAGAAAGGCTCAAAAAAAAAAAAAGTTGAGCGCAGTAATTATGTATATAAGACCTACCGTGTACCTGATTCTATCAGACTGAGTTGATTGTTTTCATAATTGATAAAGGAACTTAAACTACATTGTGATGAAGGCCAAGCTGCTATGAGGACATGCTGACACTTCTTTTTACCAAGATAGCATGCATAGCAGACCTGAGATGTGGAGAGAGAGACCCTTGGCCGGTGACCTGCTGAGCCTGCTTATGGAACAGATTCTTCTGAGTTCCTTTCTTAGAAGGTCATCCCACAAATTCCTGACCAGAGAGCACTGCTGTAGGAAATGTCTCAGTTCTAGTTTGCCAAAGCCTGGCCTATCACATTGGGCAAGTTTGACAGCTTTTGAAGATGACCTGATTCCACCCATTTCTAGGAAAGCACCTGCTGGGGCTGGATAAGAATAGACCAACATCACAGTTTACTTGAAAAGCATGATGATAAAGTACGTTTTTAAAAAAAAAAAATTCTCCAAATGTGCAATAATTTAAATATGTGGGCTGAAGAGATGGCTTAGTAATTAAGATGCTTTCCTACAAAGCCAAAGGACCCAGGTTAGAGTTCCCAGGACCCACATAAGCCAGATGCACAAAGTGGCTCATGCATCTGGAGTTCACTTGTGTGCACCCATTCTCTCTTTCTCTATCTGCCTCTTTCCCTCTATGTCTCTCAAATAAATAAATAAATAAATAATAAAAATAAAGTAATGTAGTTTGCATACTTTAAAAATGAAGAACAATATACCTCAAATCAAGTTACCTTACTATTAGAAAATATGTCATTATGATTTCTTCCATTAGGAGCTATTCTTGTTTATATTTTAAATTCAAATGCATATCAATTTCAATTATATAGACACTTTGAAAAAGAGCCCTCAACAGAGGGTCTACATTTGTTTTTCCTTAGATGTCAAATTTTCAGGCACAAGTCAAATTGAAGATGGTTTTATTTTCTCTGTACTCGTCCCCCAGTTTTCTAAAATAATCATGAATAATGTTTATAATTAGAAACATACTAATAAATGCTATTACTTGGAAGGAAGATTCTTAAACTCACTGAAACTCACAGATATTTTACCCTAACATTTCTAGACTATGGGAATGTGTGTAACTGTTTCATTGTGGTGGGCAATTTCTTTAAAAAAAAAAAAAAAAGAGAGAGAGAACCGGGCATGGTGGCGCACGCCTTTAATCCCAGCACTCGGGAGGCAGAGGTAGGAGGATCGCTGTGAGTTCGAGGCCACCCTGAGACTACATAGTGAGTTCCAGGTCAGCCTGGGCCAGAGTGAGAACCTACCTCAAAAAAAAAAAAAAAAAAGAGAGAGAGAGAGAAAGAAAGAAAGAAAGGAAGGAAGGAAGAAAGAAAGAAAGAAGAAATAACACTCATTCAATTCATTAGCTTTCATGAGTTTATAATTAGGTAAATTGTAAATACTGTTGATTGCAAAGTCAATTTTGGGTTGAAATAAACTGATTCCAAGAAGCTATACAATTAGCAAAATTCAATCTCATCTGGCCATGGTCTTTTAAATAAGCAAGCATCAGATTTACAATGTGGGACTAGTGAAACGTCTCATTACCTAAGATTATCATAATCCTGGAAATGACAAATTTTAAAATTTCTAGATTCATTTTAAGACCACAGAGAAGGCTAAAAGAAGGAACCTATATTTATTGTGACCAGGTGTTCCTGCCCCTCCCCTCCACCATCTTTAATAGCTGAGACCACATTGCTCTGTCCCCAGAGCTCTGTTCAGGAAAGCATAAAAGGTATGAATGTTTAAGAGGGCCTGGTAAAAGCTTCACCTTTACTGCTCAAAGTGGACCTCATTCTAGGGGTAGAACTTAGCAGCTTCCAACTAAAGGTGAGAAGTGCTGAGATTTCTAAAAACAGATGTTGAAGTCAGTAAACTCAGTCTGTGTTCAGCACATCATGCTTTTGAGCCAAACAGGAGTTTAAGAAATTGAACTCATTAAAACAACAAACACGAAGAGGCAAAAACACAAGCAAAGACAAATGACAGAACTGACTCATTCAAAGCCCAGCTTGGGAGGACTCATTGGAGAAGTCTTGATTCTGCAGAGAGACAATCTCTAACAGAGAAAGCACAATTTAAGATATAGAATACTTTAATTTCAATCAAAAAGAGCTGCATGCATCAGTCTGTTTTATTTTCTAGGACCCACATTTGTAAGGCTAAAAGATTTGATGTTTATGGGTAATAAAGAAGTGTCTTCTTGAACAAGAAAGCTTTGTTAATACTTTACTCTATCTACAGTTTTATTTATTTATTTGAGAGAGAGAGAAAAAGGCAGAGAGAGAGAGAAAATGGGCGTGTCAGGGCCTTCAGCCACTGCAAGTGAACACCAGATACATGTGTCCTATTGTGTGCGTGTACGACATTGCATGCTTGTGTCACTGTGCATCTGGCTTATGTGGGACCTGGAGATTCAGACATGAGTTCTTAGGCTTTGCAGGCAAGCATCTTAACCACTAAGCCATCTCTCCAGCCTCATTTACAGTTTTTTTTAATATTTAAAGAGCTATGACTTTAATATCAGGTGCCATCCCAGTACTTAAGAGGATGAGGCAGGAGGATTGTCACATGTACAAGGTCAATCTGGACTACACAAAGTTCCAGGCCATCCTGGGCTACAGAGAGAGACCCTGACCAAAGCTAATAATTACAATTAAGCAAGTGCATTTTCCAACACAGAGACCCACAACCATGTCAGGTTCTTGAGTAATTGGCACTGTCCTTGTGTGTCAGCTCCACCTTCCCTGGGGTCTGTTTTGTGTGAACTGAGATGGGAGTTTAAGTAAAGCCTTATGGCCAAAGGCTGACACTATTCTCGAACCATCTCCTTCTTACCAGCTTATGACCTTGGGTGGCTTATTTTGGTTCTTTATGCCCATAAATAAGCAATAATAATAATAATACTGTAAAAACATCAATGACAGAAAAAAAAACAAGACAGAAGAAAGAACAGCTACCAAGCAGTTGAGAAAAAAAAAATTTGCTTTAGAAAAAAGTTATAAATAATTGACATGGTTCTAAGTAATATGATTTGGAAATTCTTTTTTCTCCTCCATATGAATAAACATCTCAAGACAACCTAAGTGGACATATCTATATTATTTTCCAAATTTTCCATAAACAAATTAAAAAAATAAGTCTCCCACAAGGCTGAGATAGCTATTTGAAAGAAATTGCAGACACTTGTGAAACATTTTCACCTATAAAAGTAATAGCCAAGACTTGTTCTCAATTTCACGTACAGTCCACTGTGTTAAGAAGTGAACTGCTTGGGGATTGAACTTCAGTTGATGGCTGTGTCCGAGATATATTTTGAATCACAGACCGCTAGCAGGCAATGGCAAGGAAGAGTAAAGAGGCTATCTAATGAATGGGAATGGAAGTGACAAGAGTCTAATTCCATAGATTTCTCAGAGGCCTTTCCAACAGTCAGCAGTCAAAAGAAGGGGAAGGTAACAGTGGATTATTGCCTTTCACTCAACACTTCTCCCCCTGCCAAGAATTTCTTAAATGTCACAGGAATATAATTCACATGCTTCACAGATTGTGAACAATTTTTCTATAAACCTTCAACCATGTATCCAGCAGCACCCAAGCTCAATATAATCTGAGCACGACAGCAAATGGCCTGTAGACCATCTGCCCTGACACTCCAGTGCTCCAGGGTGTGGTACTTGCTTGTAGAGGCAGAGAAACAAATGCTCCTGAGAATGAGACCCTGCAAACACAACACAGCTCTGCCAAGACGTCTGAGAAGCTGGGAGCCATCACCCAAGGAGTGCTGTAAGAAACTCCTGCTGATGGTCGCTTTACCAACTTGGCAGATTGTAGAAAGGGAAATGTAATCTGAGGCACTGCAGGGCCAATCATTCACAAGCCCTGACCTCACATGGAGCCAGGATCACTTCTTGTTCATCTTTGCATGAAAGCTCACTGTGTGTTGTATGCTTAATGTTTTACTAGAGGCATTAGTTCATTTAATCCCAAGAAGCCTATGATATATTTAAAGAAACCAAGGCATATGGAGTTTAAGTGTTTTTCCCAGTGTTACTCATTGGCTACTGTGACATATTCAATATGTGTTTGAATAAGTGATTATATTTCAAGTCCATTGCCTTAGCCACTCAGTGGCCACAACTACCCTGTGATTACATTTCAAATTAGGAGTTTAGTTCTCCAACACACAAATTCAATAGGTATCCGTGTCTTTAGAGGATATCACAAATAGGATGTTGGGGCTGGGGAGATGGCTGAGTAGAGAAAGTGCCTGTCCTATAAGTATGAGGACCTGAATTTGGATCTCCAGAACCCACATAAAGTGACAGGCATGTCACACACTCATAGTCCCAGAATGGAGTTAGTGGAGAGAGAAGGATCCCTAGGGCTTGCTGTTTAGCTATTCTATCCAAATCAGTGAGCTGTAGGTACAAGAGACCCTCTTTAAAGAATAAGGTGAGTCTTTAATCCCAGCCCTCGGGAGGCAGAGGTAGGACGATCGCTGTGAGTTCAAGGCCACCCTGAGACTACATAGTGAATTCCAGGTCAGCCTGGGCTTGAGAGAGTCCCTACCTCGATAAACCAAACAAACAAACAACAAAAAAAAAAATGGATTGAAGAGTGAGGACAACTCTCGATGTTCACCTTTGGACTCCATGCTCATACACATACACACACACACACACACACACACACACACACACACAAACAAGCATGCACACATGTACACATGCACGCCCCCCACATACATGTACCCACGTGCATACCCACACACCACATATGCGCATTCAAAAACTGAAGGATGAAGTTTTGAAAATCACTACAATAGCTTAACATATAGAGAATAGCTAATTGCATAGGGCAATTTGAAATAGTGATCACCACACACTTTCCTCTTCCTGAAGCAAGATATAAAGACAGAAAAACAATTATGGAGACATGAGAAGGGAAAGGAGTCCTTCACTACAAACTGGGTTTGAAACTTTTCAAATAGCTGAGAATCAAGAATTAATTTTAGCACAATTAACATTTACACAAGGCCCCTTTTCCTTCCCAGCTATAAAACTGCAATTTTTTAGGAATCATCATGTTCAACCCATCCCCATATTACAGTAAAAGAAAATGGTGTAATCCTTTGTACAACCTTAGTGGCTCCTGGTTTTCCTTTATCAGACCATAACTCCATCTAAGATACCTCTGGAGCCATCCTATAATCTCACATATCAAAAAAGAGAGAAAGAGGGTGATAGAAAGTTTCTTAGCAATCTTTTGAGATGTATCTTGAGAGTCATCAAAATGATATACAAGGCTATTGCTAAATCAGTAAGTTACGACTCTCTTGAGAAACCCACACCCATATTTGTGTATGACTTGTCTTTCTTGAAGTCTCTTTCCCTTAACCCCACACTTAAAAATCTAAATTAAAACTGTCTTTTACGGGACCTGGTGGAGGACGCCTTTAATCCCAGCACTCAGGACGCCAAGGTAGAAGGATCACTGTGAGTTCGAGGCTAGCCTGGGAGTACAGAGTGAGTTCCAGGTAAACCTGGGCTAGAGTGAGACTCTACCTCAAAAAAAAAAAAATTCTTAATAAACTATGGCTCTCTTTTAGAGAAGCCCACACCTATGTTCTAATGGTTGTCTTACTTTCCTTCTGATAGCCTCTCTTTCTATTAACTCTGGTGCTTAAAACCTATATCAATTGTTTTTAATAAACTCACTTTCTACTTCATTCTGACCAGTGCTGACATTCTTTTTCACATCAAAGCCACAAATCTTGGGTTTGCCTGAGCCAAGTTCTCTCCTCAAGCTGCTGGGTGACGGTGTGAAGCTATGTCTGTCTCGTTGCCACTGAAACTCCCATGGTGAATTTTGTTTTAAGGAAGGATATACTTTTTATTTTGGATTTTTGTTGTTCATTTATTTATTTATTTATTTATTTTGTGAGCACAGAAAGAGAGACTATGGGCATGCCAGGACCTCTTGCATACTCCACTTTGTGTATCTGGCCTTACATGAGTACTGGGGAATTGAACCAGGGTCCGCAGACTTTGCAAGCAAGCACTTTTAACAGCTAAGCCACCTCTCCAGTTTCCCCCTGCATGTTTTCCTGTTTTCAATTTCTCATAGTTATATTTAAACTGGTTTATTTTATTTTTATTATTTGAGAGAGAGATAGAGGCAGGGAGAGAGAATGGGTACGCCAGGTCCTTCAACCACTGTAAATGAACTCCAGACTCATGCCCCAGCTTGTGCATCTGCCTTGTATGGGTCTTGAGGAATCACACCTGGGTCCTTTGGTGTCACAGGCAAACACCTTAACTACTAAGCCATCTCTCCAACCCTAAAGTGGCTTTTTAACAGTCTGAATAAAAGGTCAGTCTTCTGGCAGCTTCTTGTGTCTCTATCCAAAGAATGGAATGGGAAGGTGGTGGAGAGTGAACAAACCATTTGTTTACATAGGAGTAAACAACTTGAATGAAACTGGTCTCTTGGTGGTGGGGCTGTGGCCAGACAAGGGCAAAGATGATAGCTCTGACTCTTGGTGGCAATGTGTTGCCAACCAAAAGGGCAGCAAGGCAATGCAGGTTTGAATGCTTGACAAGTTTCTAGATGCTGGTCAAAAGAGGTTATCATCCAGTGTTACAGCTCTGAGCTTTCAGCAGGCCTCAAGATTCCAGCCAAGAAGAGTGAGGGCCACCAGAGCTTGTAAATGCCTGTTTCCACAGTGGCAGCCACCTAGCAGGAATACAAATACTCATCTGTTCATTCATTCATTCATGCATGCATGCATTCAATAAACCTTTTTGTAAATTTCTTTTTTGTTTATTTTTATTTATTTGAGTATGACAGACAGAAAAGGAGGCAGATAGATAGAGAATGGGCACGCCAGGGCCTTCAGCCACTGCAAACGAACTCCAGGTGCATGAGCCCCCTTGTGTATCTGACTTTCATGGGACCTGGGGAATCATGCCTCGAACCGGGGTCTTTAGGCTTCACAGGCAAGCACTTAACCACTAAGCCATCTCTCCAGCCCTTTATTTCTTTTTTTAAGGAGAGAAAGAGTGCATGTGCATTAGAGACAGATAATTGGTGCACCAGGGCCTCCAGCCACTGCAATGGAACTCCAGACACGTGCATCACCTTGTGTGCATGTGCGACCTTGTGTGCATGCATCACATTGTGCATCTGGCTTATGCGGGTTCTGGGGAGCCAAACCTGGGCCCTTGGGCTTCACAGGAAAGCGCCTTAACTGCTAAGCAATATCTCCAGCCCAACAAAACTTTTTGAAATGTCCATGAAACATCAGGACCTGAGGAGATGGTACAAGACCCATTTCAGAGGCTTACAGTCTAGCAAAGAAACCTCTTGGTGAACTAGCAATGGTTCACAAGTTAATAAATTATCATTGAGATACAAGCTATCACACATGAGAAATGTGACAGTGATACCAGCCCACCGTGGGTTTTCCTGGACATGATGGTTAAGGTGATGGAAAAATGAATGGATGTGTGCTGAATGAAATAAGTAAAATGTTCCAAGGAGACAGAATAGCATGTGCAAATACCCTAAGGCAAGATGCCAGATATCAGTGTTAGCTTCAATTATTAAACAATCATTTCTTCATTGGTTGACTGGAAAGTAGTGTCCTCTAGAAACTGACATGTAAGCTGAACACTGGAAAATAAGATACTACAAGACAGATCAAAAAAGATATTCAGGGGACTGGGGAAATGGCTTAGCGGTTATGGCATTGGCCTGCAAAGCCTAAGGACCAGGGTTCTATTCCCCAGGACCCAAGTAAGCCAGATGCACAATGGGGCACATGTGTCTGGAGTTCATATGTAGTGGCTAGAGACCCTGGCATGCCCATTCTCTCTTTCTCTCTACCTGTCTCTTCCCCTCTCATAAATAAAATATTTAAAAAATAAGATATTCAGATCAAGCAATCACACTGTTAGCTGTGCTCTAGGAAGGTGGGAATTATTTGCTTTAGGAGGAACCTCTGAAATGTTCGTGAGTCCGCCATGAAGATTCTGTTTCCTCTCTCAGGCCCTACCTGCCCCATCTCCTACCACACAGAAGCTAGCAGGAGATGGCAGAGGCCCAGGGGGTGGAAAAGTAAGAATCCCATAGTCTGCCATTAAAGCAAATCTCCTGCAAAATGCTTCTGTGATAATTATTCAGGTCTAGCAGTGGTGAAGCAGGATAGTAGCGCCTTTGGCCTCACTGCATTCCCCATCCCTCCAAACACACACACACACACACACACACACACACACACACACACTTCCTTCCCTCAATGCCTCCACCCACCTTTAACTTAGATCTCTGCATCTGCCAAAGTAAACAGAGTTGCCTTGAAAAGAAAAAAGGAAAGGAAGGTGAAAGCAGAAAATAAATCCCTCCAGGACTTCTTACACTTTGGGATTCACACAGCAAAATTATCTGAATGCCAACTTGACTCCTGTAGGTAGCTTTTCACGGCTCCCGGCAACCTCAGCACCCAGCTTAAGTAGCATAAAAAGCAGTCCCCATTACTGATTGCATTCAAGGCGTGTGGTCCAGAAAATCAATCCATTAGGAGGACAAAGCGCACACCTCTTCTTTGCGAGTTCATTCAGTTTCCTCACTTACTGTTTTCTCCAGGTAATGCCTGAAACCTAAGTAGGATCAGGAAAGTAAGCAGCTCTCGATAAAGTACAGGAAATATAAGAGGAAGGGGAGAGGGAGGAGGGGCAGAAGAGGGGATGAGGAAGCCTCCATTATCGTAGGAGGTTAGGAAGAGCATCTTCTGATGGTTCTGAAGTGGACTTACAAGGTGTGGGTCACATGGCAGAGCCAAGAATTACTTGTTTTGTTTTGTTTTTATTTGGAAATTATTAAAAAATGAAATCAGAGGTCACACATGCCATGTATCATTTTCCTAATTCCAAATCCCTGTTGACCACTCTGATAAAATAGTCTCCGGCATGGAAATGGGGCAAAATGCCTCCTGCACACACAGGCTTTTCAACATCTCAGACATTTATTTGCAAGAGGCCAGGTGGAGATTTAATCTCACTGGCTTCTCCACACAGAGTCACTCCCCATTTATGACTGGCTTTTTAAAGTGAATTCTCAAGAAACTGAACTGTTTAAGCTTATCCTCCCATCTGTTCCAAGTTTGGAAGCAATCCCATTGTTCAAACCAAACAAAAAAGTTTCACTTCAGCAAACTAAATAAATGTTACCTGAAATGAAATATATATATATGGAATCAATAGATCAGATTGTCTCTTCAAATATCCTCTATCAATAGTCCTTACATGCTGGAGAGATGGTTCAGTGGTTAGGAGCACTTCCTGTGCAAGCATGAAGACCAGATGAGGCCTAAGTGACCACTTCAGTTCCATCCCCAGGACCCACATAAACAGATGGGTTGGCCACATACATCTGTAACCGGAGTCTCATAGGGAAACACAGACCCAGAACCGCTGGATCTCATGAATAAACAGCAAACTCCAGGATAAGTAAGAGAATCTTGCTCAGATAAGAACGCGTGGAAGAACAGTGGAGAAAAACATCCAACACACCCCAACACAGACAAGTGCATGGGCCTCACATGGGCACATATACATGCATCAACACATACACACATACATACACACACACACCACATTATACATGCACACACAAACAAAACTAGTAATAATTCTTACAGCAGAAAAAGTAGAGTTTTTGTTTGGTCCTCCTCTACCAGTAAACCACTGTTGTGCCCAGCACTGACAGCATCATGCCTTTTGTGAACAGTAGTGTGAATGGTATATAACAAAGACCTTTGGCAAGTTTAGGAGCTGCCGAGTACTACAGACTATTTTAGAATATCAGTCTCATGTACATCAGCTTCTATAATTATAAAGGGTATCTCCCAACCACTCTTTTCCCAAAATAATGCTTTTTAATCCAAATGTCCTGTGCAAATGGGGCCAAGGAAAATAAGAGGAAGCAGTGCAAGGTAAGAAATAGGTTGATGACAGAAAAAAAAAAAAAAAAAAAAAAACATTCAATCATCTTTCTGGTCCACCATTGCCCTGAAGAAGCCTTAGATCCATTCCTTTCTGGCATCTTCTAAGATGGAACTATTTTTCACCAAGTGCCATTTCAGCCACCTTCTCTATGGATAAAAATTCATACAACCTTCAGAACATGCAACTGTATTTTATTTCTCAATTGATGCTTTTGCTTGGTTTCCTGTCACTCGCCCATTCCCCAAGCTTTGACTCTTCTGAGAAGGACACCTCTAGGCAGCGACATGACTTTTGCTGATAAAGTCTAGTTACACAAGGCAATTTGAACTGACAAGGAATTCAAACTAGGCAGGATAAGGAGAGGTGCCTAGAAACTAATGGCCTAGCTTTTGAATGCTCTGTTCCCAGCCTGTACTCCAGGGAGTATCAAACTTCCAGGACACTTAATATGCCAAAGAAGGTACAGTACCTCAGTGACAGAGCAACTGTTTGCTAGATAGGGAACAAGAGAAGAGCCATTTTCCCTGGCAGTGCTGGAGAACACAAAGGTATATTTTAAAATAATATTTCCCAGGGATGGAGAAAGAACTTCTTCTTCTTCTTTTTTTTTTTTTTCAAAGAGAATTTTATTCGGCACCACAAAATTAAAAGATTTTGTAACCCTGTCTTCTTTTCTTCTTTCCCAAAGGAGGAAATTGTAAAGGCCAGCCCTTGAAAAATAATATAGTAAAATCTAACTTTATTCCCCTAATCTCTTAATAATGCCGCAGCTGGCCATGATCTATTTAGCATACCACGAAAATAATGCAGTTGTACCAAGCAGATCTGAACTGCTTTAAAATACTGAGAGCTATTTACTTGATTGATTAAGTTAAAGTGTTTACATAAAAGTGTCATATTTTGACATCAGTCATACAACACCACATCTGGTACTTCTAATTAAATTGTGTGAAAAAGACTACATGTTTTATTCAGCACAACAATATGGCTAATGGGGAGTCCAAATGTATCCGTCATGCCCAGAGCCTGGGATCTACAGTTATGGGATGTGGCTGCTAAAATCTCCAGATTTGGATTTTGCAAAGCTTTCCTAGCCTGCAACACATGTTGTGCTTGAACAAAGACTAAGGACCTGGGCCCCACCTCTGTGAGTCAGTGGTTATGATTTCTCCTCTTTTGATTTAAGCCTCTCTAAGCACCATGAGTAAACTGCAATGTAATAAGAATTAGAATAAACTTGTCTTAAGAAATTGGTGCTCAGGGCCCAGGTAAGGCGCTTTGTTTTGTTAAGCTATATTTTTGCAGATTAGGAAATAAACTCAAAAAACCTTAATGGGGGAATAAGGGAGTGAAATCCTATTATTCATTCAGAGTGGGAGCTCATTTGTATCTTTGTTGGAGTGCAGAACTCGTACATATCTTACAAATGGCCTGCAACACTTGATTTAAACCACTGATATTTTTTTCCTTCCAAAATTAAGATGAAATATTTTACATATAACAAATAAAGGACAAAATGGCCTGGCTTGTTAAGGCATACTTACTTCAATTTTAATGTAGACAAATAATACTTCAAATCCTCTTTTTATTTTTTTAAGTTAAATTATGTCCACCCCATGTGCAGATTCAATTTACCGACTAAGTACACAGCCGAGTTGACCCTCTCAGGGAACCATCCATTTGCTTAAGAAGGTGGAGGAGACACTGCTATATTTTCTTAAAGAGATTCCTGGCATTTTTCCCTCCTTCGTTTGCCTTAAAGACTACCTTGAGAAATGTTGCCCAGCAGTAAAAGGAAAATGAGCTCAAGCTTCAAAATCAGGAAATTTGGGTAGTAAAATGTAAGTTATAAAGTCAATGTTGAGCGAAAAATAAATCGAGCTCTTTTAAATGGGTTAAGTGTCAGCCATGAGAAGCAACGACTTCCTACAAAATCATTCATCCTTCCTCAGACAAATGCTGCCTCCAAAAGGCTCCTCAGCTGCAAATGGCTCTGCTGGCCCAAGATGGTTCAGTATTTGAGCACACATACACAGTGTACACTTATTTACCATGTACTATGTTCAATTTTAAGAAAATAAACATGAAGGCAGGAACCATGAACAAATAGAGGGCATGGTGTTCCATAATTGTAAGGAGACTTAGGTAATGCTCTATGCGGTGCTTGATTGAAAACATTAAAATATTAACAGAAGTTTTCTACAGCAGAGTGTTCCTATCACAGTGAAATGACTCATAAGAATGCTAAATTCAAACCAGATGGGCACAAACATTAACTGAAAAAAAAAATCAGATATTTAGGGGTCAGCATGGGTCTTCATAAAAATAAAGACCTTGTCTGAGTTAGTGAAAAATGAACTTGCAGTGATAAAAAAGAAAACAAGAGAAAATATTAGTGACTTTATTTTAATTATACAAGCCACTGTCAATTAGAAGAGCTAACATTTACAAAACGTTATATTGCCATTTTAATTTGAAAAAGATGACGATGGTGATCTGGGAGACTTCAGATAAACAGGGGCTTCAATGTCTCCTCTACAGCCAGAGTCAGGGACTCATTAGTTCAGCTGTGTGCCATGCTAATAGTCGACAAGAATCTCCTTGCTTCCCACGGAGAAGTAACCCTCATTGAAGATTCGTGTGGTATAGAAACTTCCAACCGTCAATCCACGGCAGGATGCCAGCCTTTCCTCTTCTTTCAACTAGCCACAGAGGAAAATGCTCACTGCTGGGTGAGACACCCCACCAAATCTCTCCTCTCTTGTGAAAATATGTTTCCTTGCATTTCTCCTTTTTTGTTTGTTCCTCCAGAGCGTTTTACCATTTGCAGATTGTCTGCAACATAGCTGTGTTTAAAATGTGTACATACCCTACAAGAAGAAAAATATGTGGTCTCAGAATTAATATTGTTTTTGACTTATAGGGAAATTCCAGTTGTGTTTAACTTGGACTGTGGGATCCAGGAACTTTACAAAAAGGAGAAACGAATGTGTTTTGAGCAAAAAAATGTGGATCGGGAGTTCCCTACTGTTTTGTTGCTGGAAGCTTGGACAACGCAAGGAGAAATGACAAGCACATAATTTAGTCTGGCAGCCATAGCACTCAGTGCTGTGAGCCTGTCAATTCTTACCAGCAAAAAGGAAGGGCTGGCCAGCTTTCGTGCAAGGATGAGAGACCTCCCAGGAACAAGTAGGTACTTCAGGAAATAGTATTTCTGATTCCGTAGGTGGCCTCTCCTCTCCGGGTCCCTGTGAATGGATGCCCGCGTGGTGTTAGGGGGCACTGTGCTGCATTGAGCTGTTTACCTTTCGGATGAAACTTAAAACCACAGACCTAACCATTTGTGGTCACCAGAGATCTTATGGCAGACTTTCTAAGAGCAGTTGTGTTAACTCCAGAATCCTGGCCCGAGTCCAACTAAAGTAATTACATTCTGCCTCCCTAAAACTCCCCCTGTAGTTTCCATTGAATCTGATAGTCTGGACCCTCGTCTAGCAGCCTCGCCGGGCACAGGGGTGGGTGGTTAGCATTCCACAGAGAGCAGCCCGTATTTCCATGCTGCAAGAAAAGAGTCTTCCGCCCTCATCAAGATGGGGCGGTGCTGAATTAACGAGTGCTCTTTAAAAAAGCATGGGGGAACCTTGGTACCACACGCAAAGTGGTAGAGAAGCCCACAGTTTCCTCTTGGGTGCGGAAGCCACAGTCAGCAGATGATAGAAGCTTTCTTATGACGGTGACTTCTGGATAGGAGGTAGATAGAGTAAGAGCCATGCTGGCCTCCTACATATCCAGTTTGGGACAGGATCCGTTTGGAAGACACATTGAAGAGGTACCTAACCTAAGTAGAGCATGTCGTCAGAGTCTTCCAGAAGGAGTAATGATCTAGAAACGATCTCATATTAAAATAGTCTATTCTTCCGGGTCCTTGACACTCCACCTGAAGAAATGATGGGAGAAAAAGGGAGGAATTTTTTTTTTACATGGAAATATAACAACTTGAACGGAAAACTGACTCTTGTTGGTGGTGACGGGTTTTGTCAAGCAAAAGGTTTGTAAAGGCATTGATTACAATTCTAACTCTTGACAGGCCTACAGAACGACTATCAAGAAAGGGTTCATTGAGTTTTACAGCTCAAGACTCTTGGTGGACTGGGACACCAACTAAGGTAGTGGGCGGGGGACTCTTGCTGAAGCAGGAGAAGGAATAATGGGTCTTAGAGAGAGGAACCACTGCTCTGCTCCTAAAGCAAAGTCGTCAACTCTTTCTTTAGCTATCTGAGGTAAATAATGCCCCAGGACTAGAGCAGATACTCAGCCTCCTTACAGCAGGGGCTCTCCTTCCCAAAGATTTCCATGATCTCCTTTCTTCCTGGAAATTCTCTTTCTTCTGTTTCTGGCCAGTCTGACCAACTGAAGCCAAGTATAAGAATTTATATAGGTCCAGATGGATCCTGATTGGTGCATGCAAATAAGAGGAAAATCATGAGTACAATGAGGAAAGCCTGTGAAACCACTAAGAGTCCAAAAGTTCCTGCAGGGCGCCTCCTCCTCCCCTGTTACCATGGCTACCACCAAGCAGTGCCCAAAGTTAAGAAAATGGCAAAGCATGGAATGGCAGAGATGACTCCAGACTCAGCCAGTGAAGGGCTTCTTGCTTCCAGGCTGTCTGAACAGTGAGAGATCTGGAGGAAAGCTGAGGGCTTTCTAGCTACCTACTGCTGGCTCAGATGTGCATACTGCCAACTATCGAAAGCTAATGGCAAAACTCTGTCTATGTGTGTATGTGAGTGGCAAGGGGTGAGGGAATCTGAGCCCAGCCTGTTGGTTTCCTTCATAGCCAAGGCCCTCTTTCTCTGCCCTCTATGAGGGATGCTTAAAGGAACTTGGGGTGTTTAATTAGTGAGAAGAGAGGGAAGGAGAGAGGTCTTCTGTGCATGGCAAAGTTTGTGTACTTTGAAGCTTCAGACGTACAGTATTGTGTCATTAAGAGATTTGGATTTTAAGAATTTTGGATTTCAGATATTCAGATTATGAATAGTCAACCAGCAACACTAAGTTGGAAGGCTCAGGGAAGGTTTGTATGAAGAGAGAATGTATTCTTAACAGGCCACAGGGAATGTATTCTTAACAGGGAAGGGACCTTAGATACAAAGATCTGAAGGATGGAATTCATGAAGCAATTTCCAAGAAGTATACAAACATGGTTCTTCAAATAGAGGATATAGATGGGGACATTAGAAAGCAAAAGGAAAGCCTCATAGGAAATATAGTTTGGAGGGTTTTCACTACTTAAATCAGCAAGTAACAGTTATCTATTCAGTTTTATCATTGGTCCCAAGGGAGGAGCATTAGCTGAGACTCGGGCTTTAGGTTGCTGATGTAGCAGGGCTGTGCTGGATATATGGGAGAGCTGAAGGCTAGAGTCCACTCCAGCGCAACTACAGGTCCAACCAGGAAATGAGTTGTGGTGTGGAAGTTTGTTTTGATATTGTAGGTGACCCCATATGATGTCACTATCCTGACTTTTTGTGAGTAATGGGGCTTTCCCCTGCACCCATCCCTGACACCATACCATAATGGTATGGACCACCCAGGAGAAAAGGATGAGTAAGGATTATGAGCCTCATCTCCATCGTGTCTTGGAAATTCTAGCCCTGCATCTCTCCTCCTGTAACCTGTAGCAGTTTCTCAGACTAATAGCCAAGGACTGCAATCCAAGTAGGGATTGAGTGTGTCATGCGGGAACTCAGTTTGCTGTTCAGTCCTAGGAAAGCTCTAAACTGATGAGAATTTTCACACATTCTCTTTCCTCAGTGGAAGACCCCAGTGATGGGACATTCCTCACACCTGTTTCCTGAGGGGATGTGGTAAATTAAAAATTAAATTAATTTTTAAAAGCCAGGCATGGTGGCGCATGCCTTTAATCCTAGCACTTGGGAGGCAGAGGTAGGTGGATCACCGTGAGTTAGAGGCCACCCTGAGATTACATAGTGAATTCCAGGTCAGCCTGGGCTACAATGAGACCCTACCTCGAAAAACGAAAGAAAAAAAGAAGAAGAAGAAGAAGAAGAAGAATGTGGGAGCTTGGCATGATGGTGCATGCCTTTAATTCCAGCACTCAGGAGGCTGAGGTAGGAAGATCATCGTGAGTTCAAGGCCAGCCTGAGACTACATAGTGAATTATGGATCAGCCTGGGCTAGGCTATAGCGAGACCCTACCTTGAAAAAACAAACAAACAAAAAGGAATATAATTTACAGACTTTTACCATAGCCCAAGAATAGAAAATTACTGCATGGTGGGAATCTCAGTTTCTCCATACAATGTTTCTTTTGGACCCCGAGAGTATTCCATTGCCAAAAGTGAAGTCTATACTTCCAAGAGAATATAGATGTTCTCTTTCTTTACTAGAACATCTATATTCTTCTTTTAAGAGTCTACAGCATATTTTACCTAAGTATAAGCCTTAACATTTTACCAGTATTGCAATTTTATATTTCATTTCTAATCCTGAAGTGAAAAGAATATTTTAGAAACCTGAATGAAATATAGTGTTTCATCTTTTTTTGGGGGGGGGGACTCATTAATTGTTAAATGTTCCCATGGTTTGACAAATTGCCATATCTAAAGTCCTAGGGATGTTTCTGCATCTTCCTGTGTTTGATGGGACTTATAAAGAATCCAAATACACAATGTAAATGCCTTATCAAGATGAAACAGCAACGGTGACAGGATGAGGATGTTTTAGGAGAATGCAGGATCACAGTGAAAAACATCCCAGCATAGTGGTGTGTCTTGTCCCAGCACTCAAACACACCTGAAAGAAGCCTCTCCTTAGAAGGAGGGGACATTAGAAGGGTCCTTTTGCCCAACACCTTCACTTTACAACCAAAGGATAACATCAATATAACTTTTCTTAAACCTGATAAGGAATGAATTTGTAGGGTATTATAGTTTGCATCTGAAATGTCCCCCATAGGCTCATGTTTAAAATACTTGGTACCTATCTTGTGGCACTACTTTGAAGGTTTTGAAGCATTTAAGAGATGAAGCCTAACTGACCAAAAGTGGGTCACTGAGGACAGGTCTTTTAAAAATATTTTTAAATTGATTTTATTTATTTGAGAGAGAGAGAGAGAGAGAGAGAGAGAGGCAGATAGGAGAGAATGGATGCACCAGGGCCTTCAGCCACTACAAATGAACTCTAGACACAGGTGTTTATGTGGGTCCTAGGGAATCAAACCTGAGTCCTTTGGCTTCATAGGTAAATGTCCTAACCACTAAGACCTCTCCAGCCCAGCAGATCTTTCCCCCCCCTTTCATTTTTCCTTTTATTTACTTCCTTTTTATATTTTTTTAATTTTTAAGAATATTTTTATTTATGTGTGTGTGTGTCAGTGTGAGAGAGAAAATGTGTGTGAGAGGGAGATAGAATATATGAACCAGGGCCTCTTGCCATGGCAAATGAAAACCAGATAGTTGCGCCATTTTTGTATCTGGATTATGTATATGGCTTTGGAATTAAACCTGGACCAGAAAGTTTTACAAGTAATCTCCTTTAACTATTGAGCTATCTTCTCAGCCCCTGGGGGCAGGTCCTTGAGGGTTATACCTGCTTCTGATTATGGCCTTGAGAATTCTCTACTTCCCATTCAACCATCAAGAACAGCCAGTGACACTTTTCCATGGCCATGAATAGACCTGTTCCTCCCACAATGTTTTTCCTGCCATGATAAACTCTATGAACTCCAAGAACTTGTGAGCCAAATAAACCTTTCCTACCTTAAATTGTATGTCATGTGTTTTGGTGACATGATACCAAAGTAACTGATAAAGAAAACTGGTTAGGCCTTTCATCACAGCACTTGAGAGGCAGAAGTAGGAGGATCACTGTGAGTTCAAGGCCACTGAGATTACATAATTCTAGGTCAGCCTGGACTAGAATAAGACCCTACCTTGAGACTTCTGGGTAAGAAGGCTGCAGAGGAGTCACACCAATCCAACCTAAGGAGGGATTTAAGCAAAACCACAGAAAAATACACTGTTCATCCAAAAAGTGAAGGTGTAAAGGTTTTTAATCAGCCACAGAGGAGAAGCAGGAGAGACTAAGATCTAAAAGAAAAGAGGAAACCGGCCAGATTCCTGCGGAGGTGCTTATGGACCCAGACCGGATCTGAGTGGATCCAAGCAGATCCGCCTGCTCTCCTGGCAACCAGCTACAGGAGCAAAGACCAAAAAAGGGAATTTTCCAACCTCACTGGCCTCCTTGCAAAGTCAAGAACCTGAAGGGGAGACAGCAGAGATTAGCTGAGGAGCTGCTGAAGGGGACACAGGCGGGATCAGCTGAGCAATTCCAGTACAACTCCAGGCTTCCTGCACACTCCCATCCCCCAACCAATAGCTCTGCAACCCTCTGGAAAACACATTTAGCCCCTGGTAGCAGGGCATCCAGCACAGCTGATCAGAACACTAGATTCATAGCACAACACAGAGGGATAGAGGTGGGCACTCAGCATTGGTGAGATTTGAAGCCACCCTAAAAAGTAACAAGGCCTACTGAAAAAAAGCAGGTATATAGTCCTGCACTAGAAGTCTTTCTATGTCAGGGCAGGTTGTGGGTTACATATTCTTGGTTGGCTTTATCATTCTCAATTGAACTGTATTTGCGGGTTGAATATTAATGCCTTTGATGCCTTCAGATTTAAAGGACCTTTGTCTTTTTCTTCTGTCATTACTGGGGGCAGGGTCTGATTCAGACCCAGGCTGACCTAGAACTCATTTCAGAACAGAAATCGCTACCTCCCAGATGACAGTATTAAGGGTATAGAGCAACAAACACCCTTAAGGATTGTGGCTTTAAATGGTTATTTGTTCGTTTCATTTCCCACATTTGCATATTCTGTGCTGCTTTTTATTGAATGTGTATGTTGCTCAGTTGAATTTTAGAATTTGCCAGTAAATTTCTCTACCCAGCCCACTAGAATACTTGAATAATAGGCAAAATCAACACCTAGAATTACTTCTGTGGTTGGATTGGAGTACAAGAGCTACACTTGGCACCTTAAAATCCTACTCTGAAGGTATATAAAGTTGGATTTCTAAGTCTAAAAGCACCAAAGATAATTAAATATCCCAAGCATCAAATCAACCCAGAAGGCAAAAATCGCTACTTATAATACAAGAAACACGAAGAATCAAGACAATACAATCCCACCAAAAATTATAAATCCATAAGAAATGGCCCCCAATGACACTGTTTTAGATGAAATGCCTGACAAATATTTTTTTAAAAAAGATTTTATTTATAATCAAAGAAGGGGCTAGAGAAGTGGCTTCGCAGTTAAGGCGCTCACCTGCAAAGTCAAAGGGCCATGGTTTGATTCGCCAGATGCACATAAACCAGATGCACAAGGTGGTGCATGCATCTGGAGTTGATTTGCAATTCCTGGAGGCCATGGCACGCCCATTCTCTCATTCTCTCTGTATTTATGTGCCTCTCTCTCTCTCTCTCTTTCTGTCTCTCTCTCTCTTTCAAATAAGTAAATAAATAAATAAAAATAAATCAAAGAAGATATCAAATGAATCAAAGAAGAAAACAAAGGAATTGAAGAAAACAAACTCTTGAAGGAATTCCAAGAAAACACAGGAAACCAGCTTAATGAAATAAGGAGGTCATTACAAGACATGAATAAGGGAATTGAAATACTGAAGAAAAAAACAGGCAGAAATATTAGCACTGCAAGTCATAGTCATTCAAATAAAAAACTCTGTGGAAAGTCTCACCAGTAGAATGGATGAAGCAGAGGACATAATATCTAAATTGGAAGACCAGGTAGCAGATCTAATACAGCCCAACAAAGAGAAAGACAAGCTAATAGAAAGGTATGAATTAGGACTGGAGAGATTGCTTAGTGGTTAAGTGCTTGCCTCTGAAGCCTAAGGATCCCGATTTGAGGCTCAATTCCCCAAGACCAACATTAGCCAGATGCACAAGGGGACACATGTGTCTGGAGTTTGTTTGTAGTGGCTGGAGGCCCTGGCATGTCCTATCTGCCTCTTTCTCTCTCCGCCTGTCACTCTCAAATAAATAAATAAAAATAGCAACAACAAAAATTTTTTTAAAAAGAAAGATATGAATGGGAATTTCAAGATATCTGAGACATTAAGAAAAGATCAATCATAAAAATTCAGGGTATAGTAGGAGAAGAATTTTAATGCAGAGGCATAATAGGTGTTTTCAAAAAAAATCATAGAAGAAAATTTCCCCAGATTGGGAAAGAAATGCCAGTGCAGATACAGGCAGCTTTTAGAACACCAAACAGATAAAACCTGGAAAGAACCTCTCCTCTCCATGTTATAATTAAACTACTGAACATGTAAACCAAAGCAAATATATTGAAAGCAGTTAGAGAGAAAAAGCAAGTGCCCTATAAAGGCAAGCCCATCAGGATAACATCAGATCACTCAACACAAACTTTGAAAGCCAGAAGGAGGCTAGAGAGATGGCTTAGTGGTTAAGGCATTTGCCTGCAAAGCCAGAGGATCCTGGTTCAATTTTCCAGGACCCATGTAAGCCAGATGCACAAAGGGCACATGCATCTGGAGTTTGCTTGCAGTTGCTAGAGGCCCTGGTGCACCCATTCTCTCTCTCTCTCTATCTCCCTCTCAAATAAATAAATAAATAAATTTTTTAAAAGCCAGAAGGACTTGGAATGATATATTCCAAGTTCTGAGAGATAACAACTGTCAAGCAAGATTACTTTACCCTGCAAAGATATCTAGACAAATTGAAGGAGAAATAAGGACATTCCACAACAAAAACAGGCTAAAGGAATTTATGACAACTAAGCCAGCTCTACAGAAAATACTCGAAGGAATCCTTCACACTGAAGAGAAGCAAAGCACACACATGAAGAAACAGGAAAAATAAAACATACTCAAATAACAATTAAAACAAGAGAGTAAAGGAAAAATAGGAAGCAATATAAAACAAGAAGAATGGTGAGAATAAACACATACCTTTCAATAATAACTCTTAATATTAATGGCCTCACTGCCTCAACCAAAAGACATAGGCTTGCAGACTGGATTAAAAGGCAGGATCCTGCTGTTCATTGCCTCCAGGAAACTCATCTCTCAGTAAAAGATAGACACTGTTTTAGTGTGAAAGGATAGAAAACAGTATTTCAAGCAAATGGGCCTAGGAAACAAGCAGGGGCTGCTAGCCTAATATCTGACAGGATAGACTTCAAACCAACAGTAGTGAGGAAAGATAAAGGAGGTCATTTTATACTGATTAAAGGAACACTCCAACAGGAGAACATTACAATCATAACCATATATGCACCTAACATGGGGGCTCCCAATTTCATCAAACAAACACCTTTAGGCTTAAGGTCACAGATAACACCAAACACAATTGTAGCAGGTGACTTCAATACCCCACTCTCATCATTGGACAGGTCATCCCAGCAAAAAAATTAACAGAGAGACATCTGGATTAAATGATGTTATAGAATAAATGGGCATAACATATATCTACAGAATATTCCATCCAAATGCTGCAGAAAATACATTTTTCTCAGCAGCACATGAAACATTCTCCAAAATAGACCATATATTAGGACACAAAGCAAATCTTAACAAATATAGGAAAATTGAAATAATGTCTTATACTCTAACTGAACAAAATGGGATTACCAACAATAATCACCAACAATAAAAACTGCAGAGCATAAACAAATTCATGGACATGAAACAGTACACTATTGAATGATGAGTAGGTCATTGAAGATATCAAAAAGGAAATCAATAAATTCATAGAATCAAATGATGATGAGAATAAAACATACCAAAACCTTTGGGACACAATGAAGGCAGTCCTAAGAGGGAAATTTATAGCTTTAAGTGCCTATATTAAGAAATTAGAGAATTCAAAAATAAACCATTTAATGCTTTACCTTGGAAAAAGAAGAACAAGGCAAACCAAAACTCAGTAGATGAGAAGAAATAATAAAGATAAGAGCAGAAATTAATGAAAGAGAAACCAAAAAAAAAGCAATCCAAAGAATCAATGAAACAAAGAGTTAATTCTTTGAAAGGATAAACAAGATTGATAAATCCTTAGCAAGTCTGACCAGAAGAAATAGAGAACAGACAAAAATTAACAAAATTGCTGGGTGTCGTGGCACACACCTTTAATCCCAGCACTCGGGAGGCAGAGGTAGGAGGATCACCATGAGTTCAAGGCCACCCTGAGACTACATAGTGAATTCCAGGTCAGCCTGGGCTACAGCAAGACCCTACCTCAAAAAACCAAAAAAAAATAAATAAATATATATATATATATATATATACACACACACATATATATATATATTGATGAAATAGGCACTATTACAACAGATACCAAAGAAATGCAGAAAAACATAAGGACATGCTTTAAGAATATATATGCCTTTAAGTTTGAAAATCTGAAAGAAATGGATGATTTTCATGATTCATATGACCTACCAAAATTAAGCCAACATGAGATAAACCATTTAAATAGACCTATAACAAGTACAGAGATGAAAACAGTTATAAAAAGTCTACCAGCGAGAAAAGTCCAGGCCTGAGATAGATTCACTGGTGAATTTTACCAGACCTTTATGGAAGAACTACTATCACTGCTTCTCAAACTTTTCCATAAAATAGAAAAGGAAGAATTTCTACTGAACTCCTTCTATGAAGCCAGCATCACCCTGATACCAAAACCAGACAAAGACAGAACAAAAAAGGAAAATTACAGACCAATCTTCCTCATGAACATAGATGCAAAAATTCTCAACAAAATATTGTCAAACAGAATACAAGAATATATCAGAAAGATTATTCACCCTGACCAAGTAGGCTTTATCCCAGATGCAGGAATGCTTCAACATACACAAATTGATAAGTGTAATACACTATATAAATGAACTGAAGGCCAAAACTCACATGATCATCTCAATAGATGCACAAAAGGCAGTCAACAAAATCCAACATCCCTTCCTGGTAAAAGTCCTGCAGAAACTGGGAAGAGAAGAAACATATCTCAACATAATAAAAGCTATTTATGACAAACCTACAACCAACATAATACTAAATAGGGAAAAACTTGAAACTTTTCCACTAAATTCAGGAGCAAGACAAGGGTGTCCGCTGTCCCCAGTTTTATTTAATATGGTACTGGAAGTCCTAGCTATAGCACAAAGTCAAGAGACACTCATAGAAGAGATACAAATTGGAAAGGAAGAGATCAAATTATCATTATTTGCAGATGATATGATTCTATACATAAAGGACCCTAAAAACTCTGCCAGCAAACAGTTATAGCTGAAAAAACACTTTTAGCAACATATCAGGATACAAAATGAACACACAGAAATCAGTATATGTCCTATATGCTAAAAGCAAACATGTGGAGAACGAAATCATAGAATCTCTCCCATTCACAATTGTCTCAAAAAATAAATAAATGAATAAAGTACCGTGGAATAAACCTAACCAAGGAAGTGAAGGATCTCTACAAGGAGAACTCAAACAAGGTATTGCAGAAGACACAAGGAAATGAAAAGACATCCCAAGTTCTTGGATTGGAAGAATTGATATTTTGTACATGTCAAACTTACCAAAAGCAATCTACATACTTAATGCAATCTCCATTAAAATTCCAAAGGCATTCTTCAAAAAAATAGAAAAAAGAATTCGAACATTCATTTGAAAGCACAATAAAAACTCAAATAGTCAAAACAATTTTGAGCAATAAGAATAAGGCTGGTGGTATTACCATACCCAATTTTAAGCTATATTACAAAGCTATAGTAACAAAAACAGCATGGTATTGGCACAAAGACAGACATGCACATCAGTGGAACAGAATAAAGGACCCAGATGTTAATCCAGGCAGCTATAGTCATCTGACTTTTGACAAAATATTCACTGGAGAAAAGACAGGCCCTTCAACAAGTGGTGCTGGGAAAATGGATATCTATATATAGAAGGATGAAAGTAGATCCATGTCTTTCTCCATGCACAAGAATCAAGTCCAAATGGATCAGGGACCTTAATATCAGATCTGAAACTCTGAAACTGCTAGAAGAAATGGTAGGGGAAACCCTTCAACATATTGGCATAGGCAATGACTTTCTGAATATAACTCCAATTGCTCAGGAAATAAAATCACTAATCAACTACTGGGATCTCATGAAATTACAAAGCTTTTGTACAGAAAAGGACACTGTGAATGAAGCAAAGAGACAACTTAGAAAATGGGAAAAAATCTCTGCCAGCTATATATCTGACAGAGGATTAATAAACAGACTATAAAGAACTCAAAAAAAAATAAGAAATCAAACAACCCAATTAAAAAATGGGCTATGGAACTAAATAGAGTTCTCAAAGGAAGAAATACAGATGGCATATAAACATTTAAAAAAGTGTTCTGCATCCTTAGCCATCAGGGAAATGCAAACTAAAACTACTTTGAGATTCCATCTCACTCCTGTCAGAATGGCTACTATCAAGAAACCAAATGGCAATAAATGTTGGCTAGGATGCAGAAAAGGGGGAACCCTTCTACACTATTGGTTGGAATGTAGTCTGGTATAGCCGTTGTGAAAAGCAGTGTGGAAGTTCTTAAGACAGCTAAAAAGAGATTTACCATGTGATCCAGCTATAGTACTCCTAGCCATATATCCTAATGACTCTTCTCACTACCTTAGAGATATTTGAACAACCATGTTTATTGCCGCTCTATTCACAATAGCTAGGAAATGGAACCAGCCTAGATGTCCCTCAATAGATGAGTGGATAATAAAGATGTGGTACATTTACACAATGGAGTTCTATTCAGCAGTAAAGAAAAACAAAATTATGAAATTTGCAGGGAAATGGATGGATCTGGAAAGGATTATCCTAAGTGAGGTAACCCAGGCCCAGAAAGCCAAACATCACATGTTCTTTCTTATATGTGAATCCTAGCTACAAATATCTGGAACCGGAAATTGGTAGCAGAGACCAATAAGCTAGAAAAAGGCTATAAGGAAGGGAGAAGAGGGAAAGACTTTAGGGGATGGTATTGTATATATGTAATCAGAAGAACAGGTTAAAGGGAATGGAATGCCTACGTGAGGCCAGAGGAAGAGATTAAGAGAAGGGTGGGAGGAGGGTCAATCAAAATTCAAGATATTCTGAACAAGACATATGAAAGCCTTTTTTTTATTTATTTATTTATTTATTTATTTATTTATTTATTTATTTATTTTGGCACATCCAGAAGCCATAGATTGCTACTAGAAAATTTTCAGTGTCAGGGATGGGATACCTTCCAGGGAGTTGTTGGCCAGGGAGGTCCCTGTTGTCTCTAAAACACTGCAGGCTATTACCAAGGCCCTTGGTTTCCCACAAGTAAAAGATGCTAAGACCCTATTGCTGAAAACTCCACATGCCTGGGTGGCAAGGTCACTGAGAAATCAAACTGTGGATGAGCTGAAAACTTTCTCTTGGTAGACTAGCTGACAGAAAGCTGGAAAACACTGCACTGTATGCAGCCCTATGGGAGACAGGAGTCATCAGCAGTGAAAACTGTGGACACTGGAAACCTCAAGTTTGTCCAGATGAGTGATAGGGGCGTGTCTGCTCTGGGGGAAACCCACTGCTCTTTAACTGGACTGAAGAACCACTCTATGGGATGGAATACATGCCTGGTACTGAAAACCTAATCAAAAACCTATGGCAGGGGAGATCATGAGCCTTAGGGGTCTAAACCCTGCTCTTGTCTGGATAAATGCATATATTATTCTCACCAAACTGTCTTGAAAGCACTATACTTAATGTTCATATTCATATATGAATACTACTCTTACATTTTATTAGAAAAGCTTCTCTTTTCAGATGGAGGTGACCACTGGAATGGCCCAAAAGGCAACATAGTGCTGTGAAGAAGTGACAGAGGAGTGTCCAGCACTGAAACATCTCTATCACACCCTCCAAGACTCAGGGTCCATTGCAGAAAGGGTGGCAGAAAGACTGTAAGAGCCAAAGGAAGGGTACCACTCCTTACAATGTAATTGTCCAGACAGAAACTGGCCTCAATATCCATGACCTCACAGTGCCTAGTAATACTTTCACAAGACCCTCATAATAGGAGAAAAAGATGATAACATCAAAATAAAAGAGACTAATGGAGAGAGGGAGGTGCTATGATGGAGAGTGGAGTTGTGAAGGGGAAAGTGGTGGAGGGGAGGGAATTATCATGGTTTATTGTCTGTACGTATAGAAGTTGTCAATAAAATTTTTTTTAAAAAACTGGTACCAGAGAAGAGGGGTTGTTGCTATGATAAACACATGACTCTTAGGTTTTCATAATGACCTGTGAGAAGAATGTGTAGAGATTAGAATTTAGGGATGTGGGCTAGAGAAGCCTAGAATTCTGTTAGCTTTTCTTTTTTTCAACCTTTTTTAATTGAAAACTATAAGTATAGACAATAAACCATAATAATTCCCTCCTGTCTCCCACTTTCTCCTTCACAAATTCACTGTTCATCATGTTCCCTCCTCCTCTCAATTAGTCTCTCTTTTATTTTGATATCATCATCTTTTCCTCCTATTGTAAGGGTCCTGTGTAGGTAGTACCAAGTATTTCAAGTTCAAGGATATCCAGGCCATTTTGTGTCTGGAACTTGTCTGGATAAATGCATTGTAAGCAGTCCTACCCTTCTTTGGATGTTCCATTCTTCCTGCCACCTCTTCCGCAATGGACCCAGAGCCTTGGAGGGTGTGATAGAGTCTGTAAGCTTTCTTAATGTTCTGGTTGGAGTTTGGAAGAACAGAATGCTAACTGAAATGCAGATAGCAAAGATTATGCTCATGGGGTTTCAGATGGGAATAAGAACTCTTTTGGGAATTGGACTAGAAGATATTTGTGTTATGTTCTGCCAAATAATCTAACTACATTTTGCCCTTGTCCTGAAAATTTGGGTGAGTTTGAATTCAAAAGCAGTGGGTTAATTTGTATAGTGAAAGGATTTTAAAGATAGAATAATATTCAGGTTATGGCATGGCTATTGCTAGTTCCTTTTAGCAAGGCTTGCATTATGAATCAACAGCAAACAATGGAGCAGCAAGATGCGAGAAATATGCCATTCAGTGAGATGATGAGTGTGAACATAGTTAAAATTTCAGCCTGGGCATGGTGGTGCATGCCTTTAAACCCAGCACTCAGGAGACAGAGGTAGGTGGATTGCCATGAGTTCGATGCCACCCTGAGACTACATAGTGAATTCCAGGTCAGCTGGTACCAGAGCAAGACCCTACCTTGAAAAACTAAATTCAGACAAGGCAAGTACCTGTAATGGTTAAAGGCACTGGCAGAGAAGCTGTGCACTTTGCCCTAGGACAACAGGCCTTGAGAGTGAAAACTCTTCCCTTGAAATATCCTGAAAATAAAAGTACAAACTCACTAAGAAGACTCTTTGAAAAGGAAATGCCTGAAAAGAGAGAAAGATAGGTATGCGCTGCTTAAACAGGACTGACTACCCTGGTAAGTGTTTCCCCAGGTTCATCTCAGCAGAGGCTCAGCAGACACTGTCACCATGGCCCAAAGTTTCAAGGTACCAGCAGAACTTGGTGTTGTCCACGTAGAGCTAGTTTCATAGACATGCAGAATACAAGATTTTTTTTTTTCTCGAAAGCCTGGAAGGTCAGGCATTGGATTCCTTCAGGGTGCTCCTGAGTGGGCTACTCATGAAGCTTTGAAGGGAAAACTTACGTTTCAATGGAGATCCTAGGATGTGAGAGATCCAAGGGGCATGGGAAGTCTGTGAAGGAAACTTGTAGGCAATGAGTGCTGCACAGGGCTAGGCTACTGGCAGAGCTGCCCAAGCTAATTGGAACTCGCATTATGTTGCCACAGTCCCCACATCTGGGCCTCAAGCTATTGGATTAAATGTTTGCCTTTCTAGGTTTCAGTTTTGCTTTAGTCTAATCTTTCTCAGTCTCTTAACATTCTTATGAGCATTTTACCTTTGTAAAATATGGAAGCGAGACATCTGTCATTGATCTAGGTTTTTTTTTTGTTGATGTTCGCTTGTTTTTGGTTGAATTGAGATTTGAATCTATGGCCTCCCTCACTTATGCTAGGAAAATGCTCTACCACTGATTTATACTTCCAACCTTCAAAGTGAGACATTTCTGGCTTCTAGACCTTGTTTACTTTATCCATTACATTTTTCTGTGGTGATTTCTCATAAATCCTGAACTTACACATTAAAGATCCACTTATTATATAACTTTCATTTTTAGTCATGGCCATGTGTGAAAGAATCCGCAGGAAACTGGAACATTCATTTTCTGTGATAATAACTATTAATATTTAAATTTTCTTAATGCTCATTTTAAATTATAGAGCCATTTGCTATGATCCTCCAGCAGTTCCTGCATAGGCAATAGCAGCTTAATTTCATAAATGAAAAAATACATATATAAGGGAGAGAAATTTCCTCAAGGTTACAGTGCAGCTGCTTCATGGATTCTAGACCTGAATTTCTACTTATCTGAAAATCCATGTTCTCCACACCTGGACTGTATTAGTCACCTTTCCATCACCATAACAAAATCTCCAAGAAAAATACATTAAAGGGGGGAAGCATTATTTTGGCTCAGGGTTTAAGACATATCAGTCTACAGTGTGCAGACTCCTTTACTTTGGTCCTGAGGCAGTTCAGAACATCACAGTGGAGCAGGTGTGATGGAGCAGAGGTCCTCTCCTCATGGCAGCCAGGAAGCAGAGAGGAAACCAAGGGCCTTTGCTGTGTGACTTTTCCTGGGGAGACAGGAACAAATGTCTATTCATCCCAGACAAGGCAATGATAATAGACCCAAGAGACGATTCCAACCAGGTCTTTCAGCTTGGTGAAGCAATGAGCTGACTGGGGTTACTTCCAAGAGCATGCATGAAGCAAAGACAGCGACGTCACTGAAGAGCTCACAGCAACGTCAGTGACAACACCAGACAGCTGCATTGCTGGGGCTTCCAACTCAGCTTGAAGGCAGTTTCTCCCAAGACAGTCTCTTCTCTCCAACTATTTGCCACTTCTATAACCTTTGGGAGGGACCTTGTGGATCTGGTTACTTCCCTTGCTCCTTACTTTGATGAACCTGGGAGGCTTCAATTCCCAGTAAATAGCTACACAGCAACTTCAAAAGTTGAAGAAAACGCTGCCCTTCCCCTCCCCCCCCCCCGTCACCCCCGGGACCTACTTCCTCCAGCCAGGCTTACCTCCTACTTTCCATCACCCGCTCCAAAATGCCATCAATGCCTCAGAATCCAGTCTTTTACTAAATCTACTTTGCCTGGCAACCAAGCCTTTTGCATATGGTTCTTTGGGACATTTCAGGTTCAAACCATACCATCAGCAATTCTGTATCTTCATGAGGGAAAAATGAAGTGAATCAAAAAGCCCTTAAAATGAATGGTCTTTATGAAGTAAGGTTTGGGAGACTGGGGCATAAGGAGGGAGAAAATACCTAATATGTAAATTGAGATCAATATTTAATAAATCTTATGTTTAAGCTGGAATGCTGAATGGTGGGATGGAGGTATAGCTCAGGGGCAGAGCACTTGCTTAGCAAGTCCTAGGTTCAGTCAGAACCAAACTATCAAAACAAAACAAAAATGTTGAATGCTTTAAAATCCTTTCTAATAGATCTGAGTTGTTGTTATTTATGTACATATATTGTTATAATTAAATATAATTTAAATTTTATGTATCTATATTGTTATAATTAATTGATATAAATAAAGACATACTTTGTAGTGCAAAAGGAAAAAGCTAAGTTTTCTTTAAAGGGAAAAAAAATGAAATTTCCCTGCCTTACTAAATACTAGAATAGAATATACTGCTAAAGATGAAGAAAAAATTTCCAAGGGGCTGAAAAGATGACTCAGGTTAAAGTCACCTGCTTTCAAAGTCTGATAACTCAGGTTCAAGTCCCCAGAACTCATGTAATGCCAGACGCACAAAGCAGCATATGCATCTGGGGTTCATTTGCAGCTGCTCTCTCTCCCTCTGTCTCTCTCACTCTTTCCCTCTCTCAAATAAATGAATAAAAATAAATAAAGATGTATACCACTACACTTCACTTTAAAAAAAAAAAAAAAAGGATTTTTCAGTACAAAAGGAAAACCTGCTACTCCCAGAATAGGTAATTTTATTCCTGCCCTGAGCTCCCTTCCATTTTTGCCTTAACAATATGGATGCCCCAGCTGTCCTTTGGTAAGCCTGGGTGCAAAAGGTCTATGGTTGTTGTACTGTCTGCATGAGGCCAGTTACCTACAGGCTTTTCATTAAGAAGGCTTTCAACACATTATGTTAGTAACTATTTGATTAACCATTTGATTCAAATATTAGGCACATCCAAACAGAATGAAAACTATGAGCAACTTGGTAAAGTGATTCCAGGGAAGCCCCCTTACAGAATTCCTGAAACTCTCTAAGTAGATACCTGGTGATAACACCTATGCTGATGATACAGCAGAGTCCTTTTTCCTTCTCTACCAAGTTCTTGTCTCTCCACCCTGAAGAATGAAGTAAGGCAGAGGAATGAAGAGGATTTTAGTCCCATGGAAATAAAAACTCTAAAGTGAAAATAAATGCTCTCCCAGCCAAAAGCTACCAGCCAGGAGAGACCAAGCGACTGGAGAAAGGCCACTGTGAGAGAGTTCTGACATGGAGATTGCCATCTGCAGGTTGGAGATGCTCCCAGGAGGGTGCCAAGGTGGACTGACAGCTCTGACCTCAGAGCAGGTCTGCCTCCAGAGAGCAGAAGTGGATTTGCCTCCAAACAGTGAGGAGGGGCAAGTCTGCCAGTTAAGGACTAATGGAAAGCAGATCACAGGAGAAGCAAGTTTTCCATGGGGACTCCATAGTGGGTTTTCCAATGAAAAGGTCAGTGCCCAGGGATTTTTATAGGCTCGGGCAGGCTCTAATTGGCTGAGGCAAATTAGGGGGAAAGACCAAGAATGAAAGCCCACCGAAAGGGCTCCCAACTAGGTCAATGGCTCAGCTTCCCTTTCTGCCACAAATGATGTGGGGAAATGGGCACTTGGCTGTAAGGAAAACAGCCTTCACAAGTGCTTTTCAAGGCCTGCCTGCACTGGATCATAGTGTGGGGTGGGGGCAGGAGAATCTCCTACCTCTATCACTCAGATCTCTGATTTCTCATGGAATTGCATACACTGGCCCTGAGTGAAAATCTTGAGTTTACCAGACATTTTGGACGTTTGATTCTTAACATCCTACATTACATGTTGACATTTAAATTACTTTATAATCTGGTCCCAATGCACCTTTTCATCTGTAGATTACATCCCAACCTTGATCTGGTTCTGCCTGCCTGGCCTTACAATTTCTCCTGCATTCTTTTTTCTCCAAGAGGAAATATAGTGCATGGTAAGTATACACATTTCTTAGATGTGAAAATATAACTGGTTTATACAAGTGAAGTGTATTCTTTCAAAACATTTTTCTTTAATTTTATTTATTTATGTGGAATGGAGTGATGCCAGGGTGTTTTGCCCTGACAGACAAGTGTCAGACACAGGCACCACCTCTGTTCCAGCTTTATGTGGGTGCTGAGGAATTAATCTTATGCCGTCACACTTTGCAAGCACGTGTCTTTAACCACTGAACCATCTCCCTAGCCTGTCAAGTGTAGTCTACCTTAGTCACAGTTGCATCTGATAACAATAAAATTTTCCTTTTTGTAAAGTTTTTGTTTTGTTTTGCTTTTTGAAGGAGGTGATAGAGTCTCACTCTAGCCCAGACTGACCTTTCACTATGTAGTCCCAGACCAGCCTCAAGCTCACAAAAATCCTCCAACCTCTGCCTCCTGAGAGCCAGGATTAAAGGCATATATCTCCATTTTCACTCAAATTATGCCCTCACCTTTGCAAGCCAATGCCAGTACTTCAGACTTACAGCCCATCTTCTCAACAATGTTGGGTGGGAAGGGCAATATTTCTTAAAGCTTCTTTAAAAAAGGTTCTAAAATTTAGATTTATGGACCTGATTTGTTTTTTTTTTCTTTATTAGTTAGTTTTATATTCAGCAAATACAGTCAGTTTGGTACCATTATTAGGCTCATCCGTGACCTACCCCTCCCCCTTCTGATTAGTTTTTGTACCCTCATCAAAATCACTTCTATGGCCAAAGCAATACAATATTCTGGTCAGTTAGGCCTGGGTCACTTCCCCATCCCTGAAGCCAATGGTAGAGTCAGTTCCCCACAAACTACAAGAAGTAAGCACGGAGACAAGTAGGGAGCTATTGTCAGACAAAAGAGGGATGGAGGTTGAATGACTAAAGTCAGGACAAATGTCACCCCCAAGACAGGGTCTATCCAGAAGACTAAAGTCTTTGGGGGCTGGAAAGATGGCTTAGCAGTTAAGCGCTTGCCTATGAAGCCTAAGGACCCAGTTCCAGGCTCGATTCCCCAGTTCACGTAAGTCAGATGTACAAGGTGGCACGTGCATCTGGAGTTAGTTTGCAGTGGTTGGAGGCCCTGATGCACCCATTCTCTCTCTCTCTCTCTCTCACTCACTCTTTCTCCCTCTTTCTCTTTCTGTCTGTCTGTCACTCTCAAATAAATAAGTAATAATAAACAACAAAAAGTCTTTTGACACAGCAACACACACGAGCAGATGATTGTCAGTCCTATGGAATCTTATCATTTCCCACATTTCCAGAAGTACATGTGTGCAATAATTATTATGAAAGACTCATTTTGCTGTACTACCATTTTTAATGAATCGCTGCTCTTTTGAACCCGAAACACTAAAGCTAATTCCTTTGTGTCCAATTCAATAAAAAGCACACATAATATCATTCTTGAAAACTTCTTTCTTTTCAACTTTAAGTCTTTGTTTTTTATGTATACACATGTTTCATGGCTGAGATGTTGGTGGCAAACAACATTCTGCATTCAATCTTATAAAAGTAATATAATTATAAACATCTTTCCATATTTTTAAAGAGCCAACCCAATGATTTGGTTCAATGATTGCATAATATTCTGTCGAGCAAATCTTCTGTGGATTCCTTAACCACTTTCCTATTATGAAAAATGTATAGGTGATGTCCAAATATTTGTGATTTCTTCTGTTGTATAATTCATAACATAAACATCTGTGCATAAATAGATTTTTCTTAAAGATTTACTTCCTTGGTTTAAATTTTATAGAGTAATGTTATTGGAATAAAATGTTAAGCCATATAAAGAGGGGAAAACATGTAATTTGAAATTAGATATTTCTTAATTCACACCCCAGCTCTGTCACTTACCATGAGGTGAAAAATGTCTCCCACTCAGCTTTTTGGAATATTCTTTTCTCATCTACAGAGCAGGAATAAACATATCTACTTATTTAGCCTTGGCAAGATGATCATATGGGATAATTTATGTATTCAGCATAGTATGTAACACATAGTAAATACTTTGAAAATTGTATTTAGAGACGGAATTATTGTGTATGATACCTGTTAATAACATTAGATTGTGTTCTTAGAAAATTTTACTAATCTTCACAGAAGCCAATACAACTTATCACATTTATAAAATACATTTGTCAATTTTATGATTTGTTTATTTAAAATGGTATTGCAAGGCTATTGTTGTAGTTAGAAATTTTCTTTATCTAAATAACTTTTTTGAGATATGGTCTCACTCTAATCCAGGCTGACCTGAAACTTGCTGTAGTCTCAGTCTGGCCTCAAACTCACAGTGCTCCTCCTACCTCTGTCACCCAAGTGCTGGTATTAAAGTCTTGCACCACCATACACAACTCATTTCAATAAATTAAACTTACCCCATATGTTATAAAAATAGTATTTGGTCTGAACTGAAAGGTACTATCTTTTGCAACCTCTGTCAGTTAATTATTGGAAAGTTTAAGACTTTTCTAACCCAAAATGCTTAAGGAAAACAAGGCTCTTCTTGGTGACGCTGAAGTGTGTGGTAACTTTTCTGCCTGAAGACCATATTTCTTTGAGGTTATACTAGAATTGGGGAGAAAAAAAACAAAACATGGTTTGACTAGGTCTGGTGACTAAATGCATTCAGTTAAGAATTGCTAATCTAAATAAATACATCTGTAATTATCAAAGGTTTAACATGAACATTAACAACTTTTCATAATCCTGTTTTTCTATCTATAAATATGGAATTAAACAAGCTACAAGTTTGAAGGACTGAGAAATAGTCTCCAGGGAGTGTGTCCACATGTAGTTAGTCCCCTCAAATTAGACTTCAAGAACATACTTGCTGTATTTCTCAGCAATTGAGATGCTCAATTCTAACCTTTCCTCCTGTACTTCAGAAAAGCCAGCAAGTGATTAGGTACCTGAGAGATGGAGAAGACAGTGATGTGGTACCAGGATGGACAGGAACTCATTAACACTTGGTGAATGAATTGTTCCTCCACCCTCTACCCTCATCCCTTGCATGATCGCAATGGGTGATGACCACATAGGACTGCAGATGGCCCCAATCTCAAAGAACTTCTATTCATATAGAGGCAGTGTTTGGGGCTTAAATATGGAACATATTTTATCTGGAATAGTTTGTGCACATTAGGACCTACTACATTGCCTTTTCCTGTGGTAAGTGATGGATTTGGGATCCCTGGAGGTCTTGAGTTTCTAAGACTAAAGAATCAGTAGGGAGCAAACTGACAAAGGCATCAGACCTCTTAGAGGAGGGACAGATATAGAATGCTTGTCTGTTGCCATAGGAGGATCCTGGGAGAAGCAGTTCTAAGTCTTACCAGAGCTTACAGCAGTACAGGGATTCTGCTGTATGCAAGGAACTGTAACAACAGAATGCTCCAGGGGGCTATATGTCATACCTAATTTTTGTTGTTATTCAAGGCCAATATTCTTATCTGAGAACAAAGCAAGAAATAAAAATCCTCCTAAGCTAACCAAATACAAACTCACAGAAAGGCAAACAGGTTACAGGTTGAAAGATTACAAACCTCACTTAGAAAAGTTAGGTAGGCTTTTTATTGAGCCTATATTTCTCCCTATTTTCTAAATCTAATTATTTACAAATAAAAGGATCAGCAATCTTCCCAAAAAGGCAAAACTAAGTTAGTATAGGCCAATTTTCCCACTGCAGCAAGCTAAAACAGCAGAAATATCTTTTTAAAAAGCATCAAAGGACTTCCAGGTAAGATGGCAGCATAGGAGCCATGCCAAAGCAGCCTAGGGGGGATTTAAGCAAAACCACAGCAAAATACACTCTTCTTCTAAAAAGTGAAGGAGTATAGGTTATTCTTAGACACAGTGGAGAAGCAGGAGAGAGCAAGTTCCACCAGAAAGGAGGAAAATGGCCAGAGTCCCACTGAGGCGCCTGCGGCCCAGCGATCCGGGCAATCCATGCACCAGCCCAGCACCACCAAGTGGTGGCAGCAGCAGAGACCAAACAAGGGGATTTTTCAGCTTTATCAGCCTTCTTGCAAAGTCAAGAAATCTGAAGAAAAGACCGCTGAGAGCAACTAAGGAGCTACTGAAAGGGATACAGGTGGAATTCTGTGAGCACCTCCAGAAGCCTGCACTCTCCCATCCCCCAACCATCAAACTGCAAACCTCCAACATTCAGCCCCCAGTGGCAGCGCAGCCAACACAGCTGATCAGAACTCCAGCTCCATAGCACAATACAGAGGGCTCAAGGTGGACACTCAGCATTGGTGAGATTGGAAGCCATCCCAAAAGGTAATGAGGGTAACTGACATAAAAAAAAAAAGGTACATAGGCTAATCTCTCTTTCCATATCAGGGCAGGTTATGGGTTATATATTCTTGGTCAGTTTTACCATGTTCAAATAAGCCGTATTTGGGGGTTGAATATTCTTGCCTTTGATGCTTTCAGATTAATAGGGTCTTTATTTTTTGCTTCTGTCATTATTGGGGGCAGGATCTGACTCAGATCCAGGCTGACCTGGAACCCAATTCAGAACAGAAATCTCTGCTTCCCAGCTGACAAGATTAAGGGTGTAGAACAATACACACCCTTAGGGATTTTGGCTTTATAAGACAGTCTGTTTGTTTTAATCCCCACAATAGCATACTCTGTGCTGGTTTTTATGGATTGTGTATATTGCCCAGTTGAAGTTTAGAATTTGCCAGTAAATTGTTCCACCCAGTCCACTAGAATATTTGCTTAGCAAGCAAACTCAACACCTAGAATTACTTCTGCAGCTTGATTGGGGTACAAGAGCTACACTTGGCACCTTAAACTCATATCCTGAAAGTATATAAAGATGGATTGCCACATCTAAGAACACTGCAAATAAGTAGAAGACCAAAGCATCAAGTCAATTCAGGATGCAAAAGTTGCTACATTGTAATACAAAAGCACAAAGAATCAAGACAATACAGTCCCACCAAAAATTATAAATCCATCAGAAATGGTCACCAATGAGACTGTTTTAGATGAAATGCCTGACAAAGATTTCAAAAAAAAAAAAAAGATTGTATCTATACTTCAACAAATCAAAGAAGAAATGAAAGGAATCAAAGAAGAAAACAAAAGGAATTAAAGAAGAAAACAAACTCCTGAAAGAGAACACAGGAAACCAGTTTCATGAAATAAGGAGATCATTATAAGACATAAGTAAGGATATAGAAATACTGAAGAAAGACCAGGCTGAAATCCTAGCTCTGAAGAACACAGTCAAATAAAAAACTCTGTGGAAAGTCTCACCAGTAGAATGGATGAGTGAGAGTACAGAATATCTAAACTAGAAGAGCAGGTGGCGGAGCTAATACAGTCCAACAAAGAGAAAGACAAGCTAATAGAAAGATATGAATGGAAATTTCAAGATATCCAGGACACTATGAAAAGATAAAATATAAGAATTCGGGGTATAGTAAAAAGCATCAAAATCACACCTGTGCACTATGCTACTACTGCCATGAGTGAATCCATCAAACCACAGGTACTTTACTACTCTGCATGCCTCTCCTAGGCCTGCTTCCTTGTGCCACACCACTGTGTGTGCGCCTATATGCACACTGTTATTCTGACACCGTTCCTCCACCTGCCCTGCCTGCAACACCACCATGCCACATGTAAGTCTATATCCTCCCCCCTCTTTGTATCTCTCCTCCACCCATTCTGACACCTCCATCCCATGTAAAGCCACAGGCATCCTACCAACATACTCAGCCCTCTGCCACTTGCACCACCACCATGTGTGAATCCAGGCATACTCAACCAATAGTATATTTCCAAGTGGCAAATCCCAACATAAAATAAGTAACTTGAAAAACAAGGTAATACGTCTCCTCTGTGAATGCCCATTCCTAGTGTACAGGCCTCCCATTAGAGTTACTGAGAGTAAATTTTAGACAAAGAATCCTATAGTATGATTATGATAAATTACATAAAGCCCTTAAAAAGGACATGAGTAAGTGCCTGAATGAAATCCAAAAGAACAAAAACACACAGATGAATGAATTCAGTAGACACCTGAATGGAATCCAAGAGAACCCAGACATCTGAGTGAGTTCAAGAAGACATCAACTGATGCCTGAATGACCTCCAATAGAACACGAACAAACAGCTGAGTGAAATCAAGAAATCAAAACAAGAGATGGCTTAGCACTTAAGCGCTTGCCTATGAAGCCTAAGGACCTGGGTTCAAGGCTTGATTCCCCAGGACCCACGTTAGCCAGATTCACAAGGGGGTGCATGCATCTGGAGTTCGTTTGCAGTGGCTGGAAGCCCTGGCATGCCCATTCTCTCTCTGTCTCTCTCTCTCTGCCTCCTTCTCTCTGTCTGTCACTCTCAAATAAATAAATAAAAATAAACAAACAAAAATTTTTTTAAAAAAAGAAATCAAAACAGTGTAATAGGAAAATGGAATTTTATAAAGAGATAGGAATTCCAAAGAAAACCAAACTGAAATGAAAAATGCAATGAGTCAATTAAAAAGCACCACACCAATAGAATAGATCATGTGGAGGACAAAATATCTGGGCTTGAGGACAAGGTGGAGAAAATACTTCATATAGCCCAAATCAATCATAAGCTCAAAAAAGCTTATAATAGGGCTAGAAAGATTGCTCAGTGGTTAAGGCACTTACCTGCAAAGCCTAATGACCAGGGTTTTGTTTCCCCAGTATCCACATAAAGCCAGATGCACAACGTGACACATACATTTGGAGTTCATTGCAAATAAGTAAATAAAAATATTCTTTTTAAAAGGGTGTAATAGAACATGAGATGCATTTAGGACACCATGACAAAGCCAAGTCTATGAATATTGTGCATAGATGAGGAACAAGAGCTTCGGGCCAAAGAAATACAAAATATTTTCAATAAAATCACAGAATAAAATCCCCCAAGCCAGGAAGGGGTGCCAATCCAGGTCCAAGAGGCATACAGAGCACCAAATAGACATGATCAGAAAAGAAACTCCCTACATCATACTATAGTCAAAAACATTAGATACTCAGAACAAAGAAAGGATACCAGGCCAAGTGTGGTGCTTCATGCCTTTAATCCCAGCACTCAGGAGGCAGAGGTAGGAGGATCACTATGAGTTTGAGGCCACTCTGAGACTACATAGTGAATTCCAGGTCAGCCTGGGCTACAGTGAGACCCTACCTCAAAAAAAAAAAGAAAGAAAGAACGAATGAAAAGGAGGGAGGGAAGAGAGAGAAGAGGGAAAGAGGGAGGGAGAAAAGAAAGGAGGGAGGAAGGAAGGAAAAGAAAAACAACTGCAAGAGAAAATTAGCAAGTCACATATAAATGCAGTACCATTAGAATAACAGCTAATTTCTTTCGGGGGGGAAATTGTAAAAGTGCTTATAACAGCTAGGAAGATGTACTTCAAGTACTGAAAAATCACAGCTGCTAACTCAAACTACTATATTCAGCAAAACTATCTCTCATAAAAGACCAAAAAAGTCCCATGATAAAAGCAGGGTAAAGAAATTTATGACCACTACACTAGATCTACAGAAGATACTGAAAGAAACACTTTGGACTAAAGAAAAGGATAAGCAATCAAGATAGTAGAGAGAAAAATAATAATCAATTAATAACTTAATAGATCAGTTATTAAGCAAATGAAGACCAAGAAAACACCAAATAACACAAAGTTATCAGCATGATTAACACATCAATAGGAAATATTTCATACGTTTAAATAATAACTCTGTCTCAATTGTCCAATCAAAAGGCACAGACTAAGAGACAAGATCCTTCTTTTGCTTGTCTTCAAGGGATTTATCTCACTATCAAAGACTGATGCTACCTTTGGGTGAAACAGTGGAAAAGATATTCTAAGCACATGGAACCAAAAAGAAATCAGGTGTCACTATTCTAGAATCTGTCAAAAAAAAAAGACTTAATCCAAAACTAGTTAGAAAATATAAAGAAGAAATCAATACAGTAAGAGAACATTATAATCCTAAATATATATGCACTGAATGCAGGGGCAGCCAACTTCATAAAACAAATTCTATTAGACATGAAGTCATTAACTCCAATACAGTTATAGTAGGTAACTTTAATACAATAATCTGGTCATCCAACAAAAATAGATAGAAGATAGATAGATGGATAGATAGATATATAGATAGATAAAGCAGAGAAACACTAAAGCTAAATTATATAAAGGAAATAGACCTAACAGATGTGTATAGAACATCTCATCTCCAAACTATAGAATACACATTCTTATCAGCACCCCATAAAGGCTTAAAATAGATCACATATTAAGAGACAAAATAAGTCTCAATAAATTTAGAAAAACTTATTAGAAAGCTTCTTGTATTTTATCTGATCACAATGCAATAAAGATAAAAATTACAGTCTTAGAAATCAAACAACACACTATTGAGCTGTGTTAATTGAAGAAATTAAGGAAGAATTTTGAAAATTCCTAGAACTGAATAAAAATAAAAACACAACATACCAAAACCCATGTGATACAATGACGGTAGATCTAAGAGGGAAGTTTATAACTCTGATTACCTACATCAAAAAATAAGAGAAATCTCAGAAAAATAATGATGCATTTTAAGATCTTGGGGAAAAGAATAAACCAGTAGATAAGATGAAATAATTAAAATCAGGGAGAAATTAACAAAGTAGAAACAAAAATAATACCAAAAAAATCAGTGAAATGAGGAGTTTGTTCTCTGAAAAAATAAATGAGCTTGACAAACCCTTAACCAAATTGACCAAACAAACAAATGGAAAGGATCCAAATTAATAAAATTAGAGGAGAAAAGGAGGTATTACAACAGATACCAACAAAATTCAAAAAATCATAAAGACATACTTTAAAAATCCACACTGCACCAAACTGGATAATCTTTTTTTTAAAGGATGTATTTCTAGATGCACATGATCTACCAAAATTAAACCAAGATCAGATCAATAATTTGAACAGCCCAGGTCTAGATGTATTCACAGCATAATTCTTCCAGACCTTTAAAGAAGAACTAAAACCAATACTTCTCCAACTATTCCATAAAACAGAAAGGGAAGGAATACTTCCAAACTCTTTTTATGAGACAGGTAACATTCTGATATCAAAACCAAATAAATGGGCTCAGTGGTTAAGTTGCTTGCCAGTGAAGCCTAGAAACCCAGGTTTAATTCCCCAGAACCCATGTAAGGCAGATGCACATGATGGTGCCTGTATCTGGAGTTTGTTTACAGTGGTGAGAGGCCCTGGCATACCCATTCTCTCCCTCTCTCTATCTCTTTCTATCTCTTATAAATAAATAAAATATTTTTTAAAAAAGAAAAAAAAACAACAAATAAAGACACAGAAAATTATAACCCATCCCCCTCATGTACACAGATGCAAGAATAGGTGGCATGTGTTCAGCCCTAAACCTGACACCTACACCACACCCTCCCAGGCTCAAGGAACCTCAAGGAGGAGGAGGTAGGAAGAATGAAAGAGCATGAGGATAGGATAGGAGGCTGCAGAATCCTGTCTTCTGGTTAGGACATAGCCATTAGGCTCATGAAGTCACATTGGATGTGGTTTCCAGCACATGATTGAACTTGTCAATATTTCATCATGGATGGGGTAGGAACACATGAGATCCCACACCTCCCAGTGAGACTAGTTGTAACTGATGGTTGCTGAGAGAAGGAGGAGTCATGTTCTTCAGTGATGGGTTGCCCAATAAACTCCCACCTATGATCACACAAGTGACCTTAATTTAACTCAATGGGTCATAAAAACAAAAGATAAAACAAAGCAAATATGACATGAAAGGAGGATGGAAATTAAATGGGAAAAAAGGGTTTCCATGAGAGGGGAAGGGACTGAGGTCATAGTCCAGAAAGGGAGTGGGATCAAAATGCATTGCATTAAAGTGTCAAAAAGGCTGGAGGTTGGCATATTCCAGCACTCAAGGGACAGAGGTAGGAGGATCACCATGAGTCTGGGCTACAGAGTGAATTCCAGGTCAGCATGAGTGAGATCCTATTTCCAAAAAACAAAGGAAGAGCAGGATGTGGTGACACACACCTTTAATCTGAGCACTGGGGAAGGCAGAGGTAGGAGGATCACTAGGAGTTTGAGGCAGGTCTGAGACCGCATAGTGAACTCCAGGTCAGCCTGGGCTAGAGCAAGACCCTACCTGGAAAAAAAAAAAAAATGACAAAGGAAGCAGAAAAACAAAGTGTCAAAAAACAGAAAAAAAAAAGCATCAAACAAATTAATAAATAATTGCTGGGCCAAAATCCAGATGAGCTTGGTCCAGCATCTCTGCCCAAAGGCACCCCTGCTTACCTGTGAGACAGTTTTGAAATGAAACTGTGCTTTGAGTTACTCCAAAAGATTGAGAGGATGAAAGGAAAAACCTGGGGTCCATTTAGCCAGACACTTAGTCTGCGATGAAGCAGAAATAACCCAACCTTCCCTTGGATTGATTGTGGTGTCAAATGTAGCAGTCAAATGATAACCAGACACACAAGGAAACAGGACACCGCAAATGACAACCAGAAGAAACGGCAAACAGCAGACTCACAAATACACCTATGGTCAGATGAAGACCACAAAACAATGGTCTTACGCTTCCTCCAGAGCTGACAAACTTCTGTAACAGTAATTCTTGCAGCCAAGAGAGAACTGATGAGAATCTTTATAATTCTTCTGTCAATGGTTAGTCCAGCAACAGGAGAGGAAAGATGCTTATACACAAATGGCCTGTCCTCGGTTGAGGATCATCTTACTGACTTTGGGTTTAGTTTGGATCTCCTCTCCTCTCCTATCCCCTCCTGTCCTACAGAAGAAAACCAACAGACCGCTGAGCTATTGGGTGATCTGAGTGAGTGCCTGGCACATGCAGAACCTCTAAATGCACAATGGTTTTGTAGGAGTGGCTCCATTACAAGAGGCTGGGCTGTGACCTGCTCATTGCCTGTGTTGGGAAGGTAATTTCAGAATACAGCAGAAGTGGATGGGGAAGAATATTCAACCAGAATAACAATGAAGACACACAAGGAGACCCGACAACACATCTTTCCCTTTCTTTCTCTTCAAAATAAGAGCAATCCTTTACTCTCCTGTGTTCTCTGCGAGGGAATAAGCTCTGTTTTTAGATGAGCCAGCAATTAGCTCTGGCACATCAACATCCTCAGATAGTAAGGAGAATGGAAAACTCAGAATTAGCCTCTACTGCATAAATAAGTGTGAAATTTAAAAATTGATTAGTTGTATTGAAGATAAAATAGGTACTCTATAAATGGGAGGCTTAGTAGTCTTACTATTTTCAATATTAATATATTTTCATTCAGTTTTTGAGGGAGATATGATTGTCAAACAAAGGCCCAGAGAGGTTAAACAACTTGCAGAAAAATATATAGTTAATATGTGTTAGAACATCAACTCAAAATCAGATATGATACCAGAGCTAGGCCTACACAATAATCTCTGTTGACTAAAATGAATAAACTCCCAGACTCCCCTGTGAGGTGAGAAGACTTTGTTTGTTTGTGTCATTTAGAAACAATTACATATGCTTTACACTTTGCACATTTTCCCTTTAAAAGTCTTAAGCATTTCTGGAGAACGGACCGAAATTGGTTGGCTCTCATGATTTACTGTTTGCCTGGACAATGACCCGGTGTTGACTGTGTACATCAAGCAATTCCTCAATAGTCTTCACATTTTCTTTTTATGGTTGCCACTGAAAATACCTATTCGGTAAACTGAAGATAAAACCACTTTTCTCTCAGGCTTGCTGCTGTTTCCATTCCACTCTCATACTTCTTGCTCTGAATCTCATGAATTCAGCTGTAGGCTGCAAGGCTTCATGTGAGGTCTCCTTATTATCATTTTCATCTGTGAGCAAGAAGGCCCGTGAGTTCATAAAAACATGCCCGACTCAGGGAAGAGTTAATGCAAGGGCTACTACAGCTAGCTACATTTTGCCTTTATTCTAACAAACACATATTATACATATGCATGGGGAATAGTATGATATTTTAAGGCATATGTATGACATGTTCTGATTAAATCAGTATACTTAACATTTACATTTTCTTATCATTTCTTTGTGTTTGGAGACCTTGGGTTGCTCTGTTATAGTTCTTTATAAAATACCTTATGGATTATAAAATTTATAAAATACCTTATGGGCTGTAACTACATGACTATGTTGTACAATAATTATACTTACTCCTATATAACTGTATTATGTTACCTATTATCTAGCCTCCTACTACCACTCCTTCCCCAAACCTTTCCAACCTCTATAAATAACTATTTTATATCCAGCTGTGATGGCTTGACTCAGATGTCCACCTTATAGTCATGTGTTTTAAATGCTTGGTCCCCAGCTGGTATAGTTTGGGAGGTAGAAAATTTCTGGAAGGGTGTGTTGCTGGGGGTGGACCTTGAAGTGCAATAGCCCCTCAGCTTGCCAGTGCTAGTCCATCCCACTGTCTGTCCACTTTCTGCCATATCCTGGGGCAATAATATGTCCAGCCTCTCTGCTCTATCACCCTTTCCTTGTTATCATGAGACTTCCCCTAAATACTGTGAGCCACAATAACCTTTCCTCCTATAAGCAAGCCACTTGTGGTCAGATGTTTTATAGCATAGCAATAAGAAGGCAACTGCGACACCAACTGAATGCATTTGAATCTGCTTCCCAATACCTCCAGCAAAGACATCTTCCTGCCACAGATCAGTACCCCTAGCAATGTTAGAGACTTCCATTACTGAACACACAGGACCTTGGACATGGGAGCTAATGACTAGGATGTCTCTCTTTCTGCAGCTCTAGCCTGTCCCTCTCCCACTCCTGAGACATTGCCCCAAACCAACTTGCAACCAAAGTGCTGTATAATCTCCCAGACCCCAGTTTACCTGCTCTGGGCATTCCCGGGATTCTTTCTCCTTTTGGTATCATGTTGCCTCAAAGAATATTCTTCTTACTTTCTGCAACATACAGCTGTTATCAATGCCAGCGATTAAGTAAGCTCTGAATTAATGATTCAAAGTTAAGACTTATGATTAAAGAGATCAGCACTGGGGCTAGAGAGATGACTCAGTGGTTAAGGTGCTTGCCTGCAAAGCCTAACGACCCAGGTTCAATTCCCTAGTGCCCACATAAAGCCAGATGCACAAAGTGGTGCATGCATCTAGAGTTGGTTTACAGTGGCTAGAGGACCTGGCACACCCATGTTCATGTTTCTATCTCTCTCTCTCTTTCTCTCTCTCCATCACTTCCTTTCTCTCTCTCTCTCCCTGCAAATAAATAAACAAGGGCTTTTTTTTTTAAAGAGAGATCAGTACTTCTGTCAGCACCCGCATAGCCCCAAAAGGAGAAAAAAAAGAGAGAGAGAGCCTGTGGGAGAGCAAAGAGGCAACCTTGAAGACAGTTCTTGTATCTTCAAATGGAACAAACTTGTCAGCAAGCAGTATTCTACCCAGGAAGCAGATCCTCATCCAGTTCGCAAGCTCTAGTCGCCACGCTGACCACACCTTTCGTCTTGAATATCCCCATGTTCTCTCCACTTACATGTACCTCTAAAATGCTGGTGTGGCTCATTATGTCTCTTCTGATGACTGGCCTCAAATTTTCTTTCTGTTCCAAATACAGTTTGGGCATTTGACTTGGGTCTCCAATTCTCTGGTCTGTCTGTTAGTTTTTGGCATATGCCACCATGTCTTAATTTACTTACATAGTAAGAAAATGTCCACCAAGAGTGAAAGGACATGTTCAGATGTTTCGTATAGGCAGTAGCTTTTGTAGTGTAAAGTTAGCATCTCTTCCAGCTACAAGTCTTCCACAAATTTTGAAGGATCAGTTTCTACTCTAAAACCTCCAGATTTGAGGGTGGGGTGGAATCTGAAACACTGATTAAATAGAGTGGCATTTCTATACTGAACTGTACACATTTGCTGATCTGGAAGAACTATATTTTATGCATATTCCTCCAGATAGATGCAAATATTGAATTTAAAACATATATTTAGTCTGCTGTGGTGGTGCATACCTATAACCCCATCACTTGGGATGGAGAGGCAGGAGGATTCCCACAAATGAGAGACAGCCTGAGCTGTATAGCAACTTCTAGGCCAGACAGGGCTCCATAGAAAGACCCTGTCATGAAAGAAAAGAAACAGAAAAAGAAAAAGGGAAATTTATTTATGTCATTCTTTAAAAATATACACACAACATATTACACAACACTTCTGTCTCATGCTGCACAAGTGTTTCTCTCATAGGAGTGTTTAGATTAGCAAAAATATTCTCCTGAGTAAGGAATCATATGGATAGCTCTCATATTAAGAAAAAGTTAGCTTCAATAAGAAATTGAAAAATCTGCCTGCAAATAATACCATAAAAGTTTATAGTCCATCCTAACCATCAAGGATATTTTCCATAACTTTAGGGTTTGATAGTAAAATATATACACACGCGTATGTATGTTTCTAATAACAAAGCACTAAAGTAAAATAAACGTGCTTGTCCAAATACGGTTGTGTTTCAGTCAAAGTTTTGCTTAATATTTTGAGAAGAGCTTTGTGAAGATAAATACTCACCCCCTTGGATTTTATATCAGATGCTCATGGTGCCATCTACTGGTCATTTGTTAAATGACTCCGGATGGAGAGATCTGGGTTTGGAAAGTTTTGTTAGCAGCGGTGACCCAGTTTTAAGACAATGCCCCTGTGTTTTGATTTCTTTATCATGAAGGTACATCCAAACTGTTGCGTTTCATCGGGATGATAAGGCATTTCATGTTGGAGAAGTGTTGTTTCTTACAATAGGAGGCCTGTGCTACATCGAACTGAACACCTTGCAATTGAACACCTAGCTATCTGAGAGTCAGAATGAGGAAGTTAGAGCAGTCCTGGCTGACGGTGTCTTCATGGAAATCCCCTCTCAGTATCAGAGAAAATTCCCAGCACAGTGAAAAGTGCCATTGCATAAAAAAAAAAAGTAACTCTGTGGAAAGACTACAAGAAGGAGACCATCATCCTCCCCTTCATGAGCCAGGTTGCAGGATGTGCATTGTCACTGGATACCTCCTTCTTTCTGGAAGTCCATGCTTGGACATCAGGTCACATGTCATCTCCCCATCGAATGCATGCCCCTTTCATGTCACCTTTTAGCTTGGACTGTCTTTCAGAAGCAAAGTCCACCCCTTTGTGTAAAGTTAATGTGTTCTGTGTCTCAGGTACAAAAGGCCTCTGTGGACATTCCACACACATCTCTAGCAAGGCTATTTGTCATCCTGCCTGACCCCCTGTGGCGCGACTCTGAGTTCAGAGATCCCATGGGCCTGAATGCTTTCAAATGTAAACCCACCTTGGCCACAGTGGGTGGGTTTGAGAGCCGCCCCAGCTGTTGTTTAAGCCAGGACTCAGCAGCCAAGGTCCTTTTACACGCGGGGGTAGTCCATAAATCAGGAAGTGTCCTGTAGGCCTCTGTGTGGAGACCACCTGATTGTACTTCTGAAATCTCTTTTTTATTAAAGAATCTATGAAGGAACTCTCTTCCCAGAGCTAAATTAAATTCCAAACCTAATGTATATGTTGAGGCTAGAATCCAAGATTCTGAGCAAGGACAGGGTCTCTCTTGAACTAATATCAGCTTAGCCCCTTTTAAATGCTATGGTTATCTGAGGTCCCTTCAAAAATGTTTATGTTAAAGCATTGGTAGCCATTAGGTATTAAAAATGATTCATTCAACCTTTTACATCAAACCCAGGTCTATTTGCATATCCTGAGAATATGTATATGATGTATGCAACGACATCACATACTGATGATTTCTACTGAGAAATAAGAATTGAAATTTGGGAAGAACCTAGGTATTTTTGAGAGCACACAGTGTAAAGTCCTGTGCCATAACAAGACTTTTAATCAATAAATCCTATAAACATAAGTGATTTTTTAAGAATAAAGATATTTCCAAACATTGTTTCATTAAAAAAAATCTTACTTCATTTGGTACAGAACTGAACTAAAGGGAAAAAATGGTTGTACCCTGAGATACAGTGTGACTCTAAAGACTGTTACAACGCAATTAATGCCTGAGGGCCAACAGGAAAGCTTAAGATTCACTGCTCAAGTGCCACATTTATTAGTTGTTCTACCTATCTATGCTACGAAGGAAGTGTTTTAGGAAGTGTTAAATCCTCAATAATCTTACTGAGCACAAGAGAAAGCAAAACTGATTTGTGAACCACAGAGAAAGAAAACAAGATAAAATATTGACATCCTCAGCTGTACCTATTCAGGGCCTAACTCCCACAGATAGGATGTGTGTCTTTTCTTTTCTTTCTTTCTTTTTTTTTTTTTTTTTTTTTTTTTTTTTTTAAGGAGCCAGGCATGGTGGCCCACATCTTTTTTTTTAATATTTTTGTTCATTTTTATTTATTTTTTGAGAGTGACAGAGAGAGAGAGAGAGAGAGGCAGATAGAGAGAGAGAGAGAGAGAATGGGCACACCAGGGCCTCCAGCAACTGCAAACGAACTCCAGACACGTGCTCCCCCTTGTGCATCTGGCTAACATGGGTCCTGGGAAATTGAGCCTCGAACCAGGGTCCTTAGGCTTCACAGGCAAGCGCTTAACCACTAAGCCATCTCTCCAGCCCGGATGTGTGTCTTTTCAAGCTAATATCAGACATGCGTGGCTTTGGATCTGAGTCTTTTAAGGACCCCTCCCTTCACTTCATGTATCCTTACTAAAGCAAACCATTTTCAGTGCTATTTACTACAAGAAGGAGCCCAGATTATGGCATGTGAGCACCAGAAAAGAAGCACACCCAAGAAAAATGTTTGTCTTGAGTGTTTCTCTCAATTACAATGAAGTGACTACCTGTGCAGTAGAGAAAAAACAAAATGATATATTTTTAGGCCCCAACCTTCTACTGTCTCAAGTTTGAAAGAAATGTACCATGTTCTCTGAATTTTCTTTGGCCATCCCACACCTAATTTATATTCCATGGCTCCATTTGCTTGGTTTTCTTTTAGTACACTGTGTACCTGTGATTGGGTGTGGGGGCACACATGTGTGTATGTATGTAAGCATCCATGTGGACACCAGGGGACAAGCTTAGATATTGTTCCTTAAGAATGCCATCTACGGGCTGGAGAAATGGCTTAGTGGTTGAGGCACTTGCCTGCAAAGCCAAAAGACCCAGGTTCAATTTCCCAGGACCCACGTAAGCCAGATACACAAAGGGCGCATGAATCTGGAGTTCATTTGCAGCAGCTGGAGGCCCTGGTGTACCCATTCTCTCTCTCTCTCATTCTCTCTCTCTCTCTCTCTCTCTCTCCCCCACTCCCACTCCCTGCCTGTTTCTCTCTATATCTCAAGTAAATAAAGAAAAAAAAATTTTAAAAAAGAATGTCATCCACCTTTGTGAGGCAGGGTCTCTCATTGGCCTGGAACTACCCCAGAAGTTTACAATGGCTGGCCAATAAGCCCCAGGCATCTGCTTGTCTTGGCGTCCCCAAAGCTGGGGTTACAAGTATGTGCCACAAGTCTGGCATTTTTGCCTGGGTTCTGGGGTCCCAACTTAAGCCATCATGCTTACCTGCTAAGCACTTTGTCAACTGAGTTTCTCCCCATCTCTCTCTTTTTTGTATTTAAACAATGCAGCAGAGGGAACACATAGCATGTTAAACTCAATGCAGTAAAGAAAGGGCCAAGTGAGAAAAGAATAGAATATCCAGAGAAAACAGAGATACAGAAGACAGAGTTGGAGAGAAAGAACTGAAAGATGAGGGCAAGAGAGCCAAAGGGGTACAGACAGGAAGTTAAAGCAAACAAAAAGGAAAAAAAAAGAGAATAGAACATCAGAGAGAACGGATGAGAAAAAAGAGAGAAACAACTGGAGGAGATGGGCAGAAATGGAAGCACCAAAACGGAAGTGGGGTTATATAGAGGGAAGGTCCTGGAGAGGGTGAGGGGTGAAATAATGAAACTGTAATCCAGGCATTTAGAAACTCAATGGGTCTGAGCTAGAAGAAATACCATAGACATCTCATCTAACCCTTTGGAGGGTAGATTCAGAAACAGGCCCAAGGAAGTTAAATATCACATAGCATACTGCGTATCACATAGCACACTGCAGTGGGAAAATTCATAAAAATAAAATAAATGATAAAACAAATGGGTGCTTAAGGGCAGCTTTTTTCCATGAAATGCTTGGGCAGCAGCCTCGTGCCTTACACTGATGTTGTACAAAGGTCTGAGAGCTGGGGACAGACACAGGTGTCAGGACGTGGTCTGTGTCCGGCAAGAATTCGGAAGCAATCACTGTTCCGCATCCTCTGATGTCATTACTTGGCTTGAAGTGAATTCCCAGTGCAGCTGACAGCTTCATAATCAAACAGAAGTATCAAAAACAAAAGGGCAGTAATAACAAAAATCTAAGCCCTCTGGTACTCAGAAGAGAACAAGAATTTGAACTCTGGGGTCAAGAAGCCTCAGTGGAGGACCTCTGAACCACTGGTGGGATGACCTTGCAGAAGCATTTCTTTACTTCAGTTTCCTGGTCCATAAATTGAAATAATAAAAGCATTTAACACCCCAATACAGTTGCAAAAATTAAACAAAATAATCTGTGTTGCATGTTAAGCAGTGTCTGGCACACCAAGCACATATGCATGGTTTCTGTGTTCCTTGCTGGAACATTGCAGTATCAGTGCTATCCCAGCTTGTTTAAAGCATTGAGCTAGAGATTTCATTTTAATATAATGCTTGATTATGAAATGCTTTCAGCATTTGTTATTAATGAAGAAGAAGGGATATAGGAAGCTGGCATCAAGCTATTGAAACTTCTCTCTTACAGCCACTTTGGTGAGGCGGGGGAGGATGCAGTTACTTTTTACCTTTCTTTAAAAAATTTTTTCTGAGGCAAGGTCTCAATCTAGCCTAGGCAGGCAGACATGGAATTCATTCTGTAGCCCCAGGCTGGCCTTGAACTCATGATGATCCTCTTACCTCAACTTCCCTCCAGAGTGCTAAAGATTACAAGCATGGGACACCACACCTGGCTTATATGTTTTTTTTTTTTTTTTTTTTTTGAGACTTAAATGTTCAAAGTCACCAGACTTAGGAGGGATAAATTTGATGTGGAGTTAGGCTTGCTTGGGTGCAGACCCACTGGACGCTACTCAGTTTGAAATGAGAACAGGAAGTTTAAAGGCAGGCAGACTTAGTAACTTCTACACGTGACTGCTGCTCTGTTGCTTGTCTTATTAAAGTAGGTTTGTGTCCATTTCAGCTGACAAGCTGCCCCTCCATGACTGTGACCTTCTCTCAGGCTTTCATGTCACTTCAGAGTGTTCTTTTATCGTAGGAAGGGAAGGAAACCAGTGGGGAGGCTGAGCAGACTCCCCTTAGAGGCAAGTGGACAGAGATGAGATAAGGGAATGTGAAAACATCTTTAAACCACTGTCACTGCACTTGACCAAACCAATGACACTGAAGGACACTTTCCCCTTCAGCACAGCGGAGAGGAGACAAAAGGAAAGAGACTCAAACTCGCCGAGCAGTAAGCAATAGGTGTTGGCTCTTTAACACGTTACAGGAATGCATACACACAGAGGCATACAGTTGCACGCATGATTTTCTTTCGGAAAAATATTTCACATCCATAAAACTTCTCCAGATCTTCTTAGGTCTGCTTTGCAATTACAATATTCCCATTTGGTGGTGCATTTCCGAAATGCCAGTCAGTAGGCTGGCAGTTTTGTACATGAAGTTTCATTTAATTGTCACAACAAGTATATGATGTGGGTGTCATTGCCCGAATTTAAAGATGGTGGAATGGAAGCTCAGAGAATGGTGATGTGATTCGTAACAGTTCCATTTTGGGGTATTTGCATGAGCTTAATGGCCTTGCACATGCTTCTTCATTTGGTCGTTTTAGCAATTTCGTGAGAGATTTTGGTCATCACTTTGGACATGAGAGCATATGGCACATAATTATGATTAACTGGCAGTAATTGTGTGCCAAGCATTGTGTTCTGTCTTTCAAGCTTGGTACATTCTCGTTTGTAATTCATATAACCTGGTAAAGTAAATCTTATCCTCCACACTTGCCAAGTAATTAAGTACAAGTACAAAGCAAGGCAGACACGTTGGCCAATGTCATTAAATGAAGGCGAGAGAGCCAAGCCGGGTGTGATGGGCACACAACTTTAATCCCAGCACTTGGAAGGCAAAGGTACAAGGAACTGCTGTGAGTTCATGGCCAGTCTGGAACTACAGAGTAAGATCCAAGTAAGCCTGGGCTAGTGTGAGATCCTATCTCAAACAAACAAACAAAAAGACAGCTAAGATTTTCTCCTAGAATATGGCGATTTTATACACTGAGCCCTGAGTCTGTGGCAGGTTCTATACCTTCATTGTTTTCTAATTTTGCATTTATTTGTTTTCTGTTGTCTCTATTCCAGTGAGATAACTGATATAATGCAAGAAACTCCAAATCTATAAGACATGAATTCAGAAGTATCTGAAGGGCCAGACAGATGGCTTAGCAGTTAAGGTGTTTGCCTGTGAAGCCTAAGGACCCAGGTTTCAATTTCCCAGTACTCATGTAAGCCAGGTGCATAAGGTGCTGTATGCATTTGAAGTTTGTTTGCAGTGGCTAGAGGCCCTAACGGGCCCATTCTCTCTCTCCTCTCTCTCTCTCTCTCTCTCTCTCTCTCTCTCTCTCAAATAAATAAATAAAATATTTTTAAAAGCATCTGAAAATGGCTCCCAAGTATTCAAATGTGGACAGTATGAACATCAAAAGACATAATAACAGTACTGGATTATAACCCACTAGAAAAGTAGGAGTTTATGAGTCTATACAGAAGCGAATGGAAGAGAGGAGAACGTTCTTCCTTAAAGTATAAAGCTAGCCAATCAATACAGAAGGACTAATGGAAAGGCTGGAGAGATGGCTTAGCAGTTAAGGCACTTGCCTGCAAAGCCTAAGGACCCAGGTTCTATTCCCCAGTACCCACTTAAACCAGATGTACAGGGTGGCACATGTGTTTGGAGTTTGTTTGCAGTGGTTGGAGGCTCTGGTGTGCTCATTCTCTCTCTGTCTCAAATATATATATATATATATATATATATATATATATATATATATGCCTCTTTTTCTGTCTCTCTCAAATAACTAAACAAAAATAAAATATTTTTTAAAGTAAAAAAACAGCTGGGTGTAGTGGTGCACACCTTTAATCTGAGCACTGGAGAGGCAGAGGTAGGATGATTGCCATGAGCTCAAGGCTACCCTGAGACTACATAGTGAATTCCAGGTCAACCTGACTAGAGTGAGACTCAACCTCAAAAAACCAAAAATAAAAAATAAAAATAAAAGAATAACAGAATTAGAAAACCACCATTTGGCAATAACTGTAGCAATAAGTGACTCTGGTAAGGAATCCCAAGGAAGCCAAACATGTGTGTAAAAGTAGAATTAGAAGCCGGGCGTGGTGGCGCACGCCTTTAATCCCAGCACTCAGGAGGCAGAAGTAGGAGGATCGCCATGAGTTCAAGGCCACCCTGAGATTACATAGTGAATTAAAGGTCAGCCTGAGCCAGAGTGAGACCCTGCCTTGAAAAGCCAAAAAAAAAAAAAAAAAAAGAAGAAGAAAGAAAGAAAGAAAAAGAAAAGTAGAATTAGATTTTATAATCTAAAAGTAATTCCTCACAAAATATTTATCAATAATAAAGGGGAGATAATTTTATAGTAGAGAGACTAGGCAGATACCCCAAATCTTCATCCAAGAGATCAAAGTTAACCCTGCCAGAAACAAAATAAATATATACTGCATACCTGTCAATACCATCCATTGTAAAGAAAGCAGCATCCATGATACTTTATCGAAGAAAGTAATGTCAGGCTCTAAACATGTGCCAGGAAAAATATCAGAAAAAAAATTAACATTGAGAGACATTCTGCAAAATTACAGGTGTACAATGTTCATGATTGTCAAGGTCATGAAAAGACTGAGGATCTACTCCTAAAGAAAGAGACCAGAGACATAGTGGACTGCAACATGTGCTTCAGTTGGATTTATTGCTAGGAAATTAGAAAAATGTGAAGTGGGTATCTGGGTGAAGTATACAGAGCTCTTTGTGCCATTTGTGCAAGTTCTTGTTAAGTTTGAAATTTGTCAAGTAAAACTATATATTTTTTTTTAAAAAAAAAATCTTTTCACTTTCTTTGTGACCTTGGGGAAATCAGCGCATTTCTCTGAGTTTACGTTTAGCTCTATGAAAGGATAATAATTCAACAGCTTTGTTTGGATGGCAAATGAGATGGTAAAACACCTGGCATTTATTAGACGATCAATAAATATGAATTTCCCTTTTCTTTTCAACCTGCTTATCAAATACTTTGAACTTTCTCTGTGGGGGCTGGAGCAAATCATAGGACTGGGATTTTGTTTCACGAGGTGAACAGGTAGCAGTGCGAGAAATGTTCCAGAGGTTTCCTGCTCAGTGCTTCACTGTAGGCAGCTTTATCATTGACTTATGAGGATCATTCCACGGGGCAGCACTTTCCAATATCAAGGTCCTTACAATGTGTTCTCAGAGATCCCAAGGGTCCTATGGAGCATTTTTTTGTGTGTGTTTTCATTTAAACTGCAGTAAAAATTAACATAATCTTAACCAACACAGTCACATCGACTTGAGTGATTTCAGTGTCTATGTTTGTAATTACATCTGAAATATCAGAGCTTATATTTTCAGTTGTGTTTACAAATGCCAAGAAACCAAATAGTCATACTAATGAGAAAAAAATGAAAGCAACTGATCAATTTGAACCATGGAGGGCTACTGCTAGCAACTATGACACCCTTGCATACACACACAGACACACACACACACACACATTTTTTTCTCGCTCCCATCTTTCAAACAAGCTGCCCTGGTATAAGCCATGCATTAATAAATCATGTACTGATGCATGATTTAAAAATGATAAGTGGGGCTGGAGAGATGGCTTAGCAGTTAAGGCGCTTGCCTGCAATGCCAAAGGACCAAGGTTTGACTCGTCAGGACCCACGTAAGCCAGATTCACAAGGTGGCGCATGTGTCTGGAGTTTGTTTGTCATGGCTAGAGGCCCTTGTATGCCCATTCTCTCTCTCTCTCTCTTCTCTCTCTCTCTCTCTCTCTCTCTCTCTCTCTCTCTCTCTCTCTGAAATAAATAAATACAATAAAAATTTTTAAAAATGATAAGGGCTACTGAAAGAGGGACAGTAGAGTAGGTTGAGAAGAATTAGGAGAATGTGAACAAGACTGGGAGGGACATCAAGCTACAGAATTACATGTCATACTACTGGTCCCAATAGGCTGGGACACTTGACCAAAGACAAGAATGTATGAGAGATGTCTGAGAGAACCAGATGTTGAGAAGAAGAGGATCTGAGAAAGAGAAAGACAAGGCAGTGAGGCAAGAGCATGGCTGGCGTGTTCATGGAGTAGCAACGAGTCCGCTGTGGCTGAAGCAGAGCATGAGGAGTGAGGTAAAGAATCGCAGGAGACAATTGACAGACGTGGTGGCAGAGAACAGACCACATAAGGTGGTATAGAGCATTTCAAGGACTTAGTTTGGGTGAAATACTGTTTTGAGAGGAATATGATTGAAACTGCATCTTTAAAAGGATCTCTCTGAATAGATTGGGATGGCAAAGGCAGGAATAAGGTAAACCCATTAGGAGTCCATAGTGAGAGATGTGGTTCAAGTGAGAGATGGCTTAGCAACTGTGACAATCAACAGGGATGCTATGAAGTGGTGAGATTCTGGTGCTGTTCTGAACGTAGTACCAGTTGTCTTTGCTGAGACTTAATGAGGTGTTGATGGGGGGGGAAATTTGATGACTTCCAAATCGTTAACCTAAATGACTGGAAGATGAATTTTCCATCTTCTCTGAAAGACAGGCATCAAGGTACAGGAGTTTGGGAGGAAAATACTAAGTTTGGACATCTATGAGACATTCAAGAAGTTATATCCACTGGGACTCAGCAGAGTTCACTGAAGACATAGCAGTGGTTGTTATCCGTATTTATAGTCACAGGATGAGTAAATTGAGAAAATACAGAAAGGAGTGAACACCAGGACTCTTCAATGTTGAATGCTTTGCTACAAGAGAAGGAAGTATCTGGAACAGCAGCTGAGAAATCATGAGCGAGATGTTTTGAAAGCCAGATGGAGGAAGGCCCAATTTTCTCCTGTTCTTACTGTAATGTTTTCCTTCCAAAGGGCCGGTACCCTTCTAGGGGAGCTGCACGTGAGCTCTCTCTCCCTCTTGCCCTTCAGCCTTTACCATGTGAGGAAACAGCATTCCTTTCCTTTGGAGGATGCAGATGTCAGCAAACTTATGTCACTGGGGTTTTGACTGACTGTTAGAATAAACTTGCCATGTTGTCGCTATAAGCCTCTGAGCCTGTAATATGGCTTCATTGAAGCAATGACTATTATAATGATGTAAGAGCAAGAACATTTCTACACCCCAAAGAGAAGAGTGTCCCTACCTCCCTTCAATTTAGATAGACAGTATAACATTTCACCTGCATAACTGATAAAAAAAAAATTGTGTTTGTGTGTGTGTGTGTTTCTTCACTGATGTTCATGGTCAGGCCTCTGGAGCCACTGAGATTATATGACTTCTAAGATTTCTTCCAGATCTAAACCTTGATGCCCTGGATAATCCACCTCATTCTGGCTGCTCACTACTTCACATGGAAGGAGCTCCTTCATTCTGGCTGCTTCTACTTCAAGTGAAGCAGAGGTTGCCCTCTGCCCATACACCTTTGCATTACTAACTCGATGGTCTGGGGCTGCACTCTCTCAGAGGCTGAGGCCCCATCTGTATCACACAGTGGGACCCAGGGGCGTGCAGGACTAACGAGACCTGGAAGGAGGAATAATAAAGGTAGTTGATGCTAGAAGTTGCCAATCCCCAGATCCATAGATTCCCGGATCAAATATCTGCTTGAAAAAGACTCATGGGGCTCCCGAAATAGGATGAAATTCAGTGTTTAGCATAAATGGGGAGGTAAAAGTACCATCTTGGAAGAATTCAACAGATACTCCTTCTTTATAGGAGCTTAATAGATTTGCCATTTGAACAGACAGCTTATGATGAGGAAACAAGATGAAAGTATGTGGAATATCTGAACGTCTCATCATGGATGGTCCACAGACAGCTGCGAAATTCCTAGACAGGGCCTGGCCGTACAGACAGGTGGCCACTGGGAGAAGAATTCCTGTGTTTCTCTCTGTGTGTCTCTCCTTCTCTCCCTTTCTATCTTCCCTCCTTCTCATACTATACATTCAAGAACATGTAAGCCAGTATACCAAATTAGTGGAATATAAATTCCCATAATCTGGGTGACTCCTGAGCACATTCAGAGTTGTAACACATCTTAATAGAGTGTCAACAGAGAGAGCAAACCAGCTTCCACATTAGTCCCCAAAGAATTCTTTGTATCCAAAGAGCTTGAAGTTTGCTGGATCAGAAAGGAATTTCCCTCTTTATGTATTGAGATTACAGAATTCCTTCTTTGTTATTTCTTTCTTTTCTAGAAGACTGACCTAGTTCTTATTTTTCTGACCTATACCATCCTTCTTAAGGAAGTCAAACTGAGGCATGGATAGTCCACAGACTATATTTCATTGTCTAATTACTGTAAAAAGATTGTAAGGACCTCATTGCTACTGCTAACTTCTCTTAAATATCCTGAGATTCTGGTACCTTTCTTTGGTAACATTCAATTTCAGTTTAAATGATCTATATGATCATGTGTGTGTGTGTGTGTGTGTGTGTGTGGGCATGGATATTAGAAATGATAGTAATGTTATTTAAATGTATATATCTATTTGCAAACAGACAGAGACACAGGAAGGGGGGAGGATCTTGTCACTGCAAATAAAATCCAAATGCCTGCAACATTTTGTGCATCTCAGTCTATGTGGGTACTGTAGAATAAAACCCAGGCCACAAGCTTTGCAAGAAAATGCCATTAACTGTTGAGCCATTATCTTAGCCCCCAGTGATATATTTTTAAAGGACAAAATAGTCATCAAAATGTACCTGACAATTAAGTCATTCTTGGAGGCCACATGCTGATCCAGACTTGGAACATTTGCATGTGAATAAGTTTTAAAAGAGTGACTACACTGGCAAGTATAATCTCTGTAGGGGTTATCTATCTCATCTAAATAACTGTAAGTTAAATGAGTCAATTTCATTTAGATGAAATTAAAGAACAATCAATAGAAACTATTCCCAGCTTCAAAGCTGTTAGAATTAATTAGCTTATGTGAAGAAACTTTATTACTACCTCTCATGTTAGGAAAAAAAACAACAAATAAGTATGTACATGTTTATAAAAATAAAAAATATGAGTTGGAGAGATGGCTTAATGATTAAGGCATTTGCCTGCAGAGCCAAAGGACTCAGGTTTGATTCCCCAGGACCCACATAAGCCAGATGCACAAGATGGTACATGTGTCTGGAGTTCGTTTGCAGCAGCTGGAGGGCCTGGCATGCCCATTCTATCTGTCTGCCTCTCTCTCTCTCTCCCTCTCTCTAATAAATAAAATAAATAAATTTAAAAATAAGTAAATATTTCTGAAAGAATATGATACAGAAAATGATAACTGGCTGCCCGTGGGATGGTGACCAGGGTCAAGGCTCAAAAGTGAAACCTATTTGTGATTCTCTATCTGAATTTGTCACTTATACCTTTTACCTATTAAGCACAGAAAATAGTAGCAAAAACAAAATAATAAGAACTCCAGTCCCAGTTTTAGGAGTCATGTAGTAGAACACGGTGGACATCCATGAGGTTCGGCCTTAAGGTCAGACAGGCTAAGTTAACGGGGAGCCTTCCTGTGGGTCCAGGAATTTCCCTGTCCAGACATCTCTTTCTCGGAAAGTGAGGGAAATGCTAATCACCTTCCATGACTGTTCCTGGGTGTTAATGACAACTGAATGGAAGGACTTAGAAGGCATTCAGAAAACTACAGCCTGCCTCGGTTATGCACAGCCTTAATAAGAACTGAACAGTGAATTTGGTGACAGCTCGTTCTGTTTCATCGCTGTCACATCCAGAGGTAACAGAAGAGAAGCACTCCCCTTCCGTCACAGGGAGGAAGTCTTAGGAGCAGAACCCAAACCAGGATGCTTGCTGGCTAAGGCATTGCCTGGGAGAGACCAGGTGAAGAAGAGTGGAGGGGAAAAAAAAGTTAACTCTAGGTCTTGCTATATGAAATTTTACCATTACATATCACTGCTTTTATGTCTTGGAGGCTAGCAAATCCCTAGCAGTCTTAATGTGGATGATATTTAAACCTCATCTGCTAACACTTTGTAGGGAATTAGTTTAAGCAATTAAAATCTTCCCTTTCCCCCCAAACACCAGCGCTCATAAAACAGGGCTGTGAAAAGGGAGGCCAACCCAGCCTCTAGCCTAGTCCCAACTGTAGCGATGCGGTTTTGAGACCGCCTTCCACGAGACCCTTTACTGCCATCTGCCGGAAAATTGCAGGTACTACCGCACAGATTACCCCGTGACTGCAAGACAATAGAGCCGCCAGGAACAGCCCTACGCAGAACCTGTGCAACTTCCCAAGTCCCTACAGCTCACTCACCCCTGAAAAGCCGCTGGCCCTTTCGGATGTGTGCCTCCCGTGAATCTTGCCCATCCAAGGTTAACACAAGGAACTGCTCCCTTTGCCTACAAGCTCTATGTGCAGGGCCCCTGCAGACCATCTAAAAGACCCCACAACCTTCCCAGGTGAAAAAGTTTGTGAGGAGTGTGAATTCATCTTTCCATCACTGCTTGAGACAGCACCATAAATTGTGACAGTCGGGGGAAGCCCGATGGAATGCAGCCTTGCTCCCAAACTCCCGGATGGGAAACAGATCTAACTAGGTGCCATCAAAACAAGGCAACTGCTATTGGAAACTCAGTCTGAGGTCCCGGGTGCTGGGACACAGGGAGGAGAGAGAGAAGTCCTGTGGGCCTCATTGCCAAGACAGAAATGAGGCTTGGCTTGGTTCTTTTCAGCCCACTGATTGCTTTATTTCAAATTACCCTAACTACTTAGCATGGTAAATTAAGTTGAAACCCCCAAAGTTTGAGAAGGATGTCATCTAATCTGATTAAAAGGAATATTCCTGTCACAGGCTAGGGAGGAAATGGAAATTACTCTGAGTGCACTGCTATTAAATAATTTGCATAGACTTGCATATGCTATACATCAGAAAAGCATATGCTCTTTAGATTTAATGAAATAATTCCCTCTCTCTAAAGACCCTTAGAGTCTCTGTCCTTCCCTATCTGTCTTTTTCTCTTCCCATCTGTCTCTTTTTGAATGTTAAAATTATTTCATGGGAAGGGTACGTAGCTATGCACAAATTACAAGAAATATGCTAATAATCTTCCTGCTAACAGGGCTGGGAGGTCCTGAGACTGCACTGCCAAACTTCCCAAATGTCCCCCTTGTCAATCTCACATAATTAAAGGCTCCCTTTACAGCCCTTAAAAGTTTCAGCCTGATTCATTTGGGGCTTCCACTGATGGGGGTGGGAGTTAAAACCAATCCTTTGGCTCTTCATCCCAAATAATGTCTTCCTGACCCCGAGGAATACCATCTAAATCAAAATGAAAATAAAAGGGAAAACCTCCATCAAGCTCATGCCACCGCCATCAGGCTTGCACACATATAGTAATCATCTTTGAACAGTTCTTGTGCCTGCTCTGCCCTTCAAGGTTCAAAACCCGGGACAAAGATTGGCTGCTGTTAAAGTGTCTCCCTCATTTTGTCAATGGAGACAAGGAAGCCCAGATAGATGAAATGATGGGTTAGTGGCCAGAGGCTGAAGGGAGGGGGTGGATGGGTGAAATCTATCTATTTTTGTATTCTCTGTGGATAGTCACTTGCTTTTTGGTAATATTTTAGCAGATCTCATGTTTAGTTGTAATGTAGCCAACAGAGGAATTCTAGTGAATTCCCCAACAAAATTACATTAGGATCAAATGTGATGGTTATAAACACTATCCAGATGTTGGGGATGGACTGGATATAACTCTTTAAGCCCCAAATTACAGTATAATAAATGCAAGCATAGGGATCTGCCAATACATCTGAACTTCGTGTCGGAAACCAGGTCTGACCTTAATTTAACTCTATAAGGAACTGAGTTTCCTCACTTGAATAGTCAGGGTCCATCCAAAGATCTCCAAGTGCTATATTGTCACAGATTTTATCACTTACTTGAAGCAGGACCATATCAGATTCTGGAACCAAGCCAATCTTAATGCAAGCATTTTATTAACACATTTAGAAAGGAAACGGAATTGCAACTAGAAATAACTATTGAGGTTATGAAACAAACCTGTGAAATGAAATACAATATTGAGATTACATTTGTCCTTGGTAAATCTCAAGGAGTTTAGGTAATATCATAAGCACACACTAAAATATTTTATAATATAAACCAAGAATGCAAACTAGCACAGGTTCATAGACAAAGATAATATTTATTTTGAAAGAATAAAACTTCACATACACTGTCCATGGAAGTGTTTTTTTTTTTTCCAACAGCAGAGTTGATATAAATTGATATGTTTGTGTTACAGCCAAATCAGCAGTGAGTATAGCATAATTTGGATATCCATGGTTATAAGGGAAGGGGACTATTTCAAATATTCTGAGATCAAACATATAAAAAACATAGCAGGCACATTGGAAAGCTGAAACCAATAGACTAACCAATTTGTTAAGTATTAAACTATAGCATGACTACTATCATATTTTGCTGGATAACGCTGGAAGAAACAAAGTAAAAGGAAACGTTTCAAGGAGTGCCAAATATTCATCAAGTCCTTTAAGAAATGAACATTCTTTATCTCATTTAATGTTAGCTATACCAAACCCTAGAATTGTATCCTCCTTGAAGAAACTTAAAATATACTGCCAACGCAATGAAATACACCACCTTTCAAGATTCAGAATTATACCACCAAACAACAAAAGGGATGTCACAAGTCAGCATCCATAAAGTATCATGTTCTTTGTGCATCTCCCGTTACCAAATGAAACACAGCTGAAAATACACTAAATCAGCTAACCCCAAAACTGTGAAGCCTATGCCATGACTATAATGATATACCAACAGTACTTTTGAAAACTATTCATTTATGTGCAGAAAGAAATAAAAATCCCACCACATCCATGTAGTTTGTGAGCCTTTCTTTCACTCCTGCTCAACTCCTGCCACAAATTTTTCATCACTAGATGGACGACTTTGAGGCAGACAATTAGGCTAGGCTAGAGTTGAGGAGAGAAGCTTGTCTCAGAATGGACAACGTGGATAAGCTGACATTGGACATCTCAAGATATTCTCAAGGGAACAACCAAATACCCATCAATAGATGAATGGGCAAATGAAGTATGATGTGTACATGCAGTGGGATATTATTTGTTCTTAAAATGGAGTCAAGTTCTGCCATGTTACAGCATGGAGATGAACCTTGGAAACATTCCGCTAAGTGAAAGAAGCCAGACAAAGGAGGACAAGCGCTATTTGCTTTCACCTATATTTGAGAGGCACATCCCAAGATGGCAAGTAGAGTAGTGGTGACTGGAGGGAGTGCGGAGGGAACAGAGGGTGAATGTGGAGTTAATGTTAGTAAGTACAGACTTTCTGTTTGAGATGAGAATAAAATTCTCATCTCAAACAGAGCAGTAACTGTACTTAACGCCACTAAATTGTACCATTAAAGTGGTAAACTTTTTAGCGTCATAAGATATATCTACATATTTTCAAGGGGAAAAGTAGGAATAGCCACAATGTCCTGGTAGTGATAGCCCTACAGTACACACAGAAAAGAGGTGGCCTCGTATAGGCAGAGCAGTTTTACCTGTAGTGGGGTTTCTCTTAGGAAGACTTAGGAGACTACATGAGCCAGAAGGGGAGTGGAGATACCTGTAAGTAGTGCCTGACCCACCTAAAGGCAATATGCCAATCAGAAAACACAGCAAATGCTACATGAACAGTGTCTTCAGGGCCAGGATGCCAATCTTTCCCTCTTGGTATTAGACACTAATATGATGTTAGACCTGTTTGCATTTATTCTGAGGCCTCCATAGCTGAGGATAGCCTCCCAGAAGATGGGAGTAGAGGGGCTACAACAAAGGAGGGAGACAAGATATAAAAATACAGCAGATACCACTTGGTGACACGACTATGTTTAAGGCCCTGAAACTGTTTACCTGTGCTTCTATATTTTCTCCCCAGAACCATATTGTGGACACAAATGTATTTCTAGAGCTCCTGCATTCAAGGCATTGAGATGTAGGAGCTGGGAAGATGAATAAGTGGTTAAAGGTCCTCGCTTGCAAAGCCAAGGTTCAATTCCCAAGCCACCCAGGTAAGCCCGATGCAACAGTAAGAAGCCCTGGTGCACCTACGTACACACACACACACACACACATTAACATAAATAGTAGTAACAAGGGACAGCTTTTTCAAGCACACAGGGATAAATATGGCTGAGTAAACAACATTGGCAAAGTATCCACCCAAAGGACAGGATGATGTCGGAAGTCATCTTTCGTCCATATTAAAGGAGAAAATGAAGGAAAGTGCAAATGGGACTGAGGGGAGAGCCAAGAGGTGGAGGAGGGGTGCCAAAAGAAAAGAGGCTTTCAAGGTTTCAGTAAATCAAGGAATATTAGGTTAGAGCTCACTAAGAAATGAAGCCCAAATCCGTGACTTTAACAAAACAAAGTATAAGGCATCCTTTAGATGTATTGGAGAGGAACTTCTCTCTCTATGCTGTCCTTTCTTCAGGACCCAGGATCATGAGCAAAAGCTGTCTATACCATTGCCCTTAACCATGGGAGGAGACAGAAGAAGCTGCTGAGGAGACCCAGTTTTCAAAAGATTCCGCCCCTTAGGACAAATAGCACTTCCAGTCATATGACATGGACTAAAAAGCCAGTCACTTGGCCACATTTAAGTATGGGTAAGTGGAATTCTCTCATGGGCCTAACAGACATATTTGGTGGACAGCATTAATAATCACCATCAACACACACACACACACACACACACACACACACACACGTGTGCACGACCCCCAAGAGTTGTCTCAATAACAACACAACCCCTACCCAGTGCTCCACAGATTCTAAACATTTCTTACATATCTCAAGAGATCCTCACACATCAAGGTCTGTTTCATTATTTCCATTTTAAAGCTGAGGAAACAGACTCAAAAAGGTTGACATGCTTGCCCAAGGTCGCATCCTAGTAAGTAGTAGGAACCCTTGTTTCCCCGACAGTCCAGTCCTGGGCTAGATCCTTGATGCATCCAGACAGGCAGCTGTGGGCTGATGCCAGATTTCAGTGGTTAGGAAACCAGTTGGAAATGAAGCAAAGAAGGCAAACATATTCTGCAGCACAGATCTGATCTTACAGCTGCAAAAAAAAATGTGCTGCAGGACAGTGACATATTGAAAAGAATGTCCTAGAAGGCTTGATTATAGCCCTTCAAGTGTAGCTCCAATAGGCACTCACACACTTTTGGAAGCCTTTCAGAAAATCAGTTCAGTAACATGGACCAGGAGCCTTTACAGACAAATCGATAGTCTTCTAGAACTCTCCACAAGGATATAGTCAGATAAGAGTTAGGTTTACATAACAGATTATTGATACTAATTTTATACCAAAACTAAAAATAAAAACAAATTTTGAAGAAAAGTTAAATGTCCAAAAGTAGGCAAAAAAAAAAATTACATTTTTTCCCACAAGTTAAAATGCAAGGTAATTTTTCTAACAACACTTTTGAAGAGTTCCCAATGGCATGGGAAGAACCCTTATGCTATAAAGTTAAGAAAGCAGAATATAAAATTATACAATCTTAAAACAGTGATGAAAATATATGCATATCCTCTGGGTGGTTGGATTACAAATGATTATATTTCATTTAGACTTTCCTGAGCTTTTAAGTTTTCTACAATTTATGTATGTGTTACATTTATGAGAAAAAAATACAAAAGGTTATAAAAGAAACTGACCACTCCACAGGATGAATTAGAAGAAAAAAAGTAAAAAGAAACTGCTAGAGAGATGGCTTAGAGGTTAAGGTGCTTGCATGCGAAGCCTAAGGATCTAGGTTCGATTCCCCAGTACCCATGTAAGCCAGATACAAGGTGACGCATGTGTCTAGAGTTCATTTGCAGTGGATGGAGGGCCTGGCACACCCCATTCTCTATCTGCCTCTCTCTCTCTCTCTCTCTCTCCCTCTTTCTCTCTCAAATAAATAAATAAAATATTTTTTTAAAATCCAAATAGATTCTGGCCTTTTGAGGTGGGATATAGGGAGACAGAGGCAATTTCTGATTGGTATTTTTATTTTGTTTAAATTAAGATGTGCTGTCTGTGAGGCGAAGAGGCCTAGCCATAATGGGAAAGGTTTACTTATTAATTATATCAGAAGCACACTTGCAGCAAAGATCACTATGCATGTACCATAGTTTCACTTAGCAACCTGTCTTTATAGAAAAGAATACAATTAACTTTGACAGTAGTGAAAATACTGCAGCTCGTATGGCTAGCTATAATAGATTTTGGTTTAGCAAATGATTGGCCTGAAACGACAGAGACCAGGACCTCTAGACTTTCCCATGAACTACTAATACCTTGGGAAAATTAGCCTGCGTTTCCTCATCTGTTTAAAAACATGGTGTTCAAATAGGTGATCTCTGCAACATTTTCAAGCCTTAAACGCTATGACTACTTTAGTCCATATTAATTTCATGTTAATGAAAGCAACCTGTAAGTGCATTTGTTTAAAGCATTTGCAGCTAGACCACCCACCAAATCAACTGTATTGGAATGCTGTTACATACGCAAGCGTTCTAGGTGCCATATTAAATTAAAATGGAATCCTTTATCCAACATTTAACATTTCCCTAAATGTTTTGTAAACTTACATGAAGAGTTAGCTATGAGGTTTGTGAAAAGTTTACCAATGCAACTATCTCTTTTTGTTGTTGTTGTTTAATCCACACTAAACAGAGCCCAGTTAGAGATGGCAGGTAGGCACACATCTAAACACAAACACACCACAAAAAACAACTTTTGATGCCACCTGCCTTGCTTGAGGATGAGCTTAATTATCATTTCTTTTTGATAATAGCCTTCAGGTAGGAAAATCAGAGGTAAGGTGTCTGGCTGAGGGGGGACAGCTTCCCTCTATTTCCAAAAAGCCGGGACAAATCTTCATATAATAAATACAGAGGGCTGAGGAGAAGTTTGTAAAGCCTCGTGGCCTGGGTTTAATTTCCAAGTACCCAGGTAAAGCCAGAGCACAAAGTGGCTGATGTGTCTGGAGTTCATTTGTCATAGCAAGAAGCCCTGGTGCACCAAACTCACTCTCTGTGTGTGCTGCTTGATCTCTCTCTCTCTTTCTCTCTCAAATAAATAAAAACATTAAAGAATAAATACAGAAAATATTTTAAAGCAGAAGTCATTAGGCTTTTTTATTCGATGGTCATATTGTAATGTAAGCTTTGTAGATCACAGGCAGGTCTTTATCCCAACTGCTCAACTCTTTCCTTGTAGCACAGAAGGAGCCATGGAGTGTTCATGAACAAGTGAGGATGGTTTGTGCCAAAAAAAAAAAAAAAAAAACTTTATTTACAAATACAGATGGCCAGTCTGTTGGAAAGTATATTTTCTATTCATATTGAATCCAGTTATTTTTATTTTTTTATTTCTTATTTTTTATTTATTTGCAATCAGAGAGACAGAGAGAGGGAGAAGAGAGACAGTGAGACTGGTGGCTTCCAAGTGCTTCAAATAAACTTCAGATGCATAAATCTCTTTGAGCATCTGGCTTTACATGGATAGTAGGGAATTGAATCTGGTTGTTAGGTTTTGCAGGCAATCACTTTAACCATTAGGCCATTTCTCATGCCCCAGTTAAAGTTAGATGAAGGTTAAAAGGAAGACTAAGAAATGCATTACAACTGGAAAGACTGAGGTGGAAGGGAAGGGGGAATGGAGGAGTAGAGAATGCAAGAAGGGTATTGATTTGAGCCTGGGGAAGAAGAAATTAAAATATTACACAGAAAAGGGGGAAGGAAAGAGAGAAAGAGAGAGAGAGAAATACAAAAGAAGACAGGGAAAATAAGGAAGAAAAAGAACACAGAAGCAGTGAACCTTTCTATTTCTATCATGGACAATAAACCATGAGAAAAAAATGCTAGGGCTCACATATAAACAAAAACACTTATACCTAAATTTGGTGGTTGAAAAAATGTTTGACTCACAATATCAAGTCTTTTTTAAAAAGTATGTGGGCTGGAGAGATGGATTAGCTGTTAAGGCACTTGCCTGAGAAGCCTAAGGACCCATATATGACTCTCCAGATCCCATGTTAGCCAGACACAAAAAGATGAGGCAAGCGCAAGGTTGCACATACCCACTAGGTGGCACAAGCGTCTGGAGTACTATTGTACTGGCTGAGGCCCTGGAGTGTCAATTCTCTCTCTCTCTCTCTCTCTAAAATTAAAAAAAAAAAAGTGTACATGTGTGTGTGTGGTGGGTGAGAAGGTGGCTGAGGAAATATCTCATTTAGTGAAGTGCTTGCTTTCCAAGCTTGATGACCTTAATTTGATCTCCAGAACCCACATTTAAAATGCTGGATTGGGCTAGAGAGATGGCTTAGCAGTTAAGGCACTTGGCTGCAAAGCCAAAGGATCCAGGTTCTACTCCCCAGGACCCATGTAAGCCAGATGCACAAGGTGCACACGCATTTGGAGTTTGTTTGCAGTGGCTGGAAGCCCTGGCATGCCCATTCTATCTCTAACTGCCTATTTCTCTGTCTCTCTCTCTCTCTCTCTCTCTCTCAAATAAAGTAAATCCCAACACTCAGAGGCAGAGGTAGGATCATTGCCATAAGTTCAAGGCCACCCTGACACCCTGAAACTACTTAGTGAATTCTAGGTCAGCCTGGGCTAGAGCAAGACCCTGCCTGGAAAAAAAAGAAAGAAAGAAAGAAAGAGTTTTTAAAAAATGCTGGACTTGGTGGCTCAAGCTTGTAGACCCAGCACTGGGGAGGCTGAGGCAAAAAGAACCCTGGCCAGCCAATTTGGCCTTATTGGTGACCTCAAGACAATGAAGGAGGTCCAGTCTCAAAAAAGGTGGACAGCATTCCTGAAGAATGACACCTGAGGTTGTCCTCTTGCCTGCATATGCACACGTGTAAGAATACACACACACACACACACACACAGAGAGAGAGAGAGAGAGAGAGAGAGAGAGAGAGAGAGAGAGAGAAACATAAAAAAATAGACTGGAAGAGGAGAGTTAAAGGATATTGAGAAAGGTTGGTGGAACAGTCAAAAGGAAGGAGGAGTAAAGCAGTGATAATTAAGAGGTAAAAACAAAAAGACAAACTATAAAATAAAATAATAGGGTTGGAGAGATGGCTTAGCAGTAAAGGCACTTGCCTGCAAAGCCAAAGAACCCAGGTTTGATTCCCCAGGACCCACATAAGCCAGATGCACAAGGTGGCACATGCATCTGGAGTTCGTTTGCAGTGGCTGAAGGCCCTGGTGTGCCCATTCTCTCTTTCTCTCTCTCTCTCCCTCTCCCTGTCTCCCCCCTCAAATAAATAAATATAAATAAAATAATAAACAAAAGATCCATTTTTCCATCCTTTCAGAATCTGCTTCCAAGACTTCTAAGTGCCAAGTTGTACAGTTCTTTGCTCTTGCTGGAGATTTTTTTTTGGTGAAGTCAGTTGACTGAAACATGTCTGACTTAAGACACAGCATTCCCTTGACTACCACTCTCCTGAAACAAGTGAGCTAAGGCAATCAGGCACTTTCTTCTCCAGAAGTGTCCAGTTCTTCCCTGACACTGTGGCTCAGTGGATGCACTGCCCTTAAATGACAAGGATGGAAAATGAACCATTGGTCACAGCTGTTTCCTTTCAATAAACAATTACATCTCCAGGTTGTTGAGCACTCTGGTTCTAAAGAATAAAGTGAACTCCGGTTCTGACTTTTACAACCTCATACCCTAAGACGTGGGTGTGAGAAAGAAGAATAAAGGACTCAGCACCACGGGGCAGAATTACCTGGAAGCCATCTTGATTAAAGGACTGAGCACTCTTTGTCTCCACCCATTCTTTCTCTCATGCCCTATCTCGTCTCTTTTCAACCCATACTTGGCTTTAAATAACACTCACATTCAGGAAGTTCTTTACATTTAACTCAAATCCTTTCTGCTATAGTCAAAACCTGTTTCCTCAGTAGAGATTTGGAACAGCTGGTTCCCATTCTCTTTACGGCAACTCCTCTTAAAAGATTCATAGCCTTCCGAAGGATATTTGTACCATCCTCACCTAAGGCACATAGCTCCCTTTGTAAGTATTCCCCAACAACATTCTTCTATACACATGCCAATATCCAGCCGTCCAATCTGTCTAGAGATTAGAAAAGGTAACAGCCTCTGTTTGCCAGCCCAGGGGAGCATAAGGACATCTCCTTTGTCCTTGAATTACCAAATCTCTGCTTTTGTGAACACTGCTAATCTGCAGTGTGCGACAGAGCTTGCATCTGAGTAGGGAAGAGAGGAGAAAGACCAATCATCAGCTAACTGCCTTCAGCACTGCTCAGGAATGGCGCCTTTGTGTGAACACACAGGGAGGCACCTCAGAATTCTGACAAATAGCACCCCATGTTAGACACGCAATGGAATTTGTAACTGCTTTCTCCCCATCACACATCTCAAACTGTTTCTTCTTTAAAGCATTTCTAACAAATCTGGAACAATACTAAAGATCTTCAGCTTTTAGGAGCAAACAACATGTGTTCGTGAACATCTGCGCTTCTCCTGAGCTATTTTTTTTCCCCATTATTGTCAAGAGAAAAGATGTTTAGTGGAATGTTCCTCCACGGAGGCACAAGTCTATAATACTCCCTGTTGATTACATATAAAAGACACAAAATATTAGTTTATTAAAAGCAGCTTCAAGCATTGCTGTACAAAGCAGTTCTCTAATGGAACAGATTTATGAAGTAACAGCTGAAAGGTATGCAGATCACAAGATCCATGACAAATGTACTTTATTACACAGATCAGAAATTCCATATGTACTAGCAGTTACTGTACAAAGATACACAACACCCAACTAAGACCACTTAAAGGTTTTGCTGATATTGAAAACTATAAGGACACAACGTGAGAGTGAGAAAGTGTTTCATAAGATAGTATAATACCAAGACAGTTCATCACTTCAGGAAATAAAATACGCATAAAGTTAATATATTATAAAGCTATGCCATTCTTTAAATTAAAAATTTGAAAGTCTTTTTCCCTATTCATTCTGTAAAGCAGATGTTTATAGCATTTTTCCATACTTTAATTTGGAGCTTAGTTGAATGAGTACCAGATTTAACAACATTAACAAAATTAAGGAGATTTCGGATTTTGTTATTTCCACTAAAGATACCTAAGTCCATAATGATGTAGTGCCAAAAGGCAGGATAGAGCAAAATAAGTACACGTCAAACATCACTTTCTATAACACATTTCTTGAAATGAAAGAATTTTGAATACCAAGTTCAATGTTTGAATCCTTTTGCTACATTCCAACCAAGTGACTTCCAGACTGAACTCAAAAAGCCATGCAAATTTGGTTCAATTCCTCTCCCAGCATCTTAGTAGATGGTTCCTCTTTTGATGGAATTAGTCTGTCTCTATAACTTCCTATCCAAGGTATTTCTGCCATACCCAAGACAGCCTGGCTCATGACTTCACAGTTAGGTGACTTTATCATTACTTCTTCAGTGTTTCTGCCTAGAAGTGCTAACCCCAGAGCACTGTTTGACAGATTCAATAATCTATGTGAAGTATTTAGCAGAATAAGCATTGTCTAAATGTTGGCTGGAATTTTTGTTTGTTTCTGAAACAACATGTTGTATGGCAAAATTCCTCAGCATTGAAAGCAGTGAACTATTGTTAGCTTTATCAAAAGCAGCTGGGACCAGTGACAAGAGGTGGGGAGAGGGTCCTCACACTCCCACCTGAGATGGCAGGTGCCCTCTGTGCTAGCCGTACACCATAACCCATGAGGTCTCGTGCCCTCAGGGGGAGACAGTCTATACAGAGGGATAAAAGAGGAAGGAACGATGAGCATCATTAGGAGGTTTCTTTGAAGTCTCCATACTCTGTAAGTAAGCCTTCACCCCAGGGTGAGGGAGGAGCATCCGCGGGGGTCATCCCGACATAGTGAGTCCCACTGAAGGGCTGCTTTAGCGCCTCCATCCTCCTGGACAGGGACAAGAGTTTCTGGAAGTGGCCACCAGGAAGTCATCATTCAGGATAGGATGAGATGGCTCAGTGGTGCAGCTGCTATGGGAGTGCCATGCCTACTTAAGTAAGCCCACATCTCCGAGGTTGAGAGAGGAGCATCCAAGGAGTCATCTTGACACAGGTGGCCCCAACAAAGTGGCTGCTTTGGGGCCTCTGCAGGCCTATAAATAACCCCTCTCCATGCTCTGTAAGCAACCCCCAGTAAACTCCCTGGCTCACTGAACTGTTATTGGTATAATAGTACTTTGGTCTGCCGTCTGAGCCCTGTTTGGGGTGAAGAATGTGTGTTTCCTGTGACACAGGGAAGGTTCCAGTGACACAAGGTCTCTAGCTCAGGCTGGCTTTGAGCTCCCTATGTAGCTAAGGATAACCTTAAACTTTTGATACTCCTGCCTCCACCGCCCAAGCACTAGGATTTACATGTTTGTGCCACCATGCCTGCTGTGAGCTATTATTTTTACAGTTATTCTATCATGAGTCTTATTTGACATTGCATTGTAGTTTTCCTTGGCTCTAAAATTGGTACAAAAAACACTTGGCAATCATTTTAAGGTTGGGTTTTTTTTTGTTTTAAAGTATTTTTATTTATTTATGAGAGAGAAGGGAAAGGTATGCTGGGGCTTTAGCCACTGCAAATGCATGTGCAACCTTGTGCATCTGGCTTACATGGGTCCTGAACCTAGGTCCTTTGGCTTTACAGACAATGGCCTTAACTACTAAGCCATCTCTTCAGCCCCTTAAGGTTCCTTTTGTAAATAGATCCAAACCTGGCTTGACCTCCAGCTGTCTAACAGGCCCCTGAGACAGTAGAGTGGCCTTTGGCCTAGGGTAAGTACCGCCTCATCTCCAAACTTTTTTTTTTTTTTTTTTTTTTGTAAAATTGGTATACGTCTACTGAAATGGTGATTTTATATGCTGGAAAAATACAGGAGAAGATAACTGTGCCTAGCACAAATCTGAATCACTGTGCCAGGTAGCATTAGCTGGTAAGATTAGTCAACAGCTCAATACATTTTAATTGTAATGTTTCTATACTGGTCAATTTGAAGTTTCTTTGGAGTCCCCACCTCCCCAAGTTTTATTTATTTATTTTACTTTTTTGGTTTTTCAAGGAAGGGTCTCACTGTAGCACAGACTGACCTGGAATTCATTCTGTATTCCCAGGGTGGACTCAAACTCACGGCAATCCTCCTACCTCCACCTCCCAAGTATCGGGATGAAAGGCACACACCACTGCGCCCGACCCCAGGTTTTATTTTATGCCTACTATTTTATTAAACTACACATCACTATCTTTCATCCCTTCCAGTACATTAATACTTAAATCATTTATAGCCAGTTAATTTTTTCCAACTCCTAAAATACATGTCCTAGTTACATGGATCTAAAATATGAAAACATCACATTTCTTAGCGAACAAAGTAAGTGCCACCACATATTTTAAGGAGTATGTTTTAAAGGAAAAAAGGTATTGTCATTAAAGTAACAGCAATAATCAAAATAAAAAGTGTCATCAAACCATGACTTGCCAGGCAGTGTGTAATACCAGGACTCGGGGCTGAGGCAGGAGCGCTGCAAGACGAAAGTCAGAATGGGCTATATGTAAGCCTGTACCAGGTCAACCAGGGATATACAGCAAGACTCTGTCTAAACACGCAAACAAAAATCCTACAGGATTCCTTAGAGCTTCCGCTGCAGGTCACATTTCTCCTGGTTAGGCACTTGGTCACCAGTGATCTCAGCCTACCCCTTCTGTTCCTGGATTGGCCAGAGCATTAGTGGAGAATTACTTAGGAAACCCTCATCTGGTTTCTTTGAGATTTGAGGAAGGTTCTTACTAAAACTTGCTCTATATCTGATCCTGAGCCTGCATCCACCCAGTCCCATCATAGATTTAACTAAGTAAAAAGCAGTCTAACCCAAAAATTGCCTCTTTTCTCTGGCAGATTTTATGTGTGCTTGAGAGGCAGAATCATTGCAAGAGAATGAGAGTTAACCTGAATGTGAATCCCAGCAGTGTTGTTCTCAGTTAGATGACCTGTGCCTGTGCCTCAGTTTCCTCATGTATAGAGATCACATTAGCACCCAAATTCACATGAGTTCTGGGTGCATTAAATGAGTTAACGCTTTTTATTTTAATTTTTGTTATCCTCATATATAATTTCGTTAAGAAAATGTTCCATTCCATTCCTAACATGCTGCTTCACTTGGGCTCCACCTGGTGGCCATTCAGTAGTTGTTTGAAAACTATCAAATAAAGTTAACAAATTGTAAGACAAGCAAATTATACAAAAGATTAGAGAACTCTGCTATATTTCTCAATTTATTAATCTTTAAAAGTCACAAGAACGGTATCACACCCCTGCACTTCTCTGGGAATGCCAGTGTAAACTTCTTGAGGTGCGAAGAATCCTGTCAGGCAGCACACTTCAGGCCAGTGCTTTATCCTGCTCACAGCAAGGCAGCAATCAAGTTCTCTCCCTTCGCCACCTCTCCAGGGGCCACCACATGCCAGAACATGATTCCCAAATACAGCTTTTGGTAGTTTCTGTTCAGGGAAATCCGCAGTGGTGAAATTTCATGACTGAACAAACTTTATTAAACAGCCTAACACCACGGAGAGGCCTGGACGAGAGATCGCAGCTCTTATCATTGGAGTTGAGGTTACCAGCCACAGCACATGTGTATAAATCCCTGGCATCAATCTCTGACTTCAACTCAGAGGGAAATTAGAACATACCTGACAAGGCTGACAAAACCTAAATGAGTGCCAGGTGTGCAGCATTAACATAGACAAGCCCTACGATGAAAAAGGGAGGATTCACTAGTCCAGTGGTTTGTTTGCATTTTCCTTCCTTAATATTGATTTATCTATTTTTCTTCATAAAGTTATTCACAACTATACCAAAAAACAAAGACCATGCATGAAATCCAGCTTTTTTAATGTTTTATTTTTATTTATTTGAAAGACAGAGAATGGACACACCAAGCCCTCCCTCCATTGCAGAGGAACTCCAGACGCATGCGCTACCTTGTGCACCTGGCTTATGTGGGTCCCTTGCTTTGCAGGCAAGCACCTTAATGGCTTATGCCACCTCTCCAGCCCAAAACCCATTAAAAAAAATTTTTTTGAGGGTGAAAATATGGGCACACTATGGCTCTTGCTAATGTCAATACTAGATGCATTCACATGGCTCTATGTGGGTATTGGGAAACTTAACTCAGTCCATCAGGTTTTGCAAGCCTTTAACCATAGTCATCTCTGTAGCCCTAAAATCCATCTTCTAAGCCTCCTTTCTTAGCTTCTCCGCTCCAACCCTTCAGTGCAATACCCACCATCTAGAACATGCTAGGCAAGTGTTCTATCATTCAACTACATCTCTAGACCTTTCTTACCTCCCTTTGAAAAATCATTTTAAGTTACTAACTTTTCAATTAACTATTGAGTAAATTGAGGAAGGCCTATTAATTTAAAGATCTTACTGGTATTAAATTTTATAGGTTCCAACCTCCTACAAGATTTGGGTCACACCCATGCCTAGCAGCAGTATGCTTGGCAAAGTTTGTATTATGACATAGTGCCCTTATTCTAATACATTTCATGTTTTACTTGGTGTTCTTGTGAAATTAACATCTTCTGGGCAGATGCATACTTCTCACATTCCCTATACTTGAAAAAGTCCTGAGCACACTGCAGGCAAATATTTTTTCTTCAGTGAACATGTAAGATGGTTAATATGACTAGAATGAATTTCAGAGACAATGTGAAATTTAGATTATATAAATTTGAATGAGTGAAAATAATAAACTATAGCTAGACAGATTTAACCAAAACTCATTTCATTATGGTACCAGAATTTCCAATTTTTATTCTACTTCTCAGAAAACTAGTTCCAAAATTGGACAGATTCTTGTTACTGAATCTCTACAAAACTGTAGTAATATTAATATTACCATTTCCAAAATTAATGTGTAAGTCTACCCAATATTAAAACTGAAGAATATTTATTTCAGGAAAAACCTAACATGTTCTAACTTGTACATGTTAATGGTCTACCTAAAATTAAGACTTAAGAATTTTTAACTGAATTATCTGGTCTTCCTTACTAGTGGGAAACTTTAAGACCAACATCAAGATCTACACACAAATTATATTTTATTAAGAATCATACAAATAAAAGCTCCAAATAAACAGTGTGTAAGATCCAAAGATGTCTTATTTTTAAATTTCTATGTAATAGCTTCATACTTAAATTTTGTCAGCATATCACTTACTTTTGCTATTACTGCCAAGTTGTAAGATCAAATAATTACAACCATGTAATACTTGACAAAATTGTAATATCCATAATACTTGGATATTTGGTAGGATCCAATTAAAATATCAGCATAACTTAAGTTTCCAAAACCAATTTGAGGTTTTACATTACAGCAAAAAAGGTCAGATTAAAATAGCTTCCACTTTTTGAGAGATGAAGTTGGCGTACACATTGCAATCAAACACTGTCGGGTCTGATTTGGCACTCTTGCATATGATGCGACTACCAGGTCTGGAATTTTCACGTGTGAAGTGTCTACGAGGACTGGCACTCTCACGTGTGAGGCGTCTACCAGGCCAGCCCCTTCGCTGCCTTTGCCTTGCTCTTCCCCCTTCCTTTTGCTCGCTTGGCTTTCAGCTTCTTCCTCTGCCTCTGGTTCATCCACACTGGGTACTGTCCATTCTGGTCTAGAAGAGTCTTTCTGTTTCTCTTAATCTCAGTCTCCATTTTCATGTCATCTAAAAAAAAAATAGAGAAGGAACTATATTCACACACAAAAACCCACCTCATGGCAGCATACAAAGATCTTCAGAACCAGGGGCAGTGCAGTATTACAGGAGGAAATGCACTGATTTTTGGCAAGCTCTTGACTACCACTGAAAACGCCTTACAACAAACTCAAAATAATCAAATGACATAAAATGATGTAACTGAGCACACCAAATATTTACTGAGATTCCTTGCACAGAATGTTGTGACTTCCAGGTAAGATGGCAGCACAGAAGCCACGCCACAGCAGCCTAGGGAGGGAAATAAGGAGAAACACAGCAAAATACACCCTTCTGTTGAAAAGTAAAGGTGTATACGTTATTATCAACCGCAGCAGAAAAGCAGGAGAGACTCAGATCTTCTAAAAAGGAGGAAAACGGCCAAAATCTGCTGAGGCGCCAGTGGCCCTGGCCCGCATGCCCACCTGGCACAGAGCGGCAGGAGCAGAAACCAGGTGAAGGTATTTTCCACCCACATCAGCCTCCTTGTAAAGTCAAGAGACCTGAAGAAGATGGAGGTGGGGGGCAGCTCAGCAGCTGCTGAAGGAAACCACAAATGGGACCAGCTGAACAGCTTGGATGCAACTCCAGGCATCTTGCACAGCCTCCCATCCCTCAACTGTCAGTGCCATGAACCTCTGGAGAACTCATTCACTCCTGGCTTCACAGCACCCAGCACAGCCAATCAGACCACTAGATCCACAGTGCAACAGAAAGGGATCAAGGTGGGCACTAAGCATTGACGAGATTGGAAGCCACCCCAAAAGATAACAGGGCCTATCTACACAAAGGCAGGTACACAGGCCTGCACTAGAAGTGCTAATCTCTCTTTCCATGTCAGGGCAGGTTATGTGTTACATATTCTTGGGTGACTTTACCATTCTCAAACAAGCTATATTTTGGTGTTGACTGCTGTTGCCTTTGATGTTTCCTGATTCATAGAGTCTGTCTTTTTCTTCTGTCATTATTGGGGGCAGGGTCTGACTCGGCCCCAGGCTGACTGTAATCCATTTCAGACCAGAAATCTCAACCTCCCAGTTGACAGGATTAAGGGTGTGGGACAACACACACCCTCAGGGACTACAGCTTTATTAGATTATCTGTTTGTTTTAATCTCCATCCTTAAATACTCTGTGCAGTTATAGAAAAGGAAGAATTCTACCAGTCTCCTTCTTTGAAGCCAGCATCACCCTGATACCAAAACCAGATGAAGACAGAACAAAAAAGAATACTACAGACCAATCTACTTCATGAAAATAGTTGCAAAAATTCTCAACAAGATATTGGCAAACAATACAAGAATATATCAAAAATATCATTCACCCCAACCAAGTAGGCTCTATCACAGAGATGCAGATATGGTTCAACATAGACAAATTGATAAATGCAATATACTATATAAATGGACTTAAGGAGAAAACTCACATAATCATCTCAATAGATGCAGAAAAGACATTTGACAAAATCCAACATCCCTTCTTGATAAAAGTCCTATTAGATACTGGGAATAGAAGAAACATATTGAACAGAATAAAGGCTATTTATGAGAAACCTACAACCAACATAATACTAAGTGGGGAAAAACTTGAAGCTTTTCCTCTAAATTCAGGAACAAAACAAGGGTATCGATTATCCCCACTTTTATTTAATATAGTACTGGAAGTCTTAGCCATAGCAATAAGGCAAGATATATACATAGAAGTGATACAAATTGGAAAGGAAGAGATCAAATTATCATTATTTGCAGATGATATGATTCTATATATAAAGTACCCTAAAGACTCTACCAGCAAACTGTTAGAGCTGATAAACACTTTTAGCAATGAAGTAGAATATAAAATAAACACATAGAAATCAGTGGCCTTCCTATATACTAGCAACAAACATGCTGAGAATGAAATCAGGGAATCACTCCCATTCACAATTGCAACAACACAAAATTTAAATACCTTGGAATAATGCTAACCAAAGATGTGAAAGACCTTTATAATGAAAACGTAAAAACACTTAGGAAAGAAATAGAGGAGGACTTGGAAAGATGGAAAGACCTCCCATACTCCTGGATAGGTAGAATAAATATTGTGAAAATGACAATTCTACCAAAAGTAATTTAATGCAATACCAATAAAAATACTAGCATCATTCTTCACAGAGATTGAAAAAAATGACCTCAAAATTCACATGGAATGGCAGAAGGCTTTGGTTATCCAAAGATATTGTCAGAAAAAAAAAAAAAAAAAAAACACCTCTGGCAGTATCACCATACCTGATCTAAAGCTATATTACAAAGCCACAGTCACAAAAACAGCATGGTACAGAAATTAAAACAGAAACATAGGTCAATGGAACAGAACTGAAGACCCAGACCTTAGGTCAAGTAAAACTACAGCAACTTGATCTTTGACAAAGGTACCAATAATGTAGAAGGGAGAAAGGACAGCATCTTCAACAAATGGTGTTGGACAAATTAGATGACCATATGTAGAAAAATGAAATTAGACCCACTCATTTCACCATACACAAAAACCAAGTCCAAATGGATTAAAGACCTCAATGTAAGACCTGAAACTCTTCAACTACTGGAAGAAAAAAAAGGAGGCACTCTCCACGATATAGGACTGGGAAAAGACTTCCTGAACAAAACCCCAGTAGCTCAGAAAATTAAACAAGCACTCAACCAATGGGATCTCATGAAGCTAAAAAGCTTTTGCACCAACATACCATAAGCAGAGCCAATAGATCACTCACTAAATGGGAGAAAATCTTTGCCATATATACCACTGACAGAGCCTAATATATATAATATATAGAATCTACAAAGAACTCAAAAAACTAAACAATAAAACAAAAATCAACCCACTCCAAAAGTGGGGCAGAGAACTAAATAGGGAGTTCTCAGAAAAAGAATTACAAATGGCTCACACATACTTAAGAAAATGTTCAACACCCCTAACCATTAGGGAAATGCAAATTAAAAGAAATATGAGATTCCACCTTACCCCAGTAAGGATGGCAAACATTAAAAAAAATCAAATGAAAGCAAATGTTGGCAAGGCTGTGGACAAATAGGAACACTCATTCACTGTGGGAATGTAAGGCGGTACAACCACTACAGAAATCAATATGAAAACTCCTGAAAAGGATGAATATAGAGTTACCAACAGACCCTGTTATTCCCTTACTGGGCATTTACCCAGTACAATAAATAAATAAAGTACCTTGGAATAAACCTGACCAAGGAAGTGAAGGATCTCTACAATGAATTTTTTTGTTTTTGTTTTTGAGGTAGGGTCTCACTCTGGTCCAGGCTGACCTGGAATTAACTATGTAGTCTCAGGGTGGCCTGGAACGGGTGGTATTCCTCCTACCTCTGCCTCCTCAATGCTGGGATTAAAGGCATGTGCCACCATGTCCCGCTTACAATGAAAACTTTAAAACACTCAAGACAGAAATTGCAGAAGACACTAGGAAAGGCCGAGACATCCCTTGTTCTTGGATTGGAATAATCAATATTGTGAAATGTCAATCTAAACAAAATCAATCTACCCATTTAATGCAATTCACATCAAAATTTCAATGGCATTCTTCAAGGAAATAGAAAAAACAATCCTAAAAGTCATTTGGAAGCGCGCGCACACACACACACAAACCCTTGTTCATCAAAACAATTTTGTGCAACAAAAATAAGGCTGGTGGTATCGCCATACCTGATTCTAATCTATATTACAGAGCCACAGTAACTAACAAAAATAGCATGGTACTGACACAAAAATGGACACATAAGATTAGATGAAACAGAATAGAGGACCCAGATGTAAGTCTGGGCAGCTACAGCCACCTGATCTTCAACAAAAATGCCAAAAATACTCATTAGAGAAAAGAAAGCTTCTTCAACAAACAGTGCTGGGAAAAATGGATATCTATATGTAGTAGGATGAAAATAGATCCTTATCTCTCTCCATGCACAAAACTTAAGTCCAAGTAGAACAAAGACCTTAATATCAGACCCAAAACTCTGAAACTGCTAGAGGAAAAAGTAAGGGAAACCCTTCAACATATTGGCATAGGCAATGACTTTCTGAATATAACCCTAGTTGCTCAGGAAATAAAATCACTAATCAACCACTGGGACCTCATAAAATTGCAAAGCTTTTGTACAGCAAAGAACACTTTAAATAGAGGAAAGAGGCAACCTACAGAATGGGAGAAAATCTTTGCCAGCTCTACATCTGACAGAGGATTAATATCCAGGATATACAAACTGAAAAAAAACTAAATAATAAGATATCAAACAACCCAATTAAAAAATGGAATATGGAACTAAAGTGAGAGTTCTCAAAAGAAGAAATACAGATGGCATATAAACATCTAAAAAAATGTTCTACATCCTTAGCCATGAGGGAAATGCAAATTAAAAAAAAAAAAACTACTTTCAGATTCCATCTCACTCTTGTCAAAAAGGCTACCATCAAGAAATCAAATGACAATAAGTGTTGGCAAGGATACCGAAAAAGAGGAACCCTTCTATATCTTTGTTGGTAGGAATGGAAATCTGGTACAGCCATTGTGGAGGTTCCTGAGACAGCTAAAAAATAGGCTTACCATTTGACCCAGCTATACCACTCCGAGGCATATACCCTAAGAGCTCATTGCACTACCTTAGAGATACTTGCACATCCATGTTTATTGCCACTCTAGTCACAACAGCTAGGAAATGGAACCAGCCTAGATGTTCCTCAACTGATGACGGGATAATGAACATGTGGCACATTTATACAATGGAGTTCTATTCAGTGGTAAAGACAGGAAATGATGAAATTCGTAGGGAAATGGATGGACCTGGAAGGGATTATACTTAGTGAGGTAACATAGGCCCATAAAGCCAAGCACCGCATATCCTCTCTCATATGTGGATTCTATGTGAGTTGGAATAACACTCAGTAGCAGAGCCAGTAAGCTAGAAAGGGGCTATAAGGGAGGAAGAAGAAGGGAGGATTTAAGAGGATAGTATTACATATATGTAAGTAAAAGAGATTACTGGGGGTGGAAAGGGCTAAACGAGGTCAGGGGAAGAGACTGAGTAAAGGGAAGGGTGGGGGGAGAGGGTAAATCTAAGAGGGCATGAACAAGTCATATGGAAACCTACTTCTTTGGACAATGGCGCACCCAGAAGCCAGAGATTGTTATTAGAAAATTTTCAGTGCCAGGGATGGTATACCTTCCAGGGAGTTGTTAGGCAGGGAGGTCCCTGATTCCTCCAAAACATTACAGGCCATTGCCTACGTTCTTGATTTCCCACCAGGAATAGATGGTAAGACCCTATTGCTGAAGACATGCTTGGGCTGGAAGGCCACTGAGAAATCTTGCTGGAGCTGAGTTGAAAACCTCCTGTGTAGACCAGCTGAAAGAAAGATAGAAAAAACTATGCTGCATGCAGCTCCATGGATGACAGAGAAAAGTCATCAGTGGAGATAAACTACAATGGACACTGCAAGCCTTAAGTTTGGCCGGCCAGGCCAAATGAGCCCATGGGTGCAATAGTTGTGTGGTAGTTTGGAGGGTTTGAGATTTCAATATAAAGATATGCAAAGTGTGCCTAGCTGGAGTTCTGAAGTGTGCTGTGGCTTTTGGCTTGTGCTTGTCTCTCTCTCTGCTTGGTCCTGTGAAGGCAGGCCAGCTTCTTTTGCCATTATGGAACTTCCCCTGGATCTGTAAGCTTCAATAAATATCCCTTCCTCCATAACTGTGACTGGTCTGGAAGTTCATCTCAGTGAAACTGAAGCTGTCTGCTACAAGTGGCATGGCTGTTATTGGGGAAACCAAGCACTCTCTAATTGGACTGGAGGCCAGCTCCATGGGAGGGAACTACATACCTGATACTGCAAACCTCTGACGGAGGAAGACATGAGCCCTGGGGGTGTAACACCTGCTAGTGTCTGGCTAAATGCATATATTATGCTCACCAAACTGCCTGGTAAGCACTTTTCTTAATGTTCATATCCATATATTAATGCCACTCTCACTTTTGGTTACAGAAGTTTCTCTTTCCAGATGGCGGTGACCTCTGGGATGACTCAAAAGGCACCACAGTGCTGAGAAGAAATGACAGAGGAGTGCTCAGCACTGACTGAAACATCTCTATCACATCTTCCACGGCTCAGATCCATTGAGGAAGAGGTGACAGAAAGAATGGTAAGATATAAAGGAAGAATGGTAAGATATAAAGGAAGGGTAGAGTTCCTTGCAATACACTTTTCCAGACACAAAAAGGCCTGGATATCCATGATCTCACAGTGCCTAGCACTACCTACACTAGACCATCATATTAGGAGGAAAAGATGATGACATCAAAATAAAAGAGACTGATTGAGCGAGGGAAGGGATATGATGGAGAGTGGAGTTGTGAAGGGGAAAGTGAGGGAGGAAGGGAATTATCATAGTTTACTGTCTATAATTATGGAAGTTGTCAAAAATAAAAATAAAATAAAAAATCAGATGTACAAAATGGAAAAAGAATGTTTTTATGTACTCTGGAATAAGTAAGTTAAATAGGAAACACTGAGGATGTATTGCTTGGATTTATAACATTAGTGGTTAAGTGCATGGCCCTGAGAACGTGTGAGTTGTAAGACTTCTCTTGTTGAGAGATCTTTTCTTTAGCTCCTTGGCAAGTTCGAGGCCAATGAGAGACCTTGTCCCAAAAAAGGCAGGTGGCACTTGAGGAATGACACATGAGGTTACTTCTGTGGTCTATACACATGCATATGCACCTCCCCCCCTTCCCCTGCCCGACACAGGAACCCAGACAGGCTATTCAATAGTAAATGCATTCTTACTTCTAATGGACAGGCCTTAGAAGTACATAACCTAGCAACAATTAGCATTTGTTATGAACTTCAACTAAATCCTACTGATGTTAAAATGAACTTGGCAGAGTGGTCAGTAGAGTGTTTAATGACAGAGCTGGGCAGACAAAAGAAAGACTTGCACACATTGTGGGACTGCCACCCTTCCGCTATCCAAATAACTCCCCGAGGCCAGACTTTACCTGCTGCAGGGAACCTGGCATCAAGAGCTGTGCACTGCCAGGTCTGACCTATTACCAACCTCACCTATGAGAAAGGAACATGCATACAACATCCCTCCTTAAGCCCTAGCCATGGTACACAAGATCTTTACTGACATTATATTAGATAGTCACCATCATGTCCACACTGCTGCAAACAGCACTGGTATTTAATAGGCACCAGGGAACCAGCTGTGAAGTGATTAAGTATGCTCCATGTCCTAGAGCTATGGTGGTGTGTGAGAGCTCCCTGTTCTCATGGAGCTCACTATGTTCTATAAAGAGAAAACCCCACTCTGTGCCAGGTGGTTTTTAGAGGAATACTAAACCAAGGTGAGTCCTACTGGCAGGCTCTGCAAGTAAACAGAAAGATGAGAAGTTTTCAAGTGTCAACAGATTCACATCCTCACAAGATTAAAACGGCTGACACCCAGACAGTAAGAAGGAGCAAGAGCCAAGGAAAAGAGAAGCAAACAGCCAAGACAGGGCAGTCATCTAGACTAAGGTGACTGTACTTTAAGTATAATAAATATAATTGCTAATGATTTAGACACAGAACATAAAGGAAGAGCAAGAGGATGGCCAAGGAAAAACATACCTATGTACCTGAGGGTAGAGATAAGGAGCTGTATTGAAAACAGGTAGGTGACTCCCCTCACCTGCTCTTCCATTCCCCCCTTAGCTACCAAAATACTACAAAAATGAGGCACCCAGATTATCTCCAAGCAGGAAATGAGAGAATTCCTCTCTAATGCTGTGAGAATTTTTAAAAAGCTAGATTCAGAAATAGACAATAGCCCAACAAAATGTGGAGCTCTGCAATTACTCTACAGTTCTCCAGGCTGACAGAACTTCTCTGCCATCTTGTGGCCCTGAGGTTCCAATTATCATTTTAGTTCCCAAGTATGAACAGTGACTCACTTACTTGTGAGTAATGATCACCAGACATTTGAGAAGTGTCTGAGAGACAAAGATAAAGGACTAGGGGATGGAGAGATGGCTTATCTGTTAAGGTGCTTGCCTGTAATACCTAATGACCCAGGTTTGATTCCCCAGGACCCAAATAAAGCGAAATGCAAAGTGGTGCATGCATCTGGAGTTTGTTTACACTGGCTAGAGGCCTGGTGCACCCATTCTCTCTCTCCCCTCACAAATAAAATAAAATATAAAGTTAAAAAAATATAAAAAGAACTAGAAGGGTAGAGGAGGCAAGGGTGGGGGTGGGCACAGAAGGGAAGGACTTAAAAGGCAGACAATGCAGAGATTTCAATTTAAATTTCAGAAACTTTAAACTGAGCATGGTGGTGTACACCTTCAATCCCAGCACTTCGGAGACAGAGGTAGGTGAACCACCATGAGTTCAATGCCACCCTGAGACTACACAGTGAATTCCAGGTCAGTATGAGCTAGAGTGAGACCCTACCTCAAAAACCAAGAGGGCTGGAGAGATAGCATAGCAGTTAAGTCCCTTGCCTGCAAAGCTAATGGATCCAGGTTTGATTCCCCAGGACCCACATAAGCTAGATGCCCAAGGTAGCACATGCATCTGGAGTTCATTTGAAGTGGCTGGAGGCTCTTGCACGCTCACTCTCTCCCTCTCAAATAAATCAAAACTAAAAAGAGATTTTTTTTTTTTAAAAAAAGGAAACAATCTTTAAGTAATCTCAGTGATAGGAGACAGATCCATTAAAAGCATGAGGGCATGAAAAGGGATAAAGTTAAAATCCTTTGGAAATAAAAAAAAAAAATGGCTAAGCTATATATCACAAAACCTAGCAAATAAAAACTGAAGAAATTAGAGAATACAAAAGAAAAGAAAAGCTGGAGGAGCAAGATATGACACTGAGCTGGAGAGATGGCTTAGCAGTGCTTGCCGGCAAAGGCAAAGGACCCAGGTTTGATTCCCCAGCACCAACGTAAAGACAGATGCACTAGTTGGCACATGCATCTGGAGTTTGTTTGGAGTGGCTAGAGGCCCTGGCACACCCATTCTCTCACTATCTGTCCCTACTCTTAAATAACTTAAAAGAAAAAAAAATTTTAAACAAGTAAGAGACTCAGGAGTACATACCATCTAAATTTATAAAGTGTTCTTACATTCTAACAACAAACAGGCCAGGTGTGATGGTGCACACCTTTAATCCCAGCACTCAGGAGGCAGAGGTTGGAGGATCACTATGAGTTCAAAGCCAGCCTGAGACTACATAGTGAATTTCAGGTCAGCCTGGGATAGAGCAAGACTCTACCTTAAAAAAAAAAAAAAAAAGTAATCCAATTTAAAAACAAAGGACTTAGGGCTGGGGAGATGGCTCAGTGGATAAAGTATTGCCCATGTAGGATTGAGTGCATTAGTTCAGTTCCTCAGAACCCAAGTAAAGCCAGGCACAGTAGCACTAGCACATATTTGTAATCCAAGCATGTCTAAGTAAACAGGAGAATACTCTGAAAGCTCCTGGGCCGGCTAGCCTGGTATAAGTGGTGGCAAACAACAGACCTTGCTTCAAATAAGGTGGAAGGAAAGGACTGACATGATGTGATATGATGTGACATGATGTCATACGATATGTAAACACCATAAGCCTTTAAAAAGATAAAGTGGAGGCAGAGGTAGGTGAATCACCATGAGTTCAAGACCACCCTGAGACTACATAGTGAATTCGAGGTCAGCCTGAACTAGAGTGAGATCCTACCTCAAAAAAGCAAAGAACAACAACAAAAAGATAAGGTGAGGGGCTGGAGAGATGGCCCAGTGGTTAAGGTACTTGCCTGAAACCTGGTTCAATTCTGTAGTACCCACAGAAAGCCAGATGCACAAAGATGGCAGATGCATCTGGAGTTCATTTGCAGTAACATGAGGCCCTGGCGCGCACACACACACACACACACACACACACACACACACACTCACTCTCTCTCTGTGCTTATACATATGTATATATGTGTGTGTGTGTATGTATATGTATATATACACACACACATATACATATATACATACACATAGGGTTGGAGCTGGAAAGATGGCTCAGCGGTTAAAAGCACTTGTTGTGTGGCCTACCGACCACAGTTGTATTTCCAATGCCCATGGAAAGCCAGATGCAAGATGGTGCACATGTCTATAATCCCAGCCAATGGGGAGGCAGAGTCAAAAGTATCTTGAAGTTCATAACCAAATACATGGGTCTTGGGTGGATGGGGAGACCCATGATAAAAATAAAACAAAGCGATAATAAGACGTGGGCATAACAGGTATGTTAGGAAGAATGTGTGGAGGTGGGTAAAAGAGTGTTAAAAGGGAAAATCATCAAAGGAAACTCACAGAATTGTTACTATTTTTTATGAAGCAGCACACTCACCTTTTTCCTCTTCCATCACACAGTGAACTTTCTCCTGGCCCTGTTTGGGCACTACCACAGTTGCTATCTCTTGGACATCTTTCATTAAAACATCACTGTCAACTTTGAGAATACTTTTAAGTCTGTTGAGCTCTCTTGGAGCATTCTTTTTTCTCTTTTCAGCACGCATCTTCCTTTTCCATTTACTCCGTAAGCTTTTAGCCATGTTTTACCTAGTGTTATGAAAAACATAGGTTCAAAAGAAAATTGATTACTTTTTAAAAAAAATAACAGGAAAATCCTTGATAACCAAACCAAAAGTTCACTCTACTAAACAGGAATAAATGGAAGGTAATCTATTCAGAATCTGTGACGGTTTCACATGTAACTTATGTGAGGGTCAATGTGTCACCTACAACTACTGAGCAACAATCAAGACCACCAAATCAAAACTCCTGAGGTCAATCAATGGCAAACTATTTGTTGCACTCAGGTTCACACTGCTGGCAGAAATCACCTGAACAAAAGCAGCTCGTGGGAGGAAAAGTGGTTTATTTTGGCTTATAGCCTCAAAGGGGAAGCTCAATGACGGCAGGGAAAATGATGGCATGAGCACAGGGTGGACATCACCTCTTGGGCAACATCAGATAGACAACAGGATTTCACTGCCTGCCATAGAATTTTTAAATGACTTTTCCCATAGTGCATTCAAGACACAATATATCATCCTCTGGCCACGTGCCTCCAACTCTCATCTCAGTCTCCTTAACCCAATCTGCAAGCTCCAATCACATGTGAATAGCGCCCACACTATGTCCAATACCTTTACACTACAGTTCTTGCGTCTGGAAACGGCTCGCTCCTGTCAGTCCCTCAGGAAGGACCTTCTCTGACCACCGTAAGCCCCTCTCTACTTAATACGTGTTTCGACCTGCGCACTGTAGGTTCCACGCAAACAGAGAGCAAGTAGTGTTAAATTTCGGGGTTCGCAATGGAGGGCTAAAACTGCCAGCTTCTTGGATCTAAAACTTTACCGTAACAGGGGAGGAGAAGAGGGGGAAAGTAAGAAGAGATCCAGAAAAAGCGCGAGGGCGGGCCAGGGAGTGGGTTTTATGGGAAAAGGGGAGAAACTGGAGGGAGGGAAGCAGGCGGGGGCCTTGGCTGGTGTGCAGTGATGTGGGTAGGGGACCTCAGCTGCCATAGCAGCAGCAGTCCAGAGGCCGTGTTCACAAGGCCAGGCTGGTACGGATGGGGACAGAGCCCTTGGACTCTCCCAGGTCGGTCTCGTTCGCCGCCGACCCTCGGAGCATTGCACTTTGTATGCAGTGAGGCTTATGGAAGGAAGCAGCTGTGGCATGACTAGGTGAGGACCCTTTCAACACCAGCAGCCACAAACCTGTTCCGTTGTCTAATCCGACCCAAATCCTGCACGAAAGGCCACGGAAAACAACCTGGCGGTTACCCTTTACACAGCACCCGGGACCGGGGGAGCGCCGGGCCGCCCTGAACCCTCCGGACGCTCGCCCTTGGTGCAGTCGCGCAATCTAGGCCGAGGCCAAGCACCCCCAAAGAGAGTCAGGGTCTGAGACGACATCCTCCACGAGCGGCAGGGCCGAGCCACAAAAACCAAGATTCTGGAAACTCACCCGAGAAACAAGCGCACGCACGCCGCAGGCCAACCGGAAACTCACTCACTTCCGCCTTCCGGCCGGGACGGCCGCACGGCACGCCGGGAACGCTGAGCGGCCAGGCATTTGGAAGGTCGGTGCTGACTCGCTTTCCGCCTTGGGCGAGCGGACCCGGAAGCTTAGCTGGTCTTATCAAGTTGTATTTTAAATATGTGCAATTTATTACATGTCAGTTATAATACTGAAAAGCTGTCACTAAAAACAGAAAACAGGTTTTTTATAGGCCAGAGTTTAACAGGAAAATGTTTAAGTTACTTCAGTCCAACTAGTGTTCACCTGTCTGAACCCAGACACAATCCTAAGGTAGGTCTGCTGAAGGCCAGACAGGCATCACTTCACACATGCTTCTAGTAACTAACATAGGCCGCGCAGCCACACAGCTCTCTGGTACTTGTGAATGATGTGGTTCAGTGTCTTAGAGTCTAGATACTACAGCTTCGTTGATCCTAGGTAGGTGATAAGAACTCAACAAATAGGTCGTTTTTCTAAATTACCGTTTGAAACATGTAACTACCCAGTACTATGTGTAAGCAGTGTTTTCTACAGATTTACAACATACCAAAAACAATAGAAATTGTCTTTAATGATGGCTTAGTAAATTCCTGTTTCGTTGCTAGTAGGCTTGTGAGACACTTGGACATTATTATTTTTGAGGGGGGGGGATGGGAGCGCCAGGACCTCCAGACGCACGCGCCCCCTTGTGCAGCTGCCTAACGTGGGTCCTGGGGAATTGAACCTGGGTCCTTTGACTTTGTAGGCAAACGCCTTAACCATTAAGCCATTTCTCCAGCCCAACACTTGGACATTTTTTTTTTTTTTGGTCTCCTTTAAGAAACCATGCATAGTACAGCAGGTTTAAAAAAAAAAATTTTTTTTTCCTGGCTGGAGAGATGGCTTAGCAGTTATGCACTTGCCTGTGAAGCCTAAGGACCCCAGTTCGAGTCTCAATTCCCCAGGATCCACGTTAGTCAAATGCACAAGGGGGGGGGGGTGCATGAATCTGGAGTTCTTTTGCAGTGGCTGGAGGCCTTGGGGCGCCCATTCTCTCTCTCTTTCTGTCTCTCTCTCTGTGCCTCTTTTTCTCTATGTCTGTCGCTCTCAAATATAAATAAACACAAAATTTACTTTAAATAAGTTTGTTTTTTTTTTGTTTTGTTTTGGTTTTCCGAGGAAGCATGTCACTCTACTCCCAGGCTGGCCCAGAACTCATAGTGATCCTCCTACCTGCCTCCTGAATTCTGGGATTGAAGGCGTGCACCACCATGCCTGGTGATTTAAAAAAAGAAAAACATAAACTTTTTTTTTTTTTTTTTGAGGCAAGCCCAACAGACTGGTCTGCCTCTCTCTCCTCTCTCTCTTTTTAATGAGAGAGGGGAAGGGAATTGGTGCACCAGAGCCTCTAGCCACTGCAATCGAACTTCAGATGTGTGTGCTACCTTGTGCACATGTGCAACCTTGGGCGTGCTTCACCTTCTGTGTCTGTCTTCTGTGAGATCTGGGGAGTCAAACATGGGTCCCTTCAGCTTTACAGGCAAGCACCCTAACTGCTACGCCATCTCTCCAGCCCATGATTTAAAATTTTTTAATGTGGGCTAAAATACATGCGATATAAGAAACAAAAGGAAGACTGTCTAGGAAATCTAGTTTTCTTAAATGCAGATTAATATAACTTCTACTTTTCAAGTTAACCACACACCAAGTCTTCCAACTGGAATTTGGAGTGTGGAGTCCTTGGAGTATATGTCCAGGAGTGGTATGACTGGGTTGTATGGAAGGCTGTTTTCTAACTTTTTGAGAACTCTCCATACTGATTTCCATAATGGCTGTACTATATGCACTCCCACCAACAGTAAGCCTCTCCCCAAAAATGAAAGTGTGCATCACATTTTAGAGAACACTTCCTTTCAGATGGTCTACTTAGTGTACCAAAAGTAGGACTTTTGACTAGAAACCTGGCACCAGAAAATAACTTACACGGGGTCAAAATACATCCCACAGTTGAGCATTACAAAACACTTCTGGAAGCCGAATTGTGGACTACATTATTGAAGGTAACATTCTTATTCATGTATCTCACCAGTTTGTAGAAAAGAAGTTCTAGCAATCAAACAGCCAAGTGATGTTTGTAAGCCATAAACCACTGCGTCATTCATTCAGGTATAAATTCTATGATAGGCACTTTACTGAATATACAAAGATGAATGAAACCAAATGACTGTTACGTAAATTTTTACACCTGATAGAGAAATAAGTTAGGGGTCAAACTGAGTATTGTTGGAACTGCTCAGAACTGAGTGGGGCCTACAGAAGTAGAGGCATAATTTGTAGGGCTGCGTAACTGATGTGAAGCTGATCCCCATATTCATGCTACCCTACTGGCCACAGCCAGAAAGTGGAACCCCTTAAGTCAGGCTTTTTCCATGGACTCTCTAAACTGCACAAGTCTATGCGATTCAGATGGTGAGCTCACGTTCCCAGGCCCCCAGTGGATTGGGATTTCAGCACAAGCTCTAAAACAGTGCGAGGTAGAAGCAAATGGAATCAAAGTTCCCAGGCACTTCCCAAAGGCCTGGCTGCCAATAAATACTGTTTCATAGAAACACATGAAGTGAGCTGAAGCCTAGTCTGAGTCCTGCAGAAAATGGAAGGCAGATACACAGGGCCCACTGCATCTTTTTCCAAATGATATTCAAGACATAAGTTCTCAGATCTTGCCATTTACTCCTTTCCCTCCTGCTTCAGTTTTCCTGTTCTTTGCACATTGAGTTGCCTGTTGCTTTGTCCATCCTGATGCCACTTTCTTAGTACTTCTTGAGTGCATATTTTTAACCTCTGTGCTATGTAAAAAAATGGAAGTTGTACATGCCCTTTCACTTAGTAATTCTCTTGTATGTACATTCCCTACCTAGGCACTCATTTCCAGGCACAGTATGACACATAAAGGAGGTACAGAGCACCACTGCAACAGCAAACAAAGGAGCAACTACTTGAAAGTTATTAGCATAATACATGGCCGTCCTTTATCAAATGTAATATTTTATATCAGTGATTTTCAATTTAGATAATTAGGCAAATTGAGATTAGCAATAAAATAGAACATTGAGAAAAAATTTTAATTTATTTGAGACAGGGGGAGGGATAGGAGGGAAAGAGAATAGGTGTGCCAGGGCCTCTAGCCATTGCAAACTCCAGATGCATGCACTACCTTGTGCATCTGGCTTAGGTGGGACTTGGAGAATCAGACCTTAGGCTTTGCAGGCAAGTGCCTTAACTGTTAAGCCATCTCTCCAGCCCAAAATAGAACATTTTTAACAATGTAGTAATAAATTATATGAATGTGGTCTCAGGGTTAACATTTTGTTTTTAAATATTTGTACTTATTTGCAAGGAGAGAGTAACAGTGTGTATGTACGGCCATGCCAGGGCTTCTTGCCACTGTAAATGAACTCCAGACACATATGTCACTTTGTGCATCTGACTTTATGTGGACACTGGGGAACTGAACCCTGGCCAGCAGACTTTGTGAGCAAGCACCTTGAATGACTGACATCTCCGCAAAGCATCTTATTCTATGTTTACCTTTGTTGACATGTGAGATGACTTACGTAGAGGTAGAACATAGAGATAGACTACTATTGAATTCTGACCACATGTAACGATGATCAACTTCAGGTGGTCTGAACAAGTCAAACAGACTGGCATGAGATTGCATCATATTTAAAACTGCGTGCACCTCAAAATTTAGATAACAATGAATTTCATGAAGTCAGCATCAGACTGTCTCAAAACCTGGTGAATTAACCTGGTGTGGTGGTTTAAATCAGATGTCTCCCATAAACTCATGTGTTTTCAATGCCTGGTCTGTAGCTGATGGCAATTTGGGAGGTAGAGCCTTGGTGGAGATGTTTCTGGTGGTGGGCTCAGCTTCCCTCTTGCCAGAGTTCAGCACACTCTCTTGCTACTTTCTGCCAGCTGCTGTCACAAGTAATAGCCTCTACCCTACCATCCTTTCCCTGTCATCATGAAGCTTGCCCCTTGACACCATAAGCCAAAATAAACTCTCCCCATCAGTTGCTTTTGGTCAGGTGTTTTATCCAGGAATGCAAAGCTAACTACAACACCTGGAGTTTTCCATTGTGTGTGTGTGTGCACAAGCATGTGTGCATGTGTCTACATATGTGTATGGAGGATAGACAACAAGCTCAGGTGTCATTCCTTAGGAAAACCATCCACCTTTTATGAGATAGGGTTTTTCACTGGCCCAGGGGTAAGGCCACTCAGAGATCTGCCTGTTTACAAACCCAGTACTGGAAGTGCAAGTGCTTGATAACATGACTATCTTTTTAAATGAAGGTTCTGGGGATTGAATTAAGGTCCTTATGTTTGCGAGGAAGCCAAATACGTCACTTACTGAGCTATCTTCCCAGTCCCCATCTAATACTCTTGAACCACAAATGCTTATAAGCAACTGAAACAACAGACTGTGGAACTTTAAGCAAAACTTTAAAATAAAATTCTTGTACAGTACAGGAACTAGCCATTAGTCATTGCTCACCAGTAACTACTACACTGACTCGTGATTTATGAACCAACACAAATGAAATTATAAGACACTATTTTCCAGATATTTTTATTTGGAGTTTATATACTGCAGATGAACCAGTATCTCTGGGTCGGTATCATGTGACCCACATGACCATTCTGTAACTTTATAATGAGACCCATTCTTAAGCAAATAATTACTGTCAAATTTTATGTCCCATCTACTTTCAAGCAGACCTTTAATTTTAATAGTTTAATGTTATACTGAATATCTCCTTGGAATATATCTTTCTTGCTTTTTTGAAAGTGGTGATTAAACTCTAACTAAAGGGGATTAAACCTTATAGTGAAAAAGATATTACTAATTTTGAGTCAAAATCAAACCTACTACTTACAGAAAATTTGGGTTAAATCAATAAGCAAAGATAAACTGATATGCATAATCTATTCATAAAATTATTTTTTAAAGCCAGGCGTGGTGGTGCATTCCTTTAATCCCAGGACTCGAGAGGCAGAGGTACGAGGATTGCCATGAGTTCAAAGCCAGAGACTACATAGTGACTTCCAGGTCAGCCTGAGCTAGAGCGAGACACTACATCGAAAAACCAAAAAAAAAAAAAAAAAATTCTTTTAAATATTTTATTTTATTTATTTATTTGACAGAGAAAGAGGGAGAGAGAGAATGGGTGTGCCAGGGTCTCTGGCCACTGCAAACGAACTCCAGACGTGTGTGTCCCCTTGTGCATCTGGCTAATGTGGGTCCTGGAAATTGAACCTGGGTCCTTTGGCTTTGCAGGCAAATGCCTTAACTGCTAAGCCATCCCTGCAGCCCAATAAAATTATTTTTCAACTGCAAATGAACAGCTAGGTACAGCTAATTTAGGATTGAAAAAAATTAAAAAATAAGTCACGCATGGTGGTACCTGCCTGTAATTCTAGCAATTGAGAGGTTGAGATAGCCTCTACACAATGAGACTGCATCTCAATTAACAAAAAGTTTAAAACAATTTAATATCTCTTACCTGCGATTTAGAAATTAGGATTGGAGGGATGGCTTAGCAGTTAAGGCATTTGCTTACAAAGCCAAAGGACCCAGGTTTGATTCCCCAGGAGTTTGTTTGCAGTGGCTGGAAGCCCTGACATGCCCATCCTCTCACTCTCCCTCTCTCTCTGTCAAATAAATAAAGAAAGAAAGAACTAGAAATTAAATAACATAAAGCTCAAAAGACTACAGAATACTAATAAAGATCATAAAAGTACTCAATATTTAATTATAACTAAAGCCTTTTTATATTTTATATTTATTTATTTTATTTATTTGAGAGAGAGAAAGACACAAGCAGAGAGAGAAAAAGACAGAGAGAGGATGGGCATGCCAGAGCCTCTAGCCACTGCAGACAAACTCCAGATGCATGCACCACCTTGTGCATCTGGCTTACCTGGGTCCTGGGGAATCAAACCAAGGTCCTTCCTTTGGCTTTATGGGCAAGCACCTTTAACTGCTAAGCCATCTCTCCAGGCCACAACGTTTTTATATAATGAAATAGTCTCTGAAGTTGCTTTTAATTACTTTTTATTAATTGCTTCCAGAAACCTTAGCAGGTGCAGGAATAAATTGATAATATCCAAGTAGAGACTGATGGCAGCCAATACATACTCTTCAGGGGACAGTTTGTGCATCAATGCGTGTGTATCATAGATGATGAATCCACAGAAAAGGAGGGCTCCTACAGCAGCAAAGACCAATTCCACTGTCTCACTATAAAAAAATATCTGTATACAAGAGATTAAACAAATAGGTTCATCTTTAAGAATCATGTTAACAGCATTTAAATTATTTACTAATGATCTACTACTACATACATATTTAATAATGGCATACAGCACTGAATATAAATGTTATAAACAGAAAGAGGCAAGGCAAGCCCAAGCTTGCTTCTGCTTGGTGGAAGTAGACATGGATGAATAGATAGATATCATCCTCACAATTAAATGACTTTGAATGACAGCATTATAAATTATGTTCATGTTTCCTTTGTGTGTGTGGTGTGTGTATATGTTCATATGTGGGGGTATGTGGTATATGTATGTTCATGTGGGGGTGTGGTGTGTGTAAACATTCATGTGGGGGCGGTGTGTACATTCATGTGTGTGTGAGGGTGTGGTGTGTATAGATGTACAAGTGGGAGGGTGTGATGTGTGTATATGTTCATGTAGGGGGTGTGGTGTGTATATACATTCATATGGGGGGTGTGGTGTATATGTTCATGTGTGTGGGGAGTAGTGTGTATACATGTTCATGTGTGTGCGTGGAAACGTGTGGAAGCCGGAGATTAACATAACATTTCTTCTTCAATCGCTGTTCATCTTATTTTTTGAGATAGGGTCTTTCATTGCACCCAGAGCTCAATGATTCAGCTAGACTAACTAGCTGGTGTCTTTGCCTCCTAGTGCTAGGATTCCAAGAGCACTCATGCCCGGCTTTTTTTTCTGTGGTGCTGAGATCTGAACTTGGGTTGTCATGCTGTGCAGCAGACTTGCTTTTACTCTGATGACTAAGCCATCTTCTAGGCTTCTAAAGCATGTTTCCTTTTCAGAATTAAATGTGTGTTACTGAGTGGTTGACAGTTACAAGCGAAGGCTTTGACTATGTAATGTTATTTGCCTGCTAATCTTTCTTTAGGTCTATACTAATGAACCATAAAGGCCTGATTTCTTATGGAGATTATCCTAAAATCCCATATACAGAAGTTCTAGGTAATTATAACTAAGTGCTCTCAAACAATAACTCTCCAGCATTTTGAGTTTGTATATGTTGACAAAACAGAATTATATTTCAAGTTAACTATTCTAGTATAACTCACCTTCAAGAATCCTGCTAAGCATAAAATCCATAAAACAGCAAACAGCCTATAAAAACAAAAATTTAGTAATTCAAACATATTGTTCCATGCAAAACCACCTTGTAAACCCATTCATTTTGGAGGAAATAAGTCCATCCATATTTTTGTTAAAAATAAAGCAGAATAATTCTTAAACATGAAATGAAAACCTGTCATAGGAGCTACAGAGATGACTGCTCTGTGGATACAGCACTTGCTGCACAGGCATAATGGCCCGAGTCTGGATTCCCAGAACCTACATCAAGCCAGATAGAATGGTGAGTATCTGTAAGCCCATTGGCCCTGTGGCAAGACGGAAGGCAGAGACAGGAGTATCCCTTAGAAGTTCCATAGGTCAGCTAGCCTGGCATATGCAATGGAGAACAGAAACCCTGCCTCAAACAAGGTAGAAGGCAAGGATAGACACCCAAGGTTTCCTATGACCTCCCTACAAGTGCTATGGCAAGTGTATGCCTCTACTCACACACTTGAACACACATACATAAACATTAAAAGAAAAGGAAACCTCTAATACTGAATTTGTATTTTTGAAAATATTTTATTTTTATTTATTTATTAGTGAAAGACAGAGGGTGAGAGGCAGGTAGAGAAAGAGAGAATGGGCATACCAGGGCATCTAGCCACTTGCAAACCAACTCCAGACACGTGGGCCACCTTGTGCATCTTGCTTACGTGGGTCCTGGCGAATCAGACTTGGGTCCTTTGGCTTTGCAGGCACGTGCCTTAATTGCTAAGCCATCTCTCCAGCCCTGAATCTTTTAATTAAAGAACAGCTATATAACATTTTTATGCTATACAAAACTAGTAGAGTATTATTTTTAAGTTTCAATTGAAGCATGCAAAGAAAATATTGATATAGCAGAAACCATGAAGTATCTTAATTCAGAGATCTTCAAAAACTACTAGAAAATATATACAAGAACAAATGAAATTTCAATGAAATAACTGCAAGTTATTCTGTGAACATGAACATCTATTAAAGTTTACAATTTTCTATTTTATTCTTGTGTATACATAAATAAAATATTTAAAAAAATTATTTGTAGACTTAAATTTGAAGTCATATATTAGAGCAAACTCTATTTTTTTAAAAAAGCTTTTTAAAAAAACTTCAAATTTTTATTTATTTGTGACAAAGAGAGAGAAAATGGGCATGCCAGGGCCATCACAAATGAACTCAAAACGCATGTGCCACCTTGTTCATCTGGCTTATGTGGAATTGAACCTGGAACTTTTGGTTTTGCAGGCAAGTGCCTTAACTGCTAAGCCAACTCTCCAGCCATAGTGCAAATTCTGTACAAGAGCTGCAGCTACTAAGTCAAAGACTGATAAACTCACATATACCAAAAATTAAAAACAGGGATGGTCAAATTGAATTTTTTAAAAAGATCAAAGCATATACTTCCTGCAAGAAAACAATTTTAAACGTACAGACACAAATAAGCTAAACAAACAGGATAGAAAAAGACACACCATGATAACAGAATCAAAGAAGCATGGGTGGCTATACTCAAAACAAGGTAGAATTTAGGGTAAGGCTATCATCAGAGATAAAGTGGCATCAAGAAACATAAAGCAGGGGCTGTGGAGTTGGCTCAGCGGTTTAAGGATCTGGTTTGCGATGCGTGCTGACTTTGATCCTCCCAGCACCTATGTAGAGCTGGATGCACACTGGCACATGCTGCTCTGTGATCCCAACACTGTGCCTACCACTATAGGAGGAGCCAAAAGAATCCAAAGCTCATGAGCCAGCTAGACTGGCCCTTGTTTGCAGTAGCAAGAGACTCTATCTAAAAGAACATGGAAAAGAATACAGACACTTCAAGCTTGTCTTCTCACCTCCATACATGCAACATAGTACACGCACGCACGCACACACGCACACACGCCCCGTAAAGCACCTGAATCTGAGATCTTATACTACTTGCAGGTAGGCTAATATGTTTGCCTGATGTAGTTTCATAGATGCTAGATAGGACAAGGTGTGACACTCCTAGGTCTGAAACAAGGAACATTTTATTCAGAAATAGTAGTACTCAGAGATCAGCATTTTTACATCAGACAGCCCAGTTTGTCCTGGGTGATGTTAAGAGAACCAGATAACCCCTACAGATACAGTGTCCTCTGACCTCCATACATGCAATATGGTCCATGCACATGCACACGCACACGCACACACATACTATGTGTGATTGATAGGTTGTGTTATAAGAGGGGTCTTGAATTTGGGGAACGAAGCCATATATATATATATATATATATATACATACACATATATACATATATATACATACACACACACACACACATGTTGTGCTCTTTGCTCTAGGAGAAGCACTGCATCTTGTGAGGCTGTTCACAGTAAAAAACAAACTTGAAGCCGGGTGTGGTGGTGCACACCTTTAATCCCAGCATTAGGGAGGCAAAGATCAGAGAATTCCATATGACTTTGAGGCCACCCTGAGACTACCTAGTGAATTCTAGGTCAGCCTGGGCTAGAGTGAGACACTACCTCAAAAAAAAAAAAAAGAATCAATTTACCTAGATCAAAAAGCATCAGCATAACATTAAAAGACACTGAAAACATAACAGATCATGAACATTGTCTCCAAAAAGATGTTAAAGTGGTTCCTGAAGGCTGCTGATAGGAGAGGGTTGCCAAGGACCCTAAACATTATTAAGTATAACTGAACAAATATAAAGGTGCTGCATTGGTGGCTGGAGGCCCTGGTGCGCCCATTCTCATTCTCTCTCTCTCTCTCCCTTCCTCCCTCCCTCCCTCTCTCCTTCTCCCTCCCTCCCTCTTTCTCTGTCAAATAAATAAATAAATAAATAAATAAATAAAAATAAAATATTTAAAGGTGCTGCATTGACCATGATCAGGCTTTGTGGATAATACACACTAGAATCCATGGCTTCTCTTCACTACAACAACTAAGTGGAAATCTGGCAAGGTTGGTCTGCCCTAAGGATGCCTTCCCCAGGGCCAAATGTACACACAGTAGCAGTTCACGGGTTCCCTTTGCTAAGTCCCTGATTAAAGTTTATGAAAAGATCTGCAGGTCATGTTCTACAGACATGCCTCCTATATTGTTGCTGCACTAGCACTTTTTGAAAAAGTATTTTTAAAATTTTTTTTCTTTATTTATTTGAGAGTGACAAGAGAGAAAGAGGCAGAGAGACAGAGAGAGAGAGAGAGAGAGAGACAGAGAGAGAGAATGAATGGATGCACCAGGAACTCCAGCCACTGCAAACAAACTCCAGATGCGTGCTCCCCCTAGTGCATCTGGCTAGCATGGGTCCTGGGGAATCGAGCCTCAAACTGGGGTCCTTAGGCTTCACAGGCAAGAGCTTAACTGCTAAGACATCTCTCCAGCCCAGCACTTTTCACTTGTATCTCATTAAACATCTAAATGCCAGAGAGAGCAAACTTCCTGAGAATATGGATCTTACATGACTAGTGCCAGGACTGACAAAAATAAATTATCTTCTCTCAACAAGGACAAATTAAGAAATAGCCTACAGTGACATGCTGGTAATCTGCCTCTCTAGGGGAACAAAAATCAACCCTGATTCTGTGGAATGATCACTTCCACCATGGTCTATTTTAAGCTTCTAACAATTTAACAACTGACTTACAATATTCCTGTAGCATGGTACAAGCTGACTCTAGCACAACAATGATAAGTTGCCACATTTATCATGTGTGGTTCAGAGATTCAATTCCTTTTGTAGCAAAATTACTGCAGGATAGTAAATGATGGCAAATAAATTAAATGATGTTGTAAAGACATTCCATCCGAGACTCAACACCCAAAGCATACCCCTGCCTACTGAAGCCTCCCATTCACACAGTTAAAAATCAAGTAACAATGAAGGGTCTGCAAAACTTTGAATAAAATCTTTCTGCTCAGTCTTTCTATCTCAGTGTGGTAGTTAGTCTCTACAGACCATTTTGGCTGTGAGGTTTCTCAATAATTGGTGCCATTAAATTTTGTTTAAAATGCAATAAAACATCTGAATCTATGGCATTCTAACCATAAAACAATTACTAATATATTTTTTAGGGTTATTGCAGGGCAATGTCCTGTAATGGGTGGCAATACACGCAAGACAATGGAGAACTTACCTGTGCTCACAGAGCAGAACTAAAGTGTGGAAGAGTTTAAATATGCCATGATCAAATATGCATTTGAGGGTTAGGTAGAAGGCTGTGTGGGTAACAGCGCAGCAAGCATGAGATTCTAAGTTTGATCCTCAGCATCCACATAGAAAGCCTGGCAGGGCCACACATGCCTGCAACCCCAGCACTGAAGGGCGCAGACACAGGAGGATCATTGGGGCTCACTGGTTAGCCAGTCCAATCGCAAAACAGCACAAACTCTAGGTTCAGTGAGAGAACCTGTCTCAAGGAAGTAAGACAGAAGAGAGATGAAACCAATGTCCTCCTTGGCCTCCGCATGAGTGCTCTTGGAATGCATCTGCACATATGCGTGCATCCTCCACACACACCCTCCACACACACACACATTCATTCATTCATTCATTCTCTCTCTCTCTCTCTATATATATATATATATGTACATATATTACACAAAATATGTTGTAATAACATAAGAAGCAATCATGAAAAGGTTCTGCTTCCAGTATTATAGCAAACAAGTCCATTCAAACCAATTACTACTCCATCCTAATCCCCCCCAAAGCTAAAATGATCAATTGAAAACTTTCAAAGTGTTCAATAACTGAGAAGATGAAGAATAGAAGGGAATTATCAAGCCAAAATCTAGATTAGGGTAGCACTCCAAAGAAATAACAATGGTACTACAGCTTGAATTGCCAAAAGCCCATGACCTTAAGGTCAGGGCAAAAAACCACCTCTCAACTCCCACCCAGAGATGTCAGGAGAAGTTATCAATGCACAAAGAAGGCTAAGCAAGAAAAAGCCAGTCCTGAGAAACTTACCACTAGCCATAGCCCTTTAGATGTGCAGCCTAATTCCTCAACACCCAGTAAACATCTACAGCTAGATGAATGCTTCAAAGGAAATAAATTTTTAAAGAACAATTACATAGTAAATACAACCACGGCTGGAGAGCTAACTTAGCAACTAATGAACCTGCCTGCTAAGCTGAACAACCCGGGTTCAACTACCTAGTACATCAAGCAGGAAGCACAAAAGTGGCACATGTGTCTGGATATTGTTTGTAGTGGCTAAAGGCCCTGGCACACCCACCCTCTATCTCTCTTTCTCCTCTCCCTCTCTCTCTTTGCAAATAAATAAATAAATAAATAGGAAAAAAAACAACCAAATATACAAGAACATACAATGATCAGATATAGAAACACATCAGAAATTGTTGGTCTCTGGCCAATATATGATCACTGTAATATCCGCTGCATCAAAAAAATATTTATTTATTATATAGAGGTTGAAATATAGGGAGACTGTTTACCAGAAGAGCAATTTGAGAGAGAAGCTGGGATGGACTATAAGAAGGAAGCAGTTAAGAGGCTTGGATGGGAAAAGGAAGTAGGGCAAACCTTTCATCATAAATAGCAAACAAATGCATATAAAAATCAACCTTAAAAAAGGAAACAAGGAACTTCCCGTTAAGATGGCAGCACACCAAAGCAGCCTAGGGGAGAAAAAAACCCACAAAATACAATCTTCTATTAAAAAGTGAAGTTGTATAAGAAATTATCCATTATTAACCACAGCAGAGAATCTAAGTCATATGGAAACCTACTTTTTTGGACAATGGAACACTCAGAAGCCATAGATTGTTACTAGAAAATTTCCAGTGCCAGGGATAGGATACCTTCCAGTGAGTTGTTGGCCATGAAGGTCACTGCTACCCCCAAAATATAACAGACCACTGCTGAGGCTCTTGGTTTCCCACCAGGAATATATGGTAAGACCCTATTGCTGAAGATTCCACTTGGGCTGTGTGGTGGTTTGATTTAGGTGTCCCCCATAAACTTAGGTGTTCTCAATGCTAGGTTCCCAGCTGATGGAGATTTGGGAATTAACGCCTCCTGGAGGCAGTGTATTGTTGGGGGCAGGCTTATGGGTGTTACAGCCAGTGTCCCCTTGCCAGTGTTTGGCACACTCTCCTGTTCCTGTTGTCCACCTTATGTTGGCCAGGAGGTGATGTCCACCCTCTGCTTATGCCATTGTTTTCCCCTGCCATCATGGAAGCTTCCCCTCAAGCCTATAAGCCAAAATAAAACCTTTTTTCCCCACAAGCTGCTCTTGGTTAAGTGATTTCTACCAGCACTGTGAACCTGACTGCAATAGTAATTTTGGTACCAAGAGTGGCATTGCTGCTAGATTCCCAACTATGTGGCTTTGGCCTTTTGGAGCTGTTTTTCAAGAGGAATGTGGGAGGATTTGAAACCTTGGCCTAAAGAGATGCCTTGCAGTGCTGTAAGTACAGCTTGATGGACTATTCTGGTCACAGTTGAAAGACCTGAATGCAGTAAGAACTAAGGACTGTGAGGTTTGGCTTATGAGGGTGAGAAAGAGCTTTGCCTGGACCGGGCTAGAAGCAGTTTATGGGAAAGGCTTGCTGTTATGCCTGTGTCCTGAGAACTTGTGCAGTGTTGCTTTGTGTAGAAACAGACTAGTGTGTACAGAGGGATGTGGCACAGAAAGAAATCTTTGGGCCAAAACTTCTGCCTGTTCAGCTGCAATTGTATGAGAGATTACAACCACTGAGACTGGACCAGCTGATCTGCATTGTGACAACAGAAAGAATGCAGTCTTTTGAAGGGGCCTGAGTGCTGAAGGAGTGTCCTGTTCTTCAAAGTCTGCTTTATTCCCCCCTGGATTAACAAATTTGCACGCTAGCTGGTATTATGGAGTATAAGAAATTCAGGAAAGAGAGGGTCACTGAGTTTGCGATGCAGTCTTTTGTTTTAGAAACAGCCATGGGCAGTGTGAAGCAGGTTTGCTGGGTTCCTGCACAGAGACCCAATGGAGCTGTGAGGATGAACTGTGGGTTACAGTGGAGACCCAGTGGAGATATGCCGGGACCGTAAGATGGCTGGAGGCCCACTCCATGAGAGGGAGTACATGCCTGATACTGAAAACCTACAACAGGGGTAGTGATGAGCCCTAGGGGTGTAACATCTGCTGGTGTCTGGCTAAATGTACATACTATGCTCACCAAACTGCCTGGTAAGTACTTCGGTTAATGTTCATACCCATATATTAATGCTACTTTCATTTTTGGTTAGAGAAGCTTCACTTCTCAGATGGCAGTGACCTTGGGATGACTCAGGAGGCACTAAGGTGCTGAGAAGAAGTGACAGAGGAGTGCTCAGCACTGAAATATCTCTATCACATCTTCCAAGGCTCAGGGTCCATTGTGGAAGAGGTGGTGGAAAAAATGTATGAGCCAAAGGAAGGGTAGGACACCTTACAATGTGCTCCTCCAGACACAAAATGGCCTGGATAACCATGACCTCGCAGTGCCTGACACTATCCACACAAGACCATCATAGTAGAAGGAAATGATGATGACATCAAAATAAAAGAGACTAATTGAGAGAGGGAAGGGTATGATGGAGAGTGGAGTTTCAAAGGGGAAAGTGGGGAGAGGGAGGAAATTACCATGGGTTATTATGTACAATTATGGAATTTGTCAATAAAAAAAATAAAGGAAACAAAAAATAGTACTGCTTCTTAAAGTCAATTCTAGAAAGATTACTTATGTGGTTGACACAACAATATTTTTTCGAATAGAGATTTCTGGTAATCTGTAGTACCAGAGGAAAAAAAGTGAAGAGGAAGTGCTGTTTTGCAAGAGCAGACTCATAAATATTTAGTGTTATACAGGAAAAATATAGAAAGTAGTTGGGGGTCAACCAAAGGCCACCATGAGCTCAAAAAAGCCTATGCATTCCTACCAGGTGAGCACAGTGCAGTACGGCCATCCCAACAGGAAAAAGATCATTCCATGTTTGTGTTTGGAGGATACAGGCTATCCTCGAAGGCTCAAAAAGGTTTTAATGTTCATGCAGTCACTTCGATCATCTGGCTGATTATAATGTCATGGCTACAAAGATAGAGGTGGTCTTGGTAACATTTTTGCTACAACAGAATAATTTCACTAAATGCCACCCTGCTCCTAGAGCATATAAAGCCTCAAGTCTTTAGAAAATGGTTCCTTTTCTGGGTGGTGACAGTGGGAAGCATGCACTTTCCTTTCACTATGAAGAGGCAGAAAATGACTTAAAGCCATCTTCTTGAACGCTCTGGAGGAGTGGAGCCTAAGCCTACTATTCAAAGAGATGATATCTTATCAACCTTCATGTTTAAAAGGCTGTGTTAATTTCAATGAACATATGCCCCCCCCCTCATTGACTCGGGTGTTAAAATTAAACCTGTAACTTGTATCTCCACCACTTGGCTGGAGGAGGTGTCATTGGGGGCAAATCTGAATTCCAGCCCAAAGGTATGCAGAGAAGTCTGAGCTCTGGCGGAGTCCTGCTTGCTGCAGGTTCATTTTGCTGGTGCTGGTGTTTTGCTTGCTGCAGTTTCTCTCTGCTTGGATTTATAAAAGGAGACCAAAGCTGGGTGTGGTGGCATACACCTTTAGTCCAAGTACTTGAGAGACAGAAGTAGGAGGATCCCCGTGAGTTCAAGGCCAGCCTGAGACTCCATAGTAAATTACAGGTCAGCCTGGGCTAGAGTGAGACCCTACCTCAAACACCAAAAAAATAAGAGGGGGGTGGAGTGTGGAACAACTTCTTCAGCCATTAATGGAATTTCCCCTGGATCTGCAAGCTTGAAATAAATCCCTTCCTCCCATAAAACTGTGTTTGGTTGGATGCTCATCCCAGCAAAGTGTCTACTACAAAAGCACCCAAAGCTAACAGGAAAGCATAACGTAAAACTATAATATAGAAGGTCTTGTTATATCCAGGATCATTTAACTTACCCTGCTCCAAATTTGCTGAAATCTCTCTTCGATTGTAGAGTATATGCAGTCAAACCAAGAAACACTGCAGTAGTCAGTATGAAAGCTTGCAGAATAATGAACACATCATAGAAGGTAACTGGAAAGACAAAACAATTCAAATGTACTAAAGCAGAGACAGTATGCAGCCTCTCCAGGTATAACAGAATTCTTCTATCAGCTATATTGCTCACCAATACAAACAAGATTTTCCCCTACAGCTTTGAATATGGTGACACTGTGAAACTGCACCCATAGTTAACATAAAACAAGTGGGTCACATATTTTTACGTTAATGAAATAACTATGGAGATATTACACAGACAATTAGTTAGGAGTTTTATGGATTTGGTAAGTAAAGTGATTCGCACTCATCCCTGTCCCACCTGCAGTGTACCACCATCTTTGGTGACTGTGTACCTGAATAGCTAGCTACAAGTCCCTACAGCAATGCCAGCACTTGCCTTGTTAGATCCATGTGAGCAGCCCACTTGAATGCAAATGAGAAAAGAAAACATTGACGGTACCTGAGATAGCCTGCCATTCACCTACCTGCAGAATATGGGAACCCAACACTAACTGCTGACATTCAAGTCTGTATTATCTGAACATTACTGTGTAGTTTATTTAATGTACCAAATTCCCTTCTTCAGTAGAATAACTATTCAGACTGTAGCCATCGCAATACAACTGAGTACCATTTTAACAGAATGCTGTAAATTAGATCTCTTTAAAGGAGGTTAAGTGCTTTGAACCCAAAAACATTCCATTAATTTAAATTTTGTTGTTGGCTGTTTGTTTTGAGGCAGGGTCTAACTCTAGCCCAGGCTGACCTGGCACTCACTTTGTTGCCCCAGGCTGACCTTGTACTCATGGTGACCTTCCTACCTAAACCTTCGCAGTGCTTGGATTAAAGGCAGAAGCAACTACAACTGGCTTTAAATTTTTTTCAAGATTAATAAAATTTCTCTATGGCATCACTGGATTAGGATGGTAAACACAGAAAAAAAAATGAAGTCAATTTTGCTTCTCAATAATTTAAGTATATTGATCTCATGCAGCAGATATTATAATCCCTGAGAAAAATAATGTCTTCAGACTATGTTATCTATATATTTTTACCCTTAGATCCAATAAGCCTGACATAAACCTCTCTCTTATTCTCCTTACATGTGGTAGCACTGGAGAGGAGAGAGATGGCATCAACAACATTAGCAAGAAGTAAGATTAGTAGCTAATGCTAAAAACAAGCTAAATAATACTTCCCTTCTATACTGAGAAATTTAAGTTCTACTTTAGTATTTCTCAGTATTTTTTATTTTATTTATTATCTTCTTTTTTAAAAAAGGTAGACTACCAAAAAATATAGATTCAACAAAACTGGCACTGAAAGGTTAAAAATATTACTGACAAGTTAGCAAGAGATAAACGTACTAACTATAAGGATGAACAATTGATAGTACTGAAATAGTTACTGTAGAGCTTTTTGATATGCAAGATTAATCATTTTGAGACAATCATTTTACTTCAGGCATTACATAGGGCACTTCAAGAAATTATAACAGTTACTTGGCCATAAAACACATGTTTAAAATGAAATACAGAGAGAAATTATGGGTGCTTCTTACAGTGCCGTTTAGCAAACTAGGAGGGTGAAGTAGTCAGGCACTGTTCAGTGGGGTGAGTCCCAGCCAATTAAGCTCAAGTGACAGAAGCATACAGCTGAAAACACATGCCTCAGTTCCTCTAGATTCCTTGAACTAGGGAAAAGATCAGTGACACTTGCCTTATTTTTAAAAATATGAAAACATAAATGAATACTGCCCTCCATTCTTTTATTTTCCTCAAAATTTTCCACTTCCTCTAAGCTCAGCTGAACTATGTTAAGTATAAATACTTAACTTTTGCTTATCTTTAAGGCAATCTTTATCCTATGCCAAAATATTGAAATATATTTTATGATGTTAAACTTTAACCCCAAATACCTGTAGCATATATAAATACTTACCAACAACTGCCACAGTCAGAGCTTCCAACAGTGTCTAAGAAAAAGAAAGTGAAATTAACCAATGCTTGTACCATGTACTTTATGCCATGTACATTTTCTTATTTCTAAGAGGTTCAATGTGATCCCATGTGAACGATCGCATCTTAGCTTCAGAGGAGTCCTGTGAAGTATATAAGACAGGATAGTTATAAGCGAACCATAATGACAATGTGCTCTTAATATACTGAGAATACTTAAATTCTCTTTGTGATTCTATAACTCCTTAAGCTTTAATCTGATTTTTTCATCTGCAAGTAGAAATAATGTAGAAAATTCTATGTTATCACTGGATAATGTTTACTAAATAATAGTTACAAAATCAAGTGTGCATTTATAAAAAACAACCTCAATATCTCACACAAACATAGTAAGTATGAACCATTTGAGGAAGTACACTGGTATAGTGATCTTAAAACCATCTCCCAATAAACATTTTCTTTCTTTCCTAGGAACAGAATTTTCCCTTGGACAGCTGTTTATCCCTATTAAACACTACATTTTTAGTCTCCCTTGCAGCTAGGTCTTACCACCTAACTAATTCTAGCCAAATGAATAGGAGTAGAGGAGTATTCAGCTGCCACTAGCGTGTGCTCTAAAAGCACAAGGCTTGCGTCCCCCCCCCAGCCCCCACCACCACGTTCTTCACCTTCTTTCTTTCACCTGGATGCTGTATGGATGTGGTAGTGACCCTGCTTATTATACCGTGCAACACTTTAGGAATGTGTCTCAACTACAGCAGGTGCTGGAGCTTTTGATCACTACCTAGTCATGAGTTTGTCGTTGCATAAGTCATGTATGTCACAAGTAGCTGAACCCATACCAAAACAAAAGGATTGGGGATATTAAGCCTCGTATTCTAGCCTCCCTCTCTGCTTAATGATATCATTGTTACTTTGCTTTACTTTATTTGCTTACCCTACTTAGATATTATCAACCATCTGACAGAACATATCACAAAGAACAGGCAGAAGTAACAGCAATGGCTGTATAATTATACTACTGGTAAAGAAGCGCTCCATCTTACCTCATATCCACAACCATCAGAACCTGAACAAAGAGTTTAGAGTCTGTACATGGATGTGGGTGTGGAGGCCATGACGCTGCTACCATGACTTTTTTTTTAAGCATTAACTCTTTTTTTAAAGATTTATTTTTATTTACTTATTAGAGAGAAAGGGAGAGGGAGAGAAAGAGCATGGGCGCACCAGGGCCTCCAGCCACTGCAAACAAACTCCAGACGCATGTACCACCATATGCATCTGGCTTACATGGGACCTGGAGAATCAAATCTGGGTCCTTAGGCTTCGCAGGCATGCACCTTAATGGCCAAGCCATCTCTCCAGCCCACTTTTTTTTTAAATGAGAGTGAGCAAGAGAGAGAGAGAGAATTGGCATGCCAGGGTCTCCAGTCACTGCAATCGAACTCCAGACACATGCACCATCTTGTGCATCTGGCTTATGTGGGATCTGTAGAGTGAAACACAGGTCCTCAGGCTTCACAGGAAATAGCCTTAACTGCTAAACCATCTCTTCAGCCCTACCATGTCCTAATGTGCGGCAGTGCCAGGGAAGTGGCAGCAGCAGAGGATAGAAACGAACTACATACTTGTTACTTGTGAAATAACTTTAGATAACAAATCCCATTCTACATTCAAGGATCTAGAAGAAACGGTGGTATAAGTACTTGTACAGCTTGGCCTAGAAAACTGTAGTGCCTCCCTGAAATCATGACACCACTGTGAAATAATGCTCCCTTAAAAAATAAAGACACACACACATACACTCCTACCTAAGGTAGGTAAGATTCACTTCCTTTCTAATTTTGGTCAAGGAGGACAAAAACCAAATCAAAATAAAACAAAAACCTAGTGTCAGAAGTCACTAAGTAATCTGAAGAGGAAATGTATTTTACCTGCTTTCTTCTTTGTTAAACCACTGGTAGCTAATTGTATTTTGTCTGTAAGCATCTGGCTGATGCATTTTTTTTAGTGAGACTCCTCCCTGCTGGGTAACATATGGCCTTTATCCTCTGAAAGGAAGCTATATGGAAATACTTAGAAGTTATCAAGACCTTGATTTTTATGTCCCTGGCACACAGCTGACTGAGCCAAGTGATGGAATCTGACCGAAGACTGGCAACCAGCACATTGGCTAATGATCTATAATGTGATCTGTGCCAACTTGATTCTTTCTGATTCAGAAATTTGAACTCAAGAGAATGAAGTAATGGTAATGAAGGAGAATAGAAGAAAGCTAGCTTCTTTTAGGCAGTTTTAGCTAGGGATTGGGGCCCAAAGAGTGAACCAAGACACCCTACATGCCATTCCACCCTGACACAAGAAGGGAACTCTTGGTAGCACTAGTGTCTGATGAAGACTGATCTACTGCACCGGCTGCTGTCCACAGTGCTACCTAGACAGACCACCCAGGTGGGCCAGCTCTGGGATCCGCCCTCCAAAACCTACCAACCATTTAGGTCTTCCCTTTTTCTGCAAAGGCTCCTATCTTCCTGTTGTCCTTTACTCCACTGTGCTCTGCTCAGCTTTTCTGGCTCTGCTCAGCCTTCCTCTCTTTGCTACGGCCACAGGGATACATGTGAGTCTGGCTGGGCCGGGTGGGAAAGGAGAGCATAAAACTGTTTCCTGGTCTGGGAGAACTTTTCTACTTACCTCTGCTTTATAGTTTGAGGTAACTTCCCACTTTGATTGCATGTATAATTTTCCCCTAGTCTCTAGTCTATCATGTGCATATTTTCCTTACACCCCAGCTCTACCACATGGGTGCTTTCACTAACTCTGGTCTGCTACCTGTGTAATTTCTTTAAACTTGGGAGAACCATGAGTGTAACTCTTCATTTCTCATTCCTCCTCTGAATCTCCTGGTCTCTGCTTTGATGTCTGCCCTCTCATTTTTCCGTGAGCCTCACCATTTGCCCTCTTAACTTCCCTACATGGAGCACATGGCAGAAGCCATGCAGGCTCCTCCTAAGTCTCCCTATACAAGCTCCTAGATTCTACTTTTCACACATGTACAGCTTTTCTCTGATCCCTCCTTATAATCCTCACTCTAATCTCTCTTTAAAAGCCTCAGTTTCTCTTAAATCCTAATCTCCCTTAAATAAACCCCACAATTTGTGATTTCCTAAATAAACTTAATTCATATGTATCTTTTTGAGTCTGTCTTTATTAATTTTTTATTGAAGGCAGGCCAGGACCCAAAACTTGGGATTCATAAATTCTGGGAGACCTCTCCAGAACCCCAAAATCCTGCATCAGTACCAGGAGCTCAAGACAAAAAATAAATAAGCTATGTGGTGCTAACCATAGGTCATATAAAAATTAAAGATGGGAAAAGAGGAAGCAATGGGCAAGGGCAGGTGTGAACCAGAGAAGATGCAATGAAGCAAGGGAGAGAAAGAGAGAACAATTTATGCTAATGAATTTCCAAACAACATTATTTCTAGAATCTTCCTCTATAGTTATTCTTAAAATTTAGTAGACTTAGGCTGGTGAGTTTCCAAGCTCTTACAACTCCCTATTCCAGGAGACAACTTGGGCCAGAACTAATAACTGCAAACACAGTACCTGAGGTTTAAATGAATAACCTATCTGATAATTTTCAAAGTCTTGAGTTTTTCTGAATCACATTCATAAAAACTCACTGCCAGAATTCACAAATTTTCTTTAATTTGTAGCATTTTATTCATAGTAATAGCCTTTTCACTATTTGACTACAAATATTCTTATTAACTTGGAATATTTTACAAATTGTCAGGTCAGAATCCAAAGTCATACTGTATAAAAGGATAAAAAATAATGTAAGAATACATTGAGCCTTATTCAAACTAAGTTTGAACTTTTATGGGGAGGGTTGGGGTTTTAATTTCACAACTTTCTCAATAAAGGTTAGGTTTTTCAATCTAAAATTTAAACAAATGCACATCATGTAAGCAAAATGGTCCTTTAAAAGAACAGAGTGACAATATAAAAACAACCCTGAGGAGGCTGGGGAGATGGGTAGGTATATAAAGTGTGTGATGCTCAAGCCTGAGTACTGTAGCTTAGATTCTGAGACCACAAGAGAGAGCCAGAAATCACGGCAGGCTTCTACAATCCCAGCATACTGCTGGTGAGATGGGAGGCAGACAGACTTTCCCAGAGGCTCACAGACCAGAGAAACTGGTGAAATGGCCAGTGAACAAAAATGAGAAATCCTGCCTCAACTGAGGTATAGAGGTGAGGAACAACACCCAGAAAGTTGTCCTGACTTGTATACACACCCTATCATATCACACTTGTACGCTGGCATGTGAGCACCCACAGTTAACCACATGAACACACATATATACACATGCATCAATGCATCTCTCCCTCTCTCTCTCACACACACACATACACAGGAGTTAATCTTAAAGAATTTAAATTCTGTGAAATGAAATATCCAATATAACCCCCACATCTAATTCTAGAACATCAGATACAGAAAATGCCAAAGGGATTATGGACCTTACAACTTTCGTTTTACCTATGAGACAAATTAGGTACAGAAAGGCTAATGGCCTAAATGTCACATAACCAGAGGGCAAAAAACCCAGTGTATCTGGTTTCAATTCAGTATTTGTGCCTTAGTCCTAAAAATTAATACAAAAACCACTTAAACTGACAGTGGTCAAATATTATAAAAGACTACAAAATTACAAGTAATTTCCTAAAATACCTTAATTTAAAAGGTCAATTTTATTCTATCACTATTTAATATATCTATAAATGTGTGTGTGTGTGTATGTATGTATGCATGTATGTATGTATACATATGCATTCAAATAAATACTTCAAATTCAAATTAATTAAACAAATACTCTGAAAACTCAGACTAAATGCTAAAGTGACAGATGTCATCATGGTACTCACAAATCCAAAAAGCAGGTACAAGTTAAGAGGATGCTTATGTCTGTTTAAAGTCAGTGCAAAAATCAATCCCAAAGATCCGAGAGCAAACACCAAAATTAAAGCGGGACTGAAAGACATAATATTAAAAAAATCATAAATACAGCATGAATGCAATTTAGTAAAATCTGTATGTTTTTGTATTCATATTAATACAAGAAAAAAATTTGGACTAATCCACACCAAACTATCAAAAGAAATTATTTTTATCACTGGTAAGTTAAATGGTGAGAAGTGGGGAGGAGCCACAGGAAAAAGAAAGAGCCCACAGTGGGTGGGAGGAGGCTTTCTTCTTCCCTTATGAATGCCCATCTTATTGAGTAATGTTGATAATTAGCATATTACTTTTATAACTAAAGTACAATAAAGAAGAGATACCAAATAACAAAATTTATATAAAATTATCTTTTAGGGTCTTTACCTTATGGGTGCACTTGAAATATTTTACCCAAAATAGCAAACTAATAGTTTAAGACTTCTTTTTGGTTAAGGAGACGGTAGACAGAAAAATCTGCTTCTCAGAAAATTTTCATTATTTATTTTCCCTGTCCTTTAATGTAAAGAAGCCATATTATTTTTAACTATTGAAATAATTATGCTGACAGGAAAATCTTTAGTAAGGGATGGACAATGTGGTCCTTTTTCAGATACTTCTCTGTAAAATTATGCTAGCCATGAAGCAGAACTAAAACAACCACACATTTACTAAGCAACCTTATTTTCCAAATATTGTTTTAGGCTTTGGGGACTGGGTAGATACTAAAATTAATATAATAAAAAATTAAGATATAAGCTTCATATAGTAGAACTCCTTACTTCTATTCCAGGAGAGTTAAACCACATGAAACTATAAACCAAAAACAGGTAAAATACCACATTACGGAATAATTTCCTTAATCAAAAAACTGATCTGAAGCCGGGCGTGGTGGCACACGCCTTTAATCCCAGCACTCGGGAGGCAGAGGTAGGAGGATCGCCGTGAGTTTGAGGCCACCCTGAGACTCCATAGTGAATTCCAGGTCAGTCTGGGCCACAGTGAGACCCTACCTCGAAAAACCAAAAAAAAAAAAAAAAACTGATCTGAGGGCTAGAGAGATGGATCAGTGGTTAAAGGCACTTGCTTTCAAAGCCTGCAGGCCCAGGTTCAATTCCCCAGCACACAGGCAAAGTGTTGCATGAGTCTGGAGTTTGCAGTGGCAAGAGGGCCATGGCACACTCATTTTTCATTCTGTTGCTCTCTCTCTCTCAAACTAATAAATATTTAAAATATACTAATCTCCCCAGTACTCTGAAGGCTAAATTTCAAGGATCACTGGGAGTTCGAGGCCAGCCCCGTACTACATACTGAATTCCAGGTCAGCCTGGGCTACAGCTAGACTCTACACAAAAAAAACGCCAAAAACTAACCTGGGACTGGAGAGATGGCCCAGCAATTAAAGGTGTGTTTACTTACAATAAAGCCAGATGCACAAGGTGGCACATGCATCTGCAATTGGTTTGCAGTGGCAAGAGACCCTGGTGTGCCCATTCTCATATTCTCTCTTTCTGTCTCTCAAATAAATAAATAAATATATCCATGTATATATTTTTTCTTAAAAAATATAAACAAAAAATAAATGAATTTGGCTTCTATGAGTTGGATGATGGATCATTTCTACATTTTAACTTAACTTCTCAGAATCAAACAATATTTGCATTGACCCTTTCATCAAAGGACGTATCTGAAGTGAACTCAGAATCATGCCGTCCCCTTACCTCTCATGTACGAATGTTCGGATAGACTCGAAGTATAAGAACATGGCAGAGGTCAAGGTCGTTAAGAGAACTTGCAGAGAAAGGATGCTGTAGACTTTTCTGAGAAAGGCTAAAAAAGAGAAAAGTATCACACATGACTATTTTTCCAGGTATTTATCCCAATGGGAAGGCCAAATTTCTTCTTAGAAAAATTAAGTTTTTACATATGTTCTTTTCTAAATCTTAATCTAAATAATTGTAGGGTACATAACTAAAAGTAGAGGAAATAGTAATTCAAAATATTATTAAGGGGTATCTAATTCTCCCAAAAACATAAACTTAAAAAATTTAATTAGTGGACCAGATAGCAAATGTTCTTATTAAAATTAAGACGGCTAGGGAGATGGTTCAGTGATTAAAGGCCCTTGCTTGCAAAGCTTGTGGCCCTCGGTTAGATTCTTTAGTACCCATGTAAAGCCAGATGCATGAAGTGGTGCATGTATCTGGAGTTCATTTGCAGCAGCAAGAGGCCCTGGTGCACCTATTTCTCTTTCTCTCCCTCCGTTCCCCCCCCCACTTGCAAATAGAAAATAAATTAAAATATTTACAAATAATTAAGCTGGAGAGATGGCTTAGTGGTTAAAGTTTTTACCTGTGAAGCCTACAAACACAGGCTCAATTCCCCAATAGCCACATAAACCAGATGCTCAAGGTGGTGCATGCATCTGGAGTTCCTTTGCAGTAGCTGGAGGCCCTGGCATACCCATTCTCTCTCTAACTCTCTCTCAAAATAAGGAAATAAATAAAATGATTTAAAAAAATAAACTATCAAATTCCTCTTTGTATATACTAGCATAGAGCAAAACAATAAAATATATTTTTTACATCATAGTTCTACTTTGGGCCTGAAAAAGAAATAATTATTTTTAATCTTAATTTCCACAGCAATAAAAATGCTTCTCCAAGATGAGATTTACTCTTAAAATTCATATAAATCTGGTGGAAAGAATGTAAGAGCTAAAGGAAGGGTAGGACTGCTTACAGTGCACTCTTCAGACACAAAATGGCTTCATATCCATGACTTTGCAGTGCTTGACACTACCTACAGAAGACCTTCATAAGAGGAGGAAAAGATGATGACATCAAAATAGAAGAGAGAATACTGGAAAGAAGGGATCCAGTGGAGGGTGGATTTGAGAGGGGAAGAATGGGCGTGAGAGGGAAGAATCATGGTTTATTGTCTATACTAATGAAAGTTGCAAAAAGTTAAAAAATAAAAATAAAATGAAAACTTACCATGCCTCTAATTTCTCCTTTATTTATTTATTTATTTTTTTAAGCAGAGGATCTCACTCTAGCCTAGGCTGGCTTTGAACTCACAGCTATCAGTGCTGGGATTAAAGGTATGAGCCACCATACCCAGCAAGTCTGCTGCTAGTTTCTATCCAACAAGAATATTTTGAGAACATATTATTACCAACATCAATAAAGCCTAATAGAGCCTAATGATTTAAAATACTTGTATTAACTTCCATCACTATACCAAAATATCTCCATCAGCCTGAAAAGAGAAAGATTATTTTGGCTCAGTTTTGAAGGCCTCAGTCCATGACTGTGCTATGTGGGTGGGTGGATGGGGGGGGGTCAATGGCAGGATACTGGCACATCACAGCATATGGCAGAGCAAAGCCACTTTACCTCATGGCCAGAAGTGGAAAACATGTAGGAGAATGGACTCCCCAAGCCCCCTTCACAGAAGTGATCTTCAAGACCTAAACACCTCTCACTAGACCCCACCTCTTCAATGTTCCACCACCTCCCAGCAGCCACCCTGAGAACCAAACCCTCAACATTTAACATCCAAACTATGGCAACACCTTTACTACACAGTACACAGTATACCTATAGCTAACAATAGTGCATTTCCAAATTGCTTAATAGAGGATTTTGCATATCACCCCCTCAAAAAAGCTAAGTGTTTGAGGTGATATGTGGTAATTACTTTAATTTTAAGAGTATACATGCACTGAAATATCCACTATACCCCATAAATATTTGCAATTCCCATGGACAAAACAAATACAAAATTGAAAAACGTATTAAAATCTTCTGATATGTGCATAATATAACACATAAATGCTCAAGAACTCACAACCATGTTCAGAAATAAAACATTAGCAAAAGCTCCCACCTTCTTTGTATATATTCATCTCTTTTCCTTCATGCCCTAGCTAACTCTGTCAATCATCCCTCAAGACTGAGCCTTCCTCAGTTATCAGAGACTGTTTTTTTCTAAATTGTCTATATTGTAGTATACACACTGCTATTTGAAAATAAAAGATATAGTAAGTGAACATACAAAACGAGAGGCTTTAGTTGGGGAAAACAGATGAATGAGCACAGGATAGAGGATCTTGAAGGAGTGCAACTATATAATACAGTAATGGCAGATAGTTGCCACTATATACAATTGTGAGATCCCATAAAATATATAGCAGCACCAGTAATTTGAATGGCTGCTTTCTTTGAAATACACATGCACACATCCAACCAGAGAGAAAACCATGTGTTGGCAAGGACGGGAAAGTCAGAACCTCTGGATGCTACTGGTGAGAATGCACAATGGTCCAACAGCTAAGGCAAATAGGATGCCATTTAAAAAAATTTTATTTGTTTTTGGTTTTTCAGGGTAGGGTCTCCCTCTAGCCCAGGCTGGCATGGAATTGTAGTTTCAGGCTTGAGTTGAACTCATGGCAATATACCTACCTCTGCCTCCCAAGTGCTAGGATTTAAGGTGAGCACCAACATGCTCATTTTTTAAAAATTTTGTTTATTTATTTGTGAGCAAAGAAGAATGGGCATACTAGGGCCCCTTGCCACTGCAAACAAACACCAAATGCATGTGCCATGTTGTGCACCTGGCTTTATGTCAGTACTGGGGAATTGAACCCGGCTTTGCAAGCAAATGCCTTTAACCACTGAGCCATGTCCCCAGCCCAGTTATTACAAAATTAAAAATAGAATTACCATACAATTTCCAGCAACTGGGCATGGCTACGTACTTAAAAAAAATTAGAGTAGGAACTTAAAGAGATATGTGCACATCTACATACACACAGCATTATTCCCAGCTTCCAAGAGTAAGAAGTAATTTGAAGTAATGCAGTTAGCCACAGCTGATGAATGGGTAGAACACACCATGTAATACTGCTCAGCTTTTAAGGAGGAAGGAAATTCTGACACATACTGCAATATGGATTGATCTTGAAGACATTATGCTAATTGAAACAATCCAGTTACAAAAAAAAAAAATCCTTCCTGTATGATTCCGCTTTCAGGAGATACTTGTGGTACTCAGTTTCATAGATACAGAAGGCAGAATGGAAGTTGCCAGTGGAGGGGTGGGTAGGCAGGGAGGATTGTTTAATGGGAACAAAGTTTCATTGTTACAAGATGGAGAAAAGTTCTGGAGTTCAGATGCACAGTAATGTGAAATTATTTAACACCACTGACCAAGTTTTATGTCCCACATGTTTTGCCATAATTATTATTTTAAATCTGGTCTCACTTGCCACAATAATTTCAAATTTCGGGAATACAGTGCCAAGATTTTTAATGCATCACAACTACCTTCCTAATTCCTGTTTCCAAGGCCCATTTCCAGCTGCCCAGACAGGCCGCAAATCTGGGGCACCCTGTGTAAACAAATTCCAATCTGTGAAGGGCAATGAATGCTACTTCCTTACATGACACCGAACATTTTTAAACAAAGTACAATGTTTTCCCACTGTGTAGCTTCAATAAGTTTATACTACCAGGCCATTTTTCCTTGGTTTGGGAAGCTTGAATTTCCAGCAATTTCCTTAGTAATTACTCAAACACGCTGAGCTGAGTGGCGGGATAGATAAGGTCTCTGACCTGGCCCAGAACCAGACATAGTTCACAGACCATAACAGGAACTAGGTAAGTAAATAAAAGCGTATCGCGGTCACAATCCGGGAAGGCCAGCACATCAAGTGAGCAACTTGTTTGGATGTACGTCAGCAAAGATCACTTGGTAAAGCTTTTTCCGCCAAAATAAATAAACAAATAAATAAATAAAGTTTATTTTAAAGACATCCAATTAAGGCTGCTCCTGAGCTCACAGCGCTGGAGCACCAGGCCCCTCGGGAGCAGCACAGGCCTCCGGAGCCGCCAGGAACGGATCCATCCAGGGTCCCCAGGAGACGTCACGTCCAGGGCCTTGGCGCAGCGGGAGCGGCGGGGCCACGTACCCATTCGGATGTGCACGCTGGCTGAGGCCACGCAGCTGCCGTAGTTGAAGTCATCCTCGATGGAGGAGCACGGGTAGCGGGGGTCAGGGTTGGCCATGTCGCCAAAAGAACCCGCAACCACCGGGACCGAGACAGCGAGACCGAGCAGACCACAAACGGCCTTCGCCCACTTCCGGGATGAGGCAGCCAGGCAGAACTAGCCGCACAGCCTACTGGCGCGAGTGCCGAGTCAATCGATTACATCCCTTTACAAATTCCAGCAAGAAGCTCACTCCTTTAATCCCAGCCCTGGGGAGGCTGAGGTACAAGGATCGCAGTAAGTTCGAGGCCAGCGTGGACTACAGAGTGAATTCTAGGTTAGCCTGGGCTAGAGTGGGACCCTACCTTAGAAAAAAAAAAGTTTTCAAACCAAAACAACAACAAAATTCTAGTTAGGCTGAGAGAAGGTTGTTTTCAGTAAGAACAACAAGGGCAACAGATACATTCTCCAGCCTCATCTAAAGGGAAACTTTCTTGGATTTTCCTCAAAAAAGTTTCTTCAAACCCATCCGTAGAGAAGTGTTTAAAGTGACTCATCCCATCTCATTCATCAATTTCAATAATCACACCAGAGTGGCTGGAGAGATGGCTTAGTGGTTAAGGCGCTTGCCAATAAAGCCGAAGGACCCAGGTTCCATTCCCCAGGTCCCACATAAGCCAGATGCACAAGGGGGTTCGGTGTCTGGAGTTCGTTTGCAGTGGCTGAAGGTCCTGGCATGCCCATTCTCTCTTTCTCTCTCTACCTCTCTCTCTCTCTCTCTCTCTCTCTCTCTCTTCCTCTCAAATAAATAAATAAAATATTTTTAATCACATCAGGGGTACACTTTTAATGCTGTTTCTAATAGCAATAATCCCTGCATTTATTGCAGTTCCTATTAGTCAGTCTTTTTCAATGAAATAGCACCTTTTCCTGAAAAGGGAGTAGGAACAGACCAGAGAAGAGTGAAGTGATGTATGTTCTCAAGGAAGCGACATCTGCAAACCCTGGGAAGACAAAGTCGACTTGGCTCAGGGGACAGTTGTCAAAGAGCAAGGCTGACTCGATAAGCAAAGAGCAGCCCACTGTGTGCCAATTGTAGAATACATTGGAGAAGATCATGATCAAAGGCAGGGGAAGGATGGCATGGTATAAACCAAAGAGAGAATTTTCTGTTGGTAACTAACACAATGTATCAGAATCACTCCTCTTACAAACATGAGATGAGCACATGCCCAGAAAAATATTCCCCCACATTCTTCAGATTCCTCTGAATCAAAGCTGCCAAAAAACAAAAAACAAAAAAACAAAAAACTGGCGACTGAGACTCAAAACAGTTGTAGTGCGGTCTATTCCAAAACTAAAAACATTACCAGGAACTTTTGTCAAAAGGACTGGCCTCATGTACATAATTACAAAGATGAAAACCACTTACCTCTTGTTATTTAAAAGAAACATTTTAGGAACATGTTACTCATTTCAATAAAGACATAATAATAGTATAATAGTAATTATTGTAGAAGAGAAAACAGATGAACTAGAAACCCATCTTTGTATTGTCTAAAGATAGTATTAACAACATCTGATTTACAAACAAACAATCCAGCTGGATTGTACAACTAAATGTGAAAGACAACAATAGAACTTATGGATATATACATACATATATATACATACACACACACATATATATCTATATATAAAATTTGGATAAAGGCAAAGAGTCTGAAAACTGAAAGCGACATGACTGACCAGTCATAGGGGTGTTTTGTAGCCTACATTATGAGAGCACATTTGCACTTCTCCCTGTAGGGAGCCATGTACACATACAACTTGGAAGCAGCTCAGCACACACACACACACACACACACACACACTGCTGATGGTTTCAGTCCATCTTAAATCTAGATGTCATCTGACGGTGGCTCTGGAGGGAAGACAAGCAGCCTTGGGTGGGATTCTTCTCCTGCTACACAGAAAGGCTACAATGAGAGCAAAGCAGAGTCCTCCCCTGCTGCAGAGAGGAGACAATCAAAAAAGTGCCAACACCATGACAGCCACCTGGTTGGAAGGGTAAGACTGCTCTTTGAACGTGGACCTTTGCTCTGGTTCCCCATAAAAATGTTAATGAGAATAGATCAGGCTAGACAGATCTTTGGAGGTGTTCCATCCGCTGTCTTCTCAGATTGGTAACTGTCTGTCTGAATAAACATAACTTAAAGACTCAACTTCTTGCAGAGTAACCACTGTACACTCAGCCTCATAGTTACTCTGATGGACATAACTGCTTTCATCCATGTACTGTATCCAGTCGCTTTGCGATTGGCCAGTTCATTACATACCAATTTAAGTATCCATCAGAAAATTTAGTTTATCTTCCCCACCGATAGTTTTTCCAGTGTATCTCCTGTCAGGAGGATCCTTACGAAGGGGAAGTCTTCTACTGAGTATTGCCCAGCTGAGGACTGAGTAGTACCCCATCAGAGGTGTGTCCTGTGTGGTCTGAGAAGGGAGCACCATGCCAGATTTCCTTCAGTTATTCTCTTTACCTTCCCCTGAGTATGGGGCAGCAGGCTTTTTGCTCATTCCTTTGGGGATGAAGGCCTTATTCCTGCTAGCCTGACGTAGAAAACATGAACAATTATCTTACCACAGCATAAAACCTTGAAAAGTTTGCAATGTACATACATGCCAAATTATATATGAAAATACTATTCCCATGACTATCATGAACTAATATTAAATACAAAATTTTGCACCTAAACAAAATTTTTATATTATAATTCTAGTGAATATTGTTTTAAATAAGCAACCTAAATTTGAAAATGCTACCAAGAGCAGATCCACATCATGAGAGAACCTCAATGATTTAAACAGGGCCAAGTTTGAGCTTTATATCAATGTGCTGAATCTTGAACCTTAACAACTTTTAATTATAGCAATTTTTATGTTATGTTTATGTCACTGTTTTTGTTTTAACTTGTACAAGCTTTTATGACACACTTTAACCTTCTAACTGTGTCTTTATCTTTTTCTCTTTTTTGGGACAAACGACTCACAATCTAAACTCCTTCCTCATCTAAGAGCCTTATCTTTAATCTGTTTTAAACCAGAAATATATCTACATGTTTGTGTCCTTTTGTCCTCATGCTCCTCAGCCTCCACAAGGTCTGGGTCACTGGTAACCGTGCTAAGGCTGAGGGTTTCATCCCGTCAGCCTGAATGTGTCCGCTGCTTCTTTTCCCCTCTGGAATATGTTCTGCTTTTCAACTCAAACCATCAGGTTCCCCCAGTCAAGGCTGAATCCTGATTGCGTACTCCCATAAAAGCCTAAACATTAAAAGAGGGGGCCACTGGAGAGATGGCTTAGTGGTTAAGGTATTTGGCTGTGAAGCCAAAGGACCCAGGTTCAATTCCCCAGGACCCATGTAAGCCAGATACACAAGGGGCACATGCGTCTGGAGTTCAGTTTCAGTAGCTACAGGCCCTGGCATGCCCATTCTCTGTCTGTCTCTATTCTCTCTATTTCTCTCACTGTCTACTTGCAAATAAATAATTTTTAAAACTCCAGCCATTTTTTATCCTTTGCAAAATTACTCCTATAGGAGAAATACATAACTTATGGAACCATTCAATGATTCCTTTTTCCAGAGACCAATGTATAGAGTGGTCAGACTGTTTTATTATACTATACCATCTTTTTCTTTTCCAAGTCATTATAAGTGTAGCTACATCAATTTTTCAGAAAATGCCCCAAGGGGCTGTCAATAGGAGTGAAGGCTCTGCCATCCAATACTTGGAAATGAACCAGTCAGAACAGAAAATAAAACAGAAGGGAAGGGAAAACAGAACAGCTAGGTACCTTGAAGCCAGAAGCCATGTTGGCCACCTCCCGTAGGAAGGCAAAACAGTGATGATAAAATCAGTGACCGAAAGTTCATACAAGCCTTTACCCAGGACCCCAAACAGAAAGCACAGTTTGATTCCTGGTACGAAGGTGACAGGAAGTGCTGGAGTCAGGAAAGTGAAAGTCCCCAAGTGCAATCACATGGCAGCAGTTTGGGAGTTTCCCTGGAGAAGCTCAGGGCTTTCCAGTCTCAGGCAGCCTTCAGGCTTGCTGGGACACAAGGACTTACATAGAAAGTCTTAAAGTTGTCCTGTCATTGTCATCAGCAATATATGAGAAGTCCATGCCACTTGTCACATAGGCAGCAGACCAGGAATAAGATATTTAAACTGTATTTTATTCAGACAGTTACCAATCTGAGAAGACAGCGGATGGAACACCTCAAAGATCTGTCTCGCCTGATCTTTTCTTGTTAACATTTTTACAGGGAACCAGAGCAAAGGTCCACGTTCAAAGAGCAGTCTTACCCTTCTGACCAGGTAGCTGTCATGGTGTTGGCACTTTTTTGATTGTCTCCTCTCTGCAGCAGGGGAGGACTCTGCTTTGCTCTCATTGTAGCCTTTCTATGTAGCAGGAGAAGAATCCCACCCAAGGCTGCTTGTCTTCCCTCCAGAGCCACCATCAGATGACATCTAGATTTAAGATGGATTCAAAAAAAACTATCAGGGGCTGGGGAGATGGCTTAGTGGTTAAGCACTTCCCTGTGAGGCCTCGGGACCCCGGTTTGAGGCTCAATTTCCAGGACCCACATAAGCCAGATGCACAAGGTGGCGCATGCATCTGGAGTTCGTTTGCAGTGGCTAGAGGCCCTGGAGTGCCAATTCTCTCTCTATCTGCCTCTTTCTCTGTCTGTCTGTCACTCTCAAATAAATTAATAGAAATAAAGAAAAAAATACTAAAAAAAAAACATCAGCAGTATGTGTGTGCTGAGCTGCTTCCAAGTTGTATGTGTAGATGCCTCCCTACAGATAGAAGTGCAAATGTGCTCTCATAATGTAGGATACAAGGGCTGGAGAGATGGCTTAGTGGGTAAGGCACTTGCCTGCAAAGTCTATGGACCCAGGTTTGATTCCCCAGGATCCATGTAAGCCAGATGCACAAGGTGGCACATGCACATGTGTCTGGAGTTTATTTGCAGTAGCTGGAGGCCCTGGGGTGCCCATTCTCTCTCTACTTGCCTCGTCCTTTCTTTCTCTCAAATAAATAAATAAATAATAAAACAGGATACAGCACAATTGGGCTTTTATGAAATACCCCTACAATTGAGCCCTCTCACCATGATGAACTGTGTCCTCAAACTGTGAACCAAAATAAATCCTTTCTTCAGTTGTTTTTGACAGGTATTTTGTCACAGCAATGAGAAAAGTAATGAAAAGAATTGGTACTGAGAAGTGGGACCATTACTGTAATAAACCTGACCATGTGCTTCATAGGCCTTTAAAACTGGTCTATGGGAGGAAAGTCAGAGTGTTTGGAAGTGCAGCCTAGAGAAGCCTTACAATGTTGGTGAGAGTTTGGAAGAGCAGAAAGCGAACAGAAATGCACACAGTGGAGGCCTGGCTCATGAGGCTCCAGAGAGGAAGAGGATGGTATCAGGAACGGAATTAGAGGTCATTTCTTGTGATATTCTGGCAAAGAATATGGCTTCATTCTGCCCATACCCTAAGAACTCGATTTGGACTAATTTGTTTGGCAGAGCAAATATCTAGACAAGATAGCATTCAAACTGTTTCATGGTTATAGCTCAACAGGTCTATAATGAGAGAGAGCAAGTAGAGCAACGAGAAATGGAAAGTGAGCAGTTTGGCAGGGAAAGTTCTAGGATGGAATGTAGACTTGCAGAAATATCAGATTCAAAGGCACCTGCAATTGTTAAAGGATCAGCAGTACTAAAGAGAAACCTAACTGCCGGGCTCCGCCGGCGGGGGCAGGTAGTGCCGAGGGAAGGACCAGGCCCGCTGGTTCCTCCCGAGGGGCTGAGGAGGAGATGAGCGTCCGACGACTCAGACCTCTCCTGGCCACCGGAGAAAAACCACACTGAGTCGGGAGTCTTGTAGAAGCAGGAACTCGATTTATTGCTATGAACAGTTGCCTATATAATGTTGGGGGTGAAGGCGGGGATTGTAGGATGGTGGGGAAAGGTAAGGGCCAATAGTAAACTGTGACTATTGAAATGATAATTCTAACTCCCATGTGGAGGTAGCAGGTAAGAAGCCATTAGGCGTCTTGCTGAGTCACGTCTGGCCAGAGGCAGATCACCAAACTTTAGCTAGGCTCAGGAAGTTCCACTAGGCCTCACACCTGGGCCTTTAGAGGCCAGCATCTCCCCCTTTTGTTTTTGTAAGAGCATTAGTCACCATGGCCCCTGTCTTAGGTTGTCCCCCTCTGGGGGTCTTAACCGTCATTGGGTACCAGGTGTTTAGCTCAGAGCATTCATCATGGCCCCTGTCTTAGGTTGTCCCCCTCTGGGGATCTTACCCGTCACTGGGTACCATGTGTTTAGCTCGGTGAGAACCCACCCCATGGCCTGTCTTAGGTTGTCCCCCTATGGGGATCTTACCCGTCATTGGTCACATGGAGGGCAGAGGAGGTGGCAGTGGGTCACCTGAGGAACTTAATTCCTGAGTTTCCAGCCTGTATTTTGACCTGATGAGGTTTTATTGCCTCTAGCCATTGGTGAATAAATTGTGTAATCTTATTAATTGCACAAGGCCCGACAGTGAGGAGAAGGAGAAGGAGAAGGAGGGGGAGGGGCCCAAGTAGAGGCAGAAGGTAGGGTAAGAAGTCATGTAAGCCCGTCCACAGCAGGTTGTCCTGGAGATCCCGCTGCCACCTCTCCAAGTCTTCCTGGAGCCTCTTAATCTTGTCCTGGACGATTCCTGATTTATTGGCGTAAAAGCAGCATTTTTCCTGTAAAAACAAACATACGCCTCCTTTTTCGGCCGTTAGTAGGTTTAGTCCTCTCCTGTTTTGTGGGACTACCTCAGCCAGGGAATCTAGCTGTTGTTGAAGATAGGTCTCCCTCTGATACAGGGAGGGCCTCATTTCCAGGGATGATATCTACATCTGGGATTAAGGTGGCTGGGGCACAAAGGCCCGTCCAATTGGTGGGCAGAAAGTCATAGGCCATCCCGCCTCCACAAACATAAACCATTCCAGAAGGTGGGCAGCATTGAGCATTGGGATCAGCTGTGTTAAAAGTACAGAAGGAAGGATGAATGTATCCCACATCTATACTGGAATTATTAGGGGAAGGCGGGGCCCAAATGCAAGTTCCAGGGGAAACATTGGGAAAAGCTGGACGGGGATGGGGAAGGTGGCTGAGTAATGTTTTAAGGTCGTACAGGCAACTGTACTGCAAGCAGCCAGAGAGGCCCAGATTGGAGGCAAAGCCAGCAATCCTCCACAAGGGAGGGAATTGTTTAGTTTAGTAGGGTGAAGGACCATTTTAGGAACAGTCCTCAGGGGTGGGACACTCCCTAGAGAAGTGACTGTCAGTGTCCTCTTGTTGGGACAAATATTTTAGGTCTCTCGCTGGTACCCAAATGGGTCTTTTTTCATCTTGAGGGAAGACACATCCAAACCCTCTCCCTGCTGTGAGGAGCGGATCAGGCCCTCTCCAGGCCCCAGTCAATGGGTCCCTCCATCTTACCCAGATAGAACTGTAGGTAATGGATGAAGACCAATGTTTTTGAAAAGGGGAGAGTTGTTTATCTTCTTTAGAAAAGTTTAAAATATTTAGGGTAAATAATGCCTTTTTTAGTTGGTCGTGTGGGGGTAAGGATTCCCCCTTTTGTTTTTGTAATTGAGACTTGAGAGTCTGATTATATCTTTCAACGATAGCTTGGCCCCGGGGGTTGTATGGGATGCCTGTAGAATGTGAGATTTTCCAGTTCTGGAGAAAATCTACAAAGGCCTTGCTTACGAAGCAGGGGCCATTATCTGTTTTAATTTGATCAGGCAGCCCAAGAGTGGCAAAACATTGAAGCATATGACTAATGGCATGTTTAGATTTTTCCCCGGCATGTGCTGATGCCCAGCAGGCACGGGAAAAGGTATCAACTGAAAGAAAAATATATTTAAGTTTCCCAAATGGAGAATAGTGTGTGACATCAATTTGCCACAGATGATTAGGGCGTAGCCCTCTAGGATTGCTTCCTGTAGTTTGAAGGGGGGGGTACTTGGAGGAAGGGCTGACAGGACTTACAAGTCCGGACAATTTTTTTAAGGTCCTTGACTTGTACCTGTGGAAACCTGTGCTTGAGACCTCTCCAGTTGACATGGGTCAATAAGTGGAAGCGTGTAGCTTCTGTAATAGTATTACACTGAGGCATAGAAGCCATTTTATCAGCCAAATTGTTTCCTCGAGAAAGAAATCCCGGTAAGTTTTGATGACCCCTGAGATGTTGAAGAAAAATGGGGTTAATTCTTTGTTTGAGTAGGGAACGAGCTTGAATCATCAGAGGAGATATAGGGTTGGAGTCCAGTCTAATATGGGCCTCAACCAGGTTGGGTAATAAATTAACAACATAAAGGCTGTCAGAAAATAAGTTAAATGGCTCTTGAATAGTGTCCAAAGCTAGAATGACAGCAAATAGTTCTTTGAATTGTGCTGACCCCTCAACCTCATGAGAGACTGACTTTATGGGCATAGGCTCTTTTTCCTGTTTTAAGGGAGGGTAAACGACTAGGGAAGCCCCCAGGTGCCCTCCATCAGTAAACACGGTAAGAAAGTCAGGGTTAGGTTGAGACAGAAAAAGCCTGGGGGGCTTCCATTCTAATCTGGAGAAAGAACTCATCCATTTGTGGGGGCCATAATGGCAATCAATTTTACCTAGAAACCCCTCGAGAGCCATAGCAACTCTATTATTATTTCTCTGAAGCCAGGTGAAATCTGTTATCTTAAAGGGGGTGACAATAAGGTGAGGTTCTGTGCCAAACAACCGGACAGAGGTGTCTCTGCCCTTGATAATGCAATCAGCAACCTGGTTGGTTATAGAATAAACTCTGGGGACCCCACCGATTGAGAGGTGGACCCATTGGATGGGTTCACCTTCCTGGGCCAACAGTGCAGTGCATAATGTTTCCCCAGAGAAAATGTAGAGGGAGATGGGCAAATCAGGATTGAACCTCTTTAGGGTCACAGTATTTATAGCCTGTTGTACCTTATGAAAAATTTGTTGATGACAAGGGGACAAAATTACCTGAGAGGAGAAGTTAAGGTCCTTTAGGAGGTCAAATAAAGGGGACAGCTCTTCAGTAGTTATGGGTATCCAAGGCCTCATCCAATTAATTTCTCCCAAAAGCTTCTGGAGTTGAGGCAAGGTGTAAGAATCCTGAATATAAAGTTGTGGTTTAACAGGTGAAACTGTATCTAGGGTAAGGATCGAGCCCAAGATCTTAAAGGGAGGCACAGTTTGAACTTTTTCTGGAGCTACTTTAAAGCCGTGAGTATGCAGGATAGTTAGACATTGGTGGGTAAGGTCCTGGAGTGTGGAGGAATCTAGGCACCCAAGAATAATATCATCCATGTAAATATAAAACAGGGTATCAGGGAGATTGATAAGAGAAGAAAAAATGGATGACAGGTAATATTGACAAATGGGTGGGCTATTTGCCATGCCCTGAGGTAAGACAGTCCATTCAAATCTCCTATCTGGGCCACAAAAATTAACAGCAGGTACAGAGAATGCAAATTTTTCCATGTCTCCTGGATGGAGAGGGATAGAGAAGAAGCAATCTTTAATGTCAATGATAGTAATATGGTATATATTGGGAATAGCTGGGATCCATGGGAGTCCCCTCTGGGGAGTTCCGAAGGGGATCATGCATTCATTGATCTTTCTTAAATCATGTAAAAATCTCCAGGACCCATTAGGCTTTTTTATGACAAAGACAGGAGAGTTCCAGGGACTAGTGGAGGGACGAATATGTCCGGCCTCCAACTGTTGATCAATAAGTATGTGGAGTTGGTGTAACTTAGAAGAAGGGAGAGGCCACTGCTCAACCCATACAGGATCCCCCGGTCTCCACTGGATTTTAAATGGGGGGGGCTGGGCAGTGGCCCTTAGAATTGGGGGTGTTTATTGGAGTACTTTTGTCTGAGTTGCTCAAAGTAAGGGTCATCTCTATAATTGGGATGATATTCCCTCCCTTCCTCAGACTGTTGTTGATATTCTTTTTTATCTAACAAATCATTATAAAAGGCCTTATGGTCAGTAGTGATGAAAGCCTCAGCATCTCCAAGGATGTCTTGCCCCAGTAAGTTAGCAGTGAGCCCAGTCACCACGAGAGGGCGGACTTTTCCCCTGTCCCCACCTGGGTCAGTCCAAGGGAGCCACGTGGCAGTCTCCCAGGAGGTGGATTGCCCGCCAATTCCCAGTAGGGGAGGGCCGGGCACAAGCTGCCAGGAGGGGGGCACTTCCTCCTTTCTCAGGACCGTTCGGTCCGCTCCAGTGTCAATGAGAAGTTTGAATTTTTTATTGCCAATATTCAAAATAATTTTGGGTCTAAGGCCGGAGACCAGGGGGACGGTCCAATAGGCTTTGATGGTCTCTTTCCCCTTATTTAACGGGGCTGGGGGAAGCCCCTGGAGGAGTTTAAAGGCTTTCCCTGTATGTTAAACTTCCATTTACATTCCTTAGCCCAATGAAACCCTTTATTGCATTTAGGGCAAAGGGTGTGAGGGGCGTTGGTCGTCCCCCCAGAGCGCGGAGGAGGCTTTGTCCTGTTGGGGCACTCCTTTTTAAAGTGGCCCTCGTCCCCGCATCCAAAACATGTCAAGTTTTTAGAATTTAACTGTAATGCACAGATCGTATTGGCCAAATCTCTCTGTTTATTTTCCTGAAGGGCGGCAGCCATGGCCCTAGCCTGATGGGAGATAGTGCCAACGTCCTTGGTGGCTACAATCCATCTACTCATGGAGTTGTCCTTGAGACCCGCACAGGCGAGGCGGTGATCGGCCGTCATCCCATCCCAGACCAACATTTTAGTAAACTGATCCCGTAATGCCCCTGGGGGAAATTTTCTTTGGAGACTTTTTTCCACCCTATCTATAAATGTAGCCAAATCCTCAGATGGTTTTTGAGTAATACTCATAAGGGGAGTTTCAGAGGGTCCCTCATCAAGCTTTTTCCATGCCGCCAAGCCCAGTGCCCTGACCTGGTCCCTATATGGGTCAGGTATAGCCGCCTGTTGAGTGCCTGTAGCATATTGATCAGAGGTACCAGAGAGCATCCCAAAAGTTATCGGCACAGGGGGCTGTTGATTTTGGTTTCGTTCTGCCTGTGCATGGCATTCATCTCTAAAAAAGGCACACCACTTAATGTATAGGGGACCTGACAAGACAGCCCTGACTAGATTTTTCCAATCTTGGGTTGTACAAGGTTGATGGGCAAGGCCCTGTAATAGGGTCTCAGCCCAAGGAGAGTTGGGTCCATCCTCCGAGACCGCTTTTTTAAGCTCCTTAAGGTCCTGAGCTTCCCACGGATACCAGGCAGCAGGGCGATTGCCCCCAGGATTTAGATTGACGGGAAATAAAAAAGTAGCTTTATTTTCTGACGGCTTGGCTGCCGAATATGGAGGGGCTGAGGGGGTCTCGGCGGCCGAATATGAAGGAGGGGCCGAGGGGGTCCAGAAAGGGTTAGTTGATGGAGGAGGTGGAGGAGGTCCCCCGGAAGGCCAGGGAGCACTCTCAAAGGGATCGAGTGAGGAGCATAAAGATGCATCCTTTTGGGGTTTTTTTAAAGCTGTATCTCCAGGAGGAGTAGCTGGATTAGGCTGTATATTATCTTTTTCTTCTGTCTTTTGTTTATGTTTGGTTGGCCTTGGAGGGAAGCAGGCCTTGAGGGTTGAGATCATAGGGAGGACCCCTGAGGGGGGTATTTGACCCTTCTCCACATGTGCCCGACAAACAAGGGCCTCTACCCTATCCCACGTGTCCCAATCAAAGAGATTTCCTTCCGGCAGCCATGGCGCCAGTTTGAGAAGGCAATCCCAGGTCTGTTGAGCCTGATTATCAGTCAAATTAAGCCCTCTACTCTTTAGGAGTGCCCTGAGAGATTCTAAGGCAGGATTGGATTTACAGTTAGACTGTCCCACATTATAAAGTTGAGAGAAAAATGTCCATAAAATTAGGGCAATAGCAACCCACATACACATGAGTACAATACAACCACAAGGATCCAAAAGATTGGCAAACATGCTGTACAAAAGCCGCAGATGTAGCTTGTCTGCAAACTAAAAGTGAAAGGAAAGAGAAAGAGAACAAAGAGACGTTGATCAACAAGTACAGGTTATAGAAGCAAAGTTTAGCACATTAAATATAAAGACTACTTATAGGGGTACGCTCACCCGCATATGTACACCGATTGACCTCCTCAACGAATGTCTCTCAGGGGGCACTAGTCTGCCGGATTCCAAGAGCCGCACGTTAGGCGCCAGATGCCGGGCTCCGCCGGCGGGGGCAGGTAGTGCCGAGGGAAGGACCAGGCCCGCTGGTTCCTCCCGAGGGGCTGAGGAGGAGATGAGCGTCCGACGACTCAGACCTCTCCTGGCCACCGGAGAAAAACCACACTGAGTCGGGAGTCTTGTAGAAGCAGGAACTCGATTTATTGCTATGAACAGTTGCCTATATAATGTTGGGGGTGAAGGCGGGGATTGTAGGATGGTGGGGAAAGGTAAGGGCCAATAGTAAACTGTGACTATTGAAATGATAATTCTAACTCCCATGTGGAGGTAGCAGGTAAGAAGCCATTAGGCGTCTTGCTGAGTCACGTCTGGCCAGAGGCAGATCACCAAACTTTAGCTAGGCTCAGGAAGTTCCACTAGGCCTCACACCTGGGCCTTTAGAGGCCAGCACCTAACCAAGAGGAAAGGTGCATTGAGGGCGAACCCCACCCATCAGAGACTCTATCTTGTGAAAATCCAAATATATTTGAAATGAGAAAGCCTAACTTGAGAATGCCACTGACATGGCCCCATACCCAAAACAACCACTAAGGGAATTGTTTGCTCTAGGGTCAGTCTGGAAGGCACACAGAGCCCAATGCAACTGTGGTCCAAGGGAGCCCAGTTATGCCTCAAGCTGACAACAGAGTGCAGCGGCACTGTCCACATTGCCGCAGACCACCCAGTGGGGATGTCTCTGCAGGGGGACCAGGCTTGGATATTCAGGTAAGGAACGGATTCGACGCGACAGACAGACAACACAGGTTGTGATTGCTGCTGCAAAGAACTTTACTTTCAGGTCTCAGTTATATACAGAAACAATCAGGAACTGCTCCATTTGGCAGGTTTTCAAAAAATGAAATCAGTACAATAACTCCTTATGACATATACTCAGTATAAACTTGCTATACCCAGGAACTTCCTCTTTCTGTAGCTGCTGGAGGACCAGACACTTGTGGTTAATGACTAACATCTAAAGATTTCTAATATTAACATCTTACATTCACATTGGGGTCCCACATTTCATCCCAAACTCTTAGGTCTTTCAACATTCTTTCTTGACTTAAAGGGTTTCCAAATATATCATACAATCTTTTATTCCTAACAGCAAAGAATACATATACTTCCCATCTAAGTTCTTGTTGCTGTTTATCCGTCAAAGCACACCATGGGGGCCGGCTTCTCCTAATCATTTCCTATATACTCAATGAATAATATTTGATTCTCTTTCCTTTAAAGGTTACCCATCTGATTAGATTCTCATCATATTTTCCTGTCCAAGGGAGTGGTGCATCAGTAGGATCAAAATTATAAGGCCCTCTATATTTAGGTGGTTCCCTCCATCTGCCATGAATCAGAAACTGCAGACCGCCAAACAATTTTGTTAGTGGAGGGTCATATGGAGTTAAAGTTACATTCTCAGCAAGAATAAAAATTAGCTATTCAAGCTTTTCAGACACAGCTGGCGTCGCGGTTAAGGCTGCTGGGGTCACTGAGGCTAGGGCTGTCTCCATAGGTGGAAGCTTCCGTTTTTGTACTCTTAGTTTCTGGAACATCTAAAGGCCCATCGAGATTATCTGCTGAGAGCATGATTTATCAGTATAAAGTTGAGTGGGCTTAGTTCCTAGAATCAATAAGGCAAGCACCTAGAGAAAGAACACACTGCAGAATGAGACCCAAATCACAAAACACCAAAGACTCTGCCAGGGACCTCCAGGGGGCCTAATCACGTGTGATGCAAAACCCCAGGTCTAGTAGCCATTCGAGCTGTTTAGGCTCTATGCTACACAGACTCCACTGGAGTTGGTGTGGCACCACATAATATTGGCGTTGTAGGTGTGAAAGATGTAAGATTGAGGCAGCAATGGATTACTGTTCCACAAGTTCAGAGAGCCACTGAGGTCAAGCAATGTGTGGCAAGGTAGGATTCCCTGCAAGACCCTGAGGAACCATTGCATGAAGCTGCGAAGGTAAAGCCCAAGTTGCAATAGAGACCCCAGAATACTGGAGATGCCAGAACTATGGAGCATCTGCCAAGGAAGACTTCAAGCTCAGAGTGGAGCCATCCCAGGATAGTTTAGGAGTGTTACAGGCAGAAGAGCTAGAGATGTGAGCTTACCCAAACCCTTTGGCCCCAGATACCAGACATGAAGGTTCAGGATGTGGTGTTTGCTAGGCTGGGTTTCAGTCTTGCTTTGCTCTGACCTTTGCTGGTTTTGCCCACATTCTTTCCTTTTGGAATGGGGATGTTTGCTCTGTGCCATGGTATGTTGGAAGTGTGTGATTTGTCATATTTTTTGATGTTATATGGGTGCACAATGAAGAAATTGTCTAAGTCTCAGAAGATCCACTACACTTATGCTTATGTACAGTGTTGACATTGTTAAAGACTGTAGAAACTTTTGAAGTTGGAATGAATACATTTTTGTATTTGAGTTGGCAATGAACCTAAGGGAACAAGAGGTGGAAGGTTATGTCTCAACAAGTGATATTTTTGAGGGTTGGATTGGGAAAGGGTACACTTGTGATGGTTAATATTTGTAATAGAATCCTTACAGAATCTAGAATCACAAAGGAGAGAAATCTCTGGGCACATCTGTGAGAGAGTTTCTGTGTTAGATTAATTGAGGGGATAATTAATTATTATTCTTGCTGTTGTGACCAAATAACTAACAAGAAGTAGAATAAAGAGAGAAGGGTTTATTTTGGCTTAAGGTCCATCATGGCAGGAAAGAAATAGGGGCAGGACAGGAGGTAACTGGTGGTCACATTACATCCACAATCAAGGACATTTCACATTCAAACCACAACATGGGGAGCAGGGAATAAACATCCACCCTCACAGTAGGTGACACTATACCATGGCCTGGGATCCTGTACAAAATAAAAAGGAGAAAGAGACCTGCAAATCTGCATTCATCCTCTCTGCTTGCCACTGTGAATTGATGGTGATCAGCTGCGTCATGTCCCAGCTGCCATGCTGTCCCCAACATAATGTGAGCTAAAATAAATCCTTCCTCCCTTAAACGGCTTTTGTCAGGGATTTTGTCACAACAATGAGAAAATAGCTAATACAACATTAGAACCTAAGTAAAACCATAGCACAGAAATAGCTGTTACAATCCAGACTCTCTCATTTGCAAGCAGCCAATAGAAACATAGACAAAAGACAGAACATGTCTGTCTGTCTCTCTGTCTCTCTCTCTCACACACACATACACACAGTCAAATAGCAAATGTGGGAAGATGCTTACCCTCATAATGATCAGAAAAAAATAGAGAAATATTTTAAAACAAGACATCTCTAAACATCCACAAGATGGTTCAAATTAAGGGCCTGACAGTAATAAGGTTGGCAACCTTGAGAAGAAATGGGAACTCTAACCAGTAGAAGATTTGCAGGTGTGTTACCTATGCCATGGCACAAGATTCTACACTCAGAACACCCTGTACTCCAATTACTGCTCAGCTGATGCATTTTGAAGTTCTTAGGAATTTTGCCTTCAAGCTTATGCTTGTGAGTGAATTCATAGCACATAGAACATGAAAATGAGAACAAGTACTCAAAACATGGATGTCCCCATCCCCAACCACTTGCATTTCAGCACTGAGGATGCGCCACGAGAAGGGCATTCTGTTGGACCTACAACACATTGGAGGTAAGTGATGCTCAAAGTCCACCCATCTATTACTGAGCAAAGAGAAGAGTGGATACTGGCAGCCCCAGAAGCCAAGCCCTCCTGATCATCCAGAACTTACTTTGAATGCAGAAAGGAAGCATTAATGTTTTAAGAAATATGAATGACCAAAAAATTTTATCATTTTGTTAAAATTTGTGTTCTTTTCCAGTATTTGTGAAGCACTTACACTACAAGAGAGAACAGTGACAGAAAAGGAAGGACAGACTACAACAGTTCCTATTCTTTTCAGTCCATCCTGATCAATAAAGTAAAAGTAAAGATGCTATTATAATGTGCACATGTCAAGAAGTGAAATAAAAAGAGTTTTGTGAAGCTGGGTGTGGTGGTGCATGCCTTTAATCCCAGCACTTGGGAGGCAGAAGCTAAGAGGATCACTGTGAGTTTGAGACCACCCTCAGACTGCATAGTGAATTCCAGGTCAATGTGAACTAGAGTGAGACCCTACCTTGAAAAGCAAAAGAGAGAGAGTTTTGTGCAACCTCCCCCACACTTAATTCTTGCTAGAATGCAGTGCATATACAGGTACAAGATATGAGATAGAAATATGTAATTTTGACCAGGTGTGGTGGCACACGCCTTAAATTCCAGCATTCAGGAGGCCAAGGTAGGAGAAGCGTCATGAGTTCAAAGCCAACCTGAGACTACATAGTGAATTCAAGATCAGCCTGGCCTAGAGCAAGACCCTATCTCAACCCCCCCCCAAAAAAACAGTAATTTTGATAATTTCATCTGTGAGTTAAATGTTCCTTTACATTTGCATTTAAGACTGGCTTGTACAACATAAATATCAATGGTAAAAATCTACGCTAGTTATTTTAAGTCATTATTTTTCTTTATGGCACTAAATAGCAAGTTAGAAACATTACAGAAAGTTAAAGAAAAAATCATTATCTTGTAGTACTTTTTAAATTTATTTATTTATTTATTTGAGAGAGAGAGAAAGAGAGAAGGGAGAGAATGGGCACACCACGGCCTTCAGCCGCTGCAAACAAACTCCAGACATATCCACCACTGTGTGCATCTGGTTTATGTGGGTTCTGGGGAATTGAACCTGGGTCCTTTGGCTTTGCAGACAAGTGCCTTAACTGTTGTAGTACTTTTATTTTGTTTTTTTTTTTTTTTTTTTTTTTTTTTTTTGAGGTAGGGGGTCTCACTCTGGTCCAGGCTGACCTGGAATTAACTATGTAGTCTCAGGGTGGCCTCAAACTCTCGGCGATCCTCCTACCTCTGCCTCCCCAGTGCTGGGATAAAAGACGTGTGCCACCATGCCCAGCCTTGTGGTAGTACTTTTAATGGGACTTTTACCTGCTTTTTGAACAAGTACATTTTTCTTTTGCTGTGAGCTCCATATATTATATAACTTGCCCTGACAGTAGGAGTATAAAATGGATCAGATCTCTGGAAAATTGTTCCACAGAATCTTCCAAAGCTGAGTATATACAAGTTCTATGTCTTAGTCATTCCACTCCTGAGTAGACTATATAACCTATGGCATATGACATGAATATTCACACTGAAGTCACATCCAAGAATACACACACAGTGACATCAATGACAATGAAAAACTAGGGGCTAGGAAGATGGCTCAGTGGTTAAAGGTGTTTGTTTGCAAAACCTGTTGTTGTGGATTCAGTTCCTCAGCCTCCCATGAAAAGCTGGACAGGAATTTATTTATAGCAATAAAAGACCCTGATACACACACACACACACACACACACACACACACACACACACTAAATAGTAAAAGAACAGAACAACTTACATGTACATCATCCAAAAAGCTCAAATAAATGGTGATATGTTCATATGTCTTACTCAGTGAAAATGAACAAAGTACTATTATAAGGAGCATCAGGGGCACATCTCACAAAAGCTTGGCCTAGGCTCACAGACCTCCAATCCCAGCATCTTGAGAGGTTAGGGCAGGAAAATAAAAAATTCAAGGCCAGAGGAGGAACTTAGCAAGACTCTGTCTCAAAATGAAAAGTGAAATTGTCCAGGAATAAACATTATAGCTCAGTAGTAGAGTACTTTCCTAGCATGCATAAAGCACTAGGTTCAATTTCTAGCACAAAGAAAAAGAAGAAAAGAAAGAAAAATAATTAAGCAAAGAAAGGGCTGGAGAGATGGCTTAGCGGTTAAGTGCTTGCCTGTGAAGCCTAAGGATCCTGGTTCAAGGCTCATTTCCCCAGGACCCACGTAAGCCAGATGCACAAGGTGGTGCACACATCTGGAGTTTGTTTGCAGTGGCTGGAGGCCCTGGTGCACCCATTCTCTCTGTCTCTCTCTCTCTTTCTCTCTCTCCCTCTTTCTCTCTCTGTCTGTCACTCTCAAATAAATAAAAATAAACAAAATTTTAAAAAATAAGCAAAGAAAGAAAGAAGCCAGGTGCAATAACCATAGAGTGTGAAAGCATGTAAAGTTGAACAGCAAACTAAAGCCATCTTTGGTTTTCACTGTCAGGAAATGGTTTTCCTTCAGGGAGAAGGAAGGGATAATAGCTGAGAGGCAGCCCTTGGAAGAGCTTCTGGGATTCTAATGATCTGTTTCCTGATGGTCTATGCGCACTTTGTCATGCTGTACCAAGCTGTGCATAGGATTTGTGTGCTGTCCTGTATTTTAAGCCTAAGTGTAAAAAATTGTTATAAAAATTTTAAAAATTATTTGTTCCCTCTCAATTTAGACAAGAAAGTTATCATGTGACAATTAAGCATTTACTTACAGACCTGGAATCTAATAACTTGGTATGCTGTTGTTCCTCTATTTCCTTTAAAGCTTTGATTTCAAGAAAAGTCTTTTATGGATAGAAACCCAAATCTAACATAATTTCTAATGCTTTTAGAGATCTGTCTTCAGGATTCCTCTGCTTTCTGTTTATCTCTCCCTATTCTTTTTTTTAAATCTCATATTTGTTTTACAAATCACTAATTAAAATATCTTGTGGATTATTCTCAGACTATAATTTTTTTCCTTATGGCTCATATATTGGGGGCTTGGTTACCAGCTGATGGGCTTTGAGGAAAGTGATTGAATTCTGATTGCTTTGATCTAATTAGTGGATTAATCCCTTGATGGAGTCAGAATAAGATGGCATTATTTTTTATATTTTATTTATTTATTTGCAAGCAGAGAGCAATAGAGAGAAGACAGACAGACAGACAGAATGGGCACACCAGGGCCTCTAGCCACTGCAGACGAACTCCAGATGCACATGCCCCTTGTGCATCTGGCTTATGTGGGTCCTGGGGAATTGAACCTGTGTCCTTTGGCTTCGAAGGCCCTAACTGCTAAGCCATCTCTCCAGCCCTAAGATGGCATTATTGAGAGGCATTGAAAAGTAGGAACTGGGGGCCAAGTTGGAGGAAGTGAGTTATGGGTGGGGGTGTGCCACTGAAGGGTATAACTTGTACCAAGCCCTCACTCTCTGCCTCTCCATTTCCTGGGTGCCATGAGGTGGGGAGCTTTGTTCTTTCATGGTCTTATACCATGAAACTCTGAAACGTTCTATAAGTCCTTCCCTTGAGTTATTTTGCTCTGGTATTTTGTCATAGCAATGAAAAGTAAAAAACACATATTTTTTGGCTTTTAGATACATACTTACATTCAATACCAAAAACAGTAGTGATTTAAAATGCAGCTATTTAAAAAATATTTTTAAAAACTTACTACAGTGAGACCCTACTTTGAAAAAAAAAAAAAACCTTATAGGGTATTTTGTTTGTTTGTTCTGAGGCAGGGTCTCACTCTAGCCAAGGCTAACTTGGAACTTATTCTGTAGTCCCAGGCTGGCCTCCAAACTCATAGCAATCCACCTATCTCATCCTGCTGAGTGCTCGGACCAAAGGCATGCCCCACAACACCTGGCATAATTTATAGTGTTTTACTGATGTTTTTGACTTAGTAACCAGAATAGTGAGTCTATTAGTCCCATGGATTAATGAAAAAGCACACGAGTTTCCAGAGCTAATCAATTTAAACCTGAAAGCTGGCTCACTCAATCCAAGTAACCCAAACTAATACTTCTAGAATAGATTTCTTTCTATGTGAATTTAAAAAATGGAATACCTACATGTTGGAGTATTAGATGAGACGTCTAGTAAAGCCCTGAACTCTGGCTAGTAGGTCCTCAGTCAAGGTTACTTTTTCCCTTCATGGAACCTCACAAAACAGGTAGGATTTTGGTAGCTCTTGAGGAATAGACTGTAGGAAAAGAAGGGAACAAAGCAGCTAGAGTTTAGGAATGAGTGTCATCACCATGAAACAGAATCCCAAGAACCTTGACAGACACAACTCAATTATGCAATACAGAGCCGCATGATGAACATGTTGTTTACTGTCGATCCATCTGGAGAGATGATGAATTGGGAGAACTGAGCAGGAAAAGCAGGGTACTTTGGGGATTCAGTAGACCTCAGCTCCCTTGTCTGGGAATCGTAGCTAGCATTGATACCTAAGTCAAGGAGCCCCCTGGAGTCCCAAGTTGTAATAAAAGCCTATTTGGTCTTTGTCCCTGAATTCTGGCACAGTGCTTCAACAACCCTTGGAGATTCTGAAACAATGGGAGTGTCTTTTTTTATGAACAGTTTCACTAATTTGAACCCAACTCATGAAGTAACATGTGGTAAGGCTGGAGGTGGAGAGGACTACTCAGGCCAGAATGACTTCCATTGAGTGAGTCATTCCATAGGATTATTGGATTTAGTGGGATTCATAAATGCCTCAAAATTTATAGGTGCTGTTTTAGTCTGCTTTGTGTTGCTATAACAAAATATCTGATCCTGGCTACTCCATAAAGAAAAGAATTTTATGTACTTCACGGCTTTGGAGTCTGAAAGTCTAAAAGATCAGGCAGCCACATCTTATTAGCCTTTGCTAAGGGCTGACTGGCTATGTCATAACATTGAAAATGGCATCTCAGTGTGGATGCAAATGTGAACACATCAAGCAGCTTGCAAGGAAGAGATCCACATGGCCACAGCAAACTGCTCATTACAGTCTTCTCTCTAAGTAAATCATTCAGTTCTGCAAGAGGGAGCCCTCACATCACGAGTGAAAAGCATTCATCCCTTCTAAGGGTGATGTCCTCAAAGACTTAATGATCTTCCAGGATGCCCTTTTCTTAAAGAATTCAAGGTTCAGTGTAAGTTATACTTGGACAAATCATTTTCACACTGTGGTACTTGACCAGGCAGAGGTGAATGTAGCTTGGGGAGACCCAAAAATTGTAGTAGCTGTCACCTGAAACGCAGGCAGTCTCAAGGAACTAAGCCCTTCTTCATGGGAGCCGTAGTCCTTAGGTAGTATCAGCAATAATGCACTTTGTCCTTTATTTGTAATGTATGCGTAATTACTCAATGATTAATGTGACAGGTTCTAAATAGTAGGAGACCTGACTGGTGCTGGTGAATTGTTGGAGCAGACTTTGTGTCGTACTAACACAGTGCCTAGCACGCTGTAAGTGTTCAGGACATGGTGGCTTAATCATTATTCCTACTGGCAAGTTCTTGGTGAATGGAGATTCATCAGGCATTTGTTGAGTAGTCTATGCCAAACAGTACATAAGCTATAGAAAGATGACTGTAATTCACCTGCTATCCACCAACTCTCAAGAAGTACGCTAGAGGCTGGAAAGATGGCTCAACAGTTAAAAGCACTTTCTTACAAGGCCTGATGGCCTGGGCTTGATTCCCCAGTACTCACAAAAAGCCAGATGTACAATGTGTCACATGTGTCTGGAGTTCATTTGAAGTGACAGGAGTCTCTTGTGGGCCCATTTTCTCTCTCTCCCTCTTTCTGTCTGAGCTTGCAAATAAATAAATTGAAAGTATTTTAAAAATTTTAAACAAGAAGCCCACATGGATAGAAGTAAATACTTGAGTGTTGAGTCTGAGAAGATTATCTGGGTGTGATGACATATAACTTTAATCCCAGCACTTGTAAGGGTTATATGAGACCTCACCATGAGTTCAAAGCTAGCCTGGGACACAGAGTAATTTCTAAGGTCAGTCTGGCCTAGAGTGAGACTCTGCATCAAAAAGAAATAAAGCAAGCTTTGGGAAGATTTTGACATATTTTAGTTTCCTAGATCATTATAAAGGATTACCACAAACTTTGTGTCTTTATTTATTTATTCATTTTTAATTTTTTTATTGACAACTTCCATAATTATAAACAATATCCCATGGTAATTCCCTCCCTCCAAACTGGGTGTCTTTAAACATTGTAAATTTACTTCTCACAGTTTACAGGCAGAAGCCTATGTCCAGATGTTGCTTGGTTGCTCCTTATAAAGCTGCTGAGACATGTTCCTCATCTCTTTCCTAGCTCCAGTGCTTGCTAATGATCCCAGTTACTTGGCTATTGCTGTATCAGCTCAGTCTCTACCTGCACTGTCACATGACCCTCATATTGTGTACCTATGTCCAGAAGTCCATCTTCTCCTGTGAGTGCACTGGACTGTCATTGGAGTAATGTAAGAGAACCTCATGTTAGATTGACTATCTGCCCAGATACCATTTCCAATTAAGGTCACATTCAAAGATACTGAATGTTAGGACTTAATATATGCTTTGATGATACACAATCCAATCCACAGTAGTGAAGTGGTGACTGTTCAGCTGGGCTTAAAGGATAAACAGGAATTCACCAGGCAAGAAATACTGTAAAAATCCAAACATAAATAAATGTAGGTAATTGGAAAGGACTCATAGGAGATATAGTATAGGCAATCAAGACTTGATGCCTTATTAGATCCAGGCACCTAGCACAGTGTCCAACATGGCAAATTCTCAGTCAGTCCTGACTGCATCAGTTGATCAGTCAGAATTACTTAGAGTTCCATGTGACCAGAAATAAGGAATTTGGTTTTCTAGGTATGGTCATTTTTGGAGCACACTGTTGGGGTGAAATCAGAGAATCTGAGTGGAGTTGTTCGGTGAGAACTGGAGTTGAGAAGGAAATCTGAAGGCTAGTACAGAGGACAGAGATATAATTGGATCTACTAGAGATAACAGCAGAAGAGTGAGATTATATAAACCCTCCAATGTAGTATGATCAAATGTCCAGCCCCTAAGGACAACAAAAAGAGAAAGAGGTGGAGGAGATAGAAAAAAAAAAAAAAACAATGAAGAGGTGTTTAATAACGTGATATAATGAAACACGCTTATATTACCAGCATTTTGGGCATAGAGACAGGAGGACCACAAATTTATGGCAAATTCAGAATAGACTATAAGTGGCGAGACTCTGTCTCAAAAACCGGAAACCAAATAATAATAACAAAGAAATCAAAGATTTTGGCCAGAAGGTGTGTAGCACAGGCCAGAAGAAGAGCTTGTTAAGGAAATAAAAGGAATAATCAGGAACGTAGGAAGAAAATATACAGATGAGAAAAGCTATGATTGAAGAAAGTTGATTTAATGAGAAGGTAATGCTATAGAATTATCACAAAAAGCCTTGATTAAATTTAGTCCCTTGAGCTGAAAAGTGACTAAGGTTTTAAAATCTTAATGTGCTAAATCTTTTCATATACCAAGCTGCTGTTGTCTTCACTATTAGGAATGACTGCTGACTTCTAAACAGAGGAGTAACTATCAAATATGATTCGAAAGAGTCAATCTATTGCAGTATTGAGGAAGGGTTGTAGGAAGCAAGAGCAGAAACCACTCTTAGCAGGTCACTGTAGTAATGACAGAGATTAGGAGCAAGCTAGTCTTTTACAGGTAGTTAGGGACACTGGCCCAAAAGAACATAGGTACTGACCTGCCCTATCAAGACTAGAAGGGAACTCTAGTGAGATTCAATATGGTGATCAGAAACAGCTTCCTGGTTCTTTCTCTTTAATTATTCAGGGGCTCCCTCTTCCCCAGCCTACAGACGCTTAAGTTCATGTTCTCCCTGACCAACCAACCAATCAAGATCCCCCATACACACTGGAAATAGGCAGTGAGGCTCATCCCAACTGGGTGCTTAGTTTATATCTCCAAGACTGTAGGGAAACACAATCCAAGTCACCACGTGGTGACCTGCTCAGGACCCCTGTCAGCTTTCCAGTTTGGGAGTGTCTCTGCTTTACTTCTACTATCCGCTTTCATTCTTTCATTCCCTACTGTTGTAGTCAGCCACTCATTGCTGACACAAACATCTAACCAGACACAGTCTATGAGAGGAAGCATATGGGAGGAGGCCTATGAATCCAGGGAAAGTTCCATCAGTAGCAGTAGAAGCTGCTCCCCTGTCATAGATCCAAGCGTGGAGGAACGACCAACAGCCCAGCACAGCAAGAACCAGAGCTCAAACTGCTCTATCTACACATTTGGGCTGGAATTCAGATCAGGTCCCCAACCACACCTTAGGTAGTAGAATCTACTCTAAGATTCACCCTAGTGACATGCCTCCTCCCTATAGGAATCTTCCTGCTAGGGGCTGAAGTTGTAAGTTCAATTTTAATAAAACACCTGAGTCTATGGGGCCATACATTTAAACTATCACATTCAAACTACCATACTTACCTTTCTTTGTGTCTATGCTTTTCAAGGCTTTGCTAGTCGTAAGACAAGATCTTGAGAGCTACTGGTTTGGAAAATTAGAGTGTCTGATGTTCTAACCTCTAAGTTGTGCCTGACCAGTGCTGAGAAAAGTTCCACTGCTCTCATCATCTGTAACATTAAGGGTGGGGAAACGTGGTCAGAAAACTAGATACATTCAGAATAGAGTAAACAGGGCTTATAGAACTGAATAAAGATCGTGAAGAAATAGAAGATGACTTTATAGGCTTTGGAACCAGAAAGTTGCTGCTAACTTAGATGTAAAGACTGTAGCAAGAGGAGGTTCAGGAAGTACAATTAAGAGTTCAATTTAGGACATGACTGGCGTTCAAGAGAGGACTCTGGAATACACATATAAATTTTACAGGTTGCATTCAAGGCTGTACAACTACCAAGATAACCCAAGGAGCTTGTGTAGATAGAAGAACCATGGATGAAACCCTGGGGCATTCTATCATTAAGTCTAGGAGAAGAGTAGGAAGTACAAAGGTATTTGAGAAGTGAGGTCAGGGAAAAGTATAAGAAAATGTGTTGTTCTAAAGCCCAACAAAGTAACGTCCAAGAGAGAGGGGGAGGGGTAATCAAGTATGTCCAAAAGATCAAGTAGAGTCAGGACAGAAAACTGTCTACAGGATTTCAGTGGCAATACTGTGGACATGGGTGACCCTGAGGAGAGTTCCTTAAGTGGAACAGGTGGAAGGTATGGCTCTAATGAGAGTGGATATAATAGACGATAGGAGGAAGAAACACAGGACAGAGAGAATATTCAACTCTATACCAAAAGGTAACAAAGTCATGGGCTACTGGGTAGAGGGGGTGGTACCAAAGAATTTTTGTTTGCAAGGTATAATATTTATATTCTGGTGGAGTTGAGCCAACAAAGGGTTAAAAAATAGAGGGCTGGTGTGATGGCTTAGTGGTTAAGGTACTTACCCATGAAGCCTAAGGACCAATGCTTGACTCTCCAGATCCTACGTAAGCCAGATGCATAAGGCTATGCAAGCACAAGGCCTCAGATGGGACCTTGAGGAGGTGGGTAGGGCCCAGGGGAAATAATTTAGGTCCCTGGGAGTATTAGTACTTTGTCCCTATCTTCTTTTTCTTTTCTTCTCAGCTGCCATGAAGTTTAAAATCCCTTTCTGTAATACACTCAGATGTTTACACACCCAGTGACACACCCTCTGTAGCCTCTACCTCTCAAAGGCTCCTTCAGCTGGGGATTAAGAATGAAGTTTACAGGCTGGAGAGATGGCTTAGCGGTTAAGCGCTTGCCTGTGAAGCCTAAGGACCCGGGTTCAAGGCTCAACTCCCCAGGACCCACGTTAGCCAGATGCACAAGGGGCACACTCGTCTGGAGCTCGTTTGCAGTGGCTAGAGGCCCTGGCGTGCCCATTGTCTTTCTGTCTCTCTCTCTGCCTTTCTCGCTCTGTCCGTTGCTCTCAAATAAATAAATAAATAAAATAAGCAAAAAAATAAAATAAAATAAAATAAAATAAAAGAATGAAGTTTAGGGCTGGAGAGATGGCTTAGCAGTTAAGGCACTTGCCTGGGAAGCATAATATCCCATGTTCTACTTTCCAGATGCCACGTCAGCCAGACGCACAAAGGTGAGGCAAGGACTAGGTGGTGTAAGCATCTGGCATTCAATTGCAGTAGCTGAGGCCCTGGTGTGCCAATTCTCTCTCTCCCTCTAAAAATAATTTTAAAAAATGAATGAAGATTAATCAAAAACACATGAGGCTATGGGGAACATTTTTACATTCAATATACCATGCTATGCATACCTAAGCTTGCTGTCCCTGTGCTAGAAATGTAAAATCTACCAAATCCAGTACTTAATAGTGGCTTTCCTCTGTTGCTAAGCACAGCCAGTCCCTTTAAGAAAGTGTAAGCATGTATGGCTTGATAATAAAACCGAATGTCGGGATCGCTAAAGCCTTGCCAAGAGTATTTTTTTAAAACCAATTTTCACGTAAGCTTTTATGAAATACTCGTTTTGGAAATTCAGGTAAGGGTGCTAAATCATTGATGACCCCCAGAAGGCGCTATTTCCAAAGAATGGAATAGTATATATATATATATATATATATATATATATATATATATATATATATATATATACTATATGTATATATACATACATACATATAAATAAATAAATATATATTTTTTTCAGTCGATGACCACTGTCCACTCTTCCAGTCTTCAAGGTTGGTATCTGTCCACCCCTTTTGAAGCGCCTTTTCTTCTGTAAGTAGCATATCATACCTGCGGTGGGGTATTGCAGCATAAGTAGCCGAAAATTTCGAAACAATTTACTTCAACTCCATGTCAAAAGCAAAAGGCAGATTCCGTGCAGCGCTTTGAGGAAGGAAGAAGTGGCCAGCGTTTCATCAGGGGAGGCCAAGGGGAACGAGAACGAGAACGCAGTCACACCGAGGGGCTGGCTGTCTTCTGAAACAGCAAACAGCAGCTTCACTCTGATTTGGCCCAACTTGTTTTTCAGCGTTTTGCCTTCTACGTGTCCTTTTTTTTTTTTTTTTTTTTTTTTTTTCTCTCTCTCTCTCTCTCTCTCTCCTAATGTCTGCACGTTTTCTTCCGTTTAAATTCGGTTGAGAGTTGCAATGCAGATTTCCTATCCGCCCTGTCCAATCCAGGCCAGAAGTCCTCCAGACCCAGGACAGAAGCGGGCTGGCCGGCTTCCCGAGTTTGCAGCCTTTCCTCCCTCTTTGGCGGGACTTTAAGTCCCGTCCTAGCCTGGGGAAGGCCGGGGCTGTTGAAAACAGGAAGGGAGAGCCGGGACCAGGGTGTCAGCCCTGGGCCGGGCCCCAGGTCCTCAGGGCATCTGCGGGGCGCGGCGCTCGGCGTCACGTGGGGACCGTCCTCGGGCCGGGCCCGGCGTCCTCGTTCCGCGGGCTCGGCCGTCGCCGTGGACGCGGCGTTTCCGCGCAGGTGTAACACCAGTGGCGGGGAGGCCTGGGCTGCCGGCTGCGGGCAGCGGGCTCCCGGCATGGCGGGCCGCGGGTTCTCGGCCCGCTCGCTGCTCTTCGACCTGCCGCCCACGCTGCTGGGCGAGCTGTGCGCCGTGATGGACAGCTGCGACGGCGAGCTGGGCTGGCGTGGCCTGGGTGAGTGCGGGGGGGTTGGGGCCGGGGAGGGGGCAAGTCAGGGAGGCCGGGCGAAGGCAGGTCCGAACATCCTCCACCTAACATGCAGGGTACTCAGGTCGCAGCACAGAATTTTCTGCATGATACTTCATACTAACGATGACTACTGGTCACTGTAGAAACACCCCAGAATGTAATTTTCATTTGATAAATAGTTTTGAGAACTTTTAAGATGTTTATCTTTTGATATTTTCAGTCTATCCCTGAGTCCTCGAATTAATTATAAAGGAAATGCTAAATCTTTGCCTAATGTTAGATGCTTGCAATTAAGGTGACTCCAAGCTTTCTTAATTATTTTTTTAATTTTATTTATTTATTTACTTATTTAAGAGAGAGAGAAAGAAAGAGGCAGCTAGAGAGAGAATGGGCTCTCTGGGACCTTAAGCCTCTGCAAACGAACTCCAGACACATGCACCACTTTGTGTATCTGGCTTTACGTGGATCCTATGGAGTCGAACCTGGGTCCTTTGGCTTTTCAGTCAAGTGCCTTAACCACTAAGCATCTCTCCAGCCCCTTGATTATTTTTTAAAAACATTTTTATTTACTAATTTGCAAGGAGAGAGAGAATGAGAATGAGAATGAATATGGGGTGCCAGAGCCTCTTGGTGCTACAAAAGAACTCCAGATGCATGTGCCACTTTGTGTATCTGGCTTTATGTGGGTACTGGGGGCTTGAACCTGAACTGACAGGCTTTGCAAGTAAGTGCCTTTCACCACTGTGCCATCTCCCCAGCCCCAGCTTTCTTAATTAAATGTATCTTCTTTATTTACCAAATCCAGTGGGATAAAGCTGTATAGTGGATGGAAAGTTTATTCCAAAGAATGTTGTTTTATTTTAATCTACGAAGTTGCCCTCAAAACTCAATTTTTTGCAGGTTCTATAGTTGAGCATTCGCCTGTTGGAATGTAATCACAAATAATTCAGACAAATTTTGGCTTTGTTAAGAACAGTTTGTTTTTCGTTAGATTTGATACCCATGCTGTCACATTTAAAGTTAATTGGAAGTAAATGTGACTATTTTAAAGACTCTTTCTTGGAAATAGTGATTTTTCTTAACAAGAATAGCAGATCTATGGAGCGAAAAAAAATTTTTATTCTTGATAATTAACACATGCACACTTTCTGGACTGTAACATAGCTACAAAAAACCAAAAACTGTTCTGAAGGTAGGCTCAGGGTATATTTGAGCATTAGCTCCCTCTCAGCATAAGCAAGGCCCTCAGTCCCACCTCCAGCACCTTGAAAAACTGTTTAATAATCTTCTCAAACAGTGGTCAGCGAGCCTGTTAAACCCAGAGAATCATGGAAGTCCCTTGTGGCTCCTTTAACTCCCTTCTCTCTCCTCTCTCTCTCTTTTTCGAGGCAGCGTCTCACTCTAGCCCAAGCTGGCTTGGAATTTACTCTGTAGTCTCAGGCTGGCCTCGAACTCACGGCCATCCTCCTACCTCTGTCTCTTGAGTGCTGTAATTAAAGGCGTGCACTGCTGCGCCTGGCTTCCCTTCTCCTTATTTGACTTCAACCACATTAATGTGAACCTCCAACCCTGAACATGGAAGTGCAGTTTTCCTTCAGGTAACCTGGAGGCTTGTTTCTTCACCTGATTCAAGTTCTTTCTCAATGAAGATCTACCCTGACTGCTCTTTAAAATGGGCACTCTACATATGCTCCCTTCTGTTTCCGTTTTATTTTTGTCTAAACCACTTATCGTAACTCCAATCTTTAGGTTTGATGTTGGTTTATTGTCTATACAGAGAGGAGATAAGCTTCCTGTGATGATTCTTCCTCTTCTGTTTTGTTAAAGTACTTTTTCAACTTTTATTTTTATTTGCTTAAATTTTTTTATTTACAACTTCCATACTTATAGACAATAAACCATGGTAATTCCTCCCCCCCCATTTTCCCCTTTGCAACTCCACTCTCCATCATGTCCCCTCCCCCTCTAAATCAGTCTCTCTTTTATTTTTGATGCCTTCATCTTTTCCTCCTATTATGATGGCCTTGTGGAAGTAGTGTCAGATTCTGCAAGGTCATGGATATCCAGGCCATTTTGTGTCTGGAAGAGTGCATGGTAAGGAATCCTATCCCCTTTCTTTGGCTCTTACATTCTTTCTGCCACCTCTTCTGCAATGGACCCTGAACCTTGGAAGGTGCAATAGAGATAATTCAGTGCTGAGCACTCCTCTATCACTTCTTCTCAGCACCATGGTGCCTTCTAAGCCATCCCAAGGTCCTCACCATCTGAAAAGAGAAGCTTCTCTAACCAAAAGTGAGAGTAGCATTAATGTATGAGTATGAATATTATGAGAAGTGCTTACTGGGCAGTTTGGTGAGCATAATATATGCATTTAGCCAGATAGCAGCAGGCATTACATCCCTAGGGCTCATGATGTCCCCCGACATAGGTTTTCAGTGTCGGGCATGTATTCCCTCCCATGGAGTGGGCCTCCACTCCAATTAGAGAGTGTTTGGTTCCTCCATAACAGACATGCCACTGTGGCACCCGTCAGCTCATTTGTCTTGGCTGGCCAAATTTAAGGCTTGTAGTGTCCATACACTTGCTGTGTATCTCCACTGGTGATTTCTCTCTCTCCCATGGAGCTGCATGCAGCACAGCTTTTTTTTTTTTTTTCAACTTTCTGTCAGCTGGTCTACATGGAGGAGGTTTTCAGCTCAGCTCCAGCAAGATTTCTCAATGACCTTGCAGCCCAAATATGTGGAGTCTTCAGCAATAGGGTCTTATCATCTGTTCCTGGTGGGAAACCAACAGCTTTGACAATGGCCTGTAATGTTTTGGGGGTCACTATAATGGTTATTCTTGATTGTCAACTTGATTTGGAAGCATCTAGGAGCTTAGTAAAGCATACCACTGCATGTTTCCAGAGAGGATTAACAAGAAGGAAGATTGGCCCTGGGTATGGGAAGCACTCTCCCATAGGCCAAAAGCTGCATGAAAGAAAAGAAGAAAGTTCACTCGTGTGGGCATTCTTTTTCTCTGTTTCCTGGCAGCCATGTACTGAGCTGCTCATGCCACCATGCCCTCTCTGCTCTGAGGGATTGAAATCTCTGAAACCATGGGTCAAAATAAAAATTTCCTCTTTAAGTGTTCTGCTCAGTCATTTTTTCTTTTCTAAAAAAAAAAACCTTTTTTATCGGGCTGGAGGGATGACTTAGCCGTTAAGGCATTTGCCCACAAAGCCAAAGGACCCAGGTTCAATTCCCCAGGACCCACGTTAGCCAGATGCACAAGGGGGCGCACGCATCTGGAGTTCATTTGCAGTGGCTGGAGACCCTGGCATGTCCATTCTCTCTTTCTCGCTCTTTCTCTCTGTCAAATAAATGGAAGAAAACTTTGTTATTGACATATTTTGTGCATGTACATAGTGTATTTTGATCATAATCCCTCCCATTACCTTCTTTCTCCGCTCCCCCACCCTTCTACTTCCCCTTCTTCTTTCCAACCAGTCCCTCTTCTGTTTTGGTGTCTTCTTTTCTTTCTGCCTTAACCTCCTCCATCATCCATGACAACATGTGGGTGGGCCCGATATTGTGCAGATAACAACCACAGCTGTGAGGTCCTAACTGCAGTGATCAGTTCATGCCTGAAAGATAGCATTTCAGAGCATTCCTTCCCATCTTCTGGCTCTACCATAATTTCCACTACTACTTCTGTAATCTTCCCTGAGCCTTGGAGGACATGACTGTGGTGTTTCATTTAGTGCTGAGCACTCAACAGTCACTTACCTTCAGCTTTTTGACAGGTTTTGAGTCTTCCCACTAGACACTGCCATCTGCAAAAGGAAGCTTCTCTGGCCAAAGGTGAGAGCAGCACTTATGTATGGGCATAAATATTTACAGGGAAATTTGACAGGCACATATCTACTTAGCCAAAGGCCCCTTATAGCTTTCCCCCTAGGGCCCATGACCTTCCCAACCATAGACATTGGACTACATTTTCAGACCTATGCATGGATTCCCTCATTTGGAGTGGGCCTCAAATCCAATCAGACACTGCTCAGGGATGTTTTTGTTTTTGTCATAGCAACATAGAAAGCCTAACACACTTCATGGCGGGGGTGCAGTGATTTTTAAATTTGCCTTTTATCAGACTAAAATGATACCTGGCACAGAGCAGGCATTTATGTTTTGAATGAACGAATGAGTCAACAGATATTTTTTAAACATCCCAAATGTTTTGGAGGCAGAATAGTTGACAAATAGCCATACTAGATAAAAATCATGGTTGTCAGGATTTTTAGTTTAGTGTAGGAAATAGACCCATATATGCACTATAAGGAAGTCTAACAGTGAAGGCATATATGGGAAAACAGTGTTATCACTAGGGCATGAAATCATACAGCTTCTAAGTTGCAGACTGAAGTGCTGGTGTTGAGGGGGTTCTGTTCATATGTTGTCTCCCAAGGGTAGTTAACTTCAGATCCTTACATGGGTCTAGAACTGAGGAAGGACAGAGGGAGGGACATCTGAGACATCATGCACAGTTATCTCCCATTCCTATTGTAGAATGGGAGTCCTATTCATGTAGAGGATTAAAAAATACACTTATGCTTAAGTATAGATAAGTATTTTTTTCAAATTTATAAAATGTATGCACTACTAGATGTTAATGATTACAGGCTGGTATAAGGCATAGGCGAACTAACACTTTTGAATTTTGTTTTACTTTTCAGAAGTTAAAAAGAATCTTTTTAAAAGGGAGACTAATTTCTTTGTGTGCTTTGTAGAGAGATAGAAAAGACATGGCTTTCCTTTCCCTGTTATATTACCTAAAAACAAACTTTAAGTACACTGTCTTTAGTTCCTAGGGGTTTTGGCATGTGGTTATATGCAAACACAGAGATTGCAAAAAGGGGTGTGTTACATTATTCTAAAAAACCCCTTCAGGGACATATTTGCATACGGAGACAGGATTTCTGTCACTGGATTTCCCAGTGGATAACACTACCCAGACAGTCCTGTCCTCTCAAAGCAGTTTTCAGGAACTTTTGAGCATCTAGTAATACTGATGAAACAATCATTTTCAGGTAAAATGATTTATCCATTTCTCAGGTCACTTTTTTGATTAATATTATGCCAAGGTATCTTTCAACAAAAGATTTGCCATTCTTCTCCCCACCCCCAAATAGTTGTTAACAAGGCTTAACTCTAGCTTGTTTTTCTTAAATTGTCTTTTCAGTTTGGAACACTCTTAACTTTGACAGCACAAGAAGCCAGTGGAAACTTTATCCTTTGATTTGTACATGCCATCCTATATTCTGGAAAAGTAAGAAAGGATTGGAGGAAATGATGAATACTAGATGTAATTAACATAGCAAAATTTTGCATTCTGTTGCATCAAATTGGAGATCTAGTTTGCAGAATTTGATCTAAATGTACATTTTATGGATGCCAGTAATTACTGTTTAGTTGTGCTTCTATTCTGAGTGAATCATCCCCAGGGAGAAGCTATTAAGTTTGCAACATGAATCACCAGCTGGGGAAAGAAAAGTCATATTTCATTTCTAGTCCTTCCTGGAAGCAATCCATACATACGGGTAGTATCCATTTTAACTAAGTTCTGGCCAGTTTCTCACCAGGAACTACTGTTAGGAAAAAGCCCTCTTGCATAATCTAGCTTCCCACTGATTTTCATGTAAATTTATGCTCCTTTGTCCAGGTCAGGATTACAGAACTAAAAACCCAGCTCATTTGGCATCTGCTCACCCATGTCCCCGCTGATTCTCAGAACTGTGCCATGGCCATCTTATAGAGAAGTCTGTCAGGGAAATCACATGGGGTCATGGCCTCTGCTTCAACTTTGAAAAGGGAAATTCAGAAATGAAAAAAAAAAAGAACACAGAAAGAAAAGTAAAAGAAAAATGAAGAATGGAATCACCAAGAAGAGCTGACAACCTTGGGATTTGGAAAGTTAACTGGATTTCCTTAATAGCTGTCGGTTGTTCCTTTCCTGCTGTGAGAACTGTATGCATGATAGAATGATGCTTGAATCGTTTTGTGTGTAAAGTTACCACCAAATGGCTCTTCCAAGAGTCCAGCTGCCAACTTTGTATCACTTCTCAGAAATCTGAGATTGTTGTCATTGCTTTCAGAATGAAGTCTTGAGTTCTTGTGCTAGCACTGTGGGCCTCTGACCATCACTCAGCAAATATGTATCCACCATCAGTGCTGGGCATGTGCCAGGGGATACCAAGGGAACACAGAGGCTTTCTGGGCTTCTTCTCTCTAACCTGAATTTCTGCTTTAGCAATTCTATTCTGTCCATACTCTCTTGTGCCCTCTTCATTGTTTGTGAAACAATATCCATCTGATAGACCTTTCCCTCTTCCTGCAACCTAGGTAAACCTTGCCCCAGCCCACTCCTGTTGAAGGCTCTTCAAAGTCTGCTGACTCTTTCAGCCCCTTCCTTGACCCTATGAAATCATATGTATGTATGTTATCCCACAGACTTGAAGGAGAGAGGAAATAACTTTCTTTAAAAAATATAGAACTTGTCAGGCATGGTGGTGCATGCCTTTAATCCCAGCACTCGGGAGGCAGAGGTAGGAGGATCACTGTGAGTTCAAGGCCACCTTGAGACTACATAGTGAATTCCAGGTCAGCCTGAACTAGAATGAGACCCTACCTCAGAAAACCAAATACATATACATATACATATACATATACATATACATATACATATATATATATATATATATATATAGAGAGAGAGAGAGAGAGAGAACCTGCCAATGATTTGTATGTATTAATTATTATTAGTTTTGTGGTACCTCATGCCCAATACTCTGTTAATAGTAGCCAATTAATTTCCTAATAGAAGAAACCTAGACTTCCCCTTTTGCTGAAAGGGGTTACCTATTTGATATGTAGGGTGATTCTTTGTTTTATTGGAATGTTAATTTTGAGAATGGGAAGTGTTCTAAAGACTGGGCTTTTTATTTTTCTTTGTGTGGTGCTGTGAATTGTGAATGCTATACAGTAACTCTACCACTGAAGTACAGTCTCAGCTTCTCAAGACGGCAGGTGGGGGGGGGGGGTTGAAGTTGATGTTCATTGTAATCAGTAAGCCAAGAAAGAACAACCACATCATAGGTGGGACTATATGAAAGGTCATTTGCTAAAAGGCAGCGTGTGCTTGTTCAGAGGCCATGACTTGCCTGATGTCCTGTAGGTTAGTGGAAGAACCATCACTAAGCACCCATGTTCCTGTGTGCACGAGGGACCCACAGCCATGATCTACATAAACTGGAGACTTTGCTTGCCAGCAGGCAGGATGGTGTCTAGGGTTCACTGTTATTATTTTATCTTGTTTTCTGATGGAAACTCTCCAGGATGGTATGCTCCAGCCAATACCTCTTTATCAACTGACCTCACTTTAGAAAAAGCCATTGCTTTAAACTTGGGTCAGGTTCCAGAAACCACCCCTTCCTGGCAGCCTTGTCTTGGGACTTGCCACTGTGTTCGGCTCATAATTGGTGCCTATAATTACTGTCACAGCTCACACACTGAAGATACCGACAAAAGTCTGAATGATAGTGATCTGCAATGTTTTCTCAAAAGCCTCTAGAAATGGCTAAATAAAGTGTTGTTGAAAATACATTTCAACCAAACCAGCAGATAATTAACTTGAGAAAAAAAAATAGTTATCCTGGAGGTTGTCAATGGAAAGTTAAAAAAAAAAAAAAAAAAGAAGAAGAAGAAATAGCCATTCATCTGAATCCAGAACCTGTGCAAGCACCAAACAAACCTACAGATGCTCAAGTTCCTTATGTAAACATATTGCCTACAAAATCCTATATACCTTAAACAGCCTTTAGATTATTAATCAATGTAAATGCTGAGTAGTTGTAACGCCTTTTTTAGGGAACACTGAATACTGCTAAAAAAATGTGTATGTTCAATACTGACTTTTTGTGTAGTAGTACTGATGGTTGCATCCAGGACTTTGTGCATGGTAGGCAAACACTCTTCCATTGGACTACATCCATGGCCTCTGACACAACTAAAAAAAATAGTTGCTTGCAAGGAGAAGGAGAAGGAGAGTAGGGGAGAGGACAGGACAGGAGGGGAGAGGACAGGACAGGAGAGGAGAGGATAAGAGAGAGAGAGAAAGAGAGAGAGAGGAAGGGAGGGAGGGAGAGAGGAGATCTTCAGGTGCATGTACTGCTTTGTGTATCTGGCATTATATGACTATTGTGGAATTGAACCTGGGCAGAAAGGCTTTACAAGCAAGCACATTTAGCCATTGACCCATCTCCCCAGCCTGCCCTGACTAACTTAAAAAAAAATACTTTTAATCTTTACTTGAGAGAATCTGTGGATGCAGAACCCATACATATGAAGACCAACTGTATACTAAGACAGAATTACTGTATCTCACAAATGCTTTTTGCTTTAAAGACTTCTTGTTTCTGCAGTGTTAAGCCATTTAAAACATATTTCGCACTTGGTTAGTTTTTGCCTCTTTGTGAGACACTGTCTTTTAGAAGAGATGATTTTCTTGCCAAAGCTTAAAGAAGAGCAAAGACATTCCAACTCAGAGATGTCAGACATTCTGTTGTATGTATTTTGCCTTGACAGCCTAAAGGTGCATTCAACTTGAAAGTATCATTTATCCTCTCTTATTTGATATGTGACCACAAAACAGCCACTCCTTTTCACTGTTTACTTTTTACTTAACAGGTTAAGGCATAACTAGTGGAAAATTCAAGATGCGATGCTGTAGGCATTAGTCAGGACAGAACTAAATTATGCTGCAGTAACAAACAATGCCAGCATCTCAAAAGGTTGACATAGCAGATAGCTTTTTGTTCTAGGGAAGAGCATTGAGAGCCTAGGGATGCTGCACTCCATGTGGTGTCCCAGCATGCCCCACAACTTCAATCATGATGCACTCCTGTGTCAAAATATGCTTGTACCATTGCTCTAGAATCCTAAATTTTATAGTCTGTTTGGAGGATAAAGATATGAGGGATGTTGTCTTCACCAACCATGGCTCCAAAACACATTGCTAATGTTATACATCAAGAATACTGAGCTAGCTTGGGGTATTACCACAGGAATAAGAAGACTATACTTGGGCTGGAGGGATGGCTTAGTGGTTAAGGCACTTATCTGCAAAGCCAAAGGACCCAGGTTCGATTCCCCAGGACCCACGTAAGCCAGATGCACAAGGGGGTGCATGCGTCTGGAGTTCGTTTGCAGTGGCTGGAGGCCCTGGAGTGCCCATTCTCTCTTGCACACGCTCCTCTCTCTCTCTCTCTCTTTCTGCCTCTTTCTCAAACAAATAAACATAAAGAAAAAAAAGAACTATCCTTTCTGCTACTTGCCTTCTCTCTTTCTCTTTTGCTTTTGGGTACACTTTAAATTTTTGAAGTTGTAAGCAAGGTGGAATAAATTTTCACTTGAAACATCCTTTTAACTCAAGGTACAAAAACCCATATACTTTCAGTATCACTTTATGGAATTTATACAAGATCTTAAACAAGTTATATGTTCTGTTCATGAGCAATGAAAAGCCTAGCATCCTAGTAAAACATTTCTCTGAACCTAATTAGGTATTGACTTTTAGTTACTCAAAAATGTTTATGAGCAGGGCTGTAGAGCTGGCTTAGCAGTTAAGGCATTTGTCTGCGAAGTCTAAGGTCCCAGGTTCAATTCCTCAGTACCCACATAAGCCAGGTGTATGTGGTGGCACATGCATCTGGAGTTTGCATACAGTGGCTAGAGGCCCTGGTGTGTCCATTTATTATTTTTTTTCTCTCTCTCTTTCTCAAATAAATAAAAATAAAATATTTAAAATTTTTTTTAAATGTTTAAAAGCAAGGTATTATAGAACAAATATTTGAAACACAATGTTATAGCAACCTCTATAGTTGAGTATAACTGTATTACAAATGAGTAATAACCATGATGAAAGAGCAAGGAACATAAGAATTAACTTAAGTGGCTGGAAAACAATGACTAAACTGGATGCTCTTAGGCTAAGGACAAGAAGAATTATTATACTTTAATTTAGTTAATGAATTTCTTACTGGGGTAGATTAGTGATTCTGAAAGTGCTTTATGCTTATAGCAGACCTGAGCAAATAGAAATATTGCCAATGGTAACAGCAGAGTATTTTACTATTTCAGGAGAGAGTTACACATGAGGAGTCATATGTAACCCTGTGGTATTGGATCCAGAAGTGTCAGAAGAGACTCTTGGTTTGTAACATGCAAACATGTGGGTAGAGAAATACAGATACATAGAGCAGTGCACAGACAAGCATTTCCCAGCTATGTCTTTTTAAGGAATCTCACTCAGTGTGTCAGCCATATCCAGAGCCTACATCTTAGCTTTGACCACTTCTGAAGAATAAACTAGAAATCTTTTTTTTATTTTTATTTTTTAGAGAAAGGAAGGGGGGGAATTGGTGCACCAGGGCCTCAGCCACTGCAATCTCATTCCAGACACTTGTTGTGCCACCTAATGGGCCTGTACAACCTTGTGTTTGCCTCACCTTTGTGTGTCTGGCTAATATGGGATCTGGAGAGTCAAACATGGGTCCTTAGGCTTCGCAGGCAAGTGTCTTAACCACTAAGCCATCTCTCTAGCTCTATACTAGAAATCTTTAGGCAAGTAATGAGTTCCAGTGCTAGAGAAGAAGCAGAGGAGTCTGGAGCACCTTATAGAGTTTAAAGAAAAAAAAAAGACAGTGTTAGAAGATATTGTAGTTACCTTCTTGTTGCTGGCTCATGACCAGAGCAAAAGTGGCTTGTGGGAGAAAAGGGTATATTTTAGCTTGCAGACTTGAGGTGAAGTTCCATGTTGGCATGGGAAGGGATGGCATGAGCAGAGGTTGGACATCACCTCTGACACAGCAGGTGAAGCACTGCAGCAGGAGGGTGAGCCACTGGCAAGGGGAAGCTGTCTCTAACACCCATAAGCCCGCCCCCAACAGTACTCCCCCAGCAAGGCTCCAATTCCCAAACTGCCACTAGCTGAGAACCTAGCATCCAGAACACATAAGTTAATGAAGATACTTAATTCAAACCACCACATTAGACAAGCGCCCACCTAGCTGGACAAAGCTAGAATAACTTTAGCAACAAATTAAATAATGATAGTATTTTGGAAATTTAACTTTAGAATAAAATGTCCATCAGTTCATACTGACATGTATAGAAAGTTGAGTAAAAAAAAGAATTAACAGCTGAGAAAGCATGTGCATTCTTTAGTGCAGAAATGTTATTTAAGAAGGGAAAATAGAAAAACCATCATTATGTGAACATAGTAATCATTGTGATAAACAAGATCCATTGAGGGGTCAGATGTTAGTAGGTCCAACCTGAGGGGAAGCCAGGTTTTCTGTGATCTCACAGTATCTCCCCCAGCATAATTGAAAAGGTAGTTTATAATGGATGACCTTGCAGAAACTACTTTGAGCAATGAATATTGGTGGAAAGAAGTGAGGAATGTCTGGTAAATTAGTACAAAAGAAATAGTTAAAATTCAAATGAAATAAAACACATAAGGTGACTGTTGCAGTCAGGTTCACATTGCTGGTAGAAATCAGCCAACCAAGAGCAGCTTGTGGGAAAAACGAGGTCTATTTTGGCTTAAAGGCTTGAGGGGGAGGCCCTACTATGGTAGGGAAGATGGCGACATGAACAGAGGGTGAATATCACCCTCTGGCCAACATAAGGTATACCATAGTGACAGGAGAGTGTGCCAAACACTGGCATGGGGAGACTGGCTATAACACCCATAAGCCCACCCCCAATAATACACTGCCTCCAGGAGACGTTAATTGCCCAATCTCCATCAGCTGGGAACCTAGCATTCAGAACACCTGAGTTTATGGGGGACACTGGAATGAAACCACCACAGTGACCAAACAAGTATTTGGATAAGAGTAATCTATTTTTTCATTCTTTCTGTTGCAATTTCTACAGCGGAGCGACTTTCAAACAGCTGGCTGGATGTTCGTCATATTGAAAAATATGCAGAGCAAGGTAAAAGTGGAACCAGAGAATTACTGTGGTCTTGGGCACAGAAAAACAAGACCATCGGTGACCTTTTACAGGTCCTCCAGGAGATGGGACATTGGCGAGCTGTCCATTTAATCATGAACCACGGTAAACATATTCTTATAACGTGCCTCTCCCTCCACCCTATGGAAATGTAATTTGTAAATGGAAATATTGCAGTTTACCCAAGACATTGTCTTCCTATGCTGTGTGTCAGTGATTCCTCACCTCTTGATTTTATTTGCAGGGGTCTTGCAGCTTCACACTTGTGTGATTGTGACTTTTTTTTCTCTGCATTGCCTGTCTAACATATACAATACAATCCTTTATACTGCTTTATAATTTTAATCTTTACTTACAAAGCACAGGTTTTTTTAGTGTTTAATTTTAGCAACTAATAGCATTAGCTTTTTAAAAAATATATTTTATTTATTTATTTGAGAGAAAGAGGGAGAGAGAGAATGGGCATGCCAGGGCTTCTAGCCACTGCAGACAAACTCCAGATGCTTGCACTCCCTTGTGCATCTGGCTTACATGGGTCCTGGAGAGTCGAACTGGGATCCTTTGGCTTTGCAAGCAAATGCCTTAACCACTAAGCCATCTCTCCAGCCCAGCATTTGCTTTTTGTCTAAAACTCAGAATCAGAATCACAATATTTAAGTAAAATACATATATCATGTTTTTTTTTTTTTTTCAAGGTAGGGTCTCACTCTGGTCCAGACTAACCTGGAATTAACTGCGTAGTCTCAGGGTGGCCTCGAACTCACTCAGAGCCTCCTACCTCTGCCTCCCAAGTGCTGGGATTAAAGGTGTGCACCACCACGCCCGGCTTCATCATGTATTTTTTAAAAATATTTTTATTTGCAGGGGGGGGAATATGAGAATGTTATAAATGAATGGGCAAGCCAGGGTCTCCTGCTGATGCAAATGAACTTCAGATATATGCACCACTTTGTTCATCTGGCTTTACGAGGGTACTGGGAAACTGAACCTGGGCCAACCCAGGTCAACAGGCTTTACAAGCAAGCACCGTTAACTACCATCTCCTCAGCCCATCATTTTTTTATATTATTAGAAGTTAGTAACAAAATTGAATCATTCAGTTATAGATAGTAATATAATTAGGTTCTCTCTCCCTTCCTCCCTCCCTCCCTCCCTCTCTCTCTCTCTCTCCAAGGTAGGGTCTCACTGCCAGCTCTTCTTTTCATTGAATGGCACTTCCAGAATAAAGCTGGAATGTTTTTATCTTCACTCCTGGTTTTATGCCACACTGTCACACTGTCATTCATTTCTGCTCGTCTTGTCCATTTCTGATGATGTGTCATGCTTCTCATTCACAGACAACTGAGAAATAAGCTCATGAAGTTTTCTCCACCATACTCTTTGTCAGTACTCTCCTAGCCTCATCAACTTTTCTATTGAAATACTTCACTCTAGCAATAATGACCTGGAGTGGCCATTGTACTTCAAACTCAGGACTTTCAGATTGGAAGTTTTGAGTCAACTACATTATTCTTTGGTCCATTTCATCCAGTCATATTTTCAGGTCTGTGTAGTTTTACCTGTATTCTTTGTTAATATAGTCAGTGTTCATGAGCCTCTCTCTATGACTCAAAAAAGATTTTCATGCACAGAGAAAAAAAAATCCTTAGAGATTTAAAAAAAATATTTTATTTACTTATTTATTCGACAGAGAAAGAGGAGAGAGAGAGAGAGAGAGAATGGGCATGCCAGGGCCTTCAGCCACTGCAAACAAACTCCAGACGCGTGCGCCCCCTTGTGCATCTGGCTAACGTGGGTCCTCAGTAATTAAACCTGGGTCCTTTGGCTTTGCAGGCAAACGCCTTAACCACTAAGCCATCCCTCCAACCCTGGAGATTTTTTTTAACCAGAAAATTGTAGCTTCAGAATTATTTGGCAGATGTTATCAATAGGATATTAGTTCCCAATTGGCTTCTGCCATATATTATCCTATATGTGGCTGATCTCTTTCATCTTTTGGGTGCAGTTTCTTCACTTGTAGAGCAAAATGCTTCATGCTGAAGCTGAGCAGGTGGAAACCAGCAATTCCTTAGGAACTGTAAATGCAAAGCCTTTGCATGCAAAGCCAGAGGACCAAGGTTCAATTCCCAGGACCCATGTAAGCCATATACACAAGGTGGCACATGCATCTGGAGTTCATTTGCAGTGGCTGTATGCCTTGGCATGCCCATTCCCTCTCTATATGACACTATCTCTGTCTCTTGAGTAAATAAATAAAAACTTTAAAAAGTTAAAAAAATAAACTTGAATGTTTTCTTATTGCCATTATATTTCTGGTGTGCATGCCCTTGCACACTACATTTTGTATTTGTACTTCAATTATCAACATAATTTTTTTTCTAGCTTGATTCAAAATCTACTGGTTTCTTTTGGCTTCTTGGAAGAGCCATTTAGAATCTCTTATTTTATTATAGTAAAATCATGGTGCCTTACAGGTCCAGACATGAAATGATATATGGCAATATCTAAATTCAAGATTTGGATTATTTCTTTACCAAGTTTATTTTCTCTGGGCAAAGTCTTTCTTATTAAAATTAATATAAGTGGCAAAACCAAACATTCTATCTTCTTTTTGACCTTGAATGGAAAGCATTCAGTCTTTTATATCTAAGCATGATGTTAATTTTACTTTGTTTACAAATGTTCTATATCAAATTGGGGAAATTCCTTTCTGTTTGCAGCTTTTTTGGTTGGTGGTTCATTTTTATCACAATAAGGTACTGAATTTTGTCAAATGGTTTTCACAATATATTGAGATGAACATATGCTTTTTGTCCTTTATTGTTGTGGTACTTTACATTAATTGATGCTCAGTTTTAAGCTCATGGTGGGAGTCCTTGGATAAATCTTACTTGATTGTTATATATAATCCTTCCATGTTTCTAGATTTGATTTACTAGTATGTTGTTGGGGATTTTTCATCTATATTCATAAGAGATAATGGGGTTGATCCTTTCTTACCTGATAATATTGGCTTTGTTGAGTGACCGGGGAGTATTTTTGTCTTCTGATATTTGAGGACTCTATGTAGGGTTAGGGTTACACGTTCAATATTTGGTAGAATTAACCAAATAAGTAATCTGAGCCTAGGTCTTTCTTTGTGGGAAGTTATTAAATGCTAATTCAATCTTTTTTACTTATTGTACATCCATCCAGATTATTTTTTCTTGAGTTAATTTCAGTAGACTATTTTTCTAGAAATCCATCAATGTCATCTAATTTCTTGGGATGTCTTGACATGTAATATTTGTTATTTTAGTAAAATTAGTAGTAACATCTCTTTTGTTCTTGATTTTAGGTAATTTGAATCTTTTTTTTTTTCCTCTGTCATTCTTTTTTAAAGATTGTCAATTCTGTTAATCTTTTCAAAGAAACACCTTTTATTTTAATGATTTTTCTTTTTTATTTTTATTGTGTTTTATTCCACTCTGGTTTTAATTATTTCCTTATACTTACTTCAGTCTAGTTTGCCATTTTTTTCTAGTTACTTAAAGTGAAAATGTAAGTTGATGATTTGAGGAAATTTCTCTCTCTTCCTGTCTCTATATTATCAGTGTATTGTGGTATGTGTGTGTGTTAGTACAGATGTGTGTGCCACAGTGAACATGTGGGCAGAGGACAACACTTGTGTGTTGTGGTGGTTTGATTCAGGTGGCCCCCCATCAATTTGGGTGTTCTGAATGCTAGGTTCCCAGCTGATGGAGATTTGGGAATTAACGCCTCCTAGAGGTGGTGTGCTGTTGGGGGGGCGCTTATGGGTGTTATGGCCAGTTTCCCCATGCCAGTATTTGGCACACTCTCCTGTTGCTATGGTCCACCTTATGCTGGCCAGGGGGTGATGTTCACCATCTGCTCATGCCAACATTTCCCCCTGCCATCATGGAGCTTCCTCTTGAGTCGGTAAGCCAAAATAAATCCCCCCCTTTTTTTGTCCCCAAAAGCTGCTCTTGTTTGGGTGATTTCCTCCAGCAATAGGAACCTGACTGCAACAGGTGTTATTCATCTTTTTCTACCTTTTGAGGCAAGGTCTTACATTGTTCACTGCTGCCTTTTCACCAGAATAGCTGGCACCTGAGCTTCTGGCTCATTTGGCTGAGATTACAAGTTTCTGGTAGAACATCTGGCTTCTTACATGTGTGCTGGGGTTCGGAACTAGGTACTCATGCTTGTGTGGCAAGTGCTTCATCTCAGGATGGCCTCAAACTCATGGTGATTCTCATACTTCTGCCTCCCAAGTGCTGCAATTAAAAGTGTGCACCAATACACCCAGTAAGCTTTTTATTTATATGATTTTTTTTTGTGTGTTATCAAGAAAGTTTTCATATAGAAGTGCAAATAAGTTTTAGAACCTAAATTTCTTGAGCTTGATATGGGGGCACATGTCTGTAATCCTAGCACCTGGAAGATGGAGGGAGGAGGATCAAAAGTTCAAGGCAATCCTCAGCTACATGGCAAGCTTTAGGCCAGCTTGGGCTACATAAAGCCCTGGAAAGAGACCCTAGCGTATGCAAACAAATAAAAACATCCACAAACTTCTGGAGAATATTTAATCAGAGATAGCTGAAATTATGCCTCAAATATGCAAAGATGAGATATCTTGGTAATTTAATAATAATTATCTTGGTAAATTAATCAATAAACCCTGATAAAATAGAATGTGCAGTACATTAGAATATGGTTTTAATTAAGTTTTGAAAAATATACTTGAACTTAATTTGAATTAAATCTTTTCAGCTCACTTTTTGTTTTGTTTTGTTTTGTTTTTTTGAGGTAGGGTCTCGCTCTACCTCTGACCTGCAATTCACTATGTTGTCTCAAGGTGGCCTCAAACTCACTGCAATCCTCCTAACTCTTCCTCCCAAGTGCTGGGATTAAAGGTGTGCACCACTACACCTGGCCCTATTCAGCTCACTTTTAAATCCAAGAAGCTAGACTTTGGCCTGGCATGGATGAAAGCCACTGGTTAACCATGTGACTGTTATAATATTATAGAACAGAAATCTTTTCCTCCCATACTTAATGCTCTCTTTATTCCTTATTTTACATAACTGTAATACTTATTCTGTTGTCAGGAGCTGAAATTCAAACTTGAATAATTTAATCTAATTAACCTCTATAATGTTTTACTTAATAAGCTATAAAGTATTTAAAAATCTACATATATTTCTATAGTGAGGATTTAAAGAATTCTACAAAGATATGAGTATGTCTCTGTGTGTATATACATATGTATATACATATATGTAGTATATTTAAACATATACTAATTTGATAGAAGAATATTATAATTATACATTAATGACATAATTTCTTTCTTTTTTTTTTTTGAGTGGCGAATCAGTTTATTTTCATACCAGCATGGGCCAGGCTCTTTCAAAGCCTGGACCCTGAGCTCTGATGGCTTAGAGTATATATACTTTATCTTGGCTATTCTTTATTGTTAGTTCTCAGAGCTCAGAGCCCTGGCCTAGTGCCAGAGACCTTGAATATGCAACAGGCAAGTTTTTTTCTTTTTTTTTATTGACAACTTCCATAATTTAGACAATAAGACAAAAAACCATGGTGATTCCCTCCTCCCCACTTTCCCCTTTGCAACTCCACTCTCCATCATAACCCTTTCCCCTCTCAATCAGTCTCTCTTTTATTTAGATGTCATCATCTTTTCCTCTTGTTATGATGGTCTTGTGTAGGTAGTATCAGGGACTGTGAGGTCATAGATATCCAGGCCAATTTGTGTCTGGAAGAGCACATTGTAGGGAGTCCTACCTTTCTTTGGCTCTTACATTCTTTCTACCACCTCTTCCACAATGGACCCTGAGACCTTGAAAGGTGTGATAGAGCTGTTTCAGTGTTGAGCACTCCTCTGTCACTTCCTTTCAGCACTGTGGTTCCTTCTGAGTCATCCCAAAGTCATCACCATCTGAAAAGAGAAGCTTCTCTAACCAAAAGTGAGAATAGCATTAATATATGGATATGAACATTAAGAGAAGTGCTTACCAGGCAGTTTGGTGAGCATAGTATATACGTTTAGGCAGATACCAGCAGATGTTACACTTCTAGGGCTCATGACTTTCCCTTCATAGGTTTTCAGTATCAGGCATGTACTCCCTCCCATGGAATGGGCCTACAGTCCAATTAGAGCATGATTGGTTTCCCCCATAACAGACATACCACTATTGCACCTGTTGCCTCATTTCCTGGCTGGCCAAATTTAAGGCTGGCAGTGTCCACTGTTGTTTATCTCCACTGGTGATTTCTCTCTCTCTTTCCCATGGAACTGCATGCAACATAGCTTTTTCCAGGTTTCTGTTAGCTGGTCTACACAGGGGAGGTTTTCAGCTCAGCACCAGCAGGATTTCTCAGTGACCTTGTAGTCTAAGTATGTGGAATCTTCTGCAGTAGGGTCTTATCATCTGTTCCAAGTGGGAAACTAAGAGCCTCTGCAATGGCTCATAATATTTTGGAGGCATCAGAGACCTCCCTGGCCAACAACTCCCTGGAAGGTACTATCCCTGGCACTGAAAATTTTCTAGTAACAATCTATGGCTTCTGGGTGTGTCATTATAAGGACATGATTTCTTAAGACTGTTAATGTTTAACTGATAAGGCTCATTATTGTCTTATTTATATATTTTAAATTCTTTTGTTTATTATTTATTTATTTGAGAGTGACAAACAGAGAAAGAGGGAGAGAGAGAGCGCGAGAGAGAGAATGGGCGCGCCAGGGCTTCCAGCCACTGCAAACAAACTCCAGATGCGTGTGCCCCCTTGTGCATCTGGCTAACATGGGTCCTAGGGAATCAAGCCTCGAACCAGAGTCCTTAGGCTTCACAGGCAAGCGCTTAACCAATAAGCCATCTCTCTAGCCATATTTATATGTTTAAACTGCAAATTGAAAACTAATGGTTTTTGTTTACCTATTTTTAAAACTTTTATTGAAAAATTTCATATATGTATATAATACGTTTTGATCATAATCCCCTCCTATTACCTCACTTTGCCCCACTTTCCCCATCCTGAACCCCTTCTTCTTTCTACCTAGTTCCCTCTTCTATTTTGCTATCTTTTCCCCCTCCTCCATTATCCATAACACACTGATGGGCTCAATATTGTGCAGGAATTGTGCTGGTAATTATAGTCACTGTGGGTTTGTGAATGCAACAGCCGCTTTGTGTCCAGAAGACAGCATTCTAAAGTACTCTTCCCCAGCATTGGGCTCTTACATTCTTTCGACTACCCATTCCACAACGTGCCCTGAGCCTTGAAGGTACAAACTGAGATGTCTCACTTAGTACCAAGCATTCAGCAGCTGTTTATTCTCAGTACTTTGATGAGATATGAGTCTTTCTAGGAGTCATAGCCATCACTATTTGCAAAAAGAAGCTTCTCTGATCAAAAGTGAGAGCAGGGCCAGACATGGTGGCACGCACCTTTAATCCCAGCACTCAGGAGGTGGAGGTAGGAGGATCACCATGAGTTCAAAGCCATCCTGAGACTATATAGTGAAGTCCAGGTCACCTTGGACTAAAGCAAAATCCTATCTTGAAAAACTAAAAAAAAAAAAAAGTGAGGGTAGCACTAATCAATGGGCATAAACATAATATTTAGAAGGTAATTATATGAGCACAACGTAACCATTTAGTCAAATAACAGTAGTAGTTTCAACCCTACCTCCCCCCCCCCGAGCTTATTACTTATGCAGCCATAGACTGGGTTTTCAATACCAGGCATGAATTCCCTCCCATGGAGCAGGCCTCTAATCCAATCAGAGAGCAGTTGGTTACCCCCATAACAGTCATGTCACTATTGTAGCAGTGGTTATGTAGTTCACAGGGTCCACTGCTGGTTAAGATAGGTGATGACTTTTCTCTTCCCATAACACATATTGCTAGTTTTATAAACAAAACAATTTAAGAACTACTAAAACATAGTATAAGCAATTCAAGAGGTAAAATACAAATTTTCTATAGTCTGAATCAAAATGTTAGAAAGGACAACAGAAATTAGTAAGGTGTAAATCTTTTGTGGGAAGTTACATATATTACCTCAGTTCTGACAGAACTAAAACAAATCCAAATTATGGCCTATATTTAGAATGGGGCAGTAAGTTGTTGATGGTTGACGACACACACACGCACACACACACACACACACACACGTGCACAAACACCCCCACACATACATATGCACACAGTCATTTTAATGCTTTATGGCACAAAAGAACATAAAAATAAACTAACTCAAGGAAATATAATCTCATAACTATAAAAATTTAAAATATTCATGCAAAAATTTTGTAATATATTACTATTTCCCTTTACGTTCTTTATTTTGTACTTTAATATTTTGATAATGTCAAACAGTAATTTAAAGTAGGCTAATGCTGGGCATGGTAGCTCACCCCTATAACCATAGTTCTCTGGAGGATGAGGTAAGATCACCATGACTTTGAATCCAGCCTGGGATACAGAGTGGGTTCCAGGTTAGCTTGGGCTAGGGCAAGACCCTGACTCAAAGAGGCAAAAATAGAACCAGGCGTGGTGGTACACGCCTTTAATTCCAGCACTCGGGAGGCAGAGGTAGGAGGATTGCCATGAGATCCAAGCCACCCTGAGACTACAGAGTGAATTCCTGGTCAGCTTGAGCTGGAATGAGACCTTGAAAAACCAAAAAATAAAAATAAAAAGTAAAAAATTAAATGAGTAAGTAAATAAAGTAGCCATTCATATTTTAAGTAAATGAAAGTATGCTTGCTTATTTCCTCATCAGAAAACTACTTAGCATGTATAAATTTTAACCATTCCACTTGAATGAAGTTGAACTTTAGAAATGAACATTAATAGTAAGATATTTATGTTCATGGTCTCAGGAGAAATAAGCATTCAGGACATAAGCATGATTATATCTAACTCTCTTTATTTCTTTTTCAGGTGCAGGCTTGAGTCCTTCAGCTCAGAGTCGTCAGGGGCATGGATTTCCAAGCATGCCACCCAAGGTAGAACATGTGTCCAAAGAAAATGCCCTGGAACTCTGGGGCACAATTTTATCATGACTGAAACTCTCTAGCAGAGAAATGATGGAAATGATGGCAGTTTTCTTTTCAAAACAATACTTCAGTTCTCTCATGTCCTTTCTTTAGTTGAGGGTTCAGGAAATACAGATCTGTAAATATCTGAAGGGTTAGTGCTTTCCCCTTCTATGATATGCCAGAGCTGAAACTTAGAGCTCTGAGGAGCTAGGAGTTATATATTAATCAAACTCAGCATCTACTGTTCCTCTTCTAGTTGTGGTTTGCATGGTGCTGTTAGTTTTTATTACAACAAATTAGCAGTGATCATTTTATAATGTTAGAATTCATTCAAAATTGACTGTAACTGACTATGGCATTGATACTTTACTTTTTATAGTTGTCATGAATGCCTTAAGTCTATAAGGAAATGTATGCTATTGAATAAAGTGAAATAACTTTGCTTTATGTTAGCTTCCTTCTAGATTAATTTCCACTCTATTGTACTGTATAATCTCACAGAGACCTATGGATCTCTGCTGAGGCTATGGTCTTACCAGGCATACAAAATGGAATAACTTAAGTATGTCTTTTAGTGAGTCATATTTTAGTATATATTTCTTCTCTTAGGAAACAACTGGTATCACAGTGGGTAATGTTCTTGTTCCTGAACATGATGATAAAGGTAAAAAAATATTTTTAAAAATCATGCATTCTTGTAAGTGAATTGGGGGTTACTCATTAAGCCAACTTTGTTTATTTTCGGGCTTAGTGTAAAATTTTCATAGCTACTGAAATATTTTAAATTTTGATTTAGATACTTATACTTGTAATGACATGTTAAGAATCATATTTTATGTTAAGAATCCATTTGCTTTATGAAATCCAACACTACTTACAAAGAATATACATCAATTAAAGAAAATGAAATGGGTTTGCCACAGGGCTTTCAAAAACTAAAACAAAACAAAGCAAAAAAAAAAAAAAAAAAAAAAAACACTGCTAATGAAAAACATAGGGCATCTCATAAAGGGACTTTTCTTCATTACTAAAGTTTTCTGTTTTTATCTGTTATACGAATACATTTTATAACATATTCACTTTTATATTGCTTTAGAATTTTTCATAGCAATTACAAAGACTTTTGAGATAATTACAGAACAATGCTGAGATACACTTAGAAAATCCAATTGTTTTCCCTACCTTGTTAATAGGAAAAATATTTTAGTCCCACCTGGGCATAAAATTAAAGACAATTTAAAACTGTGTCCTAATCTTTGACACAGTTTGTTGCTTCCTTGGTTAAACAGAGTTGGAAAAGTTAAATGAAATTTGTTTTGTTTTGTTTTGTTTTTTAACCAATAAGATCTAAACTAAATGGCAAATGTCTTCAGACATTCAGATATTTTGCATTATAACCAAAATTGGGTTCTGATTTAGCTAAATTTTCTTTTAAAAGAAACAAACAACTTTTTGTGCTGCTGGGGATTGAACCCAGGACTTCATTCATAATCAGCAAACATTCTGCTACTGAGCAACATCCCTAGTGTCTTCCCCTTTAAATCTCTGTTTACCTTTAATATTTTCTCCAAACCTTCAGTCTGGATGCATTTTCAAAAAGCTGCCACATCCTAGTTCACTCTGATGAACTTGGGCAATTAAATGTAAAATGTATTTTATGAGAAATATAGCTATCAGTAAAGCTTATGGAATATTGCTTAGTCATAGTGAGTTCCACTTCTAGTGCTCTTTATTGGTTTTAGATTCATAATGGGACAACAGAAAAACATTGACTTAATGATAAGGAAACAAATCTTTAGAATCATTTCCTCAATTAAGCTCTTTGGTTGAGTTCTTGGGAGAAGTATTAAAATCATATTATTGTTCAAATATATACAAAGCTATTTGCTATGTAGAAGGATGAGAACCAAATAAAATACACATACACAGTGCACGTGGTGACATGGTGGCTTCAGTGTAAGACCCTGGGCCTGCCTCTACAGGCTTTCCACTGGGCGCTGATGCCCTTCTAATATGGAAGTACTAGTTACCACAGTGACAGATTCTGAAGAAGAGAAAAGGTGATTTATTTTCTCTCTGTTTTACCTCCTAAGGAATGCCACTTAAATTTTCCATCAGCTTTCAAAGTATCATAGAAGGAACCAAAAACTTCCACAGAGACTTCCTAATTGGAGAAGGGGAGATCTTTCAAGTATACAGAGTGGATATTCAAAACCAAACATATGCTGTTAAATTATTTAAACAGGTATGGAAGGAAGTACTGTCACAGGATGTAAATTTCATTTATTTGTTCCTATTTCATCCTAAAATATATCATTTTTCATCACCATTGAAAGGAGAAATATTTGAAAACAAAATTTCATAAATGGAAATAAGAAATATGACCTCTGGTGCCTGGAGAAATGACTAAGAAATGCATGTTTGTCTTGAAGAAATATAGAACCTAGATTCCCCCCCCCCACCCTTCTGCAGATGGGAACAAGTGAGAAAGACCTTCCTAAATGTCATGTAGGGCTTTGGGACATTGCTTATGAGGTCTGGCTTGTGCATGGGCAGTGTCCTCTTTAGGAAGTGCCTTGGCTATGCCACAGTGGCATTCAGTGCTGTTTTGTAAATTGTCTTTTATCACAGTTCAGGAGGGTAGAAAAGAAGTTTCCAGTAGGAATATTTTAGTCATTTTTTAAAAATCATTGTGACAAATACCTGAGAAAGTCATCTGAAAGCAGGAGAGGCTTACTTAGTTTCTCAGGCTCAGTCCATTATTTACTGACCTGTGGTAAGATATAGCATCATGGTGAATGGGCATGGCAGAGCAGAGCTGCTCAGCTCATGATGGCCAAGAAGCAGACAGAGAAAGGCTGGGACAAGGAACAGGGTATATCTTTCTAGGGCACACCTCCAGTGACCAGCTTCCTCCAGCTGGTTCCCACATGCTACATTCTACCACCTCTCCATAATACCATTATACAGTGGGTCCCTCAAGGGATTAATGCATTCATGAAGTCAGAGCCCTCAGGATCCAATCACTTGCCAAATGCACCATCTCTGAACACTGCTACATTGAGAACCAAGTCTTTACCAAAATAACTTTTTCCTGATCCTCCTGCCTTGGCCTCTTCATCAATTTCCTACCAATATGCAGCACCTCAACCAATGTAAATTAGCCTCTTTTTTTTTTGTTTGTTTTTTGAGGTAGGGTCTCACTCTAGCCCAGGCTGACCTGGAATTCATTATGTAGTCTCAGGGTGGCCTCAAACTCACAGTGATCCTCCTACCTCTGCCTCCCGAGCGCTGGGATTAAAGGCGTGTGCCACCACACCTGGCCTTTACATTAGCCTTCTTAAGGGACACTTCATATATAAACTATAACAAGGAACCAGCCAATGGCCAGAGTAAGAGGGGAGAAGACAGCCGAGGGTATATAGCCAATGTGAAAATTGAATTCAGGAGTCAGATGCATGAAAGAACTGCCCTTCATTTCCTTCAGTATTAATAATCAAGAGACCTTTATAAAACTCCTTTGGTAGAATGAGCATCTGTGTAGGTAGAGATGCATCCTCAGTCCTCTAGGATCTCACACTCAGGGTAAGATGGCCAGGTCAGGAAAAGATTAAATTGTAGGGACAAAAGTACGTTAACAGAGGCTTATACCAAAGGTTCCTGGCTCACATGAAAGGCAGCACCTCATCCTCACCCAGAGGAGTATCTGGCATAAAGCAATCACTCAAAACAAAAACAAAAAAATACTTCTGAAAAATGAATGGAACAGTGGATGAAAGGGAGCAATCTTTTCTCTGTATTATGCAGCTGAGTACAGTTTTGGCAGGCAGCACAGGGGGACAAATCCACATGCTGGGTGGAGCGGGGAGTAGGTACAAAGGCCTGAGGTACATGTAGGAAAGCCCAGGCTTTGCTCATGAGTAAGAAGTTATTTGTTGGAATGTGGGAGGTGGGAGGTTATGACAAAAGATAATACTGAAAAGATAAGTTCATACCTAAAGTAGGAAAGGGAAAGGTTTAGATTGATGTTATAAAATACAAGTTTGACTACAAGGGTATGGACTTAAAGTTCACAAGAAGGTTGGGGAAAGATGACAAGTACCACAGTGGAGGAAAAAAAGACCTGGTAGAGGAATATTTCAGGTAGCTGATGTCTCACTGACACATTCTGCTATGGCTGCACCCCAGGGCTACCTCCCCAAAGTGTCTCTCCGGACTTCTTTCTGCAAACTCCACACACAAAAAAAATCACACCCAAGAATTTTCATCAGCCTGACTTTATTTATTTATTTGTTTATTTATTTATTTTGAGGTGGGGTTTCACTCTAGCCCAGCGCTGACCTGGAACTTACTATGTAGTCTCATGGTGGCCTTGAACTCATGGTCATCCTCCTACCTCTGCCTCTCAAGTGCTGGGATTAAAGGCGTGAGCCACCACGCCCAGCTCAGCATGAATGGAATGTCACGGTCTCTACGCTCCCTTTTCTCTCCACTGTGCAAAACAAACAGATATTTCTTGATTGCCTCATAATCCTGTGGCGTGGCTTCAGTGGCCCTGCTGCGGCTGCATTCCGATATTTCTCAGTGTTGATTTCCTCATCTGCTTTCCCACTGCAGCAACTGGATCTCTCTGGAGAGGCTTTATCTCTCTTTGCCTCCTAGGACCTGTGTTACCGGGACTGATCCACAGTGCTTGCTCAGTGATTATGTGATGGGCAAGTTAAATGAAGCCCACACGTGCCTTTTTCACAAAGGTAGTTGCTGCTGGGCATAGTGACGCACACCTTTAATCCCAGCATTCGGGAGACAGACGTAGGAGGATCACTGCAAGTTTGAGGCCACCCTGAGGCTACATGGTGAATTCCAGGTCAGCCTGGGCTAGAGTGAGACCCTAACTTAAAAAAACTAAAAAAAAAAAGAAAAGAAAAAAGAAAAAAGGAAGCTAATCACGAAGAGTAATAATCCCTACCTCCTCCTCCCACCCAAACTCATGTTCATAAACACAAGGGAAAAGTGAGATCTCTTAATGATGCCTTAGCCACATATCATTTTTATTTATTTATTTTTGTTTTTTGTGTATTTATTGATTTATTAAATTTTTTTCTCAATTTTTATTAACATTTTCCATGATTATAAAAAATGTCCCATGGTAATACCCTCCCTCCCCTCACTTTCCCTTTGAAATTCCATTCCCCATCATATCCCCTCCCCATCTCAATCAGTCTCTCTTTTATTTTGATGTCATCATCTTTTCCTCTTCTTATGATGGTCTTGTGTAGGTAGTGTCAGGCACTACCACATATTATTTTTAAAGGAGCAATTTTGTAACATTGAGACATCACCTTTAATCACGTTTCTCAGAGGATGTGAAGGTGAAAATTGTACCAGACATGTCAGGTCTGTGCTTCTCGAACGCTCGTGCATCCAGTCCCCTGAGAATCATCTTACAATGCTGATGCAGGTTTGGCAGATCTGGCCAGTAACCCAGTCTGGAGGAGTTCACGTTTCTTGGCAGCTTCCAGTCCAGCTGAAATTTTTGTGCATAAACCACTTTAGACAATGAAGTGTTAAAGTACAAAACCGTCTTTTCAGACTAAGAAAACTATGAGTTTAGAGAGACTAAGTGATAGCAAAAAAATGTCAAATAGCAAGTGGTAGGGAGGGTCCTCAGACTTAATCTACCTGGCTACTGACTTATAAAATGGAAATTTCCATGCCACACTTTCAATGAAATGGTCCTTGGAAACAAACTGTGAACCTGATTTGTTTTGAATTTAGGATAATGGTGTCTAGAATTCTGGTAGGATTTCTCTCTCACTCTGTTTGTTTGCATGTGTTTTGTTTCTTTGAGGCAGGGTCTCACTCTAGCCCAGGACCTGGAAATCATTATGTAGCCCAGGCTGGCCTTGAACTCATGGCAATCCTCCTGCCTCAGCTTTCTAAGTGCTGGGATTGTAGGCACTAGCCCCCATTATTTCTGAGAGCAGAGTTCTAAAAACTTGCCCCCTCTCTAGCAAATTACAAATGAGGACCTTGCAGCCGATGGGATCTAAGAGCACACTTAGTTTAACTTTATAATGATGGAATTGAGAAACCTGACATGCAATGACACAGTATTGAAGAACATGAATGACACAGCATTGAAGAACAAACCACAAAGCTGGGGAGACAGCTCAGGCAGTTGACTAGCACGAGGACCTGAGTCCAATGCCTAGTACCAATGTAAACGCCGCATGTGAATGATGTGCACTTGCGATCCCAGAGCTGGAGACAGGTGGAGCTCTGGGGCTTGCTGGCCAGCCATTATAGACTAATTGGTGAGTTAGGTTAATGAGAGAACTTGTCTTAGAAACAGGGTTGGGTGTTAATGGCTCAGCAGCTAAAGGAGCTTGTTTGCAAAGCTTACTGGCCCAGGCTCAATTCCCTAGCATCATCTTAAAGCTGGATAGGCATTCATATGCACCAGTAAGAGACACAAATGCATGCTTGTGATGTGTTTGTGTCTGCACACACACACGCAAGCAAATTAATTTAAAAACCAAAACAAAACAAAAAGAAAGGTGGATGGTGTTCCTGAGGAACAATGTTCAAAATGTCTTCTGGCCTTCATTTGTGCACACACACATTCACACCACACAAACACACTCATACACCCCCCCCATATGCATAAGAAAGAAGAACGTGTCAGGGTACAGAGTAGGTGCTCAGAGCAATATTATGGACTTTATTAGTCAATATTCATATGCCTAGCTATGGGATAAATTTTGAAGTTCTCTTAGTGTAGGAAGGTATATTTTCATTTTCTCTCATAGACACAGCTGTTCAAAATTAACGCAAAAGTGAACTTGAATCAACATATCCAATTGATCCAACTCATAAATGTCAAACAGTAGCATTTAGCAGTGAGTACATGTAACGCAACTTGAATTGTTTATAAGACCAAATGCAGAGTTTCTATCATGGGATTTTCTCTGAACACATATAGTATTTAAATATTTGCAAATTTGTGAAAATATGGTGAGGTTGAATAAGAAATTTGCAACATAACATATTGTATGAAAAGTTTAGACTCAAACATTGGTTCTAAGTCTTGTTGTGGGTTTAATGGATTTTTGAAAAATTGATGGAAAACTAAGGATCTTCTTCCGAGAAAAAGTATGTTCAAATGCATTTAAGCCACAAGAAAAGATTATGTAATTTCAGGAAACTGTACACCCTAGGTTAAGGCTTCCAGAACTAGAAATAATTTCTATAATTTTCCCTTATCTTTTCTGTATGACATTTAGGAGAAAAAAATTCAGCTTAAGAAACAGTGGAAGAGATTTTTATCAGAGCTTGAAGTTTTACTACTGTGAGTACATTTTGTCTGATCACCTTTGATTTTACATCACAGTGTTTGGCATTTAATTAATATGGGTTGGATGTTAGAACATTGGGTGTTCTTCTGACATCTGCTTCGTGTATTGCTAATGTGTGTTTTAAAATAGACCATTCATAATTCACTGGAATATATTTTAAGAAGAAATTGTCACAAGGAAGTAGGTTAAGTCAAGTGTGACTAACATGGCTGAATAATTCTTAGACCATTACAATTGCATGGATTTTACTCGTTCCGTCTTCCTTAAAGACAGGCCAGTGGAGAAACTGTTTCATCAGTGTAACTTTCTTCAGGAAGAGAGTTTTAGACAAAAAAATTCAAGTGCTTTGATGTGCATATCACTTTTCTGGGAATTCATTCATGTGGATACTGGGGAATCAAACTCAGGTCCTTAGGCTTTCCAGGCAATGGGCTCGACCACTGAACATCTCTCTAGCTCAGATGTTCTGTTTCTTTATGATTCAGTCATGCACTGTATGTTTCTGGGAATTGATCCATTTCTTTTCAGTAACGCTTTTTAATGGAATGTATTGCTCACAGCAGTCTCTTTATTATTTATTTATTTGAGAGAGATAGAGGGAATGAGGTGGAGAGAAAGTGTGTGTGTGTGTGTGTGAGAGAGAGAGAGAGAGAGAGAGAGAGAGAATGAATGGGCACACCAGGGCCTCTAGTTGCTGCAAACAAACTCCAGACACATGTGCCTCCTTGTGCATCTGGCTTATGTGGGTCCTGAAGAATCGAATGTTGTTGATACTTTGGCTTAGCAGGCAAGCACCTTAATCACTAAGCCATTTCTCCAGCCCCATAGTACTCTCTTATGATTCTTTGTGTTTCTGTCGTATCAGTTGTAATTTTGCCTCTTTCATTTATAATACTGAGTCTTCTCAAAAGGAGAGAGAGAGAGAGAAGTTTCAGCATAGTTTCCATTTCTTTTTCTGGGTAAGGTTAACAATGTTTTCATATATTTTATGACCTTGAACTTCAATCTTCCTACCTCATCCTTCCAAGTGCTAGTATTAAAGGTGTGAGCCACCTCTTCCATTTTTTTTTTTTTTTTTTTTTGGTAGGGTCTGTTGCAGTCAGGTTCACATTGCTACTAGAAATCACCCAACCAAGAGTAGCTGTGGGAAACAGAAGTTTATTTTGGCTTACAGGCTCAAGAGGAAGCTCCACAATGGCAGGGGGAAATGATGGCATGATTAGAGGGTGGACATCACCCCCTGGCCCACATAAGGTGGACAACAGGAACAGGAGAGTGTGCCAAACACTGGCATGGGGAAACTGGCTATAACACCCATAAGCCTGGCCCTGACAATACACCACCTCCAGGAGGACTTTAATCCCCAAATTTCCATCAGCTAGGAACCTAGAATTCAGAACACCTAAGTTTATGGGGGACACCTGAATCAAACCACCACAGGGTCTTATTTGTAGCTGTGGTGGCTTGGAAATATGGAGCCAGACTAACCTCAAAGTTATGGCAATCTTTCTGCCTCAACTTCCTGAGAACTATAGGTGTAAGCCACCATATCTGGCCTATATGTCCTTTTCTAAGAACTATCTGATAGTATCATGAACCCATTTTTAAAATTATGCTTTTAGTCTTTTTCTTAATGGTTTGAAGTAATATTTATTAGAGAAAAATTAGCCTGTTTCTGTTCTGAAATACACATAAGATTTTTTATCAGGTTTTCATTTGGTGTTTCCTTTTTCTAGCATTGGCCATGTATCAATTATCTTAATATAGTTGAATTTACATATTTTTATGGTTCTTGGATTTTACTCATAGTTTAAAAATCATTCCTGGGTTTGAGAGATGGGTTAGCGGTTAAGGCGCTTGCCTGAGGAGCTTAAGGACCCATGTTCCATCTCTCTCCAGATCCCACATAAGCCAGACACAAAAAGGTGAGGCAAGTGCAAGGTCACACATGCCCACTAGGTGGTGCAAGTTTCAGTGGCTGAGGCCTTGGCATGCCAATTCTCTTTCTTTCTCCCTCTGTCTCTCTCTCTCTTGCTCTCTCTAAAATAAAAAAAATAAAATAAAAATAAAAATCATTCCCTACTAAAAACACCATAAAATAATTCTCCCATCTTTTTTTATGGAACTGTTATGGTTCTATTTTTACACTTACATGTGTGATTCATTTGTTTTATGTAACGTGGTCTTTTCTATCTGAACCACAAGAACAGCTTGACCATGTTCACTTTTACCCATATGCACCAAAATTTTCCATGGGATTGCATCAACTTTGTACATGATCTTAGGAAGGATGAACTTCATGGTATTGAGCATTCATGAGGTAATATTATTGTTATTTATGTGGATAATATTTATTTAGTGTTTGGCACTATTCCAGCTGCTTTATATGTATTGATTCATTAATCCTTCCAATGATCCTACAAGATAAGTTGATTGTGGTCCTCATTTGCAACTGAGGAAAATGAGGTAGATCCTGCTTTTTTCTACAAGATCCAACGTAATTCTTCACATCATCAGTCTCTCTCTTCTTAGATATTTAGGTGAAATTTCTGTCAATGTAGACTCTTTCTCTTAAAGTATAGTCCTTGAGCAAGATTGAGAGAGAAGCCCGTAAGCAAATGGGCAATTTCAGTAAGATAAATGATTAGGTGAGGAACAGTGAACAAAAGAGGGAGATGATACCTCGGGAAGAGGGCAGCAGAATAGACTTCATGAAAGAAGAAATAACTAAGTAAGATGAAAGGAGTTTTTTAAAAAATATAATTTTTATTTTATTATTTGAGAGAGTGAGAGAAAGGGGCAGAAAGAGTGGGGCGGGGGGTGGTAGTGATCCAGGGTCCCTAGCCACTGCAAAGGAACTCCAGATGGAGGATGCACCACCTTGTGCATCTGGCTTTGTGTGGGTATTGGAGAATTGAACCTGGGTCCTTAGGCTTTATAAGCAGGTGTCACAACTGCTGAGCCATCTCTCCAGTCCCCAAAGGAGTTTTTCATTAAGGGATTTCCCTTAAACAGATTTATGAAGCCCTTAGAATTGGTTTCTGATTATTCCTTCCTTAAGGGAAGTGAAAGAAGCTAATCATCTCTGAGGACCTGTGTTTAAAATGTTACTTAATTTCTGTAAGTACCTTGGGAAGTAGATGTAATTACTGCTTACAGTGAAAACAACAGTCTGAGGGTTGAAGTGACTTGTCCACACTTGCACAGCTGATAAAAACACCAGCGAGTCAAGCCCAGGTTTGGGTGTCATTTAAGTCTTATCTGCCCAACCACACTGTGAGTCTTGCATCAGTTTGAGTATCCATATTTTCTACTTGATCAGTAAAATTTAAACATTAATGAGTGGTTATTTCTTTTTTGTGAGAAAGAGAGCAGAGAATCAGGGAGACTGTGTCTCTGTTATTCTCATCTCTTGCTTGCTATTGTGCTACATATCAATAACACTAGTTAGTATTGAATAATTTTTTAATGAAATTCTCATTACCCTAAATCTCAAGAAATCTATTTCCTTAAATTTATGTCCTATATTTGAATAATTTATTTCTTCTCTGTTTGCTCATAGTCACAAAGATAACTAGTACGGAAGCCCGTATTATATACCCAATGGAAATAATTCTCTCTTGGCTGAATTTATTTATTTTAGACCTTTCCCTATACCTCTGAACCCAAGTATTATTCATTTCCTATTTGAAAAATAATTTGAAAAGATAATTTGATGGTTTACCACCTTCTGTTTCAAGGTTTCAGCACCCACATATTCTAGAGTTGGCTGCATATTTTGCTGAGACTGAGAAATTCTGTCTGGTTTATCCATATATGACAAATGGAACACTTCATGACAGATTACAATGTGCAGTAAGTCATGCCTATTTTTCTCTCTGGTCCTCAATGTGCTGAAGTCCCAGAGTGAAATGAAGGGGGGATGCCACTGATTCCAGAGGGAACTGGGATGTCTAGATGTATCCACCTAAAAGGCTAGTCAGTCATGGTTTCCCAGGGAAGTGAGGACCCATGCAGAAATTAATTTCTTTAAATTTTTAAAAAATATTTTGTTTATTTATTTCAGAGAGACAGAGGGAAGATGGGCATGCCAAGGTCTCCTGCTAGTACAAATGAATGCTAGAAGCATGTGCTACTTTGTGCATCTGGCTCTACTTGGGTACTGGGGAATCAATCCCAGGCCACCAGGGCTATACAAGCAAGCACCTTTAACCACTGAATAATCTCTCCAGCCCTGGAAATTAATTTTTTACTCTTAGAAAGATGCCTAAATATGTGAGTTACTGGATTATGTGCAGCCTTGATACCAAGTACTTCTTGAGTTCTTATTCCTTATTTATTCTAAATATTAAATGAATTTACATTAACTACCCTTATTTGTAGGATAATTTAAATTTGCATAGCTTTTTAAAAATATATTTTTATTTATTTATTATTTGAGAAGGAGAAAGAAGTAGAGGAAGAGAGAGAGAGAGAGAGAGAGAGAGAGAGAGAGAGAGAGATTGGGCACACCAGGGCCTCCAGCCACTGTAAATGAACTCTACATGCAAGCACCCCCTTGTGCATCCTGCTTATGTGGGTCCTGGAGAGTCAAACCAGGATCCTCTGGCTTTACAGGCAAATGCCTTAACCACTAAGCCATCTCTCCAGCTCCAAAATTTGCATAGCTTTATACAAAGTGTCCTTCCATACAAATGTCAGACATAAAACCATATAGACTCTTTAAAAGTGGAGTCTGAATAAGTGCCATGATTTTGCTAGGCTGCTTTTGAAAAGCAAGCTTAAAAAGTAATTCTAAATAGGTTAAATTTCACTTAGGATAACAAAAGCCAATTACTATTCTCAACTACTTACACTGTTATGACATAACTAAATTAAAAGGCTCAAATAGCTTTTAAACAATATGACTTAGCATGTGTTTTATTTTTTTTTTAATTTCACAACATTGGGTTATTTGATAGTTTGTACTAGAAAAATGTAACCAAACTAACTATCCTTGTCTTTTTAGAATAACACAGCTCCACTCTCCTGGAACATTCGAATCAGTGTATTAATAGGAGTATCCAAAGCCATTCAGTACTTGCACAATACTCAACCATGTTCAGTCATCTGTGGCAATGTGTCCAGGTACGTAGTCCTAGAGCTTTAGGTTATACCTAAAAGCCCCTTTCAGCACCACAGGTGAGTGACTTACCTGTCATAGACAAATTCTTTTCACAGGAAACAACCACAGACTTGGAGATTTGTCCATAGAGATCTTTGGGGCTAGTTTTTGAGAACAAAGAGAGTGACTGGGCCTATTGCTTACAAGCCTATAATCTTAGATACTTGGGAAGCTGAGGCAGGAGGTATGCCTGGATCACAGAGGAAATTCTAGGCCAATCTGGGAAATTTAGTGAGACTCTGTCTCAAAACAAAAAGTTAAAGTAAGAAGAAGGCTAGGAATACAGCTTAGTTGTAGAACGTTTGTCCAGCATGTGAAAGATTCTGGGTCAGTCCCCAGTACTACAAATAAATAAACTAAAAAAATAAAATGAAATAAGCAAATCCCACCAAATGTAAGAAAGGGAAGGAGTAAAGAAGAATTAGGTGGACAGGTTGAGTCACAACCTCATTGTCACTAAGGCCTTAGCCAATGTCCTGGAATAATGTAGAAGCTGATATGGCCCTTCACTGATCTCAACAAATTGATCAGAGTAGCCGGGTCCTTGAATTCTAAACAGTGCTAGAGTAGGGCCATCACTTAGTTGAGGCATCTCCTTTCTACCATGGATAGTTCCAGGCGCTGGCAGTTGTGATCTCTCATCAGCTAAGCCTGTCTGCTAGGGGACAAGAGGCTCCCCGGGAGCTTAGGAGGAGCTGGCCAGTGGTGAGGAGCTCATCACCACACAATCACCGTATTCATGGAGGTAGAGGGGACTGGAGAGGACTCTTAGAAACAAGTAAAGAAACCATCATTCCCCCCCCCACAAATTTTATTTCATGTGAACTTGTTTTTCTGAGGCATTTCATCAGTGATGGAAAGCTGATACCATGCTAGGTTATCCAAAGAGTGAGGGTTCAAATGTAAGCCCGTCCAGAGGCTGCACTTTCCCAATACCTTGTAGGAATGTTCTTGCCTCTTGCAGAGCAAATGAGGCCCCTCCCTAGCCACTGACCCTTGGGCTTTCTGCTGGACTGCCTGTAATGATACTAATCAGTGCCAACTGATTAGTATTAGATATTAGTATTAGATATTCTGTCTTGTTCAGAGACATGCATGCCTGTTCTTTTGGAACCGGAATGAGACCAACTCAGTTCATTTTATGCCACTGACCAGATGGTCAGGCTTCTAGCCCCCCCTCTTGCATCTCTGAAGGGATTCCTACCTTGCACTAAAAACTGGGACCTCCCTGACTCTTGGCTCCAAATCTTGTAGCCTAGTGCCTTTAGGAAGGTCAGAAACCACTGCCTTTTTTGCCTTTGCTATACAATTTGAAAAGTCGTTATAAGGAAAGACTGCTTCTAGCTCAAAGCCTGTGTAAGACAGCATCATTTTTCCAGGAGTAAGTCAGGACTGTGGCTGGAGGTGGAAACTTTTTATCTTTTCACCATTGGACTTCAAACTAGTGGATCACAGAAGATTTTACCATGAGTTACTCAACAGTATTAAGTAATATCAGTCGTACAAAACAACATTGGGACAATGTGCATAAAGTGAGATTAGGTAGAATAAAATAAACAAATACTATGGAGCAAATATTATAACCTTGTAGATTTGAAAATTTAATTATTAAAAATATTAAAGTTGAATCTACCAAAATTATTAACAAAATTTTATTTGGATGGAAAGACTATAACTATGACTTACTTCCATATTTTTTATGTTTAAGCTAGACTCAGAAAGGTAAATAATTCATATTTTAAAAATATTTTTATTTATTTGTTTGCAATCAAAGAAAGATACAAGAAAGACAGGAAATGGGTGTGTCAGGGCCTCTAGCTACTGCAAACAAACTCTAGATGCATTGTGCCACTTTCTGCATCAGGCTTTATGTGGGTACTGGGGAATTGAACCCAGGTCATTAGGCTTTTCAGGAAAGTGCCTTAACCACTAATCCATCTCTCTAGCCCAATATTTTATGTTTTATATGTAGAGTCTAGATGTTAAAACAAGACATGCATATAGAAGTGGAATTATTTGGGAAGAAGACTGAGGGAGAAAAAGGAGGACAAGAGTAATAAGGGCGAATGTCATTAAATTATGCATATGAAAATTTTATAATGAAGCCCCATCTTTTAGACAACTAATATATGCTAATAAAGGCAATCCAACTAATAAAGTTGTTTAATGACTATGTCCTACTCTTATAATAACAAAATTTACTAGGAAAAAAAGTCACCGTAGCATCAGCCTTTGTATCTCAACCCAACTAGTAGGAAGAAGTTCCAGGTTGGGACTAGATGCAATTCACAAGATTCTCTGTAATTTACTGTATGTATAAAAAAGCGTGAAAATATTACACCTTTGTGATGTTTAAAATACATTAAAAATGATGATGAAGTCATTTTTTTGCAGCCTGGTGGCCAAATGTGAACAGCACCTTTGATTTAAGCAAAAGGGAATTGCAGCCACACTGTCAGTAGGGAGGGCGGTGGTGTGGGCACTACCCAGAACACCAAGGCCTGCATCCTGCTGTCTGTCCAATTTTCCCATCTGTGCATCCAGAACCAACCAGGTGATCTCAGGCTGACTTCCTACTTTCTAGTTCTTTCACCTTAGGCTTACTTAAATTTGTTCTGGGGTGGGCTCACAAATCTAGGGATTGTGATAAGAGAATAGTGTGATCTCATGTTCTCTGAAATCCTGGCGAAATTTTATCCTGAGCAGTTTCTGAGTTAGGAAGAGTCCAGACAGGTTGAGAGAAGCAACTCTAGCCACCTGCCTACCTTGGGGAAGCTCTTAGGAAAAGTCCTGAAACTCTTTTTTTTTAAGTTTTTTTTATGTTTATTTTTATTTATTTATTTTGAGAGTGACAGACAGAGAGAGAAAGAGGCAGAGAGAGAAAGAGGCAGAGAGAGAGAGAGAGAGAATGGGCGTGCCAGAGCCTCCAGCCACTGCAAACGAATTCCAGATGCATGCGCCCCATTGTGCATCTGGCTAATGTGGGTCCTGGAGAATTGAGCCTCAAACCAGGATCCTTAGGCTTCACAGGCAAGCGCTTAACCGCTAAGCCATCTCTCTAGCTCCTGAAACTCTTGTTTCCTGAAATAGCTTCCCCATCTCTTCTATACCCAGGGCTATCATTGTTGCCTCTGTCTCTAGTCACTGGTTAAAAGTGGGGCTTTCAGGATTCCATTCTCCAACACCCGCATAAAGCCAGGCACAAAAAGTTGGGCAAACATCTGGTGTTCATTTTCATCAAGGAGTAGATACACACACACACACACACACACACACACACACACTCACACACTAAAAGCAGTGTGGCTTCTGGGATCACACAGATGTCAGTACACATCTCTGCTCTACTTCTTTCTGGAAAAGTGACTTCCAGCAATTCAATTTCCTGCTGTTCAGTCTCCCTCATGTGGAACTGGGTGTGATACCAGCATGCCTCCTCCCAGGGCTGTGAGGATGACGTGAGTTAATACATGGAAAGACTATCCCAGGGCCTGGCACTAATTATCCCTACTTATTACTCTTGACTCTATTTCCCAAGTACTTCATCCAACCCAACTGTGGACTATGGCCTTCCTGGAGGGCTCAGCACATGGGGTTCTTGCACCCTTTAGAGTGGCTCTAATTTAGTATAACCTCTTATGTTGAACTAAAGTGCTGTGACTGAGCCTTTAGTTCATCTTGCCTCTAGAATTACCTGTATACAGAAGAGGAGGTGGGTAGGGAAGACAGCAAGACACACAGAGGCACAGAGATAATCCAAGACATTATTCCTTTTTGCAATAAACAGATTTTAATCATTTATCCATGAAGCTAAACGAAAGACTGTTTTTCAGTTAACTATGGTAAATCACAAGACTCCAGAAGCTCTGCCATGTTTGTAAATGCAAGGAACAAGCCATGCCCACCATGTGGGCTTCATTGACTCCATCTGTAAAAGAAGCAGTGTGCTATAGTAGCTATGACGAATCAGTTTTATTTCCCATTCCATCTCTGGTTGATCAGTTATAACTTCCCAGGTACAGTGTGGAAAATGAATCTAGGCATGAGTGTTTTCTGAACACAATTAGGAATGTCTACCAATGATACAACATTTTAACAACATTTGGGTCACATGTTTGCCATCCTATGTTAGTAGTCTAAAGCTACTTAATGCTTTCAAATCCTCTCATGAAATGGTTGATGGTATTTAGTATGTTCTATAGGGTCGGTATTGTATACATGTAAGCAACACAAGATCATCTGCTTTAAATGCTACATGGTATATTTTGGGCTGTCCAGTAGCAATTTGGAAGAATGAAGAATCCTGAAATTTAGAGTGGTCCAATAAAAACTTCATGGAGGAAGTGATCTTTTTTTTTTTTTTTTTTTTTTTTTTTTTTTGGTTTTCCAAGGTAGGCTCTCACTCTAGCCCAGGCTGATTTGGAATTCACTATGTAGGCTCAGGGTGGCCTCGAACGCTCAGCGATCCTCCTACCTCTGCCTCCCGAGTGCTGGGATTAAAGGTGTGTGCCACCATGCCCGGCCTTTTTAAAATTTTTATCTTTTAAGTTTTATTTATTTGAGAGAGTCAGACACACACGGTGTGTTTGTGGGGTGTGGGGGGGGGGAAGAATGGGTGCAGCAGGGCCTCCAGCCACTGCAAAGGAACTCCAGATGCAAGGACTACCTTGTGCATCTCGCTTACGTGGGTCCTGGGGAATCGAACCAGGGTTCTTTGGCTTTGCAGGCAAACGCCTTAACCGCTAAGCCATCTCTCCAGCCCAGAGGGAGTGATTCTTAAGGGTACAAAGAGGATTTGGATAAAGATAAGGGAGGGAGGAGTGCTTTCAAGATGAGGGAATGGCAGGAACAAAAGCCCAAGACAGGAACAAGCACATTTTGTTCTGACAGCACCAGTAAATACTATACATGAATGATGGAGGATGGGCTGCAGGTGGATTAGGGAGCTCAGTGAAATCCAAAGGGCTTTGGACCTGAAATCTACATCCACGGAATAAGTGTTAATCCTCCCAGCAAATCCTTTGGAAAGGAATGTAGGTATCATTATCATCTCAGTTTGATCAGAGAAAGCAGCCCCTTACAAAGGTTAGTGACTTGCCTGTCACATGACTGTACGCGGAGCAGGGGAGAGGACATTCTGTGTTTGTGTGACTCTAATAGTCATGCTTATTATGGAATTAAGACCTGGGATTACGGGGAGCCTGTTGGCTGCCTCGGCAGACACAGGGGGATACGGAGAGAGATGAGAGTAAAGTCAGCGCTCAGAATTTTGCAAATGTCGACATTGGGCTCCTAGTGAAAATCACAGTCGGCAGCTGGCTTGCGGGAGGGGATCAGGTCTGGAGATCTGCGTTCTCAATTTTCTTTCGCTTGTTGAAGCGCTGAGAGTAAGTGGCTTTCTAAGGAAGAAGCTGTCAAGGGCACAGCTGAGGAACATCCACCAGAGGAAGCAGAGCCCACATTTCAAAGGTATTTTCAGCAAGTCTGGTGGTTCACTTAGCCCAAAAAAATGTCTTAGTAATTTGAACTCTTCAAAGAGAATGCTATAAAAACAAAACTCACTTCCAGATGGTAGAACTTGAGGAGGAAAGGATTTAAAGGAAAGTCCTGAATGCAATCTGTACTCTTGGCAAGAGACTGTCACATTTTTATTTGGGAAACGAAGATGTTTTTGAATTACAAGATCACATAGAAGCATCTGAAAGCAGTAAACCTCCCTGTTATTTCCATCCTATCCCTCAGCAAGCTTAATTGTTTTCACATTTATGGGCAATCTTAAATAGAAATACACTTTATCCCCCGCACTTTTTCATCCCAGACATTCATTCCTGCTAATGGTTCCAAATCAAGGAGATAATTTTGGTGAATATTTTTAACGTGTCTTATAAAATCATGTTCCTAAATGGGTATTGCCATTTTTTCTCTTGCCAAGTTAGTCTTTCATGTGAGACAACGGAAGCAGGAAGCTACTTGCTTAAAAATGGATTTTTGAAAAAAAAAAAAGGGCATTAATAAGAGGCATAAGGTTGGAGCGAGCGAGAGAGTGCACAGAGCACTTCCTATGCGAGGGTCTAGAAGAACAAGGGATAGGGAAGGAGTATATGGCCAGACTGGTCAGCTAGCCACCATGATACTCTTGCCTGAGAAACTCGGCCTCTTCCTGTCTTTGTCCCCTACCTGAGGCACATGTTTATCAGCTGACACGCTGCAGACTGGCGAGGCTGGCCTTCAGCCCAGTGGTTAATAGGATGTAAACCTGCAGCAAGGGCAAAATCTTTTTGGTGGATTGATTCTTTAACCAGCCTCCTCCCTCTCCTTCCTATCAAAAAGGTTTTGTTTCTGTTTTTTTTTTCTTCCCCAGAAATATTTCGGATATAAATGAGTTTCCACACTTTCATAGTTTCCCCCTAGTCCTTCCTCTTATATTCTATCCAAATGTGCTCATTCTTTATCCTAAAGTGTGCAGAAACAAGTAACTCTTGGATAAAGTCCAATTCCCCTTCTCAGTTCTATTTGTCACTGAAGTACCTGGTCCTAGCGTTCATCCACAACACCTGTCTAGATGTTCTCTTAATTATTGTCTTAAGTTATCTAGAAATACTGTTTTAGGGCTGGGAAGATGCCTGGGCTAGGGAGATGGATGGTTCATTGGGTGAGAGCACTTGCTGTGGAAGCACGAAGGCCTGAGTTCAATCCCCAGAACCCACATAAAAATCTGGGCATGGCACATATGCCTTTACCTCCAGTAACGAAAGCAGCGGAGACAGGAGGATCAATCTGGTTTAAAATGAAGAGCTTCAAGTTCAGCAAGAGACTCTCAGATAAATGAGGCAGAAGAGTAGCAGAGAAGGACACGCGATGCCTTCCTCTGGCTTTGGCATATGTGCCCTAGAATGCATGCATCTGAAGACAAACATGTATAACACACACACACACACACACACACATACATACATGTGTGTATGTGTGTGTGTGTGTGTATGTGCATGCATGCACATACACACGCACACAGAAATATTTAAGTTTGGTTTGTCCAAAACTTCTTTGTTTTCGGTTTTTTGAGGTAGGGTCTCACTCTAGCTCAGGCTGACCTGGAATTCACTATGTAGCCTCAGGGTGGCCTCAAACTCGTGGTGATCCTCCTACTTCTGCCTCCTAAGTGCTGGGATTAAAGACGTGCGCCACCACGCCAGGCACCCAAAACTCCTTTTTTTTAAAAAAAAAATATTTACTTATTTATTTATTTGAGAGAGAGAATGGGGATGCCAGGGTCTCCAGCCACTGCAAACGAACTCCAGATGCATGCATCCCGTTGTGCATCTGGCTTACATGGGTCCTGGAGAGTTGAACCGGAATCCTTTGGCTTTGCAGGGAATCAAGCCTGGATCCTTAGGCTTCGGGAGCAAATGCTTTAATTGCTAAGCCATCACTCCAGCCCCCTACACAACTTTTCCCGAAACTTGTGGGTCTGGGAAAACTGGATCTTGCCTCATCTGAGGAGAAGGAGAGCAGGCCAACTGGAGAGAGGTGTTTCAGTGTTGCAACTGCTATGTCATAGATAAACCCTGTGTCCTGTGGCCTCATGCTGTCATAGAGAAGTCAGCTGGATTCTCGCTATGTTTGGCATCCACTGGGTGGTGTGATGACCTTTCCTGAGAGTTGCTGGGCAGTTGACCAGGGCTGCAATAAGCCCATATATATATATAAGCCCATATATATATATATATATATATATATATATATATAATGTAAATAGATATATAGATAAGCTCTACATGTCAAACATGCCATTGGTATGCAAATCCTGCATTCTGATCTAGGTACATCATCCTGCTTTGTGATGAGCAAAGAAAGCAGTTCTCAATACAAAGTAGCATTGTCTATGAAACCAGGTTATCCAAAAGAAGTGTCATGGAGATTCTTCCTAATGCAGAGATAACCACCCCAGAGTCAGGGTACAATCCACCACCAGTGTCTTCAAAGCACAATCAAGGTTCCTTCTACTAAAAGGACTGTCTAAAGAAAGGCTGGCCTGCCTGGTATAGTAGATAGCATTATGATCAAAAGCAGATAAAACAGTTTGTAAAAACACAAAATTGAAAATGTGAATTAAAGTTTTTTTTTAACTTTTTAGTTAATTAATTTATTTATTAGCGTGCGAGAGAGAGAGAATGGGCACACCAGGGCCTCTAGCTACTACAAACAAAGTCCAGATGTGTGTGCCACTTTGTGCATCTGGCTTATGTGGGTCCTGGGGAATTGAACCTGGGTCCTTAGGCTTTGCAGGCAAGTACCTTATTTTTTTTCTTAATTTTTATTAACATTTTCCATGATTATAAAAAATATACCATGGTGCTACCCTCCCTCCCCCCACTTTCCCCTTTGAAATTCCATTCTCCATCATATACCCTACCCATCTCAATCAGTCTCTCTTTCATTTTGATGTCATGATCTTTTCCTCCTCTTATGATGGTCTTGTGTAGGTAGTGTCAGGCACTATGAGGTCATGGATATCCAGGCCATTTTATGTCTGGAGGGAGGACGTTGTAAGGAGTCCTACCCTTCCTTTGGCTCTTACATTCTTTCCGCCACCTCTTCCGCATTAGACCCTGAGCCTTGGAAGGTGTGATCGAGATGTTACTCAGTACTCCAGTCACTTCTTTCCAGCACTATGATACCTTTTGAGTCATCCCAAGGTGACTGCCATCTGAAAAGAGAAGATTCTCTACCCAAAGTGAGAGTAGCGTTAATATAATGGTATAAATATTAAGAAAAGTGCTTACTGGGCAGTTTGATGAGCATAGTATATACATTTTTCCAGACATCAGCAGATGTTACACCCCTAGGGCTCCTGACTACCCCTGTTTTAACTTTTCAGTATCAGGGATGTATTCTCCCTTCATGGAGTGGGCCTCCAGTCCAATTGGAGGGCAGTTGGTTTCCACCATGACAGACGTGCCACTATTGCACCTGTTTTTTTTTTATTTCTTTGTTCATTTTATTTATTTATTTGAGAGTGAAAGAGAGAGAGAGAGAGAGAGGCATATAGAGAGAGAATGGGCACACCAGGGCTTCCATCCACTGCAAAGGAACTCCAAACGTGTGTGCCCCCTTGTGCATCTGGCTAACGTGGGTCCTGGGGAATCAAGCCTCGAACCGGGTTCCTTAGGCTTCATAGGCAAGCGCTTAACCACTAAGCAATCTCTCCAGCCCAAGTACCTTAATTTTGAGGCCATCTCTCCAGCCCTGAAGTTTTGATTTTTTTTTCCTATCTCTTTGGTGGCTACAGTTACTAGCCAGCTGTCCTTACATATTATATGGTTATGATTTCAGTTACTTTATGCTGTCTTTATTTTGTTAGCTTATTTTCACCCCATAAAATAAACTTACTCTGTTGACCTGCACAGTGGCCAAAGGTGCTTCATGTCTGACAGTTCTATTTCAGGTTGACGGAGGGGAAAGAATAAGGGTAGGAAGAGATTGTTGAAGGGCTTTTTGCAATATCCACTTTCCTAAAACAGAACATTTTTCTTTCTCAGCTACTGTTAACCTTTCTTAAGAACAGAATAAATCACAGGATTCAAAATGTATGTTATATACTAAGATCTGCTGGTAAGCAACTTGTCTTTCCACCAAATGTCATTATTCAATGTGAAAGTGCAGTGTCCTCACATAATCTTGCCTAACGATGGCCTCTAACTGACCTTGTGTCCTCAGTGGGTTTATTGGCTAAAACATGGCTTGTGGTCACCTAGCTTACCTCTGCCTACCTTTCTACTAGATTTGCAGAGGGTCAAGTACATGGATTAGATTATGGCTTTTATTATTGTTCTTGCCTTTCTCCCCTCCTTACATTTCTATTTAGAAAACGCTTAGGGATTCTTAAGCTACTTTTAGATTTTGCTTTGGCTTTCTTGTGGTTCTGGCATATAAATTAAATTTGCGTTCCCTGGAGAGCTGTGGTGGCAAAGAGGACATTGGAAATCTGGCACTGAGGCATTCTGTCTTCCCCTGTGCTGAGATGAAGTGAGGGCGTGCAGAAGTAGCTCTTAGAGTGGCAGAAGCTCAAGGGACTTAAACTTGTGATATCAGGGTTTAGTGGGTACGTCTGGAGAAGTTCTAGGTTCCTGTGTTCTAGAACAAGGAAATTGATAGAGACATGTGGATGAAAGTAGAAAGAGGAGCAATTTGTTAGTAAAATATCCATTTACAAGGGAGGGAGCAGTCCAGGGAAGGGAGGAAGTTTAGTAGTCAACCCTCTCTGCTGTACGCCGTTGTCGTTGCATTGCATAGGCTTTGAGGCCATTTGCATAGCTCAGACTTTACTGAGGGTGTTCTGTACAGTTCAGTATGAAACTTCATAGATCACCTGTCTGATTAGCATCATAAATCTCTGCCCAGGGGTATGTGTTTTGGTATTTAATGAGTTGTATTACTACTGCGGGGGGGTGTGTCTCTGTCTGGGTGTCTAGGTCATTGGCCTCTTGTTCACAGACTTGAAGGGTCATCCACACATAGCAAAACAGCAAGAAAGTTCATTAGGGAGCAAAATGAAGCACAAAGATGGGGGTATACTGCCAAAGAGCAGTGGGCATCTTGAGTCAGAGTACCCACGAGCTTCTGGCCTGGTGCTTGGGGCTTCTTTTGATTTGGTTTAGGAGAAGAAGCTCATTGCTAGGGGGCATAGCTTGGGTGCTCCTCTGTTATGATTGACAGGTGTGGCTATGTAAGCCTTTCTCTACTATGCATGTTCTTTCCCATAATGCTTCTGAGCTTAAAGGGTCAGGCTGGATTAGACCCCTGTCTGTCATTGTCTGATCTGTTTCTGGAGATGTTTGAATGGAAGGAGCGTATTGCCATGGGATTGTCCAGGAGGAGCAACTCTCAACACTGTTTGGAATGGACATGCAGCTTGGTGCAGGGGGCATTCCAGATTGCTAGATACATTGTTAGGAAAGAAGTATGTATAGAGCCCAAGCTAAGAGGAATCCAAGATGGCCAGGCTGTCCTTAAGCTTGTCTGAGTATGCCACTCTCAGACACTCTGGGGCTTTTCTGAGCTTGTGTCAGGGTCAGATTTTTGTCCATCTTGGCTGGAGGATTTCCAGCCTTCCTCTTTGCCAACTAGTTTCTTTCATAAACTACTTTTGTGCCTTTGTACAAGGTCCTCTGGATCTCACCGCCTGCCCTGTACTCCTACCTTGGGTGCTAGCCTGGAGAGTTGATGACTGTTTTGTCCCTCCCCCTTTTCATTCCATGTGACCTTCCTACCTTAACATTCCTCAGAACTGTGAAACCATCTGGGAACCTCCAAAAGTCCCAGCTTTGATGTGAACAAGTGAAGTGTGCACCTGTACAAGATGCATTTGTGTCTGTTCTTACCTACTGCAAGAGAGAAGGTGGGATCCGACTTGAGTCTACTCTACATCTTCAGAGGGATGTCAGGATGAGCCACACTGTTCTCCAGTGAGAACCGGTGAGGAATGACACAGGAAGGCTGTGAGACACACACTGGCTTAAGCACGGTACTTCAGGAGAAGAGACAAGGCAAGGAGAAGTGTGTTCAATGATGAAAATCATGGGAAATTGGTCTCTCTGGTTCTTTTCCCATAAATGCAAAGACTGCAAAACAGACACAGGCCTTGAAATTCAACAAAAAGTAGGCTCTTTGGACCTTTGGACTTCATAGGTGTTTTTAAGCATGTCTTTCTCCATTTTTAAAGGATTCCGACCTGTCCCTTTATATTATCTATTGTCAAGTCAGGCCTAAACAAAGTCTGGATGGGCATTCTTGAGGCCTAGGTTACACATATTCGACTACTCTGCTCAAATCCTTGGTGTAGGAGTCAGTCTCTGAGGAGCCTCTCAGTCGTGTCATTATCTGGATAACCTCTATTCCAGCCTATGGAGTAAGGACCTGCCTGATTGCCTTCTTGTTCAAGGACAGCAAAGAAGTTTGGAACATTCAAAAATGTATATTATCATTATTATTGGGTTTTTGAGGTAGGGTCTTGCTCTAGCCCAGGCTAACCTGGAATTCAGTCTCAGGATGGCCTTGAACTCATGGAGATCCTCCTAATTCTACCTCCCAAAGGCTAGGATTACAGGCATGATCCACTACTACATCTAGCTAAAAAACTATTTTTATTTATTTGAGAGAGAGAGAGAAAGAAAGAATGAGAATGGGTGTGTTGCAGTCATGTTCGCATTGCTGGTAGAACTCATACAACCAAGAGCAGCTTGTGGGAAAAAGAGGTTTATTTTGGCTTACAGACTCAAGGGGAAGCTCCATAATGGCAGAGAAAAATGATGGCATGAGCAGAAGGTGGACATCACCCCCTGGCCAACATAAGGTAGACAATAGCAACAGGAGAGTGTGTCAAACACAGGCAGTGGGAAGCTGGCTATAACACCCATAAGCCTGCCCCCACAGTATACTCCCTCCAGGAGGCATTAATTCCCTAATCTCCATCAGCTGGGAACCTAGCATTCAGAACACATAAGTTTATGGGGGTCACCTGAATCAAACCACCAGATTCCACCCCTGGCCTCCATAAACTGATAACCATACATGATGTAAAATATGATGCATTCATTGAACTTTAAAAGTCCCCATAGTTTTTATCAATTCCAATGATGTTCATACATCCCCATAGTGCAAGATATTTTAACTGAGCCACAATACCACAAAATAACCTCAAAAAAACCATAATGGCACAGAATAAACATTCACACGGCAGAAGATGGCTTTGGGCATAGCAAAGAAACATTCAGCCAATACATAACCAGGGCAAACATCAAACTCTGTAGCTTCAAGTCCAACAATTCTAACCAGTGACAAATCTCCAAGTCCAGTAATTCTAACCAGCAAGTCTCTGGCATTCCAATTCCACTCCTCCAGTTAGGCTATTCACAGTCCTGGAAAACTTCATTGGGGCTGGCAGCTTTCCTGAGCAGCCATCTTGTGGTCCCGGCATCTCCACTGGGTCTCCATTGCAACCCACAGTTCATCCTCATGGCCACATGGGGTCTCCATGCAGGCATCCAGCAAACCTGCTTCACACTGCCTATGGCCATTTCTAAAACACAAGACCATGTTGCAAACTCAATGATCCTCTTTCCAGCATTTCTTATACTCCACTATACCAGGTAGGGTGCCAATTTGTTAATCCAGGAGGAATAAAGCAGACTTTGAAGAATAGGATACTCCTTGAACATTCAGTCCCCTTTAAAAGAGTCTACATTCTTTTGTTGCCCCAGTACAGGTCAGCTGGCCCAAGCTCAAAGGTTGTAATCTCTCAATTGCAGCTGAACAGGTAGCAGTTTTGGGCTAAACATTTCTTTCTGTGCCATATCCTCCTGCTCACACCAGTTCATTTCTACACAAAGCAACCCTGTACAACTTCTCAGGACACAGCATAAGAGCAAGCTTCTCACACAAACTGCTAGCCCAGTACAAGCAAAGCTCTTTCTCACCTCATAAGCCAAACTTCACAGTCCATAGTTCTTACTGCATTCAGCTCTGACCAGAATAGTCCATCAAGCTGTCCTTACGGCATTGCAAGGCATCTTAGACCAAGGTTTAAAATCCTTCCACATTCCTCTTGAAAATCAGCTCTAAAAAGCCAAAGCCACACAGTTAGGTGTCTAGCAGCAATCCCAACCCTCAGTACCACTTTACTGTTGCAGTCAGGTTCACATTGCTGGTAGAAATCACCCAACCAAGAGCAACTTGTGGGAAAAAGAGGTTTATTTTGGTTTACAGGCTCAAGGGGAAGCTCCATGATGGCAGGGGAAAACGATGGCATGAGCAGAGGGTGGACATCACCCCCTGGCAAACACAAGGTGGGCAATAGCAACAGGAGAGTGTGTCAAACACTGGCATGGGGAAACTGGCTATAACAGCCATAAGCCCGCCCCCTCAATACACTCCCACCAGGAGGCATTAATTCCCAAATCTCCATCAGCTGCGAACCTAGCATTCAGAACACCTAAGTTTATGGAGGACACCTGAATCAAACCACCACAGGGTGCATCAGGGCTTCTGCCATTGCAAACAAACTCCAGACACATGCTCTACTTTGTGCATCTGGCTTTACATGAGTACTGAGGAGTTGAACCTAGGCCATTGGGCTTTGCTAGCAAGTGCTTTTAACCACTGAGCTATCTCCTCAGCCCTAGAATCTTAAAGATTCAATATTTGCTCATATTATCAAGTAGTTGTTACCACTTTTAGTAACAGTGCAAACCACTATAAAATACATGTCCTGGCATTTTGAATGGGAAGGTCCAGTAGTAAATGTTCTAATGCCAGGAGGCAAAAAGCAAGTCTGAAGAGCCTTAAGTAAAACTCACAGCCAATGCACCTGCTCTGCCAGCCTCTGCCTGCTCTCCTATGATTGGTTACTGAACTCCATGCTAGCTGCCATTCATTCAGCAGTGACAGGCAGTCGATACACTTCATAGTCTCTGTAGCCGTGATACACATTCTGTTGTTCTCCAGGCAGGAGGGCAATGAAAGCCTCAGAGCCTGCCTCACCCAAGGGACAGGCACGTCTCTTGTCCTCTTTCCTATCTTTACTATGCCAGGCTCTTGAAGGTCAGAGTAAGAGAGCTGATGCTTACTGTCTGCTGAGCTGTGAGATGATCATTAAGGTTCTGTGACGACTCCTTAAGTTGACTCCTAGCACTCTGCCTTTGCTTCTGCAGGCATTCGTACTCTAAACAACACTCTAAGACAGAACCCTCAAAGATGGGAGTGGCTCACTAAAGCAGGGGCTACCAAAGATTCCTCGAGGCATGCCTCCCTGGTGACAAGGCTAGCACTCTATAGCATGCCTTCTTCAACATAAATTGTTAGCTGATTAAGGCCCAGTTTATGTTCTCATTAACTCTAAGAAGGGCACAAGGAAGCTGCCTCAGTTAATTTTAGTTCTTCCTATTTGTACAGCCTCAGCTTAACCCTCTATCTCCGTAGGTGTCTACAACTTTGAAATGCCCACTGCTCATGGATCATATTTTTTTGTTTTTATTGACAACTTCCATAAATGTAGACAACATACCATGGTTATAATCCCCTCCCACCACCTTCCTTTTCCCCCCTCCCAAGTTTTCATTCCACTGAATCCCTTCTTTCCAGCTAGTCTCTCTTCTATTTTGATGTCCTCTTTTTTTGCCCCTCCTACTATGCAAGTCTTGTTTAGGTAGCGGCAGCCCTTGTGAGGTTGTGAATATCATGGCCATTTTGTGTCTGGAAGACAGTATTGTAAGCACTGTTTGCCAGCCTTTAACACATCTGTTCTTTCTGCCACCTCTTCTCCAACGGGCTCTTAGCCCGGGAGGACGTAATGGAGATGTTTCATTTAGTGATGAACACTCCACTGTCACTTCTTCTCAGCACTTAGATGAGTATTGAGTCTCCATGTGGTCATCACCATCTGAAAAGAGAAGCTTTTCTAACCGAACGTGACAGTAGCATTCATATATGGACATAAAAAATAAATATTTAGATGGTAGTTTGGTGGGCATAATATATCCATTTAGCCAGAAAACAGTAGTAGTTTCCCTGCTAGGGCTTATGACCTCCTCAGCCATAGGATTTTGATTAGATCTTCAGTACCAGGAAGGAATTCCCTCCCATGGAGTAGGCCTCAGTTCTAATCAGAAAGCAGTTGGTTTCCCCAATGGATCAGATTTCGACTTTTGTTTTAGGTTTTATACATTTGGGTTTCTATTTTAGGAAAAGGTTTAAGAATTTTCTCTAGGCTTTATAAGTTAACGTTTGGCTTCATTCCATGTTTTGAATGAACCTGACATGAAGGTTAGCTTGCCTTGTTGTTGTTCATGAAACACCTTTATGATGTTTTGTCTTGTTTGTCCTTGATCACAATTTTAGTGCAAACATTCTTTTGGATGGTCACTTCCAACCCAAGCTAACTGATTTTGCCATGGCACACTTCCGACCCCGCCAAGAACACCAGAATTCTACCATAAGTATAACTGGCACCAGCAGGAAGTATCTGTGGTACATGCCCGAAGAATACATCAGACATGGAAAACTGTCCATTAAAACAGATGTCTACAGCTTTGGAATTGTGAGTGACAACTTCTGGTTAGCAAAGGAAGAGAGTTTATTGCCAAAAAAGTTTTGAATTCTGAGATAAATTTTTGTGTGTGTGCATGTATGTGTGTGTGTGGTGTGCATGCATGCATGTGAGGACACGAATGCACATATGAACATGTTTGTGTGCACGGATCAGAGGTTGATATCGGGCGTCTTCCTCAATCACTCTCCATTTCATTTTTCTGAGTCAGAGTCTTCTCTCACACACTGCTAATTCAGCTAATTTGCCTAGCCAGCTTGCCTGGGGGAATCTTCTGTCTCCTGAGCACAGGGATTACAGGTGAGCTGCCATGCTTGCCTGGCATTTATGTAGGTGCTGAGCACACGAACTCAGGTCATTACACTTGCATGACAAGCACTTTGCTGACTGAATCATGTCTTTAGCCTAGGAAACTTTTTAAGAGTTTTAACTTTTGTTTGTATGGCTTTTTTTTTTTTTTTTTTTTTTTATTTTTTTTTGGTTTTTCGAGGTAGGGTTTCACTCTAGCCCAGGCTGACCTGGAATTCACTATGGAGTCTCAGGGTGGCCTCGAACTCATGGCGATCCTCCTACCTCTGCCTCCCGAGTGCTGGGATTAAAGGCGTGCGCCACCACGCCCGGCTTTTTTTTTTTTTTGAGGTAGGGTCTCACTCCAACCCAGGCTGACCTGGAACTCATTCAGCAGTTCCAGGCTGGCTTTAAACTCACAGTGATCCTCCTACCTATGCCTCCCACGTGCTGGGATTAAAGTTGTGTGCCACCATGCCTGACCCTGAGTTTTAACTTTTATACTTACTGATTTCCTGATATTTATTATCTTGTATATTAATTTTGAACAATCAGCAAATAAGATATAAAGGCATTGTTTTAACTAGAAAGAACTGTATCCCCAGGCTGGAGAGATGGCTTAGCAGTTAACACACTTGCCTGCAAAGCCTAAGGACTCATGTTTGGCTCTCCAGATGCCATGTAAGTCAGACACACAAAGGTGAGGTAAGCACAAGGTTGCACATCCCACTAGGTGGCACAAGCATCTGGAGCTTGATTGTAGTGGCTGAGGCCCTGGCATGCCAATTCTCTCTCTCTCTCTCTCTCTCTCTTGCTCTTTCTAAAAAACAAAAACAAACAACAACAAAAAAAGGAAAGATAAGCCGGGCGTGGTGGCGCACGCCTTTCATCCCAGCACTCGGGAGGCAGAGGTAGGAGGATCGCCATGAGTTCAAGGCCACCCTGAGATGACAGAGTTAATTCCAGGTCAGCCTGGACCAGAGTGAGACCCTACCTCGAAAAAAAAAAACAAACAAACAACAAACAAAAAAAAAAAAAAAAACGAAAGATAGCACTGTATCCATTGCTATGGTTCATAGTTACAACCAGTATTGTGAATGTATTCAACAGCTACAGGTGACTTTTTGTATGGTCTCTATAGGTAATCATGGAAGTTCTGACAGGTTGTAAGGTGGTGTTAGATGACCCCAAACATGTTCAGCTGGTAAGACTGGCCTTTACTCTGACACTTGTTTCCTAGTTCACTTTTTGATTGAGTTTCAAGTAATAAACTTATTTCTTCCTCTTCCTAGCGGGACCTCATTATGGAATTGATGGAGAAGAGAGGCCTTAATTCATGTCTCTCACTTCTAGACAAGAAAGTACATCCCTGTCCTCAGAACTTCTCTATTAAGCTCTTTTCTCTGGCAGGCCAGTGTGTGGCAACTCGGGCAAAGCTAAGACCTTCGATGGATGAAGTATGTATATGTGTGTTTTGTTTTGTTTCAAAACTGAGCCATGGGAAATTCAAGTTGGATAAATTGTGTGTCTCACTGAATTCTTTATCAATGAGACTAATTCAAATGAGAATGATCCAACAGACAATAATAGCCCAGTAGCTAATCTTTCTGGTCAAAAAAACCTCGCATCATTTGGTACTCCGGTAGGGGTCATTACTGGAGGGCACCAGAAAACCACAAAATGTCTAATGGAAAGTAATTTGAATGGAATATGTTTTTCAACACTCATTAAAATATTTGGCCCACTTAGCATGACACTCATTTCCTTTTCTTAATTTTAAATGTATTCATTTATCTACAGATGTAATCATTCATTTATTTATAAGCAAATACTAAATGTAACGCCTCTTTCATGTTTGCAAACTTCATATTGAGCACTGAGAATACAGCAGTGGTCACGATACAATGACTGCTCTCATGCTTGCAGTCTACAGAGGTCAGATCAGTAGACATGGAGTTCTGGCCCAGTAAGGTACGCATGATGGCGTTTAGAAGCCCAGGCTGATGTGTGAGGGTAAAGTCAGAGTGTATGCCAGCCTGTGGGAAGTCAAAAGAATTTCTTGCTGGAGGTGACAGCTTAGCTCTGATCTGGAGAGCAGGTCGGAGTCAGGCAGCAGTGGGGGTGGCAGGACACTCGTGAGAGGGCCATTAGCACCTGTGAAAACTGCTTCAGTGGTGATGGCATCACCAGCAGCACGGCTGCGGGCAGCTAAGCATCATGGAGGTGGCGTGAGGTGAGGGTAAGCTGGAGCGGTTACAATTACAGAAGTCTCCAGGTGATAGAGGGACATCAATCTACCCTAGGAATTTGGATTTTATTCTATGTCTAGTATGGAGCCACAGGAAGGTTTTAAACAAGAGGCGGGTCTGATCATCATGTGAGAGCACTGGCCTGGGAGTCGGGAAAGCATATTCAAGGCCTGGCATGGCCAATAAGGGCCATGTGCAATCCTGGCCCAGCAAGGAACATGTCCGCTGCGTTGTGGAGAGACACAGGACGGGAGTCCGGGCTCAGGCTCAGCAGCAAGGCTGCTCCCTTCATGAGAGTGATGTGAATTCTCTCTTTTGAGCCTCAGCTTTTTCTATAAAGTTAGAATAATGATGTCATATGTATAGATTAAATCAGAATGTTCACAAACACACTTTGTAAATTTCAAAGCTCTCTAAACATATTTTTAGGAAGTGTATGTGTATAAACATGTTAGGTCATTGGTTTAAAGTCTGTTTGCCATCCACATATCTGGGAAGCTGTTTAAATACACTGGGCCTCTGTCTCCTTATATTTTCAATTATAATCTCTAGGTTGGAGCCAAGAGATTTATATTTTCACCAATCTACCCTGGATGATCCTGGCATTAAATATATATATATATATATATATATATATGTCAGGGTACCCTTCTGAACAACATTCTGACCTTTTGCTTGTTATGGTTGAGGTGAAAAATATGAAAAGACTCAAAGACACAAAGCTAGTTGATATCAAATCTAGGAGATTGAGACAGGTCTCTTGATATTTACTGAAGTGTCTTTTATGCCTTGCTCCGTGTCACTGCATATGCCCTTCCATATGAAGGGGTCACACTGATACTTACCATTCCTTCTCATTCAAAATGCTGTAGTCACACTTCATGAAAATGAAAGAGTATTCCTTAGTAGGTCAAGAAGAAATGGTGAAAGGGGTGTTGTTCAAGGCTAATTGATTGGTTGTTTGCTTCTTTGTTAATCAGGTCCTGAATGCTCTTGAAAGCACACAGCCTAGCTTGTACTTTACGGAAGATCCTCCCACGTCACTGAAGTCCTTCAGGTGTCCTTCTCCTTTATTCCTCAACAACATTCCAAGTATCCCAGTAGAAGATGATGAAAACCAGAATAATCGTTCTCCGCCTCATGAGAAAGACTTGAGGAGAGACAGCATGACTCAGAAAACCCCTTTTGAGTGCAGCCAGTCTGAGGTTACATTTCTAGGCTTGGGCAGGAAGGCACGGGGACACAGAAATGAGGATGCTTGCAACATGCCCAGTTCTTCTTGTGAAGAAAGTTGGTCCCCAACACAGGCTGCGCCATCTCAGGACTTAAGGGCCACTGTGATCAGTTTGGACAGCGTTTTGGAAGCCCCAGGCTATTCATACGGGAGCAGAGCAGCAGAGGCAGGGTGTTCCTCTGGATTATCCTGTAATGACTATGAGAAATCCAAAAGGGAATAAATTTCACCAGAAGGTAAAAAAAAAAAAAAAAATTTGCTGAGACCGCTGAGTAAAGGGTGTCAGCCATGGGAACACACGCTCTCACCATTGGTATCAAGGGCATGAAACATGGAGAATTTGGGTAATGCAGACAAGGAGTCTACCCAATTCCATCCCTTCCTTTCCAAACTCCCGAATACAGCGGCTTAAAAGAAGTATTGTATCAGGGTAATTGCCTCCATTGCTTAAGATCTGGGGTTCTGAACAAATTGATCAAAACCTAGTGGAGGGATGAGTGTCTCATGTCTTCTCCATCATCGCCCAGGTGAGGCCTTCGTGTCCTGTCCCCTCTGCTAAGGACATTCAGTTGGACTCCATTGGTTTGTACTCGGTTATAGAAAATGAAGGGTTGTAGGAAATGTATAATTTGTAAATGTTAGTGGATGCCTTTTGAAAGAATTGCCCTTATTGTCATTGGCTGTAGGATTCCGTTGTTCATCCCTGTTAAGCCTGGCTGTCTTCACATGAGCCCGCTTCCGCTTTGCAAGGGCACACTGTGTAGAGAGGGGGTTCCTGCATTTCTCTATGTGAACTTAGCTCAGTTTATCTCATGTAACCTAGTTATAGATTCTTATTATAGATATTATTTTGGAGGCCTATTACATCGTCAGCAGTATGTATGAACTTTTAACAGTTTTTGGTCTTAGGACAATTACTGATCATGAGTCTAGACGAAGTGTTTGTTTGGTTCGGTTCTGTGCCTTCCACCTGGGTGCCTTTCCTTGTCCTCTTGCCTGGAGCTCCCTTTTGGAAACCCTGCCTTCATCCAGGAAGCCCCTGTGATCTCATCAGCCACAAAAGACTCACTCCATATGTGTCCCCATGGGAGTTTCTTTGTGCTTTCATTTTCACTCCCCACTTTCTGAATGTTATTGAGGTTGTTGGTGTCATCCTATCTTGCTGGATGGCAAACTTGTAACATTCGTTTACTGTTGCTGCTGTGACTTATGTGCACAGAATTTTGGCTCCAACTAACGATTACTTTATGATTCTGGAGGTCAGAGTCTTTGTTGTTCCGTTTGGAGGTTCTAGGGGAGAATCCTCTGTCTTGCCTCTCCCAGCTGCTGGGGGACACGTACGCTCCTCGGCTCATGGTCTTCTCTCCATCTTCAAAGCCACCCGTGTGCAACTGCAAACATCCTTTGCTTCACTCCTTCTCTCCGCCCAGGTCATCCTGCTCTTCTTTTCTTTTACTCTTGCCCTCCTAGCCCTCTCTTACATGGAGACTCATGATTGCCCTGGGCTCACTCAGAAACAATCCTGGCAACTTTCCTTGTCTCAATATTCTTAACCATACCTGAAAGTTCCTTGTCTCATAGAAAGTCATATTTACAGGCTTCTGGCACTAGCTCATGGTCATATTTGTGGGGTGATACTTTGGGGGCAATGCCCTGGTTAGGGGCTACCTCTTCAGGACTTAGCATCAGCTTACCTGGGAATGGCATTTACTTATAAATTAAGCCTGATTAAATTATATCTATGAGTCCACATAATCAAAATTTAACCATAGTAGACATTGCCAAGCAAATTATCAAAGTAGGGATAACGACATGATAATGGATGAAAACCCTCAACGATAACCATTGCCTGAGAATTTGCAGGATTTCCCCCATACAGGAAGCTTGCAACAGAAGGGTAGGCCTCTAGCTCTCTTTATATCTGAGGAATTGGCCCATGCTCCCTTTTCCTCTTTGGAAAATCCACATGATTGGATTAGTCTATCATTTTGGTGTCCAGAATCAACCAAAGAAGGAAGACTCAAAAAAGAAAGTCATTAGGAGGCAGGGACAGGTAAGTAGACAAGGTCAGCAACATGGAGCTACAATGTAACAAGGCAACAAGTGAGGTCAAAACACACACACACACACACCCCTGTCTGACTGACATGCCTAACACAGGCAGGCGAGCAGTTGGGAGGGAGAGTACATGTTCTCAGGCTGGTGTGAAGGTGTCTGACTACTAAAGATGTCTTCCCCACCCAACCACTTATATGTGCATGATGCTCCCAAACTGCATGTATTAAGTCTAGGAACTCGGATACTTGAGCTTTGTTCTGGTTTGGTAATCTCCCTCCCCTGTTTTATTCAGTACTGGGGGTTGAACTCAGGGGCTTACACATGCTAGGCAAGCACTCTACCACGGAAGCTGTGCCTCCAGTGGCAACTCTTCCTCCTCACCACCAAGGAAAAGTCTCTCTCTAGCCCAGGCTGACCTGGAACTCACTCTGTAGCCCCAGTGATCCTTCTACCTCAGAGTGGTAGGATAGAAGACTGCACTATCACACTACCATGCTCAGCCCCAGGGGCAACTCTTTTTTTTTTTTTTTTTTGGCAACTCTTGATTATAAATATTAGTTGAAAATGTGATAGAAGAAATTTAAAAAAGAAACCAGACCCAGATGGTGCTCTAACACACAAGGACCAGGGAGACAGCATGACCCTAACTCTCCTTCCTGTCTATGACAGTTGCCTCTCCTGAGGCAGGAGAATCACAAAGTTCAAATCTCACACAAGCAACTTATTGAGATTGTGTTTCAGAAAAGAAAGGCAAAAATAGGGCTGGGGATATAGTTCAGTGGTAGAGCACTTGCCTATCCTATATAAGGTCCTGTGCACTCCCCACAAAAGCAGCAGAAGGCCTTAGCATTTGGTTTAAATGTGACAACCCTTATGAGGGTAACTTAGCTTACCTGGGAGATATAATATGAATGTTTATTAGTTGACTAGACAAAAATAGCCTAGAAGTACAAATAAGAGATAGATAATCAAGAATTGACTATGCTAAGTACTTTTTCACTCTGAATCTGAACTCTCAGTACCTTCTACAAGGTCATTCAAGAAGCCCTGACTAAACCAGACCCACACAAGTATTTGTACATGTGTAATCAGTTTGTACTATGTTGACTCCAACTTGTTTAGTTGACTTAAAGCAGGGTTATTATATGTTAGTGTGACTCGGAAGTCATTGTTAAACACAGACTGATGGGCTCCACACCTACCTACTGATGCAGTTGGTCTGGGGCAAGCAATCTGGCCTTTTTAATAAGTTTCCAAGTGAGGCTGATGTGAGGACCCCTCCTCAAGAAGCTCTTCTTTAAAGTTTTTTTTTTTTTTCAAGTTGTGATGTATTGGTATATTCTACCTGTTCATCTAGAATCATTTCTTGGCTGGGTGTGGTGATGCCTGCCTGTAATCCCAGCACTCAGGAAGTGGGTCAGGAGCATCAGGAGATCAAGGCCAATGTAGGCTACATACTGAGTTAAAGGCTAGCTTGGGCTACATAAGACCCTATTTTTGAAAAATCATGGGCTGGAGAGATGTGGTTAAGGCACTTGCTTGTGAAGCCTAAGAACCCATGTTCAATCTCTCTCCAGATCCCACCTAAGATCACACATGCTTACTAGGTGGCGCAAGCATCTGGAGTTCAATTGCAGTGGCTGAGGCCCTGGCATGCCAATTCTCTCTCACACTCTCTGTAAAAAAAATTTTAAAAGACCCAGGTGTGGTGGCACATACCTTTAATCCCAGCACTAGGGAGGCAGAGGTAGGAGGATCACTGTGAGTTTGAGGCCAACCTGAGACTACATAGTGAATTCCAGGTGAGCTACAGTGACACCCTATCTCAAAAAAAAAAAAAAAATATATATATATATATATATATATATATATATATTTTAAATCTATAAAAAAATCACAATTTTATATTTACCCTATGATTGAATATATCATCTTTCTAAAGAGTGACTGCTTTGTGTATCTTAAAACCCAAGTCAGATTAGCCAGCAGTGATCTGATGATAAAGTGAGTAGATACCACTAAGGCTGAACCGTCTCCATGTCCTTGCTCCTGCCTCCTTTACCTTCGAGTGGAGGAATTAATGGAAATTAATTGGCAGTAGTTAAATCTTGTCCCCTGCTGAAAAGTAAGTAATCATAAGATCCCTTAATCATTTCATAACATGAAGAAACCAAACATGAGCCTCCAAGGCTCCAATCAGCAAAGAGGAATTTTAATAATGATTTCACTGGATTTTTTCCTTAAAGCACACTGTGGGTAAGTCTCTAGTCTATGTCTACTGACTATACTCCCTAGGGTTTTGTCCCATTTTATAATGTCCTTAAATATGGAGAATATATTTTGTAGTTTCAAAAATAGCCAATTTGATCAACTTCTTGAGCATTGTAATTACTTGCAACTCTCCACAGAAGAGGGTCATCTGATGGTAGAACAGCTTAAGTAGAACAACATTTAAGTGCTATGGTCCAACAGGAACAGGAAGTATTTTAGTCATGGTTCTCTATAGAAACAGAATTAGCAGAATGAATATTCTACAAGCAGGTTTATTAGATAGGCTTATATTATAGGGATTCAGTGGTCCAACAGCAGCTATCTGCGTGCTAGAGAGGCTGAAAACCCAGTAGCTGCTCAATCTGCAGAGTTGCGTGCCTCAGTAGTCCCAATCTGGTGATGAAGGTCTGGAAGATTCTTGGAGAATCACAGTTCTTCGGTCCATGTTGGAACCTGAAGAACCTGGAGGCTGATGGCAGTAGCAGCAGTAACAATGGGTTAGGGACATTCACCAGCAAGAAATAAAAGGAAGTGAAATTAGCATGGCGTTTCCTTGTGCCTCTGTATCTGAGCTGCTGCTCACAGGTGCTGCCCATTATAAGGGAGAGTCTTTTTCCCTCAGTAAATCCTTCCTGAAAATTCCTTTGCAGATCAGCTAGGAAATTCATCTCTTATTTGATTCCAGATTCGCATCAAGTTGGTAATCAAGAGTGACCACAGGAAGTGAGTTTTATCATGAGTAGCACTTATTAAGCACCTGCTAGAATCAAAACACTTGTTAGCTGGTAGGTTTAGCAAGGAAGGAAGGATATCTTCCATCCAAAGTTAACTGCTCAGTGGCATCTGCTATTCAACACACACACACACACACCCACACACACACACACACACACACACACACACACACACACGGAACTGAAAATATTGCCAAAAGGAGGAGACTGAGGAATGGATTACTGAGCATTTTAGAGAGGGTCAGGGTGACTTCTTGGAGAAATTTCCTTTCTCCAAGATAAAAAGATAGATAAAAAGAGAAGAATAAAAGATAAAAAGATAAGAGAAGATAAAAAGGGGAGAAGATAAGATAAGAGAAGATAAAAAGGGGAGAGAGAAATAGAAAAGATCCTAGAAGAAGCACTTCAGGATGGTCATTCTGGAATTGGGGCAGGAGCCTAACCCACAGCTCTTGACTTTATGCTGGAACTGAGGGGGAAGGGAATATATAGAGAGAAAGACGTATATAGAGAGAATGGGTGCCAAGGCTTTTGGCCACTGCAAACAAACTTCAGACTCCTATACTACCTTGTGCATCTGGTTTACGTGGGTTCTGGGGAACCAAACCTGGATCATTTGGCTTTGAAGGCAAGTGCCATAAATGCTAAGCCATGTCTCCTGTCAGAGCTTTGGATTTTTTTTTATTTTTATTTTTTGTATTTTTTTTAATGAGAGAATTGGCACACCAGGGCCTCCACCCACTGCAGTCAAACTCCAGATGTGTGCACCACCTGTGCACATGTGTGACTTTGTGCACTTGGTATCTATCACCTTGTGCATCTGGCTTACATGGAGAGTTGAACATGAGTCCTCAGGCTTCTCGGGCAAGCGCCTTAACCACTAAGCCAACTCACTAGCCCCTGAGCTTTGGATTTTTAAATCTTTTTTTCTCGTTTAATCCTCAGACACCCTGGAGGTATGACTCCTATCTCCTAGGAAGAAACTGACTCTCTGAAGTAACTCGCCTAAGTTCTGCCCAGATATGGAGAAAGAGATGGGAACTCAGCTCATGTCTGTCTGAATCAAGAGCCAGTGTTCTTTCTTGTACACCAGTTGTACAACAATACCCCTTTAAGCTCAAGCTTCTGTGAAAAGGAATGAATTTGAAAAGTCATTTTAAGATTCCATAGATTTATTTATTTTATTATTATTTTTAAAAAAATTTGTTTATTTTTATTTATTTGTTTGAGAGTGACAGACAGAGAGAAAGAGAGAGAATGGGTCCTCCAGGGCCTCCAGCCACTGCAAACGAACTCCAGGCACATGCACCACCTTGAGCATCTGGCTCACGTGGGTCCTGGGAAATCGAGCCTCGAACCAGGGTCCTTAGGCTTCACAGGCAAGCACTTAATCGCTAAGCCATCCCTCCAGCCCCCGATTTTTTTTATATTTGAATATTTTATTTGTTTGCAAAGTGCACTGGTTTCATTCAGGTGTCCTCCATAAACCTACATGTTCTAAATGCTAGGTTCCCAGTTGATAGAGCTTTGGAAATTAACACCTCTTAGAGGCAGTGTGGTGTTGGGGGGTGGGCTTATGGATATTCTAACCTGTTTCCCCTTGCCAGTGTTTGACACACTTTCCTGTTATTATCCACATTATGTTGGCCAAAGGGTGATGTCTACCCTCTGCTCAGTCCATCATTTTCCCATGCCATCATGGAGCTTCCCCTTGAGTCTGTAAGCCAAAATGAACCCTTTTTTCCCAAAAGCTGCTCTTGGTTGGGTGATTTCTGCCAGCAATACAAACCTGACTGCAACAGTAAAGTTGGTACAGAGATTGGGGTTGCTGCTAAACACCTGACTCTGGCTTTGGCCTTTTGCAGCTGATTTTCAAGAGGAATGTGGAAGGATTTGAAACCTTAGCCTAGGAGACACTTTGTAGTGCTGTAAGTACAACTTGATGGACTATTCTGGTTAAAGTTGAAAGACCTGAATGCAGTAAGAACTATGGACTGTGACGTTTGGCTTATGAAGGTGAAAAGGAGCTTTGTCTGGACTGGGCTAGAAGCAATTTGTGTGAGAGGCTTGCTGTTATGCCCATGTCCTGAGAACTTGTGCAGCGTTGCAGTGCATAGAAATGGACTGGTGTGTGCAGAGGGATATGGAACAGAAAGAAATCTTTGGCTCAAAACTGCTGCCCATTCAGCTACAATTATATGAGAGATTACAACCATCGAGATTGGGTCAGCTGACATGCATTGTGGCAACAGGAAGAATGTAGACTCTTTTGAAGGGGCCTGGATACTGAAGGAATGTCCTGTTCTTCAAAGTCTGATTTATTCCCCCCTGGATTAACAAATTGACACCCTGCCTGATATTATGCAGTATAAGAAATGCAGGAAAGAGAGGGTCATTGAGTTTGCAACATAGTCTTGTGTTTTGGAAATGGCCATAGACAGTATGAAACAGGTTTTCTGAATGCCTGCATGGAGACCCGATGGAGCTGTGAGGATGGACTGTGGATTGCAGTGGAGACCCAGTGGAGATGCCAGGACCATTAGATGGGACTGCTAAGGAGAGCTGCTGGCCTCAGATGAAGTTTTCCAGGACTGTGAGTAGCTTAGCTATAGGGGCAGAATTGGAACTCCAGAAACTTGTTGCCAGTTAGAATTATCAGACTTGGAGATTTGTCACTGGCTAGAGTTGTTGGACTTGAAGCTACAGAGTCTGAAGTTTGCCCTGTTTAAATCTTGTATTGGTTGAAGATTTCTTTGCTATACGTAATGCTATCTCTTTCAGTGTGAATGTTTATTCTGTGCCATTATGGGTTTTGGGGGAGTGGCTTTTGGTATTATGGCTCAGGTTAAAGACCTTAGGTTATGAGAATGTTTGAACATTATTGGGATTGATAAAAACTATGGGAATTTTTAAAGTTGGATGAATGCATTGCATTTTACATCATGTACGGTTATTAGTTTATGGGAACCAGGGGAAGAATGTGCTGGTTTGATTTAGGTGTCCCCCATAAACTTATATGTTCTGAATAGTAGGTTCCCAGGTGTTGGAGATTTGGTAATTAATGCCTTCTGGAGGAAGTTTATTGTTGGGAGCGGGCTTATGCCAGTATTTGGCACACTCTCCTGTTGCTATTGTCCACCTGATGTTGGCCAGGGGTGATGTCCATCCGTGCTCATGCCATTGTTTTCCCCTGCCATCATGGAGCTTCCCTTCAAGTCTGTAAGCCAAAATAAACCCTTTTTTCCCAAAAGTTGCTCTTGGTCAGGTGATTTCTGCCAACAATGTGAACCTGACTGCAACACAAGGAAAAAGCGAAAGAGAAAGAGAAAGAGAAAGAGAAAGAGAAAGAGAATGAATAGGTGTACCGGGGCCTCTAGCCACTGAAAACAAACTCCATATACATACACCACTTTGCGCATTTGGCTTTACGTGGTACTGGGGAATTGAACCTGGGTCGTTAGGCATTGCAGGCAAGCGCCTTAACTGCTGAGCCATCTCTTCAGCCCAAGGATTCCTATATTTTTAGTAGACACAGTTGCTTCAATTATTCTTTACTCTCCTCCTCTGCCACAGGCATGCAACTCTGCAGTCATTTGTTATGAACTAATTGAATTTACCCATCCATTCTTTGGTCCTTTCTTTCCCTCCCCCCCTCCTCTCCTGTCTTTCCTTTCCCTTTGGTGGTATTCAGGATTGAGCCTAGAGACCTCCATATGCTAAGTAAGTGGTCTACTACTGAGTTATAGCCCCAGCTCCAGCCCCCCCCCCTTTTTTTTCCTTTTTAATTTGAGACATGGTGTCACTACATTTCCCAGGCTGGCCTTGAACTTGCTATCCTGCTTCCTGTGCTACCAGGCCTAGTAGCCTTTTTTACTAATCACTTAATTTGTGTCTGGCATTTTTCTAGGAGCTAAGAATAAAGTGAAGGCCAGAATTGACAAGTATTGCTTTCCTCATAGAACTACATTTTAAGTGGAAAAAAAAAAATCACAGCATGTTCTTTTGTCAGAGGCTGTAGTTTCTCTGCTGGCTTTTCCAAGGGGTTCAGAAGTATAGCCCAGGGTGACTTGGAGCCCACTTTGTAGGCCCATGCTGACCTTGAACTCACAGTGATCCTCTTACCTCTGCTTCCCAAGGGCTGGGATTGAAGGCATGCATCGCCACACTGGAAGGTTTTCTCTTTGTCCTCTGTGTAGCTTAAAGCCCTGTTGCTTTGTTATTGCTGTACACTAAGCAATCTCTGCAATGATTGTGGCAATCATGACAGACCCTACGCTTCTATTGACTTGCCATTCTCTCAGGGTATGTATTTTATTACTGACAGCATCTTCAGCATGGTCTGTGGCACCTACCCAAACCTCACTGCAATTCACTATTATGCGTCAGTTAGTACAGGAAGTGCCTGTGCAATTATCTTTCCTCCTCCACAAAACTGAAAATTCCTTCCTCATTTTTGTGTTTCTATTGGATAATTCAGTTTCTAGCATGTAATGTCCCCCAACAAATACTTGAAAAAGATGAATTAATCACAAAACTTTCAAGAGCTGGAGAGATTGCTGGGTGCTTAAAAATGCTTGCAAAGACTGCCAACCACGACTCAATTCCCCAGTACCCATATAAAAGCCAGATGTATAAAGTGGTGCATGCATCTGGAGTTTGTTTGCATATGCAAGAGGCCCTGGTGTACACATGTTTTCTCTCTCACAAATAAATAAATAATAAAAATATATTTTAAAAAATAGCCCTGCAAAACACCTTTGAAGTCATTAGGATCTAGTGTGCCACCCATCAACTAGATTATACCCACATACTGTCAACCAAGAATCCAAAATATCATCTTGCTTCAGTGGTTAAATATCACCTTTCTTGGGTAAAACATATTAGTTTCAAATATTAATATCTGACAGACCTTGGGAAAGAGATCGACTTTGTATAAGTTGCTTACAAATTATCTGTATAGTAGAAAATATTCTAAAAATCATGTCAAAGCAACACTAAGCCAATGTTTTGGCAAGGAATAAACTGATATTTGTTATGTTTTGTTCCTGTCCTTTTATGCCAAGTTGTGCATTTGTATTTGACGGTCCATGGACTTGACTTGTAAGTATTTTTATGAAAGACATTTTTCATTCCAAAGATCTATAGTTCTTACCAAAAATATGAGCCTTTTAATATCTGTCATGTGTCTTGTTACAAGTGATCTTCTCTATTAATGGCAAGGGAATATTCAGAGTTTTTCTTTGGCTTTGTTGTGGTTTGAATGTGAAATGTCCCCTATAGGCTCATGTGTTAAAATACTTTGTTCCCACCTGGTGGCACTGTTTTGGAAAGTTTCGGAGCCTATAAGAAGCAGACCTTGCCGGAAGAAGTGGGTCACTGGGGCTGGGGCTTGACGGTTGATAGCTCCCACCCAACTTCCTGTCTGCTGTGTCTGCCTCACTGGTAGGCAATGTGACCAACCGTTTCATGCCCCCATGCCTCTCCTGCCATGATGGGCAGTATCCTCTCCAGTTGTAAGCCAAAAGAAACCTTTCCCCCCTTACGTAGCTTCTTGTCAGGTATTTGGTATTGATCTACAACAAGGAGATCAGTAACTAATACAGCTCAGTAATTTAAAAATATTCTTGGGCTGGAGGTTAAGGCACTTGCCTGCAAAGCCAAAGGACCCAGGTTTGATTCCCCAGTACCCACATAAGCCAGATGCGCAAAGTGGTGCATGCATCTGGAGTTCATTTGCAGTGGCTGGAAGCCCTAGCCTGCCCATTCTCTCCCTCTCTCTCTCAAATAAATAAAAAAAATTTTTTTAAATATTTTCAGCGACCAGCATTAATTGAAATCAGGATGAGAATGTAGAAAGAGTTTACCTACTTGCTTTGTCAAAATCATTTCAGCTATAAGCAACCTGCTGAGTGGGTTTTATTACTATGAGATCAAGGGAAATGGGGCCCAGAGAAGGTAGCTCTTGTCTGGAACCATGCAATTCTTAGCAGGGGATATAAACTGAAAAGTCTTCAGTCAAAGAGAATATCTGCCCTAAAAAACGTAACACAAGTTAAAAGAATCACCTCTTTAAAAATAAAAACAGTTAACAAGTATATGTATATTATTCATTAACATTGCTGTTGTTCATTTTGTCCTCCCAGGTTTGCAAAGATTAAAGCAATTAAAAAGAATACGTGCAAAGAGGAGCTCTTGGGCTGGAGAGATGGCTTAGCGGTTAAGCGCTTGCCTGTGAAGCCTAAGGACCCCGGTTCGAGGCTCGACTCCCCAGGACCCACGTTAGCCAGATGCACAAGGGGGCGCACGCGTCTGGAGTTCGTTTGCAGTGGCTGGAGGCCCTGGCGTGCCCATTCTCTCTCCCTCTCTCTATCTGCCTCTTTCTCTCTCTGTCTGTCACTTTCAAATAAATAAATAAAAAGTAACAAAAAAAAATTTTTTTTAAAAAAATAAAAAAAAAATAAAAGAGGAGCTCTTGTTCACTGCTCGGAGGAATGAAAATGGCATAACTTTTCCAAGAACTTCGGCAAAAACAATTCAGAGATACACTTTTTTTCCCAGCCATTTGGGAATTTAGCTTAATGAATAAAAATCACAGAAGTGTGTAAACATGAGCCCAAAGATGTATTTCATGATGGGTATAAAATGAAGGCATTGGAAATAACCTAAATAACTCCAGTGGAAAACTAAAAAATTAAATTGCAACACCCACATAATTAAATTGTATGTAATTATCATTAAAATTATTTAGACCTATGTTTATTGCTATGGAAATTAGCACCTGAATTATTGAGTGAAAAAGCAGACAACAGAATTGTATGCTGAATGTGAACTCATCTATACATCCTAAGTTACTTCTAAGTGATATATATGTTTCAAAGAGAGCTCTTTGCCAAATATTAATCATGTCTGAGTTATGGTATTTGTGTGACCTTGACTTTTTCATACCTGAAAGTTTTATAATGAGTATGTACTTTTATTATCAGGAAATAATAAAGCTATTTTTATTTGGGGAAAAAATATTCTTTACATTTCTACATTGGCTTCACTATTTGCTTTGTTGCACCCTTGGTAACAACCAGCAACTGGTAACCATGCTTCTAGTCCATTGCCCTTTGTTATTTTTATCCTCCTACATAGCAATTCCACTACCAAATGAGTCCATCAGCTACCTCCTGAGAGTGTTTAAAGATGATGTGGAAAAGCTGCCCAAGAGGCAAAACCCAGATAAATACAATAGAGGGGAGTGGATAATAGACCACAGTGAACAACTGAGTGCTTGTGAGTAAAGATGAGTTGATTTTCATAGAACCTTTTAAGTGTTATCATGAAAGGTTGTGCTTACAAATCCTTACTTCAAGAATGGACCTACAGTTAACTGAAAAGATCTTTGGGGAGATAAAATCTCTACAGAAAAGTATCAATTCCCCAGACTTGTGCCCCACTATCCATTTTTAGCCTGCATAAAAATTTAAACTTGCTGAATTTAGTAGACTCTGGGCTGTAGTTACCACTCGGAAATAAAGCTTACTACTGCTCAGATAAAGTGTGAGGAAACACAGTACTTCTGTGCAGCAGGTAGCCCTAGAGCCTATATAACAATGCCCATGGAGCCTCAGCAGTGCATTAATTGTTGAGGGAAATAGCAAAGTATACTCCAGGGTAAAATAACCAATTCTAATGAGTTCTATCTGGAGGGAATGTTTGTGGGCATAGCTAAGTTACACAGCGTGTAAATACGTTCAAAACACTTCCTAGGCAAATCCAGCTAAAAGATAAATGAGTGCTAGGTTCAAAAGAGCACAACAGCCACAAATCATGCTGTTTTAATAGGAAATTAATATAGTTGTGGTGCTCTGTTTCCTGGAAGGGAAATTCCAGGTGACACCAACTGTACCACCATAGCAAAGATGACAGCAAGAAAGACTAGGAATCAAATTCATAAGGACCATGTAAAATGGAGCCATTCCCAAACCTCCCATTGAAGTGCTGTATAAATAGATATACTCTGGCTATCATCTTAATCTACTTAGTCCTGTTACTCACTAGTGATAATTTCATGTCACTTTGAAAACATATGGGCTAATTATGTTGGACTTGCCAGGCCATTAAATACTGAGTTTTGTCCTAGTTTTCTTTCATGATTACAACTTAGGATTTTTAAAAAGAGCTGTGCTAGGGCTGGAGAGATGGCTTAGTGGTGAAGTGCTTGCCTCTGAAGCCTAAGAACCCCGGTTCGAGGCTCGATTCCCCAGGACCCACGTAAGTCAGATGCACAAGGTGGCACATGCATCTGGAGTTCGTTTGCAGTGGCTGGAGGCCCTGGTGTGCCCATTCTCTCTCTCTCTCTCTCTCTCTTTCTGCTTCTTTCTCTCTCTGTCACTCTCAAATAAATAAATAAAAAATAAAAAGAGCTATGCTAACTTAATCCAAGAGTAAATACTAGTAATATCTTACTTTTTATTGTTTTCATTTTATATACCTCAGGGGGAAACATACGATTCCAGCATGCTTACAAAGCCAAATATGCATGTTCGTATTAACTCAGCATCGATAGCTGTAAGGGTGCTAATTGAGGAGAGATGCAGAGCTATGGCTTACGTTTTCATCCATTTGTCTAGCAGCTGAAAGATGAAAAATAGTTTATATGATTGCTCATAGACCATCTTGCCTAGTAAAATGTATTTCCTTAATTTAAAAAACAAATCATGTGTTTTAGAAGACCTATTCTGTCACATCCCCATCTTTCTCTCTGATGTACATTCTAGCATTATTATTCCTGATTTCAACAGTCATTGGAATGAACTAAGTTGAATCACAGGCAGGTCTCACTTGAGCCACTATCCATCCCCAAGGCCACACTCTAGACTCTAATTCTAATTGCAGATGTTTCACATCAGAGATCATGGTATGTGGTCTGTGACCAGCTCAAGACACCCCATTTAAAAAAATTTTATATTTATTATGACAGTATATATACTATTATCCCCTCGTCCCAACTCCAGTTACCCTGGGGGCCCTCCTCAGTGGGGTTATGGTAATCACTGTGGGGTCATGAAGGCCTTGTCATCCCTGTGAAGTAGCAGAGAACCAAACTTCAGGGTATTCCAACTTGCTTGTGGCTCTTGTAATCTTTCTTCCCCTCCTCTTAGGCAATATTCCCTGAGCTGCGGCAGGCCTGTTGGTGGTCTGGTTAGTGTTGAGCTATCTGTAGTCTCTGGATTTCTGCTTTCATAAGTTTTGATTATTCTAGTGTCTGTCACCATCAACCGTGGGGCTGGTTGTCAGACTAGCAGTAAGAGCAGTATTCATGATGTTGCTTCCTCTGCAAGTTCTCCTGGGCCCTGGCAGATGTGGTAGAAGTGGCAAGTCTCATGGTGGGCAGTTAGCTATCTTCTTGTTTTATCAATGGATCTAGGCTCTCTGTTTTCCTGCTATCTGTAAAATAAAACAGATTCCCCAACCAAGTGTGAGAGCAATTTGTATTAAAGGGGGGTATGCAAAGTTATTTAGGAGATTTTTGGTGTGCCAGCCCACTCTTTCCTGACCATGGGATTCTAACTTGGTTTCCAATAACAGATATGAGTTCTCTCCTAATGAGCAGGCCTTGTGTCCAACCAGAGAACAGTTGGCTACCTGCAGCGGCTACATGCAACTATTGCAGTGTGTGCTTCTTGTCTGGCTAGTAGATTTCGTGGTCTGCAGGGTTCCCTGTTTATTGTCCCCTGACATATTGAATAGGGCTCTCTAGCACTAAGAAGGCTATCCTGGAGGGAGCTAGTTTTCCTTTCAGTTCCAGCATGGTATTCTACTGTCCTGTGACTGCGGCCTTTAGAACCCCAGATTTTGTGGTCTCGTCTCCCTCTCTCCTAAGGATGGGATCACTGTGACGCTGGGGACTTGCTGCTGATGCTTCAGGGCCTTCTTGCTGAGGAGGAGGCAAGAACGGACCTGCCACCTGCACTGCTCCTATCATGGCCTGGGCCCCAGTTAGAGGAAGAGAAAGAAAATCGTCTCCATTCCTTCCAGGCTCTCTTATGAAAAGTTACCAGTCAACAACATCTAGGAAGCAGATATTTTTCTGAATTACAGAAGAAAGCACAAAGAGCCAAGAAACACATCCTGCCCTTTAGCTATGCAACAGCCATCTATCCTTCTACCTACAGCTTATATCTCCAAGACCAAGAAGAGTGTTGTGCAAATAGGCCTTGAGTAAGAAGGTGGCTGTCACCCTCCTAAAAGGGGTGACACAAATTCTCAGCAGTCATTATCCCTAGGTGACTTTAATTTTTCTTCTGTTTTATTTATACCCTACTTTAATCCTAAGAATGGAGGTAATCATCACTGGATCCCCCCCCCCTCCTTTTTTTGTTGTTGTTCTTAAAGCTTTTACTTTGTGACATCATGGAAAAACCTTACAGGTCCATACACTTGATTCTTATATGGTATGTGGGGGGAAAAGAGAGAGAGGGAGACCTTGTTAATTGACACCAAAAATGCAAAGAAATGGACTGGAGAGGTGGCTTAGCAGTTAAGTGCTTGCCTGTGAAGCCTAACCCCAGTTCGAGGCTCGTTTCCCCAGGACCCATGTTAGCCAGACGCACAAGGGGGCGCATGCATCTGGAGTTCGTTTTCAGTGGCTGGTGGCCCTGGCGTGCCCATTCTCCCTCTGTCTCTCTCTGTCTTCCTCTTTCTCTCTGTCTGCTGCTCTCAAATCAACAAATAAAAATAAAATAAAACTTTTTTAAAAAATGCAAGGAAATGAATTGGAAATACACCTGATTCATTAAAAAAATAGACTGTTTCTCTTCTGTTATTTGGCAACAGTTTATATTTTAATGTACTTCTTCCATTAGCTTCCTTGTTCCTCAGCTGGTTCACCATGATTGTATTAACCAGGGTTTGCCACAGAAACAACCAGTGTTGTGTCTTATCTGTAGGTAGGTAAGGAGAGACATGGGAATTGGCTTCCATGATGATAAAAGCCAAAAATCTCCGTCATTTGCTACCTACAAAGTGGAGATGCAGACAATCCAAAGGTCCTGGGGAAGGCTGAGGCACTGGCAGGAGTCTAAAAGTTCAAGGACCAGGAGTGCTTCTATTGACAGCAGAAGTAAGCGATGACTGTTTATGGCAAGCTCTTTCCTCTCCTTCAACCAGATGATATCTGCACTGCTGGGGGCAATCTCCTTTCCTGGGGCACCCATTTAAATACTAATGACTTCTAGAAGCACCTCCACAGACACAGTTAGAGATAATGCCTACCAGCTATCACTTTCAAGTTCATAAAAGATTAACAATCACAGCTGGCTAAGTTTTTCCCTGACAGCGGGTGCCAAGCCTTCCTTCTGGAAGGTATGAGTCCTTTATAGCTCAGCTTTTTTGGGGATGCAACAACTTTGAGTTAACTTGCCTGACTGGATATGGAACTATTAGTCCCCATGATTCCTTATAGATCCCAAACTTCAACTTCCCTGACTTCTTTGCATCCATGAATCCAACTTCCACTTGATTCTGCATTCAATACTCAGACCTACATAGTATCCTTTTTTCTTAGTTAAGAGGCATGAGTAATCTGAAATGACAGTCTCTCCACTCCAGACTCACCAAAGCATTATTTTATGCACATGTAGTCATTTCATACCTGACAACCAAGAGCTTTAAATAAGCAGAACTTGGAGTTGAAACACTGAAGAGAAACAAGCCACTAAATGAGTGGATTTAAAGGACCCAGGTTCAATTCCCCAGGACCCATGTTAACCAGATGCACAGGGGGGTGCATGTGTCTGGAGTTCATTTGCAGTGGCTGGAGGCCCTGACACGCCCATTCTCTATCTCTCTCTCTCCCTCTTCTCTATCAAATAAATAAATAAACAAATAAAAATATTTTAAAAGTGAGAGGAACGTCATTCCAGTGTTACCTTTTCATTGTCAGGTGTATGCACTTTGTCTGTAATAAAAGTAGCACTGTGAATTGGTCTTTGGTTTAAAGCCTACTTTGTCCTACCCCAGTGTTGCCTCCTAACTGGCAGCATGTCTGAGCTCTCTGCAGATCATTTCAAAGATGTACAGGGTCGGTTATCTTGGGGTGATGGAGTGCCTCATCACCAAAAGCAGTGGAATTCCATGAGTGTGAGCCCAGTGGCCTCACTTGCTTTAATGTAAAATGAGTTCTCTGTCAGTGCCATGTTTTAAGAGAGACTATAATTCCACCACTCAGGGTGCTGGCAGGGACATTGTGGTCAGGGAAGGCAAATCCACATCCAAAGTAAAAGTTGATTCTGGTGAGTGCAAGTAATTACTCCCTCCATGATTAAAGGGGTCCAAAGGAACCAAACTGTCACAAGGTCTAGGGCTCCCCCAGGAAGGGTGCCAAGTCACAGGCTCAGTATTGATTTCTACTCTTGGCAGTTTTAGGCACTGGGCTATAGCAGTCACTACATCAGCTTTGATGTGGAGAAGGCCTCACATATCATTTCTATCCCTGCCGCCATGGCCACAGGGAACCACAAAGGCCAGAATCACTAGTTCTGACTCTAATTCATGAGTTGTTTTGAGCAGTATTTCTTATATGTCTCTGTACTCCCTGGCGCTATGAACACAAACGGTCAATTTGCATTACACTGCTGGCTCAATGATTGAAGGGAAGGCTAGGTCAGTTCCAAGCAGACCTTGGCAGAGAGGAACACCGTAGGAACCAAGGAGGACATGGCTTGACCGTAGGTATTTCCCGGTGAAGGAGGCTTGAGACTGTCTCAGGCACAGGAGAAATAACTTCTCCAAGGAGACTCTGATGTTGGAGGTTGATGAGCCAAAACTGCCTCTCCCTGGACAGGACCCAAGGGATCACCTTCAACATGGCCGTGCATGATCCATTTTCTGTATACTTGTGGTCAACCAACATCTCATTGGCAAAGAAGGAAATTTCACTGCATATTTGGTGACAGCATTATATTCATAATTAACTTCCATGGTTCCCTTTATATATTCATGGGTGCTCTGTTCGCTTGCTCCTAGTCACACATTATATATGAACTTAAGTAATTTATCTCCAAGTACAACTATATTTCCGACTCATGGTCAAACCTGTTTAATCACCAGAGACTGAAAGGGGCTGAGTGACTAGTCAGCACTTAGTATTTTGTGTCTGAAGGAGGCAGGAATGTAAGTGTGGTCCTTTAGTCTACTTTGCTAAATGGAAATACCTAATAATCACTCAAGACTAGCGTTCAGCTTCTTCTGTCTATTGAAAAATATCTTATTCTCCAAAGGCTTAAAAGAATGCATATGCCTTTGATAGGGGACAACAGGGTCAAGTAGGGGTCCTTTTACATTCTGTGTTATAAAGACACATTTGTACTCAGTATTGTAACAGGGAATCTACACACACACGTTATCAGCTCAGAACATATACACTGTTAATGGTTTGTTTGTTTTAAGTCCCCACCAGCCCCAGCCCAGATGCCCCTGGAGAAGTACAAAATTGATATCAGTAGGAAGAACTAACTAGACTCAGCGAGTCAAGAAGTGATTGAGCCCAAAGACCCATAGAAGGGAGAGTGGGGGCTGGAGAGATGGCTTAGCAGTTAAGTGCTTGCCTGTGAAGCCTAAGGACTCTGGTTCGAGGCTCGATTCCCCAGGACCCACATAAGTCAGATGCACAAGGTGGCACATGCATCTGGAGTTTGTTTGCAGTGGCTGGAGGCCCTGGTGTGCCCATTCTCTCTCTCTCTCTCTCTCTCTGCCTCTTTCTCTGTCTATTGCTCTCAAATAAATAAATAAATATAAATAAACAAAAAAATTAAAAAAGAAAAACAAGAAAAGAAAGAGGAGAGAGTTCCAAGGATGGTAACAAGAGAAGTTCAGATATCCCAAGACTCAGAAATGTGGCTGATCACCTGATCAGAGGAGCAAGACTGAGAGCTGAAATGACTGGCTACTTTTGCTTCCCCTGTTCTATATAATCTATTGGCTGGAAAGAAAATGGAAGACAGATTTTTTTTTTTTTTTTGAGTGTTAACTCACTGCCTCCTCAGATTGCAGGGTCTCTGAATAAAACCCAATTTACAGATTCAACTCCTGTTTCTACCCAGCACCAGCTACAGTATTTTACTTACACCTTGACGTATTACTGACAATTTTATGAACTTATTCCATGGAGATAATTACAATGGTATAATAATTAATAGCTTGCCAATGTTCATTTGCTACATTGTTTATAACAATGAATAGTTAAAAAGAACCTAAATAGCTATGCATATGAAAATTCATTAAATATATTATAATTAAATATAGTCATTGATACATTATATGAGATTGTTCATCTCACCTTATTAAATGTTAAAAGGCAGATTACTTAACTGTGTAAAATAGGCTCTTACTCCTTTTTTCTTTTTGGTTTTTCGAAGTAGGGTCTCACTCTGGCTCAGGCTGACCTGGAATTCACTATGTAGTCTCAGGGTGGCCTTGAACTCACCGTGATCCTTCTATCTCTGCCTCCCGGGTGCTGGGATTAAAGGCATGCGCCACCACACCTGGCTTCTTACTCCTTTTTTTCTTTTTTTAAAGAAAATATTGGAAACATAATAGTAGAAAAAAAGACCAGAAGAAAATACAAATATTTAAAAGAAACCTGGATCTAGGGGCAGAGAAATGCCTCTTCTTTATGTTTGCTTATCTATATTTTCTATAATGGACATGTATTACTGTCATTTAAAAATAATTGTTCTTTCTGGGTGTGGTAGTGCACGTCTTTAATCCCAGTACTCATGAGGCAGAGGTAGAAGGATCACCACGAGTTTGAGTCCACCCTGAGACTACATAGTGAATTCCAGGTCATCCTGAGCTAGAGCAAAACACTACCTCGAAAAACCACACACACACACACACAAAATTGTTCTTATTAGAATAGTGAAAAATTAGCTTCATGGTTTTATTTGATGAGATGTGAGGAGGCAATGAAAACCATATGCAAAATGATATCAGTACGTTCATTATGCAGCTTTCCTTGGAAGAAAGTTGCTTTTATCTCTCTACTTAACATATTGTTAATTTCCTGTAGTGATATTTCACTGCCGTGGCTCTTTAGATTTATTAGTCTTCTGTATTTCTACCCATATACATGCAGACAAGGCTTTTTTTTTCTTGTTCTCTGGAAGAAATTATTATAACATATTGAGGATAATAACCCCCCCCCAACAAGTATTCAAGGAATTAGGCTTAATTTGTCCAGACACTGCAGTGGTATGATAACCCATATGACTTTGCTTTCAATGTGGGAAAGAGAGTGAGTTGTGTACGGAAGCTTCCAGACGCACCCCTCACAGCCCATCTCCCGCAGACCTAACACTGATTACCGCAGAGCACATGGAGGATGAAAGGGATCAGCAAGAAATGTCCTTCTGCTCCCCCTCCCAACTGTCCATCCCTAGCACCACGTTTGGATGTGAAGTGAGTTGCACTTGGCCTGGCAGAGTTAGCACTTGATTGAAGTTCAGTTAAGATTTTCATTTTAATTTCTAACTCGAAGGGATTAAAAAGAGCATAATGCAAAGTAATGAAATGTGAAGTCCTCTGTCAAGTATTTGCTCTCCCCGTCTCGGCCTCCTGTGCTTCTTGTCCCTTCTGGCTCTACTTGCTCATGGCTGACCTCTCTCACAGATAGTTCAGCTCTGTCAAGTAGAATGTTCATTTGCTTGCAAAGAAGCTCTTTATTCGTAACCTGCACAATGACACTTTGCCTTTCCCATGGTCTTGAAACCTGGCTCTCACCCAAGGACACCTGAGCGGCTTCCGTTACAAGTCTGTCCAGGAAGGAGGTGCACATTCTCCTGTAAGCTAACTCTTGAAAGTTGGGAGGACCACATCGGAAGCTCGTCTCCCTATGCACTTTGTCTCCCAGGCCATGGCTGGCTTCACCTGTGCAGCCACGCAAGAACCGACACGCGGATGCCTTGTGCTTGACTTGTAACTCTGCAGCCACCATCCTGAAATTCTTAGCTGTTAGGAGCTGAATAATTGCCCCTCCACAAGGGCTTTGGATGCAGCCCAGAACACTCTTACTACTTCAGAATACTGTGGCTGTGCTTCAACATGCTATCTTTAAAGAACTAGTTAAGGTTAGGTGATGTCTTTGTCCCTAACCCAATGTGCCCTTAAAAGAAAAGATGAAGAAGCCAGGTGTGGTGCATGCCTTTAATCCCAGCACTTGGAAGGCAGAGGTAGGAGGATTGTTATGACTTCAAGGCCAGCCTGAGACTACAGAGTGAATACCAGATTAGACTGAACTGGAATGAGACCCTACCTCCAAAAACCAAAAGAAAAGAGGCAGTCATAGAAAAATAGCACTGGCATATAAAATCATCAAAGGGATGAAGACAGTCACTTAGGAGCCAAGGAGAGTAGCCTCAGAAGAAAGCCATCCCACTGACACTTTAAAAAAACTTAAATTTTTTTAATTTATTTACTTATTTGAGAGAGACAGTGAAGCAGAGCTATCTATCTATATCTCTCTATCTATCTATCTATCTATCTATCTATCTATCTATCTATCTATCTATATCTATCTATCTATCTATCTATCTATCTATCTATCTATCTACCTATCTGTCTGTCTGTCTAGCTAGAGAGAGACTAATAGGTGCACCTGGGGAGTCAGACCTGGGTCCTTAGGCTTCACAGGCAAGCATCTTAAGTGCTAAGGCACCTCTCCAGCCTCCCCCCACAAACATTTTATTGACAACCTCTGTACATACAGACACTCTACCATGATCATACTCATCTTCTACCACCCTCCTTTCTCCCCTCACCAGCTTGAATCTCTTCTTTTTCCAAGTAGTCTCTCTTCTATTTTGATGCCATTATTTTTGATACTTTGGTCTCAGTCTCCTAGTCTCCAGAACTGTAAAGAAATAAATTTCTGTTGAAACAGCCATGTAGTCTGTGGTACTTTGTGACAGAAGCCCTACATAGTCACATAGCAACTCTACCCTTTAATTGGTGCTTTGCACTTGAAGTCCAGTGTGACAATACAGCTTCAGCTTCCATGTTCCCTAACTCCTGTAGCCGCCTGCCATCCTGGTCTGAGTCCTTGGCTTCCTGTTCTCCATATTCTCTAGTCTGGATCCCACCCAGCCAGCCCTTTCCTGTCCCCTTCCAGAGCAGTTCAAGTCATACCAGCAGTAAACTCATCCACTTGGCAGGGTCCTATGTACAAGAACAGGTCAGTAAGGTTGGGGCAAGCAGCCGCTGGGGCATCTTCAGGGTGGGGCATGGCAGCACCATGCCCCCAACTCTATGTGGGAAGTGCCACCCAGTGTTTGGTGGGCAGTTTTCTGGGTAGCACTGTGCTAACTCGCCTCCACTTGCCTAATCTCTCCCAGCTACTCAGCAGGCCTCTGCAGCATTAGCACGTAGCATAGAAGTCATTAGAGGCTTGTCCTCCAGCCTCCTCACCCTTTCTCATCTTCTCACCACAGATTTACTTCCAACTTCAGAGGACAAAATCAGGTACAGGGCTGGACTCTTCTCCCCTCCTTCATTTACAGACAGAGCCACACACTATGCACCCTCCCTCCTTCCTCTCTTCTCCATCTGTCTTTTTGCCAGGGCCTGCGGTTTCTTCCACACTCTGGACCATGGTTCTTTTCTTGGCCACTTAGCCTTTTCATTGGACTTTCCCTCTTCTATTTCATGTCTGCTTCTCCACAACACACCAACCTGATTATGGTATTCAATGTTTAGGAGGCAAACTCCTTTTAAAACATATCTTCAGGGCTGGAGAGATGGCTTAGCAATTAAGGTATTTTCCTACAAAGCCAAAGGACCTCTGTTCAATTCCCCAGGACCCACGTAAGTCAGATGCACAAGGTGGTGCATGTGTCTGGAGTTCATTTGCAGTGGATGAAGGCCCTGGCATGCCCATTCTCTCTCTCTTTCTGTCTGCCTCTTTCCCTCTCTTGCTCTCTCAAATTAAAAAAAAAAAAAAAAAAAACTTCATAAAAACTATCTCATCTAACTTCCTTTCCTTGTCAGTGAAGCTCTTTGAAAAGATTGCATAGTCACTTTGTTCCTCAGCTCCTTGGCTAAAGGGTTTGCTTTCCACTCTAGTGTTTCCCTCCAACTATCAGTGGTCTCCTAGGCCAATCCCAAACATTCACATTCAGGCTTTGCCTCACTTAGTTCTCTGTATGTAGCATCTGATGTTATTAAAGGCTTTCCTTTGGAAAGTCTCTCCCATACCCTGCCCTCTCTTCCCTTATTTCTCTTTCTTCCTCTTCCGTCTTCCACGCTTTAGCAAAGTCATCCACACTTACGATTTTAACCACTCCTGTTTCTGACCATTCCCCAAATACTAAGGTCCCAACCCACTGGATCCGAGTAACAGTGTGGGTTCAGCCTCCAACAACCACAGAGTTTACCACCTGAGTGAACTTGGAAAAGTTAGTCAACCTCTGTAAACCCCAATTTCCACACATGTACAATGGGACTAATAATAAATACTCGATGGGCTCTTGATTAACCTACTTCACAGTTCAATATTTTGCACCCTGACTGCAAAACTTTTCTATGCTGTCTGACATGGACTTTCAGAGGCCTACCAATAGCTAAAGGGTCAATTTTGAAAGTCTTCCATACCTATGTAAGATCTTATTAACACACACACACACAATCTGAATGTGGGGCTGGAGAGATGGCTTAGCAGTTATGGCACTTGCCTGTGAAACCTAAGAATGCGTGTTTGAATCTCCAGGTGCCACTAGCCAGATTGGAAAAAAAAAAAAAAACAGTGACGCAGGTGTGCAATGCCACACATGCACACAAGGAGGTGCACGCATCTGGAGTCTGAAGTTCATTTGCAGCAGCTGAAAAGCCCTGGTGTATCCATTCTCTCCCTCACTCCCTCTCTCTCTCTCTCCCTCTCTCTCTCTCCCTCTCTCTCTCTCTCCCTCTCTCTCTCTCCCCCCTCTCTCTCCCTCCCTCTTTCTCTCTCTCAAAAATAAAATAATTTTTTAAAATCTGAATACAGTTATGTGCAGTGATTGTGAAGTCCATTAATTTGATATACAGAGATCACACGTTAGGGGATATTTTCCTGTGGCATAAAGACCAAACTGAAAAGATTGCAGACAGAGGCCACCTCGGGTCCCTGCCTGGGTTTCCAAAGTTCTTTACTCTGCTGTCAGCCTCCTGCCTCACCAGATAAAACCACTGGCCATTGCAGAGGTGCCCTGCAATGGCCTTTCTCCCCTTCCTTCTCTTCTATCCAGCCACCACGACCACCTCCATCTCAGTCCATCGTCGAATCGGCTATTTCCACTGTCCACTCCTACCACAGCTCTGTTAAGGCTTGCTTCACCACCATCCTAAGCCTCACTGCTCAATCACGTCGTTGTCCTACCTTCAAGCACTGCACCTGGCAGACAGAATGGATTACCGGGGAGAAACGCTGCCTCAGAATTCCACAAGGGGGCACTTTCCGCAGTTTAGGAAGACGCGTCGCAGGTACTTCGTGAATCAAGTCGCCATGAAAAATTCAGCCTTGTGTTAAATTTTTAAAGTCATTCGTTGTTTATTTAAGGGAAACTGAAATTCTGCCATCTTATACCAGCCTTGAAGCAATGTCAGCTCTGTCTGGTTTTATGGATGATGTCAGTGTTCGTGTTTGTGGAAAAGGTGAAATTGAATATGGCATTTAATTTTGCATATTAAGAATTCAGATCACTGCGTGCATGTGAAAGGCTCTTCTTAATTTTTTGGTGATATCCTTAGGTAAGATTTAATTAGTTCATTTTAAAGGTGTTTGTAGATTATCCCAAAGACCTGTTCTTTTTAACCTCTTTTTTCCATACTTACTCTCATTTAACTTCACTTGCAAAATTAACGATGTAGTCCTACTGCAGATCTTTTTAATACCACAGAAATTTTAATAAAGGGAGCTCAACGGCGAGCAGCAGATTTTACCAGCAATTAAAAGCCACTTAAATGCATTACAAATACTCTTAGCGATGACAGGAAATGCTGAAATATTTCGGTTACTTTCACAGATGTATTATTCTTAACTGGTTTCCACAGTAGCCATGATACCAAAATTCTGCTTTGTTTTTTTTTTTTTTTTTTTAAATTTTATATGGGCTGGAGAGATGGCTTAGCGGTTAAGCTCTTGCCTGTGAAGCCTAAGGACCCCGGTTCGAGGCTCAGTTCTCCAGGACCCACGTTAGCCAGATGCACAAGGGGGCGCACACATCTGGAGTTCGTTTGCAGTGGCTGGAGGCCCTGGCGCGCCCATTCTCTCTCTCTCTCTATCTGACTCTTTCTCTCTCTGTCACTCTCAAATAAATAAATAAAAATGAACAAAAAAATTAAAAAAAAATTATTTATTAGAGATAGACAGGGGAGAGAGAGAGAGACAAAGACAGAGAGGGAAAATGGGCCTCAAGTTACTGTAACAAATCTCCAGATGCATGTGGCACCTTGTGCATCTGGCCTTCATGGGACTTGGAGAATTGAACCTGGGTCCTTTGGCTTCACAGGCAAAGGCCTTAACCACTAAGCCATTTCTCCAGCCTGATTCTGTTTTTTTAAAAAAAATTTTAATGCAAGCCCAACAGACTGGCTTTTATTTTATATATTTATTTGCTTGAGAGCTACAGACAGAGAAATAGGCAGAGAGAGAGAGAGAGAGAGAGAGAGAGAGAGAGAGAGAGAGAATGGGCGCGCCAAGGGCCTCCAGCCACTGCAAACGAACTCTAGGCGTGTGCGCCCCCTTGTGCATCTGGCTAACGTGGGTCCTGGGGAATTGAGCCTCCAACTGGAGTCCTTAGGCTTCACAAGGCAAGCACTTAACTGCTAAACCATCTCTCCAGCCCCTGTTTTTTTTTTTCTTAAATATTTTTATTTATTTATTTGCAAGCAAAGAGGGACAGAGAGAAGACACACACTCACATACACATAGAATGGGCACGCCAGGGCCACCAGCCACTACAAACAAATTGCAGATGCATGTGCCACTTTGTCCATCTGGCTTTTTGTGGATACTGGGGAATTGAACCCAGGTCATTAGGCTTTTCAAGAAAGCGCCTTAACCGCTAAGCCATCTCTCAAATCCGTGACTCTGTTTTTAAGGGAAATGTATAGTTCTCAGTGACACTGAACTTGAAAAAGCAACAGGAACAGCACAGCTAAGGGCAAAACACTGCGTGTCACTCAATGTCAGAAGCATCAGTCAGTGGTTCAATACTGTAAGGTAAGAAGAGAGGGAAGAATTACCTAAGGGGTGCTGGCAGAGATGTTCCCCAGAGTGCTGGGGAAGCCCAGGAGATGACTAGTCCTTCACAGGAGCCACCCACTCCATGGCTGTCTAGCGTGGGGTATTCTCCAAGGTATGTCAGGAAAACCGGATCAAGATTAAGTCATTGTCGCCTGTATGTGTGTGAGCATGCTGCATATTTTGCATAGTATGCATAGTCTCATGACTTTCCGAAAACCTCTGCTTCCTTCCTGTTTATTTATTTATTTTTGTCCATCTCTCAATCATGAATTCTTGAAAGAATTCTTTGAATTAACCTTGGCCTGCATAAGCTCTATCTACTCTGAGTCACGTACATTTTCTTACATGATAGGGAACTAGGAATAATTGCTGTGTCCTCTGCCTGGGGTGTCGTAGCTGACCATAGTGGAGCCAATTTATTCTTTCTTTGCCCATGAACAGAAGAAGAGGAAGTGTATCCTTTCCTTGAAGAAAGCTTTCTCTCACCTCTTGGATTCTTGAATTAGGGTAAACCTGTTTTAAGTGCTCTTTTAGATATAAATACTTCTTTGTAGCACTTGTCACTGTTGCGTTTTGCTAGCTTTTCGGGTCATTATTGGACGTCCATATTTCTGTAAGGCCTAATTCACACCAGCAACTCAAATGTGGTTGCATACAGTAGTTGTGACTTCCATTGGTATCCAGGCTGTAAATCCTCAAGGTCCACCCCAGTGATCCACGACCTTCAGCAAGACTTAACCTCCTAAAGGTTTCACAAGCTTTCCAAACAGTGCCACAGGATGGAGACCAAATAATCAAATACGGGAGCCTGTGGGAGACGTCTCATGTGCCGATGGTTCCTCAGGATCATTGAACCCTCCAGGAGAGTGCCAGGCATGTCTTGGCTCACCACTACCCAGTGGAGTGTCTGTCATTACATCATCATTTGGTAATGTTTGTTGAATAAATAAATGCATGTATGAATGTCCCAAAGGATGAATAAATGACTTTAAGCTGCTACACCAATAGGTTGTTGTGGGACAGGATAAATGTGGGCCAGTCTCCTAGGTAACACTGGTGACGTGGGCAGAGGTCTTTGACTTTGAACCCGGCTTAGAGAAGAGCTCGCTCGTCAAAGTTTCTGTCCATTCTTTCATGGTAGAGCTCCTGACTCTGAAGCACAGAAGGACATTTTGAACAGAGGCTTTACTGCATGGGCAGAAGTGAAACAGGGGACCTAAAATATTCCACACAAAAAGAAACAGAAATATTGAGAGCTTCATTTGCAGCCTGAGAAATTTGTGGTTGTAACCTTGCGTGCAGGAACAGAGGAAAAGTTGCTCTGCAGGGCAGAGACACAGTGCGCTCATGCTTCTCCTCCTCTCCCTTCCCTGCTTCTCCCCTTCCTTCCTTCCTCTATCCCTCCCTTCCTTTCTTTCTTCCTTTTTTGCCCTGCTTTTTCTCCTCCTCTTCCTAGTACTACTACTGATAGCACTTGCTATCTAAGTATTCAAATACACTGCTCACATGAACCCTAGGAGGACAATTTACTGTTAACCAATTTGACAGGGAAGGACTGTTAGACTGAGTGATCAGGAAAATGACCCAAGAAGCTCCAGGTCAGTGAATGGCTACTGGGAACTCTCCTCAGTGAAGGCTGAGGAGCTTTTATGATGGTGATCCCTGGCATTTAAATGGCTTTTGTTCTGTGCCTATTGATCCTGATTCTTATGTTTTGGAGCAAAGGTTTGGTATCTCCAGGTGGATGAAGATGATACTACCAGAGCTCTGGGAAAGGAGGGAACATAAGGTTAAAGACACAGTCGAGGCAGCCACAGGACCAAAACAGAACCAAGAAGGTCTTGTAGACTCAGAACAGAGGCCCTTTGAGGTGCTGGTTTTACAGGTGGATAAATAGAAGCTTAAAAAAGGTTAGTTAACCTGTACTGTCCATACCACTGACAAAATACAGATATGCCATGTTGAAGTCTAAGTATTCTCTTACTCATAATGTTTGTTTTAAATTAATACTTTCCTGGGATACTTTTTATCTTAAAAAGAGTGTGCACAAGAAAGAGAGAGAGAGAGAGGGAGGGAAAGAGAGAAGAGAGAAGGAAAGAGAGGCAAAGAGAGACAGAAGGAAAGAATTGATGTGCCAGGGCCTCAGCCACTGCAATAGAACTCCACACAGTGGGCATATGCGACCTTGCACTTGCCTCACCTTTGTGCGTCTGGCTAATGTCGGATCTGGAGAGCAGAACATGGGTCCTTACACTTCACAGGCAAACGCTTAACCACTAAGTCTTCTCTCCAGCCCTCCTGGGTACTCTTCTCTTCACTGTGGCCAAGTACCTAACAAGAAACAGTGTAGGGAGGAAGGGGCTATTTTGGTTCATGGAGGCCATCATGGCAGGAACAAGAGAGGTTGGTCACATTTCATCCACAGTCAGAAAGTAAAGAGCAAGCCAGAAGTGGAATCAGGCTATAAGGTCTCAAGATTTTAGTGACCCACTTCCTCCAACAAAGTTGCACCTCTTAAAGATTCTACAATCTTCCTGAACAGCTCCACCAGTTGGGAATCAAGAGTTTAAACATGGGAACCTATGGGTGACCTTTTACACTCAAACCAGTACACTTTTAAAACAGTTTCTCTGTGTGTGTGGAAGGTGTGCATATGTGTGCATGTTTGTATATGTGTGGAGTCTAGAGACTTGCATCAGGGATCTTTCTTAATTGCACTCCACCTTATTCTTTGAGACAGGGTCTTTCACTGAACCTAGAACTCACTGATTTGGCTAGAATAGCTAGCCAGAGAGCCCAAGAGGTCCTCCCCATCTCCCCCGCCCCAGTGCTGGGATTACAGATACATGCCACCATGCCCAGCATTTTACGTGGGTATTGGGGATCTGAACTTGAGTCCTCATGTTTGCGTGGTAAGGATTTTTTACCCATTGAGCCATTTCCCCATCACCTTAAAACATTTTTGTTGTGGAGTAAAACCTACAGAAGGCCCCATAAACATGAATGTACAGCTTAATAAATTATCCTTCAAAAAATTTCACCCAAATAACTATCTTTCAGGTTTAAAAATAGTATATTGTTAACACCTCTGAAATCCCCAGAGCTCTTTCCTAATCAGACTCTCCAGCCCCCAAGGGAAAGGACTGCATGGCTCTTATTGTAACCAGTTCCTTTTTAATTCAATTATAGCAGCTTCACTGAGGAATATCTTATACTTCAGAAAAATCACCCACTGGTAGTTGATAATTCAGTGTTTTCTAGAATAGTCATAGCTGGGCAAACATCATCATCCATTTTTTGAATATTTTACACCACTCTCATCTTAAAAGAAAACATGTACTCATTTATGGTCACTCCTCATTTCCTCTAAGCCAAACCCCAGCCCTGGACAACCACTTGCCTTTTTCTGTATGCATAGATTTCCCTGGTTTGAGTATTTCACCTAAGTGGAATTTACAGCATGGTCTTTTCTGCTTGTGTGTTGTGTGTGTAATGTGGTGAGTGTGTTGTTTGTAATGTGGCATGTGTAATGTGATGTGTGTGTGTAATGTGGTGTGTGTGTGTGTAATGTGGTGTGTGCATGTAATGTGGCGTGTGTGTAATGTGATGTGTGCGTGTAATGTGCTGTGTGTGTGTAATGTGATGTGTGCATGTAATGTGGTGTGTGTGTGTGTAATGTGGTGAATGTGTGTAATGTGGTGTGTGTGTGTAATGTGGTGTGTGAGTGTGCTGTGGTGTGTGTGGTGTACGCATGTGCACATGCCCTGTGTGCTCACCTGCAGCAGGGTGTGCTCACTGGCTGTGGCCAGAGTGGACTGTCAGGGGTCTCACTCCGTCACTCTTCCACACATTCTTATTCATGCTGGAGTCTCTTACTGAGACTATTCTCCCCCCTCCCCGTGCCGCAAGCTCCAATGATTCTCATGTCTCTGCTCCCCTATGGGGCTGGGGTTACTGAGGTGTGGTCATGTGCAGTTGCTTATGTGGGTCCTGGGTATTGAACTCAAGCGGTCTCTTGGGCCTCCTCAGGCCCTTATGATTGCACAGGAAGTGCTGTTAACCACTGGGGCAGCTCTCCAGCCTGGTACATGATGTTTTCTAATGATCACTTTCTTTCAGCTTGCACATTCCCTGATCCATCCTTACTGTAGCATGTAGGGGTACTTCATTCCTTTCTATTGCCAAGTAATATCACATTACACAGATACACAATTTTACTCATTAGTCAGCTGACCAATATTTGGGTTGTTTTAGCCTTTTTGGCTAAATCCCAGCAGTGGGGAGGTGGAGACAGGGGGCCTCTCTTTGGCTGCCTGGCTAGCTAGTAAAGCCAGATCTAGGTTCATCAAAAGACCCTGTCTCAAAGAATAAGGTGGAGAGTGTGGAGAGCCGAGAGAGTGTGATCGCCATTACAAGATGGCGCTGACATCCGGCCTCGGTCCTGGTGAGAATAGCGCATGTGCAAGTGGTAAAAGCGCGCCAAGTCACTGCCCTGCCCGGGGCGTCATACGGGGTAATGAGTGCGCAGCCAATCAGCAGAGTACATGCCGCCTAGGGGCTATATAAGCGGCGCCATTTCGGGGCTCTGGGTCTTCCTCTTTTCATCTGTTAACTGCAATAGACGCTTGCTGCAGAAGGATCCTGGTGCCCGTGTGCGTTCTTGCTGGCGAGACGACTACGCGGGCTACAGCTGGTGCCGAAAAACCCGGGACGCCGGGTGCCTGTCATCGCCGGCGCCGAGGAGACCCCCCATTCACGGGGAAGGATTCAGAACTGCAGCACTAAGGTAGGTTCTGAGAGGCATGTTTGGTCTTGACTTGTCTCATCTCTCATCCAAATTGGCAGGAGCAATTTTTGCTCTCCCTATTGTGATGGTGGCTCTCGTTCTCTTCTTTTTGAACATGGGAGCCTCACATTCGGAGCTACAAGACAGCATGTCAGAAACAGAACGGGATAAAAGGTTAGGGGCCCTTGAGGAAAAAGAAAAAGACGTCTCTAAGAAAAAAGGCCTTTCCGCGGACACTAAGTCCACAGAAAGAAAAGACAAGGGAAAAGACGCCCTGGGAGAGAAACATGAGAGGGAAAAGAGAAGTCCAAAAAGGAGGCCTCTTTATCCGATAAAAGAATTGGAGGCTTTAGGAATTGATAGCTCAGAGTCTGAGGATCTTAGTCCCTCCGAGGAGGAAGAATTAGATGGGGAAGTGGCTCGCTATGGGGAGGAGAGATACTATCTTGATGAGCAGCCGCTACCGCAAAATCGAAAACAAAAGAAGATAGGAGATAAGAACCGCGCGGCTTTTCAATCTGCCGCCCCTGCCATTCCCAGTGCTCCTCTGCCTTATGCCGGCAAGCATTGTTCAGATTCCTTCCTTTCAGAGGGGGACAGAAGGAGGTTCTTACAAGCCTTCCCAGTGTTTGAGGCTGCGGATGGAGGCCGCGTCCATGCGCCAGTAGAGTATGCCCTCATTAAGCTTTCTAAGGGGAAGGAAAGACTGCAGAGGACCTTGTTGGAACTGGGCTATTGGAATAAGGGCTGGCTGCGTCCTGCTGCCCAGGCCCAGAGAGTTTGATCAAGGTTAAATTTGTAATGGACTGATGTGCTTGGCTAGAGATATTGGACTGAGAGATTTAAGATTTTAAACTGGAAAATCTCAAGCAAGTTAAAATTACAGGCACTGAGACTGGTTTTAGGTTACTGAACCTGCTATTGTCAAACACATTAGCAATCTTAAGGAAGATGGTCCAACTGCTTTACATTCAAACAATGGAAAGGATGCCTGAGGAAAGGCTATCATAGAAATGCAAACACTTTTGGAAAGAGTTGACTGGAGGAGGAACCTGCTTTTCAAGGCTATTGAACTTGAACTGCAGAAGTTTGATGTTTGTTTGATGGTGGTTGAGTTTGCATTGTTTTAGTCTCTCCTTGCTTTAATCCCAGAGGAATTCGCCCATTACAAATTTGGCAGATGGATGTTACTCACGTCCCATCTTTTGGCAAATTACAATATTTACATGTTTCCATTGATACTTGTTCTGGAGTTATGTTTGCTTCCCCATTAACCGGGGAGAAAGCAGCCCATGTTATTCAACACTGCCTCGAGGCGTGGAGTGCCTGGGGGAAGCCCAAAACTCTTAAAACTGACAATGGACCAGCTTATACTTCTCAAAAATTTGGACAGTTCTGTCACCAGATGGGAGTGACCCATTTGACAGGTCTCCCATATAATCCTCAAGGACAGGGTATTATAGAACGGGCTCATCGCACTCTAAAGTCTTATTTAATAAAACAAAAAGGGGGAGTCGATGAGGCTCTGCCCTCAGTCCCACGAGTGACTATATCCATAGCACTCTTTACTCTTAATTTTTTAAATTTGGACAGTCAGGGCCATTCGGCGGCTGACCGTCATTGCTCAGAGCCTAACAGGCCACAGGAGATGGTTAAGTGGAAAGATGTTTTGACTGGTCAATGGAGAGGCCCGGATCCTATTTTAATAAGATCCAGGGGAGCTGTTTGTGTTTTTCCACAGGAAGAAGACAATCCATTCTGGCTACCAGAACGCCTAACACGTAGACTTGTGATACCTGACGAATCATCGAGATCCTGTGCGGGAGCCGAAGAAGTGGACAAGATCCATTATGAAGACCCTATTCTACTAGAGTTGACCCCTCCCTAGCTGTGGGCCTGACATCCTGGATTTCTTCAGCCTTCTCTTTCTTTAAGGAGTGGGTGGGAGTGGCGCTGTTTGGTGCAGCCCTATGTTGTGGCTTAGTGTTCCTGCTTTGGTTGTTCTGCAAGCTCAGAGCTCAACAGCAACGTGACAAGGTCGTTATTGTGCAAGCACTTGTGGCTATGGAACAGGGATCATCTCCTGAAATTTGGTTAATTAATTAGACTGAGACCCTCAGTCGATGCACCTCAGGGGTTTAGCCCATTGCACTGAGTCGATGAGAGATCTAAGTCTAATCAGCCCTTGCCTAAGTAGCTGCAGCACCAAAATATGAGATTGACAGCCCTTGCACCCCCAGGAACAATATTCCATTGCACGGGGATGGGTGTCAACTCCCCTTTTTGTCTCTCCCTTGGCCTTTGCACTCAGAGGACTTGTCTCCATTGCACCTGATAAGGTGAGGGAGTGAGCTCTTGACCGCTTATTCCCCAAGGAAGGAATTTGCTTGATCGAGCATAGGGTTGTTTGGTGCCGCGCTGGTTGGGCTATGAGGCAGTTGTCATCTTATTAAAACAAAAAGGGGGAGATGTGGAGAGCCGAGAGAGTGTGATCGCCATTACAAGATGGCGCTGACATCCGGCCTCGGTCCTGGTGAGAATAGCGCATGTGCAAGTGGTAAAAGCGCGCCAAGTCACTGCCCTGCCCGGGGCGTCATACGGGGTAATGAGTGCGCAGCCAATCAGCAGAGTACATGCCGCCTAGGGGCTATATAAGCGGCGCCATTTCGGGGCTCTGGGTCTTCCTCTTTTCATCTGTTAACTGCAATAGACGCTTGCTGCAGAAGGATCCTGGTGCCCGTGTGCGTTCTTGCTGGCGAGACGACTACGCGGGCTACAGGAGAGCAGTTAAGGAAGACCCCTGATGTGATCCTTGAGCCTCCACACACATATGAACACGCATACACATGACATGCACCCTGTCAACATTCATGTACAGGTTTGTGTCAACGCGTTTTCAATTCTCTGAAGCATATGCCCAGGATGCAATTGCTGAGGTAAGACATGATGACTCTATGTTTCGTATTTAGCATTTTGAGGGACAGTCAAACTGTTTCCCACGTGATTGTATCACATTGCACTGGTGCAACCTGCCAGCAGCCGATGAGGGCTGCAGCTTCTCTACTTTCTTGCAATCATTCTGGGTTTTTTAAAAAACCGATTAACTGGGTAGATAAGAAGTGGTCTCTCATTATAGTTCTAATTTATATTTTCCTGACAAGTGATGTTGAGTGTCTTTTTATGTGATTACTCGCTGCTTGCACGTGTTCTTTAGAAAAATGTCTGTTTAAATCTTTTGACGCTCAAATTGATTTATGAATATTCATTGTTGAGTGTTAATAGTTCTTCATATGTTTGGGACATTAGTCCTTGGTCTTATAAACTATTTTCAAAAAACTTGTTACCATTCTGAGTTCTCTTTTTCATTTTCATTTTTTAACTATATATGCATTATATATATGATTTACATAGTCTTGTATCCCCTCTCATTTTAATTTTTAAAAGCAAAGGAGATTTTTTGTTGCTGTTGTTTGAGCAAAGAGCGAGAAGGCCCAGAATGCCAGGGCACGTATGCTTAGATATAAGATGGAGAAAGGCAAGGTTATGCCAAGTAGGCTTAGCAGTGAAGGTCTACAAGCAGTTGCCTCTTTTTCATTTTCCTGATCATATCTATCAACATCCCAAACTTGTATGTAGTTCAGTTTCTCCTTTTTTTTCCTACTTGTTTTTTTTTTTGTTGTCATATCTAAGAAACATGCCTGGTCCAACATCATTAAACTTTACTCTTGTTTTTCTAATAGGTTTTTACTAATCTCTCAATTTTTGTTCTGTAGTCCCTCTTGAGTTAATTTTTACATGTTTTGAGGCAGGAACCCAACCTTATTCTTTGCATGTAAATATCTAGCCCTGTATTATTTTAACATGTCACAAATATTCTCTACTCTATAGCTTGCCTTTCAGCCTTTGGTGACTTTTAAAAATATATAAGGTGATAATTTTGACTGCACTAAATCCAGAATTTTTGTTGACTAAAGCTACTTAAGTGTGGTCCTCTGGGTGCTGCATCCTAGATAAAGGTCCAGCCTTATTCTCCTATAGTAAAGAATCCTCCGCTTTCTACTCATCTGTCACTCTTCAGCTCTATGTACAAACTTCAGTGTGGCTGGACCGTGGATTAATGAAGGAGGTCAGCAGCAGCCGAGCAGACATACTCAGGGTTTAGGCACAAGCCAGGAAATATTTTGTGCTGCAAGCAATGAGAACTATTGATGGTGATACATTTGGGGATGATTCTGGGTGCTTTGTGCAAGTAGATCAGAAAAGCATGACGAGAGAGCCAGTAAGACTCCTGGCTGCCCAGGAAGGAATAATGCCTAGAACTGTGCATCAGAGATGAGAAGAAGTGGGCAGAGCAAGCATATTTTCAGGAGGTTAAATTAATGGAAGTATATGAGGCAGTGCAGAAGAGGAGCCGGAGATGAGGGTGTGTCTAAGACTTTAGTGGAGCAATTGGATGGAGGACAGTACTCCCATGATCCCGTGAGCACTGCTAGAGGCATAGGCAGCAGACAGTGCCACGAAGACACTTTGATTCCAACAGCTGATGAGATAACCCTGTGCTCTGGGCTCACTGATATGCCATTCCTCTCTGGTAGAACACACAGAGCAACTGCAAACTGCTGGAGTTATATGGGATTCAGTATCCTCCCTAAGCCATCACCTCAGGTCCATGCTGTGATGTGTGGTTTCAGGAAATGCACCCAGGTTCAACTTTGTCTGGGAATGCACAGGGGAGAAGCTTTCACAGCCTCTTGTCGCCAGAGCTACTGTCTTCCACATAACCTCATGTCTGTCACCTCTCTCCAGGCTGCCCTGGCTCATCCTGGACCACTTCACTCTAATTTTGCCCCACAGCTATGCCCTCCCACTTTTAACCCTGTAAGCCCAGCATTGTCACCTTTAACTTGCTTGATAAAAGGGTAGAAGAAACTAGAACAAGGCACCAGACTTTCCCTTAACCACACTGACCAGCCTCTTGTTTTAGCCAAGATGAGCTCTGCTGTACATTTTTTTTAATTTTTAAAAATTTAATTCACTTATTAAAGAAAGAGAGAGAGGGAGAAAGGCAAAGAGAGAGAGAGAGAGAGGGAATGGTAGTATCAGGACCTCAAACCACAAATAAACTCCAGATGCATGCACCACCTTGTGCATCTGGCTTATGTGGGTACTGGTGAATCAAACCTGGGTCCTTAGGCTTCATAGGCAAGTGCCTTATCCACTAAGCCATCTCTCCAGCCAATGCTGTACATTTTACATAGTATTTTTCTTCTTGCCATCTGCTCTTTCTTTTAACGAGAAAACAAAAATTTATAAAACCTAGATGATTTCAAAGTTGCAGAGCTCGTCAGTGACAGATGATAGACTAGAACATTACTTTTCAGAGATTCTGATCTCCAATCCAGCATGCCTTTTGTCCGATTCTCCCTTGTCTTTAACCTGGTGGCTCATACCAGGGCCTGCGGCGTCCTAAGACAGTACTCTATGAATGTATGCAGGGTGTGCTGCTCCTCCACTTCAAGCATTCTGTTAGGTTCAAGAAATCAGACCAGACCTTTTCCTGAATGCCAGTGACCAACTTTAGCCAGCAGATGGCAGCAGAGGCACAGAAGCTCTGGCCCTTGCCATGTCTACTTGAAGTTCTTATAGCCAAGTCGACACTAGAAACATGAACACGTGTGGCCTGTCAGAGTTAGCAAATAAACATGCAGAAGAGTCTGGGACATATTTTATTAAGAAATATTCATTTCGGGGGGCTGGAGAGATAGCTTAGCTATTAAGGCGCTTGCCTGCAAAGCCTAAGGATCCAGGTTCAGCTCTCCAGAACCCCCATAAGCCGGATGCTCATGGTAGCAAAGTGTCTGTAGTTTGTTTGCTAAGGGCTCTGGCATGGCCATTCTCTCTCTCAAATAAATAAATAAATGAAATATATTTTTTAAATGAATGTGTAGGTGTGTATGTGCAAGCACGTTTTTTGTACAGGTGTGCGTGTGCATGTGTGTAGGTCAGACAACAATCTCGGTTGTATTTCTCACCTGTCGACCTCCTTTTGATACAGCATCTTTTATTCGCCTGAAGCTTACCAACTCAGCAAGGGTGTCTAGACAGTGAGCCTCAGGGATCCATCTTTATCCCCTCCTCAGTGTTGAGAATACAGGTGTATGCCCCACACCCATTATTTCACCTAGTGTGGTAGTTTGAATGCATGTTCCCCCAATAGACTCAGGTGTTTTATTAAGGCTTGGATTTCTAGTCACCTGGCTGGAAGAGGTATCACTGGGGGATGATCCTGGAGTTCCTGATCCTGGAGTTAGGTGTCCCTGGGGGCGGAGCTGATTCCTAGCCTAAAGGTATGCAGAGAAGTCTGAGTTCTGCCTGGGTCCCTGCTGCTGGCTGCCAGTTCCCTGCTTTTTTGCTGTGGGTTTGTGCTCACTTGCTTGTGGTGCTGGCTGCTGGTGGTTCAGTCTCTCTGCTTGGATCTGTGAATGAGAGCCAGCTTTGTCTGCTATTGATGCAACTTCTCCTTGGATCTGTAAGCTGAAACAAACCCTTCCTCCCATAAACTGTGTCTGGTTTGGACATTCATCCCAGCAGCGTGGAGCTGTCAACAATGTATGGGTACTGGGGATTGAACTCAGCAAGCATTTTGCTTACTTGTTCTTTTTCCACCAGCCCAAGAAATACCGTTTCTATCAATTTCAAATTCAAAACTTCTGTCACTGCAACTCTAACAAGTGTCATTGCTCAGGAAGGAACCTGACCTCAAGTAGTGGCATCAATCCTTGACAAGAATATGTTGAAAGGGATTTGAAAGAGAACAGTACATGGTGTGTTGGTTTGATTCAAGTGTCCCCCATAAACTTTGGTGTTCTGAATGCTAGGTTCCCAACTGATGGAGATTTGGGAATTAATGCCTCCTGGAGGCAGTGTTATTGTTGGGGTCAGGCTTATCGTTATTATAGCCAGTGTCCCCTTGCCAGTGTTTGACACACCCTCCCATTCCTGTTGTCCACCTGACGTTGGCCAGGGAGTGATGTCCACCCTCTGCTCATGCCATTGTTTTCCCTGCCATCATGGCACTTCCCCCTTGAGTCTGTAAGCCAAAATGAACCTCTTATTTTTCCACAAGCTGCTCTTGGTTGGGTGATTTCTACCAGCAATGTGAACCTGACTGCAACAGTAAAGTGGCACCAGGAGTGGGATTGCTACTAGACACCTGACTGTGTGGCTTTGGCCTTTTTGAGTTGATTTTCAAGAGGAATGTGGAAGGATTTGAAACCTTGGCCTAAAAGATGCCTTGCAGTGCTATAAGTACAGCTTGATGGACTATTCTGGTCAGAGTTGAAAGGTTTGAATATAGTAAAAACTATGGAATGTGAAGTTTGGCTTATGAGGGTGAAAAAGAGCTTTGCTTGGACTGGGCTAGAAGCAGTTTTAGAGGCTTGCTGTTATGGCTGTGTCATGAGAAGTTGTGCAGGGTTGCACTGTGTAGAAATGGACTGGTGTGAGCAGAGGGATATGACACACACACATATACACAAATGAAATTTTTGAGTCTAAACTGCTGCCCATTCACCTGAAATTTGTTTGAGGGATTACATCCATTGAGGTTGGGCCAGCTGACCTGTACTGGGGCAATAGGAAGAATGTAGACTCTTTTGAAGGAGCCTGATTGCTCCAGGAGTGTCCTGTTCTTCAAAGTCTGCTTTATTCCCCCCTGATTAACAAATTGGCACCCTGCCTGGTATTGTGGAGTTTAAGAAATGCAGAAAAGAGAGGGTCATTGAGTTTGCAACACAGTCTTGTGTTTTGGAAATGGCCATGGGCAGTGTGAAGCAGGTTTGTTGAATGCCTGTTTGGAGATCCCATGGGGCCATGAGGATGAACTGTAGATCACAGTGGAGACCCAGTGGAGATGTCAGGACCACGAGATGGCTGCAAAGGAAAGCTGGCAGGGGGTGAGGGGGTGGAATTGGAACTCCAGAGATTTGTTGCTGGTTAGAATTATCGGACTTGGAGATTTGTCACTGGCTAAAGTTGTTGGACTTGAGGCTACATAGTTTGATGTTTGTTTTGTCTAAATCTTATATTTATTGAATGTTTCTTTCCTATGCCCAATGCCATCTTTTGCAGGGTGAATGTTTATTCTGCGTCATTATGGGTTTTTTTCTTTGAGGTTATTTTCTGGTATTATGGCTCAGTTAAAAGACCTTGGATTATTGGGATGTATGAACATCATTGGAATTGATAAAAACTATGGGACTTTTAAAGGTGGATGAATGCATGTGTTTTTCCATCATGTATGGTTATTAGTTTACGAGGGCCAGGACAGAATGTGGTGGTTTGATTCAGGTGTCCCCCATAAACTTAGGTGTTCTGAATGCTAGGTTCCCAGCTTAGGAGATTTGGGAATTAATGCCTCCTGGAGGCAGTGTTATTGTTGGGGATGGGCTTATGGTTATTATAGCTAGTGTCCCCTTTCCAGTGTTTGGTACACTCTCCTGTTCCTGTTGTCCACCTGATGTTGGCCAGGGGGTGATGTCCACCCTCTTCTCATGCCATTGTTTTCCCTGCCATCATGGAGGTTCCCCTTTGAGCCTATAAGCCAAAATAAACCTCTTTTTTCCCACATGCTGCTTTTGGTTGGGTGATTTCTACCACCAATGCGAACCTGACTACAACATATGGTGAACTTACAAAAATCAAATGTGAGTGCTTAGTACAGACGGGATTGACTAACTCAAAGTAAGCATTATCAAAAACTGTTTTCTTAATATTTTAATTTATTTATTTGAGAGGCAGAGGGAGAGAGAGTATGCATGAGCCCACCAGGACCTCTGGCCACTGCAAATGAACTCCAGAAACATGTACCACTTCATGCAGATGGTGTTATGTGGGTGCTGTGGAATCTTATCCAGGAAATTATGTTGTGCAAGCAAGAACCTTTAACTATGGAGCTATCTCTCCAGCCATCCAAAACTGCTTAAGGAAAGACTACAGTGGAATTGGGAGTGACCGGGGTGACATATCTGTCCTCTGTCTCCTCCTGTATGAGACATAGTTTCCATGCATGTAGCATAAACAGTGGTAACAGCTGGAAGAAGATGTGATCATGTGATCATGGCAGAGACGTAGTCTTCAATCCATACCCAGACAGTGGTGACTTGTGCTAACTCTCCTTCCATCTGGGGGTCTTTCAACTTGCATAACATCTATTTCCTTTATTCCAGAACCTTCATTTTCCACATTTTTTTTCAGTAACATTTCCTCTTTCCTAAGGCTGATTTTCTTTTTAGAGACCTCCCTGCAACATCATTCCTTAACTGTACCTTTGTCTAATTAAGTGGAAACACCTGTTGTTATTTCAACTGATAAGCACAGTGAATGATTAGATGTATACATTCATTTAGTTGCACAGTTACTGAAGGTTTCCTGTGTAGATGAGTTTACCACTAAGAAACTTATAATGTAGTTAATAAAATGAAACATTGGAAACTAGAGTGGGGATCTCTGGTCCAAGAAGTACACTAATCCATATTTCTAGACATGTAGTTCCATCATAAATCATTGTTCCCATGCCCCAAAGGAGTTCTCTTTGGAAGTAACTTCAGAGGGAGGAATGTCATGCGTGTGTTACAGCTGGTCTTTGAAGTTGGGCTTGCTTTATACTCTTTCCTCTCAGAGAACAGCTGCTGTTTTCCATATATATGAAGGTAGAACTGGCAATGGCTAGCCTGAGTGAACATTGTGTATGAAGATGCTATAGATACACACACACACACACACACACACACACACACACACACACACACGAAGGCTGTGATAAAAGCTGGGAAGTGGGTAGGATTCTAAGATGTCTAAATAGCACTTAGGGATTGATTGGTGCTCTGGCCCAGGTCCTTCATATATGGAGTCCATACTTGAAGACCAGAATTTAAAGACTTGCATAACCCTCACCAAGCTTGTGGTTAAACTGGGCTGTGAATCCAACATACACCTAAGATTGGTGCTGAAGGACTGGAAATGAGCCTCTGTGTGCTTTGGCTAGTGGCCTTTTGCTCACTGAAAATCTTTAGGTCATTGACTTTATGACCATTTCCTGTATGAGTGGTCTATTCCTCTTCTAGATGCCCCACTCTGACTCCATATTCACTCATATCTTCCCCTATCCTTCAAAAAGGGATGTTTCTTAGCATCCACTCTTATTTTCACTCTTCCTGTACACTCTCATTAACTACCATTGTTTTAGTTGGCACAAAAATCATCTAACTCCCCAAAATAATTTGGACTCAGTTGGTAGGATCCAAAGATTCAATTGTTATCTAGCTATCTTTTTCTGGATGTCCCACTGACATATCAGATTGAAACTGAGTTGTTATCTTTCTCTTAAACTGATTTTTCTTTGTACATTCTATGTTTGGGGTAGTGAAATAGTTACCCATGCCATTTTCTTATCCCTATCTCTTTCATTTAATTGGTCAAGAATCCACCCAAAATCCTTTTCCCTAACCTTCCTTGACCCTCTCACTTCTCTACACACCCTATTTTGGTTAGGACCATGAGGCAGAGATCTAAATGCTACTGGTAATAACCAAGTGAGAGGACACATGAATAAGGGGGGTCAGTGGGGAAGATAGCCAACTAGAGTCAGCAGGTCTCATTTAAAGGAAGCTCAAAGGATTTAGTTTAAGTAAACTCTTGCCATGAGAAAGTGACAGCTCAGTATTGGGAGGCATTCTAAAAAAATCTAAATGTAACAATAGCCTACATTACAATATGAAATTTCCTTACTTAAAATATTATTATTATTATTACTATTTATTTGTAAGGAGGAGGAGAGAGAATGGGCGTGCCATGGCCTCCTGCCTCTGCAAATGAGCTTCAAGCACATACCACTGTGTGCATCTGGTTTACACGGGTAGTGGGGAATAGAACCTGGGCTGTCAGGTTTTGCAAGTGAGTTCCTTTAGCCACTGAACAATCTATCCAGCCTAAATCTCATGTTTTTAAGTGTGGCCAGTAATTACATTTATAAAAAAAAAACAATAATACTGAATGGAAAACAAACATACTTTGCTTTCCTCCTCACCCCACTCCTACCCTAACACACACACACACACACACACACACACCCATGCCCATGGCCTAGAGTCTGCCCTTATGCTACCAGTGTGCAATGTCTGTGCAGACTCTGATATTCTTTTGCAGAGAATATTGCAAAGGTCTCCACAATGGTCTTCCTCACTTCACTCCGTGTTGGTGGTCATGCACACATATGGTGCCATGATGATGTTGGCAGTTACAATTGTGATTTTGAGCATCGATAATATACCAGCTACTATGACATGCATCTCATTTATTCCTTCAGATACTATCATCGCCATTTGCAGATTAGATGTTCTCCAGCATCAGCATCTGGTCAACCCAATCCATGAAGAAGAGGGTCACAGAGGACCCCCAAAGGGAGGTTAGGCCCCCACGAGATCCCTATACGGGGACCACACACATGGTGTTGCCCAGCTCAGCTGTCCCCACATACCAGAGGAAGTTTTGGAAGACAAGGAAAGTGCTTCAAAGTGTTGAGCAACAAGAATTCGGAATGGAGGTTTCTGGGCTCTTCTGCAGGAGAGCAAGGCTCCACAAAAGATGTAGAAAACACTGGATTAGGGCATGGAAAGCCAGAGAACATGAACGTGGTAGGAAAAGTCATGAAAAGCATAGGCTTTAGAGTTGGAATCTCACAGGTATTTTCCTAATATCCAAATGGTGATGATAGTGTCTGAAGGATTAAATGAGATGCATGTGCTCTTAAAAATTATTTTTCTTGAGAATTTTAATACATGAACATACTGTAATTTGATTGTATTCCCATCCCATTATCCTCTTTTGAGGCCCCCCCCCCCCGCCATCCTTACTTCACTCAGCCCCTCCTCTTTCCAAGTGGTCCTTCTTCTGTTTGGATTTCTCATTCTTTCTATCCACCTCTGTCTTTTAGGTCAAAATGTTGATGGGCTCAGGTTTGTGCTGGTCTTGGGCTAATGATAACTACTATGAGGTCATTACTGGTCAGTTCATGCCTGGAGGACAGTGCCCCTAAATGCTTCATGGTTGGGGCATGTGATACCAGCTATTATTTTTATTATTGCTTATAAGGAAGGAAAAGATAAAAATATATAGAACTCTATTTCTGAATATGAAAGCAATTTCTCTGCATCTTTTGTCAAGAATGGAATTTTGTGATTTTGTTATGTTCCTTAATAAGATTGGGAAAAATGTATTATGTGAGCATTATAGCTTCTTGTTTGAAAAAGAAATAAAATTTTCTGTTTTCTCCTCTTGGTCTCACTCTGATTTCTTCCCTTTGGCTTATCATTTCAAACTAGTTATTGATGTATTCTTCCTTTGGTGTGTTCTTCCAAGACAGAATCTTCTTTCTCCTCCCTGGCCAGAGAGGACATGACCAATGGAATCTTCTTACAAATGGAGGGAATTTTCCAGCCCTTAAAAGACAAACCCAGGAAAACATACCTGTTCATCTGAATGTGGCTTCTGCAACAAAAATGATCCTGTGGATTGCTGAAACATATTTCTTTTATTAGCCTATTTTTAACTACTTGTATTTTTCTCTTTTCATACATGTATATTGCACTTTGATCACATGCACTTCATACTATACTCTCTTACACTTTCAAGTCCCACTGTTCCCCTTCTTTATCCCACCACTTACCAGTGGCTTTGACATGGAAGAAAATGATTGCCTCCCCAGCAACCATTAACTGTCATGAACTCGTCAGAGAAAGGAGTGGCCTCAGAAGACCCTTCCCTGTCCACAATAGAATGTTTGCTGGCACCATCATAATATGTGCAGATAACCACAGCTGCTGTAAGTTCATGAGTGCAATGGTGTTGTCGTGTGCAGACAATAGAGTTCCATGCCACCCCTCCCTATACTCTGTGATGCGGAATATATTTATGTTGGACAAGGTCAGTCTTCTTCCTTTATTGCCAATTATGGATTGCAGAGTATAACACTTTTTACGTGTTCTCTGTTTTGCATTCTTTTTGATAAATAATTCATTCCATACCCAGTATACCACAACACCTCATCAATGTGAATTTTTTGTATCTCTGCCTCTGTCTTTATCAACTATCCCATCTGAAATCGCAAGCCTTCCCTCCAGTCGCTCTCTGTCCTCTCCTCTGTCTTTGTTCTTAGGACTCGTCGTCTTGGTACTTCCATTTGCTTCTTAACCATCTCCTCCTATTGGGATGTATGGAGACCCTTTGTGTTGTTTATTCCCCATCTCCAGTACTAAGAGCATAACTATCCTGGGATATTTATTCATTGAATAAATGAATTTTAATAATCTGCTTCATCTTACTTATACTTTCCATGTTCTGCTGCTTTTTCACTGAGTTACAGAAGATGAGATAAACAATTTTCAACAAGTGCTTAGCAAAATCCAACATGGCTACTTAGAGACTGCCTTTCAGAACCATCTCTCTCTGGTAGCTGAGTCAATGTGTTTTTATTTGTTTGCTTGTTTTAGTGCTTACCTCAATTACAGCATGGCTTTTTAAAGAAAGAAACTGCTTCTAGAAAAATTGTTTAAGGAGGCAGTGATTTAAATCAATACATTTCGTACAACTTATAATCTTATATTAAAACAGGGTATTAATACAAGTGTATGGACTTATCCCAACAAATATTTTAGGTTCAGTAAATACTTGTGTGAGAAAGCACACTAAATGGATTTGTAATTGAGGTGAAGGAGGCAGCTGCTTTGTTGTAACATTTTAAGACAGAGGCTTAACATTAATATCAATTAAGTAGATCAACATTTCCCCTGAAGCACCTACATGGTCAAGAGGAGGAGGGCATTAATGTCCCACGGGGTCTTGATGTGTTGCCTAAATCAGGCTCCTCAAAGTTGAAATTACTTTAAAGTTTTCTCATGTCTTAGGTAATCCTGTAAATGTTTCATTGTATAAAATGAAACCTGGGCTGGCGAGATGGCTTAGCAGTTAAGGCACTTGCTGGCAAGGCCAAAGGACCCAGATTTGATTCACCAGGACCCATGTAATACAGATGCACAAGGGAGTGAATGCATCTGGAGTTTGTTTGCTGTGGCTAGAGGCCCTGGGCACACCCATCCTCTCTCTCTCTCTCTCTCTCTCTCTCCCCCCCTCTTTCTATCTCTCTCTTACAATAAATAAAATTTGATAAAGCCGGGCGTGGTAGTGCACGCCTTTAATCACAGCACTCAGGAGGCAGAGGTAGGAGGATCACCATGAGTTCAAGGCCACCCTGAGACTACATAGTGAATTCCAGGTCAGCCTGAGCTAGAGTGAGATCCTACCTCGAAAAACCAAAAAAAATAAATAAATAAAAATAAAAATAAATAAATAAATTAATTAATAAAAATAAAATCTTATATATTTAAATGTAAAAACAATTAATTGGGGGACATAGTAAGAGAACACTGGATACTTCAGAAAGATTTTGATCTTGATTCCTTTTGTCTCTCCTGGTACATCACCACTTAACTGCAAGAGTCTGGATCCCAGTGAGTGAGCTATGGAAATAGATGCCAGCACTTTGTATAATGGGTGAATGTCTCCTTGTGTCAATTTTGGTATAATAACAGTAGTTCAGCATTCCCAGCTTCTCTGCTCTGGCCACAAGTGCAGTTTTCTAATCCCTTGTTCTATTAACTCCCATCATACATCTTTTCTTTTCTTTTTACCAAGCTGGGCATGGTAGCACACACCTTTAATTCCAGCACTTGGGAGGTAGAGGTAGGAAGATTGCCATGAGTTTGAGGCCACCCTGAGACTACATAGTGAATTCCAGATCAGCCTGGGCTAAAGCAAGACCCTACCTTGAAAGACCGAGAAAAAAATTGCATTCATTTATTTGAGATAGATAGGTAAAGAAACAAAGAAAACTGGAGTGACAGAGGAATTCCAGATGCATTCACCACATTGTGCATCTGGCTTTACATGGGCACTAAAGTACCAGGAAATTGAAACTTGCCCTTCAGGTTTTGCAAGCAGGTGCTTTTAACCACTGAGCAATCTCCCCATCCTTCTATATTTTAACTAAGTTGTAGAAACTTTTTTGGCAAAAGCTTTTACTGTTTCCTTATATCTCTCACTGTATGGAACACAAATATCTACTACAAAACCCACTATGTGTCAGGAATGACAGGCTAGGTTCTGATGCTATAAGACACAATTCTACAATCTTAGTGGATTAACATGACTAAGACTTATCCTCACATATTCAACATTATCTGTGGACCAACTAACTCTCTGGACATTGCCTATTATATGATGACACACTGTTGCACCTTACAGTGTCATAATCACCCAGCATAGGATAACCAGGAGAGGAGAATGGAGCACTCATAATTGAATGCTTCCACCTAGAAGTGACAGGCTGCTTTTCCATTGGCCACAGTAAGTTGTCCATAAGGACATTCAAATAGATGAAGTACAGTCACCTGAGTGCCTCGAACGAGAGGGATACCGGATATCAGTGGACAGTAGAACTCCATGATATATGCATATCGGTTGACTGAATGAAATTTAACATGTCTTTATGATTATTTATGCACTGTAAACTATTGTCCATCTCTGTGGTAATTAAATTATTGACTCACTTCTTGCCTTAACTCTGCTGCCCCCCCCCCTTGGGCCCCAGTTTCACAAACAAAATAGTTGAAACTATTCATCAGGATAAACTTTTTTTTTTTTTTTTTGGTTTTTTGAAGTAGGGTCTCACTTTAGCCCAGGCTGACCTGGAATTCACTATGGAGTCTCAGGGTGCCCTCGAACTCACAGCGATCCTCCTACCTCTGCCTCCCGAGTGCTGGGATGAAAGGCGTGCACCACCATGCCTGGCTAGGATAAACATTTTTATGTTTTATAAACATCCATCAGGATAATTTAATTTGGAGTGCTTTCAGCATTCCCATGAAACTATTATTATTGTGGCTACATCTTAATTGCATTTTTAACCTAATCACATTAATAAACAAGTCACGAAACCTTATTTCCTTCACACTCCCACAATAAAATGTTTACGCTTTATTAAAGATACCTCATCTATGTTACCTGCTCTGACACACTACAACAAATGTATTGAAGACATAATCAGAAAACACATCATCTATCAGGAAAGAAAATCTCCCATATAACAAGCATTATGTATTGAACACCTAAAGACTTTTCTTCCTGGTTCAGATGAACTGCTTTATTTAATAAACATTTCCTGGGAATGTTTTTTAGGGGACATTGACATCAGAGCATGGTCTACAGATGATTAATGGCCATGTGTTCAGAAGAGATTGGTTAAGCTTGTGTTTAAATCCTCTAGTGGCTTCTTTCTCATGTTATGACCCTGTTGCAGTCGAGTTCACATTGCTGGTAGAAATCACCCAACCAAGAGCAGCTTATGGGGGAAAAAGAGGTTTATTTTGGCTTACGGGCTCGAGGGGCAAGCTCCTGATGGCAGGGAAAATGACAACAGGAGCAGAGGGTGGACATCACCCCCTGGCCACATAACGTGGACAACAGCAACAGGGGAGTGTGCCAAACACTGGCAAGGGGAAACTAGCTATAACACCCATAATCCCACTCCCAACAATACATCGTCTCCTGGAGGTGTTGATTCCCAAATCTCCATCAGCTGGGAACCTAGCATTCAGAACACCTAAGTTTATGGGGGACACCTGAATCAAACCACTACATTCTGCCCCTGCCTCCCATAAACTGATATGGTTATCAATGTATGATGTAAAATGCAATGCATTCAGTCCTTTTAAAAGTCCCCATAGTTTTTTTTTTTTTAATCAATCCTCACGATGTTCAAACATCCCCATAATCCAAGGTCTTTTAACTGAGCCATAATACCAAAAAAATCTCCCCCCCCCAAACCCATAATGGCACAGAATAAACATTCACACTGCAAAAGATGGCATTGGGCATAGCAAAGAAATATTCAGCCAATACAAGATTTAAAACAGCCAGGGCAAACTGTTTGGCCATGGAGCACCAGTATGCATGGCTAGAATGAGTTGTCCACGTGGGTATTGGGAATGCTTGCATAGAAAGTGCTCTTACTCGCAGAGCCATCTCCTCAGTCCCCTCTCCCTGAGCTAATTTCTGGTTTGCCTTTCCTGTGCTGTGTTGCTTGCTTGCTTGCTTTCTTTCTTTCTTTCTTTCTTTCTTTCTTTCTTTTTTTTTTTTTTGCAAAAAATACACATACACACCACTAAAATGATGTGCACTGTTATGTTAGCTTTTAGCTGCTGTAACAAATAGCTAATGTAGGCAATTTATAAAGAGGTTTCAGTTGAGAATGGATAGCTCTGTTATTTTTGGCCTCTGGTGAAGTGTATGGCAAAAAAAAAAAAAATTGTTTGGTTTATGTTGAGCCAGTAGTGACAGCTAATAGGCAGCAGTCTGCACAAGTCTAGACATCAGACTTAAGAGTCATGCATGTAGATGATGGATAGTTGAGGCGTTGACTATAGAGTGAAAATGTGAGGGAATATCAATACTTAAGAGGAATTCTACATATGAACAAGCCTTTAATTGGCCAGAAAGGCACTAGGAAAAGATGAGAAGTCACATAAGTCCAGTATAAGAGTGTTACAAGAAGATATAATTATGTGTCAAAGGTGCTGAAAGTTCAGGTAAGACACAGGCTAAAAGGTATCCATTGTATTTCCTCCCTTGTCTGAAAGATTCATGTAGGAGTGGAAACAGTATCCACCTGTGTTAAGAAAGGAATTGAACCTCTATAGACAGCTCAAGATTGCATGGGTTTTGCTAGCTGCAACAAAGTTTTCCTGCTAAGAGCAATAAAATGAACACTTGTCAGTTTGTATCCAGAGGGGAAAATCGATTGTCCAGTTTTCTATTATACATTTTTTTCTTCAATCTTTGGTCCTGGCTGTTGTTTATACAGCAGTCCTTCAGTATCCATGTGAAATTGACCCCAGGTCCCACTCAGATGCCAACATTTGGGCATGCACAAGTCACTTATATAAAACAGCACAGTATTTGCAGATTGCCTATCCATACCCTCACATATAATTCAATAATGCTTAGAGTATTTGTACAAGATGCAAGGTAAATGGTATATAAATAGTTTTTATTGTTTAGGGAATGCCAAGAAAAATATATGTGTCTGTATCAGTCAGGTGAAATTTGTTTTAAAAACTGTTTGACCTGATTGAATTTATGCATGTGGAACTCCCAGATGTGAAGATCAGGCTGTATTCAAATTCAGGATCAAGTTATCTGAAGTTAGCAAAGAGTGGAGATCTTTTTTTTTTAAAGCATTATTTTCTCAGCATTTCTGTTAGTGGTGTAATTGCATAATAAACAGTAACAATACAGGAATGTAGTATTTTATAGTGCTCCTTAAAGGGTATCATGAATTTCAAACCCTATCCCGGGCGAGTAAGAGAGCCACAGCCCCAGGATAATTTTTCAAGCCACTGGCTTCCTCTTTTCCTTCCCTTCTGCTAGCGCTCCTGTTCCCTGGGTGGCAAGGCCTTGCATTTTGCTTCTCTGCCAGCAGGTCACAGAAATCGGGGAGGACAGCATGTGTCATAGGGGAAAGTACGGAAAGACTGATGAGTTGCTTTCGAAAACAGGCAGAACATCGAAACGCAAAACTCGGGTCATACATGAAAACCTCGGTCGCAGCCTCAACTCCCTGTCCTGTGGTTCTGGAAAAGAGGCCAGGAATCCTCCTGGACTGAGTGCGGGAGACTGCAGACATTCAATTACTCAGACTCCAAGCATTCGCCACTGGAGTCTCCCAAGCCCCTCTTCTGGGTTTTCTACTGTGGCTCAAGTTCCGGAAAAGCCCGTTATGTTTCTGTTTTCAAGGGTATGAGTTGCAGAGAGCTCGCTAGCTTTTCCTCGGTTCTGCACATTGGTTGGTGGCACTGGCTGGTGCACGGAGCGGCGCGGGAGCGAAGTCCCATTCACGCCGCCCCGCCCCCCCCCGCCGCCCCGCCCCTCCCGCCGCCCCGCCCTCCCGCCTGGCCCCACCCCCAGCAGGGCACGGGGGCGGAGCTTTGTCCCGGCCACGCCCCCGAGCACACGGCCCGCCTTCTGGAGCGTTCCGGAAGCGGACGACCTCGCCGTGGCCGAGCGGATTGGCAGGTCGGTCATGCTGGTCGCAGGGGTTTTACGGAGTTGTTTGCACTGCATGCCACTCAAGTGAGAATGGCTGGGACGAATCGGCCCCTGCGCGAGTTGCTGGGCCCTTTGCTTCCGTTTAAGGACGACGAGGAAGAGGAGCAGGATGACTGTGGCAAGGAGGACGTGCAGGAGGATGATGAAGACTCCGTGTTTTTGGACGCCGAGGAGCTCTGCAGCGGGGGCGTCAAGGCTGGCAGCCTCCCCGGGCGCCTCCGTGGTGAGCCTGAGCCCTGTCCTGGGACTGGCCTGGCGGGGTTCCGTGTGCTTTCCATTCCCACCTGCCCGAGCCGGACGCCCTGCGGCTGCGATCAGATTTCACCTTTGTGGGTTGTCCTAGCTGCTCCGTCACCCTGTTTAGCATAGAGTAATGAGGGCACGGAGATGACCATATCCTATGTGCTAAGCTGGCTCTTTGTATGTATCATCTCAAGTTAACAGTTACTTAGTTATTTGAGGTAGCTTTACAGTTGAGGAAGTAGTTGCAAGAGCCTATACTCCCACGCGGAACCAGAACTTTGAGTTATTACTCCACCCTGCCTGGAATCAAAGAACTAACTGGTTCCTCCTTAGCTACTTGGGAGAAAGGCGCGTGCGTGTGTGTGTGCGCGCGCGCGCGCGCGCGCGCACACACACACACACACACACACACACATATACATACACACACACACCTCCATGTATTCTGTTTTTATTTTTTATTTTTTTAAGTTTTATATATTTGAAAGAGTCAGAAAGAGAGAGAGAGAGAGAGAGAGAGAGAGAGAATGGGCACGCCAGGGCCTCCAGCCACTGCAAACGAACTCCAGACGCATGTGCCACCTTGTGCATCTGGCTGACATGGATCCTGGGGAATCGAACCAGGGTCCTTTGGCTTTGCAGGCAAGTGCCTTAACCAATAAGCCATCTCTCCAGCCCTATTCTTGATATGTTGACCTTGTGATTTGTGTTAACTTTGTGTACTTTTCTCTGGTATAAGTATACCTCCTGTGTGTGTGTGTCATGATTAGTATAGAAAGCTATTTTAATGCCTGGTAGAACTTTCTATGATGGTAGTAATACTTCATATTCGCCCAGTACAATAGCCACTACCAACTACACATGGCCATTTACAATTTGAAATGCAGCTAGTGCAACAGAGGTACTGAATTTTAACTTTTTTTTTTTTTTTCAAGGTAGGGTCTCACTCTAGCCCAGGCTGACCTGGAATTCACTGTGGAATCTCAGGGTGGCCTCGAACTCACGGCAGTCCTCCTACCTCTGCCTCCCGAGTGCTGGGATTAAAGGCGTGCACCACCATGCCCGGCAATTTTAACTGTTTTAAAAAGAATTTTTAAAGTAATTTTATTTATTTGAGAGAGAGAGAATGGGAATGGGTGTCCCAGGACCTCTAGCCACTGCAAATGAACTCCAGATGCTTGTACCACATTGTGCATCTGGCTTACGTGGGTACTGGGGAATTGAATCTGAGTCAATGGGCTTCACTGGCAAGCGCCTTAACTGCTAAGCCATCTCTCTAGCCCTTAAGTTTTATTTTATTTAAACTTAAATGTATGCTACCATATGTAGGTAGACAGCATAGGTTTAGTAAGAAAAATTTCTAAGTGTTTGTGGTTTATCCATTCACTATGAAGTATTATTAACTGGTTGTCATGTTCCAAGCATTTGGTACTGGGATACTCCAGAGAGCTAAAATAATGGAACTCTCCTTAGTGAGTTAGATGGACATTCTTAAGTCACAAAAGAAAGTATATTACCACATAGAGCTTAAAAGTGTCTTGAGAGGTTATACTCTTGAGATTCAGGCAAGGCTTTTTTTGTTTTGTTTTATTTATTTATTTGAGAGAGTGAGAGAGAGAGAGACTATCTGTCAGACAGACAAGGCCTCCAGCTACTGCAAACGAACTCCAGATGTGTGTGCCCCCTTGTGCATCTGGCCTATGTGAGTCCTGGGGAATCGATCCTAGGTGGTTAGGCTTTGCAGGCTAGCTCCCTAACTGTTAAGCCATCTCTCTAGCCCCCAGGCAAGGCTTTTTGAAGGAAATAACAGATAAGCTGAGATCTGTAATCTGTGAGGTAACCAGTAAGAGGAGCACATTCTGGGGAGCTGGAAGAACTATGCAAAGAGCCTATGGAGGGAGGCGCCATGATAATTTTCTCAAGAATCCCACAAAGTCCAGCATTGGCTGAGGCCAGAGTAGCATTGAGAGGCCTAGTTTATAAAAGGGAACAGTAGAACCTTGCTGTGCTCTGTGCTTCAGTTTGTAACGCAAAGGCCAGTGGGGTAGTGTCTTGTTGTAGAGAGCGCAGGGTAATAGAGGAAGCCAGATCGTCAGGTAACAGAATGACATGTTTGATGAACCCTAGTACATGTCTGTGTAGGGTGCTCTGTGGGTGGGGATTAAAGAGAATGGTGGAGTTGATAAAACATGGAGGAAGAGGCTTGCAAATCTCCTAAATGACCTTTTTTTTTTGTTGTTGTTGTTTGTTTTGTTTAGTTTCTATTCCTGATGAAAATACTCACGAGAATTGTAATGTGTATGGACGTTTTCCAGTCACAGGTCCTTGGTGGCGCGTGAAGGTCAAGGTTGTAAAGCCCGTGGGATCCAAGAGCTATCAGGTTCAAGGATTTCCTTCATACTTTTTACAGTCTGATATGTCGCCACCAAATCAGAAAAACATCTGTTCCCTCTTTCTTAAAGACTGTGGCATTGCCTTTGAGACCATAGATAAGTTTCTAGCATGGGTAAAAATAGTGTCAAGCTATGATGACCTAAACTTTGAAAATCTTAGGGAAAAATTACGAACTTTCTACAGAGAAAATGGAAAGAAAAATCAAAAGCAATCACCACAGAATGAACAAGAACAGGAGTCACTGGATGGGGAGCAAAGTCTTTCCCTAGAAAACACAGGTAAATATGATTTTATGAGTGAGTTTTAGTATAGTCCAGATACTTAATGACAGGTGTGTTTGAACTTTTACTACTGTCCTATCTCAGCACAGCATAGGTTGCACACCTTTAATTTGAAGATATGGAATGCCCCGAGGTCTAAAATTTTCTGAGCACAAACCACAAATAATGCTTTTTTGATCGATGCACAAAAGCTATTTTGTGAACAAAATTATTAAAAATATTGTATAAAATTATCTCTAGGCTACGTATATATGGTGTATGTGAAACATAAACAAAGTTAATGTTTATATTTGGATCCCATCCTATCACAACACATATGCAGATATTCCACATTCTGAATCCAAAATTGCAGACATTTCCTGCCAGCATTTCGGATAAGGAACACAAAACCTGTATTCCTTTTTGAAATGGATTTGATGAAATGTGCTTATATTGTCTTCAGAGTTTCTTACTTGTCACAGGGGATTATAGTACGTGATCTTTAAGAGTCTTTCCATTTCTTTCCAACTGAAATGGTTATTCTGTCTCTGACTTTTGTGCTCACACAAAATACCTTGAGACATTATGAAAAATGGGAAGATGGCATAGGGGTTAAACGTGTTTCCTTGTAGCTGGGTGTGGCGGTGCACGCCTTTAATCCCAGCGCTCTGTGGGAGGCAGAGGTAGGAGGATCGCCATGAGTTCGAGGCCACCCTGAGAATACAGAGTGAATTCCAGGTCAGCCTGGGCTAGAGTGAGACCCTACCTCGAAAAACCAAAAAAAAAAAAAAAAGTTTCCTTGCAAAGCCTACTGGCATGGGTTTGACTCCCTGTCACCTATGTAAAGCCAGGTGACAGAGTGGTGCAAGCATCTGGCACTTGTGTGCAGCGCAGCAGGAGGTACTGCTGTGCCCCACTCCCCCATACAAACAGATTAATGAAAACTAAAACAGAGAAGGAACTAAGCAAAAGCTCTGTTGTTAGTCTTTCTAAGAAAACTGAAGAGAAAGCAAGCTTGTGAGTAATCTGTTTGGGAACATTTAAATTTAGATTAGTTTAAAATAATTTAAAAATAAAGTTTGCTATCTAAACATTCAAATATATAAAACGTTTCCTTTCTTATTTATAGCCAGTAAATTTTGCATTACATTAGTTGACTTCACAGACCAAAGATCTCTTAATTACAACTGGAAAAGCAGGTGCAAAGGTTAAGGTGTAAATGATTTAGTTTTTACAATTAATGTTGCAATTACCTTCTCATTGCTGGGACAAAGCACCTGATCAAAAGCATCTGATGGGAGAAAACGATGTAATTTGGCTTTGATGGCAGGGAGAAGATGGTAGAACAGAGGCTGGACATCACAGTCTTGCCATAGCAGGTGGCACACAGCAGCAGGAGAGTGAGCTGAGCTATAGCACCTCTAAGTCCTCTCCCAACAACATACAGCATCATTCTACCTCCACCTGTTAGAGACCAAGCATTCAATACACATGAGCTTATGGAGGTCACCTGACTCAAACAACCACACTTAGTTTTAAGTTTATCCTTATAAAATTGCACTAAAATTTTTATGGTTACATTGAAAACAAAGAAAAGAGTAAGAAACAGTTAAGCATTTATAGTGCAAAAAATTGGGATTCCATCACAAAACCATCTTGATATAAAAATTGTCATATGAACTTTCTTACTGCTTAAAGCAAATTTATTAATTACTGTGATTTAGATTTCTTGAACTGATTGTGCTAATGCTAAAAGAGAAAATCAGGCAGACACAAAATGGCCTGGCTATCCATGACCTCACAGTGCCCGACACTACCTACACAAGACCATCATAATAGGAGGAAAAGATCATGACATCAGAATAAGAGAGAGACTGATTGAGAGGGGAAGGGGATATGATGGAGAGTGGAGTTTCAAAGGGGAAAGTTGGGGGGAGGGAAGGCATTACCATGGGATATTGTTTACAATCATGGAAGTTGTTAATAAAAAAATTAAAAAAAGAAAAGGAAAAAAATAAATAAAAGAGAAAATCAGTCATAATATGGGCCCACTTGAAATGTTGTAATTTTTTTTTTTCTGATATCTTGTAGTTCCATTTATACATGTAATGACAGGATTGCAGTTTCCCAAAATAATGGAATTCCTCCAGTTCTTCTTCCCCGACACTTCAGACAGCTTATTCACTCAAGTTCAAAGAGTGTGTTGGAAGACATAGAAGAGATTTTAAGTACACATCCTTGGAAGTTGGGATTTAATAAAGTAAGTAAGACAAATGTTCAGCATCCCGTAAGGTAGTGTTTCTCAAATTTTATCAGTTTTGCATCTCTTTATATGGAAAGAAAAAAAATATGTGGCTTTTTCAATGAGTGTTGGATTTTTTCAGTGAGCTTTATAAGTAGACATAAACTTTTTAGGTCTGTAATTTTAATGCAGCTATAAATTCAATCAATTTACAAACAAAAATCAAAATAGCAAGGTGTGTGGCAGATTATCATTCTTGGTCAGATAATTTAAATGTATGACATGCTTTTCTGTAACAGTTGTCATTCACAGCTTGAATATCAGTCTTACTGGAGACAACAGTTCTTATGAGTTTGCACGGTACATTCTGCTGGGCAGTGCAATATCCTGTTTCCCCATATGAACTACGGAGCACTTTCATATTCTTATGCTATATCGTGGTATCACTTGATTTGTTTAGTTGGCGTAATAACACCACTTACAGATGATGCCACATCTGTTATTATCAGCGATCAGGCGTAGAAAAGTGGCACATGGAGGCTCCAGTGGTATTGGAATTAAGTGTGGCATTTAAATCTTGGTTATGCTTGGCTATAAGGTTTTCTAGGTGAACATGCAATTAAGTTTAATGCTCTCTGCTGTGCTTGGTGGCATTGCGGGTTACAGGTCTCTCCTCACCTCTGAGTCAGTATTTGGAAGTCGTGTCTCTCGTCCAGGCTCTGCTCTGAGGAGTCATACTTGTGGAGTTTTAGGTGTGGCTGCAGCAGCCTGGACCAAGTGGGAAAGGATGCTGGATGTGCACTGCCGTCCTGGTCGTGTATTCCTCTGTAGGGTGCCCATCGTCAGTGTTGCAGACCCTGTGCCTGATTAACAGTCATTTCCTCATGTCCTGAGGGCTCTTACGACTGAGATCAAGGTGTCGAAGGGGTTGCTGTTTCTACTCAAGCCCCTCTTCATGGCTTGTAGATGGTCATCTGCTCTGTGGGTTGTCACGTAATCTCACTTCTGTGGGTTCATCTAAGATCACTAGCTTTATGGGCTTAAGGCCCACTTTAGTAGCTTTGCAGTGAGGTCCTGATCATCTTCATCATCTCCCTGAAGGCTCTGTCTCAAAATGTGGTGCCGTTCTGCAATACTGGGAACTAGGAACTAGCTTCAGCATTTGACTTTTGAAGGGACACAGTTTGGTCTGTTAAAGGCATGGAGGGCTCAGGAGGGGAGTCTCTATGAGCATAATAGAGCTGATGAGGCACAATCTGTGGTGTTTGGGCAGAATTATTGGTAGACACAGAAAATGAGGCAGTCATGTACGTCTCAATACATGCAAAGCCCCACACAGCACTGATGGCAGTACAGCATGTCTCTGAGCTCTGAACCTGACCTACACATGCATGATAAACACTGATTTAACTGAACTGATAAGTAAAATGAGTGCTACCACTTTTCTAGAGTAAGAGCAACCTCTGTAGAGATGGTGGCATGACAGGTAGCAGGTGCCCAAACTCTGGTAGAGATTTAATAATAAATATCCAAAAGAGTTTAAACAAATCATTGAATGGGATAGATAGTACTTATATTGTGGAGATCTATTCTGGAAGAAATAAAAAATATGTTAGACATATTGCCTTTAGAAAGGCTTGGGGAAGAGTAAGGCGGGATTCCGTGTGTGTGTGTATGTGTGTGCATGTGCACATACCTTGTAGTAGTATTTGACTTTTAGAACTGTGTATCATATTGATAAATGTTGTCGTTTGAAAATTATGCACATCCTTTTGATGAATAGGGCCTTCACTTAAATATTCATGATGTGTTAGGCATATAATTTTTGCTCAGAATTTTGTGGAAATACATATTTTATGGGATTTAAAAATGATTAAAACATAATACAGTTTCTATTGTGCATATAATAATAATGAATGAATGAATATCTTATGAGACAACTTGAACTCTATTTTCCTAAAGATAACCTACAGAGACCTGAAGCTTTTGCGCTGCGAGGCAAGTTGGACAGCATTCAGTCAGTGCCCCCCTCTTCTGGAACTGATGACAGAGCTGGAGAAGAATGCACTGATGATTTATTCCAGGCTGAAGCAGATATGTAGAGAACATGGGCATACATACGTTGAAGAAGCCGCCTTCACTTTGGAGTTGTCAGATCTCATGTCTACCTTGGAAGCTTGGCATTCTCTGAAGTTCCTGAAGGACATTGGTGTGGTGACCTATGAGAAGGATTGCATCTTTCTTTCTGACCTTTACCAGGCTGAAAGAGGCATTGCCTTTTCCATATGTGCTCTGATGAACAAGCCCCCGTGGCATATAAATGTGGATGTCAAGAAGGTGCTGTCATCCATTGGCACCGCAAAGCCCAAGCACTCAACCATTAATGACGTGTGGGAGGAAGCAGGATTAGAAGACGCTGTGAACGTCCTGGGCCTACAGGAAGGGGATGGCGGTGTTTGGAATGATGGTGGAGGTGAAGTAGGTGAAGTGAACGCAGGAACAAGCGATGCTCAGCTGGATCAGGATCAGGTGGCTGCTTTGGAAATGATTTGTTCCAATGCTGTGACGGTCATTAGTGGGAAAGGTGGCTGTGGGAAGACCACGATCGTCAGCCATCTTTTTAAACACGTAGAGCAGTTGGAAGCCAGTGAGGTGGAAAAAGCTTGTGAAGATTTTGAGCAAGACCAGAACGTCCCAGAAGAATGGCTTACTTTCACTGAGCAAAGCCACCTGAACGTCGACAAAGCAATAGAAGTTTTGCTCACGGCACCTACAGGGAAAGCGACAGGCTTGCTGAGACAGAAGACTGGTCTTCCTGCTTACACGCTCTGCCAGGTAAAACTTTTTGATATTTTTTGTCTGTTGAGAGAGCATTTATCTAAAGGCATACTTTTTATTCACAGTACTCAGTAGGTATATTGTTTCCCACTTCACTACAGTTTTGCTTTCTACAGCTTCAAGTTAGCTGCCTGCAACTGAGACCCAAAAATGTTAGATGGAAAATTCCATAAATAAGTTTGTTTATAAGACTTTTTTTTTTTTTTTATCTCTCTTGATATTGGGTTAAATTCAGGGCCTTATACATGCCAGGCAACCACTCAACTACTGAGCTACATCCCTAGCCTGATGGTTTGTAAGTTTTAAATTGTACACTGTTCTGAGTAGAGTGATGAAATCTTGCCTTGTAGCCTTTCCCGCTTTTCTCCAGGGTGTCCATGCTGTATATGCTGTGCTACCTGCTTAGTAGTTGCTTTATAGGTATTTTTTTTTCTCATTGAGAATTAAAAAAAATTTATTTTTGTTTATTTTTATTTATTTGAGAGTGACAGAGAAAAGGAGGCAGAGAGAGATAGAGAGAGAATGGGCGCACCAGGGCTTCCAGCCACTGCACACGAACTCCAGACGTGTGTGCCCCCTTGTGCATCTGGCTTTACGTGGGCACTGGGGAATTGAACCTAGGTTGTTGGGCTTTGCAGCAAAGCACCATAACCACTGACCCATCTCTCCAGCCTCTACACTGTCATTTTCTAATGGAAGCTGCTTACAAAATTATCCATATTCCAAGGAGCACTGGAGTTGGAAGGAAAAATGTATGCTTTGTAGAATGACAGCTCCATGGAGGTGAGGCTTTTGATCTTTAGTGTAGTCTCAGTCTCTCTCTAGTTCTCACTTTAGCTCAGCCTGGAATTCACTATGGAGTCTCAGGGTGGCCTCGAACTCATGGTAATCCTCCTACCTCTGCCTCCCGAATGCTGGGATTAAAGGCGTGCGCCACCACACCCAGCTTCCTCTTCCTTCTTTCCTTCCTTCCTTCCTCCCTTTGTCCCTCCCACCCTCCTTCCTTCCTTCCTTCTTTCTCTGTGTGTGTGCATGTGCACACACATGTGTGGCAGTCAGTAGACGACCTTGGGCATTGCTCCTCACCTCCCACCATGTTGGGGGCAGGATCTTGTTTGTTGGGGGCAGGTTGGCTGGCGCACGGTTTCTGGGATTATCCTGTTTCTGCCTCCCGTCTCACTGCAGGGCTGCTGGGATTACATGTGTGGTAGCTGCTGCGTCTGGTTTTGCGTGGGTGCTTGTTAGCCAACCTCAGCCATCACATTGGCATTTGCAGCACTTTCCCCACTGAGCCATCTCCCTAGCCAGTTCGTTATCGCTTCTATCTAGCATAATCTCTGGCCAACAGTCACATGATAAAAGTGGGAAATGAAATAATACGCTAGGAAATGGTTAGTATTGGCTATAATTAACGCTGTTAGAATTTAAAGCTTGTAAAGCCTTAGAATGTCATTTTATACATCCTTGTTGAAAAACTCTGAAAGAGATGGAGGCTCAGGTAAGAAGGACATTTTATTTAAGGAAAAGGTTTCTAAAGGCATTGGGGAGAATGATTATAGTGTGTTTAAAAGATTTGGGGTTAACTTACTGATTGGAATGAAGTCTGTGAATTATAGAATAATAGACTTTAAATTTGGTTTAGGTAGGTGATTTGAGCTTTAAAGTTAGAATCTTAATATTACCTCATGAAGAGTCAGTTGACATTTGGGAGTGTTTAAGAACTTGCTCAGGGGCTCAGCTAGTTCAGATCTAGGATTTGAATTGAGATCTCTGACCTCCCCACTTGTTCTTCTCATGGTGCTGGAATTCTTCACTTATTACAGATCCTGTACATATAATCATACAGCTTGACCTGGGTTTACCAAGGAACCATTTAGGGTTCTACTCAGGAGAGTGAACTAAAGGAAGCAATTTCAAGAAATATGCAGAATTCCAGAGTTACCAGCCTGCTTAGAACTTACTTTGCCACTATCTTTTAACCACATGAATGAGTTGAGACTTAGAGAAGTTCAGTGTAGTATCTTGGTCTAAGAGTCTTCAGGTCAGTGTATGATATGGGGAGGGATGAATGAGGTCACATCTCATTAACATGAAGGGCTGATGGGAAGGGGAGGGGCCATTAAGCTTGATCTTATGCATGAACTCTAACATTAAGTAGTACTAACTCTCTGGATGTCAAGAGAGGATTTCTGACGCTACCTTTAAGCTCAGGGAAGAGAATAAGAACACAGGAAGAATGCTGGAGCGGTAAATGTTATTTGTTACCCTGGGGCTGCTGTTACCAGCTTTAGCACGTAGTATTTTGCTACAAGTATTTACCAAACATGGGAGGCAGAAAAAGACCATAGTGACACCTATTATTTGTAAGCTAGTAAGAATATAATTTAAAAAGTATGCACCAGATACTAAATGGACATACATATACTAAAAGGCCATTCATTGTATATTTGAAGTTTAAATTTAACTAGGCCTCTTATGTTGAGTTTTATAGTTCCATCTTGGGCTGGTATGTTGAGAAACAAGGCTATAATGCCATTGGTGTGACCAGGGTCCTAATGCTAACAGATGGGGTGTTAACTGAGTTGGTAGCTATGGAAAAATGGTAGAAAGTATCAACTAGGCATTTCTAAATAATCATCTTGAGTATTCTAAATAGAAGTAAAGGGAACACTCCGAAGTAAGTAATTCTAGGTGTTCTATGTAAGGCAAGGCCAGTGAGAGGATGGTGGGTTTTGTAGAAGGTAGTTGATGTACCTGGATACGAAATATAAAGGGTTTGTTATTAATAGAAGGCTTGAATCTGGTTTTAGTAGAAAAAAGTATATGATATAGTACCATTTAAAAAAATCTGATGTTCATATAGATTCATACATGAGCACTAGAAGCATTTTTAGAATGGTAGATATTTGTATGTTTAGTGTTCTGAATGTTTTTCCTCATCTGCATTTTTAAACCATGAGTATTACAAATATTGCTGTTAGTTGAACTGTTGGTAGTAGTTATGGTTTAACATGTAGTGACCAGAAGTTTAGAATGCTTGCAAGAGAAGGTAGTGTTTTCATAATTGGGCTAAGAAGGCAGCTCTTGATTTCCCGAATGAAGTAGAGTTATGGGATTGGGATGTTTCAGAAGGCTAAGGGTGATTGGTAATAGAAAAGAATTGACAACGTTCTCTGGTTTAGAGCAATGAGAGATGTGTTGAGATTTTTGGCAAAGGACTATGTCTAAAACTTATTAAACTAAACACAGTACTCATCAGAAAAGCAATATCTTTAAAACTGGGTGCTTCTGGATTTTGGATTTCTTTGATTTATCTTTTCTGCATTTTATTTCCTATAACTTTAAAAAAAATTCAGCCTTTCCCTATGTTTATTTACTCTCCCCCTGCACAGTTTTATTTCAAAATAACTTGTTGTTAATTTTTAAATCTGATTTTTGGTATGCATACTTTCCTTATAGGTCAATTACAGCTTCTACTTATGGAACAAAAACCAGGCAAACAAGAATTTGCCATGGAAATTTTCTTCAGTTAGAGTTCTGGTTGTGGATGAAGGGAGTTTGGTATCTGTAGGAATCTTCAAATCGGTTTTAAAGTTACTGTGTGAGCACTCCAAACTTTCTAAGCTTATTATCCTTGGTAAGTTAAAATATTGATAGAATTCTCACATTTAGTTCAAAGCACATGGTTGGTAAGCTGTGCACATCATTATGGTACTCATTTGATAAAGGTGGAAAGCATTCTCACAGCTCACACCAAAGCCACACTGCGCTAAACCTTACTCTCCTCATCTTTGTAGGTGGGTCCAGTGTATTAGCAGGTGAGCATGAGTGAGAGGTTGTGAAAAGTTACTGCATGTCACCTAAGTAATGGTCATTAAGATAGTAAGGCGGTCAGGCCAGAGTAAACCAAGGTGTAGATCACCTGGAAGTAGTAAGCAATATGAGCCAGAGGCCACTTTGCAGTAAGTTTATGATTCCAGGCTAACAATTTGAATGAGATCTTACCAGCCTCTTTAATCCAAGGATGTTTACTTAGATCCGGTTGGGGTGTTGTGATTCATAGGTTATATGACTTAATGGAGGAAAATAAACAAAATTGCAACTTGAGAGTCAACTAGTAGAGAAAAAAAATCATTTGAAAATAAAGTTGTATGTAATTAGTATTTTTTAGGCATTTGAGGATTACTTGATAAGCAGCTGGACCTATTAATGACTTATTCATGCTCCCTTTCCCCACCCCGTTTGCCAGTTTTCTTTTCTGTAGTTTCCAATTAGAAAGAAGATTTAAGTAGGTCAAAATATTATCATTAGATGGCTGGGATTTGTCTACTTTCAAACTTATTTATGTTTTATAGCTTTCTTTTTGAGGCAAGCCCAACAGACTGGCCTTTTTTTTTAATGAGAGAGAGAACTGTGTACCAGAGCCTCTAGCTACTGTAACCAAACTCCAGACACGTGCTCTTCCTCATGCACTTGCGTTGCTGTGCATCTGGCTTATGTGGGACTTGGAGAGTCAAACATGAAACTAGGTATCTAAGATACTCTTTAACATATTGACTAAAATAGGGGGTTCTGAGAATTTCGCCTGTGGCTATAAATGTGAAAGATCAATTCAGATTCTGTTGCCTTACAGTATCTTCACCATTTTAATGTCTTCTAGAATTTAATTTGCATGTTGTTTTTTATTTTTAAAATTATTGAGTGTTCTTAAATAGTTTTAACGATTTGGAGGCTTTTTTCTAATTTATAATAATAAGTCTATAATTATAGCATATGTCAAATGGAAGAAATAAAAATGATTTTCTCATTTTAAAATCATAGTAATCAAAATCTGTTTTATTTTTTTCTCCTTCCAGGTGATATTAGGCAGTTACCCAGTATTGAACCTGGTAACATGCTGCAAGATCTTTTTGAGACTTTTAAGTCAAGACAGTGTGCTATCGAACTGAAGACAAACCACAGGGCAGAATCTCAGCTAATTGTGGACAATGCTACAAGGTAAAGCACAAGGAACTCGTGTATTTTCTTTCTGTTGCACTAGAACTGAAAAGTAAAAACATCTCCTCAACTAGAACGATTCAATGCAGTGTATTTATTGTGCCTTTTTAGCAAACCTGTTTTATCCTTAAAAATATTATTTATATGCCCTTTGTTACAGTTAGAAAAACAAAGTAAATGTCTTTCGTTACTGGTTAAGCCCAACTTATTGTTAAAATATGAAAGTAGGTATTTGTTCTTGACCTAAAAATCATGTAGAGCTGGCTTCCTGCATCTGTGAGGTCTAAATCTAGGAATACAACCAATGTTGGGCTAACAATATTTGAAAAAAGATGCAGGTGTGTTGAATGTGGACAGATGTTTTTCTTCTTTATTCTCTAAACAATACAACAAGTATTTGTGTGGCCATCGCCTTGTATTGGGTAGTGTGAAATACCTAGAGATGATTTAAAATATACGGGACGATGTGTGTAGTTGTAAGCAAATACTGTGCCCTGAGCACCCACCTGTGGATTCTGGCAACTCTGGAGTAGGGTATTGGAACCAGCGCCCCTTCATCTAATGAGAGATACCTATATGCAAGTTAATATTGCATTCAGCTTAAGAGACTAAAATAAGCTCAAGGGAACAGACAATTAAAGGAGAATTTGGAGAATAAATTTGCCCTAATTTTTGTGAGAGAAAGCCCAAAGCAAATAAATAAATAAATAAATAATATACAAGGAAATGTAATATTTCACTCCTGGGTGACTGTTGGTGGCACCCGTGACATAGGGCTCCTCTAAGTAGAGAAAAGCCCTTCTCTTAACTTGGTCTCTGCGTCAGCCTCTAGGTGACCCTCTGTGCGTTCAGATGTTTGGCTTCTATATCATTTACATACATGACCATCAAGACCATCTGTCTTTCAGGATGTTTGTTTTAATATTAAAATCTAGGGCTGAAGAGGCTGCAGAGCCTTCCTGCCCTCCTCCATAGGTTCAGTTTTCCAGTACCCATCTGGAGTTCATTTGTGGTGGCAAGAGGCCCTGGCATGTCAATTCATTCTCTCTCTCTCTCTCTCTCTCTCTCTTTCCTCTCTGCTTGCAAATAAATACATAATTTGAAAAAGTCCATAGATGTAATGAGACATTGGGATAGCAATAAATGGTTTTATTCATTGTGGCAAACTTTACACATGATTTTTTTTTTTTTTGCTCATTTTTATTTATTTATTTGAGAGCGACAGACAGAGAGAAAGGGGCAGATAGAGAGCGAGAGAGAGAATGGGCGCGCCAGGGCTTCCAGCCACTGCAAACGGAACTCCAGATGCGTGTTCCCCTTGTGCATCTGGCTAACGTGGGTCCTGGGGAATTGAGCCTCGAACTGGGGTCCTTAGGCTTCACAGGCTAGCGCTTAACTGCTAAGCCATCTCTCCAGCCCCTACACATGATTTTTTTAACTTCTTTTTTCTTTTTTAAAAAATTTATTTATTTTTTTAATTAACAACTTCCATGATTCTAAACAATATCCCATGGTAATGCCCTCCCTCCCCCCACTTTCCCCTTTGAAACTCTGTTCTCGATCATGATATCAAAATACACATGATTTTGACTGTCTTTTATAATTAGTGTGTATGTGTTTGTTTGTGTTATGTGAACATTGCCCTGGTTGGTTGCTAACAGAAACTTGAACATCAAAACTGACCTTTGTATGATTTGTTCACCCTGGATAGGGTGGTGGGAATGAAGGAATTGACAGGAAGAAGGTAGACGAGATGGCATATGTTTTTATGAAAACATCAAGAATAATAGATGGTTTTAGATATAAAATAGTCTTTAAAATTTGTTTTTGCTTTTGGAGATAGGGTCTTGCTCTAGCCCAGGCTGACCTGGAATTCACTATGTCGTCTCAGGCTGTCCTTGAATTCACAGTGATCCTCCTACCTCTGCCTCCTGAGTGCTGGGATTAAAGGTGTGCACCACCATGCCTGGCTAAAAAAAAAATTTTTGATACAGGATTTCTTGTGACGCAGGCTGACCTCAAACTCACTGTGTATCCAAGAGTGACCTTAGATTTGTGAGCCTTCTGCTCCACTCCTGAGTGCTGGGGTTACAGGCCTGTGCCTTCACATAATTGATATAGTGCTAAGGATTGAACCTAGGGCCTTATGCATGCTGGGCAAGCATTGCACCCACTGAGCCATATCTCTAGCCCCATACCATATTCTTTTCTTATAACCTTTGCTTCTTCCTAATGTCATCTTATTTTTGGTAGGTCATTGGTCCTTTAAAACGTTCGCCAAAGATCCCCTAGGAACTAGCTTTATCGAATACTCAAGAATTCTTTCTAGTAACTTGTTCAGCATCCTTTGGTCTAAACTGTGCCCCATCATTATTTCACCTTTATCACCGTCCCAAATACTGATATATATAGGCTCAGGAGCCAATGAGGAAATCCCTGATGGTTGCTGGGTCTCCCAAAATGAAATCTGGAGTATTTATAGCAAGAACAGTTTATTCCTTATTTGTTCCCTTTTAGCTCTTGTCTGGGAATGGTTGAACACACTCACGTGGCACATCAGGGCACCCTCCCTCCCACAGTCAGCCTGCTGTTTGTTCTGTTCTGAGAGCCAGTCAGTCTTCCAAACAACACAGGGGAGGCTCTGTATCTTAGCGTATTTTCTGATATGAACGCCTGGTCTTGGAAAGTACATGAATGAAAGAAGGATGGGGTGGCAATGCAAGCAAACAGGTGTGCATGCTTGGTCAGCTAGGACAGTTGGAACGTGTATACATACACAGAACAGAGGCGAGGCATACAGTGTATAGTATGGGAAATAGTCCAACTGGTCCAAGGTCATTTAAATAGAAAGTAGTATGGAGCCAAATAAGCCCAGTTTTGTCCCCCCTGTTCTCTAAGCCCTGTGGCCTTGGGGACCCTGTGGACTTGACTGAGCTGCACATGACTCACTTGGGAAGTGAAGATGGTGCCTACTTTGTATGATATTTTGTGCTATGGAGGTGTGAACGTCAGGTTCTCAGCATGGTGCTAGCTCATTGTCTGCTAATGTTTTTTCTTATTCTTTTCATTTGTTAGGAGCAGGAGAGTAACTGCTAAAGAAGTACGTATTTTACAGTATTCCAGTTATAAAACGAATTGAGTCTTACACATATCTAGGTAGCCCTTTCTTACTATTTATTATCCGTTGACAGATAATTATTATAAGGACCTCAGGCTTACATATACATGAAGACACATTTGTGGATAGTAATGTTCTTGGTTTATGTATTTTACTTCTGTTCAAGAATCTCTGAACGCCACTTTCCAAAATTTGATGCAGAACTGAATATCTCTGAAAATCCGTCATTACCCATCTCACTTCAAGATAAGACATTTATTTTTGTTAGACTTCCTGAAGAGAATGCCAGTTCCCTGTCATCTCAAAGTGACCACCAGTCCCGTAAGTATGAAACTGTATGTTTTGTAGGCTTATATGTAAGTATTTCAGATTTGTTAGGTATTTACTAAATGACTAGCTATAGTTTTATTTAATGCTAAAGGTAAATGTTGCTAGGGAAAGTGGGGCACTGAACATAAATCAATTTATGAATTTTTAAAAGCAGATTGCTCTCGAAGTTTATGAAGAAGTAAGTTCTTCATGCAGCGTAAGGACTCAGTAAATATTTGTTGCATGCCTAAGTGGATGTAGATGGTTTGATTTCAAATGTAGCCCCAGCAATCTAACTATTCAGGAGAAGATTTGCTTAATGATGCTTTACCTTTATTTACTTTGAGTTTGTTTGTGAAAAAAAGTTATGATTGTCAAACTATTGTCACGTTGAGTTCCTAAGAGTTCTGTTTGACATAATGGAGAAATACTGCTTTTAGTTTTGGGTGTCAGAGTGACAAAATGACAGGGTTGAAAAGGAGCATTGGATAGGAAGTCCCCTCAGTTACACATGTGACCCATGCTTCACCACACGGAAAATGTGAATTGGGGTCATGGTGCCTGTGGAGCTACTGTGAGGGTCAGGGACATCCATGTTTGGAGGTACTATATAAATGCTGGCCTTTGCTCATCAATAGATATCATTAAATTCCCTATTGCAAATACATTTACATAGAGTATACCTCTTTTGGTGTTGATTTAGATTAAAAACTGACTTAGCACACTTTAAAATAATGTCATGGGACTAGAGAAATGGCTTAGTGGTTAAGGCACTTGCCTCCAAAGCCTAAGGACCCAGACTCGATTCCCCAGTACTTACATATACCAGATGCACAAGGTGGCACATGCGTCTGGAGTCTGTTTGCAGTGGCTAGAGGCCCTGGTGAGCCCATTCTCTTTTTCTCTCTATATATACCTGATTCTTTCTCTCTCAAATAAATAAATAAATAAATAAAAATAAATGAAATATTTAAAAAAAAACAACATAGTTTAGTCAGAGTTGAATTAGTTAATGATTTGTGACTCTGCTGAATTTTTGTTTGTTTGTTTGTTTGTTTGTTTTTCGAGGTAGGGTCTCACTCTAGCCTAGGCTGACCTGGAATTCACTCTGTAGTCTCAGGGTGGCCTTGAACTCACAGCAATCCTCCTACCTCTCCCGAGTGCTGGGATTAAAGGTGTGTGCCACCATGCCTGGCCTGCTGAATTTTCTGAAGTTTCCACAGTTCGCAAAGACACATGGTTTACACTTCGCCCCTCACCCTGCATGTGAGATGGAGTTGGCATACAACCTCACAAATCTTAAGTGTATGTTCCTAATCCCATCATCCATTTTAGCTATACATAGATTATATGCTGCATATTATTTTGTGGGGTGGTTTAATTAAATACCCTGCAATAAATAGTGTTCATTTTCCAAACAGCCTAGGGAAATGTATGCCTTATTGCAGACAAGTAAAACAGATTTAGGCTGTTTGTAACTTGCTTCCTTTGCTACTCTATGCACATTAGCTCTATCTCAAACATTTTCAATTTGTTTTGGTATTTTTCTAATACTCATGTAATACATTAATGAGAAAGTACATTTTTGTTTGTTTTTAGGGACAGAGCTGACCTCACTATTGAACTGGCTTTGAATTCATAATCCTTTTGCCTCCATTTCCCAAGCACTTCAGGATTATAGGCTTGCACCACCACACACAGCCCATGGGAGTATACTTTTAAATTTATTTTATTTATTAGAGAGAGAGAAAGGGAGAGAGAGAGAAAGAGAGAGGGAGAGGGAGGGAGAGAGAACACAAGAACTAAGGCCTTCAGCCACTGCAAACAAACTCCAGATGCATGCACCACCTTTTGCATCTGGCCTATGTAGGTCGTGGGGAATTGAAACAAGGTCCTTTGGCTTTGCAGGCAAGTGCCTTAACCTCTAAGCCATCTTTCCAGCCCAGGAATATACTTTTTAAAACAAAAAAAAGTTGTCTATTTTAGAGTGGTAGTTGAGCTTAGCCAATTGCCCATTTCTTTTTCTTTTATTAAGAACATATTTTGAATGGATGCATCATGTGTTGGTACCATCTTTTCCCTCCTTCCTGCCCCCATTCCACAGGTGTCCCTACTCAGTGGGGTTGCTGGTATTTCCCATGCGGTTGTGGGTTATGCATTGTGGGAGCAGCAGTCAGTTATTGGGGGGAGGCAATGCCTCTGGGCATGATGTCTCAACCTGTGGCTCTTACAGTCTTTCCATCCCCTCTTTTGCCAAATTCCCTGAGTCTTGGTGGGTGTGTTTTAGGTTTACTTCAGTGATGAGCTCCTAGGAGCCTCTGGATTTCTGCATTGGTATGTGTTGGGTGTCCTCACCATCTGTCTCCTTCACCCTGGCATTGCTTGTCAGGCTCACCATGGAAGCAGCACTCTTGCTCGTCTCCCCACTTCCTCTGTGGTTTCATTTGGGCCTTGACTGAGATGCAAGGGTTGGTTTATCTCCTTGTGTCTCACTACCTTCTGAAAAAGAAAACTAGATTCTCCAGTGGAGAGTGAAGTCAACATAGGTTCAGTTGGATAAGTGTTATTAATTTAGGGAGATTGTGATGGATGTAGACCCTCTTTTAGCCAAACAGTAATGGGAGCTTGACATTGGAGAGCATAATCTTTGTCTCCATAAGATTCTGACCTGGTTCCCAGTTCCCACATATGGGTTCCTTTCCACTGAGTGGATCTCTTAGCCTGATTGCCATTTTTTTTTTTTTTTTTTTGAGTGAGAGAGAAAGAGAAAGAGGGGTAGAGAGAGAGAGGGCACACCAGGACTTTTAGCCATTGTGAATGAACTCCAGAGGCATGTGTTCCCTTGTGTACATGTGTGACATTGTGTGCTTGCATCACTGTGCATCTGGCTTATGTGGGACTTGGAGATTCAAACATGAGTTCTTAGGCTTCTCAGGCAAGTGCCTTAATGGCTAAGCCACCTCTTCAGCCCTGATTACCTATTTTAATTAAAAACTTTTGCTGGAAATTTAGTCTCTTCCTTAAGAAAATTGAGTAACTATTCCTTAGAGACACACAGAGTATGATTTCATTAATAATTATGCTTGTGAATCAATTATACCAATTGTTGCAAAGTACAAAGACCTCAGAGAGGATAATAGCTGGGCTAGAATTTCAGATACTAGTGTGTATTTTAGAATCAATGACATACTTGACATATGCATCCGAGATGGGGAGACTGTGAGAAAGCAAGGCCCACAGCAGTACAATCCTGCTTGTGTAGATGATAGCTACATATTAGAAGCCATGGGAAATCCCTGATCTGGCAGGTGAGGGGTTGGCTGGGGTGAGCTGAGGTCTGATCATTATCTGGTGGCTGTCTTCTCTTCCTCTGAGAAATAAAGGACTCGGGAAGCAATGAACTTGAGTCTTCCTAGAGGAGGTCATCAGAATACCTGAGTTGTCAAGTTCCCCCATGATTCATCTGACGCAAAGCCTGGAATGCTCCCGTCCAATTTAATTTAATTAATCTGTTTATATATGCGTGCATGCATATGTGTGTGGTGCATGTGGTGTGTGTGTCTGTGCATGTGTGTGTGTGTGTGTGTGTGTGTGTGTATAGGCCATAGGCCAACCCTGGGTGCCTTCTACAGTCATTCCTAATCTTATTTTGTGAGACAGGGTCTCACTGAACCTGGAGCCCACTGATTGAGCTACACTAACTAGCCAGCAAGCCCCAGGGATCTTCCTGTCTGCCTCCTCAGTGCTGCAATTATAGACACACACCGCTATGCTTAATCATGTGGTGCTGGAGGTCCAAACTCAAGTCCTCATGCTTGTGTAGCAAGCACTCAACCCACTCTCCAGCACTTACCTCCCCGCCCCCAGGCCTCCCACCCCAATTTTTATTGTCTTCACTCTCTCCAGAGAACTGTTTGCCTTCTTTCTTTTCTTTTTTACTTTACCTTTTTTCTGAGGTAGGGTCTCACTCTAACCCGGGCTGACCTGGAATTTGTTATGTCAGGGTGTCACAGGTCCGGGTAACCTAGAACTCATGGCAATCCTCCTACCTCTGCCTCCTGAGTGCTGGGATTAAAAACGTGTGTCACGGGGCTGGAGAGATGGCTTAGCGGTTAAGCGCTTGCCTGTGAAGCTTAAGGACACCAGTTTGAGGCTTGATTCCCCAGGACCCACGTTGGCCAGATGCACAAGAGGGTGCATGCATCTGGAGTTCCTTTGCAGTGGCTGGAAGCCCTGGAGCACCCATTCTCTCTTTCTCTCTTTCTTGTTCTCTCTCTGTCTGTCTGTTGCTCTCAAATAAGTAAATAAATATAAACAAAAAAATTATAAAAAAAATAATAAAAAAAAACGTACGCCACCATGCCTGTCTCCTGTTTGCCTTTTTGAACCATTGCTGAGACACTGGAGGAAACCCGCTTGTCAGTGCTTCAGTGTGAAAGAAGATATGAATGGATGTCATCCAAGTCCATCCTCTGAGCTTTAAAGTGGGATGCCGGCCACCCTGACCCATTTGGATGTTACTTCCATGAACCTTCATTTATGTGTTCATAGTATGGATCTAATACATTGTCAGACTACTTCATAGCTGGTAGAGTTTGTGAACCATTGGAATGCTTCTTGCTGTGCCAGACCTCAGGGCAGTGGGGGAAAATAAAGTTGGAGTGAAGGTGGAGAGTTGTGCTGTTAGGTCAGGGGTCATTTGTGAGCCAGCATAGAATACCACCCAAACGTCTATTTGGATATAGTAATACTACATATTGATAGTACATACAAAACATCTAGTTTCAAATTCTAATTCATTATCACAAGGACTTGTCCCTTCTTTCATTCTCCTTCTATTACTCTGGCTGATATAAAGAATGAAGTAGATGTCCCCATGATGACCTTGTATTCTATCTGGTGAGATGTTTCACCTGGGTCTCAAAGCAGGATTTGTGAGCTATTTTTTTTTCCATATAAATAGTTATATTTTGGCATTTTTCTATGTTAACTTTTTTTTTCTCCATCAGGTTTATATTCTGCAGTTAAAATGTTATTGCAAGAGGAGGACTTCAAAAGTGCAGAAAAATCACAATTTATTGCATTTAGAAGGTAAAAGCATTTCTAATATTGTAATACATTTCATAGAGCTTTTAAATATCATAACTTGTAGGCTGAGCGTGGTGGTGCACACCTTTAATCCCAGCACTTGGGATGCAGAGATAGGATCGCTGTGAGTTCGAGGCCACCCTGAGACAACATAGTGAATTCCAGGTCAGCATGGGCTAGAGTGAGACCCTACCTCAGAACCCCCCCCCAAAAAAAAAAAAAATTCGTGGCTTTTTAATGTGGGTCCTGCTTGGATAAGAGACACTCATTCTTTAACTCTCATTCTTATTTTGGAGTATCTTTTTGTTAGCTGTTTCACAGGATACTCTTCTACCAAATGCCATGTTTAGGAACTCACAGGAAGTCTTAACTGTAAGAAAACTTTATGTAAAAGCAAAAATTAAGAAATCTTGGGAGTTTCTTATAGCATTCGGTATATACGCTGGGGTTTAACTCAGTAGTGGTAGAATGCTTGTCCAGACAGCACAAGGCTCTGGGATTAATTTGCCAGCATGAAAAAAAACAATGAAAAATCCAAAGTCCAAATATATAGATAGTTATTGATACCATAAACTAACATGTAGCAGGTACTTTTAAAGTGTGCATTTGCATGTGTTTCAGGCAAGACTGTGACCTAATCAATGATTGCTGCTGTAAGCATTACACAGGCCACCTCACCAAGTAAGCATCTTCCTGAACTGATACATTGGGTTGGGACCCTCCATCTCTGACTTGCTCTTCTTGTGTTTGCATTGACATTTTTACACCTAAAGCCGTCTGCTAAAAAATCGTTTTCCCCCATGCGTGAAGTGGAATGATCTGCTCAATTAATTTGGTTATATATCATTAGGAATTGATTTTCAGGTAGTGAGAGGAATAAGAAGAAAAATAAGGAATGCTATTTTTCCTGTGGTTTCTCCATTGGCAGCTTCTGGTTTCTCCAAGATCAGCACAAGGGGTAAAGGAGAATTTCTAAAACTATACTGAATGTGTAATGTGTCCAAGGACCCGAGCTGCCTGCAGAGGGCACCCTTGTGAGCAGCCCGAGAAACGGGAGTGTGGCAAAGCCACTCTGTTTATAACAACCTCCTTCCTCTATTTTGTTCTTTGCTGAGTGTAGTGATCCTGGAGGTGTATAAGATGTAGGTTCCCCTGTGTGCTGAAAACAGCACACAGAACACTGTCAGGTAGCCTGAGAAGGGATTAAAGAGCACTTGATTGGGGCCATGTAATCTTGTAATCGTGGTCCTTCACTGTGGTCTTGACAGGTCATTTCACCTTTCTGATTGTGTAAAAGAAGTTGCTTATACAAAATTTCCCTTACAGGACTGGAGTAAGAATGAAACAAAATAATATACCTAAAGCACTCACACAGTGACTGGCAGACCCCCACCACGTACTCAGTTTGCTGCTGTTACTCTGATAGTGTCCTAGTTGTTGTAATGGAAATATGTGTAAATGCTCAAAGACCTGAAGTGGGGTAGTGTTAGGAGAGAGTCGAGAGGGGGGATGAAAATAGAGGGAAAGAGCATAAATGCCAGAATTTATACCTTGGCGAAGATTGGCTGGGCAATGTCACTGGATGTGAAGCAGTGCAAGGAGCATATGTAAATAATCAGATGATCGTGAGAACTTGATTTCTTGTTGACTTTAAGAGAATGAAAGTGGTATAAAAAGGAACAACAACCAGTTTGATAACTGGACTGTATCTGAATAAGAGTTAATGTTTAAACCTGTGAATAGACAACTTCTAAACTTTAATGGTGCACCATCACTTTCTAACCCAGGGACCATCAGAGGAGACTCATATTTAGAACTGGTGATAAAATTTGTTGTACCAGAAATGCATACCTGTCCGACTTACTCCCTGAAAGTACCACTGGACGTCATCAGAGCAATGACCTAGAAGCCAGTGGTGAAGGCTTTCGCTCTACTCCTCGTGACCTGGCTAAAAATAAGCATGACTTTGAAAGTGGCATGCGGCTATGCAATGGAGAAGTATTTTTCATAACCAATGTAAGTGTTGGAAAATAATTTCTGCCAGTTAGATTTATCTTATCACCCTAGAGTTCAAATATTTTATTTTTATTTCTTTAGAGAGAGAGAATGGGTATGCCAGGTTCCAGCCACTGCAAACCAACTCTAGATGCATGCCCCACCTCGTGCATCTGGCTTACATGGGTTCTTGTGAATTGAACCTGGGTCCTCTAGCTTTGCAGGCAAATGCCTTAACCTCTAAGCCATCTCCAGCTGCCATCCATTCATGCTTATGATGTACATTGGTTTCTAGCTTTTTAACAATGTCATGTCTGGTTTTAGTATTGGGCTGTGCTGGAATAGTTAGGCTGGGAAACATCCCCTTTTCTTCTTTTTGAAAGGTTTTCATAAGGAAACATTTGTAATGAGCAAAATGCTTGAGTAACATTGAGGCACACTCATTCATGCTTGGCTGTCGCTTGAATGTAGAAACCATGGAAATTGTCTTCTGTTTGTTCTCATTGACAACCTCCAAACTTAAAATACTTCTCAGAAATTGTGAGAACAATATTTTGTAAAGTTTCAAGGTGTTATGCCCAGTTCTTGGCACCCCCCTCCCCCCCCCCCCCCCCCCCCCCAGTGACCACCAAGGAGAACCATGCACGTATCCAAGGGCAAGGAGCTTTATTTCGGGCTTAAGCTTGGTCTCTTGACTTCACCAAGGCAGTGGATCCATACAAGAGCCCTGAGCAGCAGGGGGGCAGGGTTTTTTTTGTTTTTAATTTTTGTTTAGTTTTATTTATTTATTTGAGAGCGACAGACAGAGAGAAAGAGGCAGATAGAGACAGAGAGCAGGGTCTAGCCACTGCATATGAACTCCAGATGCGGGCGCCCCCTTGTGCATCTGGCTAACGTGGGTCCTGGGGAATAGAGCCTTGAACCGGGGTCCTGAGGCTTCACAGGCAAGCGCTTAACCACTAAGCCATCTCTCCAGCCCCAGGCAGGATTTTTATAGGGATTTGAACAAAGAAGTAGGGAATGGGTATATGATTGGATGATTTCTTAGGACATTGGCGGCAAGGTTGGCAGGCGGGAGCTAGGTAACTAAGTAACCTCTGTTGCAATTGGCTAAACAAGCCGCAATAACATTTGTATGTATTTCAATTGGCCGGGACAGGGAGGTAGGCGGGACAAATCTCTCAATTGGCCAGGGCAGGGAGGTAGGAGGGACAAGTCTTTGGCAAGTCTCAGCTGTCCTGGGCAGGGGACGGGCAGTTGCCCCTTTGTTCCTTTGTTTAAACTGAAACTTGGAACTTAGGCCTAACCAGGGCAGCACTCTACTGAAGCCTGTCATGGTGTTGTTCAGTTTCTGGGTCCTTCACAAGGACTGAAAGCTTATACTTTTCTTTACTAAAGTGCTTGTGTGGATCTATTCCGTTAGTTTTGGTTTTAAGCTTTTTGAAATTCTGTTTTCTCTTATCTGTAGTGGTAGGACTCACACATGCAGTGCCCGGCTCCACCTCCGAGCTACACTGTCAGGTCCAAGCCTCTTACATGGGCTTCTATTTTGTGTTTAGCCCAAGGGCAGACTATTATTATGTGGCTATGTGAAGACATCTAAAGCTTTCTTTGTTTTGAGCACAGGATGTAACTGATGTAACTTTTGAGAAAAGAAGATATTTGACCATTGACAATAAGGCTGGCTTGGAAGTAACTGTAGATTTTGGGAAACTCATGAAATTCTGTAACATAAAACACGCATGGGCAAAAACTATTCACACTTTCCAGGTAAGAGTGGACTTTCACAAAGCTGCTTAAATAGCTTTCCATATTAGTTACGCTTCTTGTTGCTTTCTGCTAAAAGCAACTTCAAGGAGGAAGGGGTTTATCTTGGCTCAGTTTGAGGGAACAGTCCATCCTGACATGCAAAGTACAATGGCAGGAGTGTGAGGCAGTTCGTCACATGATCCTCCAGTTGGGAAGTAGAGAGAGATGAGTGCAGGCGCTCAGAAGGCTTTCTCCTTATCATTCTGTCTGGGGAATGGTGCTGTCCACATTTAGGGTGGATCTTCCTGTATCAATCTAGAAACTCCCTCGCAGACATGCATAGCGGTTTATCTCCTCGGTGACTTTACATTGTGGTGGGTCAATATTAATCATCACACTCGCCAAGCCATACAGTACCTTGCATTGTATTCTTATTTTTTTTTTTTACAAAGTATTTTATTTTTATTTATTTATTTGAGAGGGAAAGAGAGAGAGAATGGGCACACCAGGGCCTCTAGCCACTGCAAACAAACTCTAGACACATGGCCACCTTGTACGTGTGGCTTATGTGGGTCCTGGGGTGTCGAACCTGGGTCCTGCAGGCAAGTGCCTTATCTGCTAAACTATCTCTCCAGCCCCCTGTTTTCTTATTTTTATTTCTATTTTTCTTAGTATTAATTGTGCAGTCCAACTGAGGACCTGGTGCATGTTAGGCAAGCATTCTGTCACTGAGCTACACTCCTAGAAGTCTTTGCTTTTACATTTTTAAAACTCTTTTATTTATTTCCAGCAGGGGGAGAGAGAGAGAATGGGCATGCCAGGCCCTCTAGTCGCTGCAAAGGAAATCCAGATACATGTGCCACTTTGTGCACCTGGCTTTAGTGGGTACAGGGGAATTGAACCCAGGTTGTTAAGCTTTGCAGGCAGGCACCTTAGCCACTGAGCCATCTCTCCAGCCCTGCTTTTGTATTTTTAACTAGAAAGCAAAGTGCACAGTAGTGCAGAGAATACTAGACAGACACAAGTCTTTTGGCACCTTTCACTTCACTGTTTCTTTCATTGTGAGGAACTAAGGCATTACTGTTGAAGCCTGCCCCCTCAGGTCTCCTCCCAGCCTCAGGCTCCAATATAGCTTGATGTGGTATGCTACTGATGTCATCTTTATTTAAAACTTGGTACTTTGCTCATTATGTTCCATTTATATGATTAACCTTGATTGCTGTGAGGAGGCTGCATCGGAGCAGGCGTGCACAGACTGACATGAGATTATTCTTTCCTGTTTTAGCTGCTCTTTTTCTCAGTGTTGCCTAGCTGATGTTGAGAACTAAGTTAGCTAAGTTTAGGAGGACATTTACACATTCAGGAATACATGATGTGAAGTCTTAAAGGGAAGAAGTGGTGTGCACCCATCTGTAAAATGTATTTAGCATTTATGTAATCAATAATCATTGTGTAATGGAAGTTCATTTCTGAGGTCCAGCAGCTTTGGAAGGAAGAATTTATCCAGCCCTTATTCTCTGAGGAGGTGGTTCAGGCTCAGTATGTGGAGATGGACGAGCTTGCTGCGAGGGGTTTCTTCTCAGCCTGTCTCTGTATTTCACACGCCCCATTTGTCAGTTAGCTTCCTGCAGCAGCTTGTCTTCTCACAGGAGGGATGTGGGAACATCAGAGGGGATAATGCTTCACACCACGCCTCTGCCTGTATTTGTAATGGATGTGCTGTCTCAAGATGGAAGGGCTGACAGTAGTGCCAGGACATGACACTGGATTCCTGCAGTCAGATAGACACATGTAGACTTTTCTTGTCTACATAATCCTTGGTGTGTTAACCTTCAAAACAGAGGTTTATTGTTCCCTTTTGCTTAACTTCATGAAGTAAATTGTTCAATAATGGCAACGTATAGCAGTAAAATTAAAAATCTATAAGCCTCCCATTTAGAGACATACTAAAAACATTTTGTAACTTCCTTTTTGTTTTCTTTATGGAACATATTTATGTTGTCTCTGTGTTTGCTTTTTGATCAGATTAGCTTTGTTTGTAACATAATTTTGACCATTTAAAATTTTTATTTTATTTCTTTATTTTAGAGAGGGGGGGGGGCGGAGAGAATTGTTGAGCCAGGGCCTCAGCAATAAAACTCCAGATGCTTGATCACCTAGTGGACATGTGCGACCTTGCACTTGCCTCACCTTTGTTTGTCTGGCTTACATGGGGTCTGGAGAGTCTATTGTGGGTCCTTAGGCTTTTCAGGCAAGTGCCTTAACCACTAAGCTATCTCTTCAACCCCAATTTTGACCATTTTTATGTATGGTACTCATTTTTTTAAAAAAATGTAATTTGAAAGCACATTTGATAATTGCAGACAAATGTGTGTATGTATGTTTGTATGTTCTCTTGATAGTCAGTATTTCAGGTATCCATTTTTTTTTGCCATTATACATAGCATTTTGATAACACATTTCCACATTAAGTCCATACAGCCATATCAGAGTCTTTTATTTGGGAAAATTTAGTTGTTTGGATTGGGTCTGGGGAGATGGCCCAGTGGGTAAAATGCCTGCCATGCAGGTGTGAGGGGCTAGTTTGGAGCCCTAGAACCCAGGCAAAGAAGACAGACTTGGTAGCACACTTCTGTAAACCCAGTATGCATATGGAAAGATGGGAAGCTGAGATAGGAGAATCCCTGGGAGAGTGCAGGCCAGCTAGCCTGGGAGATGTGGTAGTGAGCACAAGACCCTGCCTCAAGTAAGGTTAAGGGCAAGGACCAACACACAAGGTTATGCTTTATCCTATTGTGTTGTGGCACATGGCTGCCCACCCTCACACGTAATACACTCATGTATACACACACAAAGATTAAAAACATGGTTTGTTTGGGTTAATACAAGCCAGTTTCTTATGAAACTCAATATAAAAGCAAACATGTGTTCTGAGATGGTGAATAAAGTAGATCCTGAAAGATGGATTGATGAGGATGCTATGGCCAGGTGAAAAGTATGTGAGAACACCAGGAGGGGAAGGGGTGTGAGATACCACGAGGGGGAAGGGGTGTGAGAGCTCCAGGAGGGGGCAGGGGTGTGAGAGCTCCAGGAGGGGGCAGGGGTGTGAGAGCTCCAGCCGGGGGCAGGGGTGTGAGAGCCCCGTGAGGGCCTGTCTTTCCCCTTGCGAGCTGCCTGAGGGCACCCTGTTAAATCTTCACGTTGCGTTGTCTCAGGGCTCTGAGGAGGACACCGTGGTTTACGTGGTGGGAAAGGCGGGCCGCCAGCACTGGCAGCACGTCTACACTGCCGTCACCAGGGGCCGCTGCAGAGTGTACGTCATTGCCGAAGAGTCCCAGCTCCAGAGGGCCATCTGGAAACGTAGTGTTCCCAGGAAAACACGGTTGAAACACTTCGTGCAGAACAAGCTTTCCGCTAGCTGTGCACCTGCAGCAGATTGTGCCTCCCGGTCTACGCGCTCTGGAGACAGCGGAGGACCCAGCGCACTAGTCCGGGCTGACGCCGCCGCCAGCAACGTCGCCGGGACGGAGGCAGCAGCTACGGCCACAGAGCAGGCGCTCACCTCGGCTGCAGGGTGGCGGTTAGCCTCATTGGACGCCTGGGACACAGACGAGGATTTCGTTCAGTCCCGAGGCTACAAAAGAACTGGTGATGGAACCCCACACATCGATGAAAGCCCAAACAAATTCCGTCTGGTAGGAGTGATGTTCCAGTGTGTTCGTTTTCTTTTTAAAGCTTTGCCAATTGCACTATACCTGGGCAGGACTGTGTACTTCTTTAGTGTCGCATTGGGATGTGACCCCACGACTGTGTCTCTGTGCCCGAGTCCCCCCGCTTCTGAGCCCACCCGTTGCACTTTGGCTCCCTTCGTGGGTTCTTCCCCTCTAGGAAGCCTCTAGGACTTGTGGATTGCTCCATGACTGGCTGGTGGACTGCCAGGTGCCGGACTCAGAAAGCTTTGTCCCTCCGGATCTTCCCTCTCCTTGTTTTCCTCGTAGGCTTCCTCGTCCACCCCTGCTTGGTAGCTGTTTTCTTTTCACATCCCTACAACTCCCTTGAACTGCCTTCTTTCAGTCTTGTCAACTTCGGGGGACCTTTTCTCAGGTCTTGCTCTTGACTTTTTTCCCATGGCGCTTAGATTAACTGCTGCTGCTGCTGTTTCAGCATCTCCTTCACTGGGGTGTGTTACCTTATTGACCCTGACGTCACAGGTGCCTCAGTGTCTCCCCGCTCCACTCCTCATCTCTGCTTCCTCACTGCTTTTCTCTCACCCGTTCTCCTGACTGGAGACATCTCCCTAAGGCTGTGAGAATGCTTCCTGTTCTCACAGGTCCTGCTGTCGCTCTGCCTGGGCCATCCGTTTAACAAGATTGCGGATGTTCATGTGGCTGCTGCATTGGTGGCACTGGGAACTGAGAGATAAGTGAGAGGCCCCTCTTTGCTATGACTCTAGAGGCTCTGGAAGTCAGTTACTCATGAGTGCTTTGAGACCCATTCTGAGGTCTGTATCTTTGTTCCCTTGTTCCAGATAGGCTTTTCTAGAATCCTAACCCAACGTCTCTCTCCTAATTTCCCCAATTTCAGTCCCCATTTTCCTTCTTGAGCTTGAAGTCTCAGAGCCAGCTTAAGACTCACCTTGCCTTCATTCCCTACTTTATGTAGCTTTGTTGCAAAAGGCCATTGTCAGGTTCCCCCGCCCTCCCTCCCCATCTGATCTGTCATGGCTTAGGTCCTCATCTCATCTTGGATGACAAATGACCTGACTGGCTTTCCATTTCCCTCAGATACCCCTCATGTTGTTACCAGATTATCAGCCTCTTTGGATGCTCCGCTCACTCCTTTGTTGAAAAGCCATTAGTAAGGCTGGTGAGGTGATTCAGCTGGTCAAGTGCTTGCCTCAAGCATTAGGAGCTGTGTTCAATCCCCAGCACCCACATAAAATGCCAGGCATGGCTGAGCATGTCTTTCACCCAAATGCTGGGGAGACAGAGGCAAAAAGATTTCGTGGTGCTCACCAGCCAGCAAGTCTGACCTAATTGGTGAGCCTCTGGCCAGTGAAAGACCATATCTCAGAAAACAAGGTGGATGGTACTTCAGAAATGATACCTAATGTTGTCTTCTGGCCTTGACACACGTGTGCACCTGTATGTGCATGTCTCCAAAAGATGTGCACCTACACACATATGCATTTTAAATAAAAATGTAAAAAATATTTTAAAACGCTGTCAGTGTCTCCACTGTCCACTCTGTTAGGCTCCAGAGTGGAGACTATGCTCTGAGTCCTGCTTTCCCAGTGTAACTCATTTTCTTTATCTTCTTCAGTCATCAGCTTTATCACGTACTAATGTGAATCAAAGTTTTTCCTATCTCTTCCTTTTGGCTCTTAGATTTAGGAGAACGCAGTCTATACAACCGGCTGACTAGATGGGAGGGGACCAAAGAATAATTCCGAATGATTTCTGGCTTTCCGACTGAAACAATTTGGAGAACAGCAGTACTATTTCCTGAGATGAGAAAGATGTGAGGAGAACTTGTTTAGGGAAATGAAGTCTTCCTGTGGCAGGCTGCTAGGTGCTATTAGACATGTGGGATTATAAATTAATTCTGAGTGGAGTTCTAGCGGAAGCTTTCAAATTGCCTAATGTGCTGGCAGCAGACTTGCTAGGTGGGTGTTTCAGCTTCCAAGGCTGTAATGAAGAGCTCAGAGGAGCAAGTCCTGAAAAACCTACCTGCTCCAGGCTGAGTTCTAAGATGGGCACTCATGTCATCTGTCCTCACATGGGAGGAGATAGCCAGCAGGTCCTCTTAAGATTCTGCCTGACAAATATCTCACCTGTGGGGGGCTGGCAGGTGAGGCCAGCGGGAGAGCACCATGTAAAATGAGAGGTGGGGTTGAGGATGTCCTAACTGCCAAGGACAGACCGAGGGTCTTCTAAAGAGACCACCCATTCTTCTGATTGCAGTAGAGAACAGTGCTGTGTGAATTGGAAAGGTAACCTTGACCATGCTGAAATAGATGGTAGTGAGGAAGAGCCTAGGGGACTACGTTTCCAAGTGTGAAGATTATTGTCATACCCTGGATAGAATAACCAGGCTAAAGGTCAGTCAGGTGCCAGTAACAAGCATAGGAAGAGATACTAAGGAACACAACTGATGTGGCCTAATCATGAACTACAGCTAGAATTGGGACAAGAGTGGTGTGTATGTATCTGGCCTGATCATAAGGTGGATCCAGGTACCATTAATCAGAATTAGGAAGAGTCTGAGGGACAGATTTTGTTGGGAAAAGCGATTGAAGTGTACATAGTAGGGGTAAAGCTTCTCCTTTTCTCTCTGTAGCAGTAGTAGAATTCTTGCTGAATCTAAGCTTCATTATGCATGCCAGGACAACTCCGATGGCATGCCCATCTTAGTAAGAACTAACCTGTCATCTCTTGCAGAGGCCCTGGGGAAAGGCTTTTAACTTGAGCTGAAAAGGGGTGATTCCAAAGAAAGCCTTTACACAAAGTTTCTTGAGTTATATATTTCTTTCCACCAGTGTGAGGTGGAGGATTGTGGTTTCCCATGATGGTACAAAGAGAAAAATGGCAGCATTACCCAGCCTCAATCTGAGCCCACTGGAGCCCTTGCACTCTGACTAAGGCCAGCGATCTGTGAGCACAAGAGTGAAGCGGGGAGGAGCTGTTCAGCACTGGCTCGCGGCACTGCACGGTGGCTTCAGCTCAAAGTTCTCTCATGACAGGGATGCATTTTCTCACAGGTTTGCCAAAAGTATATAGCATGTACAGGAATCCCTAGAAATGAGGAAACACAATTGGAAACTTTAGGATTGACAAATTAGGGACTTTTGTTTCTGTAATTCTAGGTGAATTGAGATTTGAATTTTTGAAAGATATATCCAGTAACCAGAGTGGTTTGTATAACCTTCCTTTATTTATGCATTGTTGCATAAGAACCAACCAGCATTTAAATTCCACTAGTAGTCAAAAACTACGTGGATAAATTTTGAGAAATGCTTCTTTAGGCCATCCCACTATTGTGCAAATATCCTTAGACTGTGCTCACACGAACCTAGATGGTATAGGTCAATCTCTCCTCTTGGCCTCTGGATGCAATAAGAGATTCAGTAAGCCAGAGGTGTGTAAGGCTGGTGCTGGCTTACTAGCATGCTGTTTTACAGTTTAAAAAAAATGATTACAAGTGGAATACACTAAAATAATGACGAAATCATAATTAATAAACTAATGGCTGGGTACAGTGGTATGTGCCTTTAATTCTGGCACTCAGGAGGCAGAAGTAGGAGCATCGTTGTGAGTTTGAGGCCATCCTGAGATTACAGAGTGAGGTCCAGGTCAGTCTAGACTAGAGTGTGACCCCCACCTTGAAAAAAAAAAAACTAGCAATCTCATTATTATCAGCTATTATTATGTACTACAGATGATTATATATGCTATACTGCATATACCAGTAAATTTATGCCATCACTTTTACAAATCTGTGACTAATATATCACCCTAGGCAATGGGTATTTTTTCAGTTACATTATAATCTTAGGGGTCCACACTGTATTATATATCGATCATCAACGACCAAAATGTCATTATGATGTGTATGGCTGTACTACTGACAGACCCCTCCAGGTATAAGATTTTGTGCTTCTTGATGGATTAAAAGCTTCAACCTTGAAAAAAAAAATCCTGAAACACTGACATCATATTTTACCTGTCTTCTCCAGGATAGCAACAAAAAAGAATAAAAATGTGCCTTTTGATAAAAACATGAGTAAATTCTGCTAAATTTTTTCAGATAAAACAGCAATTCCCAGAAAATGTTTTACAACAGTCACATTTTAATATAAAATGCAAACTGAAAAGGATATATTTGTATTAATTGCTGAGAAAAGCCAGTTTCTGTATTCATCAAAGTTCTCTGGGAAACAATAATAACTGTGGGTGTGAGTATCTCCCAGAGTGGGCTTCATTTGAAGGGACTTGTTCATGTGATTGTGGAAAGTGGCAAATAAGAAATTTGTAAGATTAAATTTTGGTCATGTATAATTTAAATCTGACAGCAGTCTGCCTGTATGCTTCCTTGGAAAAGGGCGGTCTTTTTTGTTATTAAGATTAGATGAAGTTCACCGACATTGTAGAGGAAAATCTGCTCGACAGATTTGACTGATTTAATTAACTCATCTCAAACATGCCTTGACAGAAACATGTGGAATACAGTGTGACTGAATCTGGGTTCTAGGGGTTAAAGCAAGTCAACACAGTTCATCTCAAAAGAAGAAAATCAATTGTGTTTCTTTTCCTATCCTGGCAAAAGTTGATGACTGTACTGGCCTACTGACTGCTTCTTGAGAACCACTAGAGGCATCAAGAATCTGATGATGGAACCGCAGTGTTTCACCATCCAGTGACAAAGTGTCTTCATGGGCTCACAATCTGGAGAGTCATATAGGAAGGCTATGTGCTCAGGGACCTACTTTTTTGTTGCTGTTATACCCATCTTGATATTCTTGTTTGAGCATCAAGCCTTCATTTGAATGTTGTACTTTTTCCCCATACTGTACGGGGAGCCCTGTCCGTACTTTCAGGGTTTAGATACATCTCTTTAGGCAGGGAATAGTTATTTCTCCATGCCAGGCCCTGAACTGGCTACTGGGGTTGTTACATTGGGAATCAACAGACATGATTCCTTAAGAAGCCAAAGGATAGCCAATAGCACCAGTTGCTCAAGTCTTCCACGAGTTGTGAAAAATGTATCTTTTCCTCTTTAGAAGCAGGCAGAGGGAATAGAAGTACATATGATAGGATTATTACTTTTTAATTTTTTTTGTGATTACTGTTTTAGACAATTAACTTTATTTTTTGTTTTCTAACAGGTGCAAGATTCATCTCCACAAGTATCTTCCAGATTTCAGAATTTAAGAATAAATAATTTACTCCCCAGGCAACTTTTTAAACCCACAGACAATCAAGAAACTCCATGAAAAGTCAGGTGTGGTGACTCATACCTGTAATTTCAGCACTCAGGAGGCTGAGGCAGGAGGATCACAAGTTCCAGGTCAGCCTGGGCAACATTTTAAGACCCTCTCTCAAAAAATGCAAAACAGAACATAGATAGAATGAAGCTTAATTTACTTCAAACTATCTTTGCTTTTCAAGACAAAATGAACATTTTAGCTTTGAAGTTTTAAGCTAAAAGAAGACAGCCATCACTGGAGTTTTGGGTTTGGACATTTATGTGAGCAGTTCTAAATTCACTTAAAGAAAACCTCAATGATTTTGGCATCCGTCATCATGAGAAATGGTTACACTGGTCATAACTTGGGGGGAAAAAAGATACTGTGTGTTGAAAAACTGTAGAGGTTTTAGTTTTTTAGGAGGATCATTGTTGCTTATCTTTGCCAGTGGACTGAAGTAATAACAAAGATAAGCTAATTGCATCTTTGGTAGTGACATTTGGGGTACGTCTGTTGCAAAGGACTCCTATACAAGCTGTCGCTCATTCCATCACAGCTCCTGGGGCCCGGCACACCTGGGACTTTTCTTAGAAATGCCTTCTAAGTTCAGAGTACCTTATTTTGAGTATATTCCATTTTAGACAAACTTCTCTTAAAGCAGTTTGATTTTAAAATATTTATTGCTAGATGGTGCTGTGAATTGTATGTGTCCCCTCAAACTCATGTGTTAGAAACCCAGTTCTCATTCCAACAGTGTTGTGAGGTGGGGCCTAATGAGAAGCATTGTCATGAGTGGGCCAGTTACTGTGGGGGTGGGCTCTGATAAAAGCTTCCTATTGCTGTTTTGAGTCCTAAGCAGCTGGGAAACCAAAAAATTATGTGACTCATTTTATTATAATAATCTCTGTTCCTGTGGCCTGGGACCAAAGCAATCAAAATCTCTGAAATATGCTGGTATAGGACTTCCTAGCTTCCAGAACCATGAGAAATAAATTTTTTTTTTTACTAAATTATCCAGTCTGTGTGTTTTTATTATAATATTAGCTAATACAACTAGTACAATAAAAGAGGAACAATTTAGTTATTATCTTAATGCTTTTACTTGCTTGATTGAGGTATAATTCATATGCAGTTCACTCATTTCGTGTCCAGTGCAGTAGCTTGTAATACATTCACAGAATTTTTCAGCTGTTACCACAATCAATTTTAGTGCATTTTCATGCTTTCCCTCTTATCCATAATCTCCTCATGCACCCCAGCTCTAGGTCACCTTTGCCTCTGTAGATTTGCCCACATTGGCCAGTTTCTACAAGTGAAGTCATACAATATGTGGTCCTTTTTTACCTGACATAATGTTTTCCGGATGTCACCCACACTGTACCAGTATTCACCAATATTTGTCGCATGTGTTGATGCTAATATTCACTGCATGGATATGAAGTGTGTTTAATTCCCCCATTCATCACTAGATGGCACACCTGGGTGGTTCTGCTCCATGAGGACTAACGTGACTCGGGACATGTGTGCAGATACTTTTTTTCTGTGTGGACACATGCTGTCATGTCTTTGTGATACACAGCTGGAGTAGAATAGCTGGGTCATATGGCAACTGCTTAAACTCCTGAGGAACAGTTAGTATTTTCCATTCTTACCAGCAGTATGGCTTCTAATTTCTCCATATTCTCTCCAATATTGTTTTACTGACTTCTTTTTTATAGCCATCCTTGGGGTAAGTAGTAATTCATTTTGGTTTTCATTTGCATTTTCCTTCTGGCTGAAGATGCTAACCATCTTTCCTGTCTTGCTGGTCTTTTTTGTGTGTCTATTTTGGAGAAGTACCTAATTCAGATCTTTTGTCTGTTTTACACTAGATTATTGTCAAACTATAAAAGTGTTTTGTATATTCTAAAAATAAGTCCTTTATCTGAAAAGTGTCTTGCTTTTTGTTTTTTCTCTCATTCTGCGGAATTTTACTTTCTTGGTGGTGTCGTTTGGAGGACACATTTTAATTCTGATGGTGTCCGGTGTGTCTGTTGTTTCTGCTTATGCTTTTGGTGTCATCGCCAAAAAACCAGTCAGAGTCATGAAAATTTACTCCTATTTTTTTTCTCCTAAGCATTTAATAACTTTAGCACTTACATTTTGACCTGTGATTAATTTCGAGTTACTTTTTATGTAAGATGTGAGAATAGGGGTTCTGTTTCACACTTTTATGTATGGATATGCAATTGTGCCAAGGAGATTATTCTCTACCCATTGAACTGTCTTGGTATTCTTGTCAAAAGTCCACCGGCTATAAATATGTCAGTGTATTTGTGGACGTGGATTTTCAGTCGTATTCCATTGATCCGTCCATGTGTTTGTGTGCTCGTATCACACTCACACTGATTCGTGACAGTAGCTCCGTGAGTTTTGAAATCAAGCACGAGTTCTCCAGTGTTGCTGTTCTTCTTCAAGATCGCTATGGTTATTCTGGAACCTTTGCATCACATATGACTTTTGTCGTTTTCAGTTTGGAATTTGACGGGGATTGTGCTCCAGCTCTAGTTCCAGGGAGCACTGCCACCTTAACACTGTTAAGTCTTGTGACCCACGAGGATGCATTTATGTAGGTTGCCCTGGATTTCTTTGTAGATTCAGAGCATTACATTTTATCTTTCTAAATGTATAGTTCTTGATAATTAAATTTATTTCAAGATATTTTATTCTTTTTTATAGTAAAATGAAATTTTCTTAATTTTTTTGATTGGTTCACTGCTGCTGTATTATAGAAACAATTAACATTGTTAAAACTATTTTATTTTTATTTATTTATTTGACAGAGAAAGAGAGAGAGAGAGAATGGATGCACAGGGCCTCCAGCCACTGCGAACGAACTCCAGATGCATGCACCCCCTTGTGCATCTGGCAGTGTGGGTCCTGGTGAAATGAACCTGGGTCCTTTGGCTTAGCAGGCAAATGCTTTAACTGCTAAGCCATCCCTTCATCCCAGTAATTAATTTTTTTTATGAGAGAGAGAATTGGTGTGCCAGGGCCTCTAGACACTGCATTCAAACTCCAGATGTGCGCGCCACCTGTGTGCATGGGCGACCTTGTGTGCTTGCATCACCTCGTGTGGCTGGCTTACATACATGGGATCTGGTGAGTCGAACATGGGTTCTTAGGCTTCACAGGCAAGTGCCTTACTGCTAAGCCATCTCTCCAGCCTGCAATTAATTTTTTGTGTTTTTTATATTGATTTTGCTAAATTTGTTGATATCAGTAAGGTTGTTGGGGCATTCTTTTGGATTTTCTGTAAAAGACATCCCATTATGCAAGCAGAAATGGTTTTAATTCTTCCTTTACATTCTGGTTGTATTTTATGTCATTTTCTTGCCTTAAAGTCCCTTCTGGACCCTCTAAGTACACTGTTAAATGTGTTCCTGACATTAGGGCATATTATCCAGCTTTCCAACACTATTATGAATTCTGGGGTTCCAGTCTCTGGAGTGAGGATAGAGATGGTGGACTATGTCAACATACAAAACCCTCATCTCATGAAACAAAATAAGAAACTCAACAGGCCCCATAGTCTCCTTCAAGGATATACCTTACCTCCTAAAGAGAGGTCATATAGAACATTCCAGTAGGACCACCCTAGAGACTAAGCCTTTAACACATGAGCCTTTGAGTACATTCAGCATCCCCCCAACAAAAAATGGTACAAGAGAAATAATTAAATATTTTAACATAATGTTGTTAGCTTATGGACTTTTCTTTGATGCTCTTTGTCCAAGATGAGGATTTCTCATGTTGCTAGTTTGTTGTATATTTTTCTCATGAAAAGATTTTTGTCAATTCTTTTAAATCCACTGAAATGAAAATAGACTTTTTTCTTTATTATTCTCATGGGGTATATTATGCTGACTTTTGGAACTTAAACCAACTTTGCATTCCTGGGCTAAATCCCACTTGGCCATAGTGCATGGACCTGTTTATATGCTATGGTTAGTTTGCTAGTAATCTGTTGAGGATTTTTTTTAATCTGTATTTTATGAGACATCAGCTTATAGTTATCTGTGTCTGCTTTTGGCATCCGGGTATCCTGATCATTTAGAGTGAGTTGTAAGTGATCATTTCTCTTCTGGTTTGTAAGGCATTGGAAAGAATTAGTTCTTTAAATGGTTAGTAGAATTTGTGAGTGAAGCCATCTGGACTCGGGCTTTTCTTTGTGGAAAGTTTCAAAATTAATTCAATCTCCTTGCTAAAAGTCTATTTAGACTTTCTCTTTCATATTCCAAATCTGTTTCTGTTTCATAGAGTCAGTTTGATAGTTTCTGTCTTGGGGAATTCATCTATTTTAGCTGTCATTTACTCTGTAGGCATAAAGTTTAGAATATTTCTTTGTAGTCCTTTCTGTAAAGTTGGTATTAAACCTTCCCTCATTCTTGATTTTAATAAGTGAGTCCTTTCTTCTCCCTTGTCAGTCTAGTTAGTAGTTTATGAACTTTGTTGATCACTTTAAAGGTCAAATTTTTAGTGTAACTGACTTTTCTCTATTGTTTTTGCTAGTTCACTAATTTTTAACTCTTCCTCCTTTCTATTAGAAAAGGGCTGTTGAGGAAGGTGGTGTGCTGGCTCATATTGAGGGTTGACCAAAGTTTAGGGAGAGGAAATAACCTTAATATTCTGCCTAGGTGGCTCATTGGGTACAAATTGTTTAGCTAATCAATGAAGTAAAGGATTGGCACCTGCATAGGAGTCTTACCTTATTTTATTACAGGTGGGAGTGACTATCTCAACTCACAGAGGAAGGGGGTTCTTTGTATTAAGCATTTCCTGAGTCACAAAGGCTGGTAAGCAGGGAAGATGGGATGGTTACTATCAACCTCATAGAAACAATCTGTTGAAACTGTGACTGTATTCCAGAGCCAATGGCCAGGTACAGCTTAACAATATTGAGGAGAATCAAGTGACTCCCATGTGTTTAGAATGTAACTGAGCATGCCGAATGTAACCATATAAAGATGAACATGAATTTATAGGGCCTTGCTTAGAATACAGATGTCATTTTTATGATAGCATAATTAAGTTTTGTACATTTTAGTAATTCATGTAAATATATCTCAAAGAATATGTGTATTGTTCTCTGAGGGCAGATGTTCCCACCCTTGTGTTAAGGTCTATCATTGTTTTGTTGTTGTTTTGAGGTAGGGTCTCACTCTAGTCCAGGCTGACCTGGAATTCACTATGTTGTCTCAGGGTAGCCTCAAACTCATGGCAGTCCTCCTACCTCTGTCTCCTAGTGCTGGGATTAAAGGCGTGTGCCATCATGCCCAGCTTAAGATCTATCTTTACCCCTTAAAGTAAGCATATCATTGGCCTTAGAGGTGTTCTGTGTGTAGGCGTTTTAAGCCCTTTCTTATACTTTTCACTCCAAGTCCTCTAGCAGTTTTATGATGCAGATAATGGTCTTCAATGGGAAGCTGGCTCATGGAAGGTAAATTTCATGCCACTTTGTGAGCACCAGGTCTGTTTCCAGAGTCCATGCTCTACTCATTCATCTATGGTGAAAATTTTCACATTTATGGCAAAACCTTCCCACCTTTGGAAAATGGTAAAAATAAACATTTTGTAAGATGCAGAATAGAAACCAAGATATGTTCAATGCACCAAAAATGAGTGTCTTCTTTTTGACTTTTTAAAATCACTGTTTATTCCATTTGGTAGAGGATTTTTTTTCCATACAAATATTTGCAACAATTTTTGAATTCCCCAAAACCATACATAGACGATAAATATCATGCTATTAAAGTATTAAATTTGTACAAAAATACTTTACAGTTTAATACTTGTTTGTTACAAATAAAAATACATATTTAAGTGACTCATGATCTTTTTTTTTTCCTTAACATGATCCTGCTCTATACTTTCTTGCCCTGGCAGTCCTGAAATGTGATTGAAGTAATGTATTTCTTTGCACAAAAAGAAAGGTGAACTTTTTCCTTAAACAAAGGACACAGTGTTTTAATGCTTCGCTTAAGTGGCTGTATTATTGACCAAAATGAAAATGTTTGGAAAATAATTGTTTCAACATTCTACCATCAATATACAGATCTATTTTTATATTTACCAAATAACAGTTATTAGTGTAGCTATTCAAAATATCTGAACAGATGAAAACAGTTGCTAACAAACATTAAAAGCAACTGCCACAATTTATTGCTTTGAGAGATGGTAAGAATTGGCAATGTGTTTTGTGAAAAATGTATTTACAATCTCAGTAAGTGGCATGGCTCAGAACAAAAGATAGCCCAGTGTCATTGTTTATAAGTACATGTGCTGTACACCCTCAGTATCCTAGTTTTCAAACATGTCAAGCAGTATGAGTTTTATTTGCCTATCAGTAAAATGAATTTCATTTTAATAGACGTTTCATTCTCTCTTAAATTCTTAGTCTTGAATTTTAAAAATAGGATAATATAACTAATTCTCAGTGTAACTACACACTCTAATTCATTATCAGATTTTCAGCTATTAAAAAAATGTGTCCTTAAGAAAAAAAAAAAAAACAGGTCACAAGACATATCCTGTTTGGTAATTTGTTGCATAGGGAATAGCATACATCTTAGTTAAGATCATTCCTATATTTGGGCAAAACATTTACCACCACCTATTATGGTCTCCTACGTGCATCATTGCTGAGACATTTTAAGATAATTTTATACCTGTACCCCTCCCACTGCAGCAGTCCCAGAAGCTTACCAATACTAGTTTCCCCCAGCAGAGCCAGTTTTAAGTAAAGCCATGTGGAGTTCTTATGTTAATGACTTTATAGAATGAAACTGGTTTCCAAGTGAATTAAGGAAATTATCATAGAGAATTATTTTCAAACAGATATTTATCTTTTAAAAAAAGTGACAGATGAATTATAAAAATTTTCCTTTGATGTTATTTGTGGGGAGGGGCGGACTGTTTTTCTTTCAACCATTGGGCCTAGCAGAGAATAACCTGCCAGATACCGTAAGTGGTCACCATAAAAGAAACCTCTTCAAGTTGGAAAGGGACATGAACATGAGCCATGAGAGAGATTTAAAAGACCCCTGTGCTTGCAGTTAATGCCACGTGATTCTCTGTGCTTGAAATATCACAGAAATCTTAAAGGGATTTTTAGCACCATGTAGATACAGTCTTTTGTCTGGCTTTAGAAAAGTGCTGCTATAACGTATTAGTAGGTTCTCGTGTATCTAGATTACCACCGTGGCTATGCTGCGGGTAAAAAGCACTGTTCTGTTCGCTCCAGTCTCCCTGCAGAGTCTGCTGTTCTATAGACTTCTGGGAGGCCAGCGGGTTTCTGCTGATAACCAGGTCCAGCTTGTTGCCAGACTCCGCTATGAGTGGCACGACAAGGCAGCAGTCAAAGTCTCTCGTCCGGACGTGATTCACCTGCACAGTTAAGAAAAGCCACTTGCAATGACTGTTGCAGCCATAGTTCCCCAAACCGGAAGACACATCAGGCTTGAGCTGGTTAATTTTGAAGGTAGACCATGCAAACAGGTCCTCAGCCTCCCTGCTGACTAAGGATGACACCGGCTCACTCATTACCCTCTACAGCTAACTTGTGAGGGGCTCAAGAGCAGGATAGCTGCACCCCCTATACCCCTGCTGAACAGATCACCTCACCAGGTGGGGAGGAGGGACTCCCTTGTTGCAGAATATTACCTGCAATTTACAAGAGAAGAAAGATAAGGCCAGAGTGGTTAAATGCTTTGCCTTAGATCAGCAATTGGGGAGGATCATGTCTGTAGTGTGTAGTTCAAGGTAGGCTGGCAACTTCTGAAGCTGGTGCTCCTAACCATGACGCTGAATTACTCTAAGAATGAGCTCACCCCTTACTCATCTTGCAAGCTCTCCTACTGTTCAACAATGACACTTGTTATTAATCACCTACATCAACTCCCACTCCTGCTTCCCATTCTCTCCCCATCTTCTGAGGTCAGGCATCCTGCCACTTAGACAGACAGAGAAGTGGGGAATGATGTTTATTGCTCTGGTCACCTACTCGTCCTTTGTCTCCCCTTCTCTTGTAATGGCAGTGACAGCAAAGCTCGCTGCCAAGCCATTTAGATGTAGACCATCACACTCTGAGACCCATGCTGGCGGCTGTGAGCATCTTTACATCCTGCTTGGTTTATCTCCTCATTTATTCCTACTGCTTCCTTTCAATGAACCACTCAGGCACTAAAGTGACCCATGCCTTGTTTCCTAATATGTACAGTACTACCATCTCTCTCTCTCTCTGTCTCTGTCTCTCTCTCTCTCTCCTTTACTCTTTATTCCTGTGTGTCTTGGGGACAGAGGATGACTGCCCTTCTGACTGACATGCTATCTCTCTCCGGGATCTGTGAGTCAGTATCACTGAATGGACTGCTGTGGGAGTAGTGCAGCATTGAATCTGAGACTTCAACTGAAGAACCAGAAACTTCCCCAGACTTGGTTTTGTCCAAGACACTGGGGGAACCAAACCAGGGGCTTGCAGAGCAAGGTCCATGGTCAGGCAGCATAAACTGGACATGGGGTAGAAAAGAGCCACAAGCACCTCTGCTAGACATGCACCCTCCCTCCTGTCCTTCAATCCTTTCCTTAATTATTGGATGACCCTCCAACATTGTTTGCCATTTCACAGCTGCTAGATAAGTAGTTACTCTTTCTTGCCTCACCACTCCAGTCCCAGTTCCAAAAAAAAAGAAAACAAACAAGAAAAAAAAAAAAAACATTAAAAAACACCCAGGAGCAAAAGTCTGCTGGTTTTGATTTTTACAGAGGCAAAGGCCCCAGTGCAGGAACTCCACTGAGGTGCCCTAGGAGGTGAGAGGTTACACCATTCCTGAAACAAGTCCAGTTGCAGCTAGAGAGCAAATGAAAAGGGAGGCTAGACCAGATGTTGGGCAGGGAAGGTGAGGCCAGATGGCAGGGGCCTCATCAGTCATGCTAAAGAAGAGAGGAAGGACGAAGTTGGCTGGTGGAAATGTAGATTCAGATAACATCTCAGTTCTGTGGCTGAATACCTGACAAGCAGCTTAAGGGAGAAAGAGTTTATTCTGGCTTACAGTCTGAGGGCTTACATCATATTGTGGGAAAGGCATGGCAGCAGGAACAAGAGGTGGATGGCCACATTGCATCAATAGTCAGGAAGCAGAGAGAGTGGGCAGGAAATAGTGCAAGGCTATAAAGCCTGGGACAGTACCCCCTCCCGCCACAGGGACCCTCTTTCTCCAGTGAGGATCCACCTCCTAAAGGTACAACCACCTTCCCAATAGTGGCACCAACTTTTCAAATACATGAGCCTGCACGGAATGGGTCTTTTTTTTATTTTTTATTTTTTTTTTTTTTTGGTTTTGTTTTGTTTTTCAAGGTAGGGTTTCACTCTAGCTCAAGCTGACTTGGAATTCACTATGTAGTCTCAGGGCGGCCTCGAACTCACACCGATCCTCCTACCTCTGCCTCCTGGGTGTTGGGATTAAAGGCATGCACCACCATGCCCCGGCTGGAATGGGTCATGTTTAAACCACCACAGCAAGTTAATATGTGTCAGAAATATATATTTATGAGATAGGTGTCCTGAGGAATGAGCACTAGATTGGAGAAGATGGCTTTAAGCTCGGGGCCAGAGTGCAAATAAGAAATCAGAGGATTTTTCAGTGCTGGGATGGAATTTAATTGAGTTGCAGTTCATTGTTTTTAATCCTATAATCTTGATGATAAGAGTTGAAAGGGAAAAGCTCACAGTGTCCAAGTGTGCAGGAAGATCAGGAGGACGTTGCTAGCTTAAGTCAGTAGCAAGTATCCCAGACTCTCCCTGAGGTCTTACCTGTAAGAGCCTGTCATAGGGCTTTAAGCCACCAAGATCTCCTGGCCCTGCTGGGCGGATATTTTTGACATATACTCCTTTTTCCAGCAGGCCATCTGCCACACTGAACCCGAAGTCTTCCATGCCAGAGTCCTTGTACAAGGTCACCTGAAATTGAGAGAATGTAAAGTGAATGTTAGTTAAGCTGGAAACCCTTTGGTTCTGACACTTCTTCATGAAGGACCTTTGCTGATTTCAGAAACAATAAATTTGTAATGCAAGCATTAGGTAACTCCAACCACCCAAGCCTGCAGCTTTGTCCCCACACCCCCCCCCCCAAGAACATCCTTGGAATTTGTAAAATCAGAACCAGAACTGACAAAGAAGAGAATGGAAAGGTTCTGGTTTTCCTTTGTTGCCCTTCCTCCTCCTCCTCCTCTTTTGCCCCCTTGTTAATTGAGGCCATCAGGTATATGAAAAGGAAAGGCTGACATCTACTAATTTTGGGAGCAGTCCCTAGGCCGAGGAGTAGCCAGGGGCTGCTGAGATACCCAGGAGTAAACTACAGGCCTCTACTTACTCCCCACCTCAGCCTGGTGCTGTGCTAAATACCAGGCTTCCTCCTCTCTTTGTACAACTACTACCTTATTTGCTATGGTGTCTTGGTCAGTTTCATCCACAAAACACCTTCTATAATACCTTAAGGTGTTCCTGTAACAAATAACCTGACCCTGGAACTTGGCCCAAGTGTACCAGAAGTTAATTGGCTGGGGCTTGGTTTAGCTGCTTGAGGTGGGTGTCTGCCTCCCACGATATGAGCCTCAGTTAGTGTGTATGTACACCAACTGGCAGAACCTTCCAGAAAAACATCCCCCAGCCCTCATTCCTCTATCTGTCCACCTATAAGGCAGTATGAGGTAGAAAGAGCAATGACTAGCATATTCACGAAATGGTTATCCAAATCCCTACTATGTGCCAAGCACAGGTCTTGGTGCTGGAAACAGCTGGAATAAGAGAGAAAAGCAGTGCCTTTAAAGAGGCACATACAGGATCATGACATAATCACCAGGCTTCCCGGGGCTGGACAGGATGCCCAGAGCATACTCAGCTCCTTACATCCTCTTATGGTAGGAGATGGGCACTTTTAAATTAAGGTTTACTAGATATCCTCCACAAAAAAATTGTCCACACGATAGCAATGGTTTGGGGCTTGCTTTTTAGACTAATTTAACATATATTTTCATATAAAAAGCATAGGTAAGTTCTTTCAAAATAGAAAAAAAAAAGGCAGAGCTATATAAGGCAAAATGTGACGTGATGTCTAACACTTTTACAGCAGCTTTGATTGCTTTGTAGCCAGTTATTTTACTTCAGAGAGGTACGAACTACTAAAGGAAATAAAACATGGCCGGCTTAGAGATTTTATTTTCCTGGATGGAAAGCTGAAAAAAAAAAAAAAATCAAGCTTCCTGGGTCAATACTATTTACCAGCAGGCTCTAGTGATTATGACCATCTTAGAGGTGAAGAAATTCAATTTTATAGAGGGTAAATAATCTGCCCAAGGCCACAAAGGTAATAAATGGTGGGCTGTGATTGTCGGAATCCAGATAGCCAGTGCTTAACCAGTATCTCCCTCCAATGGTCAAAATGCTACAATGCAGGGTTTTTGTTGTTGTTTTATTTATATATTGTGATTGATATTATGTTTGATCTTATGAATAAGAAGTACACTGATGGTCCGTTCCTCCGCATTTTTTCCACAGTCACTCCCGAAGGCTAAATAAAGGTTTGGAACTTTGCTGTACTTTTGTTTGGGGGGTAGATGGGAATATGCGTTAACATTTTTAAAGTAGTTACTACTAGAGAAGGTGTGTGTGTGTGTGTGTGCGCACACGCTGCCCTCATCACACTGATAATGCACGAGAGAAGTAAATTAAGCTTAAGCTATATATATGGCTGACACAGTGCTGTCCTCCTGCACCAAAGCAAAACAAACTAGGAGTTGAAATTTTGTTTGGTGATCTAGCATCAGCTGTGTTGGATATCACAGAACCTTGAGATGGGGAAGGGTCTTGTTGCCGTTTGATCTATCTGATATCTCTAACTCTAGAGCCTGCCACATGATAGGATGTTTGGCTGAACAGAGAGGACTCTTTCTGGCAATCATGCAGTGGCTAATTGGCCGTGTGGTGTTATGCTTGTCAGGCCAGGGCAGAAGAGATGAATGCAATCTAGGAGGAATTTAATTCTGGGTTCCAAGCATCTTCACCAAGGCAGTGCTGGACTTAGCACTGTGTCAGAGTGGCTGGACAGGAGGAAGCTCTCTGGCGACACTGTGTGGCCATGAGAAGTGAGCACACCTCTGACACTGGAGCCACGCCTGCCCCACTTGGACAGTGACGGAGGAAGTTAGTGAGTCCTCTAGCAGCAGATGCTGGGCTTCGGACTTCATGATAATAAGCTTGTGGGACATGAGTGAGTGGGTTCAAAAGCAAGCATGATGGTCTTATCTCTACCAAGTTTGTGTGTGAGAAATGAGTGCTCAGAGGGGACAGAAACATCCAATATCAAAGCAAGAAACAGATAACTAGTTAGTTCATAAGAAGGAATGGAATGTAAAGCTTAGATCTCTTAATCAAATACTATCACATTCTTTAGCACACATTTTTATTAAAAATATTCATTTCAGGTTAGGGATAGGTCAGTAGTAGAGTATTTGCTTAGCATGCCCAAGGCCCTAGGTTCGGTTCTTAACACTGCCAAATAAAACAAACCAAATAATCCAGATAGCAACATATTTAGCACAGAAAATAATATTTTGGACCTTCTAGAATTATGCTTTTTTCTCAGGCTATAACATCACTGTTTCTGTACTCTTACCTGATAAAAGAGTTATTTATTAGAGGGAGAATTTTTAAATGAAAAGTATCAAATATACTCAAGAGTAAAGAGACCAGAACAAAGGCTCCCTCTATATCCATCACCCAGGAGCAGCTCATCATGTACATGCCACCGCCACTTCACCCACCTTCTTTCGGACAGTATTTTAAAGCAAATGCCAGGCCTGTTATTTCACTCCTACATACGTTGATATGCATCTCCAAAAGAGACGACGATTTCTTCCGACAATATATTTCTCAAAACAAGATATAAAATGGCTAAAATGTATATTTAAAAAAATTCTCAACATCACCAATCATCTGAGAAGTGCCAATCAATACCACAATGAGAAATTTCACTCCAGTTAGAGTGGTTGTTATAAAAAAAAAAAGATGAAAAGTAAATGTTGTCGGAAATGTGGAGAAAAGAAAGTCTTCATACACTCAAATGAGGATTTAAATAACTAAAGCTATTGGAGATACAATTTTGGAATCCCCCCCCAAAAAAAAACTGAAAGCAGAAATACCCCTGATCTCACAATCCCAGTACTGTGCTCTCCAAAGAAAATGACATCATGACATTGAATGGATGCTTGTACTCCCATGTGTACTGCTACACTATTCACAATAGCCAAGATATGGAATCAACCAAAGTGAGCAATGATGGAATAACAAAGAAGGAAAGTGTGAGATATACCCAGTGGAATATTATTTGGCTGTAAGAGAAATACACTGTCATTTCTGGTCATATTTGTGGGACTGGTGGACAAAAGTCGGGTCTAGAAAGGCAAGTACAACACGTACAACATGCGCTCCCTCATTTGTGGAAGTTAAAGTGGTCTCTGAGAGAAGAAAGTAAAATGTGGTCACTGGAGGTGAGGACAGGAAGTAGGGAGGGAGACAGGGAGAGAGAGAGTGGGTATCCAGCCATAGTTAGACAGGACTCATTTCCAGTTCTGTAGCAGAGCAGGGTAACTGTAATCTACAACAGTTTATTATATATTTAAAAGTAGCTAGAAGAGTCTGAAGGTTTCCAACACATAGAAATAATAAATTAGCTGGGCGTCGTGGTGCACGCCTTTAATCCCAGCACTTGGGAGGCAGAGGTAGGAGGGTCACTGTGAGTTTGAGGCCACCCTGAGAATACAGAGTGAATTCCATGTCAGCCTGTGCTAGAGGGAGACCCTACCATGAAAAAACAGATAATAATAATAATAATAATATAATAATAATAATAAAAATCAGGAGACAGAAATGCTAATTGGCCTGATGTAATCATTACATATTGAATACATATATCAAATTACTGTGCCCCAAATACTTGTATAAATACTGTGCCAAATACAAATTAACTAAAAGTATTCCTTTTAGAGCAAATTAGATGAAATAAATAAAGGTTGCAAATATAGGAGTAAAAAATGAGATAAATTTCATATATAAAATGACTATTGTCAATTTGTTGCCACAATTTACCCTAATTCTTTAAAATCCTCAATACTTAAGTATGTAACATCCAAATTATTTCAAAAGGTTTTTTGAAGTCAGTTTTCTCAAGTTAGGATCCTAATAAGGTCCACACATTAGGTCTGTGTTACATTTTTTAAATCTCTTTTCAGAGTACATGCCTACCCTCCCCCCTTCTCCCGGTCTAAGGACTTACAGTAGTGCCCCTTGTTCAGGGTGGACTTTGTTCCAAGTCTTGTGGATGTCTCAAACCACAGATAACAGCAAACTTTAACTACAAGTACTTGGCTACCACAACAGTATCTGATAACCAAGACAGTTACTTGGTCAATTGGGTGAGAAGTGTATCGAGTTTGGACATGCTGGGGAAAGGGAGGATTCACATTCAAGGTGGGAAGAAGTGATATTTCATCATGATATTCAGGAGGGTGCACCTTTAGAAACTGAAGAACTGCTTATTTGGAGTATTTTCCAGTTAATATTTTTAGACCATGGTTGAACAGACATGTAAACCCGCAGAAAGGGAAACTGCAGATAGTGGGATGTGGTTGTGAATGGGGAGGTGATGATATGGCTCCTATTGTGTCTTGTAGAATGTTCTCTCATACACATTCCTCTAAATGGAACTTAGTTCTGGTGCTTAAGCCAGAGTAAACTCGTAGGCATACAGTGCTTCCTATCATACTCCATCACCCAGTCAATCCATATCTAGTTGTCCCACTTCAGGTGGGTTCAGGTCATGATAGCATCAGTAATTTCACTGGGGTATTAAAGCAATAACCCTTTTTCTAATATTATAAAATTTCCATACTTATCAGACTTATTTTGTACAGCAAAAAATTCTTGGGCTGGAGATGTAGCTCAGTGGTTAAAGCGCTTGTCTGCGAAACCTAAGGACCTAGGTTCAACTCCCCAGAGCCATGCAAGCCAGATGGATAAGTTAGTGCATACATCTGGAGTTCATTTGCAGTGGGTGGAGGCCCTGGCATGCCCATTCTCTCTCTGTGTTAAATAATTTTTTTTTTAAAAAGGTAAAAAAGAATTCTCCTTTCTTCAAATTAATGTTGCCTGATTACTTTGAAATGCAGTTTAAGAAAGACGGAAGGAATGTTAATGCTTTCAACTTCAGAACAGTGAATTAGTGATGACCCAGAACCTATTCATTCTGATAGCTCCTTGTCATTTCCTGCCCCTCATCTAGAATCAGAGATTTCCCTGAGCAGCGTTGATTGGGGGAAACATTACTGTTTTATATTCTAGTTCCTTTCCTCTTATGTCTGCACTTTTTCTCTTCCACAATGGGAGTAAAAGAAGGAACAGGGGAAGGGTACGGAAGAGAAGGAAGTGGACAATAGCAATCAGATTCCTGGTAGACACACTCTTTGTGTCCTGTTTCCTGCTGGGTGAAGTCCTTCTTCTTGAGGTCTCTGATTCTCTTTGGCTCAATCTGTGGCTATCTTATGACTTTTTCCTTCTTCTTCTTTTTATTTTTTTAGTTTTTTCCCAGCCATGTGACGAGGCATCCTGCCTTGCAGTGCCATTGCTCCTAGTGTGGTATGTACTCTTGGATCTCTGTGCCACTTGTGACTTGGTACTGGAGTCCAGTCCTCATGGACCCTGTGCCTATGACTAGGAGTGGATCAGCATTGCCCCTGCAAAAACAGCCACATAGAGGCTGGAGAGATGGCTTAGTGGTTAAGCACTTTCCTGTGAAGCCTAAGGACCCCGGTTTGAAGCTCCATTCCCCAGTACCCACGTAAGCCAGATGCCCAAAGTGGCACATGCATCTGGAGTTTGTTTGCAGTGGCTGGAGGCCCTGATACACCCATTCTCTCTCTCTCTCTCTCTCTCTCTCTCTCTCTCAGCCTCTTCCTCTCTCTTTCTGTCACTCTCAAATAAATAAGCAAAAAATTAAAAAAAAAAAAACCAACCACATATTTGAGGCTCTCCAGATGCAAGGGTCCTCAAACCCTAAGCTTGCAATGGAGACCAGGAAGCTCTCTTTGGTCATGTTTTCCACTATAACAATCCAGAATTCTGCATGTAGAGAAGAAACATCTGATGTATACCTGGAATCACTCAGCTGGCCTGTGACTCTTTGGAATTTTCCTGATAGTTCAGAACCTGAGAGGGTCCAAAGTATGAGAGGGACTTAATACTGTCCACACCAACACATTAACCAGGACATTGGAGATGGATGCCTACCTGAGTGGGCTAGCAGATTAGCTCACTAGTTTTCAACTCTTAGGTCAGTGGCCAAGATCTTTGACTTTTCTGAGCCACAACCTGATGGATCTCTATGGCACAATCTTCTCTTCAGAGTGAGAGGCTAATAGCAGAAAGTAATTTATTTCTCTGGGACGATTTCCTAAGGTTAGAGGATGCTGCATTTTAACAGCCAGCTGTATCCTTCTCCTGGAGACAGCTTGGAAATAGTAAATTAACAAAAATAAAGTTATTTTAGAACCACGTAAGGATCTCAGAAATCAACAACACACGGATGGGAACACAGGCTGCTGCTACTCTCAAGGCAGCTACAATCAATGGCGGCCTGCAGTCCAGTTTGCAGGGAGATTGCGCTTTTGACTTATTTCCTGTCTAAAAAGCAATAGTAAGGATTCTGAGGTTTCAGTCACATCATGCCCTCTTGCCCCCAACACACAAATCAATCCTGATCCATGCAGTTTCTCATATATGATTACTTTTGATCTCCTTACAACTCTGTACCAGACAGTCATTCTCTTCCTCCTAAGGCCAGTGTGCCTGGAAGAAGTTGAGGGGTGATTTGTCTTGATAGAACACAAAAGCTCTGGGATTTTGTAATGAGAATACCTGACCTCATTTGCTGTGTTTCTTTCACCAAATCATGATTTTTGCTTTAGCATATAATCTCCTAAGCTGATCGAGCAGCCTTCATTCATTTCCAAACTGTCCAACAATCTAAAGAAGAATGATGTATCATGATTGCTGTTGTTTCTTCTCACCAGAGCCCTCTTGTGGTTTTCTCTGAATAGTCACAGAAATCCCTCATCTCTACTTCGAAAGCTGACCAATGCTTTTGCATTCTACCCCAGCCCATGTGAGGCAAAGATTTTCTTGATAGGTCTCTATTCTATGCTGGTCAGAAGATGCCTCTGGAGAACCTGGGCTATGAATATAATTGCAGGACTTCTCTGTTCTAAAAGAGCCAGCACACCTCTCAGAACAAAACTCTCTGAGCCAGAATATACAGTTCTGTCACTGAAAGTCGACCATATTCCTCAGCATGTGGTGCGATGACTTCTGATTCTGAAGCCACGGCAGCAGCTGTGGTGGGAAACAGAGTGGCTCAGTCTGAACCATGTCCCTGAGGTAGAGATCAGAAACCCAGCGCTTGACACACACAAAAACGCTTTTGCCAGAGCCAACTTTCTTTAAAGGGCAATTACATGTAGCATCTTGAACCAGTCATAGTAAGTGACAGCCATCCTGGAAGCAGTTCCTAAGCCCTGACAGTCTCCTTATGCCTCAGCCTCTCGTCCCAGTGGCTTCAAGGGTGAAAGCAACACTTCTTTCTCAAACCTGATGCTATCGTTTCCCCCCCACCCCCCACAAAGCAACAGAAGTTTACTCCTGGCAGACAACACTGGGGCAGCCTTATTCCTTTAAGTCTGACAATTCAAGTGATATCAGATTTGAGGTTATTTGTAGGGCTGGAAGAATAAAATAAAATAAAATAAAATAAAATAAAATAAAATTAAATAAAATAAAATGCCATCTTCCTAACTGCAGGTTTCCATCCCTAGAGGAATCAAGCTTATTTATACCACTAGGAACCCCTGGGTCTCGAGACAAATTGGGTCAAAAAGGCAGCTGCTTCCCACGCTGCCTCTGCTCTTCTCTGGCTTTGTGTGCATGGAGGGCTGGTCCATGAGAGGAGCAGGAGTTGGCATGTTGGCTCTAAGTGTGAGCAAGTAGGTGGGAGAGGGGGTGATTTAGTCCGGTGTGAGCCCCAGCTGCTTTTAAGAGCTGGGATGGATTTACACAGTGTTTTCCTGGTTCATGACAGAGCACTTTCATATATGTATTGCTTCACAGAAAAATGAAGATAGCAAAGCTAGATTAGTCTTTGACTCTTCCACGAACCCAATCTAAGGCATAGGGGGCTGATGGTCACCTAGTCATGTTTCACAACTGTGACCTTTTTATTTATTTGTCTCGGCCACCCGGCCCCCAGCTGGCTGGCAGTGCAGAAGGACCCTGCTCCTGCCGTGGGCTCAGGGCCTGCTGCAGCACTGCTCTGTATTCAGCCTCTGCTTTCTAGTTCTGCGGTCACTCTGGCCTGGCCCCTTGCCAGTTCTTAACCATTTCTGATTCCTCTGCAGTGAAAGGACCTCCTTTCTTCTCGGGCCACAAGGGCCTCCTTGATTCAGGGGCTGTTTGACAGATAGCTCTGGATCAGAGTCACACTATGCACTAACCCTCTGGGATTGTGGGCATAAACTGGGTTCTAGGATCACTGTCATTCAGAAAAGATGACAAGTGACCAGACAACTACTACACTGAGAGCTGACAGTCTTGATTCTAATTCCTCATTGAAAGAATTGCTGAGGTCTAACATTTCAGAGCGCTTCAGACAAGAAAGGATTGCTATATCCCATCTTTGAGAAAGAAAACGCCAAGTCCTGGGCTACACTGCTATTTCATTTAGAGTCGCAGCCTGCCAGTCAAGGGACAAGGCAGAGCAATATAGAGGGAAAGGTGTGGAGGGTTCTTTGCCAAGGACCTGGGCATCCAGGGGCAAAAGATAGAAGATGACTTTCAGGGAACTCACCACTTTAAGTGAGATGATATAAAATCCTACAACCTATAAATCCACATATTTGACCACAATAGAGATACATAAGGAAACCAGGGAGAAGTGAATAGTCCCAAGGCAAGAGTCAGAGGAAGAAAAAACCACTACTATTTGTGAAGAGAGGCAGGTGTGGACCCGTGACAGAAGCCAGAAGACAAAAATCAAAAGCAGAGACACATACCAGAGGACTGTCTCACGAGCCTGTCTAAAGGTCATCTGGCACGAGAGGACAACGCGTCTGTTTAAATTAGCTTGCTTTTGCTCAGAGCTCAGACTGAGGTGGATGACAACACAGAGAAACATGAAAATTTGCCAAGGGAGTTCCATCTGGGAGAGATGGAGATGAGGCCTGCTTGGCCCTTTAGGAAAGGGTAGCTCAGAGAGTCTCTGAGCAGTGTGGTGCTAACTTAGAAATCTTATTCTACCAACGTCTCTATCTATCTATCCCTATGTGTCACTCATTAAACAAGCTTTGTTATCTGCTGTCACTTCTTATTACTGAATCAAATAAAAAGCCTTTTTGATATGAACCAGTCATCTGTACAGAAATGATTTTTTTTCCTAAACTTTAAAAAGCACTTTTGAACAGCAAGGGCAGAGCATGGAGATGATACACGTTGAGGGCTGTCAGAGCCTCTGTTTGAAACATAGAACCCAAACTCCAACTCTTGTTCCCCAATTCCTTGTTTTTCTCAGCAGTGTCCTCTTTGTCATCTGCCTTGGACTCACAGGGGAGTATTTGCCTGCTAGGTTGACATGGTGACTGTTAAGGAGACACGTCCTCTCCTCTGTGGAAATGGAGTCTTCCGGCTTACATCTCCATCCTTGGCAGCTCCAGAGCAGCCGGGTGGCACTTATTGAGGAGATGTCACTGTCAGAGTTTCTGACACCTGGGCTCAGGTAAGAAGACTCTGAGTGAAGGTGACTGCGCCAGGGAGAATGCTATTTTTTGAGGGCTCCCTCTCCTGATAACAGAAGCCTCTGCTCCCGATTTGTGAAGTGAGGAAACAGCGAGGCGCACGGAGGGGATGTGGCTAATGAGCAGTGCTTGGTGGGCCGAACCTGCATCTGTCTGACAACAAGGGCCATGTTCTCTCTGGTTTCTCCTCCTTGCGTGAAGAAAGAGGAGCTCAACCTAGCACAGTGACAGACAAAAGCAAAAGCGTGTTTGTTTACCAGCTGCGTTTGACTTCTGGTAATGTCCACAGCAGGCAGTTCTGCACTAGTTATCTGGAGAGGTCTCTGCCTGGCATGAGGACTCCTGTGATCGTGAGTGGAGATGCCAAATATTTAGTGAGGAAGGAAGCATGCACAAGAGGAAGACAGGTGTTTTCACTTCGTGTTTCCTTGGCAGGCTAAGCCTGTTCCCAACTTAGGGAGAAGGTTGCAGAAGAAGCTGGCATTAGACACAGCAGTCCTTCCAAAGAGTAAAGCCACTTTACCACACCTAGAAGATCAAAACTCCTCTCAGAACTCACATAGCTTGCAACTGTCCAGTGAGCTTCCCTGAGGGAAAAGCTTCTCGTAGCACAAAGAACTATGAAAAACAAAGGTTACTGAGGAGTGACTCAGATGTTCCTGCACTGGGCCATCAGCAGCTGTGAAAAAAAAGAGTAAACACCAGAAATTTATTTTAAGAACCCTTCTGTACAAAGAAATATAAAAATAGCTGCGCACATTCAAAAGGTATAATTTTATTGAAAATCATGAATGACAGGGAAAAGGAGTGTCAATTTGATTTTTTTTTAAGTTAAATGCTTTGACTGTGGGGAGCTTTACACTCAGCCAGAGATTGTTTTATGTGCCTTAAGGTGTGCCAGGAAGTGAAGGTATGATTCATCTCAGAAGCAGATTAAGTGGACACAAAAGATATTTAAGTTTCAGATGGAAAGAAGGGTTATCAAAGAACTGGAGCTAACGTCTCAAGCTCCTTATGTGCAAAGACAAGAGTGTGTGATACGCTGTAGTACAAAACCAAATTTATTTTCAAGATAAAATGCAGAAGCTCCAGGGCCCCAAATGTAGCCTCCTGTCCTCTTTAGTCAGTTCCCCTGTTGTCTGTGATGTCAATCAAACAGATTAGTCTCCCACCTACAGCTAGCAAAACATAACGATGCTGCTAAAATGTAGGTCCTTGGCCCACACTCCCTGAAAATGCAGGTAAATTGGGGTGGAGTTTAGGATTCTTTTTTTTTTTCTTTCTATTATTAGTACAGTCTCACTGTAACCCAGGCTAACCTGGAACTCACTTTATAGTCCTAGGTTGCCCAGCTTGGCCTTGACCTAGCAACAATCCGCCTATCTCAGCCTCCCAAGTGCTGGGACTAAAGTTGTATGCCACCATACTCGCCTAGGACTCAGCATTTTAACAAGCAGGAAAAGTCATCCCCTGTCCACAGTCCAAATGACTGTGGCTTTAGTCCTCAAACTGTTGGGCTATGTTAACAAGCCTTGGAATCAGATAAACGCAATCAGCATTTAAACAGAAACAGAAAAACATGGCAGTGTACACTGTGCAGCAAGCTTTTGGATTCATTCATGTGCATGAGCGTGGCATACACTGACATTGAATTTATGAGCACAATTTGTTTCAGACTATACATCTGAGCTGAGAAAGTTGAAAGATAGTAGCTTGCAGGGTTCCAGTATCACATTTCTGAACTGTTCTCTGTTCTCCTCACTCTTACATATTAAGTGCCAACTCACTCCAAGTCTAACTTCCTCCCACTTCTACACAGCTAGGAAAGGAAGTGAGACTGAATGTCTAAGTTCCTAAGTGTCAAGAACAGCAGCTAGTGATTGGGCCTCCAAGGATGAGTGTGGACAACTTGGAAGGAAAGCCTGCCAAGGCCTCAGTGGATGTTGGGAAATGAATGAAAGCCATGTAGAGCTGAGGACCTTCCAAAAGTCTGAGGGAAAGAACAAGAAAATGGAGAGGAAGCACAGGTAGTAAATATGGAGGAAACAATGTAGTCGTTCAGATGCAATTTCTATGATAGTTTTATGTTACTGTGACCAAATACTTGATATGAATAATTTAAGGGAGGAGGCAATTAGTTCACAGTCTCAGATATTTTTGTCTATAGAGTTTGGCTTTGCTGATTCTGGGCTATGGGACTACATGACAGAGGCTACTTACTTCATGGAATATACAAAGCAGAGAAAAAGACTGGAGACGTCACTTAGGTGTTGTCATCTAACATGCAAGAGGCCCTGGGTTCCATCTCTAAGACTACATAAAAATGAGCACTTGACGGAGGCAGGAAGATCAGAAGTTCAAGGCCATCCTCAGCTACATTGGAGTTGAGGCCAGCCTGGGATACACGAGACCCATAGGCTCGTGGTTTAAATGGTTGGTACTCAGATGGTGATAAGATTTCTGGAGGCTGTGGAAACTTTAGGAGGTTGGACCTGGCTGGAGGAAGTGAGTTTCCTGAGTGCAAGTCCTTAGGAATGTATTGTCACTGGTTGCTTCTTGTATTGTTCTCTGCTTCCTGGGACGTGGTATAAAGCAAGCTGCTCAGTCATGTCTTTCCCCCATAATGGGCTGAACCCTTTGAAACTAGTAGTGAGAATAAATCTTTTCTCCCTTGAGTTGTTTTCACTGGGTTCTCTGTCACAGCAATGAAAAAGTAACATGTCAGTGTGCTCTCTTGCGATGTCAGGTAATCCTTCAGTGCTCAAGAGAAGCTCACATGCAAGGCACCAACACAGTTCAGTCTTTTCTTTGAGGATGGCATCTTTGCTAACCATCATTTCCTTCTCAGCCACTTTAAAACTAAAGAGTGTTAAGCAACAAACATGTTGGATGGTCTATCAGAGTGATTGAATTCACTTACTAAAAGAACCTGAACATACCAAAGCAGAAATCCAGAAGCTGCTGAAAGCTCAACATTAAAGTAGAATTAAAACATACCCACCAAGCTTAGGGAAGTTTGAAGAAGATGGGGTAGAAAGAGTATAAGAGCCACAGCGTGGGAGGGAGTATCCATAAGTGTCACCGCCCCCAACACAATGTCTGCCTGCTCTCTCACAACTCATAACCCACAACCCCATGGTGAATACCAGCAATCCCACTGAGGGCGGCCCCCAGTGGAGTGGGGCAGGGAGCAGAGAAATGATGGTGCTAACACATGATGTGTCCACACAAATTCTCTACTTAATAATAAAAAAAAAGAATAAAAGGACCTAAGATGTGAGCATAAACCACTCCAATAGCTCCACATTATCAGGGTACAGGCCACAGGCTCCATCTTAACAATTTTAGGAGGTCTTTGATCATAGGGTACCACTTATTTTTCAGAGGCTTATTTTTTTATTTTTATTTGATTTTATTTATTTTTTCAGAAGAAGGTAAGATTACATGGGATATACAGTTAGAACCACTATTTAGGCGAAAGGACTGAAGCCAGGGGAGAAAGAACAGCACACGTGATTACCACGTCTAGCCGGCACACGTGTCTATGATCTCAACATCTCCCAGTTCACACACTGCCACGCAAATGTCCCAACTGGCCCATCCAGTGCTGTTTGCTGTGCCAATAAGCAGGTGATATCTTTTCTCCCTTTTTAACAAGATCTGTATTTTAGCACAGTCACATTTTAAAAACCTAGTCTATATCAACATCCGCATCTGATTCACTGTCATTATGTTCACTGAACGCTTTCTGTGCAGGAGGATGGGGCTCGGGCCTTTTGTTTTTCTGGACCTTCAATAATTACCTTTGAGGAGACTGTTACACTTCAGAAAGAATAAAAAAAATGGATAATTTTATACTTGAACTTTTCTTATCCTATAAGTTAGGATGATAAATGTCTACCAGGATGGCCTACTGTGACGGTCAAAAATACATAGTGTATAGACGCTTAGAAGGCACTCAATACAAGTTGGGGATTAAGGAGGGTGGGCCATCAAGCATGGACAAAAGCTGAGGGAAGAGAAAAGCAGTGTTGTAACTCCTCTTGCGGTTCTTTACCGTTGCTGGGACAGAACTCCTGACCAAGAGCAGCACGTGGCAGGAAAGGATTTGCTTTGGTTTATAGTTTCGGTGGTAAGTTTCATCATGGCAGGGGAATATGACAGGGATAGCATAGCAGGAACAAGAAGGCTGACTCACATCTCCACATCAGCAGAAAGGAAGTAGTCTAGTGAGTTAGTTCAAACACCCTGAGGGCTGGGGCTAATACACCTCAGGGTCTGCTCCCCAGTGGCACACCTCCCACAGGCTCTGTCTTCCAAAAGACTCCACCATTTTTCTAAATTGCTACCAGCTGGGGCCCAGGCATTCAAAACATATGAGCCTGTGGAGGGAATTTCAATCGGACCACCACAACATCTGGCAGAGTCAGAAGGGCCAGTCCCCGACTTGGCCCAGCAGAATGGAAATTGAAAATGTGTCTTTGAATTTAATCATCGTGGGAGTTCCTGTAGGATAATGGTGTGTGGCAGTTAGTGTGTTAGGTTATGGGACTGACCAAGCAAATGCCTTCTTTCAGGGCAACTTCATGAACAAGCTAACTTGTGGCATGGGGGGTTAAATCGAGATGCTTATCCTAAGGTGTCGGAAGTTTCTTTGCTGTCCGAAAATTCACCTAATGCCCAGGACTTTAGCCATGAGGGAGTAATTTCACTCTTGCAATGTGCTGGCAGCCATCTTTCCTATCACTTTGCACATGCTTCTTTCTGTGCCTGGAATATTTTCCTACCTCCCACCTTCTTTTGTGCCATCAGCATTCATGTCTAGGAAGCCTCTCCTCTTCACCTTCTCTACTCCGAGGCTCCCTAGGCTTGCTTCTGCCCCTGTACTGAGCCCATCTTCTCCCCACTGTTTCCTAGATCGTCTTCTCAAAGGACTTATGTGCTCCCTGGAGATGTGCAACACATTCTTTGAGTGAATGAGTGCATAGCCTATGTGTTAAATGATGGGTGAACATGTGGCAGAACAAACCCAGGATTAGAACCCAACTTCCCATTTCCTTAATGATAGCTACCCTGTTTGCTATAAAAGAAATAGCTATGTTTTATAGAGTGGTTATGGGAATTGAAGTCTACAGGAAAAGGGAAGGAGTGATCTGCTACTGTCTCTCAAACTGCAAAATATTTATTCTTCTGAATAAGATGAATACACTCTGGCTCAAAGATTATTTGCTGTGGGAATGGTCTTGTCGGTCTCATGGACAATGGGGTTGAGATTGATGCAGTTTTACATACCTTCATATGTTGGAAAAAATGAAGTTCTATCTCTATAAAAGAATATCAGAGGCAACTTTCTGCCACAGCTCACACCGACTTATGGTTTTTGCAAACATAGTCACTTGTGCCTTGCCTCAACTCTGCCAGAAGCTCTAGTATTCACCTCTGAGAGCGACAGTGGGTTTGCTTCCATGAAATGAAACAACAGAAAAGATGGAATGTAACCAGGGCTCCCTGGCCCAAGAGATCTAACTAATGTCTAGAGAGAACTTCATATTTCCTCAATGCCTACAGGATGCAATTAAGGATTAAGCCTTCCCACATTGAGCCCCAACCCCCTTTTCAGTGAAGATATAAGTGTTTGAAACTAAAGTAATTCTTTCCCCCTCCAATGAGATTAGAATAAAGCTCCACATGACAAGGCTCTAGCCATTTTTTTAATAAACACCTTGCTTGAAAGCCAAGCTTCCCTGCTTTCTGGGATAACCCTCCCAGATTTCACTTTTTTTCTCCTTTAATTATTTGAGAGAGGGAAAGAGGCACACACACACACACACACACACACACACACAGAATGGGCACACCAGGGCCCCCGGCCACTGTAAACAAACTCCAGCTGCGTGCGCCACCTTGTGCATCTGGCTTACGTGGGCCTGGGGAATCGAACCGAGGTCCTTTGGCTTTGCAGGCAAACGTCTGAACTGCTAAACCATCTCTCCAGCCCCAGATTTCATGTTTTGAGAAGAAAGTCTCTAAAGGCATCTTTAACCTTTGGCTTCTCTCCTTGGCTAAGCCTGCAGAAGTCACCCTGGTACTTGCATCAAAACACCCACACCATGCAGAATGGCCGCCACAGTTGACTGTAGGGGGAAGAGAGCTCACTCACCTTGTGTAGCTCCACAGGAGTTGGGGACATAATCTCCTTCATTTCTTGTTTCATTTTTCTCAGGGGGACTGACTTCCTGCCCACATCTGAGGGCAGGGTGTTGCTCCGAGTTGTTTGGCTATAGTGTGGCCGTGAGCTGCTCCGTTCTTGGAAGCTGGCCTGTCGCCCCAGCTGACTGCGAGTTGTTGGAGCCTCATGATTCAAACTCATAGTGCTCCCCGACATGATTGTTGCCTGTGGCATTGACAATTTTCAGAAACAATTAAGCCATGGATAGGGAAAGGGTTTGCTTGTTCAACATTAAGCACACTTCTCTTCTGCCCAGTCAAAATACGGTATCTTCAGGGCATAACCAAAGGCTGGAGAATGGATGCACTAATTGAACTATGAAAGTCTGGAAAATGCTTTGCAAGTGACATTTATAATGCACATCTCAAATCCAATGTAAGTACTTAAGCCCTTGAGTTTATTTAATCAAATACCACCGCTAGCAATTTTGAAACAAATTGAAAAGCTCCAACACTAGTTTACTGCAGACTGCATTTTGTGTATTAACTTCCAGTGAATGGGCTCCAAGAGATGGAATTCATGAAGCCACCTTCAACATATTTTCCAGAGTGAGTCCAAATGATTCTTGAGGGAGACTTGCAATGCTGTCTCTACCTCCAACTGAAGCAAACAATGGGCTGGAGTGGGATTATTAATACAAAGCATGTTGGCTCATGCTTCCTGCCTGGAACTGTGGATTGCATTTCCTTTGGCCAAGTGATCTGCCTCAGAAGCTTTTGGACATATGTTTTGGTGTATGAGATTAGTGTTTAGGCTTCTACATCTTAGGGTATAGATGAATGCTTCTTTGAAATGGTCTTGTGTAATATCCCCAGAGGATAAAAGAATCCTTTTTATTTTAATGTTATTGGATTTATCTCTGTGCTGAAAAGCTTCACAACCTAAATTGGATTTTACTGGTGGATGGGAAGTTTGTTGAGTTTCAAACATATTTCCTGCATAATGCATAAGCATTGGCAAGATTAGATCCCAAAGGTGACTGAGTCTCAGAAATGGAACAAAAAAAGGACTTGAAATTTCCATCATGTTGGTAATGTCCCTTTCTAAGATTCTAAATATATGACTGCAGTTCACTCCATACTCAAGATAAGATGGTTCCATACAGATAAACTAGCATGGGTTAATCTGCCTGAGACCATAGTAACAGAAAACAAGTGTATGTGCATGTGACTTGAACAAAATATGGTCTACTTGTTTACAGTGACTCCAATGCTACAAGTTACAGAACTTACTTCATTGGCCCTTTGAATGTATTTACACATTTGAATCTATGAGGCAGGTACTTTTATTCTCTTTAATTCTGAAGAGGAGACGAAGGCGCACAGAGATTGACTTGCTCCAGGTCACACAGGTAGTAGTTGAAGCAAGGGCACCAACTAAAGCTATTTATCAGAGGGAACACTGCTGAGCGAGTTGCTGTTTCATTGGCCATCTCTCCAAGATATCCTAGTGCTTAACTTGCTGCTCAGGTACACATGCATCATTAATAAACAACAGCCATGTATCAGTATACATGCACACAGAGCCAACAACTCTGGAAGAAGAAACAAAACAGGCAAACATAATCTGACTAGATTATGTATCTCACTGGTACTTTTGAAAAGGGAAATTATAACTAAAAAAATCCTTGTTGACTACTCAACAATGTACCCAGAATGCCACTTCACATTTAAGTAGCCTCATGTGGTAGGTATTGCTTTTTATACTTCTATGATGGGAGCAAGGAAACTGATACTTGAATATGATCAGCAACTTGCCAAGAGCCTGGGATAACACTCCAGCAGTCTGGTTCCGAACCCCAGGCTCCTTGACTACTCAGCACATCACTTGTCTGTCCACTATACCTAAACCACAGCAAACTTCCTTTTTCGGTAGATAAAAGTCTTTCATATTTACACATGTGTAGGCACCACATTTTCGTTTATTATCAGCACCCTTTTAAAGTTTATTGAAACTTTTCTGTGGCTGGCCGTGTAGGTGTCATGGACATCCTTTGTTTTATGATGCTTACATACATCATTTCTATGTTTAATCTACTGTAAGTGACAACACCCAGTGCTTGTTTTCCTGAAGTGGTGACCATCTACTCATTATTTGTTACCTAGTTAGATGACTTATCTGCTTTGTTTATGTCTTTTTTTTTTCTTACATTCAGCTTTTACTGGATCAGCAGGAAGCATGTTGGAAGTAAAACACAATAGCTATCTGGGAAATGGCAGTCCTGCTTTGACGAGTCTGAGAGATAGAAAACATTGCAGATAGACTTACCAAGGGGTCCATTGAAAGGAAGGAAGGGGTATTATTAATGGTTCCTTAGTTCAAGTTTACAAAACATGGCTAGAATGATTTGTTTAAAGTGAACTTCAAGGGAATCAGTAGCATAAAAAGGTATATAAAAGTTAAGGTATAAATAAAATTTAGATTCTGACATTTGATTAAACTTTGCTCAGTTAAATGAAAAAAGTAACATTCAGTTATCAAGAAATGGCAAACATAATACTTAATTTTTATCAAACATTTTATTGCACATTTATTAAGTTCCATGTTCTTTGGTAATTGCTGTTATCAGATCATTATAATTCCTATGTTTTATAGAAGAAAAAGTGGGTAAGAGAAGTTAAAAAACTTGAATTTGGATTTTCTGCCTCTGGTAAATTTTTTCAATGCTGAAAGTTGAACATAAATTATTGCTATTAATAATAGAAATGATTAGGAAGTTAATTTTCATTTCAATCACAATCATTTTTTCATCTTAGCTAATCTACATTTATTAGTGTCATTGTGGGCTTCAAATTTTGATATTGAGTGCAAATTTCATTTATGGGAATCATACTTCAATAAAATTTTTGGGTAACAAGAGAGTTCATTTAAACTAATAAATGAAGTTTTGTGGAAAAGCACAAAGATGACTCTACCATAAATCAGGTGATCAATCTCTTATATCTGAAAATTTAATTTCTCTTTGGCTTAAAATTCAGCCCATTTCTTTTCTGTGTTCCTCATTCAAGAGCCATACCCACATCGAGATACTTTAGAGAAAACTGGTAGGCAGCCACAACCTGGCTTCTGTGCTACTGGTCATGGTTTTCATGGGAAAATGAAGTTTCTGGGTGAAAGCACAAGTTCACCGTGTTACTTTATTTTTTTAAATCACCTTATGTGAAAGAAGCTATAAGAAGAATAGTGTGTTCTTCAAAAGAGAGGTAAGACAAAATTGGAAGGGACATGAATAGCAACGGTCTCCAATGCAAGGGCACGTGCAGGAGTGGTGACTGGCACGCCTCATCAGTTTGGGCCACGCTGACCCATCATTGCACATACAGGAGGTGGTGAAGGATTAAATAGACCAGCAGACACTTAAGCATTCTACTCTTTTTTTTTTTTTTGAAAGTGGTGGCAAATAGAATCCAATTGTTCACAGTTTATTTAAATTTTATAGTTCTATCCATGTCCAGATCCTTTAGCTGTGCTCTGAAGCTGAAATTCATGCCAGGTAATACTATGAGGCTTACAAATTCAAACTAATATTTTTCTTTAGAGTTTTCTTTGCAGATTCACAAACATTAGAATCACATAAAATATCCACACATGCAATTGGGAAGCAAAATAATATAAAGATGAGTAATCATTTTAGAATTGCAAGAATTTCACCTGGTAATGCCATTCACATTCCTTATGGTGACTTGGGGACCTCATATGACATCAAAATAAAAATGAGACTTTTGCCACTTTACTTTTTCCAGCTTTGAAAATTTAAAAGAACATAAAAGGAAACAGTCCAGGGCTTCCCAGACTAAAGTGTGAATACTGCCTGCAAATTCATGGTTTTGATTAAAGAAATCGGCAGGAGTTCAGCTGTTACACTCCATGTTGCCCCTCCTCAAATTCACATTCATGCAAAGTTAATCTGGAATTAGAGTTTGCAATTAACGGCTTGCAAGTACCAATTGACAGCTTATCAAACAGACTGGCCCTTTGGACCAGCAGCATTGTCGGCTGCAGGTAAAGCAAAATAAAATTTCCTCTTATGTTCCTCTTGACGATCAAATTAATTTATATACCAGGTACAAATGAAAACATGCCAAAGAAACCTTTCTAAAGCAACTAAGAGAATGAGATGCACCACTGTTGGGAGACTGAACTGGCTCCTTAGCGGTTTGGTGGGAAACAGGTACAGTCAAGGGTTAGCAGGGAGCAATGGGCAGAAGCCACAAGTCAGTAAGCTGGAGGGTGGGAATGGGGAAATAATACTTTCAACGGCATCATCGGATCAAATCAAACTGCTGTCCGGAAGGCAAGGGTGGGGAAGGCAGCTTCACAAGCAAAAGTATAAACAGAAAGGGTAGCTACCAAGAGAGTCATGTTTCTCAATGACACACGCCTGTCGGCTTTCTCCTGTGGAAAGGGGTTAAAGCTTTTAAATGAACTGCTGTGATCAATGCAAACTCAAAAGGACGAAAAAAAAATGAATGTAGAAAGAATCAACATAAGTAGCTGGACCGAGTCTACCTCAAGTTCTCTCAGGATTCCTGACTGGCCACAGGTTTCCAAGTCTTCCAGTGCTTGGGACCAGAAGTTCTCCTCCTGCTCGGCTTCTGCACTGTCAGAAGCTCCTGCAAAACTGGTGTCGAGAAACATAGTCTGGGGTAAGAACCTGACAGGTATCGATGTATATTTTTCTGTATCTAAAACCTCGCTCCCTCATCTCACATAAAAAAAAAGAGAAAAAAAGTCATTTCTAGCAGGATATTTTTCAACTGTGGCCTCCACCTAAGGTCAGCTCCAATGCTTTATGAATGCTCATTGTCATGCAGAAGGCAAGGATGGCCCTTGGCCCTGTGAAGCAATGCTCACATTCCATGTGGCTGTGCTGCATGCCTGCAGCAACGTGGCTCCGTTACGATGACAGGCAACATGGGAATATATCTCATCTGCTACATCAATAGGGAAAGAAGCCTCTTACAGCAGAGTGTGTTTCCACATATTATAATTAAAAAGAAATTAAATATTAACTTTTATAAGTTTCCTTAAAATATTTTGGTAAGGAACACAATTCTAAGATATACTTGCTCATTAAAAATTTAGAACTTTTGGGGTTGGGGAGATGGCTCAGCAGTTAAGGTGTTTGCTTGCAAAGCCTGATGACCTAGGTTCAGTTTGCTAGTATCCGTGTAAAGCCAGATGCACAAGGTAGAGCAAGGTGGTTTGCAGTGTCTAGAAGCTCTGGCATGCCCATTCTCTCTCTCCATCTCTGTCTCTTTCCCTTTATCTCTGTCTGCCTCTCCCTCTCTCAAATAAATAAATAATACAAAAGAGAGAATAGGGCTGGAGAGATGGCTTAGCCATTAAGGTGCTTGCCTATGTAGCCTAAGGACCATGTTCGACTCTCCAGATCCCATGTAAGCCAGACACACAAAGGTGAGGCAACTGCAAGGCTGCACGTGCCCATTAGGTGGTGCAAGTGTCTGGAGTTTGATTGCTGTGGCTGAGGCTAGGGTGCACCAATTCTCTCTCTCTCTCATTCTCTCTAAAATAAAAATAAAAATAATACTAAAAGAGAGAATATAGAACTTATGGCTGGGTCTACTGACAGATGCCTACAATGCCAGTGTTTAAAAGCTTGAGGCAGAAGGACTGTGAGTTCAAAGCCAGCATAGGCTATATATTAAGACTGTGCCTCAAAACACAATACAAAGAAAAACATAAAAAACCCTTTATTTTTTATAAAACACATGAGTTAGCATGAAACTGCATTGTAAGAGAAAGGAGAAGGAAATGGATGCCACAGAGCAGGCGTGGTATGTAGAGGCTGACTTTCCATTAGCATTTTCACTCTGGGTAATGGCTCCTGCTTTGCTTTATGCACTGGGCATACATTTTAGAACCTTTCCCTGTGGCCAACATGAATGATTTAGGTAGTTTCCACAGTCAAAGCTAACAGAATGTGCCACTGGGAGTAGAGAAGTACAAATCCTGCCCAAATGAGCACGATGTAATCCGGAACTGGGCAGCAGGGAGGGAATCCTTACCCACTGGCTGTGGACCGGTCCCAGTCTTCATTACTCAGTCCCACATCTGGATAAGACTGGTTCCGAGGCTTCGGGATTGGCGACAAGCTGTCTCTTTGTTTTGGACTCCTCCAGTCATAGGTGTTGAAATTGTATCCTGAAGCCTGAAAACTGGTACCTAAAACACAAAAGCATAAAAGAAAAGGTGTTACGAATGGGCTTGAGGATTTCTTAATCCATTGAGAAATGACATTGTGGCCAAAGGGTCCAATGGCAACAGCAGTAGCAGGAACAATAGCAAATAATACAGTGTGTGCTTACCGTGTTCCACTGCTCCAAGGCTTCATTCACAGCCAACTTGGGTGTTATTATTATTTGTTTTACAGGCAACATCAAAGGCTTTGAACAACAACGTTCAGGCACCTGTACCTTCGTGAGGGTCTAAGTCATCATGTTAATAGAATCGGGTTTCAGGTCGTTCAGTATCATGTGCATGTCCTTCCCAATCTACCATGACTGACAGGCCAGGGCTCTGAGACCTGCCAGTTCTTATTTCTCCCAAGTGCTTTTCTACTGAATTACATGGGAAAGACATATTCCCTACCTGTTTCAAACCTTTGTAGGTCTTGGCCTGGAGCATAGAAACTCCCAGCCACCAAATACAAGGACAAGTCGAGAGAGCCTTGCTCCTGTGAAGAGGGCTCTCTGAGGTAGGGTTTATTACACCCAGGGAAAGGCAGAACACGGCTTTGAGCTCTCTTCCTCTGGCTCTTAGAACCTGAACACAGGAGCAAGATGCCTTTCTCAGTGACGGGATGGTGCATTGTTATGTTTACCTTGCAAGACGCAAGAGGAAGAATGGCTTTTCTGGCATGGAGTTAAGTCTGGTTAGCTTGATGGGTGAGACAGTGAGGGGTGGCTTTGGCAATCAGGTTATGGATGGACACTTTTCCATGAAGTGGAGCTAAGTCTTTGGCTCCAAGATCCTGACAGTAATGCTACTGACAATAATGTACACATTACTTTTTTTTTTTTTTTGCAAGCATTTAAATTTGAGGGGAAATTCAGAAGACAACTTTAAATGTGTGGTAGGGGGTGCTGTTCAACTGAGGGTCCAGCTGGGAGAACAAGAGCTGATTGTGGGTCTGATTCCATAGCTTGCAGTGTGATCATCACACTTCGCTTCTACTTGCTTAGGTTGGGATGTATACATGCACACATATGTAACGGGTTGCAGTGCCATCTGTGCTTTTTGCCTGTGTTTGAAGTACTCAATATAGGGGCTGGAGAGATGGCTTAGCAGTTAAGGTGTTTGCCTGTGAAGCCTAAGGACCCAGGTTTGATTCCCCAGTACCCACATAAGCCAGATGGCCAAGGTGGTGCATGGGTCTGGAGTTCGTTTGCAGTGGCTAGAGGCCCTGGCATGCCCATTCTCTTTCTCTATCTCCTTCTTTCTCTTGCTCAAATTAAAAAAAATATATATATACATATATATTAAAGTATTCAATATAGTAAATAGACATGGACATTCATTTTCACATACAGTTAAATGGCATAACTGTGTAAGGCAACTCACTCTCTAACAACCCTGTTTCATCTTCCCCATTCTTTGTCCCTCCATTTGTTTTGGGATCCTGTAAATCAACCTGGCTATGAGTGAGGTCCCAGGAAAGCAGGATACCCAAAGGATACTATTGTCTGATCAAAGGATTTGATCTTAAGAAACAAGGGCAAGGCCCCCTGCCACAGGTACTTCATGAACTTTCTGTTTTAGGGTACCAACAACTGAAGGTCCTAGCAATGGAGGAGATATTGACAATTCAATATTTCATTCTGTCTCTTTTTTCACAGACAGCTGGAGAAGTGTCTAAAGGCCAGCCATTTGGGATGAAGTCTTGTGTGATAAATGTGCAGTTTTCTGTCAAAAGTGTTGGATTAAGGAAACACCCATGAGTCTTCTATCAAGGGGGAGTGACTACATAATAGTGAATTTCAGCCTGGCTCCTGTTTTCTCCTTCTGAGACAAACCTAATGCAATATGTGAAGTCGTGTTCCTGCTACGAAATAAATTAGAGATGCTGGTATCTCATTTTCCACAGTTGGCTTTAAAATGGCTTTAAATGTCCATCAGTGGTGTTCTCTGGGCATGTTGTCCTTTTCTGATTAACATTAACCTAAGTGATCATTATGTTCCCTGGGAAAATTCAACATGATTTAGACTGGGCAGATTACTCTCTCATTTTCTTTCCCTTCTCTGCTTCTTGTTTTCTTGGCAAGAAAGTAAGGATGAGGTTGAACAGGAGTGCAGTATGTTTCTGGCATGTGCTGACCTTGAAAGGCCCTGAGTGCATAACAGAAGTGCTTGTCTAAAGGGGCACTTCCCAGTGAGGATGGCGTTACCACAAAGCAGAGAAGGAAAGAGAATTACTCCAAGCTCTCTGGTGAGGCATAAAGTTGGAAGGGCTGGTTCTAGTCCTGGTACCTCCCTCACTCATGCAACGCCAATCTTGATAGCAAGGTAAGAAAAGATCTAGGTTCAAGTCCCAGCTCTACCACTCCTTCTGTTGGAGGCTGTGGGCAGTTAACCTCAATGTGAAATGAAGATAATGATAGGTATCTTATCAGGGTTGATAAAGGAAGAAGAATAAATCTTCAGGTATCCTTGAGAAAGCACCTAGAGCTCACCGAGGTTTCTCTTCATTGGTAGTGCATATGGATGCATGTGTGTGTGTGTGTGTGGTGTTCATGCTCTGGGCACAGGTGCATGTGCATGTGTGTGGACATCCTACGGAGGCCAGAATTCAATGTGGTTCCATCAAGTGTCTTCTTCAATTGCTCTTTCATCTTATTCATTTTTTTTTTTGAGACAGTGTCTCTCACTGAACCTGGGACTGGCTGATTTGGCTAAACTACTTATCCAACAAGCCAGAAACTCTTGGTAACCTTCCTGTCTACTCCTCCCCAGCACCTGTATGCCATGAGTCCTGGCTTTTACTTGGTTACTGAGGAGTTGAGCTTAGGTCCTCATGCTTGCTTGATAAACATGCTACTCACTGAGCCATCTCTCCAGCCACTCAGTAAGGTTTCAATGCACAAAGATTCCCCCTATGCTGTTTCTTATCTATCAAGTGGGACACAAGGATGGGGTGAGCTCTAGCATCATTAATGCAATAAACCCACAAGAGCTTCTTACATGCCAGATGCCATTTGAGAAATGTAAATGCAAACAAATAAAGCTAAATAAATAAACAAAGCTAGTTCCTGTTGTAAGAACTGTGCAGTAAAGTGTATGTTCAAGATGAGTAAGAGAGACACACATAGAAAGATGGAGTGCCAACACTGAACGAAAGCTTATCCTCTTTGCTGGATACCTTGATATGGGTCGTAGAACCCAGGCCATGAAAGATGCCAGAGGAGAGACTACAGAAAGCTTGGAGTTAGAAAGCATATCATCATTTGGTGGGGGGGGGGTGTGCTATGTTAAAAATATTTTATTTATTAATTGGAAAGAGTGAGGGAGAGAAAGACACACACACACACACACACACACACAGAGAGAGAGAGAGAGAGAGAGAGAGACAGAGAGACAGAGAGTGAGAGAGAGAAAGAGAGAGAGAGAGAGAGAGAGGGAGAGAATGAGCACATCACAGCCTCCAGCCATTGCAAACAAATGCCAGATTCATGTGTCACCTTGTGCATCTGGCTTTACGTGTGTACTGGGGAATCAAAACTGGGTTCTTAGACTTTGCAGGCAAATGTCTTTGCTTCTAAGCCATCTCTCCAGCTCCAGGAAGTGCTATGTTGGTAGACAGTGTTGACCAAGCAGAAGAGAGTAAGGGTAAAGCTGCAGCGTGGCAAAGGCCACTCTCCATCCTCAGTTATACCAACACAGTTCTACTCCACTCCCAGGGAGGGAAACTTGCTCCAAGAGACACTCTGGTCCCTCTTATTACCTGTATGTGCTCCTCCCCATAGAAGGGAGGTGAGTCATGAGTCATCTGATTGGCCAGTTTGGGAAACGATTACTAGGCTTATATAGTCAGCTATTTTTATGGCCCTCTCTGGCTCATTCTCTCCCACTTCTGCTGGGCTGGGTGAATCATGGGATTCATTCCTCAGGCTTTCTGGGCTTGATGGAAGCCAAAATTGGGACAGCTATTTGACTCTGCCAGCATATGATTGCCTGTGGAAATATCTGTTTTCATACTCGTCCTTAGCACCAGAATGCCAGTTTGGGGGTAGGCATATAACTGCTCAGTTGAGTATTCATTTAATCAAGAAGTTATGAGAGGAAGTAGGCACAAGACTCCAGGCCCAATGGAGATTGGAGAGTGAAGACAGTGGCGATGGAGGGGCACTCATGATAATGGCCAGCAGAAGCAGGAAGATGCCTGGGCTCTGACGCCTCTTCCATGCTCCAGATGACAGTGTAAGAAAACACATCCCCATCTTGTTTAAATGCTGTGTGGGTTTATAAGTCACTAAAGTTATCCCTAACTGATGCAAGTGGGTGATGCCACAATGATGCAAAGCAGAGGAAGTTGCACTTGAGTTTAAGCTGGATGCCAGAGCTGACAAATGAGCAGGCTCTGAGGACAGTTCTTTGGGGCAGCTCAGGTATATAAAAATCAGCTGCCAAAATATATCTAAAGGTTGCTTTTACTGAATGGCAGTATTATGTGCATGAAATTAAAATGTATGTACGATATGAAAATTGCATTTAAGTCAAATTAGATAAAAGAAATTTTAAAAGAAATCATAAAAAAACATATATGCAAAGTACTCCTTCGATTTACAACTCTTTCTCCTTGGTCCCCTTTGTAATTCATTTCCCTTGCATTTTCATTTCAATATTTGGTTGTACACTTTATTTCATAATGTACGATTTAAAATTCAGTCCAGATTCCTTCCACTAGGAAGAATATTTCATTTTATTTATTTGTATCATGGAAGGGAGATTTTCACAAATACAGGTACTTCTGAAAGTGCATGGAATCTTGGCATGATGATTATTATTAGATATATTATATATATATATATATATATTATTAGATATTTGTAAAATTTTAATATGCTATCGTAGTCACACTTGTTCTTATGTACAAGTGCAGATTAATATTTTCTCTTAGCAGCTTTTAATTCCTACCCATTCTTAATGTGGAAAAGCAGACAGGACAATATTGGTTCCTTTTACATAAAGTTTGAAATCAGAAAATGGGTTTGGAATTTACTCTTTAATATTACGATTTGAGGGCTGTTAAGTCTTGTTGTTGCTTGCAGCTTTGGAAGCCAAGTTTACCATCAGAATATGAGCCAGATAATTGCTGTCCAAAGTTGTTTCCCAAAGACCCAATTTTGTTAAGAACAAGAAAATCAAATCATACGCTTGTGCAAGTATTTGTAATTGTTCTTGCCAAGAAAAACTTCATGTGTTTAGATGAGCTCTGGCTTAAAAATGAGAGTGGATATTTCTACTTTCTCTCAGAAATTACCTCAAAATACAATGAATAACAAGAAACAGGATCCAATGCATGTCTTCAAAAGAACTAGAATATTTCCATGATCTCCAGCCATAACACATGAGACAAACAGCCAAGTGCAATGAGAATCACATGCTGAATAGCGGGAGGGGGTGGCAGCAAGGAGCAGAGAGGACAGCCCTGGCTAAAGATTATAGCAGCCACAAGCAGAGGCCACAACAGGAGGCAAAACAGCAACGTCCGTTTAGAACACCAGAATGCACTGCATGGGGTGGTGGCAGGAAATACCTGGGACCCCAGCAGGCACTAGGTAAAGTCAAGGAGGTAGACTGACACATGACACATACAAATAGATGTACCCCAGACTGTGGGAGCTCTCATGTTGCCCCATGAGCATTGGACTTGCAGCTCTCTGCCAGCTGGGGAGCCCTCACTTCCCTGCACCACTGTGAGCTGCTGAAGGGCTGCTAGACTGGAACACAACCAGGGCTTGTCTTTCTCAGAACTGCTAACAAACTCCCAGTTTGAGAAGGGCTCAGTGAATCCAGTGATGACATGTCACTTAAAAAGGACAAGCACTGAGCCAGGCATGGTGGCGCACACCTTTAATCCCAGCACTCGGGAGGCAGAGGTAGGAGGACCACCATGAGTTCAAGGCCACTCGGAGACTACATAGTGAATTCCAGGTCAGCATGGGCTAGAGTGAGACCCTGCCATGAGAAACAAAACAAACAAACAGAAATAAAACAGACACTGGGGCTGGAGAGATGGCTCAGCTGGTTAAGATGCTTGCCTGAGAAGCCTAAGGACCTGGGTACAAATCCCCAGTACCCATGTAAAGCCAGATGCACATCGTGGTGCATAGGTGTCTGGAGTTCATTTGCAGTGGCTGGAAGACCTGGTGTGCCCATTCTTTCTCTCTTTCGTTCCCTCTGGATTAAAAAATAAATAAAAGAGGACAAGCAGAAGATGGGTGTTAGGGTTGTTGTAGCAGAAGAACCAGGAGGAAAACCAATAGAAAAACAGATTGGCAACAGGTGAGAGATTCTTATGAGAAAAAAGTCTGTCATGGAGCGAATGACAAAATAGAACATCACAAAATTAAAAAAAGAAAATAAAACATAGCAAAGCCATTACCTTATAAAGCTAGAAATCAAAGCATTTCTCGGGAGAAATTGGGCAAAATAATTGAGATGAATACTAGCACATAGAGATAAGAGAATCAACGGAAGAAAGATTAAATGTTGCCCTGGGGAGGACCGCTGAATTTTGTGCTCTATACACTGTATTTCTGAATGCATTTAAAAAGCTAAGCTCTGAGCCGGGCGTGGTGGCGCACGCCTTTAATCCCAGCACTTGGGAGGCAGAGGTAGGAGGATCACTGTGAGTTCAAGGCCACCCTGAGACTACATAGTGAATTCCAGGTCAGCCTGGGCTAGAATGAGACCCTACCTTGAAAAAAAAAAAAAAAAAAAAAAAAGGAAGAAAGAAAGAAAGAAAAATAGCTAAGCTCTGACTGAATAACTGGCACCATTTGTTGCCTTTTGTCATCCTATGAAAACTGCAAGGAAGCATGGAAACAAATGACTTCAATAAAATGTATTTAATTCAAGTCAGAAAAGGAACAAAATCTACGAGAAGAATGAAAAGAGTTAAACTAAAAGCATATTTGGGGCTGGAGAGATGTCTTAATGGGTAAAGTGCTTGCCTGTGAAGCCTAAGGACCCTGGTTCATAGTCCCCAGTTCCCATGTAAGCCAGATGCACAAGGTGGCGCATGCATCTGAAGTTTGTATGCAGTGGCTGGAGGCCTTGGTGTGCCTATTCTCTCTATCTGCCTCTTCGTCTCTCTCTCTCTCTCAAATAAAAAATTAAATAAAATTTAAAAAGTAAACTTCATGTCAAATATCCAAAAACACAACTGTCAAATTTTTGGAAAAAAATAAAGCAAACAATTAATAATATAACCATGGAAATATAACACAAATATATTAAGTAAGGAACCATATTTAAGATTATATTTAGAAACTGAGAAAATAAAAATAGTTAATCAAGAGATTACTTAATTACATGCAAATATATTTGATCCCAGATAAAACAGACTATTTTTTTTCCAAAGAGAATACAAATGATCTCAAAAGAGAAAACTATCAGACAAAAACATAGCTACCTGAGCTAAGAGTCAAGAAATACACAGGCTAATGGAGCTCCACTGTGCCTGAGATTGTCGGCAGAGCCCAGGCAGTAATGATTTGTGCTCTTCTTTTATACTGACCTTTGCTACATCTAAGTATAACATTTGGGGCTTTCACCATTAGAAAAGGAAAAAGAAAGAAAGAAAGAAAGAAAGAAAGAAAGAAAGAAAGGAAGGAAGAAAGAAAGAAAGAAACAGGGGCCCAAAGGATCTGATCTGGTTAAAGCAGAAGGTCTGGCATTCATCAGGAGCAAGGAAATGGGCAACAGGCGGGAGAGAATCCCCTAGAGGACAGCTGGGAGAAGACGGCATTCCAGAGCTACCCAATAAAATCGAATCTGTCTCCACGGTGGTGGCACTTCCTTAAACATGTCTTCTCTTTCCCCGCTAGCTGTGGTCAATCCATCCTTTCCCCCTTTCCACTGAGTAAGTCATACTTAGCATGGTTGGCACTTGCTTGTCTGTGAACCATCTGGTCCTTGGAAGAACAGAGACCCTGTCTCATTGTCTACGCCAGTCATTAGAGATCTGTTGAATGGATCAGTTCCCACTTGACACTTTGGAGAAAAGCAGTGAACAATAACAAATGTGACCACCAAGGCATCAATTCTTGGCCCGTGGAGGAAGATGTGCATTGTGGAACCTCAGCATCCCACTGGGAATGGAGCAACGCCAGGAGATTGAATGGGGGACTCTGGGAATGCACAGGGAAAACACATAGCCTGCTGAGAGGCTAGAAGGGCAGGTTGGAAAAAAAAATAAACTACAGGCCAGAACATGATATTTAATAGGAGAGGGGGAAAAGCAGTTTTATGTGCTTGTAAAAAGTCAACTAGAGCTGGGTATGGTGGCATACTCCTTTAAGCCCAGCCCTTGGGAGGCAGAAGTAGTAGGAACACTGTGAGTTCAAGGCCAGCCAGGGACTACAGAGTGAGTGTCAGGTCAGCCTGGGCTAGAGTGAGACCCTATAACAATCAACAAACAAACAAAGCCAAAAAGTAAATAAATACTCTTGAATTTGAGAAAATTCATTTTAAACCAGAAAAATAAATAAAATGTTTCATGAAGATTCCTAATGTGACAATCACAAATCTAATATTATTGTGATGATTATTCAAATTTTTTAAATGCTTCATAGGAATTCTTTGACTGTACTTAAATGAGACCACGTATTTAGTAAGATGACATGATCCTGGTCTTATGAAACAAACAGCTGATAAGTTCTTTTACCTTGTGGCCCAGAATTTGTTAATATTAATGGTTTCCTCACAAAAATTTTCTATGTAGAAAAGGTTTCCACATCAATAAGCAATAAGCCAATATCAAACATCTTCAGAATCTACTCTGATAAGATTGGACTTGTGTCCTTTATTCAGTGTCCTCTGGCATTCCAATAACATTCAGGCAATGGGAATGTGTCACTGAGTGGTATAGATAACTTATCATAGGTATTCTGACTTTGAAAAAGTTCTAGATAAACAAAGTCTTTAATTTTGTTTGAGATGTTCAAGATGTTTTCTCTATCAAAGTCTAACATTTTCTCTACTAGGTAAGAGCTTGGTAACTTTGAAATGTCATGTCCTTAGCATTCTACCATCCCCCCCCCTTTCATCCTAGGACTTAACAGAGAATGAAGCAACAAAGGAAAGTAGGAAAACCCAGACTAGAGGAGGCTGGATCTAGATTCCCCCAAAGAGAAGTTAACTAAGTTATCAAGCAATCCTTATACCCAAACCTGCTCTCCAGGCTATTTGTATTAGGGCTAATAGTCAGGCTGATGTCTGTGAAGACAAATCCACTACATATCTTCAGTTAACTGCAATTAAAACTCCCTAATAATGAGTGCTCAGGAAAACCTCTACAAGTTCTGTTGAAGCCAAGAGTGTACAACAATCACTGCGGGTAAAGGTGACAGATCATCCACTAGTCTCTTATGTATAGCTTCAGAATTTTTCAATCCATCTTTGTGGAAAGCTCACTAAAAAAACCCCAAACAAACAAAGAACAACAACAATAACAACAAAAACAATAGGCCTGGAGAGATGGCTGAGTGGTTAAGGCATTTGCCTGCAAAGCCAAAGGGCCCAGGTTCAATACCCCAGGACCCATATAAGCTAGATATACAAAGTGACACATGCATCTGGAGTTTGTTTACAGTGGCTGGAGGCTCTGGTGCACCCATTCTCTCTCTCAAGTAAATAAAATAAAGTAAAAAAAGAACACAATAGTGTTTGTCCCCATTAAACCACTTTATTGTCTAATCTGCATTTTAAGATAAGCTTTCAGAACAAGCTCTGAATTGAACATTTGGCAATTAGATCTAAGGGGGGTCTGTTAGTATTTGGTAATTACTCATCGTTCATAAGAAAAAGGGAATGCAAGGCCAGTCAATTGAAAACATTCAATATGTTAAGGTGTAGGCATCAAAACAGACACAGGTTCCTTGAAAAGACATTCTCCACATGGAACATAGCTGAATCTTGCATACCTTGATTCCCATAGCTGGTATCTATTCCAGACCCATCCCATGAGTCCACGGCACTGTCCACACTGGGCACTGTGGAGGGGTACATGTCGGAGAGCTTGCCAGGCTTTTGTATTGAGGAGGGGTCCTCCTCGCCATCTCCCAGGTCACTTGCATGGCTTGGGATGGGGAACTTCTTGGGACTTGATGCTGACTGGGCTGTGAAGACAGGCAAAGGGGTTAAGTATCAGCGTAAAATTTAAGTGAAAAGAACCTCCAATACTCTGTGACTAGAGAGTCATTTCCCTAGAAACATACACTGACACCAGCACATTCTTTCAGGGAAGGAAATGCACTGGAAATCCTTAATTGAGGCTCTCAACCTACTCACCATCTGTCTGTTTCTTAATTTTCAAGGTGACAGTCTCTCCCGCCATCTGTAACAAATGGATGGCTTCACTCAGAGGCTTCCCCTTCAAGCTGCTGCTGTTGATGGCTAGGATTCGGTCTCCAATGTGGATCGCTCCCGTCCTGAAACACCAAGCAGGGGCAGTGAAGGTGGACGCATTCTCTATGTGCTAGCAAGGATAAATTCCCTGGCACACTTACACATTCATAACTACAAAGACTTGGCAAAGGGCTCCAGAAGTCACTTCTAGCTGTCTCCTGGGAAAAGTTGCAACTGACTCTGTTGTGAATTACGTTTTAGCTTCCAATAAAATTAGAAAAAAGTGTTTTAATTAGTTTTGAGAATGAACTTGAGTATTTTTTTTAAGCCCTAAGAAAGCTGAGTCATTTGGTAACTCTTAAAAATCACAAGGAGTAGCAGAAAGAAACCGTGGCATGTCTACACACACAGCCCTACGCTATACAGACACACACACACATACACATACACGCACAAATAAATGAATAAAAAATTTTAAAAGTCCCCAGGAAATGAACTCTGTTAAACAGCAACAACAAAAATGTAGCAATGTGTAATATGGAACACTCTTGACCTTTATAAGGTTGAAATGTTTAACATAGGTGGTTCTGGGTTCACCATAAGACAGGTTCAAGGAGATGGGACGTACACTAGACACTGGGGCAGCTGCCTGTCCCTGTGTATGATTACAAGAATGGCTGAGGATGAGGATCATTTACTGCTAAGTCCCTCTCTGTCTCTTCCCTTCTTAGCTATGTGACACGGTAATCTTGTTTTAACCTCTCTGGGTGTTGCTTTCACCACCACTATAGTATACTGGGGATAATCATGGCAGAAAAAGGCCTTGAGAATTCAATAGGATTACAGGTAGAAAGGGCTTGGCACACTTCTTGGAGTGTGGATAAAGACAATTCATTAACTTATTGATCAATAAAGTGATATTCTTTCTTTTTCTCTCTGAGTCCTGGCCCCATCTGAGCTAGTAGATTGGCACTTTGTAATTCTGATGTTCATCACATCTATCTTCACTGGCTGGGGAAAGACTAGACAACAGCAGAGAGACTCGGGGGTGGTGTGGTGACTCAGAGCCCCACTATGGGATGAAGACTAAAGCTCATAGGTCAGGCACTGGTTGCACTGGCTCACTTTAAATTCAGATAAGAGTGAAGGAATTAATCCTGTCCCCAAGGCTGCTGTGACCACAGCTTGCCTCCAGGATGGCAGCAACGGGGTAGCAAAGGAGCCACAGTGCACACAGGGTCGGAAGGGCTGCTTAACTAGTACACCATTACATTAAAATTTCTTTTTTCCTGAAAAAAGCCTTTCTTTTCTCATAGAATTTTAGTTTAGGAAAGATCTAGGTTAGAGAATTAGATGAAAATAAACTTTACTGAATCTGATCAATACGAATCTTTTTATTGCTGCTTCTCTAACACAGGTATCTAGGAAGGAAGAAGCTTGTGTCTCTGCTAATATCAGATTATTAAATTCCACCAGAGTAGCCCTGCCCAAGCTGTCTCAGTCCCTCACTTACCTGATACAGAAGTTTAATAAGCTGATTTCTAAGCAAGGGACCTAGTGGCTGTGAGACTCTTCAGTCCTGCACCTCTGAGGCAAACCATTGTACTCAAGTGCCGTCACGAATGATATGTTTGAGCATCCTTGAGCTAAGCTACTGGAAAACAGTCCCAGTTATAGGGGTTGTTGTATGTCCAATGATATGTCTCAAAAAAAAAGTGTTGTTTAGCTACGGGGAAGATCACAGGCAGGGTGCGCATTGCCAAAGGAAATGGACATTGCACATTACAAGATATTGTTGAGAGGGTCAGCACACTGTCTCCTGCAGTCTTTGAAGATGCAGCCTGTGTTACCCGTTCCTGAATACACAGCAGCTTAGCAGAGCACCTGTCAGGTAACAGAAGCTTGGCAAATGTTTGCAGAATTGAATTGGACAAGCCTTTTAACCTCCCTGAACTTTAGTCTCCTCTTCTCAAAATGGACTTTATATATATATATATAATCTTCCTGCAGTCAAGTAGAGTCAGTTAACACATTTTTGGAGAGTAATACCCAAGCTAAGCCCATGACATCTTTTCCTGCCCTTCAATGTCAAGACAGAGCTCTGCCTGAGCCTTAAAAATCAATCCTTAGTGCAGCTTCAAAAGTCAACAGATAAACATATAGGACAGGAGAGCAGGTTTTCACATGGTTGTGAGGAAGCAAGTCCCTCTTAGAGGCGGCGGCTGGCTAATTATAGCAGTTCCTTCACATTTTACCTTTCGGCTAATCCCCCTTTAGTGAGGCTCGAAATGATTATAGGATCAAACGGCTCTTCAGTTCCTGAAATTGTGATGCCAAGGGGCCCCCCATAGCGCTTCAGCTCCACAGTATAAATAATTGCTCCGGAACTTTCTTGCTCATCTGCAATCAATGCCAAGAAGTCATAATGAGTTTCACTGAAGAAAGCAAAATAATAAGACATATATATTCATACATAAAGTAGAAAATATAAAAATATTATCATTGAAGCATTATGGCTCAGAAAATAATTATTTTGGGGAAGAAGCATCTTTTAATGGGAATCTCACTTTCTAATTCAGGGATAAAGTTGTCCTCAGCGTCAGGAGGGGGAACACTGCTTAATCACTTAGGATTCAATTCTTAAGTGACCCATATAACTGGTTGCAGAACCGTTGGACTGTGTTTGGGCCTAGCACAGTGTTGGCCAGAATTTTGCTAAGTATGAAATACATGTGGAATAAATATGGCTGGGCAGATAGTGTAGGAGGAGAGAGTCATGCAGTACGCAAGAACACATCAGGCTATGCAATTTCCATTCTTAGGCCTTACACTCTTCTCAAAATAGGAAAGCTGATTTTTCACCAGTTTAGATCAATTGATAGCACATGTTCAAGTAGGACACAGCTTACCTTGAAGATAATACCAGGAGTTCTAGAATGTCTTGCATATTGTTTTACTGATGCTGCCTTTAGTCCTATTGACCAAGTCATGGGCATCAAAGCAGAGGTTTGAATGAAAATTTCTCCAATGACATTGAGAATAAGAGTTACTTTATCTATGTTTCAGTAGCATGTGCCAGGCTGTCTTTTTGTCATGTGTTAATTTGGACCATTTAATATTAGTATGAAGGAAGACATTGCTGAATGGAGTCTTCCTTAAGCATTGGCCAGAAACCTGTCATGGGCCACTTTCAACATGGTAGGTTTCATGACTGCATTAACATTTCATTATGAAGTCTCAGAATTCAAAGGATTTTATTTGATTATGATAGGTTTAAAGTTCCTGAGTATTTCTTGTTTTACTCCTCAAGCCTGGGAGCGATGAATGGCTAAGGAAGTGTCTCATTTCTGTACCTAAGGATACAATGAAATGGTCCGGTAACTACTTCAACAAATTAGTCAGCTTTTACAGTCAGACTTTAGATAGTGAGGTATTAACACAGCCACATTTTTTCAATAAGCAGATGTTCATTTACAATATGAAATGTTAAAATAAGCAGGAAGAGAAAAGCTTGCGTTAACAATTCAATTATCTGTGTGTGTGCAGTGAGGAATTAAGGTGGATATAAAAAGGGAAGTCTATAGAGTAATGAGGGAAGCAACATGTCCTCTCTTGTCAGCACTTACTTTACTCCTGGATAAAAGGACAGGAGGTCTGGAATGTAGCCATCACTTCCCCAGGGCTACATACACTGAGACTCAAAGACCATCCCCCACACACTGTCATGCTAGAATTAATACGTTAGGGCATGAAAGTCTTCAACAGTCATTCCAATTTATATTAGCAACCAAGACTCCTCCACATTAAGCCTAAGATGTCTCTGGTGGATGGTTCTCAAATTTCTTCTGGAATGCAGTTTCTGTTGTGGTAACAGGGTGGTGGAATAAAGTTCAAAAGCCTACATTTTTCTATAGTGTCACATTTTGTTACCATTCAGAACTAGCATTGATCTAATAGGGTTGCATTGAGTGGGTTATAAATATACAGGCTAAATCAGCAGTTATATTCTGGATAAAATTCTGGATGATACATTAGATTAGTGACCCTGGCATAGTCACAAAGCAGTTACTACTGGAAACTCTGCTAGCTATTCTGTGAGTGTGAGTGATGTGGGGAAAACCTTGACTTTTCAATCACAGGATACTGGGAATTTCTTCAAAATATTCAGTGTGATGGTGACAGTAGACTGGGAATATGATTTATGTCACTAAGTATATTTAAAAAATTTTTTTAAAAAAGTTTTAATTTTAGAGAGAGCAAGGGGGCAAGAATTGGCACACCAGGGCCTCAGCCACTGTAATCAAACTCTAGACTCTTGCACCACCTACTAGGCATGTGCAGCCTTCTGCTTGCCTCACCTTTGTATCTGGCTTATGTGGGATCTAGAGAGTAGATCATGGGTCCTTAGGCTTCACAGGCAAGTGCCTTAACTGCTAAGCCATCTCTCTAGCCCAGTCACTGTATTTTTTTTTGTGTGCATTTGAAAAGTTCTTGGGTTTTCTGCGTGCACACTTGTGCTTATGAACGTCATAGGCTGTCAGGAGAGCTCTCACTTGAGCTCAGAGCCCCCAGAGTTAGCCAGGCTAGCTAGTCAACTTGCCCTTTTTCTGCCTATGGTACACTGGGATTAAAGGCAGCCAACATGCCCACTGGGTGTTTATGTGGGTGCCAGGGATCTGAACCCCACTCCTCATGCTTGTGCGTGGCTGACATTTTACCCATTGAGCCATTTCCCCAGCCCTTTATTCCTTAGTGATTAATTTCTCTCATGAAGAAAATTTTAAACTATTTTTCCCTCCTTGGAAGGGAGCTCAAATGAAAATGTGAAACATTGATAATCACTTAAAAGAGACACAGGAGATATGAAGATGTCCTAAGAGAGGGCCTGAAGCCCTAGAGGCCAGGAAGCTTCATGGAAAATAAGACTCATGAGCCAAGTTTTAAAGCAGGAGAAGAAAATCCCCAGGAGAACTACAGAAAGAGATCCACCATGGACAGGGAATGATGTAAACACAAGCCGGGCATGTCTTTAGGAAAGAGCTTTTCAGGGAACTTCAGTGACTATGCAAGGAGAGGTTGGGTTGGGATGGAAGACAGCAGTGTGACCTGGAGAGAATCAGGCTGAAGCCAGCCCCTTCCTCAGTACAATAAAGCAAGTGACCAGCAATGTCAACATGCCTTACACACATGCATATGTGTGGGTACAAGTGTATACACACACACACACAAGAACACATGCATAAAAATCCCCCCAAAGACCCCAAAGTACATGGTTTTTATTCCTTGACTAAGGCAGGAAATTTCACTAAGCTTACAGAAACCTGGATGTTACACCCTCCGGGAAAGACCTCTAGATTAAGCTTGCACCCTTCCTAGAGATCAGAAACTCTGAGCATTACCTAAGATTACTGGCAAAGCTGTAAAATCTGGTTTTTGCCCATAGTGACCTGCTGACCTGGTCTTCCGAACATAGCCACTCCCCATAAAAAAAAAAAAAAAAAAAAAACAGATCTGGAAGGTATCCCATCCCTCGTGCTGAAAATTTTCTAGTAACAATCATGGTTTCTGGGTGTGCCCTTGTCCAGAAAAGTAGGTTTCCATATGACTTATTCAAACCTTCTTAGAGTTTTGATTAGTCCTCCCCCACCTTTCCTTTACTTAGTCTCTTTCCCTGAACTCACTGAGGCTTTTCAACCCTCATTAATCTGTTTCTACTGACCTATATACAATACCACCCTCTTAAGTCCCCCTCCCTCCCATTCTATTCCCTTTATATCCCCTTTCTTTCTTACTGGCTTCTGCTACTGAGTTTTATTCCAACTCACATAAAAGTCCAATCATTTGTAGCTAAAACATTATAGGCCATTGCCAAGGCTTTTGTTTCCCACCAGGAATAGATGGTAAGACCCTATTGCTGAAGACTCCACATACTTGGGCTGCAAGGTCACTGAGAAATCCTGTTGGAGGTGAGCTGAAAACCTCCTCTGTGTAGAACAGCTGATAGAAAGCTGGAAAAAGCTGTGCTGCATGCAGTTCCATGAGAGAGAGAGAGAAATCATCAGTAGAGATAAACAACAGTGGGCACTACAAGCCTTAAATTTGGCCATCCAGGCCCAATGAGCAATATGTCTGCTATGGGGGAAACCAACTGCTCTCTAACTGGACTGGAGGACTGCTCCATAGAAGGGAATACATGCCTAATACTGAAAGCATATGACAGGAGGAGGCATGAGCCCTAGGGGTATAATGTCTGCTGGTATCTGGCTAAATGTATATATTTTTCTCACCAAACTGCTTGGTAAGCACTTCTATTAATGTTCATACCCATGTATTAATGCTACTCTCACTTTGGTTGGAGAAGCTTCTCTTTTCAAATGGTGGTGACCACTGGGATGACTCAGAAGGCATCACAGTGCTGAGAAGTGACAGAGGAGTGCTCAGCACTGAAACATCTCTATCACACCTTCCAAAGCTCAGGGTCCTTTGAAGAAGAGGTGGCAGAAAGAATGTAACAGCCAAAGGAAAGGTAGGACTGCTTACAATGCAATTTCCAGACACAAAATGGCCTGTATATCCATGACCTCGCAGTGCCTGACACCACCTACCTACATAAGACAATCATAATAGGAGGAAAAGATGATGACATCACAACAAGAGCGAAACTGATTGAGAGGGGGAAGTTATATGATGGAGAGTGGGGTTGCAAAGGGAAAATGTGTGTGGGGGGGAATTACCATGGTTTATTTTCTATAATTATGGAAGTTGTCAATAAAAAAAAAAACAAAAATAAAAAAAACCAGATCTGAGTCTTGAGTTGGGCTTCTGAAACCCCCTCTTGCTTCCCTGGGCAAGAGCTCCACCTTGCTTCCTTCTCTTGTGGTCTAGGCTCAATCCCCCTTCTCTTTGTCCTCCTAAAGCTTTAAGCTATAATAAAATTTTTCTGAACCTTATCCTCTGGTGTATGGATTTCATTCTTCAAATTCATAGGACAAGGATACAGGAACACCCCAAATTATTGGTGCATTGATGTATGAGGGATCCAAAATTCCTGTATCAAAACCATTGTCATATCATATCTGAGTCTTTGTTCAAGAACTGATTTTTGCCCTTATGGAGCATACACATTCTGGCATATACTTTTGCCCTGTTTTAATGCTCTCTCACTGTTTCCTTCTTGGGAATAGGATCACCTAAAAACAGTAACTTTCTGTTCATACCCTAGAACTACATATGGGGCCAGGGAGAATTTGTGAAATGCTTGAAATAAGCAAAAGGCTAGATGAGTGTGAGTAGTCAGTCTGGTTCCTAGGACGAGACCTCTAAGGTCGCTATGAAAGCCAGCCCCTACTTGCCCACAGCCTGGTTCCCTTTTACAAGATGGGTGACGCAAAGCCAGTATTCAGAGAGTGAAGCTAAGACCAAGACTGCCACTGGCAGGGGACCACTTCTTCCCTGCACTGTTCCAGGAGGGTCGAGTCAGCTTCAGGCTGAACTGCCAATTCCATCTGCCTTCTTGGGTTTCAGCCCAGCTTACATCTGAGGAGCCCTGTTGCCTAAGAGGAGGGCACTGACTGCCTTTGGAAAGCCATGCTCTGACAATTTTGGAGGTGGAAGTGCTCCAAGATGCTTTCTCTTTGACGTGGCTCCAGTTTAAAAGCTTAGGAGGGAGCAGCTAGAAAGTTCAGTCACCAGAGAAACTTTCTGAGAAGGAAAAATGCAGCCTCAACAGCAAGTTTCAAAGCAAGCCCAAACAGATGTTAATGATATGATAAGCAGCCTTTCTATCACAACAGAAGGTTTACAACGATTAGTGAAAGATGGGAGAGGGGCCCAGCCTACTTGTTTGTTCTACTCAGCTCTAGTTAAGAAAATTAATGGGACTGCAGAACAGATGCAAAATTGCTGCATTACTTATTTGCAATGTTATTTTCAGCCTTCTTGAGTGCTGCTTGTTTAACCAAATGAACATTGTCTGGCTTGAATCCACAATAGCAGCAGCCTCTGTGGCCAAACGGGAGGCTCGAACTGGGCAGAGAGTCATTGGAAGGCATACATGTGTAGGTCAACCAGAGTTTACTTTAACTAAAAATGATGGAATTCATTTTAGAGCGTGGCTACATGAGCCTGAGAAAATAACTCACTGAGAACTCCACTACCTATAGCTGCCTTACGGCTGCAAGGTCATATTACCTGCATGTGGCTGAGAAACTTGCAAAGAGCATTCCGAGGAGTTGCTGTGTTTAGGAGTGGAATTAAATTTCTTAACGAAAGCAATCCTTTTCTAAGTCTCAAGGTTTTATTCTAGTACCACAGCCTTGCTGTAACTGGGACACATGTCAAAAATGCAAATTCTCAGTGCCTTCCCAGACCTGTAGCAACCACAGACTCTGGTGGGGCACTGCCCACCCCCAGCCTTTTTAGCAAGCCCTCTGGGAAGTCCTCAGGCATGGTCAGGATAATGTCAGGTAAGAGAAGTATGGAGCAGAGGAAGCATTCTTTCTATAACAGGTTCTCCTTGAAGCCTGCACCCCTTCCAGTGATCACAGCATGGCCAGAACTCTTCTTGGGACCGTGTAAGGAGACAACTCTTACTGTAGTCTAGGTTTTGGGGCAAAGCTACTTCAAATTATTTACCTTAGCCTAGTGCTGATAAACTGAAAGAACAAAGATAAAAAGAAGAGAGAAAGAAAGAAAGAAAGAAAGAAAGAAAGAAAGAAAGAAAGCAAGCCCACCAGCCCAGGTCTTTGAAGGGCATATTGGACTGGAAATAAGGCTACATTTGCACAAGATTCTACTTGAAATACAGAAAGGTTGATATTTTGAAGCTACTGCTCTTAAACCCAACTGCAGTACTATGTGGTTTAGGGAACAAGGCTGAGTTGAGGGTGATTGATTAGGAATTTCCCGTGACTGACATGAAGCCATCAGTGATGGACAGACAGGAACAGGCCATCAAAGAAAGACAAGGAAAGCTTTGGAAGTACAGGAAGCACAGTGTGAGCAAATCTCATGGGGGGTCAAGATTTATTCTGAATATTGTGATTCAAGATTGTTGAGAAGAAAGACGGCAATCATTCAATGCGATAGTTCAAACTACAAGTATGATTTCAGATTAAGCACAATATCACACTTCTAAAACCATGGACTAGCCTAATGATCAATGCTTATTTTCCACTCAGTTATATTATGATCAAGGATCAGAGTGCATTGAAGGGAATTCCAGGCGGTGTTTATAATAAAAGTAGCTGGGCATGGTGGCCCACACTTTTAATTCTAGCACTTGGGAGGCAGAGGTAGGAGGAGTGCCACAAGTTTGAGGCTGGCCTGGGAATACAGTGAGTTCTAGGTCAGCCTTAGCTAGAGTGACACCCTGCCTTAGAAACAAAAACAACGAGAAAGTAGACCCTACTCAATGAATACTGATTGTGCCTGTAAATCACCCCTCCAATAATTACACACTTTCCTGAGGTGGACCCATATCATATACCTATGGGCATATGAAAATGGAGCTGAATCTCAGGCAGGTTTACAGTAACTTGCCCAAACTCACACTGCTCCAATGTGGCAGACCTAGACTTTAAACTCAGGTTTTCTTTTAAAATGTATGCTGTTTAAGACCACATAAACTAGACTCTCATGAACTAATCTGTGACCAGATTTTATATTATGAATAATGGGGATCTTTTATCTTGCTTTGCTCTGAATGAACAATTCATGGGCTGGAGATATGGCTTAGTGGTTAGGATGCTTGCCTGCAAAGCCAAAGGGCCAAGGTTCAATTCCCCAGGAACCACATAAGCCAGATGCACATGGTGGCACATAAATCTGGAGTTTGTTTGCAGTGGCTAGAGACCCTGACATGCCCATTCTTTCCCTCCCCCCACCTCTTTCTCTCTCTCAAACACACACACACACACACACACACACACACACACACACATATATATATATATGTGAATTCAGTGACTTATACTGTATTTTCAATTTGAGGAGGGAAGAGGATTGCCCTAATTCCTCCTAGTTGATGATCAGAGGATGATTTTTTTTAAAAAAATTATTTATTTATTTGAGAGACAGAGAGAGAGACAGAGAGAGAGAGAGGGAGAGAATGGGCACGCCAGGGCCTCCAGCCGCTGCAAACGAACTCCAGATGTATGCGCGTGGGTCCTAGGTAGTTGAACCTGGGTCCTTTGGCTTTGCAGTCAAGTGCCTTAAACTGCTAAGCTACCTCTCCAGCCCCAGATGGTGATTTTTAAATAGTCACTTGTTATAAAATCATGTTTGAATGAGTGTGTATATATATATATATATATATATTTTTTTTTTTTTGGTTTTTCGAGGTAGGGTGTCACTCTAGCCCAGGCTGACCTGGAATTCACTATGGAGTCTCAGGGTGGCCTCGAACTCACGGCAATCCTCCTACCTCTGCCTCCCGAGTGCTGGGATTAAAGGTGTGCACCACCATGCCCAGCGTTAAATGAGAATATATTTTTATATGCCAATCTGATAAAATGTGGATTGGGTGATTATGTCTTTTCCACCAATATTTATAATCTTTAAAAATATTTTTATTTATTGATGAGAGAAAGAGAGAGAAAAGGGGGTGGGCACCACGGCTTTTTCCCACTGCAAACAAACTCTAGATGCATGCAAAATTTTGTGCATCTAGCTTTATGTGGGTACTGCAGAATTGAATCTGGAGTGGCAGGCCTTGAAAGCAAGGCCCACTTAACTGCCTAGTCATCTCTCCAGCCCATGTTTATAGGCTCATTTGTGGTATGCGTGTGGTATGTATTCAATGAAATGATAGAGGATTTTAACAATTAAAAATATTCAACAGGAATGACAATTTCCACAATACTAGATATAGGGGTTATAAAAGAAAGATATAAGAAAAATAAGCCAAAGGAAATCAGTGGCTGAATAAGATTGTGCTCTCCAAGCACTCAGTTGCTATTTCTGAAATCCCTGCCAACATGTCTGCACAGCCGGGCTTTGAAATTGGACACTCTGCCAAGTGTGTACACCATGCATATTCATCTCGGGCTTGGCTTTTTCACTTTGCAAGGAAGGTAGCTGAGATCTGCTTAGCTGGACAAATCATGCTAAATAGGTTCTCCACAGGGCTTTGCCTCTTCATTACGACAGAGCCCAGTTGACGCTGGAGGCTTTAGCCCTCTCTTAAAATAAATTTCCAAAAGCAAGTGCAGTTGAAGCAAACTTGAAAGCAGAGGAATGCAAATGCTGGCATAGAAAAGTCAGCTGTTTAGGAAATAGTAAGTACCAACCTGTGCATATTTTTCAACACTGGTTACAAAATATATTTGAATATAATCATAATTCTTAAGTGCCTTGGTGGATTTGACTAACGGTTTTTTTTTTAATTTGAGTAGATATAGAAATCATAAATGTGTGGCCTGACATGACCATGACCTCTAAATCTAAATGAATTGATTGTGAGAAGATTCTAAAAGATTCATAAAAGTTCATGACTGGCTGATGCTATGATTTGGCTCTTACATGTTCCTAAAGGCCCACGGATTAAAGGGTTAGTTGTCAGTCTGCAGCACTATTGGGAGGTGCTGGCACCATTAAGATGTGCAGTCTGGAGGAAGGAAGTTAGGTCATGGAAGCATGCCCTTGAAGGGAACATTGGAACTTTGCCCACTTTCTCGGCTTTTTTTTTTTTCACTGCCATGCAAAACTGAGTAATAGAGTTGACATGAAATTACATATTCATCCAGATATACAGGAATACATATTTACGCATTACATACATACAGTATTCATTTTACCAAGTTAATGGGATTATTTTGGCTTTTGTGCTTCCATCATAAAACGTACAATCCAATATAAAGGGACGCTTTTGAATAATGAAATCCTGTTTCTAGTTTCCCTGTAGGCTTCAGTTCTTGCTCTTGTTTTCTAAATTTATAGAAATTTAGAAAAACTATGTTACGGTTTGAATATAAAACACCTCCTACCAGCTCATGTCCCCAGCTGATGACACTATGCTGGGAAGACATTTAGGATGGAGGACTTAGCTGGAGGAAGCAGGTCTTTGGGGATATGTTCCCCCCCCCTCTGTTGTTCTATTCTTGTCAGCCATGAGTGAGGTAAGGTGCCTCTGCTTCATGCTGCCCTGCCTGGTGATATGACTTACTCTACTCTACCGTACTCTCCCCACTAGACTGAAAGGCCCCAAGCAGTGAGTTAAATAAATAATTCTTTCTTTTAAGTTGTTTATGCCAGTTATTTTTGTCATAGTGATGGGAAAAGTGATACTAATACGAAATCCAAGCTGGTTTATGCCAGCTCCACTTGTTATTGTAACTATATAATTAATCTTACATATTTAATAAAATATCTATGTAGTTGCTGAATGGAAACAAAATCAAATGCATTATGCAAAAATCTACTGATAATTACAGATAAGAAAAATTCAAACATATTGGAGGAAAAAGAAATCTAAGTAAATAAAATTGTTTTTAATTAAAAGTTTTTCACTTTGGTAAAAATAAAAGAAATAATAACATTTATAAAAGCTAGAAAAAAGGATTTTGGAAATTTTTACCACGATATTTGAGTAAATAAATATTTGTCTAACTTGATTGAAATAATACATAATGTGTAAGTATATAAAACATGTTAACTAATTAATATGCACAGTTTTTGTTTTTCTAGATCATTTTTAGACATTTAATTTAAAGAGCAGCCAAATGAAACACAATAGGAAACTGTTCACATTTGAATTTGAAGTGTCCGCCCCACAGGCTCATGTATTGAAGGCTTCATTCCCAGATGGTGGTTCTATTGAGAGCTAATTGTATCTGGAGGACTTTAACTTCATCAACAGGTTAATCCATTCATGAGTTTATACTGAGTTATTAGGAGGTGGGCCTGGTTGGAAAAAGTAGGCTATTGGAAACATACCTTTGAAGTATATAACTTGTCCCTAGCCTGTTCCTGTCTGTCATTTGTTTTCTGGCTACCACAAGGTGAGAACTTGGCTCTTCCATGTGTTTTTTCAGTGACATTCTGCTTTCCCATAGCCCAGGAACAGCAGAGCCAGGTGACAATGGGCTGGAACCATGAGCCATAATAATCCTTCCTCCCTTAAGTTGTTTTCGTCAAATATCTTTTCCCAGTGGCAGAGAGCTGACTAACACAGACAAGTGATTCTGAGGTAGAGTAGTTGTTAGGACTGCCTGACTATGTGACACCTAAGCTTTGTAATGGTTTGTGGGAGGAATTTGGCAAAGTATGGGGGAAAACAGCTGCAAACATCTTAAAATTCCATAAGCAGAACTTAATCCTTGATTCTAGTGGGAGCTCAAGAGACCAGAACAACAAAAGGAACATGTAAGGAATGAATTCATAAAAGTTTAGATGGGCCTGAGGACTCTCCTTGGGATTGAACTTGGAGCCATTCATGTTACTTCCTGGCAAAGAATTTACCTGTATTTAGTCTATTTCCTAATGCTTGGTGGGAGGTGGAATTTAAAGACAATGGACTAATTAATTTGGTGGAGGAAATTTCAAGGCAGCATAGGATTTAGACTGTGGGATGGGTATTGCTACCTACTTTTACCCAGACTTACAGTGAAAACGAGGGAGAAAATGTGGTCCAAAAAGTGGTCCAAGTGGGCCTGATCCTGCTCAAGGAAGCCTGATGTCAACCAGTGATGCTGGTTTTGCAAGTGTGCAGCATGAAAGAGTTCTGAAGTCGTGGAGGCTTCTGCTGAGATTCCAAAGGAAGGCCTTGGGGAAATCTATGTGGTTAGCTCCTAAGAGGACAGTACATGAAGCTGCAAGAATGCAAATAAAGCTATGGTGAGACTGTAGGAAGTTTGAGATGCCATGAGAGGCAATATCAGCCACAGAAAGCTTTAGGTGGCTCAGAAGCAAGAACATGTGGGCTGCGGATGTCAAAGGCATATGGCTTAGCTTGCCTGCTCCCCGTGGAGCACACATCATACCACTACATGACCTGTAGGCTGGACAAAGACCTTCAGGATTAAGGGTAGGCTTGGATTCCAGTCCTTCTTTCCATATGCCTTCCTTTTGGAATGGAAATGTCTAATCTATGCCATTGTATCTTGGAAGTCTGTAACAGGAGTTTAGGTTTTTCTAGGTATTCACAGCTAAGAATTTGCCTTGAGTCTTAGTGGAGACCTTGAACATGGAACTTTAAGCAATGCTACAATTTTGGCACATTGGGGACTCTTGGAGATGGATTAAATGCATTTACATTGTGAAATGGACATACATTTTTGGAGTCCAGAAGTAGAACGTTATGGTATAATCATGAAATGTTCTTGCAAAAGGCTCATGCGCTGAAGGTTTGGACCCCAGGAGTTGGCACTATTGAGATATACTAAATCATGAGAGCACTACATTCATTCATGTGTTAATTCATTGATGACTTGTTACTCCATGAGTTAGTAGGAGGTGGGGCTGTGTTGGCAAAAAGTGTCAACTGGAGGCATGCCATTGAAGAATAGCACTTGTCCCTGGTCCCTTCCTATCTTTCTGCTTTTAGGGCTGTCATGAGTTAAGTAATTTAGCTCTGCCTTGCCCTTTTGTCATGATGTTCTACCTTACTATATCCTAGAAACGCCAGAGACAGCTGACACCTTTGAAACCATGAGCCCAAAGAAATATTTCCTCCCTTAAGTAGTTTTTTTTTTTTTTTTTTTTTGGTTTTTAGAGGTAGGGTCTCGCTCTAGCCCAGGCTGACCTGGAATTCACTATGGAGTCTCAGGGTGGCCTCGAACTCACGGCGATCCTCCTACCTCTGCCTCCCAAGTGCTGGGATTAAAGGCGTGCGCCACCATGCCCGCCTTAAGTAGTTTTTTTACCAGGTAATTTGTCACAGCACTGAAAATCCAACACAGAAGTAGCATGTTATATATTATGGGTATAGTTTAGGAACAAAACTCTTGTAACTCTCATCCATGGAGCCACCTTCATAGGCAATGCCTTGAGTTTATCAGTAAGATTGGCAAACGTTTAAAGTAAATTTTTATAATAGAGATATTCATCTTTTTTTTTTTTCCTATATCTCCCTATATTACCTAACTTACTCAGTGGATGGACTTTCCAATTAGCTCAAGATTATTATCCTCAGTATATACTAGGGTTTCTACTGCCGGGCATATAAGGCTCACCTACTGTAGCACCACAGCGGCAATGCACGGAAGCCTGTCAGGCACGCACAGTCTCTGACTGCACCTGGAGAGCATGCACGGGAGCTGTGCTTTTCAAAGCGCCTCAAATGCCTGTGAGCTCTGAGAAGCCTTGCTCCCTCTCCCAGGTTTCACACCTCGCTGAAGGCCCTGAGAACAGATGCGACCCTCTTGACATACCACATGGCAGAAGAGGCACGAGGAGCTACTAGAGTTTCCCCTTTCTTCTGAATCTGTTCTCATCTTGCTTTTAGAAATATTTCCTAAGGAAATTACTCAAAGGAAGTTGAAAAACTGAATAAAAGTCTCTGTGTATAGAATGATACTACTACATATAATGACAAAACCATCAGAAATAACAAAGACAGATGTTCAGAGTTCATGAAATGTTAACTGTTTATGACAAAAGGAAAGTCAATACTGCAACATTCACCATGCTTACAATTACCTTGCATAAGTATCAACAAAAATTCAGAAACAACTAGTTTTGCTGTGTTAGAGTGGGATTGAGTGGCAATTTAGCTTTTACCATTAAAATTATTTTTAACATAATTATAATGTTTATATTGAAAAATGTCTTAATTATATAACTTAAAACACTGTTATTTAAAATTCATTCTATTTTCTCAATGTGCAATTCAAGCACTCTTTTAACTATATAAAACACTGCTACAATGTCACTAGCCAGATGTTGTATGTAAAACAACAAGTTTAATTATCTTCTTGACAGATGCGCAATTAGAAAAATCAGTCACCAGTAAGTGTGCCATCAATACCTGAATTATCTTCATCTTTGCGGATCTTGAGCTTCACCAGGTCTTCACACTGCTGGAGGATCTGGACTGCATCTTCCATGGAACAGTTGTCCAGCCGGATGTTATCTATTGCAAGTAATTTATCCCCAAGTTCCAGAGTCCCAGTTCTGTTAGTAAGGGTACAGTAACATGTGACTAATGATGAACTACTTATGAAGACCATTAAAGAGGCATTAAACATAGTATAGTCTATGGTTATCTTTGGGGGAAAGGGCTCTTCAACTGTTTCGAAATTGTGATTTATTGACAAATGCTAGTTTTTCTCCATCTTATTTGGAAAGGCTGCTGTGACATTAAATTGCAGGCTATTAGCAGCATTTTTTTTTATGTTGTTTTCAGTTAAACATGTACAATCACTTAAGAAGCCCAAAACTACTAGGATCTACAGAGACCCCCAAAATGATTGATTGTACCACTCCTCATATTGCTGCATACTTTGGATCCTTCTCAACCAGCTACCAGGTGAGAGCTAAAAGAATGAGGGAAGCCAAAGTGGGATGGAGTTAGTGAGCCCTGACTCTTGAGATCAAGGCCATTCCCATCTGCGTCTGCAATCTCACTGCAGTTGATGAAGGGAAACATGTAGATGAGTGCAATGAATTTATGTGGAAAGTAGCCTTAGACAGTCCAGTCACTACTGGCTTTGGATCAGGACATGTCTGGTCAAAATTTTCATTGTCCATAATATAATGTTAAAAATGATGAGAGTGTAGCATATATGCGTTTGAAAGTGCATACAACATACTTGAAGAACTGTTTTTACTATTATGTCTGTGATGGAGTATATCAATTTTTTCCTAATATAACCATTCTCCCTATACTTCTGCTAGGCCATGCCCTAAATATACAGACTGTCTCAGCACCACCTCCAACTCCCTTCCATTTATGGCTAGAAAATAGAGATGACTGTCCAGTGGGTGGGTCTGCCTATACCTTCCACTTGTTACATGAGCAAACGTCTGGCCTTGTTTGACATATGGTACCAACAAGTTTCTTTTTCATTACAGCTGAGACTATACCTATACACTTGAACTCATACAATGTCCTTCCTACCTTCTGACTGTTGAACTACTCCTTTAATGACATGATTGTGGTGATATGTGGGATTGTAAATGTCGTTATTAGAAAAGTAAAAAGAGAGCAGAATGCTCACTCACTTTAAAAATACTTTTATCTGTGAAATGGTTTGAGACCTCCTCATTCAGTTGACTGTTAGCAATGCAAGACATAAGTATGAATGTAGACTCAAGGGTCTAGCTTATACAAGGATGGCATGTTTGCTAGGAGGTTCCTAGCAAAAATATCCTGTAAGCTATTGTGCCTATGAGAGGGACTTCTTATCCTTGGTGCTATTTTCAGGGTTTTCAGCTAAGAACTGGAAGATGGAATATTATCAGTGAAAAAAGTCCAATGCTGAAACTCATATAAGACCTTAAATCATTTTCAGGTTATTATTCTCTGCCATGGTTCACAAATAAATCAACAGGAGAGGAAAGTGTACAACTATTGCTACTAGGGATACCAAATATGATTGATTAACAGTGGTTTCCAGGACAATACTGAAAATACAGTCATCCACTGGCAATATCTTCCTTGGTAATGGAAGGGGTCATTTCTGCTAAAATTAAAAGATGTTTTAGAGTAAAACAGAAACCACATTTTACTTACCTGTGTGCCACACTGCCTTTTTTGATGTCTGAAATAACGAGAGGATCCCCTGGTTTTCTACTGGAGGGTGCTAGAATAATGAAGATAGAACAATCACATCTTTATATCCATGACTGACTCAAGACTCTACATTTCTTCTGCTTGATAACAATTATTAATACAAGTAGAATTTGTATGTTCCTCATACACAATCAGTAAGTGAATTAGAAATCATGGATATTCTATAAAAACATTTATATTGGCCTGGACAGATGGTTTAGTGGGTCAGAGCACTTACTGCGCAAGTGTAAGGACTTGAGTTTGGATTACAAGAACCCAAGTAAAGCCAGATGCAGTAGCACTTCTTTGTGAGACCAGCACCCCTATGGCAAGACGGGAGGCAGAGATAGCTTGTAGGCCAGATAGCCTGATACATACAGTGGAAAACTAAAATGACCCTGTCTCAAGCAAGGTGAAAGGCAAGGACCAACACCAGAGGTTAGCCTCTGACCTCTACATGAGCACTGTGGCATGTGTTATGTATACACACACACACACACACACACACACACACACACACACACACAGTAAAATGATAATAATAGTTGTGTAAAAGTATGCACAGAACAGCTAAGACAAAGTCATTTAAATTTTCAACTGGAGAAAGCATTTGAAAAGTTAATCCTCAGGTTTAACCCAGTGATCTGAAGGGTTGGCAACTCAACAGAAAAATATTAAAATCAATCTAGAGCTCCCACTGGTGGCATTGAATGTGAGCATGTTTCCTACCCCTTCCTCCACTGTTGATGGGAATGCACAGTGCTACTCAAGTGTAATAGGAGGAGAAGTGAATAGTAATCATGGATTTAAAGTTCTTTTGTTGGAAGAAGAGAGTATTTTGGTAGGTGGACTTTAAATCTTTAAATTCTGCTCAAAAATCATAGCTGCAAAGTTCTGAAATATTCTGAGAATGTAACCTTATTTTGTTGACTGTAGTAAATATTTTATCAGCCAAATTTTTATATGTTGGTACTCTAACTATATACACATAATCTTATTAAATTTACATATAAAATTATGGTTATTTGGGGCCTTTGTAAAAATTTTTGACAATACTTCTGTTTGAAAAGAATGAAAAAAAAAACAATTAAAAATTAGCTTATATATGTAGAATTAACTCTGCATATATGAATTGTAATCCACATAAATATATGAAAACAATCTTGATTCATAACTATTACATTTAGTTTAGGATACTAACATTTGTACAAAACAATTGGCCTGTGAAAAGAGATGCTTTGCCAACCTGAAGCCCAGGATGATTTCCTTTCAGAAATCATTAAGAGGCCCCTAAAGTAAGATTTTATTTTAAACAGCCTGATCATCCCATAATAATCATAAAACCATATCATATCCCATAATCCCTTCTGAATCCCAAGAAAATGTTTATGCATAAGAACAGATGGTTTAATATTTCAACACAATATTTAAAGGAAAAGAAAACACACATGAATACCTTATTGTATAAATTAGACCAGAGTAAATGTTAATGAGCTTAGCTTCTAGTAAAGAATGCAAGACATTCTATTTGCTACAATTAATTCATTATTTAAATCCTCTATCAATGATTGGATATAATTTCTCTGGAGAAAGATAAACATCTAGCAATTTTATTCATGCCATACTCCAAAATTGAAAACAGTTTTGGGTATAAACATAAAAAAAACTTTTTCATATTATCAGCATATCTATTACTACTATTGGCCAGTGAATTTGCATAGCATTTTGCCAACCTGTAGTAACCATCTCATAGCACTCAAGAGTTTCCTTTGGTTTAAAAAAATCTGTTTTGCTGAAATAATCTGTGAAAATTAACATAGTAGAAGCAACAAAACAGATCAAACCCATATCTATCATCTTTGAAAAAGATGCAAATAGTACTGTGACTTTGTGGATAAACCTACAGTTTTCAGAGGACTTGGAAACTTCTTATGGTCTATAGACATATACTCATATGGTAGCCACTCTTATGCTTAGTAGATTCTTCTCTTTCTCCTTTATGTCCATGTGTGAGAGGTGAAAAGTTCCATAGAGTGATGCCCATTGGGTGGTGGTGAACACAGATGTGAGTACAAAGCTATGGAAATCCCTGCCTCTGTGACTACCATGCACATAGATGTGGCAAGGCATGCTTTGGGAATTAGCCATGGTTTCCATACCCTACCACCCTGTTAAACTACTCACTACCTAAGGAAACCACAAGCCAAGCATGCTTGTATTACGACAATGCAGTGTGGTAATTGCGAGATGACACTCGGCAGTCACAATGGTTAGGGTCATCGTTGTGGCTTATCAAAGTCTGCCACTCACTGGGTAAGTGTGTTTGAGCACAAAGCCCTTAGTCCCTCATCTGTAAGATGGTAATGATGAGTAATTGCAGTGTTTTGAGAGTACTAAATGAGCTATCACATGCAAAATTATTGAATCACTGCACACAGAATGCCGTACAAAACTGTTTACTGTTGTTATCCAGCCATATCAGACTTACTTTCCTAGTCCTCTGTTTAGGTGGAGCCTTCGATCTTTATTCAGCTGATCTCACTCAAACTTGTGACCCTTCAAAGAATACATCAGCTCTCATTCAGTGCTATGATTTGATTGGAGTTCTCCGCAGAACCACCCACTTACTTAACACATATTTAGTGAACACCAACTGTGAGCCAGACATCTATGTACTGGGCTCTGGCTATGAGATCTCAAAGAGATGGCATACAAAAGTGAGGTAGGGCTGGTTAGATCTCATGAAGCCATGAGACAGGAAACAGTTTCTCTTTCCAGATAGGCCATTCTTACCTGGCTGGCCATACTAAGGGGTGGTGGTGGTGGTTCCACACTGAATGGGTCATGAGAATGACTTACAAAGGAAGAGCAAGATAAAGTTATTAAGCTCTGAAAATGAAAGACAAAGAACAGGGCCTTGAAGTCTCAACTTCATTGGCCAAATGCACAGAACTGAAGGCCTGACAAGAGACCAATGATGCAAAATCCTGTTACATGATATAGACTGAACTTAAAGCAATGCCCTTTTTCTATATATATATATATATTTGGCTTTTTAAATTTTTTTGTTTATTTTTATTTATTTATTTGGGAGCAACAGACAGAGAGAGAAAGAGGCAGATAGAGAGAGAGAGAGAGAATGGGCATGCTAGGGCCTCCAGCCACTGCAAATGAACTCCAGACACATGCACTCCCTTGTGCATCCGGCTAACGTGGGTCCTAGGGAATTGAGCCTCGAACTGGGATCCTTAGGCCTCACAGGCAAGCGCTTAACCGCTAAGCCATCTCTCCAGCCCCCCCCCCTTTTTTTGAGGTAGGGTCTCACTCTGGCCCAGGCTGACCTGGAATTAACTATGTAGTCTCAGGGTGGCCTCGAACTCACGGCGATCCTCCTACCTCTGCCTCCCAAATGCTGGTATTAAAGGCATGCACCATCACGTCCGGATCTCCACTCAAATTTTATAAAATAATTTTAATTCAAACTCCACCTATATATACAATTCCATTGTTAATGTACAAAAGAGTTACTATTTGAGTCATCTACAAGCCTGTTCAGAACTGATGACAGATCTGTTGAAAGCCCTTTTACATTCAACAAGGCATTTCAACTGAACATTTTATCTCTAATCACAATTATCTATTTGTATAAATGACAAAGTTGATATATTTCAAGTGCCCTATGGGCATGGATTCTTAAATATCACGAAGCAACTATTTACTATAATACTTTTTAAAATTCACTTTTTATTTGTATCAAAATTATATATTCATACAATTCAGTCAAAAGTTCACTTTCTTGCTTCTCTAGATGCAGCTACAGATAATTCCTAACTTTGACATAGTTCATTTATAATTTTTTTTACTTGATGATGGTGTAAGAACAACTTCTTTCAGAAGATGAGTTCACAGGTGGATGGCCAACGTTCTACAGTGTACTCTATTGTGATGATGTTTGCCCGATTAGTTGCATCCAATGCATTTTTGACTTATGATGGTTTCCACTTAGAATGGAAATATTGAAGACAAAACTCCATTAGTTTGAGAAACTTTTATATTTTTAACTTCTTTGGCTGATTGCTTTTGTGAAATAACATATGTCACTATGCTGTGTTCCAGTGTTAGTCATTCTGCTTCTTTGTTATGAAACACGAGGGGATATTATTCTCTGCCCTCCTGTATGGTTATCATATTCATGTCTCCATTTTTCCAATTGTTTTTGACAATCGTTGTGTGATCAATATTTGGTATTTACTTTACTAATAATATGTCAACAGAGACAAGTCATGCAGCATTCAATTTCTCTCCTTTCCTCCAGAAGGAATGTTGTCTATAGCTATCTGTTGTCTTGCATGTTTTGTTTGCTTAGATTTGTGTTAATCACTAATTCAACCCCTCAGGGTTCCCAGTTTATGCAACGCTCTCAATACGTTAAAACTTTTCAGGAAATCTGTCACAGAATTCTGACCTGTCTAGACTTGTTACTTTGTAAGTTTGTTGTAGAGTGTTGAGAAACACAGACTTTCTCTACTTTATCTCTTGTATCTCTGGAGTGTTGCATACTGAATTAACTTTCTTTTTGGCTTTATATCTCATGTTTTAGTGGTACACATCATCTAGTAGCTTCCTAAGAACATAAGCATAATAGAATATATATATATATATATGTATGTATTGATTTTTCAAGGTAGACTCTCACTCTAGCCCAGGCTCACCTGGAATTCACTATGTAGTCTCACGGTTGCCTCGAGCTCATGGCAACCCTCCTACCTCTGCCTCCCGAGTGCTGGGATTAAAGGTGTGTGCCACCAAACCCAGCAATAGAAGATATTTTTTGAGGCTTATATAGCAGAAAAGGTGCTGTTCTACCTTCATATTTAATTAACACTTCTTTGCTGGTGAAAAATTCTAGGCTAGAAATCCTTTCCTCCAAAATTTTGAAGGTTCTCTTTCATTGACTCCATTGCTTTCTAGCTTCTATAGTTGCTGTTTTTAAAGCCTGATGCCATGCTGATTGGTTTGTATTATTCTGACACTGTATGAAAAGTCTCTTACTCCATGCCCCACCACTGCAACCACATGGGACTGCCTTTTTGTTTGGTGACATGCCTTGGGGTGCTCTGTTTTCATCCATATGTATGGACCCATCATCTTGAACCTATCCATCAATTCGAGAGCATTTTATAGAATTATTTCTTGATGTCTCTTTTCTTTCTTTCTTCCTTCTTTCTTTCTTTTTATAATGACTATTGCATGGATATATATCATTTTGACTCATCCTATATAATTTCTTTTATCTACTCTAGATTACTCATTTAAAAATATTTTATTTATTTATTTGAGAGAGAGACACACACAGAGAGAGAAAGAGTGAGAGAATGGGTGTGCCAGAGCCTCCAGCCACTGCAAACAAACTTCAGATGCATGCATTATCTTGTGCATCTGGCTTTATGTGGGTCCTGGGGAATCAAATCTGGATCCTTTGGTTTTGCAGACAAATGCCTTAACTGGTAAGTCATCCCTCCAGCCCATCATATTTGTTTTGTTTGATGTTTTACTTTTCTTTTTCTGGCATGAGCTACTTCTCTGATTTCCTTCTTTGCTTTTGGTATTAGTACTTTTATTTTAGCATGTATGTGTATATGTCAGGGAACATGTGTGAAGGTGTGGGGACACTTGGGGTTTTGTCCTCTCCTTCTACTTTGCTAGACACAGACTTTCTTTTTAGTTGTTTTGATACTTCACGCTCACCATTCTAGCTGGTCTGTCAGCTTTTTCTCCTGGCTCTGCCTCTCACTCTCATAGATGTGTTGGATTGCAGACACCTGGTCCACTTTGCATCCAGCTTTATGTGGGTACTGTGGAACTGAACTTGGAGTGGCAGGCTTGCAAGCAAGAACCTTTAACTACTAAGTCTTCTCTCAAGTCCCTGTGACAGTATTTTATATTAGATTGTTTTTCAAGAGTCTGCTTTTTTCCCAAACTGTCTGTTCACACAAAAGAGTAAGGGCCCCCAAAAGCAATTTAAAGGTTTGGTGTAGCCAAGTGGGGCCTGTGGACTATGGTTTCTGCTCTTCAGTTCAGACAAGGTTGTTTCTTTTGATCTGATGTCTTTGATTCTTTCTCTTGCCTTGAAGATATTAAGAGTAACAACCTGGCTCCTTTGAATTTCATGGGGGAAGAAGGATGGCATTCTCAACATTCTATGGGCACACTTTCTTATAGTCTCTGCTTTTAAAATAGGGCAGTAGTCAGCTTTGTTTTCTCTTACAGAGAACTCCCCAGTTCATGCTTTCAAAAGCACATATAAAAGTTATAGCTTCTGTTACTATAGGGAAGGAGCACTGGCTATGCTAAGGTGGGAGAAGGTATCCAAGGGTCTCATCCATTCTTAGGCTTTCAACTAGTCCTCCTTTTTTTAGTTTTATCATCACTTACTTAAGTTCCTGAGGCTAACAATTCCTAAGGCATCTGGGAAGACAGGATGCAAATCAGGTTCTTTGTTAGCTTGGGTTACTGTTGTCTGTTTTTATTTTCTTTATCCCCTTCTGGTCTTTTTCCTTTTGACAAACTTTATGTTATCAAGCAAAGTGCAGGATAGCATGTGTTCAAGCCACAGGTCTTCTAACCTCAGCAGTGTTAAAACCACTGGTTATCCCATCCTTAGGAAAAAGTCATGTTTGTAAAAACCATGGGTTCCTTTCCTTTCAAATAGCTGTCAGAGGAGAAAGACAATGAGGATCACTCACTTACTTATTTGTGTATCATTTATCCATGCAGGGGATTGAACCTAGGGCCTCAAGCATGCTATGCTTTCCTACTAAGCTATATTTGGAGTTCTTTTTATTTAAATTACCCTTTTTAAAAATTTCACTGTATTTGAAGACAAGTGAACTCTTGAATTTTGAAGCTAGTAAAATGGGAGTCAACAAAATTTTCTAAGAACATTCTAGAATATATGCAGTCAGTCATGCATGAAACTTACTCTGCTAGACGAGGTACTTTGCTCAGAGTCTGAAGTGCCCTAAAATCAATCTTTCTTTCTTCCTCACGCACCCTATTTTACTTTAGTATGTATATCAAATAAAACAACTTCTTTGATTTGAAATGGGCCAGTGAGTAAAGTTTTTATTGCAGTTGGCAAAAAGCAAAATCCTGATGAACTATTCACATTCACATCTAAATACACTTTGCACTTGGGAAGAGGGAGTGACAGATTTGTTGTGTTTCTCACGGAGACTGCTTTATGATTTTATAAAAATAAATGGGCCTTAGTTTCTGCAAACAATTCAGTCACAGTACAGAAGATGGCTAACAAATTAACTGTGCTCACAGAGTGCTGCCTTTTGCTTCTCTGATACAGGCTCTGGGAAGGGACATCAATCATACAGTGACAGGGCTGACTGGTATGGTGACAGTGAAGCCAGAGTTAAGGCAGACAGAGTAAGTTGGAATCCTTGTTTTGCCTTTTATTAGCTTTGGGTGTTTTGGCATGTTACCCAGCTGAGTGATACCGTCCTCTCTGTCACAGGAGTGTTTAGAAGGTTAAGACAACATGGAAGGGCTGGCTTAGCTATTACAGTGCCAGACTGCAAAGCCCAAGGAGCCAGGTCCAATTCCCCAGGACCCATATAAGCCAGAGGCATAAGGTGGCACATGCATTTGGAGTTTATTTGTGGTGGCTGGAGGCCCTGGCACGCCCATACTCTCCCTCCTCCCTTCTCTTTCTCTCTCTCTCCCATTCAAATAAACAAATATAAATCAAATATTAAAAAAGAAAACATGTAAAATTGCATAGTGTCATGCATAAAAGATATGAATCCCTGCAATAAAAATCTCAAAATAAACAGCAGTGTCAAATACTGACATTGGCACATGACATAGGCAATCAGTTCCTCTGACTTGAACAGCGGGCGGCTCTGCTGGAAGGAAGAAACTGTGATTTCTCACTGGCTGGGATGTGAGGGTGCCAGGTTGCAACTCCCAGTTCCAAACTGCATCCCTCTGCTACATCATTCCACTTTATCGGCTGTACTAGATCACTCCATATTACAGCAATAACATCAGTAAAAGCAATGCCTGGTACTAATGTGCTGTGAATGCTTCATCAGAAACTTAACAAGATTAGTCTGAAACTGCACGCCATGTCCAAATTCAGACACATTCATTTCTTAGTCAGTTGGGTCTGGACAGTGAGCTTCAAAGGCTTTGATGGGAAGGTATGCTTCCCACGATGGAGGGCTGCTTTTCAATGCAGAGATTTCCCACGGTGAAGTCTTACAGAAAGGGGAGTTTGCACAAAGACAGTGAGAAAGTCAGTCAATACTAGCAGCACCACTGTGTTACCCACAGAGTCTGTGTATGTTTGAGAAGAGGGTCTCTGGGTTTCTTGCATAAGTTGCCTGCCGACTTGTAGTCAACACTAGATTCTATCATCTAGAGATGTGCTTAAAATATTTCACACGACTTTATTTACAAAGTCATGATCATCCCCATTCTAGCATTTGTTAAGGTTTATGGTGTGTTTGCGTGAGTGCGTGCACACACACGCGCGCGCACACACACACACACACACACACGCACATTCATTTTATGTGTGAACCATTTTAGTGATGAGGAAACACGCTCGGGAGAGGGCTGGGGAATCAGGCGGAGGGGCAGGCGAGGTTTTTAGCCCTTGTTCTTCATCAGTTTCTAAGTCTAACTCATTCAGGCCATGCAATAGTCTTTGCACAATCATCTAGATTCACCATGTCTCTCTAAGGCTCACTTCCTGGAGGGATCAGCACTAAGTAAAGCATGTTTGCTGATGAAGACTTCTTATTCATTATGCAACACATAACACATACAAGTATTAGATGAACACCTTATGAGAGATCTCGGGAGTTGCTGGCAATTAAAATAGATCCTGGGCTTTTAATTTTCTTTTACAGCATATTCTGCTCTCTCAACTTATAAAATATGAGTGTTTTCCACATAAAGGAATGCTCAGCATGGTGATGACTAGCTGTGTAAATGCAGCTGTAGCTCTGGAAAAGCTGACAAGCAAGTGTGACGCACTTTCCTATCCGTTCTCCACCCAGGAGCAGTGTCATGCAGTGTCTAGGAACAGTAGTTGCTTGCAGCAGGCTAAGACTCAAGCCTTTCTTGTGGCAGCTGCTGGCTGTTGCCATTACTGCCACTGACATCAGTTTTAGAAGCAGTGCTTAGAACATACAAAACACCATCAAAAGGCATGAATTTAAATTATTTTACATGTCAATAAAACAAATAATGTGTACTTGTGCATGCATGACTGTATCTCAAACAAATTCAATATGCGAATCCTACTTTTAAGAAAAAAAACAGCACGGAATATTCTGGATGTATACTGAATTTATTACATTTTTTTTGGGGGGGGTTTCAAGGTGGGGTCTCATTCTAAATCAAGCTGACCTGGAATTCACTATGTATTCTCAGGGTGGCCTGAAACTCACGGCGATCCTCCTACCTTTGCCTCCCAAGTGCTGGGATTCAAGGCGTGCGCCACCACGCCCGGCTTGATTACAATTTTATTTATATCAATTTTAAGAATGTCTGTATACCAAAGGAAGGCCATTTTTCCAATTTGAATTTGCGAGTGCAGTCATTGGGGCCGGGGTTACAGACACTCCAGAGGAGGATGACCATTTTCAGGAAACACCAAGGACAAGGCAAGGAGTCTCAGAATGAGGCTTCGTGCTAAGGCACAGTGGACACCCAAACTGGGCTGAAACAAGTGAAGGCAGAAAAATGGAGGGACAGATAGGGTTTCTGTTACATTGCCAGGGACACCACCTTAAGCCACCTGTTGTCATGGAGGAAATGAATGGAACGAAATAAACGGTGAATGAGACCAGCCTGAAAGTTACATGGGGAGTGCAGGCACCACCTTGAGCCCCAAGTATCTTTGGAACAGCAAACTCTGACGTGCTTGCCCTTAATCTCAGCTGCCACACCTTTTGACAGAATCATGACGTGCCCTCTTTGTTTCACAGTCAACATTCTCAGAGGCTAAGCGACCCAATTAGAGACATACGTGACTTCAAGAGCACCTAAAATTGGGCTAGAACCTCCAAAATCTCATTTTGTCTTTCCTCCCAGCAGGCCACTTTGGGTAGGTGAGTGGGGAACAGACTCATCTACGTGATTTCTTAGTCTTAATATTAACTCTGAAATGTAATGCCCCTCATTTTAGTGCTGCAGTAGGTATGAATGGTTTATCAGTTATAAATTTTTAAGAAAGCATTATTAGTGTGAAATTTCCATCATTCATTGAGTTGGACAATTGTATTCCATACTGCCCAACTGAGAACTCTTAAGTTATTTTTGCCTTAACCACACCATTGACATAAACTATCCATCAGTATATGGAGGCACTTTTCTGTAGTCTCATCACTCTTTCTTTTTTAAATTTATTTTATTTATTTATTCATGAGAGAGAGAGAGAGAGAGAGAGAGAGAGAGAGAGAGGGAGAGAATGGGCATGCCAGGGCCTCTAGCCACTGCAAATGAACTCCAGATGTATGTACCACTTTATGCATCTGGCTTTCATGGGTCCTTGGGAATCAAACCTGGGTCCTTTGGCTTTGCAGGCAAGTGCCTTAACCACTAAGCCATCTCCCAAGTCCTAATCAATCTCTCTTGAAGGGACCATCTTTGGGTCATAGTCATTGACTGTGTCACCTTTGGTCCTCATAAATTGACCATTTATTTCATTTTCTTGGGTTATTTTGTAATGATCATAGTCTGTGCATATTAAAAGCATGTGGTGGCACATGCCTTTAATTCCAGCACTTGGGAGG